>LS997566.1:34888419-36245919 GCA_000469685.2 Haemonchus contortus | reverse complement strand
AAGGTTTACGTCGGTGAAGCAGCTGGTATTGCACTTCCGTATCATTTCCACGTATCTTCGGGGAACTCCAAAAGCTGTAAGAGCGTTTAGCACTGCTTGATGTTCAACTGTATCGAAAGCCTTCTTGAAGTCGATGAAGAGATAACACAAAGGAATTCGGTATTCTCGACATCTTTCCGCCAACTGTGTAATTACGTGGATTTGGTCGATAGTGGAAAAACCTTCGCGAAAGCCGGCCTGCTCTTTACCCGTATTCATATTCAGGATGTGACGAGTTCGATTCAGGATTACGCGTGAGAAGACCTTGAGCATTGTTGAGAGAAGTGCTATCGGGCGATAATTGGCCAGGATGTCACGCGCCCCTTTCTTGTGTACCAAGATAGTGTGGGAGCTGAGCCAATCTTTCGGAACGATTCCTGAGTCGAGCATTTCCGTGAATAGGTCAGCTAAAGGCCTCGCGAGAACTTCCTTCAGGCACTTCAAATGTTCTGGCCGTATTTGGTCTGGTCCGGGTGCTTTTCCGCTTTTCATTTGACGAATGGCTTGCATCACTTCTGATTCGAGGACTCTCCATTCTTCTTTGTTATCGTTCTCGCCTTCTGATGGTTCCGAGTACGCTTCTACGTGTACTTTGGAAGAAAACAAGTCCTGGAAAAAGGTCCGGATTTCTTCTTCTATAACCTTGCGGTTCCGCAGGACAGTGCCATCTGCTTTCGTCAGGCATTCCGGAGTGGTGGTCTTCAAGCGAGTACTTATAAATGCTCTTTTGATGCTCGTCGCTTTCTCAGCCGCTTCTCTTGCTCTACGTGCAGCATATTCCCGGTAGTCATTTTTGACTCTGACTCGTATAGCTTTATTGAGCACTGTGCGAGCCACAGGGGTCATCGTTTTGCCTACTTCCTTCCGTGTGACCAACATCTGCAAAGTGACCTCACTCAACCGCTCGCATGGTTTACTCCTTACACGTTGTGACGCATCTTTGACAACCGTTCGGATAGCGGAAGTTACTTTTTCGTATCTCGTATGGACATTTCCTGAGCCTCCAGTAAAATCTACAGTTGCCGCTAGCGCTTTCAGGGTTTCTTCATTAAGCTCATATCGTATTCGTTTGGAGTGATATGCAGCTAGTCTCTTCCGCTCTTCCTTCGGCTTTATTGCTATCGTTGCCCGTACTAAACGATGATCTGATCCGATGTTGAAGCGTGATTCTCCGATGACGCCAACGTTGTGAAAAAGTCGTAAACAGTTCGTCAGGATGAAATCAATTTCGTGGAACATCTGCCTGTTTGGAGTATGATAAGTCCATCGACGACCCAGGCGTTTTTGGAAGTATGTGTTAGCTACCGACAGCCGAGTTCTTTCACAAAACTGAGCCAGTGTTTCTCCTCGACTGTTGCGTCCTGGAGTTCCGTGTGGCCCGACAAAATTCTCTCCAGATTCTCCTCGACCAAGGTGGGCATTGTAATCGCCAGCACAAATAACATATGTTCCTTTCGGGGGGCCGTTTACTGCGTTTTCGAGCTCATCATAAAATTCCTCTACAGCATCATCACCATAAGCTCCGGTGGGTGCATATACTGACAGCAACTTTATCGTGCTCCCTCCATCCAGCTCAAGCACTAGCATCGCGATCCGTTCAAAAAAGATTTCACAGTGAGTGATCTTCGCTGCCAAATGCGGCGCGATGATGAATCCGACTCCTCCAACTTTACCGTTCTTTGATCCGGCTCCCAGCATGACTTCGTGACCGGTGTGCCATTTCCATGTTCCTGCTTCGAATCTCAACGTTTCTTGCACACATGCCACGTCTACCGCACATTTGTCCAATTCGGAAATCAACTGATCAACCGCGGAATCACTAGTAAGACCTCGTACGTTGATGGTAGCAATGTTCAGAAAACAGCTCGGCAGATCGCTCGCCGTGAGATTTCTCCCCCTCTGCCGTTGTCCTCTCTGCCGGGAAGGACGGTGGCCGCACGGGACTGAGGGTACTTCTTGAACAACTTTACTCATAGATGCTGGTGGCCTGGACTGACCCCTCACCGCCTAGCCATAACCAGCGGTAGGTCCACTGCCGGAGATGGACTTGTCCAAGAGGGGGCCCGTTTTTAGCCTCACTCGACACGTCAGTGTCCCGGCAACAACGAGTGTTCTTATCATCGAGTGAGTTTACACCATCCCACCACTTTGAGGTAACGGGGCTCGGGACGGACATACATACATACATACATGCATACAGGCACACACACCAAACTGTGGATTATATATATATATATATATATATATACAGTAGCGCTCAAAAGTATTCGGCGAAATGCTTCTTCAGTTGTACTTTTCAGTCGTAACTCCTTTCCTACCGAACCTAATCATGCGAAATTTCAATATGTGCAGCATGGGTGTAGTGTGAATATTTATCACTATTAACCTGCAATCTGATCATGTTCTAGATATCCCAAAGGGCTTGAACAAAAAATTAACTAGAAATACGAATGATGGTCCTTCTAAGAGTCCTTTCCTTTTTGCCATGTCTTAAGTGTACGAACACTAATGTCGAACCCAGAAGAGAAGAAAAACGTACTCAAGGTCGGAATAACTGCAGACGTCACAAACTTGCTTTCAGCACAGTCTACAAACGCCTCCCCGTTAATATGTGGATATGGCTGTTTTGCAATCAAGTAGTGTAGGGCAGAGTAAAATATGCTTCAGCTAAACATATCAAAATTTCATGTGATTTGCTCTTCTGGGAAAAAAGTTACATCAAGTTAAAGTTGGCCGAATACTTTTGAGCGCTACTGTATATAATATAGTAGAGATAGGGCACGGACAGAAACCAGAAACTGCTTGAATCAAACGTCCTGCAGGCAGGTTGAGCATTTTGAAAGGTCCAGCTCTCTCCAGCAGTGGCTTGCTAGGATCTGCTTAACGCTGTGAAATAAGTGATGGTTCGGTTGTTTTATCAACGCCCACCATAATTAATGTTCAAAGCGTTTTTCCGATTGTCTTGTGATGTTTGGGCTTCCTGGGTAACTTTGCTCAGAAAACTCCTTAACTAGAACTCGTAAACTCATAATTGTCTAGTTGATGGTGTTGCTTAGAGAGGCGAGGGGAGAAGCTATGACATGTTCATGAAGGGCAAAATCCACAAACGGTAGTTCCTAGCGTCGGTAGTAGGACGAAACAAGTTGAATTCCGAATGTTGTATAGAATACTTTAGCCACTGTTACAATCAAATGGGCAACCCGCTCTCAAATACGCCCAGAGATCAGATAAGTGCGGGAAGCGTCTGCTGTCTTTTATACGAATGATTTGATAAAGCACCGAAAAAGTACCTGCCTCTAATTCACAGATTAGAGTGTCGTTCGAACGGAATAAGATCAACAGTTTTTACCCGCCGATATCATAATGCTGCCAGCACCTTCTGGTGACCCTGTTTTGAGATCTCACCTTTTCTAGGCAGGTCAGACGGACGTGAGTCCGACAAGCCAAACACCAAGTTATTGCTTTTATAAATTCTTACAAGGAGAATGCTTTTATGTATTTGTGGTGATTTTGTCATTGGCCAGTAATTAGTGACTGTAGTCGAGTTGTGGGAAGAAAAACTAAATGAAATCCTCGACTTTGTTTTTTCTCGGTTTTTTTTTCAATTACCTATGCCACATCAAGAATTATAAGTGTATTCGGTTAAAAGTATGTTATTTGTTTGTTATTTTGTAATTATTTTGCCAGCTGCTATTTTTTTTTCACCGCAGTACGCGATGCGAAAGTGTCACAAGGTTGGCGAGTTATGGATTGAGACGGTACTCGATCCACATGTGCTATCCGGTGCTCTTATCCCTTAACACAACTAAGGTCCCGCTTGCCCCTGCCTTCAATAGTCATTATTATTTTGGCTTATTACTGATATTGGACAGTTCTTGAATCATGCGTGGCTACTTACATTTTTTCACTTTTGCCTGACAGGCTCATTGACAAGTGCTCAGTTTTTGCGATAGCCAAAACCATTGACCAACTTGAGTATTGGGCTGACGGATTAATTTTGTCAGCTTTCAAAGTCAACTTATTCATTCAATTATAGCAATCTGATTGGCAAAATGAAGCAGTCTACAATGAAAGACTCCTATCTTCATTATACAGTGCGCCTCCAAATGATACAGACACCCCTAATTGTCTGTATCATTTGGAGGCGATCGATCATTGTCTCTGAAACTCAGGTGTCAAAAAACACTGTTTGGAAGGTGATCAGAAAGTCCAAGCTCATCGTCAAGCGAAAAATGCTCAATTCGTGCCTTCATGACATGGCAAAGAGACATCGAAAAAATGGGGTCGCTTTCGCCAGAAGGTGCAGCCGAAGCGAGTGGAATAAGGTGGTCTTCAATTGCTGACATTTGACCTTCCTTCTCTTGATAGTTTTTGTTCTCAGGTCGCCTCTTCCAATGAAGCGAATTCCAATTGCGATAATCCAGACGGGAACCGATTTTACTAGCACGACCTGAGGAAGAAAAAACTTCAGTTTTCTAGGCGGAACTTCAGGGGAGGAGCCATGGTTTGGGCCGCGATTCCATCGAGTAGGCTTGACTGTTTATGTTTTGCACCAATGGAAGTGACCTCGTGCTTTTGTCGAACTGATATGCGCCGTGCACTTCTCCCTTTCTGTCGTCAGAATCGGCACCAAAATCTCGTTTTTATGCAAGATAATGCTCCAGTTCACGTCACCAGGAGCACCCGAGCTTCGATCTCTCGGCATCGGGTTGCACCTTAGTCCTGACCGGCGATCAGCCCCGATGCGAATTCGATGGAAAATGTATGGGGCTCCATGGTGCGGAAGATTTACGCCCAAAACAAGCAATTCCGAAGTTTCAAGGAGTTCAAAAAAAGCGAGCATTGAAGCATGGAACCAAGTTGACCAGGAGCTGACTGATAATTTTTATTCGAGCCTAGACCACCGTATTTTCAATGTAATTCGAAAGAATGGTGTTTCAGCTGATTATTAACTTTGCAGCTTTCTCTCCTTGTTGTATGTTTGTTGTTAAATAAAATAATTTTGTTAGTGGCTGTATCATTTGAGACGTTCGAGAAGCACCCTTTTCTAAAGAATTAATCAAAAGTCTTTGTGTTTTCAAGCTGGAATTTATTGATAATTATCCCGGCCTTTACACTAAGGCTAGCCAAAGTACTTGACTTAGTTGTAAACTGTGTTCCTAGTTATTTGGTCAAGATCAGCAGGGTGAAAAGCCATCATTCCCCAGTGACATTGAACTCAAAATCCAAAGTAAGTCGTTACACAGAGGGCTAATAGAGAGTGCTCTTCTCGCTCCAGACCGCCTCAGGGATAACGGGTTGTACTCATGTAAAACGGGCAGCTGTGGCTCCTACGCTCGCGTAAAACAAGCATGTTAAGGAGGGGTGATGCCGTGCTGAGGCGAAACAACAGCACTTAGGGAAAAAAATTAGGAAAGGACGATATAACACTCAGTTTTGAATACAATCTGTTCTCTGACCTGAGATGAATGAAAAATTTTCAGAACGGGTGTCACGGTCTTGCAAATACTATCCCTCCATGAGATGCTTTACATATAGGGATGGTGATCAAACTAGTGCAAAGTTTCATGAGTTTTTGCATCTATAATTTTCCTCTAAACACTTGCTCAATTTATTTGATTTTTTAGAAATATGCATATATATTTATGTATATAGTTCATACATGTATATTCTGTAGTGAGAAGAAGGACAGTTTTGTTGAAGCCCGAAGAGCCTGTCCTAGGCTGTTATCAGGTCCAAAGGCTATGCTGCCAAGTACTGACCTATTGAAATCTAAGAAAGCAAAGAAAAAATCAGTGTCTATTGCATTTGCAAAGTTACAATGGCGGTTGAACGTTTTCTTCTGTAAGCATGCGCAGAAATTTAAGATCGACATGAAAACTATTTTGAAAAGCAAAAAATGACAGTGCAAATGTGAAGAAAATGCTCACCAAAAAGTCGATCCCATCCAGATAGATTACTCCTTTGTGTGCTGGACCATCCCCTTTAGGTGAATCATCGCTCACTCGAGGAAAAGCCATCGGAGAAACCAAAATCTTTTCTAATGGGACCGATAGTCCACCGAGAGTCATTACATAGAAAAGGCGTGGGAGCGCTCTAGAGACGACATTACTACCGCCATTATTCGAGTAGGCAAACTTGATCTGGAAAAAGTGTTTTTATAGTGAAATTGTTCTTCTGAAATTAAGGTTGACTGGATTGTTTTCGATGCATCTGATCCCTGTCCAGCATATATAATCTCCAGTCTTGCAGCCCTATCAAAAGTAGGCCCTCGAGGATCATGTGATGTTTGCCTCTGCGACTTTACCTTAGCGAAAGCTCAGAGAAGCCCGACCCCATTCACTCCCCACCCTGTGAGGGGAGGCCTCTCTACCCTGGGCGGGGGATGAACGTACCCCAAAAATCGAGCTGGGGCGCCGACGGTCTTACACGCCGCTACCCCGCTTTTCACTACATTATTCGACTGAGCGCTTATTCCTCTAATTCCTGCTGCCGAATTAGTCAATTATTGCTCTGATTTTATTCTACTGCTGCAAATGACTACCAATCTACTTATATTGCTGAACTCGTTGCTGTTAAGCAGTTGAAGCTTCAGTTAAGCAGGTTTTCTTCTTGGATTTACACCAGTTATCGTGAGCATTTTTGCATCATGATCCTGGTGTAAGTTGAGAAGGAAATCAGAATTATTTCTATCAGCAACTACCAAGTAATTTTCCGACACAATTATACATTCTGGCTACTCCTGACGTGGTAGGTGGAAGCGACATTACGCTATGTCGAGCTGTAGTCTTTATTTATTTCATTTTACAGATTTTTTCCCACCCCTAAACCTTTAACGTCGTTAAGTGTTGCAGTTGTAATCGCGTCCCTTCTAGTCGCTTTGCTTTTCATTTCTTTGAACGAACCCTGCTCCAAAAGGGGTTGCGAACGTTTGCATAGAAGTTACTTCTTTCGTTGGTGCGAAAACACGATGTCCATTTTGCTATCCACGTCTTTCATAAGCGAGTGAAAGGTGAATACTCGAAGATAAATGATGGTAGCAACAGTTAGAAAGCCTAGCGTCTGGAGAAAAAAAGCGTGTTGCTGAACAAGAGGTATGTGTGTATACGTGTAAAGGTTGAAATAGACACTGCAACAGACTGAAATGCTTCGATGCGGTGAATTGGACAAAAGTATATCTACCAAATGTATATCATTGTTAGTGGCGATGTATAATTCCTAGGAAAGGTGAAGCCGAGTGTTGCGGTGCTGGGGGTAGGTGCATAAAGGAAGGTTGCGTGAAGGATTCTCGAAGTATGAGGTTCCCGAACCGAGGATGGCGCAGAAATGTAAAGGTTGAAGTGTGGAGGAAGTGACACGTATTGAATAAATAATCCTGAATAGACTGGTGGTGATCAAGATCTTGGGACCTCTTCTGATTCTGATTCCCGAACCAAAGATGGCGTTGTACGCAGCCCCAATTCGCTGAAAATCCTGTGAAAGGGGTGAAATAGCCAAACTCTCAAGCGAAAGGGTATTTAATGACTATTTAACATCTTATAATCACAATATCAAGTATTTATGTGATAGCTGGTATGCAAATTTTACTCTTTCGAGGCTATTTTTCTCTGAACGCTTCACTTTCTTAGTGTTCTCTTCATTTGTTTATTTTTTACACAATTAATAAATGTATGGAAGCATTCTTATAACATTTGAACATTCGCATTTAATTGAGGGCACTTTGTAATAGGTGCTCGATATCTAGCTGCGCGTTCCTTAGTTTCCACGACCCTCAAAAAGCATTTTGTAGAACATACCACCCTTTTACTGCTTCCGCGAGCGTTATCAGGATAAAGTTCCCCTCCACTTTGTTAAGGTGCATTCGCTTGGCAAAAATCCACACACTCCCCAAATCCCGGTTCATCTAATCGAAAAACACAAATCCGGATATCAATTTAACACTGTCTTGGATGCGCAAAATACTCTGCTCCGGCGTCTCTTATCTGACCCACGGCAAAAACAAACATTTCCTTGGGGAGACTCTCCCCTTCCCTACTGTTCTGGAGGCATCAATTCCAGATATGTGTTTTGGTGGTTCGTTGTTTTACAAGATATGTTGATACATGTTTATTAATCGACTTCATATTCCATTACAAACGTACGAGTCGAATTCATATATCCACAATCGGCCCATATTCGTTATCATCAAATCTACCGTGGGGATGAAGGAGATTTACTTGTATTGCTTGGAATCCTTGGAATGACTTGTACCGTCAACCGCGGGTCCGCAACTATCTATCCTTTCGTTACTAGGATAGCACCTCAGCGGCAACATGCATGGGCTGAATCGAGCTCACCGTCCTCACACACCCGTAACGACCCTGCCATTTGTATACGGCGGAGGAAGGCGGGCACACAATACGTCATCATGGACGGGAAGTTCATGACACCTACCCTGGGCGTTATGCATACGGCCCGTTATGTCAGACGAGCGTCGAGACGATCAGGGTCGCTCTATTCGCACCAGGACCAACAAGCTCATGATGCAATCAGCTGATTGCCGGGTGGTGATGTGATGTTTTACCCATATTCTGCTACTCTCTGCTATTCTTTTTGCTGTTGCGGTCCTTTAACTTTCTGCCTCAGGAGGATGGAAAAGGTGGGTTATTTTTGATGTAATATGTTTTTGTTAACTTATTCTTATGAGCTAATGACTTTTGGAGGACATCTTTGCTTACTGCAGTAAGGTATTCGCGACAGGACCAACACGTACGCAATGACACACTGTAGCTAGAAACATTAATTAGCGTGCTTTGTCGCCTACATCACTACTTTCCACCTCTTTAGTTTTTCTTGATTATTTGAAGAACCCAAAATTATCGTGAACCGTGCCTCTGAACACTTGAACACCATTCGGTATCATACTGGCATTTGGAGTGTATTTGGGTCACTTGGTCTTTAGGATTACTTGTGAGGCAAGGCTTTTATTCACGTAAACCACTCTGAGAAAGGTGGTCCAAAGTGAAAATTCCGGTTCTGAGCATTTTAAGGCACTTATATATTCCTTGGGCGCGAAGGGATGGAAGGGTCTGCTTGCGGGTGTCGCTTCGAGAGAGCAACCTCGTATGTAATTTGAGACCATGCACATGGTAGCATCTTTTCAGAGCAGAACCAGACCTTTGTCCTGAGAAGGAATATGGTGAGAAATAGTTTTGATTGCGTCTGACTCCAAACTTCTGACTTTGATTCGCGCTATTTTCTGTGATGTAGGACCAATGAAGATGTCTTAACACAAATATACACATAGTTGGGTCAGGACGGAGGTGCTAGTGCATCAAAAGAATCGATGAATATCAAAACTAGTGAGAAGACCCAGAAAAGCTGTTTGGTCAGGCACAATGCGCAATCCTTTCAGATCCGTACATATGAGCAGCCGCTTTGATCATATCTCATATGCTGTATACGGAGTACGTCTACCGCAGTACTGTACTAAGAAACATTTTAGGAGACAACTTCTCAGAATCGGGTGGTCTAAAGAGAAGTTTGAGAGGTGACTGTGCAGTACAAGCTCTATTATTGTATTTAGTAAGCAAACAAAAAGCTTGCAGCAGTAGTTAAGGCGAGTTATTGAGCTGTGATGGTTGAGACCCTAGCTGTCAATTTTTTTACAGTGGGCTATGACGGTAGGGAACCTGGTCGTCATTTTTTTATGCTGTGAATACTATAGCGAAGAAAATAAGGTGGAATGTGTAGAGACTACCTATATTCCGTGGTGCTTTATGGAAGGCTCTATTAAGAACTCGTTTCAATCTATGAGATGTAAAAATGAATACTTAATTTTGCTACAACTCACCTCCATACTTTTGAACGGCTAAACATTGCATCATGTAGCAGTGGCCGAGCGAAGGCTGTAAAGCGATTAATGGCTATTGTGAGTGTGAACCACAGTATGCCATTGAAACTAATAGTATCGATAACATTTACAAAATTGTAGATCCATATTGTAACACCGCCTTTGTAAATCTAAAATTTGTGTACTTTGACTCGCAGGTGAATCAAAAGGTGCAAGGATAAGATTTTAGTAATCACTGATCAATTACACATTGTATTTACCCAGCTTGCCATCTTTCCCTTCTTTTTCCCCAAGGATCCTTAAATAGGATTAACGCCGTAATGTGCGAATTTGTATGAAAACCTCGTAAGTCCTAAGTGCGCTATGCATTTGATATCCAGTAAAATTTTCCCTAGCATTAGAAGTGATTGAGGGCGTTTGTTCAGCTGTACCGGTGACTGCCACTTTAATGTTTTCTCCAGTTTTTTTGCTTTTTCGAATAGTAAAATCTTTTTGCTAAAAGCTTGAAAGAAGTGTTTAATTGCTTGTCATGCCTTGAAGGGACGATGTCTCAGATTCTGCTAAAATAAGTGCACGATTAACCGTGAATGAAATTTTCCAAGGCGGCAGTTATGTAGCTCTGTGGATCACTCTAAAAGAGTGAACGAATGAAGCTCTCCTTCGGAATGAGTCAACTCCACCCGAAGTGGGAACGACTGGGAGCGTTTTTTTCAGATGTAGATCTGGTGCTAGGTCTCGAGATTCAAGCCTGATGTTATCTTCTTGCCCAGCCTGTTGAAGTACTACTCTGAAGGTTCTATAAGAATCCTGGTCTGAAATTGATTTTCAAAGCCGTTGCCTAGCTCTCAAAAGTTTAACAACCCACGAAATACAAACTAACATTAGCTCCATATAATGACAACGGAAATGCCACCATGAGTTGAGTCAACAGTTGCCCAAGAGCACAAATAAGGACTTGTGTAGCTAATATGAAGAAGTTGGCCTGGTTAAGTTTATTGAGGCTCTGAAATAGTCGCACGTTGATTAAATTGTCAAAGTCAGAAAAGAATCTCAGTTAAGGTCATCAAAAAATCTTTACAACGGCACAACAGCAATTCAAAGCACGGCTCATGTTAAGTTTGAGAAGCCCTTTTCGATCTGAAAAACGATTGTGTGTGTGTTTTTTTGTGTGATCTATGCCTTTAGGCTCATTTCCAACTGCTCTCCTCTGTAGAATGGAATTTGAAACCAAACTGACCTTATGGAGCACCATTGCAAGTAGAATATTTGGAATAATGCCGAAGATTGAAAGAATCAAATAGCTCAAAGCTAAACGCAAGCGAGTTTCGATAGGTGGTATGGAGGGCGTCCTGAAATAGCGTTTGCTCAAGATTGCTCTTTCAATTATTTGTTAAAATAGGAACTTTCGTTTGGTGTGATTTTTTTGGAACGAAATGACGCGAGTAGGGTGCTGTAAGTACGGTAGGAATGCGAGAAAGCAAGTCAAAAGAAGATGCGAGTCCTCAATTACACACTACTATCAAGGTGAATGAGAATTGGGATTCCACTATTATCAAAAGAGGTCGTAATTATGTGGTAAGTTGTTTGTGATGAAGTGATGAGGTTATCATAGATCACTTGGGAGTGACTACTTAATAATTCGCTATTATAAGCTGTGTGTGCGTGAAATATGGCAAGTGAATAAGGAATTAGTCGGGTGAACTTGATGCCCATAACATCTGCATACATCATCTGCTCTCTGTTCATTAAAGCTGTTCGTTCAAGTTGCTCTGCCATGCTAGTAAAAATGATGGCTGAGAAAAGCAGGATGTACCGAGCCGGGACCGGGTTTAACCCACTCTCGAGAGTAAGGAAAAAAGCAGATGCTTGGTATTCCTACTGTATATGGATTTTTACGACTTCACAGCAGGACCGGAGCAGAATAGGGGCAGAGGACAACCGACGTGGCTGAATTTCGGGTTATTAAAGAAAGGTCTCTTCAGCGCGGAGTTAGGGAATGTGTATTTAGAAGTCTCTGGATTTGTATGAGTATATTTTGGCGAGGTTATAAAAAAGAGATGAATACGCACGTTTCAAGGCGTCACTCATTCCTAGTACGGTGCTTCAGGAAATTTAGAAATACAAGGCGCGAATGTTTGCTACTTCTGTTTCACCTTGACAGTGTTAGGATTCTTCAAAGTAGTGGACAAACAAAAATCATCTTCCCTTCTCGCTTAATGAATTTCTGTACCGAACAGAAACTCAACCTCCCTTGTTTACACCGACGAGTTCTGATATGGTATCACAATGTTTATAGTTGTACTACAAAACATGTAGCCTATATAAACTCTCGGTGGTTCATTCTCCTCACTTTTTCGACTTCTTGTCTGCACTCTCCTGTGCACTGATCATCAGTCAGTCCAGTCACCAATCGCAAGACTGTTTGTACTCTACCGAATAAAGAATCTCAGTACGATCAAGTGGCGACCACGGCAGGATAGAAGAAACAAATGTCTCCTCCAAGCCGAAGACAAAGAAGACGACAGTCACCGAGCAGACCTGCACCTCCTGAAGCGGTATTCAACCCAATTGCGACGGTCCAGTATCCTCCGACAAGCAACGCGTCACTGCTCAACTTCGTGGACGCGTCCATTCCCAGTAAGTTGGAACTTCCAACTTTTGACGGGAATATTCTAGAATATCCCGAATTTTCATCACGTTTTGCAACATTAGTGGGAAGTAAGGTACAGTTAGATGATACGACTCTCCTCAAGTCTTGCCTGAGAGGGCGTGCCCTCCAGTCCATTCAAGGCTTGTCGATGACGCCTGGGAATTACAAAATCGCATTGGATATCCTCGCTACCCACTATGATGATAAGGTCACAATGAAGCATATCCTCTACACGAAATTAGCTCAGTTGCCGAATTGTGACCCCGAAGGGCGTAATTTGCAAACAATCTACAACCAAATGTTTGCCCTGGTAAGGCAATTCAGCGACGAGGAGGATGATTCCAAGGAGACTGGCTTAGGAGCGATCTTGCTCAACAAGCTGCCAGCCCGCGTGCGAAGCCAGATACACGATCGAACGGGGAACCGTCATAATCTGACTCCGACCGAGCTGCTAAACTTGCTCACTGATATAGTCCGTAAAGACGCAACCCTTTTCGAGATGGAATATCACGCTCGCCCGAGTAACCATCTCCAGAGTTACGGATTCCACTCCTCATCGCGATCGAATCCAGACAGGACAATTCCTCATAAGGATAAGAGAATGAGACCCTGCCCTTTCTGCCAAAGCAACGATCACGTCCCCAATGCATGTGTTGAATTTCCCACACCTCAAGAACGGAGCCGTCTTGTAAAGCAACTACGCTTGTGCTACAACTGCCTCTCCAACAAACATTCGTTGAAGGAATGCACATCGAAACAGTCGTGTAAATCGATCTCGTAATCACGTCGTCGGCATTAGCACGGAAAAGGGCGACAAGCAGCTCTATGTGAAGTCATTGCCCACTTTGACAGGGCGTTTAAGTCATGCTCACCAGGTTCGTGACATTAGGAGCAATGACATTACCATATCATCTTCTAAGCCGTCAATCTTGATAGGAAATGACTACTTCTGGGACATAACTCTTTCAGACGACTTCCACTATGAGAAGCTCCCGAACGGATATCGTTCACTTCACACCACGGTTGGCAATGTCCTCGTTGGTAAAGCACTCAATCTCAAAGGTATTTCAACATGCAGTTCCCTACGCGGAGAAAATGAAATAACCAATCCAGTACACCATGATGAGCTCTCGGAGCTCGTTCAAAATTTCTGGAAATTGGAAGCAGTTGGAGTAGTGGACGACCCAACTCAGAAGGATGATTCCAAATGCCTACAGTTCTTCAATGAGACCATTGAATACAATGAACAGGAACAACGATATGTTGTCAAACTGCCATTCATATCCGATCCATCACAACTGTTCGACAACTTTGCCTTGGCTTTCTCGAGGCTTGTCCGTCTTGTGAAATCATTGAAGAACAACCCGTCGTACATCAGGAAGCATGATGAAGTCATCAAAGATCAACTCCAAAGAAGGATCATTGAGCAAGTCCCGAGCATGGAGTTATCAAAACCATCTCATTATCTATCCCACCACGGCGTGGTGAAAACTGACAGCGACCAAAACATCAAGGTGAGATGTGTTTTGGACGGATCAGCCAAAATGAAAGAGAAGATGAGTATAAACGAAATGCTATACCGAGGTCCTGTACTTTTACCTAACCTCACCAGCATACTCATACGTTGCAGAATTCCTCCCATTCTGATAACAAGTGACATCGAGAAGGCATTTTTGATGGTAGCGCTCCATCCAGACTGTAGAGACTACACACGGTTCTTATGGATAAACGACACAACGGGACCACTGAGCCCGTCTAATATCAGGACATATCGATTTACCCGAGTGCCCTTTGGTCTGATCTGCTCCCCTTTTCTTTTATCCGGCACCATCCACCATCACCTGACAAGGATGGCGACAACTCTGTCACAAGCACTTCTCCGGAATACATACGTTGATAATGTCTTCCATGGTGTCAGCAACACTGAGGAAGGAAAGAAGTTTTATGCCGATTCTAAAGAGCTGTTCCGTAAGGCCGGTATGAATTTGAGACAATACGCCAGCAATTCTTCTGAGCTGAATGAGTTGTTTGCAACAAAGGAAGGAACTATTCCTTCAGTGCAAAATCTTCTTGGACTCAAATGGGACATTCTTAAAGACACGCTAGCAATCAGTTTCCCACGAAAACCTCCAGACGGGATCAGGTGGACAAAACGGAAGGTTTTGAAAGAAGTCGCCAGCATTTACGATCCCTTGGGAATTCTTTCACCCGTTACTCTTACTGGAAAACTCTTTCTTCAATCACTATGGAAAAGTGAGCAAAGATGGGACGATATACTCTCTGAAGAACAATCAGTACAATGGCAAACTATATGTGGTTCCTGGTCTGATTCCACGGTTAGCATCGATCGCATTATCGTCGATTCCGAACAATCCAGCACATCTGATTTTGAGCTCCACGTATTTACAGATGCTTCGGGAAGCGCCTACTGCGCTGTAGCATACTTACTTCATCGACGCAACAATCTCCCTCACGAGGTGTCCTTCATAATGTCGAAATCAAGGCTGGCCCCACTTCACCAGTCAATAACAATCCTTCGTTTGGAATTATCGGCTCTCACTATAGGCGCCAAGCTCCTTTCATTCATCGCCGGAGAAATGGATTTTGAACAGAGCAGGAAGTTTCTCTGGACCGATAGCACCGTTGCCCTGAGGTGGGCTAATACCGATAAGATAGTTCCGGTCTTTGTCCGTAATCGCGTGAAGACAATTCAATCTGTTACCTCAGACGTTATCATGCGTTATGTTCCCACAAAAGATAATCCTGCTGACATTGGTTCTCGTGGAGCGACTCTCACGGAACTACAAGCCACGGATAAGTGGTGGAACGGACCCGACTTTCTGATGAGGGATGAAACAACGTGGCCTGTGAGCGTTCCCGCTACAACCATGAATGCGCAGCAATCTCCATCGAAGGGTGCTCCTCTCGATGCACTAGACGGAACCACAGGAAACCAGTGTCTCCCTGCAATATCTTTGGAAGCAACGCCTTCACAGCGGTCGTTCTTGGATACCACGCGATTTAGCAAGTGGACTTCCCTACTCAACACGGTATATCTAATATTGCGCTTCCTCACCATGAAATCTGAAAAGGCAGCCTCTTTCTTTGGACGTCACAGTGTGCAGCTATACACAAGAGCCGAACGAATCCTATTTCGACAAGCCCAAACTCAAAATCCTCCCAGCCTTGACTTGATGAACCACCTTCATCTGTTCACGTGCCAAGAAACTTACCTCTGGAAATCTCAGGGACGCATCGATAACAGCAATTTACATCAGGATACCATTACTCCAATATTCCTCCCTCACACAAACCGCATCACCGCTCTCTTCATACTCCACACCCATGCAGAGAACAACCATTGCGGTCTCAATCATACTCTCACACAACTGCGACAACGTGTTTGGATTCCGAAGGGCAGAGCTACCGTAAAGAAAGTGCTACGTAACGACTGCTTCCACTGCAAAAAATACATCGCCAAACCTTTTGCACTCCCTCCCTTCCCCCTTCACCCCTCCTTTCGTGTGTCTGCCCTTTCCAAAATGTAGGCATGGATTTTTTCGGTCCAATGCCATACCGCGGCCTAGAAGGCGCACCTGCGAAATATTGGGTCCTCCTCCTCACTTGCTTGAACACGCGGGCACTATACGTCGACATGGTTCTGGACATGACCAGCCTCACAGTTCTACATGTATTACGACGTTTCATGGCTACCGTTGGATGCCCCACCTTCAAATTGTGCGACAACGCCTTAGCCTTCAAAGCCATTGCCAAGTGCTCTATTGCACCAAACGACGAGTGCATTTCGAATTCATTCCTAGCCTAAGCCCTTGGCAAGGGGGAGTTTACGAGAAAATGATTGATATTTTCAAGAAATCGTACAGGCATGCTATCGGAGGTCATATTCTCAATATCGAGGATGTTAGAACACTGATGAAGGAGACAGAAGCTGTAGTGAGTACAAGACCGCTAACATACGTCACGAATGACAGAGACCGCATTCCAATACGACCAATCGATTTTCTGCGCCCCTATGCTCAACTCTCAGGGCCATATCCCCAAGCACATTCCAATGGATATTTCCAGAACTCTAGCACCTACGAATCTCTCATAGAGGAATGGATCGAAACATCGAAACTGTTATCCTCCTTCTGGAAACGATGGACGTCGGAGTATCTAACTTCACTACGCGAGCAATACAGAAACGAACACCACAAACCGAGATCGCATGAATCTCACCAACCAGAAAAGGGCGACTTTGTGCTCGTCTACGATCCCAATTCTCGATCGCGGTCAATGGAAAATGGGCGAGGTCATCGGATCCCGTGATGGCTTTCGTCGATCAGCAGATATACGGCTTGCATCTAGGACGGTAATCACCCGTCCTAACAACATGATCTACAAACTAGAGTTGCATCCAGCTTCTTCAAAAGGGAAACCCACCGAACAAGCAACGCCATCCATTCATCGAAGACACAACGTAGAAACACAATGGAGAGGGACAAACAGCACCACGAACCGAACAGAAGATCATCGACTGCAATACAAGTGATCTCAAACTATTTGTGTTCCTGTACAGTAGCTCATTCTCATTCCCCGACCAGATGTAAATTATCTCAGCCTCGTTTGTTGTCCTGTTGGGAGTTTCTGTACCGAACAGGAACTCAACCTCCCTTGTTTACACCGACGAGTTCTGATATGGTATCACAATGTTTATAGTTGTACTACAAAACATGTAGCCTATATAAACTCTCGGTGGTTCATTCTCCTCACTTTTTCGACTTCTTGTCTGCACTCTCCTGTGCACTGTTCATCAGTCAGTCCAGTCACCAATCGCAAGACTGTTTGTACTCTACCGAATAAAGGATCTCAGTACGATCAATGAAGAGCACTACCATTGGTAACGTCGTTTTGTATTGCACGCATTGACATTATTAACAGTAGTTCTTTTCATCGGGTAAAAAGTCTACTTGAGGCAACCACTACTTGTCTCAAAACAAAAGTTTCTCTGACGACGTTTCCTTCTTATGTTTCAGTTGTGTCGGAAATAATGGCTATTCATTACGAAGCGTGGACCTGAGAAACTGAGCAGGTAAACACTCATTCGAAAGTAATGGTTTGATGTTATCGTAGTGTATTTTCTAGTTTTAATTGAGCTATGTGCCAATGTTTTCCAGGTTCTGAAAAACTGTACACCAAACACCAAAAGTACACCATTTCACAATTTATACACCGGAAAATTATCAAAGTACACTTCGAGTGCGATTTACCGCAAGCCTTAGCCAGTAGGAGGTGTATGGGAGCTAACTTTCAATCGGGAGATGTGATTAGTTCGTTAGATTCAATTCAAGAAAACCCTCTGAACCACTGTAATTTCAAACACGAAAAAGTGGATTCGTATTCAACTAAGCAGATGTGCCTTCAATGCATTTAGAACTTTAATGAAGTTTCATACACATTTATTTGTTTATTTGCCTGTTTATATGTACACGATGGTTTGAACCCTAAAGGGAAAAGCGCATCAACTCAATCCTTTTACCATCATTCTACCAGATCGGGCAGAAGCGAACACCCCACCTTCACTTGAAAGGTTTGCCTGCTGATGGATGAATTTTCCATATCGTGAAAAAGCTGCTGAAAGTAACAATCTTCCACGCAATTCATGTAGAGGACTGCTTACTTCATAACTTCACCTTGACGAATTTTTATAATCCTACTATATAGAACGCGCTAAGTGTGTCTGTTGGTTTGTTTGTCTGTGTGTGTGTTTGACCGGAAATTCATAACTCCTGCCCTGTGGACCTAGAAAGCTCAAATTTGGCACGAGCACAGGCGGCAGGATGAGAACATTTATGGTGGGTGACAGGACCGAACTCCGCCCACAAGGAGCGTGAAAAAAAACTTGTGTGATAAAACTTTTCACACAGTTTGTGTGTAAAACTTAAACTTCAGCCTAGAGCGTTCAAATTTGGTAGGAGTACAGGCGGCAGGGAACACGGGGGAGTGAACTTACGTGCGTCCGAGGATGCGCGCGGCAAACTGCGCGGCGAAGTGCGTGGTGATTCGAACCACTCTAGCGCCTATCGATAGGGCCCAAATTTGAAGTAAAGTAGATCAGTAGTATTAGGTAACCCTACTAATCTACTGCACTTCAAATATGTTCTCCAATGATAGGCATCAGAGTCGTCCGAATCACCACGCACTTCGCCGCGCAATTTGCCGCGCGCACCCTCCGACGCACTTATGTACCCATACCCTGGGAACACTCATGGTGGATGGCAAGATCGGGCTCCCTCCACAGTGCGCTGGGTTTGGGCGAGAACTCATAACTCCTGACCCCGTGGGCCTATAGCGTTAAAATTTGGTAACACTACAGGCGGCAGGATGGGAACACTTATGGTGAGTGGCAGGACCGGACTCTGTCCACAATAGGTGGGGTTTGAGCGGGAAATCACAACTCGTTCAGGGGGCGTGGCTTGCAGAGAGATGTCATAGTGGACCTAGAGCGACCAAGCTTGGTAGGAATACAGGAGGCTGGATAGGAACACTGATGATAGGTTGCAAGACTAAACTCCCCAAAGGGCTGGGCTTGAATAAATACTGTTATTTCGGACCCAGACCATTGAAACTTGAAGGCACAAGTAGTTGGCTGGGAACCTTGGTGGTAGCTAACATAGTAGACTCAGTCGCGATGATGTCTCTTTATACTATTTTTTCTCTGACTAATCGCCTTCGTGATATTATACGATGTTCTACTTGGACACAGCGAAGATAGCTTACAGAAAAAATTCTCCCAATTCGGAGCTAATACTAAGGGTGTAGAACTTTCAAAGAAAAAGGAGAATCCGAAGGGTTATTCACGCATAGCAAATTTCTCAAGGGAAGGAGGAGCGCTCGGCGTAGCTGGGCGAACCCATAAGAAGGAGGGAGGCCCGGCGTTAGCCGGGCGGCCCGACTGGTATATATAGGGCGCAACAGGGGCTCAAAGACCGGATTTATCGACATGTACACTCAAAGGCGGACGAGTTGCCATAGCGTTGTGGAGACTGCACATTTCACAATGAAAAACTCATTTCGAAACTTCTAACAATCGGTCATGGCCAATAGCGGTGGTGGATAGCAATTTGAAGCTCATTGTATTATATTGGGTTGTCCGAAAAGTTTCCACGGATTTTTTCCATTTTTGAATGAAAATTCCTAGAAGGAGAAATCCATTAAATGAACAATATATCCTCCATTCTGTTGGGGAAAGATTCGCCATCTCCCTGTAGGTTCCAGTTCCCCACTTCCATAGAAGATTCAGAGTTAAAATCGAACCCCCCCCCAGGTGCTTTTTGCAGTTCTCAAGCGGATTGAACGACTTTCCATTCAAAGAATTTTGCAGCTAAACAAGTGGTATGCTGATGGTGCTATGTCTGGACTATATGGGGGTGTGGTAAGACATCTCACCCAAGCTTTAGCAACTTTTGACGAGCGGCAGAAAATACGTGTAATCTGGAGGTACCCTGTTAGAAGATTACGCCCTCACGATTGCCACTTCGGGTCGCTTTTGGTCTATCGCTGCCTCCATATTTTCTAGCTAACTATAGTACCTTTCCGAAGTCATCGTTTGATTATGCGACAACAGCTCATGGTAAGTGATTTTCCCATCAGCAACTCGGCGTAGTATTCCGCACCTAAATTTTAATTTTTGCAGCGGTTTGTGACGGCTCACTAAGGGGGCTCCACGATCGCTTTCGCTTCTCATTGCTATACACAATCCAATTTTCGTCCTTCGTGCTCATGCATTTCAGAAACGGCTCATTTTTATTTCGTTTGAGCAACGAGTCGCACATGGAGGCGCGGTCCATCGCATTGCGCTCACTCATTTCGCGAGATATCTAAACATCAAGACATTTCACAAAACCAAGTGTCTGCAGATGACCATGAATGGTTGATTTCGAAACACTGAGCCCTTGTACTACTCAACGAGTAGTTATGCGCTGATTCGCTCTGGTTCACATTTAGATCTGGTCGTTTTAAATGATGATAGTCTCCCTGTAGGTTGCCGGTCTTCAAGGGTTAATTCACTCTGATTGGATTTTGCGAACTAGTCATGCACTGTACGTTCCTCTAGAGCATGGTCTACTCAAACGTAATATATCTTTCATGCGGCCTGAGCCGCATAGCTGTAGAAGAAATACTTCAGATGCCGAAAAGGCGCACAGTGGTTCTCAATTTTCCTGTCCTGTACAGACAAACTCCGACAAATGTTGACGGAGTCCCAACAAGAATATAGAGGAGGACCTACTCTTTCAGAGAACGCATAACTTCATTAGGTTGGGTCCTTCATCTTTTGTGCAACAGTTGATCAATCCGGGGCGTCGAAAATCGAAGGGAACTTTCGGGACAACCCAATAGTTGGCTCTTCACGCACTTGCAACAACTCATCTAAATACGGTGCAGCCCCACTTTCACAACTTTTGGGAATCCTCATATCTTATTGATTCGCTTCGGATTCCGGATTAATTGGGATTTCCTCAGGAACTGTGCTTTAGGGCCACCGAAGCACTAATCCCACCTACACCTCCATTTTAAACTCAAAAGGTTGCTTCATGATTACCGTGTATGCTCCTTCAATAAAGTTATGGTGCTTGCTACCAGAATTAGTAGTGACGTCAGTTGGGCCACCATGGGAGCCTTCTTGAGAGGAAGGATTGGTAAGAGCCACCTCAAAAACTGCTTGCCTGAGCTCTTCAAAGCCTTGGCAGGCTCATTTCTATCAGGTGATTTCCTGTATTGGATGAGATTATGCCGGAGTTTACGGTTTGTTGAATTGGTTTCGTTTTGCCGGTTTGAAAAGTCGATAATATGGTTCCCATGCGGTATAGTGTCGTATTCAGGTAATGAAAACTATTCCAGAGCTAATCCTGATCTTGGATATTTTAAAGTGAACATGGCAGAGCTATGGGAAAAAATATCTGCAGTTTTTTTTTCTTTTTTTCGCATCGTGGACAAATCCCACCAATGCTCAAGGAGGTTGTTCAAGGGCGTACTGTGGCCTACTGCTATCTCTAATTGGTGAGCAATCATGATCAACTAGAACAGAATCACTACTTCATTCAGCAGACCCGTAACATACGCATAATGGACAAATTGATGAATTAAAAGCACTATGAGGAACGAACTTAACAAAACAAAAAGTTAGCATGACTGTACATTTTCTGTTAATCACTGCATTTGCCAAAATGTCCTTACAGATTAGTAATCGAAAAACCTAAATTGGTAGGAGTCTAGCGAAGTCGAGCTTAGGTAAGGAGCAGTACCGATAGCTCATTCTATTCGATTAAGGCTTAGATATCAATACAATAAACAAGGAAAGAGAGGTTTTCTAGAAAGGACCAAGAGTTGGGCAGAAACGAGAAAATGTTATCAGTGACCGTCAAAATGGACGAGTTCCGCTTCATCGATGTTCGTAACCAAAGTGGCTCTGCTTGCGCTAAGGTTCACAATGGCAATTTCTTCGATTCGATGGGGAGCAAACCTCAAACATCTTGTTATTCAAGCGATCAAAATGGTTTTTAGTTAAATTCCAAAGCAACGAGCACTTGGCGTCTTCCCATGTGTTTCGTTTGTCCAAGCTGAGTCGATAGAACGTCACCTTATCGACAGCAATCTGTTCAAAGACGGCATGTGCCTGAGCAACTATAATGCTGAGTAATTATTGAGCTGTAGAAAAATTACAACTGTTCTTAAAAGTTTGCCAGTATAACTTCATTTCTGTTCTGTATAATGGGATAATAAAAGGTTCTGGAAGAGGGTTTCTGTAGACGATTCCCTATCGCGAGAACTCCTACTATGTAGTCTGTTTCGAGCCCAATAAGCACGTCAATATTTCTCTCCTATGCCCACTGTTCTCCGGATACGCCATGCATCCGATTTTTGCCAAGAGCTATTGGGACGGACTGCATGATAAAAACTATAAAAGCTTAAAAAGAACTACGACAAAAAACCGATGATAAAAATTTTTTCGGGTTCTTTACTGCTCCCATGCGAAAGCAGTGTCACACGACAGATGCCCTATGTAACTGTGATCAGACCAATACTTCTTTGTCCTGGAAACTATGATCACTAGGCGTTTACATGACCATGAGGGTTAAGCTTTGATGTTTTTATCTGCGTTGAGAAAACTCTTTGAGGGATGATCTCTCCCTTCTGAATCCCAATAAGAGGTTTGACTGCTTAGTAGGCCTTCATAATGGACTGCAGTAACCAGCCACTGTACAGATGGCTGTAGATATTCTCTCAAATAACTCTACCACCAGCTACCCAGCAGGCTAGGAAGATCGATGGTTCGGTTGGTTTAGGCACATATCGATCTGATCGGGGCCATCTCAACTCCACCCGGAAACTGAGTTGAATCAGCCTAATTTCGAGCGAACTTAGATGACGAGATTTGTGAACGTCTGAGAACCCTTTGAAACTGATTAAAAGATAATTTGTAATTATAATACCTAATTCAATTGCGAAAAATGATAAGTAATAGGTCACTAAATAGTGTGCTCATGTTAATCAATGATCTACAATCAAAAAAAGGCGCTAAATTGGGCGGTCGTCTAATTCCTTCTCACTTGCCACGTTTTCGAAAATTTTCGTCACCCTTTTCAACTTCTTCCATCAGTCCCAAGCTTTCTTGTTAAATATTTTTCATAGCTTCTCGAAAAGTATCCATTGAATTGAAATGAATAGAGACGTGCTTTTTTGTTTGAAACTGAGCTGAATTAAGTCTCTTGCAATTGCAGTGCCAGCGGACCACTCACCGTAAGTAACTTCGTGGGTCCTTGAAATAATTCAGCAAATGGTAGTGGGAACAGTATCCTCTGAGCTCAGGGCTCAATGCTTTTTTGATTCCATTTTTATTATGATGGATTTAGCCTTATGGCGGAGGTAGTGTAATGGCAAATGGCGCACCTCACACAGGCATTGTCACGAGTTCAAATTCCTTATTGATCTCCGCCTAGTCCAACCAATCCTTCCATCCCTCCGAGTTGGTTATCTGATACCAAACTCGTTTGGGACTATAAAAGCACTGACTTGTTCATCAGCTGGTGACCGCAAATAATTGCAATAGGCCACATACGCATTGTATTCGCCACTGGGATTCTGGGGCCCATCCCTCTGACGGGATTGGTCAGTGCCCCCAGACTTTATCCTTCAATTTAGCAGTGAGTCATGCTAGTGTACAGAAATCATTCTGTCATTTTGACTGGATAGTGTTCATGTCACTCAGAATATCTACAATCATTAAATATCATTCAGTTGTATAGCCCACTTTCATACCCAGTCGGGCCGCTTAGGAATGTATCCCTTCACTCTGCAAAGTGTGATTCCCATAGACTCATTACTTTCACTTGAAATTTCCATCTTTTCATTGTTTTTTTTTCATTATCTACTTTTTCGAAGCCTTATAAGGACTGTTTGAGAAAAGTAAGGTAAAATAAATAAGTAAGCATGCTACCTCGATACTCTTAGCCTCGTAACAATGTGTAATGATAGGTAGACTGTTTTTCTCATGTTTTTGGAATAAAAAACTTTCCGGGACTCCTTGATCCTTAAAGCAGTCGTATTCGAACGCATATGCATGAATGTATAGGTGGAAGTACAGAGTGGTCCCCCGATCTCATCTTTGAACGCTTTTCTTCACTATTTCCTTTTCAAATACTACTTGAAACCCGATTTCTCAGGATGTCTTCGCGTATCATCCACATTTAAATGTAAACATATATAGCTAGTAGCTCTCTGATTGACTAATGATTTTGAGTGCATTGAATTCCAGGACTGTTGGCAGTAAGCCGGACTTGTTGAATTACATCTTTTGGAGAAGCTGCGAAAAAGCCCAAAAAGCGTATCGAGGATAAGGTACGTGATGAACCTTCAATTGATTTGTTTATTCTTCGGTACGTTTTGTTCCAGCTTCTTTTATTGAATTGCGTGAACATAAGGAAACGAAAAGAACTTTATTCAATGATTGAATGTTCCTTCGTTAATATTTGTGACAAAAACCACAACAACACAAACTTAACACAAAATGTTTGCTCAAAGGCTCAAATACCGGTCGGAATAAAACTTATGTCTTTGCTGGCGTCTGCGTGTGTCGCGAATACTCGATTTCCTATAACAGGATTCTTTAGTAAAACGTGATTTCCAGCATGCATTTAGCAAGCACTCAAAATTTTCAAACACTTGACCTACCTCGAATCTCAATGGCCACACTTTCATCAGGTTGTGATCTATCTACACGCTGCTGTTGGATTACGGGGATGTTCAGCTGAAACATTTATAGCCGTTACAAAATACCTGAACGTTCCTCAGGAATCGTCACATTTGCGCATCTATAGAATTTTTCGGTAATACAAGTTCTATTCACCCAGCAATATAAGAATTTTATGCGATGTTTTATCGCTCATTAATCCGAGATTATTTCCCAGTATGAATCGCGACTTTCTCTGCCGCGATCAAAGAAATAAAAGACTCTAATCAGTCCCTTTCTATGATCGAGATATGGTCTCTATGTGCTTCTGATCCAATTCCTAAATTATTAACCATAGGGCACGGTCAGAAACTGCTTGAATCAAAGCGTCCTGCAGGCAGGTTGAGCATTTTGAAAGGTTCAGCTCTCTCCAGCAGTGGCTTGCTGGGATCTGTTTATCGCTGTGAAATAAGTGATAGTTCGATTGTTTTATCAATGTCCACCATAATTAATGCTCGAAGCGTTTTTCTGATCTTGATGTTGTGATGTTTGGACCCCACGGATAATTTTGCTCAGAAAACTCCTTTACTAGCACCTTCTGGAGACCCTGTTTTGAGACCTCACCCATTTTAGGTATGCACATTCGCTTCCGACGGTTAGCCTACGGAAGGATTTCGATAGCGGTTAGGTGTTCAATTGATTGACCGGGATAACCTGGGCGAAGTGGACATCTACACCATGGTCCTTGCTTTGTAAGCTTTATCGCTGACATCACAACAATCTTCCTTTAAAAGCTCTCCTTAATTTGCGGCGAGACTTCCATTTTACTTCCTTTGTCATAGTCATGGGAAATTTGCGGATGGACAGACGGACGTGAGTCTGACAAACCAAAAAAACCGTGGACCGTCAAACAAATTGATACACCAAGTTATTGCTTTTATAAATTCTTACAAGGAGAATACTTATATGTACTTATGGTGATTTTGTCATAGGCCAGTGATAGGTGACTGCAGTCGAGTTGTGGGAAGAAAAATCAGATGACATCCTACACTGGCTTTTTCTTGGATTTTTTCTTTTCAAATACCTATGCCACTTCGAGAATTAGAAGTGTATTCGGTTGGAAAGCTTTGTTATTTACGGTTGTTTCGCATTTATATTTTTCTCACGCTGTCTTATATAGCGTATGAAATAAATAAATAAATAAATTTGTTCGTTATTTTGTAATTATTTTGCTAGCTGCTGTTTTTTTCGCTGCAGAACGCGATGCGAGAGTGTCACAAGGTTGGCGAATTATGGATTGAGACGGTACTCGATCCCGCACATGTGCTATCCGGTGCTCTTATCCCTTACACAACTGAGACCCCGCTTGCCCCCGCCTTCAATAGTCATTATTACTTTGGCTCATCACTGATTATTACTATTACTATTACAAGTCTTGAACCACGGATGGCTACTTACACTTTTTTCACTTTTGCCTGGCAGACTTATTGACAAGTGCTCAGTTTTTGCATACTTCAGCGATAGCCAAAGTCATTGACCAACTTGAGTATTGGGCTGGCGGAATAATTTTGTCAGCTTTCAAAGTCGACTTATTCCCTCAGTTATAGCAATCTGATTGGCAAAATGAAAACAGTCTACAATGAAAGGCTCCTATCTTTATTATACATACATTCACTCATTGGAACCATTGTTTTGCAGTAAGGAGACCAATCTTTTTTTAGATTATCAGGAGATCTTCCTCCTCAATTTTTTTTCTGATCTCCGGGCCTTTACACTTAGGCTAGCCAAAGTACTTGATAGGCAGTGTTCCCAATTACTTGGTCAAGATCAGAGGGTGAAAAGCCACCATTTCTCAGTGACCTTATCCTCCAAATCTAAAGCAACTCGTTACACAGAGGGCTAATAGAATGTGCTTCCATTGCTACAGATTGCTTCAGGGATTACGGGTCGTCCTCCGTAGAACGGGCAGCTATGGCTTCTACTCCCGCGTAAAACGAGCTTTCGTAAAACGAGGGGTGATAGTCTTTCGCATAGCACCACGGCGAAACAACAGCTCTTAGGAAAAACATCAAGAAGGGATGATATTACAGTCAGTATTAAATACAGGTTGTTCTCTGACCCCAGTCATTACCTAAATGGGGAACCTTTCAAGATGCTTGTTAAAGTCTTGCAAATACTATCCCTCCATAAGATACTTCAGGGATGGTGATCACAAAAATGCAAAATTTCATGGGTTTTTGCTTTCATGTTTTTTTCTCTGAAACTTGCTAAACTAATATGAAATTATATATATATATATATACATATATATGCATGTATATACATATATATACATATATATATATATATATATATATATATAAAGGATAAAGTTTTTGGCGTTAATTAATCCCGTCTGAGGGATGCGCCCCCGCACTCGACTTCCATTCAGAATCGTAGTGGCGTAATGAGTGTGTATGTGGCCTATACAGTGACTTGCGATGGCCAGCCGATGTACAAGTCAGTGCTTTTATCCTCCCAGACGAGTCTGGTACCAATTGACCGACCCCGGAGGGATGGAAGGCTTGGTTGGCCTAGGCGGGCATCGATCCGGGATTCGAACCCCTGACCGTGCGTGTGATGTGGTGCGCCACTTGCCACTACACCACCTCCGCCCTCATATATATATATACACATATACATGTACATATATACATACATATACACATATATATACACATGTACATACATATATATACATATATATACATATACATATACATATATATATATATATCCGGTAGTGAAAAAATCGATCAGTTTGTTGAAGCCTAGAAGAGTTTTTCTCCCAGCTCACTCACACGACTGGTGGTATCTATGCCTCGACGTTATCAGGCTGTAATCAAATATCCAAAGCCTATGCTACCAAGTACTGACCTGGTGGAATCTGAAAAAACAAAGGAAACCAGTTTCTACCAAATTATAATGGCAGTTGAGGAGTGTACGAAGAGTACGTTTCAGGGAATTTTCGGAAATTGTCGAAACTACTGACATTTTAATGAGATAAACCGTTTTCGTTACCGTAAATTCGTTTTCTCTTGAGAGGACACGGTAAAGAATTTGAGACCGATACAAAGTAAGTTTTTTGTAAGAGCAAAAACGACAGAAAATGACAACGCAAATATGAAAAAAATGCTCACCAAAAAGTCAATTCCATCCAAAAAGACCTTTCCTTTGTATGTTGAACCTTCCCACTCAGCGGAATCATCGCTCATTCGAGGAAAAGCCATCGGAGAAACCAAAATCTTCTCTAATGGGACTGATAGTCCACCGAGAGTCATAACATAAAAAAGGCGTGGGAGCGCTCTAGAGAACAGAGTACTACCGCCAATATTTGAGTAGGCGAACTTGATCTGAAAAAAGTACAGGGTTGGCCATAATTATAGCGACAAGACTTGCCGCACCTAGCGCACATATTATCGCGCACTTAGCGCGCCAGTTTTATGGATTTTTTGATCTAATCATTTTTTCTAACTCCTGCTAAAATTTGGTGAAATTTGGTCCATTCATAGTGAAATCGTGTAGCCTTCTCCTGATCGTTCCGCTATCGTTCGTCTGCACAAAGCCGGCCGCCCACCCGCCACGATCGCTAAGCACCTCGGCATCCACGGCAGCGTCGTGTATCGCACACTTCAACGTTATCGAGACCTTGGTGGACTCCAAGACAGCCGAAGAAGTGGAAGACCTCGTACTGCTCGCACGTCGAAGGTCGTCGAGGCCGTCAGAAAGCGGATAGCAAGAAACGCGACTCAGAGCATCTTGACGATGGCTCGCGACATGGGAATCTCGCGGAAGTCAGTGGAAAGGGGCGTAAACGAAGACCTCAAGATGTACCCCAACCGTACTCGAAAGGCTGCTATCCTCAGCGCCTCGAATCAGCAGGCGCGAGTCAAGATGTGCCGACAGCTTTTGCTCCGGACGCGCAACAGGGGCCACCATGCGATCGCCTTTTCGGATGAGGAGCTCTTCACCGTCGAGCAGCAGTTTAATGCTCAGAACGTCAGAGTGATCGCAAGGAATGCCGAGGAAGTCGACAGGTAGGGAAGAGTCGTTCACCGGGCCGCACACCCCGCCGAAGTCATGGTTTGGGCAGAGGTGTGTGCCGCGGGGAAGACGCCGTCGATAGTCGTCGACCCCGGCGTCAAAATCGACAAAGATTACTACCTGAAGACGATTCTGGAAGATGCTATACTCCCGTGAGCGAAATCCCACTTCAGCGGCCGTCCGTGGACATTCCACCCGCCCACAAGGCCGAGGTCGTCCAAGCGTGGTGCAAAAGCGAACTCCGCGACTTCATCTCGGCAGAAGAATGGCTGGCATCGTCAACGAATTTGAACTCACTGGACCATTACTTGTGGTCCTACCTTGGGAGCAAGGCCTGCGCATCTCCCCACCCCAATTTGGATTCTCTGAAGGCTGCGCTCATCCGAGAATGGTACGAAATCGACGACGCACTCCTGCGTCCAACCATCGACGCCTTTCCCAAGCGACTCCGCGCTGTCGTCCGTGCCGAAGGTGACCGAATCGAGAAGTAACTTATGATTGTTAATGTACCAGCTGTTAGTTAATAAATGTTATGTTCATGACTCGTTTGCACTTTTGCTTTCTGAGATATAAGGAGAAAACCTTGTCGCTATATTTATGGCCAACCCTGTATTTTGAAAGTGTCTAGGTTGTATAGCTTGTGACAATGAAAAGCCTGTTGACATATTTATATGCACCATATGATAACTCGAACATTATTTCTTATTTTGTTAGTCATTCGGTTAATATGGTCGAAGGTGGTACGGTGGTAAGCGCCGCGTTATCACGCGCAATATCAGGGGTTTGATTCCCAATCGATATCCGCCTAAGCCAACCAAGATTTTCGGATTGGTTAGTAGGTACCGGACTCGCCTGCATGCGAGGATGAAAGACTGACTTGTACATCGGCTGGACGCCGCAAGTCATTATTCCTTGTATAACATCCAATACGCCTCTACGATTCTGACTGTAAGTCGAATGCGGGGCGCGTCCCTCAGACGGGATCGATTAATGTCCAAAGGCTTTATCTTTTTATCCTCCATGCAGTTAATGTCAGTTTACATAAGCATTGTAAGAAATGGAATGAAGTGATTCTAAGAAGAGTGGCAGAAATTAAAACTTGCGAAAAATCATATCCTACCTTATTTTCCTTCATTGAGATCATAGGGTAGAGCCTATGGGTGGCAAACTCGTATCGGTTGGAAAACAGCGTGCGTCTTTGGAATTCCTTTAAATCGTTCAGCGGCCCTAAACCCGAAACTGCTCCACTGCCAAACCTGAAATTCACTTATTTTTGTTGTGATATTCTATACATAGAGCAGGATGAACTACCGAGCTTTGTCCAATCTAGTTATAAATTCAAAATTTTGTTACAGCTGAAATATTCGTCCGCTTGTCTGCTAGGTACAACGCTTCACGATCATGTTGACTTCACAAATTAAGTGGCTTCAGTTCTCGGTGAAGTGACATCTGTCGTTATCACGACGAAAGAAAAAGTGGAATCGATGAAAGTTTGGATCATTGCATCCTCTCGCTCCCGAAATCTCGAGTGTTAGGGCATAGTGGAATCCCTGTAGCTGGCTTGAGTGGCTCTCCCGCCCCTCGATCGATGTCACGTGAGACGAGTGCCAAGGTAATACAGATAGTTATTATTCGTTCTAAGACCCACACACAATCAGCTAATCGCCGAGTGATGAGGCGATGTTTTTCTCCCATTTTTTTCTCTGTTATTCTTTTTACTGTAACTAATATTATTGTTTACCTATGCTTATAAGTGAATGGATTTTTGCTTACCGTAGTCAGTTCTTTGCACCAGGACCCACACGTACGCAATGACGCACTGTGCGTAGCTCGTTCAAACGCCCCGCTCTTTTTCATTCTTCTGATCTCATTCTCACCCAACCCCCTTTTTAACGATTTTTCGAAGCTTTTTTCACTTCAGAAACGCCCATCTGCACAGTTTCTTCGCCTCAATTGCACTATTTTCCATCTTATCTTCCATTTTTCATAATAATTTGGGTTACCCAAAATTATCGTGAACAGTGCCCTTCATTTGAGCCCTCTCTACTTCAATTTTATGTTCCCTACGTTCTCTTCAAGACACGCGAAAAATTCCACCTTAAGAACTAAAGTTTCTTCTTAATGCACGATCTGCAGAACTAATCTTATTCTGAACTGCCTAAGTTAGATGATACGCCTGATAAACAAAGCAACAAAGTGTCTACTATCCGAATGGGTGTCACTTACATACACATCGCGTTTTTCGTCGCAGCTTGCCGATGTTAAAGGTAATTTTCCAGTTTTTTCGGAAGATCTATGGTATATGTGCTCAAATACCATCCCAATCTTACTGATATAACTAATTGTGTTGATTTGTCATGTATATGTCGGTGTGTCTCGGAGTGTATCGGTATGTGTGTGTGTGTGTGTGTGTGTGTGTGTGTGTGTGTGTGTGTGTGTGTGTGTGTGTGTGTGTGTGTGTGTGTGTGTGTGTGTGTGTGTGTGTGTGTGTGTGTGTGTGTGTGTGTGTGTGTGTGTGTGTGTGTGTGTGTGTGTGTGTGTGTGTGTGTGTGTGTGTGTGTGTGTGTGTGTGTGTGTGTGTGTGTGTGTGTGTGTGTGTGTGTGTGTGTGTGTGTGTGTGTGTGTGTGTGTGTGTGTGTGTGTGTGTGTGTATGTGTGTGTGTGTATGTGTGTGTGTGTATGTGTGTGTGTGTATGTGTGTGTGTATGTGTGTGTGTATGTGTGTGTGTGTGTGTGTGTGTGTGTGTGTATGTGTGTGTGTGTGTGTGTGTGTGTGTGTGTGTGTGTGTGTGTGTGTGTGTGTGTGTGTGTGTGTGTGTGTGTGTGTGTGTGTGTGTGTGTGTGTGTGTGTGTGTGTGTGTGTGTGTGTGTGTGTGTGTGTGTGTGTGTGTGTGTGTGTGTGTGTGTGTTTGATGCGATTCATAACTCCTGTTCTCTTGAAGTAAAAGCACAGGCGACAGGGTAGCAATACCACTGATAGGTGAGGGGCCTGGACTCCTCCTGCGAGAGTGGGGTGTGCGGGAAAATTTGTCAGCTCAGAACTAGCGTGTTCAAATTTAAGGGATGAGTACCATGATGGTTGGTGGTTTGCACGGGCTTCACCCTTGAAGAACGGGGAGTGCCGAAAAGTTTTCTAGAGGGTTCTGATTTGAGGGGACAGGCGGCACGGTGAAAACACTGATAGTGTGCGCAATGAGCGTAATTTAAGTGAAACTTGTCACCCAACTTGGCATTAACATTAACTGTCACTGTCACAGTCACTTAACTTGGCATTATATTGTTTGTTTTACTTCCTTTTTTTTCATGGTCATGTTATTTTCTTCGTTTCACATGTTTACAACATGTCCGTTAAATAAATAAATAAAATTTCCTTAGTGGTGGTTATTCCTACAACTTCAAGTGGTCATTAACGAGTTGAGTCTAGCTAATTCATAAGATCGATTTAAAATTCGAGAATCCTTACTGAGAGCCGAGTGTTCCAGTATAAGCAAAGGCCGATTGACTTGTCCTGTTCACGATAACAAACATATTGGACGCCCATTGGTACTGTAATAGTCGACTTCAACATATTTACTCAACAAATGTGATGATTTACTCAATTTATGTTTTTAGGGTGGATTTTCAAAATTAACATGCTCAAATAATTGTTGCATCTCATCGGTATTGGCGCTTGTCAAGCTAGCTAGTGAGAAGTAATCGGTGAGCGCCATCTCCAGGATTAATTCCTTGTATTTCTCTACATTGTCTTTGGCTGTTTTTAATTTCGATGATGGTGTAGTACCAAGAGGTGCACTGCCTGAGTTCGCATTGACCGGGGATTGAACCTTGGCTCTAAGTGCCCGGCCAATTGAGCCTGAACATACTCCCCTCTTTTCGCGCGCTACTGGCACCCACCAATGGGTGACACTGTCCTAGGAGAAAATTCTTCCACAGGTTTACTGAATTTAGCAATTGGTTAGAGACAGGAAAGCATGCTGGCACCCAAAATTGAGTGCCAGTGTCCCATGCGTTAGTTATAGTGGCACACACCGTAGGGTGCCATTGTCGTCAAAGGGTTAATTTCTTCCATTCGATTCACTGGTATTATTTACATTGGCTACCCACCGAAATTTCACAGAACTTCATACTCATTCAAAACGCTCTTGCCATTTTCAGCAAGAGTCATGTCAAGGCGTGCAAGGGTGCTTTAACACACAGAGCGATTGTTTTGAGCGAATCGCAAAGTATGGGCTGTTCAAACATTATTAAGACTTTAGAGTGATTTTGGACAAAAGCGCGAGTGCGCAGAGGCATGGGAGCGTGCTGCACCATGTGCAGCACGCGGTACGCAATGGTTGAATGAATAGGATTCCATCAGTGCCAGAAAATTCTAATTCTCCGTTCGTCTCGTTACTCAATCTGTTGCAGTGAGAATTGTTTTGTTTATTCCAGTAGTTGGACTGCCTTATTGGGCTGTTGTCTACACTGGCTGACATGTTCTCTTCGAAAGAGTAACTTAGCAAAACCCGCCTTGTTTCCGACTCCTCTCCACTGATTTCCCCTTCTTTCGCGCTCTTGGCTAGTGGCGCCACCACCAGAGACCTTAATCACTGCACCGTAATGGGGATGTTTTAAAAAAAGGATTCCAAACTTGCCTGTTCTTTTCGCGATGACACTAATCCTCTAAGATACTCGTAGTGACTTGTCAAGCTGAAAACATCTCATAAGGATATCTCGCATGAGGCTAGGACGTGGATATGGAGGCTGCCATAGTTACTATTACAGGAGATGAAGTCAATAGCTTTGCTTTTTCCTTGAAGTCCACCCTATCGTATTCTTTTGCACGTTTCTAAACCATAGCTCCATATGGCATTATGGCTGTCCTCGCCTTGGAAACGAATAACTTTTGCTTGCATATCTGACGTAGCGCTTTGAGGTTCTGTAGCGGTAGATCCTTCCCCAAAATGCTTCAAATATGAGTATGAGAAAAAGCAGTAAGGGCAAAAAGTGAAAAGTAAGACCAGAGTGAATATTGAAGGCGAAGGTAAACCTTTTCAAGGAGATTCACTCCAGTCTTACTTTACACTTTTTACTTTTTGCATCATTCACCCCTGACAGAGGAAGGTATGGAAGCCTTGATGGCTTGGGCGCTAATATCTCGGGCTTCTTTTCCTTTCTCTTTATTTATCTATTTATTTATTTATTTATTTGGTGCACGCTTAGGTGCGCTAACTACAATTCCACGATCACATCAACTCAACAACCTGCACTCAAAAGGAGTATGGTTCAAAATAAAAGGTAGAAAGATAGAAAGATCTCCAGTCAGGCGCAACAAAAAAAGAATGAACCGAAGTAGGCACTACAGGAAGGTCAGATAGGTACTACGAGCTGTATGTTGATAATTGAAGAGCATCCACATTTGATTTCAATTGGCGGATGGCGCTAGGGATAACGCCACTCCCAGACAAATACTAGCATACCTTTGGAATCGGAGCCGAATTTTCGGATGTTAGGTATTCCCTACCCCTAACAATTCAGCCTCCGACCCGCCATTACGATCATCCCAGCCTTAGAAGAATTATCCGAATGTGAGATGAGAAAAGGTAGTGAAATAAGAAAGTCGAGTTCTAGTGCAAAGGATTCATGACTAATTCTAATAATTCTCCTCACTGGAGACCTACTACCTGACTAAAGGAATCATATACATCTACAATAGTACTAACAAAACGAAACAAACAAACAACAATGAAAAAGAATTATGGCGCAAAGAAAAGAATCGGTGGTCTAGAGCGGGCCCTTTATTTTACCACGAGTCAACCAGTTTTAAATATGTAGGAGTAGAAGTTCTTCTAGATAAGGTATACACTATTAAAATAGGGGGAAGTTATTTGTTGGCAAGTGGCGCACTATCTCACACGCATGGTCATGGGTTTCCGGATCGATATCCGTCCAGGCCAACGGGGTCGGTTAAATGGTATCCTAGGATAAAAGCACCGACTTATACACTGGCTGGTCACCGCAAGTCACAGTATCGGCCACTCAGACATTCAGTACGCCACTACGACTGTGAATGGAAGTCGAATGCGAGGCGCATCTCTCAGAAGGGATTGATTAACGTCAAAAGACTTCATTTTATTATATAATAAAGTCAAGGTTAGTATCTGCGCAAAATCCGCTTAGACCGCCATCATATTTAGTAGTCTCAGTTCAGGCAGTGCCAGGATGCCGGTCAGTTATAATCCATAATCACTTTTTAGAGTGTCGCTTTAGAAAGTGAGGTTCCTAGTAAACTTGATTTGGATTATCCTGTTTAGAAACCACAATTCTCTCGGTTCTGGCAGGTATTATCTAGATAGGGGAGGAAACTTCAATGGTAATAATAGCCGATAGGATCCGATAGTGAGCACTAGAAGTCAATAAGACAAGTTTTTTACGCTATTCGTTTCAGATATGAGTGTTATTTCTCTGTGATTTTTAGGTGTCATGGGATCGTAGAAACAAAAAACTCAAAGTGGTGAAAAGTGATAAGGTCCTATAAGATGCGCTCAAAAGCAATAGGCGCTGTTCCTTCTCATCAGGCATGCAATAGGTGCATTTGTACATTTTTAAGAGCACAATCTTCCTATACTACTACTCGGCCACCATACTGGGAGTGTGCTTTTTAGCGAAACTCTTTCTAATTTTACAGCAATTGTTCTAATGCTGCTTCATTCGCAGTGGCTTACTTCTTTGTCATGATATTGTAGTAGAAGCTTTCCATATAATGCAGAATCATCAGAGTATTAGTCCAGAGACTGTTGAAATAGCTTCCATTTTGCGATATTATATTTCCTGTAAAGCAGTATTCATAGTCTGACGAAACTTTATAGACTTTCGGAACGCGTACTGCGGCGAAATAACAGCAGTTAACAAACATAACATGATAACAAACAAGTATTCACATACTCTATATCTGCAGTATAGTTCTTTTCGAGATATCCCCATAGAATGGGCTTCCTCCCCGTCCCCTTTCCCCCTTCCCTTCCCCCCCCCCCTCTCCAGCCCGTACAGCATGACAGACTAAACCGTCTTAGAAAAGGTGTTATAAGGGCTTATGAGGTGTTATAAGGGCTCAGCAGTTGTACCGGTTATATGCCGACCAATTGGTGGTCATTACCTGGACTGGAGACCTTAGCCATGCACCACTGTTCGCATTGGGGCAGCTTGTCGACAATGCAATCAGTTGATCGTCGTAGCGTAACTTATTTTATCTGGTCTATTCTCTCATTATACTGCTGCTTCTCGTAATAATATTGTTCTGAACATCTATTCCGTAAGAGTAGCAATAAATAAGAGAGAAGCGCAAAATAAAACCACCAATGCCGAAATCGTCGGCCAACTGAAAGGCAATTTTGGACGTTTTCGGCTTACTGTAGCCAGCTGTACCGAGTGACACAAACATTTGAGTGCTCCTCTAAATATCTCTTCCATACAACTTTTGTTGTCACATTCTCGTTCATGCTTTAGTTGAACTACTTTTCAAAACCTTATATTACTCTGAATACGCCGATTTTCGCGTTTTCTCCGCTACTTCTGCATTGCTCTGGACTGTTTCTTCCATTATTCGTTTGAAACCAGGTACCTCAAAATTGTCGTGAACTAGACCTTCATAGATTCTTTAGCGTATGAAATGCTTGATTGCATGACAATCATGTAAAGAATCAAAGTCACAGAGTCGAGAAGTTTTATCCAGTTGCTACGCTGAAATTTCCTCCTAGAGCAGTATATTTAGTTTAACACCTATTTATGCTGGGAGTCAATACTTGTTTTTCTGTGACTTATGTAACAGAGATAAAGATTGCATTTTTTCGCCACAATTATCTCTTCATGATGTATGTATGAAGTCCTTTTTCGAACTAGACTTCCTTGCGTTGGAGAAACTTGAATGGAGAAAATGGGAATCTAATCAATAGCTGTCAGCAGTCGAAGGCATTGCTAACGATAATGCTGAGATATATGGTTCAAATAGAATATTAGAAGTTATGGTACAGAATAGTACAAAGGTGGCGAGGAAGTGCAAATGTCGGCAGATTTCGGAAAAGATTAAAAAGGGTTTGTACAAGATAATGATAGCAGAAGCGGCAAGGAAAGGGTGTACGGAAGAGTTTTCAGTTACCGCAATAGCGCAAGGAGCTGGCTATAGAGGTGAAAATGGCAAATATTGCATTCCAGTTGGTGTACTCATAGTGCTGAAAGCATCCTACTTACTATAAAGCGCTTCTTCTGTCGTTCTGTCTGTCGTCTATCGTTGTCGTCTGTCTTCTGTCGTCTGTCGTTATGTATGCCTTCACGAAATTCCTTAGCTCCTCTAGATTTGCCTGGAGAGACCGGATCAAGCGTGGGAGGGGAGGGCCATGTCCCGAGAATTATATAGCACACGTCAGCTTGGCGGAACCGCGCCCACAGTGGGCGTGGCGTGCATCAAAATGAGCTGTGCTGAGGACTGTGAATCCAAATTCAGTCACAAGACGGCTTCAAAACTGAGGTTTAAAGTTGGCTAGATGGGTGCATTGGTAAGTTAGATCGAGTTGGGGAGACCCACCCCCAATGAGCGGGGCCTTCTCAAAAATGCAGTGCTTTATGAAAACATTTTAGAAATCATAAATCCTGTCCCCTTGGACCTAAAAAGTTCAAGCTTGGTAGGAGTACAGGTGACAGGATGGGGACACATACGGTGGGTGGCAGGACCAGACTCCGCCCACAGGGGGGGGGGGGTTGAGCGGAAACTCATAAATCCTATAAAGGTCTACAACGACAATCAGCTCATTTGGTTTCGTCCCTCATGGCTAGAGCCCCTAGCGCACGCGATAGCGTGCGCGGCCGCTATCGCGTGTGCTAGGGTTTCCCTAAAAAAGGTAAAGGCGATGTATGATTGCAGGTCCCGTATTACTGCGTCGCCGTGTGTCACGCCTAGGTGTATCCCATACGAGCGTACTATTCGTCAGCTCATTGGAAATGAGGGGGTGTGGGAGTAGGGTGAAGCAGGATCTCTGGAATAGGTCCAATCTCAAAAATTTTTCGTCCATTTCCACTCATCCCTATGCAACTAAATAATGGCTTCATAAAGCCGAACAGAAATGTGTACCCGTGTCAGTTCAATATATTTTTACAGGCACAAGTTACAACAAAAATGGTTTCTGAGATTCCCTCTAGTATGAACATGTGATCTCCATGGATAGCATGTGGGTCATCGTTAAGTCGGAAAATGGTAGAGCTTATGAGGGCTCCGAATTAATATTGCAACATTCAAAATGAAGCGCTAGGACGCCGACGGATAGTACGCTTATATAGGAAAAACCCAGATGTTTACATACATACACATACGTGATCTCGTACAACTTGGTTTATCACTACTTTTTCGAATTCTTACGTCTTTACGTACCCGCCAATTTTTCGCGCTTTCTTCGCCATTTCTGCACTATTCTGCATCGAAACTTCGACAACTTTTTTAAAGACACTGTCCACGAAAAAATGGTTTCGGAGATATGCACATGGTTTGAATTCGACGCCCCCTCTGATACCATTTGTGCAGGAATGAGGTCGGAAAACGGCTGGATAGGGCACAATAAGGGCAGTAACAGTGGGGGACGGGAGGCCTCCACCCCTCGCTAGATTGACCACAAGTTCTAATTGTCTTTCACAACTTTCGCATTGGAGCGAAGTTGGTGAAAAGTCGATAAGCTAGTTGGCGAATTGCCAGAGACGCAATGTGTTGTCTGCTATTGCAGACAACACATTGCGTCGCCGTCGTGCACTCGCCCGAACACTCGCTAACCGCCGTTATTTCGATGTGGAACTCGTCCAACCCCCCCTTTCCAGCTCTTTTTTTTGACCCTTTGTAGTTCTTTTTGTTCATCGTTTTTTCCGCTTTTTTCGTTGTTATCGCTTTATTCTAGAGTAGTTCTATCGATTCCAGTCAAAAAAGGGTACCCTAAATTAATTGCTAACGCTGCCTTTAAAATTCCAGCTAGATACCGTAGAAATATCGTGAACTGAGCCTTCGCGATGACTCACCTTGATGAACAACCCCCTTCGGTATACCGAATCCAATATCCTTCGATATGCAAATGGAATCATTCCAATCTAGTTTTCTTTTCTCCTCAAAGCTCTCTATTTTTTCATAATATCTCCGCAAATCGTCGGGACGGTCTGGAAAAGTTTATGTGTAATTATAAACAGTCTTATTCCATGGCTTTGAAAGATCACTGCGCGGATGTCTAGCTTGTAGAACGGAACATCGGATCAAAAGATGCGCTGCCAAGTCATAAACCGAAATATTCTATCAAATGGACTAAAACAGTTATCACTAGTGTTATACCGTTTATTGGGTGCGGATGGTTACCAAAAAATATAAGAACTGGTCTTGTTCTGGTGATTACCAACAAATAAGAAACCCGAGCAGCTGGAGAGCGACATGTGAGACTGTCGGATTGTGTAAGATATGTGACGCTTCACTAATATCAAAAATCATGGGAGTGCTTTAATTGTATACAAATGGGGGATCCCAGTATCCGCTCGTTGAGCTTCTGATTCAGTTATTCTGTGCATCTTTTTCCCTGCACAAGCACTTTCATAATTTTCTTTCTTAACCTTCTCGCTTCAATCTTTTGCTAGAGTTTTTTAGAAATTTATCTTAAAAGCTCGGTTTCCACGTGTGAAGCCATAAAAGCTGTTCGTTGTTAGCGAAAAATAAAAGCAAAGGTACCAGGTAGCCCGTCTGTAACAAAATGAATCTAAAAGAAAGCCTTGGCTGCTTTCATAGTACGCGATTTGGCTGCGAGCGAGCGAGCGAGAGACCGGGGGACTAATCGTCGGGCGGTATCGACCAGGATTCAGTTGTAAACAAGGGGCTAACGCCGCCTCGGTCGCTCGTCGGCCAAATCGTGGACTATGAAAGCGGCCCCTAGGAGAGATCCTAATCTGCTACTTCAAAGCGTAGAGCTGTAGAAATACAACTTTCACACGTCTATTGAAAAAAAGAAAGAAACGTCGGCGTTTCTTCCGTTCTTTTAAGAAAAATGATTAAGTCACCCATCACACCAAGCTTCTTTCGCATAGAAGCCGAATCGAGTGATTTGGCAGGAGAGATGGGAATCCCTACTTTTTCTCTACTCCTCTATAGGTCTCTGCCGATCAAATTCAGTTATTTTTTCAGTACAAAATCGGGTAGAGAACTTAGCTAAAGGAAGGAGGGGCACAAAAGTGAACTATGGCACCTTATTTTAAGTGTGGTTTTCAAAGGAAACAAAGAAACCTACAAATTTCTTCTTCCATGTCAGTTCCGTATCTACACCTAGGGTTTAGGCGCTTCCCCATCATTGTGTACAACTGAAAAGCAAATGAATTCTTATTACGTAAAGCTTACTATAGGAAACTGGATCATTTTTGATAGAAATGAGACCAAGAGGAGCAACTCCGTGTTCATTAGTAAAACATGTGTTATGTTGCAGTTGTTATCATTCATATTGGTATTCTAACAAGTTTAAAGTTTTCCAATTTACATCTTACAGTCTTTGCAGATATCTTGATAAACAGAAGCTCCAAAAGCGCAACACGCAAAAAAATGGCAGCGATGATTTTTTGATTGCACAAATCTAGCGCTCAGAGAGAGGCAAATTATGGGATTTTCACGTGGAAATGGTGGTTAGATGAAGTGTCGTAGGGGTCCGGAACCATCTCCGATCTCAGCTTCTGGCGGACCCGAGAAACGGCGCTACATATGTCCCACGCGCAGCTCAATCTTGTATAAACACCTATTTCATCACTTTGACCTACTACAACACGGGTAACGGAACTTTTCTCTAATTGCGGCTTTCTCCCGGGTGTATACCGATTCGTGCGATTCTGGGTGCACGCGGCAAAGTGCGCGGCGAAATGCATGATGATTCGAACGAATCTGGCGCCTTTTATTGGGGTACAAAGTTAGAGTAAAACAGATTACTATTCCAGCTGATACTACTGATCCACTTTATTTCTAAATTGGGCCCCAATAACAGGCGCTAAAGGCATCAGAACAGCTATGAATTTCGCCGCGCAATTTGCTGCGGCACCCAGAATCGCACGAATCGTGCGTCCCCCCTTTCTCCCTTGTGGTATGCGGTTACGTGACTAATTGAACTTTCCCTGCGTCCCTGACGGCGAGAGGCTAGAACGCAGAGAAAAACATCGCGGGTAGCCTACGGCGGTGGTGGTGGGGGTCCCATTGGTCAGGCGAGCACAACATCAAAGACTACATCAAACAGAAGTGCGCCAAACGAGGGCAGAAAAATGTCGCATCCGGTAAACTTGATGGAACCGAGGTCAGGTAGTCTGTAGGCCTGTTACTGCAATTACCGTAATCACCTCGCCTCCCCGCCAATCGATAGGACCCGATATTTTTCGTTGACTGCCTTTCTTTTGTGTTAGATTTGATCGTTTTTTGTTTCTTTTCCGTTTTTATGTTTATCAGACTTGATTGATTGGAATGACCCATCCTATACTAGCGACGATCAAGACCGCGCTGGAAATGAACAGAGCGGCCAGCCAATTCAAATAATTAAAGGACTCCCTACCTCACAAATTGCGCGCTCCAATCTTCTATCGCAATCATGCGATACGCGGCGGGTGCGGCGTGTGCGACGCCGTTTTCTGGGAGACCCAATACAACCTAGAGTTTAATGTATTTTTCGAGATTACTGTTGGTATTTTGGATTTCTTTGTCATTGCCACTTCACTCTACCTCAAATTTCCGCCATTCAACTCAATTACAGTTCACCTAAATATCGCGAGCTGTGCCTCTGCATGGGAAGGAAGTATAAGCCTGTGTGTTGTATATCTTATATACATGTGTTAATTAGCCTCATATTGTGAACATAGATTAGTCTCTGGGCTTCAATATGCCAATCCACCTGTTTTTGTCAATCTGGTTTGGATGTATGTTGTACCCGATCAGGTGAAATCGCGCGACTGTATCAATCTGTGATGGTTGTTCTTCCGCCCGCCACATCCTAGGTGGTAGTTTTAGAAGGATGCCTTACGTGCATGACTTCTTCAACTCGTTTACATCAATTTATCCGAGGCTATGGAAGAGAAGTTGGCAGACTGCCCTAATCTCCTTCTGGGGTAGTTTCAGAGAAACAGGGGGGTCGTATCAAAAAACATCACAGCAGCTACAAGAATGGTCACAGGAAACATGAGAAAGGATCAAATAAATACTCTGCAGAATCCTACTATTTTGATCACAACTTTTCTCTCTTGGACCAAATTCGGAAAATTTTAGTTCTCGAAATTCCTGTTCCATATGGAAAAGCGCAAGGGGAAATAAAGTCGGAGCTTGCAGATTAGAACTATTACCGTAGCTTGTGACTCGCTCACATTTCCGCCATAATCGTAGCTACAATCGAATGTGGGTAGATAGCCTTCGCAGCAGATTGCGGGAGTTAGTCTACTACAAATCAGTAGCACTGTTCTCCCACACCAGTCTAGTTACCCTTCTCCCGGAATAGCAGATAACTCTCATATTATGAGCAGATAGGAATCCGAGATCCTGTCTCCACCATATACAGGGTAGCTACAAAGTATGGTCCGGCAAATCACACGTCGCTTGCTAACTTGTAAATCCCCGTTTCAGCTGTGCCATATATGCTCCGGATAAAGCGTGTCAGTCATGCCCTATACTCAAATTATTGTGACTGTCGGTAAAAGTACTTCGGAGAAATGCGACCATCTCCTCACCGTGCCACAATCGCACATCTCGTGGACGAAGGATGAAGTGTTCAAAACATTGTGAAATGTGAACTAGATTTTCACAGTTACCGCTTCTTTCGAGGCCAGATGCTCAGCGAAGCAGCACAGAAGAACAGACTGGAAAAATGTCAGAAGCATCTGGCAGCAGTTCGTGCGGGCCGCCTCTCGGACATCGTGTGGACAGACGAGAAAATTTTCACGGTCGAGGTCGCGCACAGCGGCCAAAACCAGCGGCAGTTGCTACCTCGGGCAGAGAAAAATTCCCGAAAACGACGAGTGAAGACCAGGAGCCTGCTCCCGAATTCGGTGATGGTATGGGCCGGAATAACTCCAGAAGAAAAAACACCTCTCGTTTTCGTTGATAAAAACATCAAAATCAACTCCGAAACTTACCAGAATGTTATTTTAAGGGGCACACTGTTGCCATGGGCCCGAAATCACTTCGGAGAACGGGAATTTATCTTGCAACAGGACTGGGCACCAGCACTGGGTCGAAATCCACGATTTCCTTCTGCCTACATCATTTTCCTGGGTTCTGGGACAAAGACATGGCCATCTAACTCCCCAGACCTCAATCCAGTGGACTACTAGGTTCCGAGCTATCTGCAACAGAAAGTGTCTTCTTCACCCCACCGCAGTTTGGACAGTCTCAAAGCAGCTCTTCAGATGGAATGGCAAAAAATTGATGTCGACTGCTTGCGGCCCACCGTGGGAGCTTTTACGAAGAGGTTGGAAGCTTGTATTCTGGTCAAAGGCGATCATTTCGAACAGTACCTCGAATAAAGGTTCCTTTATCTCAGTCGTACCATTTAATGAAAATTCTTGAAGAAATGTATGATACTTATTTTTTTACATGCGAATAAATACCGGACCATACTTTGTAGTCACCCTGTATGTTTCGATATGTTCCCATGTACACCTTAGAATCAGCTTCTGTGGAACTTATTAACAGTGGAAAAGGAAGATTACAGAAAAGTCTTCATACTGCAAAACGAAATATTGTAGTATTTTCCGTCAGGATGTACTTACTACGGTGGGATAATATGTTCACCATGAAACTCAGAATAGAGACCCAGATGCATTTATAAAGTTCAGAATGCTGTTTACGAATTGGAAAATGAAACTTTTCGCAAAAGGGTTATGGGGCTCGAAATACGCTCGACAGTAATGTTAATCGAACTACGCACTCGTCCTTTTGATATCAAGCGTCGAGTGACGTAGTGGTTGTGCTCTCGGTTCACAGGCGGAGGATGCGGGTCTGGTCGTCGAATTCATTCCGCTAAAGGACTTCAAAGACGTCTGTCATTTGTTCAAATGGACGCCATATTTATACTCTCTTTGCGCTTGTCACACTTATTTAAGACAGAACAGTCTGCACGTAAATTGTATGACTCCATGTGATTTTGAAGTTTGAGAAACGCTCAACAGCAAGATGTATTAGATGCCTGAGGAATGAAACATCAGAAAAAAACTGAAAAAATGTGTGAAGCACCGCATTTGTTCAGTTTGTTCACAAATTGCGCGCCTTATACATGCTCCTCTACAACCAGGGCAAACAAGTCAGTCCTATTGAGATTTAATAAATACTGGCCAGGAGTAACACAGTAGTCAGGGTATTCATCAGGGTATTCATTAACATCCCGCTATCTTATGATAAATCTCTGGTATTTAACAATCAACGTTTCTGAAAGTTCAAGATAAAAAGGGTCACACAACTTACGAGCCGAACCATTCTGTCTTGAGTAGGTGCAACAAGCGCAAGTAAAGCGAAAACAAGCAGAAAAAGTGTTTACTTTAACAAATGTTAAACACATCCTCAGAAGCCTTTGTGGGTAGAACGGAAGCGTTACCACTACGCCACACTGACTGCTGATATCGCAGGGATGAGTGCGCAGTTTCTGTTTACCCTTCCGTTTCGAGCACATTTTTGTGGAAAAGCCATTTTGCAATTTTATTTCGTTCGTGAACAGCACTCATAGCTCTATCGATATATGTGTCGCGGTCTCCATTCTAAATCTCATGATAAGTAAATATCCCTCGTTGGTTAGCTACAACAGCGCCATTTCGCATACGAGGGCTGCCTTTTATATTTTGAGATTTGGCAACACTAGTGTAGCAATCTAGCAACTGACATCACTATCGTAAAGTTTGACTATTTTGAGGATATGTTGCAAAATTTGAGCGCGATTTGTGTTGTTTACACTAAGTTATAAGATTTTGTTTGGGCCAAGTTATGAGGTTGAGTCGTGAGCTTTTTCGCGCGATGATTTTCTACAACTTTCGACGTGGACTAACTCAGCGGCAATGCATGGATGAACTTAGTTAAATTTTTGGGGATGAAGCTCCATCTCGGGCCAGTGTTTATCGATGGTACAGTGAGTTCACCCGAGGTCGTAGTTCACTCGAAGAAGAATTTCGTGGTGGTCGTCCAAAACCAGTTGTTGTTCCGGAAACCGTTGACACTGTGCACAAACGAATATTGCAAGACCGTCATGTGGCCTATCGTGAGATTGGGACAACCTTAGGCATTGGTGGGACCAGCATACATTCAATATCGCATGAACATTTGGCTGTAAAAAAAATTTTTTTGAAAAATTTGTCAATGCCTCAAAAAATGACTCGTGTCAATTGGTCGAAAGAAGTGCTCAAAAATACGATCGCGGTGCTTTGAAACACGTCTATAGCATCGAAAAAGGTGATGGATCATGGATTTGTGCGTATGAGCCCGTAAGGAAACAGCAGTCGACCGTATGGGTATTTCAAGATGAGCCAAATCCATCAAAAGCTGTCTGCGCACAAAGCACTTCCGAGCAATTGATCTCCTGTTTTTCCTGGAAAAACTGGACATGTCCCAACCGTACCACTAGAACAAGCAGAACAGTCAATTCTGAGTGGTATACCACCATTTGTTTGCCAGTTGACTTCCAAAAAATCAGGAAAACCAACTGCTGAAGACGGATCACTCTTCACCACGATAATGCGAGCTCCCACACATCGGCTCAAACAAATGCATTTTTGGGCACTCAAAACAACGATTTGGCAGGTCACCAGCCATGTAGTCCCCGGGTGACTTCTTCTCATCCCGTATGTAAAAAATAAAGCGAGAGGTCAACGTTTTTCGACACCTGAAGAAACCGTTGATGCGTTCAGAATCCATGTTTTAGAGTTACCTTAATCAGAGTGGCAAAAGTGCTTCAAGAACTGGTTCGAGCCCATGCAAAAGTGTATAGATCTCAATGTGGAGAATTTTGAAGGGCAATAAAGCGATTTTCAATAAATGATATTTGTTTCTGTTCCCAAATCTCAAAATATAAAAGGCAGCCTACGTAATAGGAGTCGCATAGACTGAAATAGCCATTCGCCAAATACCTTGAACACTGCGGTGCTATCGAATTACATGTTCTGTAGTAACCTAACCCCCCTTATTTGGCAACTGTTTGCAGTTCGTTGTTGAGTGCTACGGTAGCGGTTAAGATAGTCAATATGATATTAAGAAAAATATCTGGAATTAAAGCAGAATCCAATTTAAGCTAGATATGAGGTCTTAAATTGCTTTCATCGCTTCGGAGATGAATGGACATTGAATATTGATATTCTGTTCTGTTAGAAACAGAAACGAGCTAAGGTGATGCTCGTTTTGTTGTCAAGCTCCAGTTTGATTTTTTAGAATAATTAAATTGTCAATTACAAACTCACAAACTTCCAGTCTAGCTCTGCAACAAGTGCTTCTTCTAGAAGTTGACGAATTCCGGTTTTATTGTTAGCACTGAAAGTAAAGGCTGCGCTCACTAAGCCGCATTAATATGGACTACATTGTGATCATTGTATTCAACATTAATATTAGTATTATTATTACTATTATTGACTATAATCTGAGTTACAAGGAAGGTTTACAATCAAATTATGATACGAATGACGAAACTATGAAAAGGAAACTGTAACTGGAACAGGTAGGCGCCATAAGGAGTAGTAGGTATTTATTAGGATCTATAAAATTCACTGTAGAAAATACATTCTTCTATAACTTCGGTTGAACCGAATATGTAGTACTTTGTTGATTGATTCCTAGTAAGATTGTTGCAAAGGAGGGAATTAACAAGTAACCAGTCTCAATTCTCTGTATCGCTTCTGAGGCTTTATTACTCCTACAAAAGATCATTACATTGTGTGGCATATCATGTTAAAAAATTATGTAAGTTACTGAGCAGTTTCCAGCAAAATCCTAAGAAATTTCGAGTAGTTTCTATCAAAAGAAAAAGTGAAAGCTAAGTTAGTTTGAAAATAAAGCAAAAAAAACACGTATCCCCGTATTTTCTCCATTTTTGTTATAGCTAAATTACTTAATGTTTTCAGTGTAGAATGGTATTTAGATCAGATAAGCTCATCGAGCAATGCAAAATGTTGTTCAACCGATTAGAAAAAAAGTACAATGTAGGTGCGGAATTCTTGAAAAAGCAAACTCACAAACGTGTCACACTGAGCAGTTCTAGTTCATCTTTGTTTGCTTCCTCTACAACTCGAAGCGAAGAAGATTTTGTCAGAACTCGAAAAACATATAGCTGAAAGCATTTTTTTTCAAAAATTCACTGTTTGACAAAGCTGAAGAAGAAATAGATGGTGTAATGTAAAACAATGTATCACATCTTATTGCGTATTTTTATAACTGTATTCTATACTGTATGGGGTGTTCCAAAGTAATGCCGGGTGCGTTGATTCCAAAACTTATGAGGCAGAAGTAATTTATTGTTTATACTTCATTTGTTATCAATTGGTTGCATGAGATGGTTTTCTGGCAAACTGTATAGTTGCCGAGGTAAGACCCCTAATATTTATCATTATTATTGCGTGCAAGAAGGCAACATATTCCAATAGCAGCGGTTCAGATGCCCATTAAACGATACAGAAGAAGATCAATCAAGGACCAGTCGCAAAGGCTCGCTAGGCAAGTGTTTCTAGTGGAATGATCACTTTAAAAGATCGCACGCGAGTCGATCCTAGTCCTAAATGCTCCATCAAAAGGATCGCAACAGAATTGGTATCGAAGTTGTTGATGAGGCAAATCGTCTTTGCCATTCCTACCGTACGCAAAAAACCATTGTCGCTCCGAATAGGCAACACGGGGTCAAAAGACGCAGGAGTTCCTGACTCGTTTAAGTGGACCATGGACCTCCATCGTTTGCTAGAACGAGAAGACTGTGGCGATGGATCCGATTCTCAACTAAGAAAACAATTGTGTTTTGGCCAGGAACATCAAAATACTATCTCTTGGAAATAGTTGCTATAAGATCAGCATAGTGATAGTTCAGAGAAAGTGTTAACAGTATTAAGTGAATGTCGTTGATTTCGTTTCCGAGTTAAGAAAGTGACAAATATGTGTACTTGGGTAACATACTGATGGACGTGCTAAAGCCTTAATATGCCTCCCTGGGGCAGGACCGTGGTCTTTCCAGCGGACGGCCAGCGCCAACTTCGCATAGCCTCGCTCGTACAAGATTCGGTGCAAACTATCCGACTTCAATAGTACCGAGAACTAGCCATTCTGCTCACCAGGTCTTGACCCTTTTGACTTCTCCATGTAGCCCTAATTCAAAGAGAAACCTTCTAACATTGTCATCCCAGTTTGGAGTCCTTGAAAGCCAAAACGGAAGGAATGGAGGGGTACCAGCATGAAGTATGCGAAAAGTTCGAGAGCGGACTTGAACATGTATCCGTGCTCATCGAAGTTATTTTAGAATGCTATTGTTGTTGTTGCACATGATGTTAACAAACATGTATATAGCTCACAGGCTTGAATTACACTGCAGTGAATAGGCGCCCACAAACAACTTTTACAGTGGCAGCCCACTTGTCGGTTTTCACCCTACACTTGCACTTTTTTCGGAGCTCGAACTAGTTTTCCCTCAAAATTTTCTTTCGCTGGAGTATACCGTTAGAAATAGGCTAATCTGGAGTGTTGAACAGAAATATAGTCCCCAACAGGGTCAGACGGAAGCCCGAAGGGAACAAAGAGAAAAAGATTAGAAGGGAGCGCTTAGCGGTGAAAGTAAATTAATAAAATAATTTTTAACCCAAATTACGCGATGTTTGTCTTCATCAAACTCTCGGAAGCTGATGAGGAAATATGTTTTGATCTATGCGTCACTAGAGGCTATCAGGTCCAGTCGAGCAAGCCCTTGATACATGCTATCCTACAGTGGAACGGCATACAGAATTTACATTTTCATTGTTATACATCTCGGTTATGAGGGACGCGATGGGCAGACCGCAGATATCGAGAACGAAGATCGAGAAGTTCGCCGTCACACACTACGCGGAGCGATACCGGTTCCGTTCGACGATACCGCTTTACCGCGTCCTTACGCCAACTCAAGGCGTGCCTCCGGCCTCCGCCGAGAGAAGAAAGAAGAGAAGGTAGATTACATATACGTCAAATGAAGCCGAGAAAGGCACCCGAACAGGACCGCATCTTAGCGGAATTTTTTAATCGGCATCTTACACTGTCATCAAGCAACTCACCAACAGCTCTAAGAAGTACTTGGACGCATGGAGGATGCGTCCAAGTACCTCTTAGAGCTGTCAAGTGTCCAAGAGGAAATGTCAAATATGGTTCTTCTGTTCAAGGAAGGCGAGCGCGACGGAATGAAAAACTTCGCCCAATTGCGCTTCTTTCATAACCGTACCAACTGTTTACTGAGATTAGTCAAAACACACTCGAAACTGGACAACTACTGATGCAATACAGAAACGTTCATCACTAGCGCATGTTCTAACGAGAGCTGCGCGTGCCGGTTAAGAAGGGAGTCAGACGGAGTGATACGTAACTCCTGAACCATTCACCAACACACTCAACCACGCGATGCTGTAAGTGGACTGGGATGATAAGGCATCAACGTGGATAAGAAGTTATCCGACTTGCGCTATGCAGATGGTATCGTCCTCATCAGCCAAAACTGAAAGAAGCTGCAACAGATTGTGAAGCAGTTGGACGACGTTAGTGAAGCCATTGGCCTCACGGTGAACAGAATCAAGACAATGGTCAGGCAAAACGAGTGGGCGGATGCATCACCAACCTCACTTAAAAGAGTCACACTACTGTAACCGACCAACTTCCATAGACGAAAAGCCCAAATGCAGAGATTATGAGGCACAGAAGATGCGCGTGTGCGGCAATGAGAAACATCAACAAAGCAACTTAGTTCGTAGAGGACAAAGAATAGCGCTTTCAACTCTGCGGTATTCCCGCTCTCTGTTACGTATCCGTGACGTGGGCGGAGAACAAAAGTCAGTGCTAATTTTGATGCGCGCACAAAGAGTGTTGGAGCGGACGTTGCTTAACATCAGCTACACAGTGCAGGAAAACCTCAACCTCCGTAACGCAGAGACGCGCTCAATTTCCGGCATTCGTGACGCGGAAGTGTATACGTGGAACGCAAAGAAACGATGGGCGGGACACGTAGTCAGATGCATGGACGACCGGTGGCCCACTTGCGTTACATTCTGGCACCCACGTGAGGTTAAGCGTGGACTTGGCCCCATGCAACGAGATGTAGTGACTCACTTAAGATACTTCAGGAAAATGCTGGTCAGCACTGATTACATACCGCTCAGGATCGTCGAAAATAGAGGGAGGCGTGTGCTCGCAGCTGAGGATTACCAGTCGATGACGAGCGTCCAAGTATCCAAGTTATGAAGTATACATCTCTTCTTATTCAATACCAATGGGATTTGCCCGGTTTGCGTCGAGCTTCCTCCATCTTGTGACGAACTTGACGACGACGGAATGCTCTGATGACCAGATATTACCCATTTCGAAACAAACCATAGAATTCTCATCGCAACATTTCTTAAGGGAATACTCAGAACTACGCGCGCGGGTTTACAAATTCGGTGCGAAGCCGTGAAAGAAAGACGGCTTTGATACGGAACCGACCTGTTACTCTTGACAGTAGTGCTAACAATCCGTAAAGGGTCTAGTACTTTCTCTGTGTTAGGACTACTGGCGCAGCGGCTTTACTATAACTGAGCGACCTTGTTAGTTGGTCAACCGGAGCCTCGAAGGTGTGTTCTCAATGTTGTCGCCTGATAGCCTCATTATCATCTGCATTTGTTAATCATTACCCCTTCTTATGAATATAAACTATTGGTCAAGATTCCCAGATACTTCGTGGTCGGATAGATTTTTCGCAACTGATTCCGAATTGAAGAGAGAGCGTGAGTTGTGAACCGTGATGCATGGTGGATGCAATCTAAGTGCATATATGGACCGAAATTTTCTGTCAACAATGATCATTTTTTGTAAAGCTACTCCATCTACATTTCAGTCTCATCGAATGAAAAATGCGAAGCCGTTCAGACTGTGTTATAAGTATGATGAGAGATGGGAGCGGGATGTCTCCCGCCTTTTACAACTTATTATCAGCTCTCATCTGTTGTGATCAGTCTCTGTCACAATGTTTTTCTGTTGACTGGGTACTGGCGCAACGGAGCCAATGATCCCTTCTTTTCCCATCGCCTCTTATCATCTCTTAATCACTACGCACTACTGTCACTTCTTATTAAAGGTATCTTTATTAAAGGTATCTGCGATCCCTTCACGATCAACATCACCTTTCAAAAAGTCAAGGTTTTTTTCCGAAGTACTACAACCGTGAGGAGGTTAGGGGATCTCGATTAATGACTTCACTTACCCAGCTCTCAATAACAGATATCTCTTTCTTTCATTCACCCACCAAAGGCAGCTTAGCTATTTGCACGAAAAGACCTAGTGGTTCTAACCTTCTATGAACCCTATACTATCAACACTTATACATAGATATGATCGCTTCCATCAACCACCATCATCTTTCCAAATTTGGGTGATGTAATTAGTCATCAGGTATAGGAGTTATGAGGTCTTCGTCGAACACACACCGACACAGACCCACTTTGACACATATGCATATACAGCCTCACGTACAAGGGGAGATAGGGAGAAATTTGAATTCTTCAACTCATGTAACTCACACATTAACAAATATAGCGACACGTCAGTACCCATACTTAGCGAATTATGTTAAGTGGGAAGGCGTATTCTGTATTTATCAGACTGACCACCCTATGGATAACGTACCTTTATTAATCTGATCGTCGGTTCACGCTCTTCTGCTGGGATCTTCTTAAACAAACTTCTGAGAGTAACGATTTCTCTAGCAACGTCTACTACGGTATCGAATGGTTTGCCTCAACATTTCATTATATGCTTTACAGAACGACATGGGTGCTGCAAAAAATAAAATACTTTTCTCAATTGAGGTAGTTAATTTGTGAATAGTAGAGAAATGAATACGTTCCGAAAAGTGATCGCAGCGTCGGTTATAATAATTTCATATTACAACCAGTCGGGCCGCCCGGCTAACGCCACGCTTCCCTCCTTCTTATGGGTTCGCCCCGCTACGCCGGGCGCTCTTTCTTCCTGTGAGAAATTTGCTATCCGTTAATAACACTTCGGATTCTCCTTTTGCTTTGAAAGCTCTACACCCTCAGTATTAGCTCCGAAGTGGGAGCGATTTTTTTTGTAAGCCAACCTCGCTGTGTCCGAAAGAACACAACAGAACAGTTTAATATCACAAAGGCGATTATTCAGAGAAAAAAGTATTCACAGACTTCATCGCGGCTGGGGCTACTATGTTAGCTACCATCAATGTTCCTCAATGCCGTCATCAGGGGCTCTCCTCCTTCTTGGGGCAAAGGGACTTTGCCCAAAAAATATCGTATTATGAAATTCATCCTTTCTAATATGTTATTTCGCTTTTTCGCTGAGCGATAGTATAGACTATCAAATGCCTTCAAAGATGTACCTCCTTTTCTCTATGGATACATCATTAAATGTGATTCCAACATTATTACCGGTCGGATAAGTTGCGCTAGGAATGATATCAAAGCAAAGAGAAACCGTGATCTTTTACTCAATCGCAAACACTGCTGGGTAGCGGTCGTAATCCAATAGCAAGAAGTTAAACAAATTCATCTCCTTATAATCACACAACTTACCCTTCAATACTTGAAGCATATTAAAAAGTCAAAGCTAGATCGTAAATAACAAAGGCGCTAGTAGGTAATTGGTGCGGCGCAAAACCCCACCTCCTGTGCACGGAACCCGGTCCTGCCACTTACCAAAGGTGTTCCCATCCTGCCCCCGTCCCCCCTTACTCCTACCAAATATGAACGCTCTAGGTCCACAGGGACATGAGGTATGAATTTGCGGCCCAAAGTTTCTAACGCGCACGCCTCGCTCCCTGTGAACGGAGTCCGGTCCTGCCATTTACCAAAGGTGTTCCCATCCAGCCCCCCTTGCTCCTGCCAAATATGAACGCTCGAGGTCCACTGAGACAGGAGTTATGAATTTCCGGTAAAACACATACACCGACACACACAAACACACACACACACAAACACACCGACACACCAACAGACACACTTAGCGAATTATATAGAGTAGGATAGTTATATGATAAGAGTTATACTTGAAAGGAACACACTTCTTATACCAAGTTCTGTAAATTTCCGACAGTTGTTTACCGAAGAAAAGAACAGATTCCAAGTTGTTCAATGGCACAATTCACGAGAAAAATGGTTCCTCAGGACCCCCCCCCGGTCGGATGCCACGCCCATCGACCGATGTTAACTCAGACAAGTTATAGAGGTGGTACAGATTACAATCTTCGCGCCAGGACCCACATGTTCAGCACACTCAGCACCCGATTAGCTGATCACCGTGTAAGTTTTACTTTTATTCTATGCGGTCCTTCATTTAGTTTTCCACCTTAGGAGACTGAAAAAGGTGGGTTATTTTTGCTAATGGCAGCGTTTTTGTTAAGTTATTCTTATGAGTGAATGAGTTTCAAGGGACATTTTTGTTTACTGTAGTAGCTATTCGCACCAAGACTCACACGTAGGCAATTACACTCATTGTACAGCTCGTCCAAGTATCTCGTTCTACTTCATTTTTCTGATCTGATTCTCGTCCAGCCCCTTTTTTAACTCCTTTTCAGGAGCCTTTTATCACTCTGAAAACACCGAATTGTGTGCTTCCTTCGTCTCCATCGCACTACTCTCCTCTTTCTCTTTCATTTTTTGTCATAATCTGAATAATCCAAAATATCTTGAACTGTCCCTTTGAAAGATAGTGATTTTACAGGGTGCGCCATAAATATGGTAACAAAAGAATTGGGCTACAGAAACCGCAGTTCTAATTGATGCCTGGTGTATTCATGTGAGTTATTTACTAAGCATCGCATCTACAAAACGAACACACAACGACCTTATATAACCGTTCGCTGTACTAATTATAGCTACGAGACGCTTCGGCTACTCATCGGCGGTGGCACGCAGGGTTTCTTGAGAAACTCCAGCCCAGGTTTTTTTCAATGATTTCTCAGGAGCAGCAACAATGATGCGTTTGGAAGTGCAGGCTTTCCTCTCCAGTATAGACTATATCCAGCGTCCCATAAAGCTGTGGTCCGGGAAATTCGTAGGAGGATTGGAAGCTGGAATAAGATCTCGAACTTCCCCTCAGCAACAGTCTTGACCCTCTCCCTTTCGTGAGCGAGTGCGCTGTAGTTTTCAGAACGGTGTAGGTGCCCTACACCGTTTTGAAAACTACAGCGCACTCGCTAGAGCCCAAGGTGTATCATAAACATAAGGGCACGTGCAGATTTGGAGAAACCCTCCAAAGAAGGAAATTTTGGAGTTTCGAAAAGCTCTAGAGAAACCTTCGGCCCTCAGCTGCATCCTTCCAGGAAAACTCTTCTTAGAGAGGTTCGGATTGAGTTTTGTACTTTTCTCGACCAAAATTTGCAATATCGCTCTGTTGGTAGAGATCCTAGCTCAAACCATCATAAAAGAGGGAAAATGGCTATGAGAGGCGATCTGACTCTTCTCGGCGACTTCAGCACTCGTAGTGTGAATTACACGTATACTCTGGGATCTCAACATTTCTTCCAGAAGCGCACAGAATTCGTTTTTTCTCTCCAGCTTCTTCACTTCAAGAAGCTTATAAGGCTTTCGAATTTTATTCCGATACAGTTGTATTTACTCTGGGTAGACTCTTCCCATCGGATTAGAACATACAAACAAATCAGCAGTCGTTCTTCTCATGTATCTGAAGGTTCCACAGCATACTGCTTCCCAAGTTATTGTACTTAGAAAAGGGGTAGTATGTGAGAGAAGACGACCGTTTTAGGATTTGTCGTTGACCTGTCTGCGCATCGCGTTTCAACTGCCATGTGGGAAATATTGAAATGAGGAGCGATTCCGGAAAAGGATTCACCGAATGCTCACAAAGACGTGACGATTGGTGGGTGTTTGTGGAGCTCCACCGTTTTCCGAAATCTGATGATTCGAAAGCAGCAAAGTAGGTGTGTGGCCTGAGGTGTATCATAAACATAAGGGCACGTGCAGATTTGGAGGAACCCTCCAAACAAGGAAATTACGGAGGATTGAAAAGTTGTTACCATATTTATGGCGCACCCTTTACTTGTAAGCGAGATAAACTTCTCCCTAGAGTACATCGGCCTCTTGCGCTTACATAGTACATAGTACATAGTACAGGATGTTACTTTTTGAGACGGTAGAGAGGAGATGGTGCAAATCTGTCGGTGGAAGTTGGCCTAATCGCTTTGTTCGCCACGCAAGCTTCAGCTGTTTCAAGGATCGGTTCACTTCGATCTGGATGCGAATATTGCAATCAACTTGACTTACAATTAGAAATGCTAAAGTTACTTTGCTCAGGACGGAGGTTGTATACACACGCATGAGAATCCCGGATCGATATCTGCCTAAGCCAGCTTAGCCTTCCATACCTCCGGGGTCGGTCAATTGGTACCAGAGTCGTCACGGATTATAAAAGCACTGACTTGTAAATCGGCTGGCAGGTCATTGTTCAGGCAGCATACAGTCGAAAGTCTTCGGCCGAATGCTTCTTCCGTCGTACTTCCCAGTCGTGGCCCCTTACTACTTGATCTTATCATGCGAAATTTCAATATGTGTAGCATAGGTTGTTAGTGAATATTTACCGCTATTAGCCTGCAATCTGATCATGTTCCAGATATTCCAAAAAGCATGAACTCAGAATTGACTGAAAATACGGATGATGGCCCTTTTGGGACTTCCTTCCTTTTTGTCATGTTTAAAGAGTAGGAGCGCTAATGCCGAACACAGTGTAGGAGAAAACATACATAATGTGCGAATAACTGCAGACGTCGCTAACTTTACTTTTTGCGAAGTCTACTACCGCAGAGACCACCTCCCCCTTAGTAATGCGGAAATTGTTGCTTCGTAGTCAAATAGAGTCGTATAGTGTGAAAGTATCAGTTAAAGATGTCAAAATTTTGCACGATTTGCTCTAACAAGAAAAGAAGTTACGGCCAAAAAATAGTGAGGCCGAAGACTTTCGAGCGCTGCTGTAAGCATTCGATATGGCACTACCATTCTGTGTGGGAATCAAAGACTTTATACTCTTTATCCTTCGAGATTGCTCCCTCCTATAAAGTGATTCCAAAGGAAATCCTGAATTTTGGGGATAGAACAGAGACAAGATGGTCAAATTGCGTGTAGGATCGGTTAAGAGAGCGAGCGCCATCTTCCCACCTGAAGCAGCGGTGAACCTTGGCAGTGATTCCAGCAAGGACCAAAAATCAAACCTCTGACCAAACTCCTCAATCATCGATTCCATTTTTTGAACAATCAAGGTGCTCGTTCGCACAGGCACTTAGAACAGTGTAGATTTGTTACTGAAACAATATTGGGTACACTTCTCCCTCAAACAGAAATAGGATGGAAAGTTCAATGCCAATGCAGAATTTCTACATGCATAAAGTCTGCTTAGGCTCGCAATTCTCCCTTCACTACTGTATACGTATTCTTATCAAGAATTATTATTTTTGACAAAGTTCTCGATCAGTTTTGCAAGTTAGCACTCAACTTAAAAGTCTGCTTTCGCAGTCTCTTTTTGTGATCTGTGCTATCTATGCCTCAAGAATTTTTTAATTTGTTGATTACCTCATTGGTGAACTTGTTCTGCTCTGAAAATGAGCTTTGAGTGAATTAATGTACATTCTATGTACTGCACCTGCCGTTCATTTGAAGTTCAACAGTTTAAGTGGGGTGCACATATCAAAAGTGGGGACAAACTCAACTAATCCTATAGTTGCTCGACAGAAGAAATAGAAAAAGAATCTATTCCGCTGATTTCTTGAATAACTTATACAATCCTACTTTATATAATTCGCTAAGTGTGTCTGTTGGTGTGTCGGTGTGTTTGTGTGTTTGTGTGTGTGTGTCGGTGTGTGTGTTTGACCGGAAATTCATAACTCCTGTTCCCGTGGACCTAGAAAGCTCAAATTCGGTAGGAGTACACGAGGCAGGATGGGAACACCTTTGGTAAGTGGCAGGACCGGAATCCGTGCACAGGGAGCGCGGCGTGCGCGCTAGAACTTTGGGCCGCAAATTCATAACTCGTGTCCCCGTGAACCTAGAAAGGTCAGATTTGGCAAGAGTACAAGGAGAAGCGTGTGAACACTTACGGCAGGTGATAGGATTGGACTCCGCTCACAGGGGGCGGGGCGTGCGCGGTGGAAATTCCAGGTCGCAAATTCGTAATTCCTGTTCCAGTGGACCCAAAGCATTCAAAATTGGTAGAAGTACAGAGGGCAGCATGGAAACACTTATGGCAGGCAGCGAGATCCAACTCCGCCTACAGGGAGCGGGGCGTGCGCGATAGAAACTTTAGGTCGCAAGTTCATAACTCCTGTTTACGTGGTCCGATTGCATTGAAACTTGGTAGGAGTACAGGAAGCAGGATAGGAACACTGATGGTAGGTGATAAGATAACAATTGAAAGGAGTTGATCAAGAACCTAGAAAGGCGAGAGCCACAGGAACCGTTACTTACTTCCTGTTAACGGCAGAGCTTTGGCACTTCGCAAAACTGTTAGAGACTGATAGAAACTGATAGGAGGCGAGAGCAAGTAAATCTACAACGTCTTTAATACCAACAACTGAGCATTCCAAATAGTGCAGGAGGTGAAGGGACCGAAGTTAATCAGTGATAAGGACAGATAATAACAAGCGAGCAATCCCCTTCGTGTCAACAGTGGAACCTTTTCAATGACGGCAATGTAGGATGTGACGTGGTCGTAGGTACTCTGTGACAGGAACTGATAACAACTGATAAGGACTGATAAGGGGTTTAAATAGCTAGAGGGTATTCATGATCAAACACTTTCTCTTTAATGCTGTAAATGCTATAATAGCGACTGATCAATGACATTTCTCCATTACGAAATGAGAATTTGTTCATTTCTTGCGATTAAACTACGACCGTTACGCAGTAGGCTTTCTGACACAATGAAGTACCACGATTCCTTTTTAGCCTGTGGCATATCGATTGTGACTAAACTCATCTGACCGCTAAGGATTTGGGATTCCCAGTTAATGAAAAACCCGTGGAGAAAATGTTCCGTTGATAACGACATCTGTGATAGGCGTGATTATCCATTTCTGGGTACCATTCAAGAAATTGGTTGTCAATCAGTTAAGCCATCAATCTGACACAATTTCGAGATTAAGAGCAATGAATCGAAACTTCTAATTAGTATATAATTAATTGTAATACAGAAAAAACCGCTTCCAATTCAGAGCTAATACTGAGGGTGTAGAGCTTTCAAAGAAAAAGGAGAATCCGAAATGTTATTTACGCATAGCAAATTTCTTACAAGAAAGAAAAGCGCTCGGCGAAGCCGGGCGATCCTTTAAGAAGGAAGGAAGCCTGGCGTCAGCCGGGCGGCCCGACTGGTACAACTATAATAAAATGGTCTCACCGAATCTGAATTTGAAACACTCTCCTGCTCCCCATCCTGTCTTCCCATCCTCCGATTTATTCGATTGTGGTTCGACAGTCTTCATCAATTTCCTATCAGTGGCATCGAATGTGCTCAGTGTCGTACACTCCCCATTACTTGCACTGAATATTTAGGACTAGTTGTATATGTGCATTCACGATTCAGATAAGAGTACACATATACTTCTGGAAATGAACACTTTCCTTCCTGTCTAGAGCGGTTTGAGCTCCCACCCTTCTGATAAGTTGGTTACTCCGTTATTGCGGAGCCCATTCTTTACCATTGTGGTTTTTGCAAATAACATCAAAAAATGAAGGAGACTGATAGTTTCACGTCTCCAATTTATGGAATACTATGAAGTATGTGAGTTAGGATTAGCCAAAAAGCAAAGGCTCGTTATTAAAAAAGCTCGGAGTCGGCGTTTGAACATATTAAGGCTGACAGTTGGTTACAAACACGAACCTATGAAAGTAATGGTTTTTTTCGAATCGATCATAATCAGAATTGGTTCGCTGCTTCCTCTGGGTCAAGTCTTCACACCGCACGTGACAGAGGAAATTTCTTGGGAAAATTGCCTTCTCACCAGAGTCTCTCTCTTTTGTCCCGAAAAGTTCGTATAATTTGGAAACCCTCCTAAGCTTCACGACTTAAGTTGCTATAGGTCAATTTTTCCGTTTCCGGAATGAGTCTTCATTGAAAGATCTGTCATGCAGTTGTAGTGAGAGTCCGTTTCCTCACAGTATCTTGATGGGTGTAAATTCTGTAGCTGTATTAAGAGCCGTCAGAAATTAGCCATACCCAGAATAGTTGGGTTCACGGGAGCAGTTTCGTCAAGAATTCACTCAGTGTTAGTATACTAGGCGAGCAATTTAGTAAAGACTCGTGGAATCACAGTACGGAATTTTTTACAAATGGGCTGTAGAAATTCCAGTAATATCATTCATTTCTGTATTATTGGGTTGTCCGAAAAGTTTCCGCCGATTTTTGACACTCCGGATTTGTCAACCGTTGTACAAAAGATCGAGGACCCAACCTAATAAAGTTATAGGTTTTCTGAAAGAGCAGATCCTCTTCTATATTCCTGTTAAGATACTGTCAAGATTTGTCGAAGTTTTTCTGTACAGGACTCGTATGAAATTGGAGAACTGCTGCGCCCATTTTGCATCTGCATCTGAAGTATTTCTTCTACCGCAAGGCCTAGAATGTGGCTCAAGCCGCATGAAAGGGATATGACGTTTGAGTAGACTATGCCCTAGGGGAACGTACAGTGCATGACTAGTTTGCGCAATCCAAACAGAGTGAATTTGCCTTCGAAGACCGACAACCCTTAGGGAGACTTTCATCAGTTTGAACGATCAGCTCAAAAAGTTAACCGAAGCAAATCGGCACATCACTGCTCGTGGAGTAGGACAAGGGCTTAGAGTTTCGAAATTAACCATCTATGGTCGTCTGCAGACGCTTGGTTTTGTAAAGCGCCTTGATGTTTAGATATATCGCGATGGGAGCGAGCGCAGTGCGATGGACCGCGCCTCCATGCGCGACTCGTTGCTCGAACGAAATAAAAATGAACCGTTTCTGAAACGCATGAGCACGAGGGACGAAAAACGGATTGTGTACAGCAGTGAGGAGCGGAAACGATCGTGGAGCCCCCTGGTAGGCCGTCACAAACCGCTGCAAAAGTCAAAATCCAGGTGCGGATGACTATGCCGAGTTGCTGATGGGATTTCAGGGAAATCACTTACCATGAGCTGTTGTCGCACAATCATAAGATGATCTAGGAAAGGTACTATAGTTAGCTAGGAACTATGGAGGCAGCGATGGACCAAAAGCGACCCGAAGTGGCCAATCGTTAGGGCGTAATCTTTCAACAGGGTACCTCCAGACCACACGTATCTTTGGCCACTCGTCAAAAGTTGCTAAAGCTCGGGTGGGATGTCTTACCACACCCCTCATATAGTCCAGACGTAGCACCATCAGAATTCCACTTGTTTGGGTTTCTACAAAATTCCTTGAATGGGAAATCGTTCAATTCGCTGGAGGACTGCAAAAAGCACCTGAGTGGGTTTTTCGATTTTAAGTCTGGAACCTTCTTTGGAAGAGGGGAACTGAAACCTACAGGAAGATGGTGAATCCTCACTGAACAGAATGGAGGATATATTGCTCAATCAATGGATTCCTTCTGCTAGGAATTTTCATTCAAAGATGGATCAAAAATCGGCGGGAACTTTTCGGACAACCCAATATTTATGACTGAAGTAAATGCCGAATAATGGCGTACTCCAAGTGCACATAGGCTGAGGAGCCGCCCAAGCCGCTTCGGTGCAATTCATATGCCATCAAGCAGAGTTGCATGGAAAATGCCATAGCGAACATCGATAAGCCTTGGGATAGGAAAACCCTGAAACAATCAGAAACGTTACTATAGTGACTTCAAATATCCAAGGGTGAAGATCAGGTCAATGCCTGAATTTGATGAAGCAAAAGTCAACCAGTGTGCTACGCCATTTTCAATGGCAAATATATTAAAATAAAATTGGTAATATTCGAATATTTAACAAAATTACGTGGTTGGCAAGCCGGTTGGCAAAGCAGAGTCATTGATGATTTTTACCTTGCAACTTCATTACAATTGTCAGAATTTGTCACTACAGCAACGTTATCGAAGCCAATGGTGTGTGGCGTTTTACGAATTTGGAACTCCAAATGCTGCAAAGAAATATTATTGTATACTATCGGCGAATCAACATAAGTTTGTGTTCTCTTTACCGCTGGTAATGATATGTACCTAAATATTTATTATGTGGCCTTTATTTTGAGTACTGTGTTCTAGAAGGCACAGCTGCCTGCATGCACATGTGCGTCCCTGTGAGGATGATGCAGCCTTCACAACTTCCACAACGCTGCGAGAACTCATCCGCTTTTGAGTATTGGCTGAGCCGAATTTGAGGCCACTATAAAGCCCTGTCTATGCCGCTTTTTGGCCCGGCAGCGTCCCTTCTGCCATACTTGGGGAACACAGATTCATCTCAGGGAGACATCCCAGAAACCATTTTTATCGTAAACAGCACCTTTAATCATTCATTTTGTTGCGAACATTCTGATTTTAAATCATCGCACATCGGTGAAAAACAGGCATGGAAACTAACTTCGCTTTTCTTTCCCACTGCGTAGAAGATCCAGAAAAACACCAGGCAAAGAAGTATCATGATATTGATGAATAATGTAGCTCTTAAAAACGGTCGGAGTTTTCTGCAAAGAGTATGCCATTAGTTCATAAAACATGCTGGAACGGGGGTAATGTGCACGTACTTCACAACTGCAGTCAACGTTTAGGGCGTTTCAGGCAGTGTGCCTTATAGTGAATTTTGAATCTATAGGGAAAGTTGAGACAAGGTTCGGAGAAGGACTGCAATTTGCTGCTCCATGATAAGGCACCTCCACTCTGCGTCACCTCACTCTAGGTCGAATTTGCAAAACTGCACTTGAAACTTTGAAAATTTGGAAAAAGTCTTCCATACTGAGCTATCTCGTATCAGAGCTAGTGGAAACCCGTGAGCATCGTCTGTGCGCTTATGTGTTTACCACTTGATCAGTTATAACATCTACTCTTTCCCAGTTTTTTCCAGTCGTTTTTTGCAGAGTTTGCACAATCGAATGGCATTCCTTGAAGCTCTCTGGCTTTGAGTTATTGAGTCATGTTCAGAATTCTGGTAATATACTCCCGTTGGCGAATGTTTCAGGAACCCTCTCTCGAATGGCAGATTCCGTGTCAGCTGTTTCTGGAATCTTTTTTGGCAAATTCCGTATGGCCAAACGAACTTCTGACTTTGTTTCATGAACTCTGACCCCATTTCATGTGAGACAATGTCTACTGGGAGCAATTAAACAATAGTTCAGTGCAATGTTCATAGGTTGTTTTCAATGCTCAGCGCAAGGCAAATGGTTCCCTGAATCCCAAGCTGCTGCAAATCTTATCTCTCCAGGCATGACGACCTCACGATCTTTACTTCTGCTCATCCTAACCTTTTTACGAGTCGCAGTACAAAACTCTTATGATACTATCTGGTGTGCAAGTCTAAGTAATCGCATTAACGTGATTAGCTGATAGGGCTAGGTATCTCTTTGAAGGACTCGTCCGATTTTTGTCAGAAATAATTAGTGCTCAATCATCGTTGCTTGTTTTTTTTTGCGCAGGGTTTGCGCCGCGAAGAGCAATATTTCAACTGTACCACATTGCCTAGATCCCAGAGCTCATACTCTATTCTGTAGAACCGATTAGTTTCGTTCGTTCGTTCGATTAGTCCTGTGTTGACACACCGGCGTCACACCTCACACCTTTGCATTCCATTTGCACTTGGTCCAAGGAACATTCTGCCGCCAGTTTCGTGAATGGCGCGTGAGGGGAAAGCTGCATCTTCCCATTGCCTACTACACTATGCCGTACTGTATATAATCTTCCTGCATCAAATTTCTAGACATTAATTCTTTGTTGTACTCCAGTTCCAACCAAAAGAACAATCTTCTCCTCTTTTACTACAGGAGTAAGCTCGTGTAGTTTGAAAATTCTTCGAAACATTGTTCATTCGCTTTGACCAACTCAACTGTGGACACGAAATTAATAGCTTAGGACCCGATCGAAGAACATTTCCACCTTCATTCCTTACTCTTACTTTACTGGCTGTGCTCCCTGTACCAAGGTCTCCAAACTTACAATAAAAAATTGAAATGCAATGATTTGAAATTCAAGCGTGGCCTTGTTCTAGTACTAGCTTTTATCCACACTTTTAATTAGTTCATGGAAATTAGCATACGTTTTGAGCGTCCATTGCCTTTCATCTACTACTGCCGAACTTTTTCTTCTGATTGAGGCATAGCGTACTCCTTCTGACGAGCGAGAGGTCTAGAATATGTTCTTCAGGAACAAGAGAAGAAAGAGAAAATGCAGTGAAAGAAATATACATAAGTATATCACATCAGACAACAATATGAATTGCAAAAAGGTAAAATTAATGAGCGAGGGTAGGGAAAAAGTAGTAACAATGGTAGTTAGGAAGGATGTCTCTTTTTCTTTTGACACTTCTTTTCGCCGTACCTTTCACTTCACTGTAAGTGGACAATTTAAAACAAAGAAGGAGCCTGGCCTATGAATTTTCGGTCGAACATATACACCACGCGCACACTCACGCACACATAAGCACACACAAGCACACACACGCACACAAACACTTACACACATACACACACGCGCCTTCGACTTCTCGCACGCTCTGCCCCTTGTATGTTTAGTCCTCCCCTGCCAACAAACATCAGTGGTCGCCTGTGGCTCTTCCAGATTCGAACGATCTAGCCCTATGGGAGCGAAGTTTGGCCCTTAATCCGGGTGGGGTCCAGTCCATTCACCTACCAGCTGAATGCGATACTGTCGCCTGTACCTCTCTCAAGTTTGAACGGTCCAGACCTGAGGAGGCTGGAGTCAAATACAAGTTCGCACATACACACGCACAGACGCAAATATATACATTTATTATTTATGTTTATATATTTATATACACACAAGCACGCATACAAACACACATATCGATGCACTTATACTGACACGCACACACAGTTACAAACACAAATGCGCACATGCACTGTAACACATACACACATTCAAATACACATTCAGACACACACACAAGCACAAACTTATTCGAACACGCACAGTTATACACGGACACCCATAAACACCGAGTCACTCAAACACACACACATACACACACAAGCACACACTACACACTTGCAGAAACAAGTCTACATTCCAGAGGAATAAACAAACTGACACGCACGTTATTCTGCTTTTCCGAAAGAGATGAAGTGATGGTCGTGAGAAATAATACTAATGCGATGTAGGGGCCGTACCCACGCTTTTCATGAGACGACTCGCTTCAAAGGTAACTGTATTCCAAGTCAAAAATTTGGTAGACAAGCGAATTGCCTTTGCTTTTTTATGGCCTAATATCCAACAACCGTCATGCGAGGTTATGGGAAGCCGTGTTTGGATTTTATAGCAATCTATTGTTGTCGAGTCAGCCATGCCTTTTTTGTGCTGAAATGCTCTCAACTTCCAAAGAGACCCTATTCTTATGCATCGCTTTGTATTTGTCAATCCCATCGTTATCGTCTAACACCGCTTCAGCTCCGTTGGTTTTTTTCGCAAGCTAATCTCCACATAAACTTTGCTTTCATTATCGCGTAAGACCTACATTCTAATGTTATAAACGTTATAACTGTGTAGATTGCCAGATGTGACAATAGATTAGTCGCACGGTTGATGAATTGTTACTATTCAGTTGTCTCGAAAGTTTGTTCTAATTCTCAGCCGTATCAAAAAATTCGGAACCTTTTCTAAATTAACTTTTAAAAAGCTAGGGCTGGGAAGAGCATTCACAGAGCCCTCCGGAGCTCCGTCAATTATAAGACCAATATGGCTACCTTTCGTCATCCTGACGGAACTGTTACTGCATCCCGAAGGGCGATGGATAAGGTCATCCACCACTTCTACTCCGATCACTTCGACAGCCACGCTTACCTGCCCACCTTCCATCTTGGGCTAGGAGGATACGTCGTCCCTTCAGTACTTCCTCCCGAGATTCGACATGCCAACACGTCGATGGTACGGCTCTCGGTCACAGGAACAAACCAGTCTAAAGAGTCTGAAGAGCCTTCTGCCAGTCATTGTCAACCTCTGGCCGGGTTTTTCACTCGGTACACGTCGGAATGCATAGTGCCCGCTTCGTGAAAAACTTGCAAATCGTGTTGCTGAATAACAAGGAGATCCAGACGACATTGGCAATTATCGCCCAATTTGCCTAGTGTCTGTAGTCTATGAACTCTTCGCACGAGTCATCCTTAACAGGATTGGCAGAATATTAGATGAAGGACAGCCAAGCGAGCAAGCAGAGTTTCAGAGAAAATACAGTACAATCGATCACATCCACACCGTTACAAGACTCACTGAAGCATCGCGGGAGTACAAAATGCTGTTGGATCATCGTTCAACGATTTGAAGGAAACTTTTGATACTGTCAAGACAGAAGCAGTAATTGAAGCCCTGGGCAACCATGGTGTTCCGACTTAATATGTAAGTATGCTTCGGGAGTGAACATAAGCGTGACGAGAGGGGTTCTATAAGACGATACCGTCTCGCCAAAACTTTTCAGTGCCGCTTTTCAGTGCCGGAGAAGGCCAAGTGTCGTATGGAATGGGAACTTTGGAATGAAGGTCGAGGGCAGATACTTACACCATTTCCGTTTTGCAGATGACATCGTGCTTATAACACTCAACATCGAGCAGGCGGAACAAATGCTGGCCAAATTCGACAGCGCGTGTGGGAGGATCGGATTACGTCTAAACCTGACAATGTCTATGCGTAACAGATTGGTACCTGATGCTCTATTCACGCTGAACGGAAGAATATCTGAATGCTTTAGCTATGTGTACCTGGCTCGAGAAATCAACATGATCAGCGATTTGGCTCCGTAGCTGAGCAGATGGAAACGCGCGGCGTGGCGAGCGTCTAGGAACATCGAGGGAGTAGTGAAGAAGGCGAAGGAAATCAGGCTCTGCTCTCACTTTTTCGACATTGCGGTTCTCCCTGCTTTGACATACACCTCAGTGACTTGGACTCTACGAAAGCGGCATGAGCGTGCAGTTAGCGTCATTCAACGCGCTATGGAAAAGACGATGCTCGGAATCCTTATATACACACAAATGCGGAAGAGAATGCGGAGTTCCTAGCACCGTCGCCGAACGAAGATCAGGGATGCCGTTGAATACACCAAGAAATCGGAAATCAGCTGGACAGGGCATGTCATAGTGTCATAGCGATATAGTGACGATCGTTGAACCAGCAAACGGTTACGGACTGGTTACGGACTGGATCCCTCGGGACGTGAAACGAACATTAGGACGACCGCTGGCCCCATTGTCGGACTTCTTCACGAAAGCTCTGAACGAAAGAAATGTTTTGCTCCGTCTCCCTCGAGCGAGTACGATTCACTGGACTAGTCTGGCTAGCGACTGGGACGACTGGGGCGTTACTGGTGCGCGCTCGAAGAAATCGACGATTAACGGAGCGACAGGTGGTACAGGTGAACTTCAAAAAAATGCAGTATCAATGTAAAACATATGTCACTACAAACAACTTGTTGCCAACAAAGGCAGGGTGGTTATGCCCACCCCTAGAAGTCCACCTGTTGCGAGGTAAAAAATTTATTTTCAAGACCTTTCGGGCATATCGTATTCCCTGCCTGCAAGATGGTTGCTGACGTACAAGAATAGATCAGGGTTGTGCGGATGATGCGGTCGAATTTTTCAGTCGAGTTTCACGATCTCGAGCTGTATGGTCTTCAAAAAATGTGGTCTTGCATTGTTGTGAAGTAGGTATACCTTGTTGAGTTCCGAAGAAGTTAGCTGGAGGCTTTCCGCCAAAAACTTCGCAGCTGACTGCAGAATACCTCGCTGCTTACCGTGGCACTGAGAGGAATAAGTTCCCAGTGATATTTATCGTGCGCAAACTCCCCACCAGACACATATCATGATCTTCTTACTACACAGTCCTGATGTCACAGCTGCTTCAGCCTTCTCTGATGGATCCTGCACTGATGCCCCTCCTGTAGTTTACTTCAGTGCACCACTTCCTATTTCCACAGATAACGTGGTCCGGTCACTCCATCGGGAACGTGAGCGATGTTGTAGACGTTACTCCAGCTCTGAAAGCTGGGCAATTTGGAGGTTTTTTTTTCAAGAGGGTGAAGATCTCTGTACACCAAATATTTGTAGCGGCCAGGTGTGATTGCTAGAGAACGAGTTTCTAAGGTTTGCTTCGATCTGATAAAATAGCTACTCTAATTAAACGTGCACGAACTTTTGAGACAACCTATTATATGATAGTGGTCAGCTAGTATTAACAATTTTGATCGAGTACGCACTTACATATGTTTGATTGCTTCTTATGTGATAGAAAATCAGCTTACCGGATAAACTCTTTTCCCTGGATAGGATTTGGCAGCGCCATCTGCAACCATAGCTAATTAATCAAAGAGATGAGTCTCTTCAAACGCAAAATGCGCTTTGTAAAATGCGAATTGATTGCTGAGGTTTCGCCTTATTGAACGCTCTCTCAATCAGGTAAAAACGAGAGAAAAATACCAGGAGATCAGTGAAAAATAATATCAATTGTGAATGAATGCAGCAATCCTCCTCTCCTTACGTTCACGATGACAATTACTGGTAATTAAAAACTAATGTTTCGGTCATTCGACTTGAAGTCATTAGACTCCAAAGTTTGGAATATGGCACTGCGTAAATAGATCTCGCGTCTTGGCATCTCGGCCTGGTCTGAGAGGCTGCTTTCATGGTCCGTCGGCCGGCCCCGAGCACGCATGCGAGCGCGCCGGCCGGGGACTACTCGGCAGGCGGTTCGGCCAAGATTCAGTCGTAAGCAACGGGAAGCGCCGCCCCCAGCCGGACTATGAAAGCAGCCAGATGACTCTGGATTCAGCTGATAAAAGCAGGTGTAGACGAGCTATCGGTCACGAGGTGATTGCTTGAAAACACGCATTATATTTTGCTTCAATTTAACGTGGATGGCAAACTGATTCTGTCTATTCCCCATTGTTGGGATCTCAGGCAAAATCCTTGTTCGGCATAACAACTTCTCAGACCATCGCCTTCGAACGAATGCATAGAAGCGGTTCCATCGAGGAGCCTTAGTCTTCAGCGATCTAGAGATGTAGTAACTTACGGATCAGCACTGTCGAAAATTTCCTTGTATGGGAGATATTTCTTCTTCAATAAGTGTTCACAGTCCTGTTGAGTAAATGCCTGTGTGAAATTGTTCGCTTTACGAGAGCCAAACAATTGATGCGCCCTTCAACGCTGCTTCCTTGTTTTCAACAAGCAGATATACTTCCTGTCTTCCTTCATGCTCCGGCCTCAGTCCTGTTGAGTTAATCGAAGATGTGGCCAAGTCTCTAAAAGTGGTTTCACTCAGACGGACAACTCACACAGATCGAATTTCAGTCCTTCTTCATCAATCCACTGAGTAAGGTGGATGTCCAGTTTGCTTGGTTGACAGCTGGTCCACAGCATTTTTACGACACTGTGTGACACCCTGTGTCGTGTTGCGAGCCCTTTCAATTGAAAATTGAATGCATAAGTGTAGAGGTCATCAGTCGCATATGCTGCCAAGCTTGCGGCGCTCAGTGCACAGGTAGTAAGGAGGAGGAACTCTCCACCAGAGGTTCAGGCTTCAAAGGAATTCCTCACTGCATCACCTTTGGCAGGCATCGTGTACAGTATCCTGGTGGCTACGAGTTCACAATTTCGGTAGCTCTCTTGGCTTGAGCAGACTTATTGGATGTTTAGCCTTGTTGTTAGGAGTCCAAAAACTATTGAAAAATAAAAGCGTGTGATCATTAACGGCAACACCATGCTCTTACTCCTCTGCGATTTTACGTCAGTTTAAGATCAGTATGCTTGCTGGCCTGCCTTCTCGTTTCATGGGAATGTTCGTTCTTGGGCGGTTGATCTAATTCTGCTTCGATTAGAGTAAGATTTGAGTGGACCATATTGCTTCCTTGTATTAGTGGGGGTTACAGGAGTGTTCTAGTCTGGAGGACTGTCCTGAGGAATTTCATGCTTGTCAAGCCTGGGTAAGGAACGGTCTCAATCTATTTTTCTTATTTCGAACTCTGAAGAAGGAGAGAAGGCAGAAACGTAAGTTACATAAAGTTATTAATGGAAATGTAGTTATGGATGGGGGTAAACACATAGCGGTCTTAGTATAATAGGGCATCAACGCGTGTTATTCCATGATATACCATGGAAGTATAATTTTTTCTACACAAGCTCTAACAGGAAAGGAGGGAAGGAGTGTGGACGAGTTGATTGAATGTTCACCTCTTCTCTCATCCCAGCATTTAGCACGAGCTAATCGTCTCCCCATCCCGGTGCTCCTCCCCTCCCCAAATTTGAATTTAAAACTACATTCCATGGCTAAAACGGCATATAAGCGCACAGATTTCCAGTGCCCATCCTTTTCTTCGTATCTGACGCAGCGTTAGAGTAAAAGGTTAGTACGTTATACCGTCTTAACTTCTTGTATCACTAACCTATTTTCGAAAGGATCAAGCTAAAAAATGAACAAAACTCACCTTCGCCCCTTCTCAATGGGTATGGCCCTTCGGCAGAACTCTTTATCGGATAGGGATACCTTCCTTCTGCCGAATTCTTGCTCGGATAACTGCGCCCTCCTTCCTTCGACATCTTCAGGAGGCCTCAGGTCAGAAATGAGAACTACCATATCTACTCATCTTGCTGTCTGATAATGGCAAGATGAAAACGTGATTATCTTGGGCTAACTAGTCTTCACAAGAGGAATCAATTCAATTCAAGCCAACCCCATGTTCACATAAGATCGATATTTGATAACTTCTTCACGTGACTTGACCTGGCTAGACCTGTTCGCATGGTAGAAGCCAGGCTCAATTAAGGCTGAGGAATGAATGGGCATCTGATATGGATCTAACGCGGATGGCCTCGATAATTATGCTGATATGCTTCACACCCTTTTTTACAGTCGATTACATTTGCAGATTGTGGAGTCATTCTTGATCATACTAATTTCAGAATTGCTGCCCTTTTAGAGAGATCTCTTGAGAGTGATTTATTCTTTCTAGTGTGAGACGAGTATTCTCTCCTCTTTGCAACTTTATGTGAATTTTCTTTAGTGAATTTTCGATCTTCTTGATGTTATAGTCAATGTGGTGCACTAAACGTAGCATAATGTACAACAGAAAGCACCAAATCATGGAGTTTATAATCTGGAAGGCTCACCTAGGATATAATTTCAGTAAATTACATATTCAGATTTAGGTTATTTTTACTCTGCCATGATAGCGAATCTCGTTAGCGGTGGATAATCATGCTTCGATATATACCCTACAAATGCGATCAGGTTCCTATCGTCGATATGGTTTTTTTAAACCACGACTTTGAAATCACCTTCCAGAGTATGGAGATCCAGGAGACATACTCAACCCCCAAAGCTTTGACTCTCTCGAACACAAAGCCCAACCTTGTTCTATGTTCACTCGCGATAAGTCAGAGTTGAAGCAATTCCAATATGAAATAGCCTTTGAAGTATGTAGCTATCGAACATCCTATTCTCGAGATCTACCAGCGTTTCCATAATAACTGTTCTCATCATGTTGCGTATAATAGCGATAGATAATCAAATCCAGACCTTATACTGTAATCTATTATATTCGCTGTTGTATTGTATAGTATTATTTATACCGCATTTTGCCTTCAGCAGCATGATATAATTTAGAGAAATAAAGACAGGTAACCTCATTTCAAATTCCAATTTTCCTTTGCCTTTTTGTTGATAGGTCTTCAATCAGTGGACTAGTACTACTGCTTTCTTAACTTAGCAAGATGAGTAGCTAGGGTACTTCTTATTTCTGATCTGGGGACTCCTGAAAATGTCGAAGGAAAGAGGGCGCAATCATCCGAGCAAGAATCGGCAGAAGGAATATATCCCTATCCAACAAAGAGTTCGTTAGGAAGGCCATACCCATCGAATAGGAACATGAAACATTGCATAGAAAAGAGTGATTTGTAGAAAAAACAACGGTAGAAGGCGTCCAACACATTCAAGCCGTCTTTGAATTAACCTGTTGTTATAATGTTGTAAAAAGAGGATTATTCCATAACTACATTTTTGCTTTTGCATGGGTAATGTCGTTTTCCTCTATTTGTTTTCTGCCGACTTTGTATGGTGTTTCGTGTGACTTTGTATGCCGTTCAAAACGATCTGATTTACCAACAAGACGATGGATGTTTCTTATGAGTAAGGCACAGTTCACGACGAAAATATCTCAAGCTTCCCTCCTAGAATGATTCTGTGGCCCATCCCCCTAGAATAGAACATCGCCACACTCGGGCCGAAAATCGGCCATCTAGACAGGGCGTAATAAGGGCTCCAAAACCGGCTTGGGTGGCGCAGATGCAGAACGCTCACTCAAAGAGGCCCCTTTATGCCAGCACTTGTTACTACTGCACTATTCACGGGACGAGGAGTATAGTACGCTTAAATGAGAGACACCCAGACGGTCATTTTATACGACAGCTTTCTTGCTACTTTCTTAAAGTCTATCGGCTACTCTAAGAAATGCAACAGCTTTGACGATTTCTTCACCTCCCTAGCTTCTTGGCTACCACTGTTTCACTCGGAACAGATACTTCGAAATTATGGTAAACTTGCCTTAAAACAACAGTTAATCAATTTAGGGTTCGCAAATGGAAGGTGGAGTAGACGGACGATCGCGAAAAATCTACCTATGTCACCGCCTCTTCTGAGTTTACATATTTCGGCTGTTGAGCGAAACCTGTTGTTTTCATTCAACGTTGGCCTCTTGATCAGAAGTTCAGGAAGGTTCTTCGCTTATTCTTTGCGCTAGATTCTACCGTAAATGCATTAGAAAGCTTGCAGACGTTGGGGAGTGATAAAGGCGTTCATTACATCTTTGTTTGATTTTATAAGTAATCTACTATGTGATGTCTTCATCCTTGTCAACCAAGCACTTGCGACTCACTTCTATTCGACCTAAATCACATAAAAGCGAAATGTATATAGAACGTGTCGGAAAAGGGGTCAAAAAATACGACTTAAGACAGACGGAACTATTCAGTGAACAAAGCAGTATTCTAGACAATTAACGCTAATTCGCACTATCACTTAACTGCTGATGAATGCCTTAGAGGCCGTCTCGCTCCCAAGGTCCAACTTTTCTTGCACAACATAGCAACTACTTTCCTACGAATCTGTGCATTGATAGCAAAGTATACGAAGGAGTAAATGGAGTTGTTGAAGATGCTAATTACATTTTGCGCTAAACTCAGGATGTATTTGTCGAATCCATAAATAATTTCTGGAAGTAGTGAAAATGATACCGTTTGTAGCTCCAGGATTAAGGTAATGACCTCTCTATTTCCCTCCTTCTCCGCTTCTCTATTTCCTAAGCCTTGAACGCCTGGAATTGGGAAGGATCGGAATAGGTCCAGCCTGCTATTGAACAAAAGCGGCCTATCGTGACTCCTCACAAATTCATCCGTATTCCTCGAAGGATCGATGTAATCTTTAACACAATGAACTTTCCAGTTCATAACACCTTCCCCACCCTCCCCATCCTCTCCCCTCCCCCTCCCCGTTTGCAAAATAAAAAACAAAAACATATTACATCAAAAATAACCCACCTTTTCCATCCTCCTGAGGCAGAAAGTCAAAGGACCGCAACAGCAAAACGACTGCCAGAGAATAGCAGAATAAGGGTAAAACATCACATCACCACCCGGCAATCAGCTGATTACATCATGAGCTTGTTGGTCCTGGTGCGAATAGAGCGACCCTGATCGCCTCGACGCTCGTCTGACATAACATCGGTCGGTGGTGTTGGCATCCAACCGATCCGGTAATGGGGCTCCTATTATGCCCTAGCTCTTCAGCTCTCGGGTCCAATAGCGTTCTTTCTGCTACCCTGAATATCGTGAACTGTGCCTTTTATCGTGGAAACAAGATTGATAAGTTCCAACAAACTCTCAAATCTTTCTCCGCTTTTCCTCTTGATGCCACCATCTAGAGTAGCATATGCATTCCCTAACACTACAACATTTACGCTGAGTATTCGTGTCCGCCGAAATAGCAACCTTCGATTTTAGAACAGTAATTGTGGTATGGTTCATTATATTGGTGCATGTTACTGGCGTTAATATTCTACAATGCTGGAAGTAGTTCTCCTTCAATGAATTCTACTTTTACATTAAATGCCAGAATAGCACGTTTTGGTTATCAAACGCATGGATTCAGGTATAGTTCTTTAACTGAAAAGATGTAACAGATGACTGGCAGACGTGGCAACGATTGATCATTTCTCTAGCAGAGTTTTGTATCATATTATTGTAACAGTAACTGAATTCTTTGTAATAAGCGAAGTGTAATGCTAGTGCATCAAAAGAATCAAAGAATATCAAAACTAGTGAGAAAACCCAGAAAAGCTGGTTGGTCAGGCACAATGCGCAATCCTTTCAGATCCGCACATATGAGCAGCCGCTTTGGTCATATCTCATATGCGGTATACGGAGTACGTCTACCGCAGTACTGTACTGATAAACATTTTAGGAAACAACTTCTCAGAATCGGGTGGCCTAAAGAGAAATTTGAGAGGTGACCGTGCAGTACAAACTCTACTATTATATTTAGTAGGCAAACGAAAAGCTTGCAGCAGTAGTTAAGGTGAGTTATTGAGCTTTGATGGTTGGGACCCTAGCTGTCAATTTTTTATAGTGGGCTATGACCGTAGGGAACCTGGTCGTCGTTTTTTATGCTGTGATTAGCGAAGAAAATAAGATGGATTAGGTAGAGACTACCTATATTCCGTGGTGCTTTATGGAATGTTCTATTAAGAACTCGTTTCAATCTATGAAATGTAAAAATGAATACTCAATTTTGCTACAACTCACCTCCATACTTTCGAACGGCTAAACATTGCATTATGTAGCAGTGGTTGAGCGAAGGCTGTAAAGCGATTAATGGCTATTGTGAGTGTGGACCACAGTATGCCATTGAAACTAATAGTATCGATAACATCTACAGAATTGTAGATCCATTTTGTAACGCTGCCTTCGTAAATCTAAAGTTTGTGTACTTTGACTCCCAGGTGAATCAAAAGGTGCAAGGGTAAGATGTTCGTAATCACTGATCAATTACACATTGTATTTACAGCTTGCCATCTTTCCTTTCTTTTTTTCCAAGGGTCCTTAAATAAGATTAACGCCGTACTGTGCGAATTTGTATGGAAACCTCGTAAGTCTTAAGTGCGCTAGACATTTGATATCCACTAAAAACTTCCCTAGCAGAAGAAGTGATTAAGGGCGTTTGTTTAGGTGTACCGGTGACCGCCACTTTAATGTTTTCTCCAGTTTTTTTTTGCTTTTTCGAATAGTAAAATCTTTTTGATAAAAGCTTGAAAGAAGTGTTTAATTGCTTGTGATGCCTTGAAGGGACGATGTCTCAGATTCCTCTAACCATAAGTGCACGACTAATCGTGAAAGAAATTTTTCAAGGCGGCAGTTACAGAGCTCTGGGGATCACTACGAGCGAATGACCGAAGGAAGTTCTTCCTCGGAACGAGTCAACTCCGCCTGAAATGGAAACGATTGTGGCGTTTTTCTAAAATGTAGATCTGGTGCTAGGCCTTGAGATTGAAGTCTGATGTTATCTTCCTGCTCAGCCTGTTGAAGTACTACTCTGAAGGTTCTGTAAAAATGCTGGACTGAAATTTAATTCGAAAGCCGTTGCTTATCTCACAAAAGTTCCTCAGAACCCACGAAATACTAACCAACATTAGCTCCATACAATGGCAAGGGAAATGCCACAATGAGTTGAGTCACAGTTGCCCAGGATCACAAATAAGGACTTGTGTAGCCAATATGAAGAAGTTGGCTCGGCTATGTTTATTGAGACGCTGAAATAGTCGCACGTCGATCAAACTGTCAACGATATAATTTTGAGAAGCCCTTTCCAGGCTAAAAAAGGTTGTGTTGTTTTCTGTGTGAACTATGCCTTTAGGCTCATTTCCGAATATTTACTTCTGTAAAATGAAGGTTGAAACTGAACTGACTTTGCTAGTAGAATATTTGGAATAATGCCGAAGATTGAAAGAATCAAATAGCTCAAAGCTAAACGCAAACGGGTTTCGATAGGTGGTATGGTGGACATTCTGAAATAGCGTTTATTCAAGATCGATTTTTCGATTATTTTTAAGAATGAAAACTTTCGCTTGGTATGTGTTTTTTGGGAAGAACTGGACGCGAGTAGGGTGTTGTAAGTACGGTAGGAGTGTGAGATAGCAAGCCAAAAGAATATGCGAGTTCTCTATTACACACTACTATCAAGAAGTACGAAAAATGTTATTCGCTATTATCAAACGGGGTTGTAATTGGGTGGTGAGTTGTTTGTGATGAAGTTTTCATAGATCACTTGGGAGTGTCTACTTAATAATTCGCTATAATAAGCTGTCCGGTAGGTGAAATATGGTAAGCGAATAAGGAACTAGTCGGGTGAACTTGATGCCCATAACATCTGCATATAACATCTGCTCTCTGTTCACTAAAGCTGTTCGTTCAAGTTGCTCTGTCATGCTAGTAAAAATGATGGTTGAGAAAAGCAGGATGTATCGAACCGGGACCGGTATCAACTCACTTTCGAGAATGAGCGAAAAAGTAAGTGCTTGATATTCCTTCTGTATATGTACTTTCGCAAATTCACAACAGTATAGGGGCAGAGGACAACCTACGTGGCTGAATTTCGAGTTATACAAGAAAGGCGTCTTCGGCGCGGAGTTAGGGAAAGTGTATTTAGAAGTCTCTGGGTTTGTATGAGTATATTTTGGCGAGGTTATAAAAAAGTATGAATACACACGTTTTAAGGTGCCACCCATTCCTAGCCGGGTGCGTAAGGGACGTCAGGAATATGAGGCGACAAATGTTCTCTACTTCTGTCTCACCCTGACAAGCGTTGTCTCAGGATCCTCCAAAGCAGTGGGCCAACAAAAATCATCTTCTCTTCTTACCTAATAAAAAGCACTACTACTGGTAATGTTTCACCAGTGGTAGTTCTTTTCATTAATTAAGGAGTCTCTTTGAGGCAACTACTACTTTTTTCAAAACAAAAGTTTTTCTGACGACGTTGCTTTCTTGTATTTTTTCAGTAATGACTATCATTACGAAGACGTGGGCTGAGCCATGTGCCAACGGTTTCCAGGTTCTAAAAAATTATACTCCAAACACCAAAAATACACCAAGTTTCACAGTTTTATACGCCGGAAACTCATCAAAGTATACTTCGAGTGCGACTTCATTGCAAATCTTAGCCAAGAGAACGTTTGTAGGAGTTTTTTTTTTCAACCAGGAAGATGTAATTATCTCGATAAATTGTTCAAACACGAAAAAGTGAGTTTTTACCTATCTGACTGGGTGTGCCTTCGAGGTCTATGTGCATTCAGAACTTCAACAGAATTTATATACGCGATTATTTGTTCATTTGCCTATTTATATGTACACAATGGTTTGAACCCAAAGGATAGAGCGCAACTCCTCAACCCTTTTGCATCGTTCCACCAAATTTGACAGAAGCGAACACCTCGCTTCCACTCTAAGGGTTTGCCTGCTGATGGATAGATCTCCCATATCGCGGAAAAGCTGCAGAAAAATACAATCTTCCACACAATCCATGTTAAGGACTGCCTACTCTATGCCCTTACCTTTTGGCGAGCTTTTATAATATCTTATATAAAGGCACAGGTCATAGCAAGGATAGAATCCGAGACTTCCATGTAGGACAAACCTGTCCCCCCAATGTATGTCTTTTGAGGCGCGGTCAATTTAAAAAACGGCCTGGATGGGACGCAACAGGGGCTCAAGAACCGCAATCGTCGACATGTCTGTACACCCAAAGGCGGACATGATTTCACAGCGTTCTAGAGACTGCAGATTTCACAATGAAGACTCACATGAAAATTCAAACAACCACTTGTGGCCATTAGCGGTAGTGGATAGCAATTCTGAAACCATTGTAGTCGGCCCTTCACGCATTTGCAACAACTCATCCAAATGCAGTGCAGCCCCATTTTCACAACCTTCGGGAATCCTCATATATTATTGATTCGCTTCGGATTTCATATTGATTTGGATTTTCTTAGGAACTGTGCTTTCTTGGCCACCGAAGCACTAATCCCACCTACACTTCCATCTTGAACTCAAAAAGGTTGCTTCATAATTATCATGTATGCTCCTTCAGTAAAATTATGGTGCTTGCTACCAGAATTAGTAGTGACGTCAGTTGGGCTACTATGGGACCTCCTTCAGAGGAAGGATTGGTAAGAGTCACCTTACAAACTGCTCGCTTGAGCTCCTTCAAAGCCTTGGCAGGCTCATTTCTTTTAAGTGATCCCCTGAATTGGATGAGATTATGGCGGAGTTTACGGTTTGTTGAATTGGTTTGATTTTGCCGGGTTATAAAGTCAATCATATGGTTCCCATGCGGTATAGCATCGTATTCACAGAATGGGAACTATTTCGGAGTTAATCCTGATCTTCGATATTTTCTAGTGAACATGGCAGAGCTATGAAAAACAATCTGCAGTTCTTTTGTACTTTTTTTTTCGCATCATGGATAAATCCCACCAATGCTCAAGGAACTTGTTCAAGGGCGTACTGTGGCCTACTGCTATACCCAGTTTGGTGAACAATCATGGTCAACTAAATAGAACAAGAATCACTACTTCATTCAGCAGACCCCTAACATGCGCTTGATGGACAAATTGATGAATTGAAAGCACTATGAGGAACGAATTTAACAAAACAAAAAGCATAACTGTACATTTTCTGTTAATCTTTGCACTTGCCAAAATGTCCTTACAGATTTTTATTCAAAAAACCTAAATTGGTAGGAGTCTAGCGAAGTCGAGCTTAGGTAAGGAGCAGTACCGATAGCTTATTCTATTCAGCTAAGGCTTAGATATCAATAGAATATACAAGAAAGGGAAGTTTTCTAGAAGGGGTCAGGAGTTGGGCAGAAACAAGAAAATTTTATCAGTGACCGTCAAAATGAACGAGTTCCGCTTCATTGATGTTCGTAACCGAAGTGGCTCGGCATGCGCTAAGGTTCACAATGGCAATTTCTTCGATCCGATGGGGAGCAAACCTCAAACATCTCCTTATTCGAGCGACCAAATTGGGTTTTAGTTGAATTCCAAAGCAACGAGCACTTACTTGGCGTCTTTCCATGTGTTTCGTTTGTCCAAGCTGAGTAGATAGAACGTCACTTTACCGACAGCAATCAGTCCAAAAACGGCATGTGCTTGAGCAACTATAATGTTGAGTAATTATTGAGCTGTAGGAAAATTACAACTGTTCTTAAAAGTTTGCCAGTATAACTTTATTTCTGTTCTGTATAATGGGATAAGAAAAGGTACTGGAAGAGGGTTACTGTAGGCGATTCCCTATCGCAAGAACTACTATGTAGTCTGTTTTGAGCTCAATAAGCACGTCAATATTTCTCTACTATGCCCATTGTCCTCCGGATACGCCATGCATCCGATTTTTGCCAAGAGCTATTGGGACGGACTGCATGATAAAAACTATAAAAGCCTAAAAAGAACTATGACAAAAGACCAATGATAGAAATTTTTTCGGGTCCTTCACTGCTCCCATGCGAAAGCAGTGTCCACGACAGGTACCCTATTTAAGTGTGATCAGACCAATACTTCTTTGTCTTGGAAACTATGATCACTAGGCGTTTACATGACCATGAGGGTTAAGCTTTGATGTTTTTATCTGCGTTGAGAAAACCCTTTGAGGGATGATCTCTCCCTTCTGAATCCCAATATGAGGTTTGACTGCTTAGAAGGCCTTCATAATGGACTGCAGTAACCAGCCCCTGTACAGGTCGGTGTAGTTATTCTCTCATATCACTCTACCACCAACTACCCATTAGGCTAAGAAGATCGATAGTTCGGTGGTTCAAGCGCATATCGATCTGATCGGGGCCATCTCAACTTCACCCGAAAACTGAGTTGAATCAGCCTAATTTCGAGCGAACTCAGATGACGAGATTTGTGAACGTCTGAGAACCCTTTGAAACTGATTGAAAGATAACTTGTAACTATAATACCAAATTCAGTTGCGAAAAATGATAAGTAATAGGTCACTAAATAGTGTGCTCATGTTAATCAATGATCTACAATCAAAAAAAGGCGCTAAATTGGGCGGTCGTGCATACTCCTTTTCACTTGCCACGTTTTCGAAAATTTTCGTCAACCTTTTCAACTTCTTCCATCAGTCCCAAGCTTTCTTGTTAAATATTTGTAATAAATTTTATATTTTAATTTTATATTAAATATTTATAATTATATATTATATTATATTATATGTTATATTTATAATTTTATATTTTATTTATTTATATATATTATATTATATATTATATTTATAATTTTATATTTTAATTCTATATTAAATATTTATATAAAGTATCCATTGAATTGAAATGAATAGAGACGTGCTTTTTTGTTTGAAACTGAGCTGAATTATGTCTCTTGCAATTGCAGTGCCAGCGGACCACTCACCGTAAGTAACTTCGTGGGTCCTTGAAATAATTCAGCAAGTGGTAGTGGGAACAGTATCAGCTGAGCTCAGGGTTCATTGCTTTTTTGATTCCAGTTTTATTATGATTGATTTAACCTTATGGGGGAGGTAGTTAATGGCAAATGGCGCACCTCACGCACGCATTGTCACGAGTTCGAATTCCGGATTGATTTCCGCCTAGACCAACCTTCCATCCCTCCGAGTTGGTTATCCGATACCAAACTCGTTTGGGACTATAAAAGCACTGACTTTTCATCAGCTGGTAACCGCAAATAATTGCAATAGGCCACATACGCATTGTATTTGCCACTAGTGCCACTTTGCCACTATTTGCCACTATTCTGAATGGAATTCGAATGCGTAGGCCCATCTCTCTGACGACTCTGCCCCTAGACTTTATCCTTTAATTTAGCAATGGGTCACGCTAGTGTACAGAAATCAATCTGTCATTCTGACTGGATAGTGTTCATGTCGCTATTGTTGTCCATTGACCATTTTTATAAGATGATGTCACTCAAAATATCTACAATCGTTAAATATCATTCAGCTGTATAGCCCACTTTCATACCCACTCGGGCCGATTAGGAATGTATCTCTTCACTCTGCAAAGTGATTCCCATAGACTCATTACCTTCACTTGGAATTTCCTCCTTTTCGTTGTTTTTTCATTATCTACTTTTTCGAAGCCTTATAAAAAGATTGTTCGAGAAAAGTAAGGAAAAAGTAATTAAGCATGCTACCTCGATTTTCATAGCCTCGTAACAAGGTGTAATGGTAAGTAGACTGTTTTTCTCAGATTTTTAGAGTGAGAACTTTCCGGGAATCCTCGATCCTTAAAGCAGTCGTGCTCGAACGCATATTCATGAATGTACCGGTGGAGGTACAGAGTGGTCCCCCGATCTCATCTTTGAACGCTTTCCTTCACTATTTCCTTTTCGAATACTATTTGAAACCTGATTTCTCAGGATGTCTTCGCATATCATCCACATTTAAATGTGAACATGTATAACTGGTAGCTCTCTAATTGACATGATTTTTAGTGCATTGAATTCCAGGGCTGCTGGCAGTAAGCCGGACTTGTTCAATTGCATCTTTTGGAGAAGCTGCGAAAAAGCCCAAAAAGCGTATCGAGGATAAGGTACGTGATGAACCTTCAATTGATTTGTTTATTCTTCGGTACGTTTTGTTCCAACTTCTTTTATTGAGCTGCGTGAACATAAGGAAACGAAAAGAACTTTATTCAGTGATTGAATGTTCCTTCGTTAATATTTGTGACAAAAACAATAACAACACAAATTTAACACCAAATGTTTGTTCAAAGGCTCAAATACCAGTCGGCATGAAACTTATGTCTTTGCTGGCGTCTGCGTGTGTCGCAAATACTCGATTTCCTATAACAGGATTCTTTAGTAAAACGTGATATCCAGTATGTTTAGCAAGCATTCAACATTCAACATTTTCAAACACTTGACCTACCTCGAATCTCAATGGCCACACTTTCATCAGGTTGTGATCTATCTAGACGCTGCTGTTGGATTACGGGGATGTTCAGCTGAAACATTTATAGCCATTACAAAACACCTGAAGGTTCCTCAGGAATCGTCACATTTGCGCATCTTTAGAATTTTTCGGTAATACAAGTTCTATTCACCCAGCAATATAAGAATTTTATGCGATTTTTGTATCGCTCATTAATCCGAGATCATTCTCACTATGAATCGCGACTTTCTTTGCTTTGATGCGGTAGAAATCCACCCAACTGCAGCCGCGACCAAAGAAATAAGAGGCCCTCTGTGATCGAGATATGGTCTCTTATGTTACTAACCTTCAGTTCCGAAAGTAACTAACCATAAGGCACGGTCAAAAACTGCTTGAATCGAAGCGTCCTGCAGGCAAGTTGAGGCATATTGAAAGGTTCGACTCTCTCCAGTAGTGGCTTACTAGGACTGTTTATCACCGTGAAATAAGTGATAGTTCAATTGTTTTATCAATGCCCACCATAGGTTTATGCTCGAAGCGTTTCCCTGATCGTGATGTTGTGATGTTTGGACACCATGGATAATTTTGCTCAGAAAACTTCTTTACTAGAACTCGTACCCTCATAATTGTCCAGTTGATGGTGTTGCTCAGAAAGGCGAGGGAAGAAGCTATGAAATATTCATGAAGGGAAAATCCACACACGATAGTTGTTAGCGCCGGTAGTAGGACGAAACAATTTGAAGACTGAATGTTGTATGGAATAATTGAACCACTGTTACAACTCAAATGGAATCCGCTCTCAAATACGGCCAGAAATCAGATAAGTGCAAAAAGCGTCTGTTGTTTTTTATCCGCATGATTCGATAAAACACCGAAAAAGCACCTGCCTCAATTCACAGCTTAGAGGGCCGTTCGAACGGAATAAGATGGACAACTTTTACCCACCGATATATAATGCTGCCAGCACACCTTCTGGTGTCCCTATTTGAGTTCTCACCCATTTTAGATATGCACAATCACTTCAGATGGTTGGTCTACAGAAAAGAACCCGATAGCGGTTGATTGTTCAACTGATTGATCGGGATAACCTGAGCAAAGTGGATGCCTACCATGGTCCTTGTTTTGTGAGCTTTATCGCTAACATCACAATAATCTCCCTTTTCAAGATTTCCTTAGTTCGCGGCGAGACTTCCATATAATTTCTTTTATCATAGTCATGGGAAATTCCGCGGATGGACAGGCGGACGTGAGTCCGACAAACCATACACCCACTTATTGCTTTTATAAATTCTTACAAAGAGAATACTTTTATGTATTTATGGTGATTTTGTCATTGGCCAGTCATTAGTGACTGTAGTCGAGTTGTGGGAAGGAAAATCAGATGAAATCCTCGACTGTGTTTTTTCTCGGATTTTCTTCAATTACCTATGCCACTTTAAGAATTATAAGTGTATTCGGTTGGAAATGTGTTGTTTGTTATTTTGTAATTATTTGGCTAGCTGCTGTTTTTTCGCCGCAGTACGCGATGCGAAAGTGTCACAAGGTTGGCGAGTTATGGATTGAGACGTTACTCGATCCCGCACATGTGCTATCCGGTGCTCTTATCCCTTACACAACTGAGACCCCGCTTGCCCCCGCCTTCAATAGTCATTATTATTTTGGCTTATTACTGATATTGGACAGGTCTTGAATCATGGGTGGCTACTTACATTTTTTCACTTTTGCCTGACAGGCTCATTGACAAGTGCTCAGTTTTTGCGATAGCCAAAGTCATTGACCAACTTGAGTATTGGGTTGGCGGAATAACTTTGTCAGCTTTCAAAAGTCGACTTATTCCCTCAATTATAGCAAGCTGATTGGCAAAATGAAAACAGTCTACAATGAAAGACTCCTATCTTCATTATACAGTGCGTCTCCAAATGATACAGACACCCCTAATCTCCACGAAAACTAGCGGTGTACGATGTATCTGAAAAAGTACCAAGGTCAAAAATGTGTCAAATATCAATTGCAGTGCGCACATTATCACCAAATTCCAGCTCATAAACACATTTTTCTGTTCGATTTTTCAGTGAGGGGTGCTTTTACAACATCTCCAAATGATACAGCCACTTCATGTCTTCGTGTTCGTGTTTCAGTTCAACGCAACGAAAATGCTTTGTTTATGTTATGTTCTCCATTTTTAGGCATTAGGGAGAGGAAAGTTGCTTTTAGAACTCGAGAAGGGGGAACCTCCGCAAAAAAGAGCAGGGACGGTCTAGTCGCAAATCGCGCGAGATTTTTTGTCGATGTCAATCAGTTGTTGATAATTTCATAAAGAATCCTGAAGCCTATGGAAACAGAATAAGTGCTGGACGTCGTTCGCTGCTCTCCGACAGAGACAAGCGCCGTATTTTGAGGAAAGCGTCGAACTCCACCAAGTCCTGTATGGAAATCCGATCGTCTCTGAAACTCAATGTGTCAAAAAACACTGTTTGGAAGGTGAACAGAAAGTCCAAGCTCGTCTTCAAGCGAAAATGCTCAAGGCGCCTTTCATGACAAAAAGACATCGCAAAAATGGGGTTGCTTTCGCCAGAAGGTGCGGCCGAAACGAGTGGAATAAGGTGGTCTAAATGCTGACATTTGACCTTCCTGAGCCAGGGTTTGGGCCGCGATTTCATCGAGTAGGCTTGACTGCTTATGTCTGTACCAATGAAGGTGACCTCGTGCTTTTGTCGAACTGATATGCGCCGTGCACTTCTCCCTTTCTGTCGTCAGAATCGGCATAAAATATTGTTTTTGTGCAAGATAAAGCCCCAATTCACGTCAGCAGGAGCACAGGAGCTTCGTTTTCTCCGCATCGGGTTGCACCTTAGCCTTGACCGGCGATCAGCCCCGATGTGAATCCGATGGAAAATGTATGGGGCTCCATGGTGCGGAAGATTTACGCCCAAAACAAGCAATTCCGAAACGTCAAGGAGTTGAAAAAAGCGAGCATTGAAGCATGGCACCTAGTTGACCAGGAGCTGACTGATAATTTTTAATCGAGCCTAGACCACCGTATTCTCGAAGAATTCGAAAGAATGGTGGGTCAGCTGATTATTGGCTTTGCAGCTTCCTTTGTTGTATGTTTGTTGTTAAATAAATTAATTTTGTTTGTGGCTGTATCATTTGGGGACGTTGGAAAAGCCCCTTTTCTGAAAAATTAATCAAAAAAGTCTTTGTGTTTCCAAGCTGGAATTTGGTGATAATGTGCGAATAACAATTCAGATTTGACACATTTTTTACTTTGGCACTTTTTCAGCAACATCGTATATAGTGAGTTTCTGAGAAATTCAGAGGTGGCTGTATCTTTGGAGACGCACTGTATATACATTCACTCGTCATTGGAACCCTTGTTTTGCTGTAAGGAGACCAACCTTGTTTGCGATCATCGGGAGATTTCCTCCTCAATTTTTTTTTCTGATCTCCCTGCCTTAACACTAAGGCTAGCCAAGGTGCTTGACTTAATTGTAAACTGTGTTCCCAGTTATTTGGTCAAGATCAGCAGGGTGAAAAGCCACCATTCCCCAGTGACATTGACCTCCAAATCTGAAGTAAGTCGTTACACAGAGGGCTAATGAAGGGTGCTTCAATTGCTACAGACCGCCTCAGGGAGAACGGGTCGTACTCACGTAGAGCGGGCAGCTGTGGCTCCTACACTCGCGTAAAACGAGCATCTTAAGGAAGGGTGATACCATGCTGAGGCGAAACAACAGCACTTAGGAAGAAAATTAGGTAGGACGATATAACACTCAGTTTTGAATACAAGCTGTTCTCTGACCTGAGATGAATGGAAAATCCTCCAGAACGGGTGCTTCTTGCGAATACTATCCCTCCATAAGATGCTTTACATACAGTGTGTTTCAAAAGTATGTCACACCCAATATTTTGTTTTTTTTCTGAATATCATTGCTTTCTGTGACCTGTGACCTTCACCGTTCAATTCCTTGTGTGCGATAACCTACGAACACATTCTCTGAGAAAACAGCGTAGCTGCTAATACAATTTTTTATTAAAGTAGAAGTTTTTCATTGTTTCAAAAGTATGTGCACACTTAGCAAAAAATATAAATATAATCGAGACCAGAAACAAATAGGGCCTCCTAAATCCCAGTAGAGGTTTCGACTACGAGGAATCGTTTGAGAATGGTTTTTTTATACGGTAGGTTCTTCAGTTACCTTTGAAATGAAAAACTTTGAGTGTGCACATACTTTTGGAACGGCGATTGGGCCGCTCTTTTTCATGCATTGCTAGATTCATTCAAGACCATGGCAGCTATCGCTCACAACCTATTCCTGGCCGTCCACGTATTTTGACTGCTCAGGACAACAAAAGAATAGCCCGTCTTGTGGCGAATACTTCTTTGTCTGTTAGTCAGATCCTAGCTAAGATGGGTTTATCAGTCTCGCGTACGACCGTGTGGCGCTCTATCCGCTTTGATGAGTATATCACACGAGAGACGATAAAGAAGGCTACTCGACACATTACTTGCCACAAGCTGACAAGGCTGGAGTTTGCTCGAGGGAACATGGCAACATCATGGAACGAGGTATGGTTGTTCGAGAATTCTCAGGATTTTCCTATTTTTAGAACAAGCAGCGTGTTGTACCCGTTTCGTTCTTAGGGTGATCTTCTCTGATGAAAGGAAATTTAATCTCGACGGGTCGGATGGATTTCGTCATTACTGGAGGGACCTTCGCCGAGAGCCAGTCGTGTTTTCGAGTAGGAATTTCGGAGGAGGCTCTTCGATGGTCTGGGCAAGCGAACTCCGGTCTAATCAGCTTGTGGCGAGTACTGAGTCGAGTAGCCTTCTACATCGTCTCTCGTGTGATATACTCAGCAGAGCGGTTAGAGCGCAAACGGTCGCACGCGAGACTGATAAACCCATATGAGCCAGGATCTGACTCACAGACAAAGAAGCACTCGCCACAAGACTGGCATTCTCCTGTTGTGAGCAGTCAAAATACGTGGACGGCCAGGAATAGGTTGGGAGCGATAGCTGCCAGGGTCTCGAATGAATCTAGCAATGTTTGAAAAAGAGCGGCCCAGTTGCCGTTACAAAAAGATGTGCACACTCAAAAATTTTATATTTCAAAGGTAACTAAAGGACCTACTGTAACGAGACCATTCTCAAACGATTCCTCGCAGTCGATAACCTCTACAGGAGTTTAGGAGGCCCTATTGGTTTCTGATCTCGGTTATATTTTTATTTTTTGTTAAGTATGTACATACTTTCGAAACAAAGAAAGATATTTCTTTAATAAAAAATTAGAGTAACAAATACGATGTTCTATCAGAGAAAGTGTTCGTAGGTTATCGCACACAAGGAATTGAACGGTGAAGATCACAGGTTAGAGAAAGCAATGGTATTCCCAAAAAAACAAAATGTTGGGTGTGTGCATACTTTTGAAACCCACTGTATAGGGACGGTGTTCAAAATAGTGCAAAATTTCATGAGTTTTTGCATCTATGATTTTTTTCCAAACATTTGCTAAACTTATTTGAATTTTAAAATATATACATATATATTTATGTATATAGTTTGTATATGTATATTCAGTAATGAGAAGTAGGACAGTTCTGTTGAAGCCCGAAGTAATTACGTCCAAAGGCTATGCTGCCAAGTGCTGACACATTGGAATCTAAGAAAGCAAAAACGTTGCAAACAATGCAACAAAACAGTGCAAACATGAAGAAAATGCTCACCAAAAAGTCGATTCCATCCAAATAGATTATTCCTTTGTGTGCTGAACCATCACCTTCAGGTGAATCATCGCTCACCCGAGGAAAAGCCATCGGAGAAACCAAAATCTTTTCTAATGGGACCGATAGTCCACCGAGAGTCATTACATAAAAAAGGCGTGGGAGCGCTCTAGAGACGGCAGTACTACCGCCAATATTCGAGTAGGCAAACTTGATCTGGAAAAAGTATTTTTATAGTGAAACTGTTCTTCTGAAATGAAGATTGACTGGATTGTTTTCGATGCTCCTGATCCCTGTCCAGTATATATTATCTCCAGCCTTGCAGCCCTATCAAAAGTAGGTGTGGTCGGAGTTTATATGCTCATCTGCAGCAATGAGGAGTTAGCTTCCTGTGTAAGACACGTGACCATGGAAATTCTATTGAGATATATCCACTATATGATGACACTATCAATTTTTCATGTTTTGTGAGTTGTGCAGTTGATACGGGCGAAGGGAAGCGGCGCATTATCGCACACGCATGGTCAAGGGTTCGAATCCGAGATCGGTATTCGCTTAAGCCAACTATACCTTTCTGGTCGGTGATTGGTCGAACTCGCCTCGGAGAATGAAAGGCTGTCTTTTACATCGGCTGGCCACCGCAGATCATTGTATAAGCCACGTAATACGCATTTAATATGCCACTAAGGGGGCGCATCCCTCGGACGGCGTTGATTAACACCCGGAAGCTTCATCCTTTTATCCTTCATGCACTTAATATTATTGTAGATGAGCACTGTAGGTATGAATTGAAGTGATACACAGAAAAATCACAGAAAAAAATCTCGCAAAGAGCATATCCTACCGCTTTTCCCTTCTTTGAGATCATTGGGAAGAGCTTGTGGATGGCATACTCGTATTGACCGTAACCCGCCGCTAAACTTTTGAATACCCCAAGATCGTTTAGCGGTCCTAAACCCGAAACTGCTCCACTGCCAAACCTGAAATTCACTTGTATCATATGTCGGTAATGATATTTCACAGTGTAGGATCTACTAATAAGCTTTCTCCTAATCTATTATATTTATAAATTCAAAACTTTGCAGCCGAAATATTTGTGGGCTTTCTGCTTTTGAGAACGCTTCACGATCATGTTCACCTCACAGATTATGTCGCTTCAGTTTTTGGTGATGCTGCATCTGTCGTTGTCATGGCGAAAAACTTTCCGGAAGTGGTAAAAGTTTGAATCATGGCAAGCCAATGAGGAGAGGGCAAGAGGCGTCTTGACTTGAGCCCAGTCTACGTCATTTTTATGTCGTTTTCACCATGACACGCCAGAAATTCCACCTTAAGGACAAGAGGTTTATCTTAATACATGTTCTGCAGTACTGATCCTATTTTGAACTAAGGTAAGTTAGATGGTACGCCTGACAAACAATGCAACAAAGTGCGGACTAACCGAATGGGTGTCACCTGGACATAGCGTTTTTCGTCAAGGCTTGTCGATGTTAAAGGTACTTTTCCAGCTTTTCAGAAGATCTGGTATGCACTCACATACCATCCTAATCTTACTAATGTAACTAACCAAAAAGGGGCAGTCCAATTACCGAGGGACTCCGAATGAATACCTAGGTAAATTGATAGAGTCTTGAATGCTGTTTACGGACATGAGAATTATTTGAATGCTTTTTACGAAAATGAGAATTGAAATTGCAAAATGTTTTCCTCAAAAGTTAATAGGGGCTCGAAATTTTCTTGACAGTAGCATCAATTGGATATGCTAACTATTCGCTTCGACATCAAACGCCGACGTGGCCTAGTGGTAGTGGTATGTATTCATAGGCGTAGGAGCAGCTTTTCCCTGCCATCGTCGGCATTTTTGCAAAGTGTTTTTTCATTTCATCAAGGGGTCTCTAAACCTTTTCTTACATTTGTTTAAATGAACGCCTTATTTCTGCTCTTATTTGCACGTCAATTGTAAGACTCTGTTTTATTTTGAAGTCAAGGATCATTCGACAGAAAAATACTAGAGATGTGTAAGATGCCTATAATAAATTCAACGTTGATAGAAAAGCTTTAAAATTGTTCTATATTCCCCGGTGCTACGTTAATGATTCAACCATTGGACCCTTTTTCTTCGGTCTTATGAAGAATGTTATGAAGAGGGTCTGAGCTAGAGCTATGTTGAACGCTGCGGACTCTAATATGACACAAAGGGATAGTATACTTTCCGGGCGGCTACGCACGCTATTGCCTGCGCTGGGGGCTCTAGCCATAAGGGATGGAGCCAAGGAGCTACTGATTTTCATTATAGACCTTTATCATCTGAGCCGCTTCCCCGACACTTCTGTAGCGGCCACCACTTTTTGTCTCTTGGAAAGCATGGAATTTTTTCGCTAGATCGCGAAAATTCAAACTGAACGGCAAGCAGTTCAAGAAGGGTGTTGGTGTGTAATAGAAAAGTTTGTCCAGCTCGGCTGGTGTATTAGCTAGTATGCATAACACTTGCTTTTGAAACACCTAATTTATCAAAACAACACTTCTGTATACACTTTATTCATCAGCAAGGGCGATGGGGATGAATTGAGCAATAACTTCAACCTTTTCTGATCTCAATTTTAACAAGTATTTCGGTTTGGGCTGTGTGTGGACATAACTAGTACTCGTGTTGAATGGGGCTGTGTGTGACCGTCAACACTAAATTTGAGAGGACAGTACCGTAGGGTAGTTGCAGGGGTTTACATGTCTCTACTGGGTATGCACCTGTGTGGCCGGGGTTGTTGTAGAATTTATTTTATGAGGTCTGAAGTTAATGTAGTGCATTTGCTCTAGTGTAGAAGGGACTACTGTGTGTGGAACCATGGCTACTAACATTTAAAAAAATTTTCAGCCTAAGTTCCGAAAGAGTCCAGTGGTATTCCCTAGTTGTACACCTATGTGTTCAGGGTAAGTTTGAAGGACAGGTTATAATTTTTTGATCTCAGCCCCGCTCCCATCTTTGCAAACCCCACCCACTTCAGATTTCGAACCACATTACTTTGACTACCTTCAGAACCTTTTTCCCGCGTTCTAAAACGCATCTGAAGAGACTTGATAAGCCCCGCCCACTTGATCTGACCACATTATTTCTACTAAATCTCACCCACTTTTGCACAATTTTTCCCGGCGTCTGGACTGTTATTAGAGCGAATGAGAAGAATCTGCCCATGGCCCCGCCCAATCCCGGCGCATGCCCCGCCCCTTGGGGCAGAGCTCCGCGTGCGCTCTGATGGTCTTGCCCTATGCTCAACCCATTCCAAACTTGACCCGACCTCTCCAGGTGTTCCTTCAGGTAGCATCGAATTTCGTGTCAGTCAGACAGACAGACAGACAGACAGACAGACAGACAGACAGACAGACAGACAGACAGACAGACAGACAGACAGACAGAGGCGAGCGCTTTCTACATGGTAAGGAAGGTTCTATCACAAATATATTGAATGTTTTGTGCAACGCGTTTTTCTAATTTTTTAAAATGCTCTTGGGACATAGCTGGGTATGTTGATGAATATCCAGGTTCCTGTGTCACACGGCCGAGTATTTGTTCAGTCTTGAGACGGTGGACTGTTTTGTCACTGGATGTACAGAATCAGCATGTATAAGGTGTGCAGTTTAGGAAGAGATGTGTGCTTCACGCATTTTCTAAAGTTTTTCTATCAATGTTGAATTTATTATAGGCATCTTACACATCTTTAGTATCTTTTTGTCGAATAATCCTTGACTTCAAAATAAAACAGAGTCTTACAGTTGACGTGCAGAACCATTTTTCTTGGATAGTGGCTACGAGAGAAAACTCAAAGCAGAACTAAGGCGTTCACTTAAACAAATGTAACAAAAGGTTAGAGAGCCTTTAATGAATGAAAAAACATTGCAAATATGCCGACGATGGCAGGGAGCAAACGCGCATCCTACGCCTATGAATACATACCACTACCACTAGGCCACGTCGGCACTTGATATCGAAGCGAATGGTTAGCATATCCAATTTATGCTACTGTCGAGCAAATTTCGAGCCCCTATTACCTTTTGAGGAAAACCATTTTGCAATTTCAATTCCCATTTTCATAAACAGCATTCATAACCCTATCGACCTATCAGGGTCTCCATTCAAATTTCTAAGTAGACCCCTTCCTGGTGTGTCTGTTGATTTGTCGGTATGTGTATATGTGTGCATGTGTCGGTGTGTTCAGGGTGTTCGGTGTGTGTGTGTGTGTGTGTGTGTGTGTGTGTGTGTGTGTGTGTGTGTGTGTGTGTGTGTGTGTGTGTGTGTGTGTGTGTGTGTGTGTGTGTGGTGTGTGTGTGTGTGTGTGTGTGTGTGTGTGTGTGTGTGTGTGTGTGTGTGTGTGTGTGTGTGTGTGTGTGTGTGTGTGTGTGTGTGTGTGTGTGTGTGTGTGTGTGTGTGTGTGTGTGTGTGTGTGTGTGTGTGTGTGTGTGTGTGTGTGTGTGTGTGTGTGTGTGTGTGTGTGTGTGTGTGTGTGTGTGTGTGTGTGTGTGTGTGTGTGTGTGTGTGTGTGTGTGTTGTGTGTGTGTGTGTGTGTGTGTGTGTGTGTGTGTGTGTGTGTGTGTGTGTGTGTGTGTGTGTGTGTGTGTGTGTGTGTGTGTGTGTGTGTGTGTGTGTGTGTGTGTGTGTGTGTGTGTGTGTGGTGTGTGTGTGTGTGTGTGTGTGTGTGTGTGTGTGTGTGTGTGTGTGTGTGTGTGTGTGTGTGTGTGTGTGTGTGTGTGTGTGTGTGTGTGTGTGTGTGTGTGTGTGTGTGTGTGTGTGTGTGTGTGTGTGGTGTGTGTGTGTGTGTGTGTGTGTGTGTGTGTGTGTGGTGTGTGTGTGTGTGTGTGTGTGTGTGTGTGTGTGTGTGTGTGTGTGTGTGTGTGTGTGTGTGTGTGTGTGTGTGTGTGTGTGTGTGTGTGTGTGTGTGTGTGTGTGTGTGTGTGTGTGTGTGTGTGTGTGTGTGTGTGTGTGTGTGTGTGTGTGTGTGTGTGTGTGTGTGTGTGTGTGTGTGTGTGTGTGTGTGTGTGTGTGTGTGTGTGTGTGTGTGTGTGTGTGTGTGTGTGTGTGTGTGTGTGTGTGTGTGTGTGTGTGTGTGTGTGTGTGTGTGTGTGTGTGTGTGTGTGTGTGTGTGTGTGTGTGTGTGTGTGTGTGTGTGTGTGTGTGTGTGTGTGTGTGTGTGTGTGTGTTTGACCGCAGACTCATAACCCCTGTTCCCTTGCACCTATGGTTTTCGAACTTGGTTGAAGTACAGCAGACAGGATAGTAGTACCGCTGATAGGTTAGGGGCTGGACTCACAAGAGCGAGATGTGCGCGGACTTTACGCGGATTAGTCAGAAATTAGAACGTCCGAATTCATAGGATAGGGACACTGACGCTTGGCGGTACGGATGGTTTTCACCCTCGGAGGGCGGGACGTATGTGCGGCGAAGGTTTTTTAAGGGTACTGATTTGAGGGCACAGGCGAGAGGATGAAAACACTGATGATGGTAGGAACGAGAACCGAGCGTGCGCCGAATGAGTGTAACTCAAGTACAACTATATACGTGCCTAACTGCCCAACTTGGAATTAACGAGAAATGAGCCGAGTTTCTTGAGCACACATGACTTGAGCAGAATTACGTCCATGACGGGCGAGGTGTACACGAAGCGTGTTGGAGCGGCCGCGGGTTGGATCTGATGATCATAATCCCTTTCTCTTGTAACTGAGCGTCCAAATTTGAAAGGAATGCTGGCGGCAGGCCAAGTTCAACACAGAAGGGAGAATGCCTGGCTTTAGTCGAGCGATCCAACTTATATGCAGCGCAAATTTTAGTAGTTGTGACGTCTCTTGATAGAAAATGGATGCTTCGTGCTTTTAGCTCGGTTTCGCGGGAAGGTGAAAGATTTTACTAAAGTAAATGAAGGAGATATTTGCTCTGCCTGCTGCCTACATCGTATACTGGGTTGACGACGCCCTTTTGGCCTCGCCCCGCTTGTAGTCCGTTCATTTCGAGGATGTTGCTGCCTATTTAGCACATCGTGGTCATTCCTTGATATTGCAGTCCGCCTATCGTGTTAGCCATTTGCTGTCAATTCAATTGGAAGTCGATCTTCACGTGATCAGGGATTGTGGCAGACGGGTGCGCTTCTTTGCGCGTGTCCGTCGAAACTAGGTCACGCCGCAGCCGTCGCACGCGGCGAGTTGGCCCGCGATATTTGACAGACGTCGCAATTGTCAGTGGGGCATACGCTTTGCGTTTGGTCCGCGGCAGTCAGTTCAAGGGGAAGATAACACAGACAAATGCAAATCATTTGCTCCATTGGCACTTGGTGGTACTGTAACGTCATGTCAAGACCTCAGTGTGATGCGCCGCGCGCGAAGTGGGCGGGGTGACCTACTTTCGACGGACACGCGCAACGGACGTTCTCCGTGGCAGACGGGATGAAAAGCAGAATTCGGCTGCAAGGATGAAGCTCATCGATGTTCTTTTTGGTATCGTACCAGACGGCTGAGTGTGGAGAGAGTGCAGACGAGTTTCGCCTAGATTTTCGAAAATTTCAAGAGCCTCGTGGTATACAGGATGCCAACGCTCACCATACCAGAGTGTTCTGAAAATTCTCAAGATAGGCAAGACAACTAAACTAATTGTAAGCATCAGCGGCAGCCATTGATAGAAAGAGTTGCTCTATAGTAGTACATAGTGCAGATTGCTTGTAGAGAGCGATAATTTTGTAAGAGGATCATGTTGGCCTGGATTTGCTTCTTCCGAAGGAAGAAGAGTACTTTTGCTACCCATTTATCTGTTTTATCTGAGGGGCAATCAGCGAGGTGCAGAGTATGCTGTTTTCTTCACCCGGACCCGATATCCCCTACAAACACTATAAACATGAGACCCCATGTACACTTGAAGGCACAGTTCACGATAATTTTGGGTGACCCAGATTATGACGAAAAATGGAAGATAAGATGAAAAATAGTGCGATGAAGGCGAAGAAGCTGCGCGAATCGGTGCTTCCAAAGTGAAAAAAGGCTTCAAAAAATCGTTAAAAAGGGGGCTAGACGAGAATGAGACCAGAAAAAGGAAGAAGAATGGGCCGTCTGGACGAGCTATACAATATGGGTCATTGCGTACATGTGGGTCCTGGTGCAAGAAACTGACTACGGTAAGCAAAAACTCATTCACTTTTGAGCATAAGTAAACAAAAACCCTAGTAACAGCAAAAATAGCCCCCTTCCTCAGCCTCTTGGGGTCGAAAGTTAGAATAAGGATCACAGCAGCAAAAAGAATAACAGAGGAAAAAAGAATGGGAGAATCACTCAGCGATCGATTGTTTGTTAGTCCTAGAACGAATAACTGCAATCTATATCGCCTGGACGCCCGTCTGACGTGAAGGGATCGAGGGGCGGGAAGGCCACGCGAGCCGGGGACAGGGCTTCTACTATGCCCTCAATGTCGAGTTTTGGGCGCGAGATGGTCCCTTCTACCACCCATGGGGGCCACTGAGTATTCCTTAGAGAAGAAATCACTAACCATTTTCATCGCGAACCGTACCTTTAACATCCTTTCCTCAACGGCAGTTATTCCTACTCATATCAATTGAACCTGGCCAATCGATGCATAAGATTAATTTGAAATTTGAGTATGAATCCTCACTGAGAGCCGAGTGTTCCAGTATAAGCAAGAGCGGATTGACTCGTCTTGTTCACGATAACGAACATATTGGACGCCCATTGGTACTGTAATAGAGACTTCAACTTATGTACATAACAACTGCGATGATTTACCCCATTTGTGTTTTTGGGTGGCTTTACGAAAACAAGATGTCCAAATAATTGGTACATTCATCGGTATTGGCGCTTGTTATAAAAGCTGCTGGGAACTAATCTGAGAGCACCATCTCCGGGTTCATAGTGCCAAGACAAACACTATCATTCGCATGCATTCGAAACGCTCCTCCGATTCTCAGTGGGAGTCGAGTCGAGGCGTGCAATTGTGCTCCAAATGAATGAATTGATCTTCAGCGCCATAAGCTTCCGAACTCAGATTATTCCGTTCATTTCTTTCAGTCAATTAAATTGAAAATTGTTGTTCTGATTTTCCCAGTAGCTGCCTTATTGGACTTTTGCTTGCACTGAGTTACATGTTTTCATTGGAAGAGCCACTTATTAAAACCCACCTTGTTTCCGACTCTTCTCCACGGTTCTCTCGTTTGACCAGTAGCGCCACCACCAGAGGTCTTAATCACTGCACCATAATGGAGAAGTTGAAAAAAGATGTGAAACGTGCCTGGTATTGTGCCTCGGCCTCAGTTTTTGTGCCACGTAAGGTTAAACGGTAATGTTCTTTAAAACTGAAAATAACCTATTAGGATATCTTGCATGAGACTAGGAAGTGGATACCGAGGCTGTCGTAGTTATTATAAGAATGAAGCAGTAAGGGCAGAAAGTGAAAAGGAAGACTAGAATGAATCCCATCAAGGCTTGGAGGTCGCTATGACTCGCATGGCTGAGATCTCACGCTCCTTTTTCATTCTTCAGGGTCGGGTGTATACTAAAACCAAGATTATGTGGCTGCGCAAAATCCGGTTGAACCGCGGATACTTTCGCTGGTTTCAGTTCACGCAGTGCCAGGGTGCCATTTAGTTATGGTCCAAAGCCATTTTTGATGGTAGTGTCTTGGAAGGCGAAGGTCTTAGTAAACATCAAATTAGATTATCCTGTCTAACACCACAACTCCCTCGGCACTGGCTCTGGCACATTTCATCTAATCAGGGCAGGAAACGTCAATGGTTGACGGGAGGAAGTGATAATAGCTGCTAAGAACCGATAATGAGCATTAGCAGTCAGTAGGACTGGTTTTTTTACGCTGTTCGTTCGTACTGCCGTGATTGCTGATTGTCATCTGATCGCGGAATGAAAAGACGAAGTAGTTGGAAGTTATAGAACTTATGAGACGGAATGAAACTGCTCCCTTTCATTAGGCTTGCAAGAGGTATATACACTTGTACATTCCCAGAAAAAAAGCTACCTACACTACTGCTCGCTTACCGGTCATTGTACTGGAGCGAGCTTCTAGACGGAATTCTTTTTCTTTTTTATGCGGAGCTATTTACAGTGGCTTACCTTTCACTTGATTTTTCATAGATATTGTAGGAGAATTTTTCTATATAATGCAAAATCATCAGAGTATTAGCCCAGAGATTGTTGAAGTAGCTTCCATTTTGCGAGACTATACCTCCTGTGAAACAGTATTCATACATCATATCTGCGGTATAGTTGTTTGAAGGCACAGTTCACGATAAAAAAAATTTTCGAGATATACCCATAGAGTGAGTTTTTGTCCCAATAGCATATGAGACGAAACCGAATTGAAAAACGGCATGGGGTGTTATAATGTTTTAGCAGTTACACCGGTTGTATGCAATAACGACCGGTGGCCAGAATTTGAAAAGCTTGGCGAGGCACCACTGATCGCATTGGAGCAGCTTTGTTGAAAATGTAATCAGCTGATCGTCATAGCGCAACTCAGCGTAACTTATTATACTTTGGACCATTCTCTCATTCTACTGCTGCTGCTCGTAACTAGTCTTGTTCTGAATACAATAAATAAGAGAGTAGCGCAGAATAAAATTACCTATGCCAGTTCATCGGCTGATTGGAAAGCAATTTTGGACAGTTTTGGCTTATTGTAGCCATCGGTACGCAGTGACACAAACATTTGACTGCTCGTCCGAATATCTCTTCCATGCAACCTTTGCCGTCACATTATCGTCCCACCCTTAGTTGTACTGCTTTTTGAAGCCTCATCTTTCGTCACCAAATGCGCCGATTTTCGTGTTTTCTGCGCCACTTCTACTTTATTCTGGACTATTATTTCCATTGTTCGTCTGAGACCAGGTACCCCAAAATCATCACGAACTGGACCTTTACTCGAGCTTCAGCGTCTGAAATGGATTGCGTGGCAATAGTGTAAATACAACTTTCAAAATTCAATTTTCACAAAGAATTTTATTTATAGAGCAGTACATTTAGTTTCATGCCTACAATTATCGGGAATCAATTCCTGTTTTTCTGCGACCTATATGACAGAGATGAAAAAAAACTAGCTTTTTAGGAGATAGTGTAGTGTCCTTCTTTTGGCTATTGCTTTTCTTTTGGGAATGGAAAACGTGGGTCTATAATCTTTAGTTGATCAGCATTCGAAGGCATAGTTCGCGATAACTCTGAGGTATATGGTTCGAGTAGAACAATGAAAAATATTCGGCAGAGTAGTGCAAAGGTGGCGAGGGTAGCGCAAAAATCGACGGATTTCAAAAAAAAAAAATGCAAGGCTTCGAGAATTTAATGAAAAGGGATTGAACGAGATCATGACGGCAAGAAAGAAGTATTTGGACGAGACGTCAGTTACCGCACTAGCGTAAGGGGCTGGCCAAAGAGGTCAAAAAATGGCAAAAATTGCATTTTATCTGGTGCATCGATAGTACTGACGGCGTAGCTCGTAGCATAAAAGAAGTTTCCTCGAAAAGCAAAAAGGAGAGTATGATCGCAGGTCCCTCATGAAAGCGCAGCTTCTGCAATCGTCTGGGTGTCCCCATTCAAGTACTAATCCTCGGCGTACTAACACCTCATTGTGAGTGATAGCTTTAACAAGGTAACAAAGTAATGTGGTCGTGTCGACCACTTGTATTGGTTGTAGCCCTCAACACGCCCTGACTCGGCCGACAGGGGTGTTGAAGGCTACAACCAATACAAATGGCCGACATGACGCACACTTACTTGGGGGTCACATGTTGAGTCTTAGGGGGGGGGGGGGGGAGGAGGAGGAAATCTCAAAACTATTCTTATAGTGGACTGTGACTTCAAATCGTTCATTCTATCGTCATTGTTTCGTCCATTGTTACTTCTAATAGCATTTTATTCTGCGCCAAGTCTGACAATAAGCTTGGTGTCGACCCAATGCTTAACCTTCCCCATGCCTACTGCAATTTGTATTATGGAGTTTTCAAAACAAGTTGTGGCTACGAAGCAGAACATTTGGGAAAAGAAAAACTAAGGAGGGTGAAACAGGGTCTCTAAAAAGAGCATTCCATTCTCAAAAAATTTCTTTTATTTCTGCTTATCCTAATGACACCAAATTTTTGTCGTGCACTGTGCCCTTTGATCGTTTACTCTACCATCATTTATCCGAAGAAAATTGTGTAAATTGTTTACCACGTGTAAAATGTGTAAATGTTCAAATAGGCACAGTTTACGACAAAAATGGCTTCTGAGACGAACCTCTAGTATAAAACTGCGGCCGCCGTGGATAGCAAGTAAGACATCGTCGGGTCAGAAATCATCCTCGACAGGGCGTGATAGAAGCTTCAAAACCGGGGCACTCTGGACGTGGGTTTGTTATGACGGTCTCGTTAACTCTGCATTCACGCCATTCACAATGAAGCGTTAGGAGGTCGACGTATGATACCTTAGAGTAGCACTCAGAAGTCTTCGGCTTTTTCAGTTGTACTTCCCAGTCATAACCCCTTTCTACTGGATCTAATCCGAAATTTCAGTATGTATAGCATGGGTGTATTGAATATTGACCATTGTTATCCCTCAATCTGATCACTACCACATATCTCAATGAGCCTGAGCTCAAAACCAACTGAATACGGACATTGGTCATTTTGGGACCTTCTCCTCTTTGCAAAGTCTAAAGTGTACGAGCGCCAATGCGGAACAGAGTAAAGGAGAAAAACGCGCATAAGGTGCGAATAACTGCAGAAGTCTCGGCTTTGCTTTATGCAAAGTCTCCTACCGCAACAGATACATTGCTCTCGGAGATTGCTGCTTCGCAGTCAAATAGTGTTGATAGTGAGGAATATGCTCTACTTATACATATCAAAATTTCGCGCGATTTGCTCCACTGAGAAGAAATTCGATTGGAAAAGCGTTTGGTCGGAGACTTTTTAGCGCTACTGTACTATGTAGGAGAAAACCAGACGATCATATTCACAAAATCTCGTACAACTCTACTCTCACTACTTTTTTGAAGCCTTACGTTTCTCAAAAATCGCTAGTTTTTCGCGTTTTCTTAGCCTTCTGCTCTATTTTGCATCATAACTTCCATTATTGCACATGAGCTAGATACCTTAGAGTGTCGTGTTCTGTGCCTTGGAGTATCTGATGCGATGACTCACCTTGATTTAGAACTTCCTTTGGTATACTTAATTCAACATTCTTTGAGATACAAATGGAATCATTCAAACTGAGAGTTCTGATCTCCTCATGGCTTTCGAATTTTTTCCAAGATTCCCTTACATAATCCGCTGCGTTATCCTGACTGTTTTTGAAGTGGTTATCTGGAAAAAGTTTGCTTTTAATTATGAGCAGTCTTGTACACTTTCTTGTAAGTCAGTGCTCACTACCATTATATAGCTTGTAGCGATAGACTCCAAAAAACGACTATGTGCTCATAATTTATAGACCGAAATCTTTGATCACGCAAGAAAAAAAACAGTGGTCCCTAGTGTTATCCCCATTTATTGGGTACGCATGATTACTAGAAAGACTACCAAGAACTATTAGATTTCTGTCCTACTGATTACTACAGGAAAGAATCACAGAAGCTGAAAGGCTGTAGATTGAGAGATTGTCAATTTGTGTGTGAAGCTTCAATAAAGAGACTGTCTCCAAGATGGCCTGTTAATAAGTATAATATGTACAAGCTTTCTAGAGACGGCGTTGCGAGTGTACTGGGGAATACTTAGGGTTACAGTATCCACTCCTTTTATGCAACTCGCACTGAATGCTTAAAATGGAAGAGGGCTGAAATTCTTCGAAGTTGGCACACAGTTCCACTTTTACTCTATTTCGGTTTATTTGCTATAGATCTCGGTCGATCAAATGCAGCTGTACTTTCAATAAGAAAAATCCGGTAGAGAACATATCGAAAGGAAGGATGGAAACGACACTACTACGCGTATATTTTCATCTTTTTTATTAATAGAGTTGACCAGGGTAGTCCGATTTTATGTAAAACTATTTTATTTTGATATTTTATTGGAAAATAGGCGACCATCCGGCGCGTGTCGCGCGCCCGGCTTTGCCCCACTCTTGCCCTATTGAGAGAAATGTGACAATGGGCCAAGATCATGTCGAACATGTTTTCCCCTCCCGTATTCGCCATCCTATCTGTATTCTTGTACATTAGCTGTCGCTTCAAATGCTTATTCTTACACAAGCTGTATTTAAGAATTGAGTTACGTTTTTCAATTGAACTCACAAGGAAGATCTTTCAGGGCGTGGGACGCTTTTTGAAAATGGTTTTTTGCTTGGTATAGGGGCATGAGCACTGAGTATAAAACTATGGTCCATTTCCGCTAAATGGCCTTCTGAATGCCAAAAAAGGAGTGAAAATGATTTTGCTAGAAATTGCCGTTTTACCCCACCAAGCGTCATTCGTTTCATTCATGGCGTCGACTATCCGCACTACAGAAGGGGCCAGTGGAGGCGACATTGAAAATAACGTGAACGGTAGTCAAAAAAGGGACCCACATATTGAAAAGTGCGGGGAAGTTTTATATAGGCTCTCCACGCTTATGCTACCAGCAGCGTCGGATGGTGTGGTGGATAGCGATGTGGACTTCGGGGGAGGACGGCTAGGATGGGTTGGTGGTTCGGAGTTTCCAAGCTTTGCCGTTTTTGCATTTTATGCTGCCACCTCCAGATTGGCTCCATAGTGCACCAGGGCCAAAGCAGGTGCCTAACTGGTCATGGTCGTGACCAGGACCAGCCAGGCACACCTTTACAAGCCGTTAGAATTTGTTGTGTGGAGCGCTATCAGTGGAGGAGCTTCCAGGTTCCGCACTCCCAGGAGTATAAAGGTGCCTTTTAAATTCGCACTCAATAAGTGCTGTAATGGGGGGTCCGAACCCTATATATGGTTTCTATTCGATGAAAGCTGTCCTCGACCTCGTTTGTCAATGCAAAGACAACAAGATTCCCGATTCCAACCAACCTTCCTCTGGGCGTCAACCGTCAATCTGTGGGAAAACGAGTCAGACTCACTTTCGACCCGTCTTCTCGCTGAAGCATCCATGAGCATTAGGGTTGATATAAAAAGCTGTCAACCCTGGAGGGAATCATTCTAGCGCCGGATTATTGCATAGATTAATGACTAGATGAAGGGTTTGGGCGATACCCGTCCCCAACCTACGATCCCCTAACTCCGTCTCCGTATGAAGGGCTGGCAGGACACGAACAAGAATGACATTGCTGAAGTTGAGGTGACTGCGGAAGATGAGTGACTGATCGTGAGGAGAGAAGGAAACGGAGATGACCAACCAGAATAGTGGACGAAAACCCTTCAACGGCGCGATATCAAGCTAGGGTAGAAAACGGTAAAATCATCGGAATTAGATGAGCCTTTCATCAGTTTTGGAGGAATTCGGTCGAAATAAAGCAACAATCAAACCACTACTGTCCATACCATTCGAAGAATTGTATGGACTGTGCAATGTCCATACAATGTCCGAAGACCAGATGACATGATATCGAGTTTTTTGACTACAAACTACAGTTGAGGGAGGGGGGAGGGGGGTAGAAAGGGAGGACTCGGAAGTAGGAAGGGAGGACTGGAGGACTGGGAGTGTTGAGCCTGGAAGCTCCTCCACTGATATTGCGTCACACAACAAGCTCTAACGGCTTGTAGAGGTGTGCCTGGCTGGTCCTGGTCACGACCATGACCAGTCGGCACTTGTTTTGGCCCTGGTGCAATATGGAGCCAATCTGGAGGTGGCAGCATAAAATGCAAAAAGGGCAAAACCTGGAAATTCCGAACCACCAACCCATCCTAGTCGTCCTCCCTCGAAGTCCACATCGCTATCCACCACACCATCCGACGCTGCTGGCAGCATAACCGTGGAGAGCCTATATGAAACTTCCCCGCACTTTTCAATATGTGGGTCCCTTTTTTGACTACCGTTCACGTTATTTTCAATGTCGCCTCCACTGGCCCCTTCTGCAGTGCGGATAGTCGACGCTATGAATGAAACGAATGACACTTAGTTCAGCAATGCTCTTCTTGATCGTGTCCTGCCAGCCCTTCATAGCACGACGCGGAGTTAGGGGATCGTAGGTTGAGAACGGGTATCGCCCAAACCCTTTTTATGTACAGCTTTTTATGTATATCAAGCATAATGCTCATGGATGCTTCAGCAAGAAGACGAGTTGAAAGTGAGTCTGATTCGGTTTCCCACAGGAGTCCGCGGTGGACGCCCAGAGGAGGGTCGGCATCGGGATTCCTGTTGTCTTTGCATTGATGAATGAGGTCGAGGACAGCTTCCATCGGATAGGAGCCATATTATAGGACTTGGTCCCCCATTACAACACTTATATAGTGTCAAATTAGAAGACACCTTCATACTCCTGTGAGTGTGAAGCCTGGAAGCTCCTCCACTGACAGTGCTCCACACAACGACCACGACTAGTCAGGCACTTGCTTTGGCCCTGGTGCAATATGGAGCCAACTTGGAGGTGGCAGCATAAAATGCAAAGGCGACGAAGCCCGGGAACTCCGAATCACGAACCCATCCTAGACGTCCTTCCTCGAAGTCCACATCGCTATCCATCAAACCATCCGTCGCTGCCGGCAGCTCAACCGTGGAGAGCCTATATGAAACTTCCCCGCACTTTTCAACATGTGGGTCCCTTTCTTGGCTACCTTTCACGTTAATTTCAATGTCGCATCCAATGGCCCCTTCTACTGTGCGAACAGTCGACGCCATGACTGAAACGAACGACGCTTAGTGGGTTGAAAGGGCACTTTTTGACAAAATCTTTTCCACTCCTTTTTTGGCATTCAGAAGGCCATTTAGCGGAAATGGACCATAGTTCTATACTCAGTGCTCATGCCCCTATACCAAGCAAAAAACCATTTTCAAAAAGCGTCCCACGCCCTGAAAGACCTTCCTTGTCAGATTTAACCACCACAATAAGAACAGGGTAACTACCGCCCAACATTCCTACTTCTATCGTTATCAAGTGTCATAGCGGTTCTTAAAGACTGGAGTATTGTAAGCCCTCCATCTTCACTTCGAGAATAATAAAAAGGCCACTTGCCCATAATATATGCGATTTAAGCAATCTGCTCACTCCACATATACAGTTCGAGCAATCTCTTCACTCCTAACTGTTGCGATGGCGACAGCTTTTGCGCATGTATTGATCTGATCATTCCAATGAGCAAAATACATATTTTGACATGACCCTGGCCCATTGACGCATTTTTGAGAGCCAAGCACGCGACACGCGCCGGAGAGTCGCCTCTATTTTGGGATGCGACCGAATAATCCAAACAATTGCCTTTGCGACCGTTCCAAATATAGGGCCACTGAAATGGGCTTCTTCAGTCTTGCTACTCATATTTGCAGAATAAGGTCTAGTGAAACATGGCAGGTTATTTTAGGTTTGGTTTTCAAAGGAAGTAAAAAACCTACAATATTTTCCCTCAGTTTCGTTCTTTACACACCTAGGTTCAAAGCGCTTCGCCATCAATGCATACAACTGAAAAGCAAATGAATCCTTATTACGAAAAGCTAGCATAGGAAACTGGACTTTTTTTGATAGAAAATGTGGTTAAGAGGAACATTTATTTGTTGTTTAATAGTAAAACACGTTTTGTTGCAGATGTTGTCATTTATATTTATTCTAACAGTTTGCATCTCACTCTCAGTGGAATTTCTTTACATTCCTGATAAGCTCAAACTTAGAGGCTCAACATGCGAGAAAAAGTGGCATTAATGATTTTTTACGTGCACAAATCTAGCGCTCAGAGAGAGGCGAATCATGGCATTTTCACGTTGGGGTCAGAAGAAGTGTTGTAAGGACCCAGAACTCATCACCTGGAATACCTGGTGCTTCCAAGGGTAACAGGGAGGTCGCTTTCGTTTGCCAAAACTCAACACCTAAGGCATAGTTTGAACCCCGTTACCGGATCGTCCGGACTTCTCGCCCCTCGATCGATGTCACGTCAGGCGAGTGTCGAGGCGATACAGATTGCAGTACTCGTCTTAGGTTTCATCTCACTATTTTTCATCTTATCTAACATTTTTCGTCATAATCTGGATTACCCGAAATTATCGTGGACTGAGCTCTAAACAAATTCTAACCGAAAGTGACACAGGAGCCTCGGTTTTCATCAACATATCGCCATCTTGTACTATGTACATATACATGTCTAGTATCTCATATCACGTTCACTTTAACTATTAGCTAACGTCGAACAACGTCTTCAAAAGCCTTCATGGAATGGAAGAACCCTTGGAAGAATCTCGACGAAGAGGGTGCGTGAACCCGAATTCTCCGCCTGTCAAGCGAGACCGTTACCACGTTGACTCTTGATATCGCAGCGATACCCATTTAGCATTATCGTCGAGAGAATTTCGAGCCCTCTATTTTTTTTTGAGAGGGTCATTTTGCAATTTTAATTTACATTTCGTGAACAGCATTCAAAACTCTATCGATATATATGTCTGAGTCTCCATTTTAAGTTCCTTTTTAAGTGAACTACCCCTCCTTCATCAAATACAACAGCACGATTTCGCATAACTAGAGTCGCAGAGATGGGAGCAGCCATTTGCCTAGTACAGTGCCATAGAATTACGGTGTTCTATATGAACCTAGTTCCTCCTATTTAACAACTGTTTGCAGTTTATGAATAATAATACGGTAACGGTTGAGATGACCAATGCGTTTCTAGTAGAATATAATTCGAATTGGAGCAGAATCTAATTAGAGCCAGATCTCTTAGAAATTTTTTGTTCGCTTCGGAGATGGAAGGACATGAAATCTTGATATCCCAATCTGTTAGAAAGAGATGCGACTTAGGATGAAAATTCGTTTTGTTGTCAATTTCGAGTTTGAGGTTTTAAAACAAATCCCATTGCCGATCACACACTTACAAAGTTCCAGTCCAACCCTGCAGAAAGTGCCTCCTCCAGAATTTGACGGATTTCTGTTTTGTCGTTGGCACTGAAAATGAAGACGGCGCTCAGTAAAACGTATTTATATTGAATATTACATCTACTATTGTTATCAAAATTAGATGGATGTTATTGCTAGTATAATTGATTATAATCTGAGTTACAAGGGAGGCCCATGTGTTGAAATCAAATTGATGACAGTGCCGAAACTGTGAAAGTAAAAATGTAACTGGAACAAGTAAGCGCCATTTGGAGAAGTAGGTAATTGTTAAGAACTATGAAATTCACTATTAAAATCTCAATCTTCGCCTAAAACTTGGGTTGTATCGACTATTTGCACTTTATCGTTTGATTCCTAATAGTATAGTTGCTAAGTAGACAATTACTGGAAAGATAGGTTTTATTGCTTCTTTAGGAAATCATTACATACTATGACATGCCATATGAAAAAAATCAAAATCATTTATGCTACTGAGCATTCTCCAGCAAAATTCTAAGAAAATTAGAGTCACCTTTATCAAAAGAAAAAGGAAAAACCAACTTAGTTCTGAAAGTAAAGCAAAAAGGTCTCCGCGTTTTTTTTTTCATTTTTCGTTATAACTAAGTTAAAGTTTGAAGTTAAAGCTTTTTGACGTTCATCAATCCCATCTGAGGGATGCGCCGCCGCATTCGACTTCAATTCAAAATCGTAGTGGCTCAATGAGTGCGTTTGTGGCCTATACAATGACTTGCGGTGGCTAGCCGATGTACAAGTCAGTGTTTTTGTCTTCCCAGACGAGTTTGGTGCCAATTCATCGACCCCGGAAGGATGGTGGGCTTGGTTTGCCTAAGCGGGCATCGATCCGGGATTCGAACCCCTGACCGTGCTTATGATATAGTGCGCCATTTGCCACTACAGCACCTCCGCCCTACAACTAAGTTACTTTGAATTTTTAGTGTAAAATGCTACTCAGAACATTAAGCTCATCGAGCTATGCAAATCGCTGTTCAACCAAAAAAGTACAGTGTACGTGCAAAATTTTTGAAAAAACAGACTCACAAACGTAAAACACTAAGGAATTCTAGCTCATCTTTGTTAGCTTCCTCTACAGTTCGGAGCGAAGAAGATTTTGTTAGAACTCGAAAAACATAAAGCTGAAAACATCATATTTTTATAATGCGTTGTTTTACAAAGTAGAAGAAGAATAGGTGAAGCAAAGTATCGTACCACATTCGTCAGCTTAGGTGTTAGCACGGAAGCCACAACGGACCTACTGGTTCTGACCTTCTATGTAGGTGCCCTCTCAGTCCCTACAGATTTTACCACTTCCTATCAACCACCATCGTCATTCCAAATTTGTACTCTGTAGGTGTTAGGAGTAGGATTAAGAGATCCTCTTCAAGGGCATGGGTGCTTACGTGCGTCCGCGGATGCGCGCGGCAGATTACGCGGCGGAATTTGCAGTGATTAGAACGGCTTTGGCGCCTATTATGGGACACAAACTTGGAGTTCAGTAGATGAGTAGAGTTAGCCTATCCTATTTATCTACTCTACTTCAAATTTGGGCCCCAATGACAGGCACTGTAATCGTTCAATTTGCCACGAACTTCGCCGCAAAATTTGCCGCGCGCATTCTCGGACGCACGTAAGTTCCGTCCCTCTCTTCAAACGCACTGCTACAGACACATACTGACATACATATGTACATACACAGCCTCACATACGGGAGACGACAGGGTGAGGTTTGAATTCTCCAACTTATGTGGCTTACGCATAAACAAATACAGCTACACGTCAATAAACATACTACACGAATTATTTTAAGTGGTATAGCGTGTTCTGAATTGGGCAAATACCCTATAGATAATGTACCTTTATTAATCTGATTGTCGGTTCACGCTCTTCTACAGGAATCCTTTTGAATAAACTTCTAAGAGTTACGATTTCTCCAGGTATTTCTACTACGCTAGTGAATTCTTTGCCTAAATATTTAATTAGAATGACATCGGTGGTGAAAAATAAAGTACTCTGATTGTAAGCAAGTGTGTTGTTGCTTGACAGGAAGAGAATTTTCGGTGATTGCTCGAATAATCTATGGTTGAAGTTCTAAAATACAACTATAATGGTCTTACCGAATCTGAGGCTGAAACAACTTTCTTGTTGTTTCCATCCTGCGGTTGTGTTGTGTTGTTGTTCCATATTGACTTCTTTTTTCTTTCTCATAAGGTATTCCTCAAATACCCTATCAGCGGCACCGAAAGTGTTTAGTGTCGTACATTTCCCTTCAACAGCACTAAATGTCTAGGATTAGTTGTATACCGCATTTCACAATCCGAACAATATTATATGTTCCTGGAAACGAAGACTTTTGTTTACTTTTTCTTTTCTCTCAAGTCGGTTCGAACCCTCGCCTCCTATGAAGTTGATTATTCCCCCATTGCTAAGCCCTTTCTTCAACATGGTTACGTGACACTTTGCCAACAGTTTCAAAATACGGAGGGGGATTACATAGTTTCCCGCCCATAGTTTATAAAATACTACAAAGTGTGTGTGTTACGGTCGGCCAAGAAGCAAAGATGCGTTAGTGGAAACCCTTAAGCTTGACGTTCGAACATATCAAATTAGCAGTTGGCTTATGATATTCGAGTTGAGCTGAACCTAATGTGGTTCGCTGCTTCCTCTATGACAAGTCCGCGCACTGCGCATGAGAGAGTTTTTTGGCATCATACCCACAAAGGTCACTCTGTTTTGTTCTGGGAAAATTCGCATAATTAAAAACGCCTTTTAGCTTCACGACCTAAGTTGCTAGAGGACACTTTTTCCGTTCCTATCAGAGTCTTTCCTGAAGCTCTGTCATGCAGTTGTAGTGAGAGTTGATTCCCTAACATAGATTCAAAGGGTGTTACTTCACTAGATGTATTAGGAGCAGTCAGAACTTAGCCATGCCCATTTTGTCACGGAAGCAGTTTCGTCCAGGATTCACTCAGTGTGAGTAAATTATTCGGAAAAGTGGTCCCAGTAAAATAGTAGAGACTCGTGAAATCACAATAATGTATGTAGGCTGTAGGAATTCTTTTCTGTATTACTTTACGACTAAAGTCAATGTAGAATGATGGCGTACTCCAAGTGCGCGTAGGCCGAGGAGCCGCCCAAGCCGCTTCGGTGGAATTCATATGCCATCAAGCACAGTTGCATGGAAAATGCCATGGCGAACATCGATAGGCCTTGAGATAGGAAAACCCTGAAGAAGTCAACAACGTTACTACAGTGACTCCAACTATTCACAGGTGAAGATCAGGTCAATGCCTGAATTTGATGAAGCAAAAGTCAAGTGCTACGCCATATTCAGTCTCATATATATGAAATTGGTAATATTCAAATATTCAACAAAATTACGCGCACTATGGTTTGCAAGCCAAAGTCAATGACGTTTTTACCTTGCCACTTCATTACAACTGTCGGAATTCGTGACTACAGAAACGTTATCGAAACCGAGGGTGTGTGGCGTTTTACGAATTTCGAAGTCCAGGTGCTGCAAAGCAATATGATTGTATATTATCGGTGAAAACGCCGCCAAAAAATTGTTCTCTCGTTACCACTGGCGATGATATGTACTTGAAAATTTATTATGTGACCTTAATTTTCAGCACTGTATCCCTGAAGGCACAGCTGCCTGCATGCGCATGTGCGTTCCAGTGAGGATGATGCAACCTCTACAGCCTTTACAACGCTGTGAGAACTCATCCGCTTTTGGGTATGAACGTTGGCTAGGCCGCCTTTGAGGGCACTATTAAGCCCTATCTATGCCGCTTTTTGGCCCGGCAGCGCCCCTTCTGCCATACTTGGGGAACATGAATTCATCATAGAAATCATAGAAACCATCTTTATCGTGAACTGTACCTTTAATCATTCATTTTGTTGCAAACATTCTGATTTTAGATCATCGCAAATCGGTAAAAAACAAGCATGGAAACTAACTTCGCTTTTCTTTCCCACTGCGTAGAAGATCCAGAAAAACACAAGGCTAATAAGAATCATGATATTGATAAATAATGTAGCTCTTAAAAACGGTCGGAGTTTTCTGCAAAGAGTATGCCATTAGTTCATAAAACATGCTGGAACGGGGGCAATGTGCACATGCTTCACAACTGCACTCAACTAACAATAAGTTCAAGTGTAGGGCGTTTCAGGCAGTGTGCCTCATAGTGAATTTTGAATCTATCGGGAAAATTGAGATAAGGTTCGGAGAAGAACTGCAGTTTGCCTCCATGATAAGACATTTTCACTCTGCGTCACCTCATTCTAGGTAGAATTTGCAAAACTGCAGTTGTAACCTTGAAACTTTGAAGAGAGTTTTCCATGGTGAGCCATCTCGTATCAGGGCTAGTGGAATCCCGCGAGCATCGTCTGAGCGCTCATGTGTTTCCCACTTAATCAGTCATAACATCCGCTCTTTCCCAGTTTTTTCCAATCGTTGTTTGCAAATGACATTCCTTGAAGCTCTCTGGTTTTGAGTTATTGAGTCATGTTCAGAATTCTGGTAATATACTCCCGTTGGCGAATGTTTCTGGAACCCTCTCTGAAATGGCAGATTCCGTGTTAGCTGTTTCTGGAATCTTTTCCGGAATCCAAGAGAACTTCTGACTTTGTTTCATGAACACTGACCCCATTTCATGTGAGACAATGTCTACTGGGAGCAATTAAACAAATAGTTCAGTGCAATGTTCATAGGCAGATATTATCTGGTGTGCAAGCCTAAGTATTCGCATTAACGTGATCAGCTGATAGGGCTAGGTCTCTCTTTGAAGTATTCGTCCGATTTTCCTCAGAGTTATTAGTGCTTGATCATCGTTGCTTGTTTTTTTGCGTAGGGCTTGCGCCGCGAAGAGCAATATTTCAAATGTAGCACATCGCCTCGATCCCAGAGCTCACACTCTATTTTGTAGAACCACGTTCGATTATTCCTGTGTTGACACCATGGCGTCACACCTCTGAGGCGTTTGCATTCCATTTGCACTTGGTCCAAGGAACATTCTGCCGCCAGTTTCGTGAATGGCGCGTGAGGGGAAAGCTGCATCTTCCCATTGCCTACTACACTATGCCGTACTGTATATAATCTTCCTGCATCAAATTTCTAGACATTAATTCTTTGTTGTACGCCAGTTTCAACCGAAAAACAATCTTCTCCTCTTTAGCAAATGAACAATGTTTCAAAGAATTTTACCGAAAAACAACCCGATCGAAGAACATTTCCACCTTAATTCCTTACTCTTACTTTACTGGCTGTGCTCCCTGTACCAAGATTTCCAAACTTACAATAAAAATCGGAATGCAACGATTTGAAATTCAAGCGTGGCCTTGTTCTAGTACTAGCTTTTATCCACACTTTTAATTAATTCATGGAAATTGGCGTACGTTTTGAGCGTCCATTGCCTTTCATCTACTACTGCCGAACTTTTTCTTCTGATTGAGGCATAGCGTACTCCTTCTGACGAGCGAGAGGTCTGGAATATGTTCTTCAGGAACAAGAGAAGAATGAGAAAATGCAGTGAAAGAAATATACATAAATATAACACATCAGACAACAATATGAATTGCAAAAAGGTAAAATTAATGAGCGAGGGTAAGGAAAAAGTAGTAACAATGGTAGTTAATAATAGTAGTTAGGAATGATGTCTCTTTTTCTTTTTACACTTCTTTTCGCCGTACCTTTCACTTTACTATAAGTGGACAATTTAAAACAAAGAAGGGGGCGTGGCTTATGAATTGCCGGTCAAACATATACACCACGCGCACACGCACGCACACATACGCACACACAAGCACACACACACGCACACAAACACTTACACACATACACACACACGCCTTCGCCATTTCGTATGTGATTCGCTTTGAACGGAGTCCAGTTCGAGCCATGAGTGTTTGATTGAATTAGTTCTTCTCCTAATTATTCCAACTTGACTGTGTATTTGTATTCAGACTACCCACACTCTGCTCCTTGTATGTTTAGTCCTCCCCTGCCAACCAACATCAGTGTTCGCCTGTAGCTCTTCCAGATTCGAACACTCTAGCCCTATGGGAGCAAAGTTTGGCCCTTAATCTGGGTGGGGTCCAGTCTGGTACTGCGATCCTGTCGCCTGTACTTCTCTCAAGTTTGAACGGTCCAGACCTGAGGAAGCTGGAGTTGTGAGCTTCTGGTCAAACACACACGCAAATTCAAGTTCGCACATACACACGCACAGACACAAATATATATATTTATTATTTATGTTTATATCTCAAAAGTATTCGGCGAAATGCGTCTTCAGTTATAATTTTCAGTCATAACTCTTTTCCTACTGGATGTAATCAAGCGAAATTTCAATATGTGTAGCACTGGTGTAGTGTGAATATTTACCACTATTAACCTGCAATCTGATCATGCTCCAGATATCCAAAAGGGCTAGAACAAAAAATCAACTGGGAATACGAATGATGGTCCTTCTAGGAGTCCTTTCCTTTTTGCCATGTCTTAAGTGTACGAGCACTAATGTCGAACCCTGAAGAGAAGAAAAACGTACATAAGGTCCGAATAACTGCAGACGTCACAAACTTGCTTTCGGCATAGTCTACAAACCCTTCTCCTTATTATGTGGACATTGCTGTTTTGCAGTCAAATAGTGTTGGATAGTGTGAGATAAACTTCTGTCATACATATCAAAATTTCATGCGATTTGCTTCAATGGGGAAAAAGTTATGGCAAGTTAAAGTTGGCCGAATACTTTTGAGCGCTACTGTATTTATATACACACAAGCACGCATACAAACACACATATCGATGCACTTATACTGACACGCACACACAGTTACAAACACAAATGCGCACATGCACTCTAACACATACACACATCAAATACACATAAACATACAAACAGAGATACACGCCCACACACAAGCGCAAACTTATTCAAACACGCACAGTTATACACACTCACCCATGAACATCGAGTCACTCAAACACACACAAACACACACACATACACACACACACACTACACACACACACACACACACACACACACACACACACACACACACACACACACACACACACACACACACACACACACACACACACACACACACACACACACACACACACACACACACACACACACACACACGCACACACACACACACACACACACACACACACACACACACACACACACACACACACACACACACACACACACACACACACACACACACACACAAGTATACACTCCAGAGAAACAAACAGACATGCACATTATTCTACTTTTCCGACAGAGATGAAGTGATGGTCGTTAGAAATAATACTAAGGCGATGTAGGAGTCGGTCCCACGCTTTTCATGAGACGACTCGCTTCAAAGGTAACTGTATTCCAAGTCAAAAATTTGGTAGACAAGCGAATTGCCTTTGCTTTTTTATGGCCTAATATCCAACAACCGTCATGCGAGGTTATGGGAAGCCGTGTTTGGATTTTATAGCAATCTATTGTTGTCGAGTCAGCCATGCCTTTTTTGTGCTGAAATGCTCTCAACTTCCAAAGAGACCCGACCCCGTCGTAACAGACTAACACCGCTTCAGCTCCGTTGGTTTTTTTCTCAAGCTAATCTCCACATAAACTTTGCTTTCATTATCGCGTAAGACCTAAACTCTAATGTTATAAACGTTATAACTGTGCCAGATGTGACGATAGATCAGTCGCACGGTTGACGAATTGTTACCATTCAGTTGTCTCGAAAGTTTGTTCTAATTCTTAGTCGTACCGAAATTTCAGAACTTTTTTCTCAATCAACTCTTAAAAGGCTAGGGCTGGGGCGAGCATTTGCAGAGCCCTCCGGAGCTTCGTCAATTATAGGACCAACATGGCTATCCTTCTTCATCCTGACGGAGCTGTTACTGCATCAAGAAGGGAGATGGAGAAGGCCATCCACGACTTCTACTCCGATCACTTCGACAGCCACGTTACCTGCCTACCTTCCATCTTGTGCTGGGGGGATACGTCGTCCCTTCAGTACTTCCTCCCAAGATTCGACATGCCAACACGTCGATGAGGAATGGTACAGCTACCGGTCACAGGATCGAAGCAGTCTAAAGAGTCTAAAGAGCCTTATGCCAGTCATTGTCAAAACCCTAGCCGGGTTTTTCACGCGTTACATGTCGGAATGCATAGTGACCACTTTGTGAAAAACTAGCAAATCGTGTTGCTGAATAAGAAGGAGATCCAGACGACATTGGCAATTATCGCCCAATTTGCCTAGTGCCTGGAGTCTATAAACTCTTCACACGAGTCATCCTTATCAGGATTGGCAGAATATTAGATGAAGGACAACCAAACGAGCAAGCAGAGTTTCTGAGAAAGTTCAGTACAATTGATCACATCCACACCGTTACAAGACTCATTGGAGCATCGCGGGAGTACAAAATGCTGTTGGGTCTTCGTACAACGATTTGAAGGAAACTTTTGATACCGTCAAGACAGAAGCGGTAACTGAAGCCCTGGGCAACCATGGTGTTCTGACTTAATATGTAAGTATGCTTTGGGAATGATCGAGAGGGGTTCTATAAGACGATACCGTCTCGCCAAAACTTTTCAGTGCTGCTCTGGAGAAGGTGTCGTATGGAATGGGAACTTTGGAATGAAGGTCGAGGGCAGATACTCACATCATCTCCGTATTGCAGACGACATCGTGCACCCAACATCGAGCAGGCGGAACAAATGCTGGCCAAATTCGAAAATGCGCGTGGGAAGATCGGATTACGTCTACACCTGATAATGTCTATGCGTAACGGACTGGTACCTGGTGCTCCATTCACGCTGGACAGAAGAATATTTGAATGCTTTGGCTATGTGTACCTAGCTCGAGAAATTAACATGATAAGCGTGTTGGCACCGTAGCTGAGCAGACGGAAACGCGCGGCGTGGCAAGCGTCTAGGAACATCGAGGGAGTAGTGAAGAAGGCGAAGAAATCAGGCTCTGCTCTCACTTTTTCGACATTGCGGTCTTTCCTGCTTTGACATACACCTCAGAGACTTGGGCTCTACGAAAGCGGCATGAGCGTGCAGTTAGCGTCATTCAACGCACTGTGGAAAGGACGATGCTCCGAATCCTTATATACACACAAATGGGGAAGAGATTGCGGACTTCCGAGCACCATCGCCGAAGGAAGATCAGGGATGTCGTTGAATACACCAGCAAATCAGAAATCAGCTGAACAGGGCATGTCATAGTGTCATAGCGAAGTAGTGATGACCGTTAGACAAGGAGGGTTACGGACTGGATCCCTCGGGACGTGAAACGAACATAGGACAACCGCTGGTCGGACCTCTCCACGAAAGCTCTGAACGAAAGAAATGTTTTGCTCCGTGTCCCTCGGGCGAGTACGATTCACTGGACTAATCTGGCTCGTGACAGGGACGACTGGGGCGTTACTGGCGCCCGCTCGAAGGAATCGACGATGAACGGAACGACAGGTGATACAGGTGAACTTCAAAAAAATGCAGTATCAATGTAAAACATACCCATGCCACTACCAACAACTTGTTGCCAACAAAGGCAGGGTGTTTATGCCCGCCCCTAGAAGTCCAGCTGCTGCGAGGTAAAAAAAATTCATTTTCAAGATCTTTCGGGCATATCGTATTCTCTGCCCGCAAGATGGTTGCTGACGTACAAGAATAGATCAGGGTTGTGTGGAGGATGCGGCCGAATTTCTCAGTCGAGTTTCACGATCTCGAGCTGTATGGTCTTCAAAAAATGTGGTCTAGCATTGTCGTGAAGTAGGTATACCTTGTTGAGTTCCGGTGAAGTTAGCTGGAGGCTTTCCGCCAAAAACTTAGTAGCTGACTGCAGAATACCTCGCTGATTACCGTGGCATTGAGAGGAATAAGTTCTCATGATATTTATCGTGCGCAAACTCCCCACCAGACACATAGCATGATCTTCTTACTGCACAGCCTGATGTCACAGCTGCTTCAGCCTTCTCTGATGGATCCTGTACTGATGCCCCGCCTGTAGTTTACTTCAGTGCACTTCTCATTTCCACAGATAACCGGTCACTCCATCGCGAACGTGAGCGATGTTGTGGACGTTACTCCAGCTCTGAGAGCTGGGCAATTCGGAGGCTTTTTCAAGAACGCAAAGATCTCTGTTCTTCGAATATTTGGAGCGGCCAGGTGTGATTGCTAGAGAACGAGTTTCGTACGATTCGCTTCGATCTGATAAATAGCTACTCCAATTAAACGTGCACGAACTTTTGAGACAACCTATTATATGATAGTTTTCAGCTAGTATTATCAATTTTGATCGAGCACTCACTTTCATATGTTTGATTGCTTCTTATGTGATAGAAAATCAGCTTACCGGATAAACTCTTTTCCCTGGATAGGATTTGGCAGCGCCATCTGCAACCATAGCTAATTAATCAAGGATATAAGTCTCTTCAAACGCAAAATGCGCTTTGTAAACTTTTAATTGATTGCTGAGGTTTCGCCTTATTAAACGCTCTCTCAATCAGGTATAAATGAGAGGAAAATACCAGGAAATCAATGAAAAATAATATCAATTGTGAATAAATGCAGCAATCCTCCTCGCCTTACGTTCACGACGACTATTACTGATGATTAAAAACTAATGTTTCGGTCATTCGACCCGAAGTCTTTAGACTCCAAAGTTTGGAATATGGCACTGCGTAAATAGATCCCGCGTCTTGGCATTTCGGCCTGGACTGAGAGGCTGCTTTCATGGTCCGCCGGCCGCCCCGAGCACGCGTGCGAGCGCGCCGGCCGGGGACTACTCGGCAGGCGGTTCGGCCAAGATTCAGTCGTAAGCAACGGGAAGCGCCGCCCCCGGCGACTCTGAATTCAGCTGATAAAAGCAGGTGTAGACGAGCTATCGGTCACGAGGTGATCGCTTGAAAACACGCATTACATTTTGCATCAATTTAACGTGGATGGCAAACTGATTCTGTCCATTCCCCATTGTTGGGATCTCTGGCAAAATCCTTGTTCGGCGTACCAGCTTCTCAGACCATCGCCTTCGAACGAATGCATAGAAGCGGTTTCATCGAGGAGCCTTAGTCTTCAGCGATCTAGAGATGTAGTAACTTACGGATCAGCACTGTCGAAAATTTCCTTGTATGGGTGACATTTCTTCTTTAATAAGTGTTCACAGTCCTGTTGAGTAAATGTCCGTGTGAAATTGTTCGCTTTACGACAGCCAAACAATTGATGCGCCCTTCAACGCTGCTTCCTTGTTTTCAACAAGCAGATATACTTCCTGTCTTCCTTCATGCTCCGGCCTCAGTCCTGTTGAGTTAATCGAAGATGTGGCCAAGTCTCCAAAGGTGGTTTCACTCAGACGGACAACTCACACAGATCGAATTTCAAGTCCTTCTTCATCAATCCACTGAGTAAGGTGGATGTCCAGTTTGCTTGGTTGACAGCTGGACCACAGCTTCTTTACGACACTGTGTGACACCCTATGTCGTGTTGCGAGCCCTTTCAATTGAAAATTGAATGCATAAGTGTAGAAGTCATCAGGCGCATATGCTGCCAAGCTTGCGGCGCTCAGTGCACAGGTAGTAAGGAGGAGAAACTCTCCACCACAGGTTCAGGCTTCAGAGGAATTCCCCACTGCATCACCTTTGGCAGGCATCGTGTACAGTATCCTGGTGGCTACGAGTTCACAATTTCGGTAGCTCTCTTGGCATGAGCAATGGAAGCTATCGCGGAGAAACTTATTGGATGTTTTGCCTTGTTGTTAGGAGTCCAAAAACTATTGAAAAAGAAAAGCGTGTGATCATAAACGGCAACACCATGCTCTTACTCCTCTGCGATTTTAGGTCATTTTAAGATCAGTATGCTTGCTGGCCTGCCTGCTCATTTCATGGGAATGTTCGTTCTTGGGCGGTCGATCTAATTCTGCTTCGATTAGAGTAAGATTTGAGTGGACCATATTGCTTCCTTGTATTGGTGGGGGTTACAGGAGTGTTCTAGTCTAGAGGACTGTCCTGAGGAATCTCATGCTTGTCAAGCCTGGGTAAGGAACGGTCTCAATCTGTTTTTCTTCTTTCGATCCCTGAATAAGGCGAAGAGACAGAAACGTAAGTTACATAAAGTTATGAATGGAAATGTAGTTATGGATGGGGGTAAACACATAGCGGTCTTAGTATAATAGGGCATCAACGTGCTACGTGTTATTCCACGGAAATATAATTTTTTTTCAACACAAGCTCTAACAGGAAAGAAGGGAAGGAGTGTGGACGAGTTGATTGAATGTTTACCTCTTCTCTCATTCCAGCATTAAGCACGAGCTAATCGTCTCGCCATCCCGGTGCTTTTCCCCTCCCCAAATTTGGATTTAAAACTACATCCCATGGCTAAAACGGCATATAAGCGCACAGATTTCCAGTGCCCATCCTTTTCTTCGTATCTTGCGCAGCGTTAGAATAAAATGAATTGATACTTTATACCGTGTTAACTTCTTGAATCACTAACCTACTATGTGCTGTCTCCTACTCTCTCCCCATCTATGTTCTCACTAAGCTATGTAATTTTCGAAAGGCTCAAGCCAATAAATGCACAAAAACTCACCTTCGCCCCTTCTCAATGGGTATGGCCCTTCGGCAGAACTCTTTATCGGATAGGGATACCTTCCTTCTGCCGAATTCTTGCTCGGATAACTGCGCGCTCCTTCCTTCGACATCTTCAGAAGTCCTCAGATCAGAAATGAGAACTACCATATCTACTCATCTTGCTGTCTGATAATGTCAAGATGAAAACGTGATAATTTTGGGCTAACTAGTCTTTACACGAGAAAACAAGTCAATTCAAGTCAACCTCATGTTCACATTAGATCGTTATTTAATAATGTCTTCACGTGACTTGACCTGACTAGACCTGTTCGCATGATAGAAGCCAGGCTCAATTAAGGCTGAGGAATGAATGGGCATCTGATATCGATCTAACATGGATGGCCTCGATAATTATGCTGATATGCTTCACACCCTTTTTTATAGTCGATTACATTTGCAGATCGTGGAGTCATTCTTGATCATATTATTAGGTCGTGAAGAAAGTTCTTGCGTTTTTGCGTCTCAAACTTCAAATGCACATAGCTCGGCTTAAACAAAACTTCATCAACCGGAATAACAACCATTACTACCGCCACACTTTTGCCAACAAGAAACAAGTTCGTTCAACCCATTCGCGTAGAAGTCCGGAGATGTAGAGGCGATGGAATCATCGAATGCCGCGGCAGCGTCATGTTGGGTTTTGAAGCATTTCTCCTTGAGAAAGCAGTCGGGATGCTTAAGAAATGGTAGTCTATGGGAGCAAGGTCTGGGGAATATGGTGGATGCGGGAGAATTCCATAGCCTAGCTCCATCAATTTTCTCAGGGTAAGTTGTGCGACGTGGGGCCGAGCGTTGTCGTGGAGTAGAATTGGTCCCTTGCTATCCACCAGTACCGGGCTCATGAGCCGGAGTTTTCGATGCATTTCGTTAATTTCCTTACGGTACTTTTCGGCTGTCGAGGTTTCACCCGAATCCATGAAGCTGTGGTATATCAGCTCAGCTGCAGACCACCAAACCAGCACCATGACCTTCGTTCCATGCTGCTTCGGCTTGGGGAAACGTCGTTAGGTTTGATCCTTGTCCAGCCACTGGCATGATCGTCGCCGGTTGTTGTACAGAATCCATTTCTCATCACTCGCCATAGTACGGTCTAAAAGGGATCGTTCCTGTTGCGCAGAAGCAAGGCGGAGACGACCTCGAAGCGACGGTCTTTCTGGTGCTGAGTCAACTCATGCGGCACCCACTTATCAAGCATCTTCGACTTCCCGATCTTCTGCATGAGGGTGCCAACCGTCCTCCTGGAAACATTCAATCTCGAGCCAATATCATCAGCGTTGTATGTGGATTCTCTTCTAGTGACGTTCTCAATTGTTCGTTGTCAACGGCCGATGGCTGCCAACTACGCTCATCATCTTCCAAGCTCCCATCGCCGGTGCAAAATTTTTGAAATCACCACTGTACTGTACGTTGATTCGTTGTACCTGGACCAAAGGCATCGTTGATACCCCGGGCCATTTCCGTCGCACTCCTGCCCAATTTGGATTGGAAAAGAAAAATAGTGCGAATCTGTCACTTGTCCATGCTGATTTCGACCTTCTAAAAAACTCCAGGAATCACTCCAGAACAAAACCGATTATATATTTCGATAGAACAAAAAATGCGCTTCAGAATGGTACAAAACCTGCTAACAATCTAATGGCAAATAAAACCACCGCGAGCATTTGAAAATTGGGCGTCAAAAAACGCAAAAACTTTCTTTACGATCTAATAATTTCAGAAGTACTGCGCCTTTAGAGAGATCTCTTGTGATTCATTCTTCCTAGTGTGAGACGAGTATTCTCTCCTCTTTGCAACTTTATGTGAACTTTCTTCAGTGAATTTTCAATCTTCTTGATGTTATAGTCAATGTGGTACACTAAAAGTAGCATAATGTATAACAGAAAACACCAAATCATGAAGTTTATAATCTGGAAGGCTCACCTAGAATATAATCGCAGTAAATTACATATTCAGATTTAAGTTATTTGTACTCTGCCATGATAGCGAATCTCGTTAGCGGTGGATAAGGTTGCTTTGACATGTGCCTCACAAATGCGATCAGGTTCCTATCGTCGATATGGTTTTTTTAAACCACGACGTTTGAAATCACCCTCCAGAGTATGGAGATCCAGGAGACATACTCAACCCCCAAAGCTTTGACTCTCTCGAACACAAAGCCCAACCTTGTTCTATGTTCACTCGCGATAAGTCAGAGTTGAAGCAATTCCAATATGAAATAGCCTTTGAAGTATGTAGCTATCGAACATCCTATTCTTGGAGATCTACCAGCGTTTCCATAATAACTGTTCTCATCATGTTGCGTATAATAGCGATAGATAATCATATCCAGACCTTATATTGTAATCTATTATATTCGCTATTGTATTGTATAGTATTATTTACACCGCATTTTGCCTTCAGCAGCATGATATAATTTAGGGAAATAAAGACAGGTAACCTCATTTCAAATTCCAATTTTCCTTTGCCTTTTTGTTGATAGGTCTTCGATCAGTGGACCAGTACTACTGCTTTCTTAACTTAGCAAGATGAGTAGCTAGGGTAGTTCTTATTTCTGATCTGAGGACTCCTGAAAATGTCGAAGGAAGGAGGACGCAATTATCCGAGCAAGAATCGGCAGAAGGAATATATCCCTATCCAACAAAGAGTTCGTTAGGAAGGCCATACCCATCGAATAGGAACATGAAACATTGCATAGAAAAGAGTGATTTGTAGAAAAAAACAACAGTAGAAGGCGTCCAACACATTCAAGCCGTCTTTGAATTAACCTGTTGTTATAATGTTGTAAAAAGAGGATTATTTCATAACTATATTTTTGCTTTTGCATGGGTAATGTCGTTTTCCTCTATTTGTTTTCTGCCGACTTTGTATGGTGTTTCGTGTGACTTTGTATGCCGTTTAAAACGATCTGATTTACCAACAAGACGATGAATGTTTCTTATGAGTAAGGCACAGTTCACGACGAAAATGTCTCAAGCTTCCCTCCTAGAATGATTCTGTGGCCCGTCCCCCTAGAATAGAACATCGCCACACTCGGGCCGAAAATCGGCCTAGACAGGGCGTAATAAGGGCTCCAAAACCGGTTTGGGTGGCGCAGATGTTCGCTCACTCAAAGAGGCCCCTTTATGCCAGCACTTGTTACTACTGCACTATTCACGGGACGAGAAGTATAGTACGCTTAAATGAGAGACACCCAGACGGCCATTTTATACGACAGCTTTCTTGCTACTTTCTTAAAGTCTATCGGCTATTCTAAGAAATGCAACAGCTTTGACGATTTCTTCACCTCCCTAGCTTCTTGGCTACCACTATTTCACTCGGAACAGATACCTCGAAATTATGGTAAACTTGCCTTAAAACAACAGTTAATCAAATTAGGGTTCGCAAATGGAAGGTGGAGTAGGCGGACGATCGCGCAAAATCTACCTATGTCACCGCCTCTTCTGAGTTTTCATATTTTGGCTGTTGAGCAAAACCTGTTGTTTTCATTCAACGTTGGCCTCTTGATCAGAAGTTCAGGAAGGTTCTTCGCTTATTCTTTGCGCTAGATTCTACCGTAAATGCATTAGAAAGCTTGCAGACGTTGGGGAGTGATAAAGGCGTTCATTACATCTTGGTTTAATTTTATAAGTAATCTATTACTGTGATGTCTTCATCCTTGTCAACCAAGCACTTGCGACTCACTTCTATTCGACCTAAATCACATAAAAGCGAAATGTATATAGAACGTGTCGGAAAAGGGGTCAAAAAATACGACTTAAGACAGACGGAAATTAACGCTAATTCGCACTATCACTTAACTGCTGATGAACGCCTTAGAGGCCGTCTCGCTCCCAAGGTCTAACTTTTCTTGCACAACATAGCAACTACTTTCCTACGAATCTGTGCATTGATAGCAAAGTATACGAAGAGGTTAATGGAGTTGTTGAAGATGCTCATTACATTTTGCGCTAAACTCAGGATGTATTTGTCGAATCCATAAATAATTTCTGGAAGTAGTGAAAATGATACCTTTTGTAGCTCCAGGATTAAGGTAATGGTCTCTCTATTTCCCTCCTTCTCCGCTTCTCTATTTCCTAAGCCTTGAACGCCTGGAATTGGGAAGGATCGGAAGAGGGCCAGCCTGCTATTGAACGAAAGCGGCCTATCGTGACTCCTTACAAATCAATCCGTATTCCTCGGAGGATCGATATAACCAGTAACACAATGAGCTTTCTATTTCATAACACCTTCCCCACCCTCCCCCATCCTCTCCCCTCCCCCTCCCCGTTTGCAAAATAAAAAACAAAAACATATTACATCAAAAATAACCCACCTTTTCCATCCTCCTGAGGCAGAAAGTCAAAGGACCGCAACAGCAAAACGACTGCCAGAGAATAGCAGAATAAGGGTAAAACATCACATCACCACCCGGCAATCAGCTGATTATATCATGAGCTTGTTGGTCCTGGTGCGAATATAGCGACCCTGATCGCCTCGACGCTCGTCTGACATAACATCGGTCGTTGGTGTTGGCATCCAACCGATCCGGTAATGGGTCTCCTATTATGCCCTAGCTCTTCAGTTCTCGGGTCCAATAGCGTCCTTTCTGCTACCCTGAATATCATGAACTGTGCCTTTTATCGTGGAAACAAGATTGATAAGTTCAAACAAACTCTCAAATCTTTCTCCGCTTTTCCTCTTGATGCTACCAACTAGAGTAGCATATGCATTCCCTAACACTACAACATTTACGCTGACTATTCGTGTCCGCCGAAATAGCAACCTTCGATTTTAGAACAGTAATTGTGGTATGGTTCATTATAATGGTGCATGTTACTGGCGTTAATATTCTACAATGTTGGATTTAGTTCTCCTTCAATGAATTCTACTTTTACATTAAATGCCAGAATAGCACGTTTTGGTTATCAAACGCATGAATTCAGGTATAGTTCTTTAACTGAAAAGATGTAACAGATGACTGGCAGACGTAGCGACGATTGATCATTTCTCTAGCAGAGTTTTGTATCATATTATTGTAACAGTAACTGAATTTTTGGTGATAAGCGAAGTCTAATGCTAGTGCATCAAAAGAATCAAAGAATATCAAAACTAGTGAGAAAACCAAGTGAAGCTGTTTGGTCAGGTACAATGCGCAATCCTTTCAGATCCGTACATATGAGCAGCCGCTTTGGTCATATCTCATATGCGGTATACGGAGTACGTCCACCGCAGTACTGTACTGATAAACATTTTAGGAGACAACTCTTCAGAATCGGGTGGCCTAAAGAGAAATTTGAGAGGTGACCGTGCAGTACAAACACTACTATTATATTTAGTAGGCAAACGAAAAGCTTGCAGCAGTAGTTAAGGTGAGTTATTGAGCTGTGATGGATGGGACTCTAGCTGTCAATTTTTTTTTATAGTAGTAATTTTTTCGCTTCCACTCTAAGGGTTTGCCTGCTGATGGATAGATCTCCCATATCGCGGAAAAGCTGCAGAAAAATACAATCTTCCACACAATCCATGTTAAGGACTGCCTACTCTATGCCCTTACCTATTGGCGAGCTTTTATAATCCTACTTTATATAATTCGCTAGGTGTGTCTGTTGGTGTGTCGGTGTGTTTGTGTGTGTGTGTTTGTTTGTTTGTTTGTGTGTGTGTCGGTGTGTGTGTCTGACCGGAAATTCATAACTCCTGTCCCCGTGGACCTAGAGCGTTCAAATTTGGTGGGAGTAAAGGGGGCAGGATGGAAACACCTATGGTAAGTGGCAGGACCGGACTCTGTTCACAGAGAGCGAGGCGTGCACGATAAAAATTTTGGGACGCAAATCCATAACTCCTGTCCCCGTGGACCTGGAGCGTTCAAACTTGGTAGGAGTACGGGAGGGGGGAGGGGGGGGGGCACTAGGAGAACCCCTATGGTTGGTGGCAGGACCAGACTCTGGTATCTTACATAAAGGCACAGGTCATAACAAGGATAGAATCCGAGACTTCCATGTAGGGCAAACCTGTGGCCCCAATGTATGTCTTTTAAGGCGCGGTCAATTTAAAAAACGGCCTAGATGGGACGCAACAGGGGCTCAAGAACCGCAATCGTCGACATGTCTATACACCCAATGGCGGACATGATTTCACAGCGTTCTAGAGACTGCAGATTTCACAATGAAAGACTCACATGAAAATTCAAACAACCACTTGTGGCCAATAGCGGTAGTGGATAGCAATTTTGAAGCCATTGTAGTCGGCCCTTCACGCATTTGCAACAACTCATCCAAATACAGTGCAGCCCCATTTTCACAACCTTCGGGAATCCTCATATATTATTAATTCGCTTCGGATTTCGGATTAATTCGGATTTTCTCAGGAACGGTGCTTTCTTGGCCACCGAATCACTAATCCCACCTATACTTCCATTTTGAAACTCAAAAAGGTTGCTTCATAATTATCATGTATGCTCCTTCAGTAAAATTATGGTGCTTGCTACCAGAATTAGTAGTGACGTCAGTTGGGCCACTATGGGACCTCCTTCAGAGGAAGGATTGGTAAGAGTCACCTTACAAACTGCTCGCTTGAGCTCCTTCAAAGCCTTGGCAAGCTCATTTCTATTAAGTGATTCCCTGAATTAGATGAGATTATGCCGGAGTTTACGGTTTGTTAAACTGGTTTAGTTTTGTCGGGTTATAAAGTCAATAATATGGTTCCTATGCTGTATAGTATCGTATTCACAGAATGGGAACTACAGGGCGTTTCATAATTATAAGGTCACCCTCAATTTTTGCACTTTCGAAAAAAACAATCATTAAGGATTTTATCTAGCATCATGAACAGATCCCCCAGCACGAATAACCTAGGTATCCGTTGCTTAGCTGCTGCTGCATTCTTCTGAACTTTTTTAGAACATTTTATCGGTTTCTGCACCGTTTCATAATTATAAGGTCACCGTGAGAAAGTGAACAATTATTAACGAAAGAGAGGAAATTTCGTGTCTGAAGATACTTGTAAAGGTAAGCATGAGTAACAAAAGCACTTCTAAACCTGACTGTCAACATGGCTCGTGGTCATCTGCTTTCCTCTGATGAGAAGGCTCATCATGAAGGTGGACTCCGTACTCGAGCCATTTCCAGGCAAATAGAGAGATCCCCTTGGTGCATTCGGAGGTTTCTAGAGAGTCCTCATGTCGTAAGATATAACACCGACTGTGGACACCCATGAAAGATTACTACTCGTGACGAGCGGAAAATTCTGAGGACTGTTTCCAACAGAACGTCCTCCTTGAACCTGATCCGATCGGAATTAAATCTCTCTGTGTCGAAAACTACAGTCTGGAGAGCAGTGAGGAGATGCGAGAACATCACCAGGCAAGCAATGGAGAAGGTGCCACGAATCACCGATCGTCACAAAGAGGCTCGACTCGGATTTGCAAAGATGAACCTAGGGAGAGATTGGGCAAAGGTAGATCTGCATCAAAATCTCGCCATAGAGCTTAATAATTTCTTACTCAGGTCATCTTTTCGGATGAAAAGAAATTCAATCTGACGGAAACAAGCGGTACTAATGCGACTTGAGGAAAGAACCAGTATACTTCAGCCGTCGCAGTTTCAGTGGAGGAAGCCTATGGTGCGGGGTGCGTTCTGCAATGATGTCGTGTTGTCGTGAGCTGCAGTATGGATTTCAAGGATTACCAGAAAGTCTCGGAGCATCATCTAGTACCTTTTCTATGCCATCGCCGTCACCTCAACTATGTCTTTCAACAAGATAACGCCTACGATCATGTGAGCCGTGCAACGGATGAGTGGCTGCAATGCCAACAAATAAGCGTCCTACCATGACCAGCCTACAGTCCCGACCTCAGTCGGATGGAACATATCTGGGACATAATATTCAGACAGGTTTATGCGAATAACCGTCAGTTCCAGGGCAAAGAAGAGCTGAAGCGAGCACTTATCGAAGCATGGAGAGCAACCGATGAGGAACATCTTCGAAACCTAGTTTCTAGTATGCCACACAGGCTCTTTGATGTTGCTCCTAAACAAGGAGGAGCTATAGATTATTAACTGTTGTACATATGCCATTAACATTGATAAATCATTTACTTCCTCAGGGTGACCTTATAATTATGAAACGGTGCAAAAGCCGACACTATCTTTAAAAAATTCGTAAAAAATTTGAGGTGAAAGATATTGCGACCAAAATTTGAGTACGGAGGTACATTGTGACGAGGAATCTACCAGTGTTTGCCAAAAAATTCCATTCTGGCTGCTTTCTCCGGAATCGCAAAAATCTGGGGTGACCTTATAATTATGAAACGCACTGTATTTCAGAGTTAATCCTGATCTTCGATATTTTCTAGTGAACATGGCAGAGCTATGAAAAGCAATCTGCAGTTCTTTTTTACTTTTTTTTCGCATCATGGATAAATCCCACCAATGCTCAAGGAACTTGTTCAAGGGCGTACTGTGGCCTACTGCTATACCCAGTTTGGTGAACAATCATGGTCAACTAAATAGAACAAGAATCACTACTTCATTCAGCAGACCCGTAACATACGCACAATGGACAAATTGATGAATTAAAAGCACTATGAGGAACGAACTTAGCAAAACAAAAAGTTAGCATGACCGTACATTTTCTGTTAATCTTTGCATTTGCAAAAATGTCCTTACAGATTAGTAATCGAAAAACTTAAATTGGTAGGAGTCTAGCGAAGTCGAGCTTAGGTAAGGAGCAGTACCGATAGCTCATTCTATTCGATTAAGGCTTAGATATCAATACAATAAACAAGAAAGGGAGGTTTTCTAGAAAGGATCAGGAGTTGGGCAGAAACGAGAAAATTTTATCAGTGACCGTCAAAATGGACGAGTTCCGCTTCATTGGCTGCTTTCATAGTCCGCCGGCACGTCGGCCGGCCGGCCGGCCGGCGGACTATGAAAGCAGCCATTGATGTTCGTAACCGAAGTGGCTCGGCATGTGCTAAGGTTCACAATGGCAATTTCTTCGATCCGATGGGGAGCAAACCTCAAACATCTCCTTATTCGAGCGACCATAATGGGTTTTAGTTGAATTCCAAAGCAACGAGCACTTACTTGGCGTCTTTCCATGTATTTCGTTTGTCCAAGCTGAGTCGATAGAACGTCACCTTACCGACAGCAATCAGTCCAAAAACTGCATGTGTTTGAGCAACTGTAATGTTGAGTAATTATTGAGCTGTAGGAAAATTACAACTGTTCTTAAAAGTTTGCCAGTATAACTTCATTTCTGTTCTGTATAATGGGATAATAAAAGGTTCTGGAAGAGGGTTTCTGTAGACGATTCCCTATCGCGAGAACTCCTACTATGTAGTCTGTTTCGAGCCCAATAAGCACGTCAATATTACTCTCCTATGCCCACTGTCCTCCGGACACGCCATGCATCCGATTTTTGCCAAGAGCTGTTGGGACGGACTGCATGATAAAAACTATAAAAGCTTAAAAACTATGACAACTAAACTAAGAACTATGACAAAAAAACCAATGATAGAAATTTTTTCGGGTTCTTTACTGCTCCCATGCGAAAGCAGTGTCACACGACAGGTGCCCTATGTAACTGTGATCAGACCAATACTTCTTTGTCCTGGAAACTATGATCACTAGGCGTTTACATGACCATGAGGGTTAAGCTTTGATGTTCTTATCTGCGTTGAGAAAACTCTTTGAGGGATGATCTCTCCCTTCTGAATCCCAATAAGAGGTTTGACTGCTTAGTAGGCGTTCATAATGGACTGCAGTAACCAGCCACTGTACAGATGGCTGTAGATATTCTCTCAAATAACTCTACCACCAGCTACCCAGCAGGCTAGGAAGATCGATGGTTCGGTTGGTTTAGGCACATATCGATCTGATCGGGGCGGGTGTGTACTGATTCGTGCGATTCTGGGTGCGCGCGGCAAATTGCGCGGCGGAATTCGTGATGATTTGAACGACTCTGACGCCTAATATTGGGGCACAAACTCGAAGTAGAATAGTTGGGTATGATCAGCTGATCCTACTAATCTACTCTACTTCAAGTTTGTGCTCCAATAGTAGGCGTCAGAGTCGTTCAAATCATCACGAATTCCGCCGCGCTATTTGCCGCGCGTACCCGGAATCGCACGAATCGTGCGTCCCCCGATCGGGGCCATCTCAACTCCACCCGGAAACTGAGTTGAATCAGCCTAATTTCGAGCGAACTTAGATGACGAGATTTGTGAACGTCTGAGAACCCTTTGAAACTGATTAAAGATAATTTGTATTATAATTATAATACCTAATTCAATTGCGAAAAACGATAAGTAATAGGTCACTAAATAGTGTGCTCATGTTAATCAATGATCTACAATCAAAAAAAGGCGCTAAATTGGGCGGTCGTGCATACTACTTTTCACTTGCCACGTTTTCGAAAATTTTCGTCAACCTTTTCAATTTCTTCCCTCAGTCCCGAGCTTTCTTGTTGCATATTTATAATAAATTTTATATTTTAATTTTATATATTTTAATTTTATATTGAATATTTATTTAAAGTATCCATTGAATTGAAATGAATAGAGACGTGCTTTTTTGTTTGAAACTGAGCTGAATTATGTCTCTTGCAATTGCAGTGCCAGCAGACCACTCACCGTAAGTAACTTCGTGGGTCCTTGAAATAATTCAGCAAGTGGTAGTGGGAACAGTATCAGCTGAGCTCAGGGTTCATTGCTTTTTTGATTCCAGTTTTATTATGATTGATTTAACCTTATGGGGGAAGTAGTTAATGGCAAATGGCGCACCTCACGCACGCATTGTCACGATTCGAATTCCGGGTTGATTTTCGCCTAGACCAACCTTCCATCCCTCCGAGTTGGTTATCCGATACCAAACTCGTTTGGGACTATAAAAGCACTGACTTTTCATCAGCTGGTAACCGCAAGTAATTGCAATAGGCCACATACGCATTGTATTTGCCACTAGTGCCACTTTGCCACTATTTGCCACTATTCTGAATGGAATTCGAATGCGTAGGCCCATCTCTCTGACGACTCTGCCCCTAGACTTTATCCTTTAATTTAGCAATGGGTCACGCTAGTGTACAGAAATCAATCTGTCATTCTGACTGGATAGTGTTCATGTCGCTATTGTTGTCCATTGACCATTTTTATAAGATGATGTCACTCAAAATATCTACAATCGTTAAATATCATTCAGCTGTATAGCCCACTTTCATACCCACTCGGGCCGATTAGGAATGTATCTCTTCACTCTGCAAAGTGATTCCCATAGACTCATTACCTTCACTTGGAATTTCCTCCTTTTCGTTGTTTTTTCATTATCTACTTTTTCGAAGCCTTATAAAAAGATTGTTCGAGAAAAGTAAGGAAAAAGTAATTAAGCATGCTACCTCGATTTTCATAGCCTCGTAACAAGGTGTAATGGTAAGTAGACTGTTTTTCTCAGATTTTTAGAGTGAGAACTTTCCGGGAATCCTCGATCCTTAAAGCAGTCGTGCTCGAACGCATATTCATGAATGTACCAGTGGAGGTACAGAGTGGTCCCCCGATCTCATCTTTGAACGCTTTCCTTCACTATTTCCTTTCCAAATACTATTTGAAAACCGATTTCTCAGGATGTCTTCGCGTATCATCCACATTTAAATGTAAACATATATAGTTGTAGCTCTCTGATTGACTAATGATTTTGAGTGCATTGAATTCCAGAACTGTTGGCAGTAAGCCGGATTTGTTACCTTACATCTTATGAAGAATGAGCCAAAAAAATATCGAGGATAAGGTACGTGATTTACTTCCGACTGATTTGCTTATTCTTCGGTACATTCCGTTCCAACTTCTTTCATTGAATCGCCAGCGCGTGAACATAAGGAAACGAAAAGAACTTTATTCAATGATTGAATGTTCCTTCGTTGATATTTGTGACAAAAACAATAACAACACAAACTTAACACAAAATGTTTGTTCAAAGGCTCAAATACCAGCCGGTATGAAACTTATGTCTTTGCTGGCGTCTGCGTGTGTCGCAAATACTCGATTTCCTATAACAGGATTCTTTAGTAAAACGTGATTTCCAGCATGTTTAGCAAGCACTCAACATTCAACATTTTCAAACACTTGACCTACCTCGAATCTCAATGGCCACACTTTCATCAGGTTGTGATCTATCTAGACGCTGCTGTTGGATTACGGGGATGTTCAGCTGAAACATTTATAGCCATTACAAAATACCTGAACGTTCCTCAGGAATCGTCACATTTGCGCATCTATAGAATTTTTCGGTAATACAAGTTCTATTCACCCAGCAATATAAGAATTTTATGCGATGTTTTATCGCTTATTAATCCGAGATTATTTCCCAGTATGAATCGCGACTTTCTCTGCTTAGATGCGGTAGGAATCCATCCAACTGCAGCCGCGATCAAAGAAATAAAAGACTCTAATCAGTCCCTTTCTATGATCGAGATATGGTCTCTATGTGCTTCTGATCCAATTCCTAAATTATTAACCATAGGGCACGGTCAGAAACTGCTTGAATCAAAGCGTCCTGCAGGCAGGTTGAGGCATTTTGAAAGGTTCAGCTCTCTCCAGTAGTGGCTTACTAGGATCTGTTTATCGCTGTGAAATAAGTGATAGTTCGATTGTTTTATCAATGCCCACCATAAGTTAATGCTCGAAGCGTTTTTCTGATCGTGATGTTGTGATGTTTGGACCCCACGGATAATTTTGCTCAGAAAACTCCTTTACTAGAACTCATACTCTCATAATTGTCCAGTTGATGGTGTTGCTCAGAAAGACGAGGGGAGAAGCTATGAAATATTCATGAAGGGCAAAATCCACACACATAGTTGTTAGCGCCGGTAGTAGGACGAAACAAATTGAAGACTGAATGTTGTATGGAATAATTTAACCACTGTTACAACTCAAATGGAATCCACCGAAAAAGCACCTGCCTCTAATTCACAGCTTAGAGTGCCGTTCGAACGGAATAAGATCAACAACTTTCACCCACCGATATCATAATGCTGAAGTGCCCTGCCAGCACCTTCTGGAGACCCTGTTTTGAGACCTCACCCATTTTAGGTATGCACATTCGCTTCCGACGGTTAGCCTACGGAAGGATTTCGATAGCGGTTAGGTGTTTGTTGTGTCCTTGGGAAGTCGGGAAGAGCAGGAAGGTTTATTAGAAGCCATGAATGAATGTATAATAAAGTTACAGTTTATATACTGCTCCGGCCCGCCAGATCTCCTGGTCAAACCGGGCAGATCAGTACTATACAAGATCAACTACCCTACTAGTAGAGATCACAGATGCCCCAACACCTCTCCCCTAAGATTGACGACCCTGGTACGACTTGGCGTACGGGTCAATCTGAAGGAAGTCTGGAGGGCGTCGAGTACGGGTCGAACGACGCGGTGCAACGGCAGGAGGCGCTGGTGGTGCAGTCGTCGTCGTTGTTGTCATCGTTGTTGTCGTGAGCGGGGCTGTAGTGGCCATTGGAGACAACGGTAGTGTGGATGACGTCCCTGAAGGCGAGTATGGTGAGGAATTGAACGGCATGTCGAATGCATTTGTCAGATCAATTGTTTCTCCCAGTGAGTCACGTGGGCGAAGTTGATTGGCGTGGCGCTTCCAGATGGATCCTTGAACCAACACGTCGTATAGCGTGCGCCCATGTCGTCGTAGAACATGTCCGGGAGACCATCTGGGTTGTCCGGAGCGGAAGTCGCGAGCGAAAACAAGGTCCTTAGGCTCGAACGTCTTCGGCTTGGCTCCATGTCGTCTATTGAACTGCATCTCCATGACGATGTCTGACCTAGCTTCTGGCGAATGGCTAGGCTTCAGCAAGTCCAGTGTGCTGCGAAGGCGTCGACCGATGAAGTATTCTGCTGGAGATCGTCCATCGGGTGATGCTGTGCGCGGCGTGTTCCTATAAGTGAAGATAAATGTGTGTAGAGCATCCACGGCCGGTCCTTTGCTCCTAATCTTTCCGATTGAGCGTTTGAATGTGTCGACGAAGCGTTCAGCTTGTCCATTTGACTGAGAATGAAACGGTGGCGACCGGACGTGCTTGATTCCATTGATTCGGCAAAAATCCTGGAACTCAGCGGAGGTGAATTGAGTTCCGTTGTCTGAGACGATTGTCTGAGGAAGTCCGAATTGCGCGAATAGACGTCGGAGCTCCCTTAGGGTTGCAGTGGAGGTGGTGGTGGTCATTGGTATGATTTCCGGCCATTTCGAAAAAGCGTCGACGACCACTAGGTAGGAAATTCCTTCGATCGGGCCGGCGAAATCAATATGGATTCGGCTCCATGGTGCATCCGGGCGAGACCATGAACAAAGTGTGTTCTTAACGGGTGACTTGGCGGTTTCCTGACAGGCGGCGCAGGCACGAACGAGCTTCTCCACGTCGTCGTTGATCTTCGTCCAGAATAAGTGGCTGCGAGCAAGAGCCTTCATCCTATTCATTCCTGGATGTCCTTCGTGGAGCGCTCTCATGACAGTTGGCTGGAGTGCGAGAGGAATGATGATGCGGCTCCGAAGAGTAGGCATCCTTGTTGCGTTGAGAGATCGTTGCGCAGGTGGGCGTAATTGGCAACGGTTGGAGATAGTTTCTTCGGCCACTTGTTGTGAACGACGTGGTCCAGAACTTGACGTAGGCAGTCGTCCTCAGCGGTTGCACGTGCTACATCTTCGGCAGTGACCGGTAGACGGTTGACATTGTCGCGGAAGATGGCGTTCACGTCCCTGGCGATTGTCGCTATTATGACGTCTTCCTCCGGTGGCGACTGAGCGGAAATGAGCCGAGAGAGTGCGTCGGCTTGTCCGAAGCTGGTGGTGCTCCGATACTCGATGTCAAAATCGTAGGCGCGTAGTGTGAGTCTCCAGCGTTGTAGACGGTTCGCCAAGTAAGCTGGGACTCTTTTCTTCGATCCAAAAATGGCCAGAAGTGGCTTGTGATCCGTGAGAAGAGTGAAGTGTCGTCCATAGATATAGCGGTGAAACTTCCGGACGGCGTAGATGAGAGCGAGCCCTTCCTTTTCATTTGTCCGTAGTTCTTCTCCGTGGCGCTGAGGGAGCGGCTTGCGTGATAGACTGTTTTCACTGTTCCATCTGGGTAACGATGGGAGATGACTGCTCCTATTCCATAGTCTGAAGCGTCGGCTGCGACTACGATCGGTAGATCTCGGTTGTAGTGAGTAAGGAGCAGGTCCGAAGCGAGCACTTCCTTGGCGCGTTCGAAAGCGGCGTCGCATTCGGGATTCCAGTTGAATGGAGTGTCCTTCTTGAGCAGTGCGTCGAGCGGCGCGCGGATCTGACGCATCTCTGGAACGAAGGCTCCATAGTAGTTGATGAGGCCGAGGAATGACCGGACCTGGGCGGTATCCTTCGGTTTTGGCATCTGAGTAATGGCATCGATCTTCTTGGGATCGGGTCGGCGTCCAGCAGCGGTGATGACGTTCCCGAGGTAGGTCAGCTGGGTCATCACGAAGTGGCACTTGTCGGCGCGGACGCGGAAGCCGTATGCGGATATCCTTGAAAAGAGGGCTTCCAGGTTGGCGTTGTGCTCGGAAAGGGTGCGGCCGGTGACGATGACGTCGTCGAGGTAGGCAGCAACGCCGTTGAGTCCGGAGATCATGGAGTCGATAATCTGCTGGAAGATGCCAGGTGCTGATTTGACCCAAACGGTAAGCGATTGTAGCGGTAGAGTCCTCGATGCGTGTTGATTGTGAGGAGCTCCTTGGAGTCGTCGTCGACTTCGACCTGTAGGTAGGCGTCGGCGAAGTCGATCTGGGAGAAGACGGTTCCGCCGTTAAGCTTGGTGAAGACGTCCTCTGCGGTGGGCAGTGGGTGCCGGTGCAACAGCAGCGCGTCATTGAGTCTAGTCGAGAAATCGGCGCAAAGTCGGATGGATCCATTGGCCTTTCTCACAGCGACGATTGGCGCGGCCCACTGCGAATGGTCGACGGCGGAGATGACGTTCTGTGCCACAAGTCGGTCGATCTCAGCGTCGAGAAGCGGTAAAGAAGCGTAGGGAACCGGTCTCTTCTTGATAAAAACCGGGTGAGCATCGGGCTCGAGGTAGAGCGTCGCCTTGGTTTTAGTACAGCGTCCAAGTTCAAGCTTGAAGACATCCGTGAAGTGGTGCTTCAGCTTGGCGATCGTCTTGTCTCGGATTGCGTCGTAGTCGAGCGTCTGCACCTTCTGGACATTGAATCTCTTCAGGACTGAGTTGAAGTCCGAGATTTGCTCGATCCATGTGATGCCAAGAAGGTCGTTGTCGTCGGAGACGTAGCAGACGCCTTCTCCAGGATGAGCCTTTCCTTGGTTGTCCATTACCTTGAAATCAGCGTCAAATTTTCCGTGAATTGGCAGTGGTAGACCATTGGCTCCCTTGAAGACATCAGAGGTCTTCTGTAGACGCGGACTTCCGAGTTGCATCCAGGTTGGACGAGAGATGATGGTGACGTCGGCGCCGGTGTCCAACTGGAGTCGAGTGGGATGTCCATTGATGTGAACTTCCAGGTACTTTTGGACATCTCCTGTACGGCCGATGGCTCGTTGGGTCCATGTGCGCGGTGATGACTGCTTGGCGCGACGGCGTGGTGCAGTTCTTGACTCCTGAGCGGCACTGGTAGCTCTGCGGTTTTGCGGGTAGTCCTTCTTCCAATGTTGCTGTTGGCAGATCGGACACGGTGATGGCGGAAGTCGAGGCTTGGTTGCGGTGAGAAGTCGTAGTTTCTTCCTGTTCTGGACGGTGCGGATTTCCGGAGAATTGGCGGCTTCGACGATTTTGGAGTCGGAGCGGAGGAAGCGAACGCGGTAGTCAACTAGCTCAGGGGCCTGGAAGGCGAACACGAGGGCTAGGCATTCTGGCGTATCTTTTCTGATGTCCTTGAAGTTGGCCTCCAGAGCGCGATCCTTGAGTAAGTTGACGAAGTTGTCAATGTCTTCGTTCGGCGAGAAGTTTATCCGGAAACATTCGAAACGGCGTCGAAAAACGCTTTTCTTGGTGCCGAATAGCGTCTTCAGCGTTTCGACCGTGTCCGTCCAGTTCAAGTCTCGTGGTTCCTTGGGCAGGATGTGGCGAACGAAGCGAGTGTGGCTTGCAGCGTCAAGGGCAGCGACGAGCAAGCGTGTCTTCTTCGCTTCTTCCATCCCTTGGCAGTCGACCTCGAAGATGTCTTGTGCCGGTTGAACCATAGATCGAAGTGGTCGTCTTGGTCCGCATCGTAGGAGAATTTTTCAATTCTCCTCGAGATCCGGTCGAACAGCGTCTCTTGCGGTGCAGTTGTGGACGTTGCCATTTTCTGGAGCAGGTCGACGAGCAGCTTCTGTTGATTTGCCATAATCTGCAGCAGGTCCTTCATTGCAGGGTCTTCTGGCATCCCGGCGATGGCGGCGTAGTCCTTGAAGTCGTTGTCCTGATCGCCGGTTGTTGTGTCCTTGGGAAGTCGGGAAGAGCAGGAAGGTTTATTAGAAGCCATGAATGAATGTATAATAAAGTTACAGTTTATATACTGCTCCGGCCCGCCAGATCTCCTGGTCAAACCGGGCAGGTCAGTACTATACAAGATCAACTACCCTACTAGTAGAGATCACAGATGCCCCAACAGTGTTCAATTTATTGATCGGGATAACCGGGGCGAAGTGGACATCTACACCATGGTCCTTGCTTTGTAAGCTTTATCGCTGACATCACAACAATCCTTTAAAGCTCTCCTTAATTTGCGGCGAGACTTCCATTTTACTTCCTTTGTCATAGTCATGGGAAATTTGGCGGATGGACAGACGGACGTGAGTCTGACAAACCAAAAAAACCGTGGACCGTCAAACAAATTGATACACCAAGTTATTGCTTTTATAATTCTTACAAGGAGAATACTTATATTTACTTATGGTGATCTTGTCATAGGCCAGTGATAGGTGACTGCAGTCGAGTTGTGGGAAGAAAGATCAGATGACATCCTACACTGGCTTTTTCTTGGATTTTTTCTTTTCAAATACCTATGCCACTTCGAAAATTAGAAGTGTATTCGGTTGGAAAGTTTTGTTATTTGTTTGTTATTTTGTAATTATTTTGCTAGCTGCTGTTTTTTTCGCTGCAGAACGCGATGCGAGAGTGTCACAAGGTTGGCGAATTATGGATTGAGACGGTTCTCGATCCCGCACATGTGATATCCGGTGCTCTTATCCCTTACACAACTGAGACCCCGCTTGCCCCCGCCTTCAATAGTCATTATTACTTTGGCTCATCACTGATTATTACTATTACTATTACAAGTCTTGAACCACGGATGGCTACTTACACTTTTTTCACTTTTGCCAGGCAGACTTATTGACAAGTGCTCAGTTTTTGCATACTTCAGCGATAGCCAAAGTCATTGACCAACTTGAGTATTGGGCTGGCGGAATAATTTTGTCAGCTTTCAAAGTCGACTTATTCCCTCAGTTATAGCAATCTGATTGGCAAAATGAAAACAGTCTACAATGAAAGGCTCCTATCTTTATTATACATACATTCACTCATTGGAACCATTGTTTTGCAGTAAGGAGACCAATCTTTTTTTAGATTATCAGGAGATCTTCCTCCTCAATTTTTTTCTGATCTCCGGGCCTTTACACTTAGGCTAGCCAAAGTACTTGATAGGCAGTGTTCCCAATTACTTGGTCAAGATCAGAGGGTGAAAAGCCACCATTTCTCAGTGACCTTATCCTCCAAATCTAAAGCAGCTCGTTACACAGAGGGCTAATAGAATGTGCTTCCATTGCTACAGATTGCTTCAGGGATTACGGGTCGTCCTCCGTAGAACGGGCAGCTATGGCTTCTACTCCCGCGTAAAACGAGCTTTCGTAAAACGAGGGGTGATAGTCTTTCGCATAGCACCAAGGCGAAACAACAGCTCTTAGGAAAAACATCAAGAAGGAATGATATTACACTCAGTTTTGAATACAGGTTGTTCTCTGACCCCAGTCATTACCTAAATGGGTCAAATTATAATGGCAGTTGAAGAGTATACGAAGAGTACGTTTCAGGGAATTTTCGGAAATTGTCGAAACTATTGACATTTTAATGAGATAAACCGTTTTCGTTACCGTAAATTCGTTTTCTTTTGAGAGGACACGGTAAAGATTTTGAGACCGATACAAAATAAGTTTTTTGTAAAAGCAAAAATGACAGAAAATGGCAACGCAAATATGAAAAAATGCTCACCAGAAAGTCAATTCCATCCAAAAAGATCATTCCTTTGTATATTGTACCTTGCCACTCAGCGGAATCATCGCTCAGTCGGGGAAAAGCCATCGGAGAAACCAAAATCTTCTCTAATGGGACTGATAGTCCACCGAGAGTCATAACATAAAAAAGGCGTGGGAGCGCCCTAGAGAACAGAGCACTACCGCCAATATTTGAGTAGGCGAACTTGATCTGGAAAAAGTATTTTGAAAGTGTCTAGGTTGTATGGCTTGTGACAATGAAAAGCCTGTTGACATATAATATTTATATGCACCATATGATAACTCGAACATTATTACTTATTTTGTTGGTCATTCGGTTATTATGATCGAAGGTGGTGCGGTGGTAAGCGCCGCGTTATCACGCGCAAGATCAGGGGTTTGATTCCCGAATCGATATCCGCCTAAGCCAACCAAGATTTTCGGATTGGTAAGTAGGTACCGAACTCGCCTGCCTGCGAGGATGAAAGACTGACTTGTACATCGGCTGGACGCCGCAAGTCATTATTCATTGTATAACATCCAATACGCCTCTACGATTCTGACTGTAAGTCGAATGCGGGGCGCGTGTCTCAGACGGGATCGATTAATGTCCAGAGGATTTATCCTTTTATCCTCCATGCAGTTAATGTCAGTTTACATAAGCATTGTAAGAAATGGAATGAAGTGTTTCTAAGTAGAGTGACAAAATTAAAACTTGTGAAAATTATATCCTACCTTATTTTCCTTCATTGAGATCATAGGGAAGAGCCTATGGGTAGCAAACTCGTATCGGCTGAAAAACAGCGCGCGTCTTGTGAATTCCTTAAAATCGTTCAGCGGCCCTAAATCCGAAACTGCTCCACTGCCAAACCTGAAATTCACTTATTTTTGTTGTGATATTCTATAGAGCAGGGTGTACTACCGAGCTTTGTCCAATCTAGTTATAAAGTCGAAATTTTGTTACAGCTGAAATATTTGTCCCCTGGACTGCTAGGTACAACGCTTCACGATCATGTTGACTTCACAAATTAAGCGGCTTCAGATTTTGGTGAAGTGACATTTGTCGTTGTCACGACGAAAGAAAAGTGGAATCGATGAAAGTTTGGATCATTGCATCCTCTCGCTCCCGAAATCTCGACTGTTAGGGCATAGTGGAAGCCCTGTTGCTGGCTTGAGTGGCTCTCCCGCCCCCCGGTCGATGTCACGTGAGACGAGTGCCGAGGCAATACAGGTAGTTATTATTCGTTCTAAGACCCACAAACAATCAGCTAAACGCCGAGTGAAGGGGCGATGTTTTTTCCCATTTTTTCTCTATTATTCTTTTTACTGTAACTAGGATTTTTGTTTACTTATGCTTATAAGTGAATGAATTTTTGCTTACCGTAGTCAGTTCTTTGCACAAGGACCCACATGTACGCAATGACGCACTGTGCGTAGCTCGTCCAAGCGCCCCGCTCTTCTTCATTCTTCTGATTTCATTCTCACCCAGCCCCCTTTTTAACGAATTCTCGGAGCTTTTTTACACTTCACAAACGCCTACCTACACAGTTCTTTCGCCTCAATTGCACTATTTTCCATCTTATCTTCCATTTTTCATCATAATTTGGGTTGCCCAAAATTATCGTGAACAGTGCCTTTCATTTGAGCCCTGTCTGCTCCAATTTTATGTCGTTCTCTTCAAGACACGCAAAAAATTCCACCTTAAGAACTAGAGTTTCTATCCGAATGGGTGTCACTTACACACAGCGTTTTTCGTCGCAGCTTGCCGACGTTAAAGGTACTTTTCCAGTTTTTTCAGAAGATTTATGGTATATGTGCTCAAATACCATCCCAATCTTACTGATATAACTAATTGTGTTGATTTGTCATGTATATGTCGGTGTGTCTCGGAGTGTATCGGTATGTGTGTGTGTTTGATGCGATTCATAACTCCTGTTCTCTTGAAGTAAAAGTACAGGCGACAGGGTAGCAATACCATTGATAGGTGACGGGACTGGACTCCTCCTGCGAGAGTGGGGTGTGCGGGAAAATTTGTCAGCTCAGAACTAGCGTGTTCAAATTTAAGGGATGAGGACAATGACAGTTGGTGGTTTGCACGGGCTTCACCCTTGAAGAACGGGGCGTGCGTAAAAGTTTTTCTAGAAGGTCCTGATTTGAGGGGACAGGCGGCACGATGAGAACACTGATAGTGCGCGGAATGAGCGTAATTTAGTTGAAACTAGTCACCCAACTTGGCATTACTGAGGAATGAGTCGAGTTTCTGGAACACATATGACTTGAGCAGAAATCCGCTCATGACGGGCGAGGCGTACACGAAGTGTGTTGGAATGAGCGTATGTTTGATCGGAAAGTCATGGTTCCGTTTCTTCTGTGGCATCAAATTCGAAAGGGATTGTTGGCAACAAGCTAAGTTCAACACAGTAGGAAGGAGAGAGCATTAGCCGATTCGACTTATAACCAGGTTTGCAGTACAAATTTCATTAATTGTGACGTTCCCAAATCGGAAATGGAAATTGGCTGTGGTTCCGTGCCTTAAGCTCGGTTGCGCGGAAAGGTGAAGGAATTTGCAAGAGTAAGGGAAGGAGGTCACCGTTCTGCTTGCTGCTTACATCGTCTACGAGGATGATGACATCCTTTTGATCTCGCCTCACTTGTAGTCCGAAGATGTTGCTGCCTGTTCAGCTTACCGTGGTCATTCCGTGTGGTGTTGCAGTGCGCCCATCGTGTTATGCATTGGGTGTCACTTCGATCATCGAAGTCGATCTTCGCGTGGTCAGGAACAGTGGCAGATGGGATTAGAAACAGAATTCGGCTACAAAGATAAAGCTCATCTGTGTTCTCTTTGGACTCAAACCATACAAGTGAGTGTGTAGAAAAAGTGGACGAGTTTTGCCTCGATTCTTGCGGATTTTCGAGAGCCGCAGGTATGTATAGGGTATACGAATCTGAACGCTCACCCTATCAAAATGCTCTGAAAAGTCTCAAGACAAGCAAGGTAGTTAGACTAATGAGAATCAACGGCAGCTGTCGACGGAAGAAGCTGCTCTGTAGTAGTACATGGTGCAGATTGCTTATAGAGAGCGATAATTTTGTAAGATGATCATGGAGGCCTGGATTTACTTCTTCCAAAGGAAGAGGAGGACTTTTGCTACTAGGTCTTTATCTGTCCTAAGAATCAATGAATGATCTGCAGGGTATGCTATTCCCTATATGTCATGAACTCTATGTTCATGATGTCATCCCCTTGTTCCCGCCTCCAGCGCCAGGCATTTAAGCGCCGCAGGGCGTTCAGCGGGGTCAGGAGAACAATCTCGTTGCTGGGTCGATACCGCGACCATCTGGCGGCCAGCGAAGCCGCTGAGTCAGCTGGCGGCACCCTCTAACCGCCGCTACAGTACCCTAGACCGGACTTGCCAGTACATGGAAATAAGTTGAGACCGGCGGACTCGTCAAGGCAGACCGCCCCTCACAAGAGACATAGAGTTTCTGTCAAGTCGTCAAATTAGTCAAGGATATCGAAGACTTAGATTTTCCTAGTAGACATTTAGGTCACTGAGAACGTGGAAATAATCGTGATGGATTTGTCTAATAAATGGTTATTGTCTATTGTGTTACTAAGCACCAAACATTAACCCTCTACATCTGGGAAGTGATGCCCCCCAGAACACTATACACCGATCCGTCCCGCTACCACAGAAGTTTGGAGGACGTGTAGGGAATTATATTTCATAAATACATTTCCTTAGTGGTGGTTATTCCTACAACTTCAAGTGGTCATAACGAGTTGAACATAGCTAATGCATAAGAACGATTTAAAATTCGAGAATTCTTACTGAGAGCCGAGTGTTCCAGTATAAGCAAAGGCGGATTGACTTGTCCTGTTCACGATAACAAACATATTGGACGCCCATTGTTACTGTAATAGTCGACTTCAACATATTCACTCAACAAATGTGATGATTTACTCAATTTATGTTTTTTGGGTGGATTTTCAAAAACAACGCGCTCAAATAATTGTTGCATCTCATCGGTATTGGCGCTTGTCAAGCTAGCCAGTGAGCAGTAATCTGTGAGCACCATCTCCAGGATTAATTCCTTGTAGTTCTCTACATTGCCTTTGACCGTATTCAATTTCGAAGATGGTGTAGTACCATGAGGTGCACTGCCAGAGTTCGCATTGACCGGGGATTGAACCTTGGCTCTAAGTGCCTGGCCAATTGAGCCTTTAACCCTTTGACGACAATGCGGGTTCACGGACGCGCCCACGGGAACATACTCCCTTCTTTTCGCGCGCTACTGGCACCGACCAATGGGTGACACTGTCCTGGGAGAAGATTTTTCCACAGGTTTACTGAATTTAGCAGTTGGTTAGAGACTGAAAGTATGCTGGCACCCAAAATTGAGTTTCAATGTCCCATGCGTTAGTCATAGTGGCACCCACCGGAGGGTGCTATTGTCGTCAAAGGGTTACTTTCTTCCATTCGACTCACTGGTATTATTTACATTGGCTGCCCACCGAAATTTCACAGAACTTCATACTCATTCAAAACGCTCGTGCCATTTCCAGCGAGAGTCGTGTCAAGGCATGCAAGGGTGCTTCAACACACAAAGCGATTGTTCCGAGCGAATCGCAAAGTATGGGCTGTTCAAACTTTATTAAGACTCTAAAGTGATTTTGGACGGAAACGCGGGCGCGCAGAGGCAAAGGGGCGTGCTGCACCATACGGTACGCAATGGTTAAATGAATGGGATTCATCATCAGCGCTAGAAAATTCAAATTCTCGACACTCCGTTCGTTTCGTTAGTCAATCCGTTGCAGTGAGAATTATTGTTTTGTTTATTCCAGTAGTTGGACTGCCTTATTGGACTGTTGTCTACACTGGCTCACATGTTCTCTTTGAAAGAGTAACTTAACAAAACCCACCTTGTTTCCGACTCTACTCCACCGATTTCCCCTTCTTTCGCGCGCTTGACTAGTGGCGCCACCACCAGAGGCCTTGATCACTGCACCATAATGGAGATGTTTAAAAAAAGAGGATTCTAAACTTGCCTGTGCTTCTGGCGATGCCTCTGATACTCTAAGTTGCTCGTAGTACTTTGTTAAGCTGACTCTAAGTTGCTCGTAGTACTTTGTTAAGCTGAAAACAACTTATAAGAATATCTCGCATGAGAGTAGGACGTGGATATGGAGGCTGCCATAGTTGCTATTACAGGAGATGAAGTCAATAGCTTTGTTTTTTCTTTAAAGTCCATCCTATCGTATACTTTTGCATTTTTCTAAACCATAGCTCCATATAGCGTTCTGAATGTCTTCGTCTTGGAAACGAATATTTTTTGCTTGCATGTCTGACGTAGCGCTCTGAAGTTCTGTAGCGGTAGATCCTCCACCAAAATGCTTCAAATATGAGTATGAGAAAAAAGCAGCAAGGCCAAAAGTGAAAAGTAAGACCAGAGTGAATATTGAAGGCAAAGGTGAACCTTTTCAATGAGATTCACTCTAGTCTTACTTTTCACTTTTCACTTTTTGCATCATTCATCCCTGGCAGAGGAAGGTATGGAGGCCTTGATGGCTTTGGCGCTAACATCTCGGGCTTCTTTTCCTTTCTTTTAGATAAGGTATACACTATTAAAATAGCGTGAAGTTATTTGTTGGCAAGTGGCGTACTATCTCACACGCATGGTCATGGGTTTCCGGAACGATATCCGTATAGGCCAACGAGGTCGGTCAAATAGTATCCTAGGATAAAAGCACTGACTTATACACTGGCTGGTAACCGCATGTCACAGTATCGGCCACTTAGACATTCAGTACGCCTCTACGACTGTGAATGGAAGTCGAATGCGAGGCGCATCTCTCAGAAGGGATTGCTTAACGTCAAAAGACTTCATTTTATTATAATAAAGTCAAGGTTAGTATCTGCACAAAATCCGCTTAGACCGCCATCATACTTAGTAGTCTCAGTTCAGGCAGTGCCAGGATGCCGGTCAGGTATAATCCATAATCACTTTTTGGAGTGTCACTTTAGAAAGTGAGGGTCCTAGTAAACTTGATTTGGATTATCCTGTCTTGAAACCACAATTCTCTCGGTTCTGGCAGATTTTATCTAGATAGGGGAGGAAACTCTATTGGTGATAGTAGCCGATAAGATCCGATAGTGATTATTAGAAGTCAGTAAGACTAGTTTTTTACGCTATTCGTTTCAGATATGAGTGTTATTTCTCTGTGATTTTTGGGTGTCATGGGATCGTAGAAACAAAAAACACAAAATGGTGGAAAGACTATAAGATGCGCTCAAAAGCAATAGGCGCTGCTCCTTTTCATCAGGCATGCAATAGGTGTATTTGTACATTTTTAAAAGCACAATCTCAAAGTACTACTACTCGGCCACCATACTGAAGTGTACTTTTTAGCAGAACTCGTTCTAATTTTACAGCAGTTGTTCTAATGCTGAGCTCCATTTACAGTGGCTTACTTCTCTGTCACGATATTGTAGTAGAAGTTTTCCATATAATGCAGAATCATCAGAGTATTAGTCCAGAGACTGTTGAAATAGCTTCCATTTTGCAATATTATATTTCCTGTAAAACAGTATTCATAGTCTGACTAGATTATATAGATTTTCGGAAGGCGTACTGCGGCGAAATAACAGCAGTTAACAAACACAACATGATAACAAACAAGTATTCATATACTGTGAGATCATAGAAGGACGGGAAGTCATACGGTACGACATCGTCTTGCTGGAAGATCACTTTTCACGCGGGAAGGTCTCGATCGGGCGGGACGTACCGTATAAAAGGCCGACCCCTAGTGCTGAGTCGTCTTTTACATTCGTTTTCTACTTTGTCTCTTCAACTCCATTTGCACCCCCTCGACTTCCTAGAGTCCCAAGGGATTCTAGCCCTGACCCTTTTTCATTTCTTTCTAACTCTTGATTCATTGTGTTGCTTAAGAAATTGTTGTCGTTCGCGAATTGTCACCTGGCAAGACCCTGGGAGACACCAGGATATCATTTACTGTTCAGCATTCAGAATAGAACATAGCCGCTTAGAATGCGAACTGCGCCATAGAATGAGCTTCCCCTTTGTTCCCTTTCCCCTTCGTCCCCTCTCCCCTTCCCCCAACCCCCCCCCCTTTCCAGCCCGTACAGCATGACATGAGACAAAACGTCTTAAAAGAGGTGTTATAAGGGCTCAGCAGTTGTACCGGTTATATGCCGACCAATTGGTGGTCATTACCTGGAAACCTTAGCCGTGCACCACTGTTCGCATTGGAGCAGCTTTGACGACAATGCAATCATTTGATCGTCGTAGCGTAACTTATTTTATTTGGACTATTCTCTCATTATACTGCTGCTCCTTGTTAAAATATTGTTCTGAACATCTATTCAAGAGTAGCAATAAATAAGAGAGTAGCGCAGAATAAAATCACCAATGCCGAGATCGTCGGCCAACTGAAAGGCAATTTTGGACGTTTTCGGCTTACTGTAGCCAGCTGTACCGAGTGACACAAACATTTGAGTGCTCCTCTAAATATCTCTTCCGTACAACTTGTCCATGCTTTAGTTGAACTACTTTTTCAAAACCTTATATTGCTCTGAATACGCCGATTTTCGCGTTTTCTCCGCTAGTTCTGCATTGCTCTGGACTGTTTCTTCCATTATTCGTTTGAAACCAGGTACCTCAAAATTGTCGTGAACTAGGCCTTCATAAATTCTTCAGCGTATGAAATGCTTGATTGCATGACAATCATGTAAAGAATCAAAGTCACAGAGTCGAGAAGTTTTATCCAGTTGCTACGCTGAAATTTCCTCCTAGAGCAGTATATTTAGTTTAACACCTATTTATGCTGGGAGTCAATACTTGTTTTTCTGTGACTTATGTAACAGAGATGAAAAATACATCTTTTTTTTTCGCCACAAGTATCTCTTCATGATTTTCGGACTAGGACTTCCTTGCGTTGGAGAAACTTGAATGGAGAAAATGGGAATCTAATCAATAGCTGTCAGCAGTCGAAGGCATTGCTAACGATAATTCTGAGATATATGGTTCAAATAGAATATTAGAAGTTATGGTACAGAATAGTGCAAAGATGGCGAGGAAAGTGCAAAAGTCGGCAGATTTCGGAAAAAATTAGAGAGGGTTTGTACGAGTTTATGATAGCAGAAGCGGCAAGGAAAGGGTATACGGACGAGTTTTCAGTTACCGCAATAGCGCAAGGAGCTGGCTATAGAGGTGAAAATGGCAAATATTGCACTCCAGTTGGTGCTTTCATAGTGCTGAAAGCATCCTACTTACTATAATATAAAGCGCTTCTTCTGTCGTTCTGTCTGTCTTCTGTCGTCTGTCGTTATGTATGTCTGTCACGAAATTCCTTAGCTCCTTTAGATCTGTTTGGAGAGACCGGGTCAAGCGTGGGATGGGTGGGTCATGTCCCGAGAAGTATGAAGCACACGTCAGCCCACAGTGGGCGTGGCGTGCATCAAAATGAGCTGTACTGAGGGCCATGATTCCAAATTCAGTCACAAGACGGCTTCAAAACTGAGGTTTAAAGGTGGCTAGAGGTGTGCATTGGTAAGTTAGATCGATCTGGAGAGACCCGCCCACGATGGGCGGGGCGTTCTCCAAAAATGCAGCGCTTTATGAAAACATTTTGTAAAATCATAAGTCCTGCCCCCTTGGACCTAGAAAGTTCAAACTTGGTAGGAGTACAGCTGACAGGATGAGGACACTTACGGTGGGTGGCAGGACCAGACTCCGCCCACAGGGGGGGGGGGTTGCGCGGAAACCCATAAATCCGATAAAGGTCTACAATGACAATCAGCTCATTTGGCTTCGTTCCTCATGGCTAGAGCCCCTAGCGCACGCGATAGCGTGCGTGGCCGCTATCGCGTGCGCTAGGGTTTCCCTGAAAAAGGTAAAGGAGACGTATGATTGCAGGTCCCGTATTACTGCGTCGCCGTCTGTAACGCCTAGGTGTATCCCATACGAGCGTACTATTCGTCAGCTCATTGGAAATGAGGGGATGTGGGAGTAGGGCGAAGCAGGATCTCTGAAATAGGTCCAATCTCAAAATTTTTTCGTCCATTTCCACTTATTCCTATGCAACTAAATAATGTCATCATAAAGCCGAACAGAAATGTGTACCCGTGTCAGTTCAAAATATTCAGGCACACGTTACAACAAAAATGGTTTTTGAGATTCCCCTAGTACGAACATGTGATCTCCGTGGATAGCATGTGGGACATCGTTAAGTCGGAAATGGTAGGGCTTATGAGGGCTCCGAAACCGGGTTACTCTAGAAGTGCCCGTACTATAACGGCCTCGTTAATGTTGCAACATTCACAATGAAGCGTTAGGACGCCGACGGATAGTACGCTTATATAGGAAAAACCCAGATGGTCACATATATACACATACGTGAACTCGTACAACTTGCTTTATCACTACTTTTAAATTCTTACGTCTTTAAGAACCCGCCAATTTATCGCGTTTTCTTCGCCATTTCTGCACTATTTTGCACCGTAACTTCGACAACTTTTTTTAAATTCCAGCTAGATACGGTAGAAATATCGTAGTCTGAGCCTTTGCGATGACTCACCATGATGAACAACCCCCTTCGGTATACCGACTCCCATATCCTTTGATATGCAAATAGAATCATTCCAATCTAGTTTTCTTTTCTCCTCATGGCTCTCTATGTCTTCCCAATCTATCCCGAAATCGTCGGGACCGTCTGAAAAACTTTATATGTAATTATAAACACTCTTGTTCCATGGCTTCGAAGGATCACTGCGCGGATGTTAGCTTGTAGAACGGAACATCGGATCAAAAGATGCGCTGTCAAATCATAAACCGAAATATTCTATCAAATGGACTAAAACAGTTATCACTGGTGTTATACCGTTTATTGGGTGCGGATGGTTACCAAAAAATATAAAGAAACCAGAGCAGCTGGAGAGCGACATGTGAGACTGTTGGATTGCGTAAAATATGTGACGCTTCACTAATATTAAAAATCATGAGAGTGCTCTGATTGTATACAAATGGGGATCCCGGTATCCGCTCCTTTCATGCAACTGGCTCGAAATACTGAAAACGGAGGAATGCTGAAATTTTTCGAAGCTAGCATTCACCACTAAAACCTACATTATTTTGGCTGCTTAATTATGCCCCATATCACCACTAGTTGAGCTTCTGTTTCAGTTATTCTGTGCATCTTTTTTCCTGCACAACTTTCATAATTTTCTTTCTTAGCCTTCTCGCTTCAACCTTTTGCTAGAGTTTTTTTTATTTATCTTAAAGCTTGGTTTTCACGTGAGAAGCCATAAAAGCTGTTCGTCGTTAGCGAAAAATAAAAGCAAAGGTACCAGGTAGCCCGCCTGTAACAAAATGAATCTAAAAGAAAGCCTTGGCTGCTTTCATAGTACGCGATTTGGTTGTGAGCGAGCGAGCGACCGGGGAACTAATCGTCCGGCAGTATCGACCACGATTCAGTTGTGAACAAGGGGCTAACTCCGCCCCGGTCGCTCGCCGGCCAAATCGTGGACTATGAAAGCGGCCCTTAGAAAGATCCTAATCTAGAACTTCAAAGCGTAGAGCTGTAAAAATACAACTTTCACACGTCTACTGAACAAAGAAAAAAACGTCAGCGTTTCTTCCGTTCTTTAAAAAAAATGATTAAGTCACCATCACACCAAGCTTCTTCCGCATAGAAGCCGAATCAAGTGATTCGGCAGGAGGGATGGAAAATTCCCTACTTTTTCCCTACTTCTCTATAGGTCCCTGCCGATCAAATTCAGTCATTTTTTCAGTAAGACAAAATCGGGTAGAGAACTTAGCTAAAGGAAGGAGGGGCACAAAAGTTAACTATGGCACCTTATTCTAGGTGTGGTTTTCGAAGGAAACAAAGAAACCTACGAATTTCTTCCTCCTTCTCAGTTTCGTACCTACACCTAGGTTTCAAGCGCCTCCTCATCATTGTGTACAACTGAAAAGGAAATGAATTCTTATTACGAAAAGCTTACTATAGGAAACTGGATCATTTTCGATAAAAAGGAGACTAAGAATAGCAACTCCGTGTTCATTAGTAAAACATGTGTTATGATGCAGTTGTTATCATTCATATTGGTATTCTAACAAGTTTGAAGTTTTCCAATTTACATCTCACAGCCTTTGCAAATATTTTGCGGCTAAATCTTGTATAAACACCTATTTCATCACTTTGACCTAATACAACCCGGGTAACGGAACTTCTCTCCAATTGCGGCTTTCTCCCTTGCGGCATGCGGCAAATGTTACTGCAGTTATCGTAATCACCTCGCCTCCCCGCCAATCGATGGACCCGATATTTTTTCGTTGATTGCCTTTCTTTTTTATTAAATTTGATCGTTTTTTGTTTCTTTTCCGTTTTTATGTTTATCAGACTTGATTGATTAGAATGACCCCCCCCCCCCCTATACTAGCGACGATCAAGGCCGCGCTGGAACTTAACAGAGCGGCCAGCCAATTCAAATAATTAAAGGACTCCCTACCTCACAAATTGCGCGCTCCAGTCTTCCATCGCAATCCTAAGATACGCGGCGGGTGCGGCGTGTGCGACGCCGTTTTCGGGGAGAAGATTCCAGACCCAATTCAATCCGAGAGTTTAATGTATTTTTCGAAATTTCTGTTGGTATTTTGGATTCCTTTGTCATTGTCACTTCACTCTGCCTCAAAATTCCGCCCTTCAACTCAATTACAGTTCACCTAAATATCGCGAGCTGTGCCTCTGCATGGGAAGGAAGTATAAGCCTGTGTGTTGTATGACTTATTTACAAGTATTAATTAGCCTCATATTGCGAACATAGATTAGTTTCTGGGCTTCAATATGCAAATCCACCTGTTTTTGTCAATCTGGTTTGGATGTATGTTGTGCACGATCAGGTGAAATCGCGCGACTGTATCAGTCTGTAATCGTTGTTCTTCCGAGCGCCACGTCTTAGTTGGTAGTTTTAGAAAGATGCCTTACGTGCAAGACTCTTCAACTCGTTTACATCAATTCATCCGAGGCTATGGAAGAGAAGTTGGCAGACTGCCCGCATCTCGTTCTGGGGTAGTTTCAGAGAAACAGGGGGGTCGTATCAAAAAACATCACAGCAGCTACAAGAATGGTCACAGGAAACATGAGAAAGGATCAAATAAATACTCTGCAGAATCCTATTTTGATCACAACTTTTCTCTCCAGGACCAAATTCGGAAAATTTTAGTTCTCGAGATTCCTGTTCCATATGGAAAAACGCAAGGGAAAATAAAGTCGGAACTTGCAGATTAGAACTATTACCGTAGCTTGTGACTCGCTCACATTTCCGCCATAATCGTAGCTACAATCGAATGTGGGTAGATAGCCTTCGCAGCGGATTGCGGGAGTCAGTCTACTACAAATCAGTAGCACTATGTATTCTCCCAGACAGGTCTAGTTACCCTTAGCCCGAAATAGCAGATAACTCTCATATTATGGGCAGATAGGAATCCGAGATCCTGTCTCCACCATTATGTTTCGATATGTTCCCATGTACACCTTAAAATCAGCTTCTGTGGAACTTATTAACAGTGGAAAAGGAAGGTTAATGAAAAGTCTTCATACTACAAAACGAAATATTATAGTATGTTTGGTCAGGATGTACTTACTAGGGAGGGGTAATATATTCACCATGAAACTCAGAATGGAGACCCAGATGCATTTATAAAGTTTAGAATGCTGTTTACGAATTGGAAATCAAAACTGCAAAGAGGCTTTCGCAAAAGAGTTATGGGGCTCGAAATACGCTCGACAGTAATGTTAATCGGAACTACGCACTCGTCCTTTTGATATCAAGCGTCGAGTGGCGTAGTGGTTGTGCTCTCGGTTCACAGGCGGAGGAAAAAACTGAAACACCGCATTTGCTCAGTTTGTTCACAAATTGCGCGCCTTACACATGCTCCTCCTCTACAACCACGGCAAACAAGTCAGTCCTATTGAGATTTAATAAATACTGGCCAGGAGTAACACAGTAGCCAGGGTTTTCATTAACACCCCGCTATCTTATGATAAATCTCTGGTATTTAACAATGAACGTTTCTGAAAGTTCAAGATAAAAAGAGCCACACAATTTACGAGCCGAACCATTCTGTCTTGAATAGGTGCGACAAGCGCAAATAAAGCGAAAACAAGCAGGAAAAGCGTTCACTTTAACAAATGTTTAACACATCCTCAGAAGCCTTTGTGGGTGGAACGGAAGCGTTAGCACGACGCCACATTGACGCTTGATATCGCAGCGAAGTGCGTTCCAGTTTACCCTTCCGTCGGGCAGGTTTCGAGCACATTCTTGTGGAAAAGCCATTTTGCAATATTAATTCCCTTTTCGTGAACAGCACTCATAGCTCTATCGATATATGTATCGCGGTCTCTATTCTAAATCTCATGACAACTAAATACCCCGCGTTGATTACATAGATACAATAGCGCCATTTCGCATAACAGGAGTGGCAGAGGCTGAAATAGCCATTCGCCGAATACCTTGAACATTGCGGTGCTATCGATTTACATGTTCTATAGTAACCTAACTCCCCTTATTTGGCAACTAATTGCAGTTTATTGTTGAGGGTACGGTAACGGTTGAGATAGTCAATATGATTTTAAGAAAAATATCTGGAATTAGAGCAGAATCCAATTTAAGCCAGATATGAGGTTTTAAATTGCTTTGATCGCTTTGGAGATGAATGGACATTGAATTTTGATATTCTGTTCTGTTAGAAACAGAAATGAGCTAAGGTCATGCTCGTTTTGTTGCCAAGCTCCAGTTTGATTTTTAAAATAATTAAATTGCCAATTACACACTCACAAACTTCCAGTCTAGCTCTGCAACAAGTGCTTCTTCTAGAAGTTGACGAATTCCGGTTTTATTGTTAGCACTGAAAGTGAAGGCTGCGCTCACTAAGCCGCATTAATATGGACTACATTGTGATCATTGTATTCAACATTAATATTAGTATTATTATTACTATTATTGACATTGTTACAAGGAAGGTCCTGCATTAATTTCGCAAATGGTTTACAATCAAATTATGATACGAATGACGAAACTATGAAAAGGAAACTGTAACTGGAACAGGTAGGCGCCATAAGGAGTAGTAGGTATTTATTAGGATCTATAAAATTCACTGTAGAAAACACATTCTTCTATAACTTCGGTTGAACCAAATATGTAGTACTTTGTTGATTGATTCCTAGTAAGATTGTTGCAAAGGAGGGAATTAATAAGTAACCAGTCTCAATTCTCTGTATCGCTTCTAAGGCTTTATTACTCCTACAAAAAATCATTACATTGTGTGGCATATCATGTTAAAAAATTATGCAAGTTACTGAGTAGTTTCCAGCAAAATCCTAAGAAATTTCGAGTAGTTTTTACCAAAAGAAAAAGTGAAAGCTAAGTTAGTCTGAAAATAAAGCAAAAAAAACGTATCCCCGTCTTTTCTCCATTTTTGTTATAGCTAAATTACTTAATGTTTTCAGTGTAGAATGGTATTTAGATCAGATAAGCTCATCGAGCAATGCAAAATGTTGTTCAACCGATTAGAAAAAAAGTACAATGTAGGTGCGGAATTCTTGAAAAAGCAAACTCACAAACGTGTCACACTGAGCAGTTCTAGTTCATCTTTGTTTGCTTCCTCTACAACTCGAAGCGAAGAAGATTTTGTCAGAACTCGAAAAACATATAGCTGAAAGCATTATTTTTTTTTCGAAAATTCAATGTTTGACAAAGCTGAAGAAGAAATAGATGATGAAATGTAAAACATTGTATCACATCTTATTGCGTATGTTTATCAGTTGTATTTTATACTATATGGGGTGTTCCAAAGTAATGCCGGGTGCATTGATTCCAAAACTTATGAGGCAGGAGTAATTTATTGTTTCTACTTCATTTGTTATCAATTTGTTGCATGAGATGGTTTCCTGGCAAACTGGATACAATACCCACCCTAAATGTTCAAAAAAAAACACGAAAAAAACGCGTGTTCGCGTTTTTTCGTTTTTTCTCTGTAACTAGGTTAATTTACAGTTCTTGTATATAGTGTGCTATATGGTTGAAGTCAACTCCTCGAGCTCTATAGCATGGTTTATCTAAAATTGTGATAAGTTCTGGAATATTGCTTCCACATAACTTGGAAATTAGTGCTTCGAGTTTAAGAGAAAAGGTTATCCAATCGTCCAATCGTTCAAAATCCCGTACACGCCAATTTAAAAAGAGCATAGGTTTTCTTGCTTTTTCGGTAAAGTTCCTGATGACCAGGGAGGAGCTATGCATTGTTTTGTTTGTAAACTCTTTGTGAACGATCACTAACTGTAAAAAATGGTAACTTATCTGGGCTCTCGGACTATACATAGGCTCCAGATAGTGCCCCAAAGCATAGTAGACAAAATTTTGATTTTTGCATTCAAAGTAAACATCCGAAAACCTACATAGTTTGAATCCGTTTTCAAAAAGCTACTCAGTCATATGAAAATCGATCCATAATGTCCACTTCGAGTGTGCACCTTTAGCACTGCTTTTCTACCCTTTCCATTCTCTAGACCACCCTACTGGCTCTCCAGCTCAGCTAGCCAGGACAGGGTATTGTCCCGCGACCTCTGCGGCTCTTGCAGTAATTACCTAGGGAGTTTCTTCGCACCTTGACAATGGCCTATCTATTAATGGTGCCGCAGTCGTAAACTGTTTTACAATCCATACATTCAAATGTAGCCGCTACCTTAACCTACTGATGAACTTGAAAATGGTGCAAATATTCAAGATTATACGAATTACACACGAAAAACTTTAAATTATGACTAATATCGGTAGAAACGAAACATCTGACTGAGCTGGAGAGCCAATAGGGTGGCCTAGAGAATGGGAAGGGTGGAAAAGCGGTGCTAAAGGTGCAAACTCGAGTGAACTTTGTGGATCGATTTTTATATGACTGAGTAGCTTTTTAAAAATGGATTCCAACTATGTGGGTTTTCGGATGTTTACTCGGAATGCAAAAATCAAAATTTTGTCTACTATACTTTGGGGCGATATCTGGAGCCTATGTATAGTCCGAGGGCCCAGACAAGTTACCATTTTTTACAGTCAGTGATCGCTCACAAGGAGTTTAGTATGAATTATTCCGAAACAGTGCATAGCTCCTCCCTGGTCATCAGAAACTTCACTTGAAAAAGCAAGAAAACCTATGCTCTTTTTAAAAACATGGCGCATACGGGATTTTGGACATTTTGGACGATTGGACGATTGGATAACCTTTTCTTTTTCACTCGATGCACTAATTTTCAAGTTATGGGGAAGCAATATTACTGAAGAATAGGCACACCATTTTCTGAGAATAGAAGTCTATCCAAGTTGGCTATTCTTCATTTTGAAAAGCCTCTGTCATTTGAATTTGGCCCATGGCCAAATTCATTCATTTTGGAGTAGACTGGTATCGAAGTGATCAGGACGATCTGAGAAATGACCTGATCTTATTTTCACATAATGCCGGGAAATATTGGCTACTCCACGTTCCACAGACTACTTTCAATAGAAGAAAGTGTCCTGTGGTTATAATTAAAGGAGGCGTCGCTGCTAATGACGTACCCTCAGGAACTTTGATGAGTGGGGGACTTCAAGGTGGAACTTTTCAAAATTTTAGATAAATCATGTTATAGAGCTCGAGACGATGAGTTCAACCATACAGCATACTTTATACAAAAACTGTAAATCAACCTAGTTACAAAGAAAATACGAAAAAAACGCGAAACCGCGTTTTTTCGTGTTTTTTTTGAACAATTAGGGTGCGACACAATTAGGGTGCGACGGTCCAGATGCCCATTGAATGATACAGAGGAAGATCAATCAAAGACCAGTCGCAAAGGCTCGATAGGCAAGTGTTTCTAATGAAATGATCACTTAAACAGATCGCACGCGAGTCGATCCTAGTCCTAAATGCTCCATCAAAAGGATCGCAACAGAATTGGATGTGTCGAAGTTGTTGATGAGGCAAATCGTCCTTGCCATTCCTACCGTACGCAAAAAAAGCCATCGTCGATCCGACTAGGCAACACGGGGTCAAAAGACGCAGGAGGTTCCTGACTTGTTTAAACGGACACATGGACCTCCATCGCTATAACGAGAGGACTGTGGCGATCGATCCGATTCTCAACTCAACTGTGTTTTGGCCAGCAACATCAAAATGCTATCTCTTGGAAATAGTCGCTATAAGAACAGCATAATGATGGTTCAGAGAAAGTGTAACCAGTATTAATTGAATGTCGTTGATTTCGTTTTCCGAGTTAAGAAAGTGACAAATATGTGGACTTGGGTAACATACTGATGGACGTGCTAAGGCCTTAATCAGATAGCCTTCCTGGAACTGGATGGTGGTTTTTCGAGTGGCCAGCGTTCAACCTCGCATAGCCTCGCTCGTACAAGATTGATGCCGGCGCAAACTGTCCGGCTTCAATAGTATCGAGAATTAGCCGGTCTTGACCCTTTTGAATTCTCCATGTAGCCCTAATTCAAAGAGAAACCTTCCAACCTTGCCATCTCAGTTTGGAGTCCTTGAAAGCCAAAACGGAAGGAATGGAGGGATACCAGCATGAAATATGCGAAGAGTTCGAGAGCAGACTTGAACATGTATCCGTGCTCATCGAGGTTATTTGGAACGCTATTGTTGTTGCTGCACATGATGTAAACAAACATGTGCATAACTCACAGGCTTGAATTACACTGCAGTGAATAGGCGCCCACAGACAACTTTTACAGTAGCCCACTTGTAGTTTTCACCCTACACTTGCACATTTTCGGAGCTTGAACTAGTTTTCTCTCGAAATTCTCTTTCGCTGGAGTATACGGTTAGAAATAATCTGATCTGGAGTGTTGAACAAAAATATAGTCCCCATCAGGGTCAGAAGATCCCTGATCCAAAAGTTCTTGTATCGCCCCGAAGGGAACAAAGAGAAAAAAAATTAGAAGGGAGCGCTTAGCGGTGAAACCGTAAACTGGTAAAATAGTTTAACCCAAATTATGCGATGTTTGTCTTCATCAAACTCTGGGAAGCTGATGAGGAAATATGTTTTTATCTATGCGTCACCAGAGCTATCAGGTCCAATCGAGCAAGCTCTTGATGCATACTACCCTACAGTGGTATGGCATACAGAATTTACATTTTCATTGTTATACATCTCGGTTATGAAGGACGCGATGGGCAGACCGCAGATATCGAGAACGGAGATCGAGGAGTGTGCCGTCACACACTACGCGAACCGATACCGGTTCCGTTCGACGATACCGCTTTGCCGCTGCCTTACGCCAACACAAGGCCTGCCTCCGGCCTCCGCGAAGAGAAGAAAGAAGAGAAGGTGGAAGGCATATAAGTCAGATGAAGCCGAGAAAGGCACCCGAACAGGACCGCATCTAAGCGGAATTTTTTAATCGGCATCTTACACTGTCATCAAGCAGCTCACCAACAGGTATAAGAAGTACTTGGACGCATAGAGAATTTCGGATCAATGGGAAATGTCAAATACGATTCTTCTGTTCAAGGAAGGCGAGCGCGACGGAATGAAAAGCTACGCCCAATTGCGCTTCTCTCATAGCCGTACCAACTGTTTACTGAGATTAGACAAAACACACTCGAGAGGCAACTGGACGACTACTAACCAGTCGAACGAGCCGGGTTTCGCAAGGGTTTCTGTTGTAGGGCTCATATCTACACCATCACACAGCTGATAGAGCGCGCCAAGCATTAGAAACAGCCACTCCTTCCCTTCTTTATTCGACAGTGTAGAGCTCAACTTTGTCTGGAATGCATTGCACCATGCAGAAGGCGACCCATGCTACATCAACCTTCTGGGACGATGCAATACAGGAACGTTCATCACTAGCACATGTTCCAATGAGAGCTGTGCGTGCCGGTTGAAAAAGCAGTCAGGCGGAGTGGTACGTAACTCCTGAACCATTCACCAACACACTCAACCACGCGATGCTGTAAGTGGACTGGGATGATAAGGAGCAACATGGATAAGAAATTATGCAACTTGCGCTATGCAGACGGTATCGTCCTCATCAGCCAAAACTGAAAGAAGCTGCGACAGATTGTGAAGGAGTTGGACGACGTCAGCGAAGTCATTGACCTCACGATGAACAGAATCAAGAAAATGGTCAGGCAAAACGAGTGGGCGGATGCATCACCAACCTAACTTAAAAGAGTCACACTACCGTTAGCCGGCCAATTTCCATAGACAAAATCCCAAATGTAGAGATTATGAGGCACAGAAGATGTGCGTGTGTGACGATGAGAAACATCAAAAAAGCAACTTAGTTCGTAGCGGACAAAAAAATAGCGCTGCCTTTTCAACTCTACGGTATTCCCGCTCTCTGTTACGTATCCGTGACGTGGGCGGAGAACAAAAGTCAATGCTAGTTTTGATGCGCGCCCAAACAGTGTTGGAGCGGACGTTGCTTAACATCAGCTACACAGTGCAGGAAAATCTCAACCTCCGTAGCGCAGAGACGCGCTCAATTTCCGGCATTCGTGACGCGGAAGTGTATACGTGGAACGCAAAGAAACGATGGGCGGGACACGTGGTTAGACGCATGGACGACCGGTGACCCACTTGCGTTACATTCTGGCACCCACGTGAAGTTAAGCGTGGACTTGGCCTCATGCAACGAGATGTAGTGACTCACTTGAGATACCTCAGGAAAATGCTGGCCAGCACTGATCACATACCGCTCAGGATCGCCAAAAATAGTGGGAGGTCACAAAGTGATCCTTTAATCGCTCATATAGCTTTAACATCTTTCATGTTCTCACAGATTCAAATTGTACATTTTCTCATGACCTTAGCATTCCACACGTTCCCATGGCATCACCGCTTCTGCATAAACAAAGGCTCCTTCGTCTTCCGGAGATCGAAAACATTGATATGATAGGCATATAAGCTCGCTGCCGCGAGAATGCTCCTCAGTTCAACCGTTCCTCGTCGGACCAGCGTGCGAGTGCCTTCAGTGCTTCCATCAGTGCTTAACTTCTCATGTTGGTGACATCTGGTGCTATCTGGTAGATCTCTAGCCTTTATTGATGTCCTTGGATCTCTTATAATCTCAGTTATCTATGTCGTATTCGCATTTCCTATTGTGCCTTGCTTTGTGCCATTAATCATACCTTACAACTCGCTTTAATTCGTTTGTTCGCGTTGTTTCACTTAGTTAAATCACCCAAGTTTGAGGAGTGCCAATAAAGAATACCGCGTGGCAAAGTGTTCTATCACATCTCTTCTTATTCAATACCAATGGGATTTGCCCGGTTTGCGTCGAGCTTCCTCCTTCTTGTGACGAACTTGGAAAGCTCTGATGACCAGATATTACCCTGCTCGAAACAAACGATAGAATTCTCATAACAACATTTCTTAAGAGAATACTCAGAACTACGCGCGCGGGTTTACAAATTCGGTGCAAAGCTGTGAAAGAAGGACGGCTTTGATACGGAACCGACCTATTGCTCTTTATAGTAATACTAACAATCCGTAAAGAGCCCAGTACTTTCTCTGTGTTTGGACTACTGGCGCAGCGGCTGTACTGCAACTGAGCGACCTTGTTAGTTAGTCAAACCGGAGCCTCGAAGGTGTGCTCTCAATGTTGTCGCCTGATAGCCTCATTATCATCTGCATTTGTTAACATTACCCCTTCTTATGTATAAACTATTGGTCAAGATTTCCAACTACATTTCAGTCTCTTCGAATGAAAAATGCGAAGCTGTTCAGACTATGTTATAAGTATGATGAGAGATGGGAGCGGGATGTCTCCCGCCCTTTACAACTTCTTATCAGCTCTCATCTGTTGTGATCAGTCTCTGTCACTATGTTTTTCTGTTGACAGTACTGGCGCAACGGAGCCAATGATCCTTTTTTCCCATCGCCTCTTATCATCTCTTATTCACTGCTATCACTTCTTATTGAAGGTATCTGCGATCCCTTCCCAATCAACATCACTTTTCAAAAAGGTAAAGTTTTTTCCGAAGTACTACAACGGTAAGGAGGTTGGGGGATCTCGGTTTATGACTTCACTTACCTAGTTCTCAATAGCAATTATCTCTTTTCTTCATTCACCCCCCAAAGGTTAGCGAAGGCAGCTTAGCTATTCGCACGAAAGAACCTAGTGGTTCTAACCTTTTATGAGCCCTATACTATCAATACTTATAGATATGATCCCTTCCATCAACTACCACCATCTTTCCAAATTTGGGTGATGTGATTAGTTATCAGGTATAGGAGTTATGAGGTCTTCGTCAAACACACACCGACACAGACACACTTCGACACATATGCATATACAGCTTCACGTACAAGGGGAGATGGGGCGAAATTTGAATTCTTCAACTCATGTAACTCACACATTACCAAATATAGCTACACGTCAGTACCCATACTCAGCGAATTATGTTAAGTGGGAAAGCGTGTTCTGTATTTATCAGACTGAATATCCTATGGATAACGTACCTTTATTAATCTGATCGTCGGTTCGCGCTCTTCTCCTGGGATCTTCTTAAACAAACTTCTGAGAGTTACGATTTCTCTAGCAACGTCTACTACGTTTTCGAGTGGTTTGCCTCAACATTTCATTACATACTTTACAGAACGACATGGGGACAAAAAATTAAATACTTTTATCAATTGAAGTAGTTGATTAGTGTAAAGTAGAGAAATGAATACGTTCCAAAAATTGATCGCATTAATAATTTCATATTACAAAGTTATATGATAAGAGTTATACTCGAAAAGAACACGCTTCTTATACCGTTCTGCAAATTTCCGACAGTCGTTTACCGAAGAAAAAAACAGGTTCCAAGTGGTTCAATGGCACAGTTTACGATAAAAATGGTTCCTTAGGACCCCCCCACCCCCGGTCGGATGCCACACCCATCGACCGATGTTATCTCAGACAAGTTGTAGAGGTGGTTCCGCTTACAGTCCTTGCGCCAGGACCCACACGTTCAGCACACTCAGCACACGATTAGCTGGTCACCGTGTAAGTTTTACTTCTGTTCTAAATTCACGTTTTTGTTTTTGCTGCTGCGGTCCTTCATTTAAATTTCCACTTTAGGAGGCTGAAAAAGATGGGTTATTTTTGCTAATAGCAGTGTTTTTGTTAAGTTATTCTCATGAGTGAATGAGTTTCAAGGGACCTTTTTGCTTACTATACTTGGCTATTCGCACCCAGACTCAAACGTACGCAATGACATTCATTGTACAGCTCGTCCAAATACTCGTTTTACTTCATTTTTCTGGTCTGATTCTTGTCCAGCCCCTTTTTTAACTCCTTTTTCGGAGCCTTTTATCACTCTGAAAACACCGAATTGTGTGCTTCCTTCGTCTCCATCGCACTACTCTCCACCTTCTCTTTCATTTTTTGTCATAATCTGGATAACCCAAAATATCCTGAACTGTGCCTTTGAAAGATAGTGGTTTTACAGAGTGCGCCATAAATATGGTAACAAAAGAATTGGGCTACAGAAACCGCAGTTCTAATCGAAGCATGGTGAATTCATGTGAGTTATTTACTAAGCTTCGCATCTACAAAACGAACACACAACGACCTTATATAACCGTTCCCTGTACTAATTATAGCTAGGAGACGCTTGGCCACTCAACGGCGGTGGCACGCAGAGTTTCTTGAGGAACTCCCCTAGCTTTTTTCAATGATTTCTCAGGAGCAGCAACAATGATGCGTTTGGAAGTGCAGGCTTTCCTCTCCAGTATAGACTATATCCAGCGTCCCATAAAATTGTGGTCCGGGAAATTCGTAGGAGGATTGGAAGCTGGGATAAAATTGCGAACATTCCCTCAGCAACAGTCTTGACCCTCTCCCTTTCGTAAGCGAGTGCGCTGTAGTTTTCAAGACGATTCCCTAGAAAAGTCTTCGGTTTTCAGCTGCATCCTTCCAGAAAAACCCTTCTTAGACAGGTTCGGATTAGATTTTGCACTTTTCTCGACCAAAATTTGCAAAATCGCTCTGATGATAGAGATTCTAGCTCAAACCATCATAAAAGGGGGAGAAGGCTATGAGAGGCGATCTGACTTTTCTCGGCGACTTCAGCACTCGTAGTGTGAAATACACATATACTCTGGGATCCCAACTTTTCTTCTACGCTAAACAACCTTTAGTCAGAAACAAGTGTGGCGAAGCGCGTGCCGCGCGCAAGTAGCGCACAGAATTCGTTTTTTCTCTTCAGCTTCTTCACTCAAAGAAGCTTATAAGGCTTTCGAATTTTATTCCGATACAGTTGTATTTACTCTGGGTAGACTCTTCCCATCGAATTAGAACATACAAACAAATCAGCAGTCGTTCTTCTCTTGTATCTGCAGGTTCCGCAGCGTTCTGCATCCCAAGTTATTGTACTTAGAAAAGGGGCAGTACATGAGAGAAGACGACCGTTTTAAGATTTGTTGTTGACCTGTCTGCGCATCGCGTTTCAACTGCCATATGGGTAATGTTGAAATGAGGAGCGATTCCGGAAAAGGATTCACCGAATACGCGCAAAGACGTGAAGATTGCTGAGTGTGTGCGGGGCTCCACCGTTTTCCGAAATCTGACGACTCGAAAGCACCAAAGTAGGTATGTGGCCTAAGGTGTATCATAAACATAAGGGCAGGTGCAGATTTGGAGAAATCCTCCAAACAAGGAAATTACGGAGGTCCGAAAAGTTGCTACCATATTTATGGCACACCCTTTACTTGTATGCAAGATAAACTTCTCCATAGAGAACATCGGCCTCTTACGCTTACATAGTACATAGTACAGGATGTTATTTTTGAGACTGTAGAGAGGAGATGTTGCAAATGTGTCGGTGGAAGTTGGCTTAATCGTTTTGTTCGCCACGCAAGCTTCCGCTGTTTCAAGGATCGGCTCACTTCGATCTGGATGCGAATACTGCAATCAACTTGACTTGCAATTAGAAATGCTAAAGTTACTTTGCTCAGGGCGGAGGTGGTATACTGATGAGAGGCGCATATCACACACGCATGAGAATCCCGGATCGATATCTGCCTAAGCCAGCTTAGCCTTCCATACCTCCGGGGTCGGTCAGTTGGTACCAGACTCGTCAGGGATTATAAAAGCACCCACTTGCAAATCGGCTGGCAGGTCATTGTTCAGGCCACATACAGTCGAAAGTCTTCGGCCGAATGCTTCTTCCGTCGTACTTCCCAGTCGTAGCCCCCTTTATGCGAAATTTCAATATGTGTAGCATAAGTGTATAGTGAATATTTACCGCTATTTGCCTGCAATCTGATCATGTTCCAGATATTCCAAAGAGCGTGAACTCAGAATTAACTGAAAATACGGATGATGGCCCTTTTGGGATTTCCTTCCTTTTTGTCATCTTTAAAGGGTACGAGCGCTAATGCCGAACACAGTGTAGGAGAAAACGTACATAAGGTGCGAATATCTGCAGACGTCGCTAACTTTGCTTTTTGCGAAGTCTGCTACCGCAGAGACCACCCCCCTCTTAGTAATGCGGAAATTGTTGCTTCGTAGTCGAATAGAGTTGTGTAGTGTGAAATATGCTTCAGTTAAAGATATTAAAATTTTGCACGATTCGCTCTAACAAGAAAAGAAGTTACGGCCAAAAAAGAGTGAGGCCAAAGACTTTCGAGCGTTGCTGTAAGCATTCGATATGGCACTACCATTCTGTGTGGGAGTCGAAGACTTCATCCTCTTTATCCTTCGAGGTTGGTCCCTCCTATAAAGTGATTCCACCGGAAATCCTGAATTTTGGGGATAGAACAGCGACAGGATGGTCAAATCGCGTGACGGGGTCGGTCAAGAGAGCGGACCCCATCTTCACACGTGGAGCAGCGGTAAAAATTGCCACTGATACCAGCAAGGACCGGAAATCAAATCTCTGACCAAACTCTCAATCATCGATTCGATTTTTGAACAATCAAGGTGCTTGTTCGCACAGGCACTTAGAACAGGGTAGATTTGTAAGGAAAGAATATTGAGTACACTTCTCCCTCAAACAGAAATAGGGTGGAAAGTTGAATGCCTAAGCGGAATTTCTACATGCCTAAAGTCTGCTTAGGCTTGCAATTCTCTCTTCACTCCCGTATACGTATTCTGATCAAGAATTATTATTTTCGACAAGTTTCTCGAACACTTTTGCAAGCTAGCACTCAACAGTCTGCTTTCGCAGTCTCTTTTTGTGATCTGTGTTATTTATGCCTCGAGAATTTTTCAATTTGTTGATTACCTCATTGGTGAACTTGTTCTGCTCTGAGAACGAGCTTTGAGTGAATTAATGTACATTCTATGTACTGCACCTGCCGTTCCATTTGAAGTTTAACAGTTTAAGTGGGGTGCACATATCAAAAGTGGGGACAAACTCAACTACTTGCTTGACAAAACAAATAGAAAAAGAATCTATTTCGCTGATTTCTTGAATAACCTATACAATACAACTATAATAAAATGGTCTCACCGAATCTGAATTCGAAACAATCATCTGCTCCCCATCCTTTATGATTGCCTGTATGATTGCTGCTGTGCGACTGTTCCTTCAATGTCTTCAATTGTGATCCGAGAGCCTTCATGTATTGCCTAACAGTGGCATCGAATGTGCTCAGTGTCGTACACTCCCCACTACTCGCACTGAACATTTAGGATTAGTTGTATATATGCATTCACGATTCGGATAAGAGTACACATATACTTCTGGGAATGAACGCTTTCCTTCCTGTCTAGAGCGGTTTGAGCTCCCACCCTCCTAATAAGTTGGTTACTCCGTTATTGCGGAGCCCATTCCTTATCATTGTGGCTTTTTGCAAATAACATCAAAAAAGGAAGGAGACTGATAGTTTCACGTCTCCAATTTATGGAATACTATGAAGTATGTGAGTTAGGGTTAGCCAAAAAGCAAAGACTCGTTATTAAAAAAGCTCGGAGTCGACGTTTGAACATATTTAGGCTGACACTTGGTTACAAACACGAACCTATGAAAGTAATGGTTTTTTCTAAATCGATCATATTCTGAATTGGTTCGCTGCTTCCTCTGGGTCAAGTCTCCACACCGCACGTGACAGAGGAAATTTCTTGGGAAAATTGCCGACTCACCAGAGTCTCTCTCTTTTGTCCCGAAAAGTTCGTATAATTTGGAAACCCTCCTAAGCTTCACGACTTAAGTTGCTATAGGTCAATTTTTCCGTTTCCGGAATGAGTCTTCATTGAAAGATCTGTCATGCAGTTGTAGTGAGAGTCCGTTTCCTCACAGTATCTTGATGGGTGTAAATTCTGTAGCTGTATTAAGAGCCGTCAGAAATTAGCCATACCCAGAATAGTTGGGTTCACGGGAGCAGTTTCGTCAAGAACACTCAGTGTTAGTATACTAGGCGGGAAAGCGGTCCCAGCAATTTAGTAAAGACTCGTGGAATCACAGTACGGAATTTTTTACAAATGGGCTGTAGAAATTCCAGTAAAATTATTCATTTCTGTATTACTTTACGACTAAAGTCAATGTCGAATAATGGCGTACTCCAAGTGCACATAGGCTGAGGAGCCGCCCAAGCCGCTTCGGTGCAATTCATATGCCATCAAGCAGAGTTGCATGGAAAATGCCATAGCGAACATCGATAAGCCTTGGGATAGGAAAACCCTGAAACAATCAGAAACGTTACTATAGTGACTTCAAATATCCAAGGGTGAAGATCAGGTCAATGCCTGAATTTGATGAAGCAAAAGTCAACCAGTGTGCTACGCCATTTTCAATGGCAAATACATTAAAATAAAATTGGTAATATTCGAATATTTAAGTTGGCAAGCCGGTTGGCAAAGCAGAGTCATTGATGATTTTTACCTTGCAACTTCATTACAATTGTCGGAATTTGTCACTACAGCAACGTTATCGAAAGCGATGGTGTGTGGCGTTTTACGAATTTTGAACTCCAGATGCTGTAAAGCAATATTATTGTATACATATTATCGGTGAAAACGCCACAACATAAGTTTGTGCTCTCGTTGCCACTGGGAATGATATGTACTTGAGTATTTATTATGTGACCTTTATTTTGAGTACTGTGTTGCCTGCATGCACATGTGCGTCGCGGTGAGGATGATGCAGCCTTCACAGCTTCCACGACGCTGTGAGAACTCATCCGCTTTTGAGTATGAACGTTGGCTAGGCCGCCTTTGAGGGCACTATTAAGCCCTATCTATGCCGCTTTTTGGCCCGGCAGCGCCCTTCTGCCATACTTGGGGAACACGAATTCATCCCAGAAATCATAGAAACAAACCATTTTTATCGTGAACTGTACCTTTAATCATTTATTTTGTTGCAAACATTCTGATTTTAGATCATCGCAAATCGGTGAAAAACAGCAATGGAAACTAACTTGGCTTTTCTTTCCCACAGCGTAGAACATCCAGAAAAACACCAGGCAAAGAAGTATCATGATATTGATAAATAATGCAGCTCGTAAAAACGGTCGGAGTTTTCTGTAAAGAGTATGTCATTAGTTCATAAAACATGCTGGAACGGGGGCAATGTGCACGTGCTTCACAACTGCAGTCAGCTAAGTTCAAGTGTAGGGCGTTTCAGGCAGTGTGCCTCATAGTGAATTTTGAATCTATAGGGAAAGTTGAGACAAGGGAGACACCTCCACTCTGCGTCACCTCATTCTAGGTAGAATTTGCAAAGCTGCAGTTGTAACTTTGAAACTTTGAAAAGAGCTTCCCATGGTGAGCTATCTCGTATAAGGGCTAGTGGAATCCCGTGAGCATCGTGTTCGCGCTCATGTGTTTCCCACTTGATCAGTCGTAACATCCGCTCTTTCCCAGTTTTTTTTCCATTCGTTTTTTGCAAATGACATTTCTTGAAGCTCTCTGGTTTTGAGTTATTGTCATCTTCAGAATTCTGGTAATATACTCCCGTTGGCGAATGTTTCTAGAACCCTCTCTGAAATGGCAGATTCCGTGTTAGCTGTTTCTGGAATCTTTTCTAGAATGCCGAGCGAACTTCTGACTTTGTTCCAAGGACATTAATCTCAATGTTGTCTCATTGTGAGACAATGTTTACTGGGAACAATTAAACAAAACAATTCAGTGCAATGTTCATGAGTTGATTTCAATGCTCAGCGTAAGGCAAATGGTCCCCTAATCTCGAGCTGCTGCAAATCTTGCCTCTCCAGGCACGACGATCTCACGGTTATTACTCCTGCTCATACTAATATTTTCTACTAATACAAAACTCTTCAGATACTATATGGTGTGCAAGCCTAAGTAATCGCATTAACGTGATCAGCTGATAGGGCTACAGTAGCGCTCAAAAGTATTCGGCCAACTTTAACTTGCCGTAACTTTTTTCCCAGTGAAGCAAATCACATGAAATTTTGATATGTTTATATGAAGCATGTTTTACGCTGTCCAGCACTACTTGACTGCAAAACAGCCATATCCACATACTAATGGGGAGGCGTTTGTAGAGTGTGCTGGAAGCAAGTTTGTGACGTCTGCAGTTATTCGGACCCTATGTACGTTTTTCTTCTCTTCTGGGTTCGACATTAGTTCTCGTACACCTAAGACATGGCAAAAAGGAAAGGACCCCTAGAAGGACCACCATTCGTAATTCCAGTTGATTTTTTGTTCAAGCCGTTTTGGATATCTAGAACATGATCAGATTGCAGGTTAATAGTGATAAATATTAACACTACACCAATGCTACACATATTGAAATTTCGCTTGATTAGATCCAGTAGGAAAGAAGTTACGACTGAAAATTATAGCTGAAGAAGCATTTCGCCGAATACTTTTGAGCGCTACTGTAGGTCTCATTTTGAAGGACTCGTCCGATTTTTCTCAGAGTTATTAGTGCTTAATCATCGTTGCTTGCTTTTTAGCGCAGGGTTTCCGCCTCGAAGAGCAATATTTCAACTGTACCACATCGCCTCGATCCCAGAGCTCATACTCTATTTTGTAGAACCTGTTCGATTATTCCTGTGTTGACACCATGGCGTCACACCTCTGTGGCGTTTGCATTGCATTTGCACTTGGTCCAAGGAACATTTTGCTGCCAGTTTCGTGAATGGCGCGTGAGGGGAAAGCTGCATCTTTCCACTGCCTACTTCACTATGCCGTACAGTATATAATCTTCCTGCATCAAATTACTAGACGATAATTCTTTGCTGTACGCCAGTTTCAACCAGAGAACAATCTTCTCCCTTTTCACTGCAGAAGCAAGCTCCTGTTGTTTGAAAATTCTTCGAAACATTGTTCATTCGCTTTGACCAACTCAACTATGGACACGAAACCAACAGCTTAGGACCCGATCGAAGAACATTTCCACCTTCATTCCTTACTCTTACTTTACTGGCTGTGCTCCCTGTCTCAAAATCTCCAAACTCACAATAAAAAATGAAAGCAACGATATAACATTCGAACGTGGCCTTGTTCTAGTACTAGCTTTTATCTGCACTTTTCATTAATTGATGGAAATTGGCGTACGTTTTGAGCGTCCATTGCCTTTCATCTACTACTGCCGAACTTTTTCTTCTAATTGAGGCGTAGCGTACTCCTTCTGACGAGCGAGAGGTCTGGAATATGGTCTTCAGGAAAAAGAGAAGAATGAGAAGATGCAGTGAAAGAAATATACATCAAATATAACACATCAGACAACAATAGGAATTGCAAAAAGGTAAAATTAATGAGCGAGGGTGAGGAAAAAGTAATAACAATGGTAGTTAATAATTGTAGTTAGGGAGGATGTCTCTTTTTCTTTTTACACTTCTTTTCGCCGTAACCTTTCACTTTATTATAAGTGGACAATTTAAAACGAAGAAGGGGACCTGGCTTATGAATTTCCGGTCAAACATATACACCACGCGCACACGCACGCACACATACGCACACACAAGCACACACACACACACGCACACAAACACTTACACACATACACACACGCGCCTTCGACTTCTCGCACGCTCTGCCCCTTGTATGTTTAGTCCTCCCCTGCCAACAAACATCAGTGGTCGCCTGTGGCTCTTCCAGATTCGAACGCTCTAGCCCTATGGGAGCGAAGTTTGGCCCTTAATCCGGGTGTGGGTTCCAGTCCATTCACTACCAACTGTACTGCAATACTGTCGTCTGTACCTCTCTCAAGTTTGAACGGTCCAGACCTGACGAAGCTGGAGTTATGAGCTTCTGGTCAAACACACACGCAAATACAAGTTCGCCCATACACACGCACAGATATATATATATATATATATATATATATATTTATATATCTATATACACACAAGCACACATACAAACACACATATCGATGCACTTATACTGACTGACACGCACACACAGTTACAAACACTTTCACAAATGCGCACATGCACTCTAACACATACACACATTCAAATACACACAGACACACACACAGATACACACCCAAACACAAGCACAAATTATTCAGTCATACACGGACACCCATAAACATCAAGTCACTCAAACACACATACACACATACATATACACATACACACATACACACATACACACGCTACACACCCGTAGAAACAAGTGTACAATCCAGAGAAATAAACAAACAAACATGCACATTATTCTGCTTTTCCGAGAGAGATGAAGTAATGGTCGTGATAGATAATACTAATGTGTTGTAGGAGCCCTACACGCTTTTCATGAGGTGAATCGCTTTAAAAGTAACTCTCTTGTTTCCATTCAAAACTTTGGAGGACAAGCGAATTGCCTTTGCTTTTTCATCTCCTAATATCCAAAAACCGTCATGCAAGGTCATGGGAAGCCTTGTTTGGATTTTATAGCAATTTATTCTTGACGAGTCGACCATGCCTTTTTGTGCTGACATGTTCTCAACTTCCAAAGGGACCCTATTCTTATGCATCGCTTTGTATTTGTCAATCCCGTCGTAATAGTCTAACATCGCTTCAGCTTCGCTAGTTTTTTTCTCAAGCTAATCTCCACATAAACTTTGCTTTCATTATCGCGTAAGACGTAAATATGTACATATCTAATGTTATAACTTTTATGACAGTATAGATTGCCAGATGTAACGATAAATCAGTCGCACGGTTGGCGAATCGTTACTATTCAGTTGTCTCGGAAGTTTGTTCCAATTCTTAGCTGTCTCGAAAATTCAGAACTTTTTTCTTAATTGACTTTTAAAAGGCCAGGGCTAGGAAGAGCATTCGCAGAGCTCTCCGAAGCTTCGTCAATTATAAGACCAAGATGACTTCCCTTCGTCATTCTGACGGAACTGTTACTGCATCTCGAAGGGCAATGGAGAAGGTCATCTACGACTTCTACTCTGATCACTTCAACAGCCACGCCCACCTGTCTACCTACCATCTTAGGCTAGACGGATACGTTGTCCCTTTAGTTCTTCCTCCCGAAATTCGTTCGACATGCCATCACGTCGATGAAGAACGGACGGCTCCCGGTCACAGGATCAAAGCAGACTAAAGAGTCTAAAGAGTCTTCTGCCAGTCATTGTCAAAACCCTGTCGGAATGCATAGTACCCACTTCATGGAAAACTAGCAAAACCATGTTGCTGTATAAGAATGAGATCCAGACGACATTGACAGTTCTCGCCCGATTTGCCTGCTGTCTATAATCTATGTATAAACTCTTCACACGGATCTTCTTAATCAGGATTGGCAGAATATTAGATGAAGGACAGCCAAGTGAGCAAGCAGAGTTTCGGAGGGTGTTCAGTACAATCGATCACATCCGCACCTTTACAAGACTCACTGAAGCATCGCGGGAGTACAAAATGCTGTTGGACCTTCGTTCAACGATTTGAAGAAAGCTTTTGATATCGTTAAGACAGAAGCGGCAATTGAAGCACTGGACAACCATGGTGTCCCAACTTAATAAGCAAGGATGCTTCGTGAGCTCTACAACAGCTTCAAGACCAGGATCTCACCATCCTGTAAAGGCGTAATCATAAACGTAGTGAGAGGGGTTCTACAGAACAATACCATCTCGCCCAAACTTTTCAGTGCCGCTTTGGAAAACGTCGTGCGCCATATGGAATGAGAACTTTGGAATGAAGGTCGACGGTGGCTACTGACATCGTCTCCGTTTTGCAGATGATATCGTGCTTATTAAACCCAACATCGAGCAGGCGGAACAAGTGCTGGCCGAATTCGACAACGCGTGTGGGAAGATCGGATTACGTCCAAACCTGACGATGTCTATGCGTAACGGATTGGTACCTCATGCTCCATTCACGCTGAACGGAAAAAGATCTGAATGCTTTAGCTATGTGTACCTAGCCCGAGAAATCAACATGATGAACGACCTAGCTCCGTAGCTGAGCAGGCGGAAGCGCGCGGCGTGGGAAGCGTCTAGGAACATCGAGGGAGTAGTGAAGAGGGCGAAAGAAATCAGGCTCTGCGCTCACTTTTTTGCGGTTTGACATACGCTTCAGGGACTTGGACTCTACGAAAGCGGCATGAGCGTGCAGTCAGCGTTCGACGCACTGTGGAAAGGACGATGCTCGGAATTTCTATATACACGCAACTGCGGAACAGAACGCGGAGTTCCGAGCACAAGAACGCCAAGATCTCTGTTCTTCGAATATTTGGAGCTGCCAGGTGTGATTGCTAGAGAACGAGTTTCGTACGATTTGCTCCGATCCGAGAGTATAACTACGCCAATTGAACGTGCACGAACTTTTGAGACAACCTATTATATGATAGTGGTCAGCTAGTATTATCAATTTCGATCGAGTACGCACTTACGTATGTTCGATTGCTTCTTATGTGATAGAAAATCAGCTTACCGGATAAACTCGTTTTCCTGGATAGGATTTGGCAGCGCCATCTGCAACCATAAAATTAATCAAAGAGATAAGTCTCTTCAAACGCAAAATGCGCTTTGTAAACTTTGAATTTATTGCCGAGATTTCGCCTTGTTAAACGCTCTCTCAATCAGGTATAAATATGGGAAAAATACCAGAAAATCAATGAGAAGTAATATCATTTGCGAATAAATGCAGCAACTTACTCCTCGCCCTACGGTCACAATGACAATTACTGGTCATTAAACATTAATGTTTCGGCCATTCGGCCCGGAGTCTTTAGACTCCAAAGCTTGGAATATGGCACTGCGTAAACAAACTCGCGTCTTGGCATCACTGCCTACACTGAAAGGCTGCTTTCATAGTCCGCCGGCCAGCCCCCGCAGTGCTGGCCGGGTACTACTCGGCAGGCGGTATCGGCCAAGATTCAGTTGTAAACAAAGGAAGGCGTCGCCACCTGTCGGACTTTGAAAGCAGCCAGGTGACTCTGAATTCAGCTGATAAAAGCAGGTTGTAGACGAGCTATTGGTTACGAGGTGATTATTTGAAAACACGCATTACATTTTGCATCAATTTAACGTGGATAGCAAACTGATTCTGTCTATTCCCCATTGTTGGGATTTCTGGCAAAGTCCTTGTTCGGCGTACAAACTTCTCAGACCATCGCATTCGAACGAATGCATAAAAGCGGTTTCATCGAGGAGCCTCAGTCTTCAGCAATCTAGAGATGTAGTAACTTACGGAACAGCACTGTCGAAAATTTTCTTGTATGGGTGATATTTCTTTCTCGATATGTGTTCTTAGTCATGTTGAGTAAAGTTCGTGTGAAATTTTTCGCTTTACGACAGCTAAGCAATTGATTCACCCTTCAACGCTGCTTCTTTGCTTTCAACAAGCAGATATACTTCGTGTCTTCCTTCATGCTCCGGCCTCAGTCCTGTTGAGATAGTCGAAGATGTGGCCAAATCTTCAAGGCTGGTTTCACTCAGACGGACAACTCACACAGATTGAATTTCAAGTCCTTCTCCATCAATCCACTGAGTAAGGTGAAGGTCCCGTTTGCTTAGTCGACAGCTGGTCCGCAGCTTCTTTACGACACTGTATGACACCCAAGGTCGTGTTGCGAGCCCTTTCAATTGAAAGTCAATGCATACTGTAGGGTCATCAGCCGCATATGCTGCCAGGCTTGCGGCGCTCAGTGCATAGGTGGTAAGGAAGAGAAACCCTCTACCACGAGTTCAGGTTTCAGAGGAATTCCCCACTGCATCACCTTTGGCAGGCATCGTGTACAGTATCCTGGTGGCTACGAATTCACAATTTCGGTAGCTCTCTTGGCATGAACAATGGAAGCTATCGCGGAGAAACTTATCGGGTGTTTTGCATCGTTGTGAAGAATTCAAAAACTATTGAAAAAGGAGAGTGTGTGATCATAAACGGTAACACCATGCCCTTACACCTCTGCAATTTTAGGTCACCTTAAGATCAGTATGCTTGCTGGCCTGCTCATTTCATGGGAATGTTCTTCTTGGGCGGTCGATCTAATTCTGCTCCGATTCGAGTAAGATTCGAGGGGACCACATTGCTTCCTTGTATTGGTGGGGGTTATAGGAGTGTTCTAGTCTAGAGGACTGTCCTGAGGACTTCATGCTTGTCGAGTCTGGGTGAGGAACGGTCTCAATCTGTTTTTCATCTTTCAAACTCTGAAGAAGACGAAGAGGCAGAAATGTAAGTTACATAAATTTATGGGTGAAAATGTAGTTATGGATGGGGGTAAATACATAGCGGTCTTAGTATAATAGGGCATCAACACGGTGCTACGTGTTTTCCATGATATACCACAGAAATATAATTTTTTTACACAAGCTCTAAGAGGAAAGGGGGAAGGAGTGTGGACGAGTTGATTGAATGCTCACTTCTTCTCTCATTCCAGCATTTTGCACGTGCTAATCATCTCACCCATCCCGGTGCTCCTCTCCTCCCCAAATTTGAATGAAAAATACATTCCATGGCTGAAACGGCATATCAGCGCACAGATTTCCGGTGCCCATCCTTCTCTTCGTATCTGAGGCAGCGTTAGTATAACATGAAATAACATGTTATACCGTGGTAACTTCTTGTTTCATTAACCTGCTATATACTGTCTCGCGCTCCCTCCCCATCTATGTTTTCACGAGGCTATGTAATTTTTGAAAGGCTCAAGCCAATAAATACACAAAAACTCACCTTCGCCCCTTCTCAATGGGTATTGCCCTTCGGCAGAACTCTTCACCGGATAAGGATATCTTCCTCCTGCCGAATTCTTGCTCGGATAACTGCGTCCTCCTTCCTTCGACATCTTCAGGAGTCCGCAGATCAGAAATGAGAACTACCATATCTACTCATCTTGCTTTCTGATAATGACAAGACAAAAACGTGATTATCTTGTACTGACTAGTCTTTACACGAGTAAGCAATTCAATTCAAGTCGACGTCACGTTCACATTAGATCGTTGTCTTCACGTGACTTGACCTGGCTAGACCTGTTCGCATGGTAGAGGCCAGGCTCAATTATGGCTGAGGAATGAATGGGCATCTGATATCGATCTAACGTGAATGGCCTCGATAATTACGTATACTTCAAGGCTTTTTTTATAGTCCATTACACTTGCAGGTCGTGGAGTCATTCTTGACATTATTAACTTCGAATTACTGCGCCTTTAGAGAGATCTCTTGTGATTCGTTCCTTCTAGTGGGAGACGAGTATTCTCTCCTCTTTGCGACTTTATGTGAATTTTCCTCAGTAAATTTTTAATCTTCTTTTATAGTCGGACGGAGATGGTGTAGTGGCACGTGGCGCACTATATCACACGCTTGGTCAGGGGTTCAAATCCCAGATCGATGCCTGCCTGGGCCAGCCAAGCCTTCCATCCCTCCGGGGTCGGCACATTGGTATCAGATTCGTCTGGGAGGATTAAAGCACTGATCTGTACATCGGCTGGCCACCACAAGTCATTGTATAAGCCACATACGCATTCAATATGCTACTACTATTCTGAACGAGAGTCTAATGCGTGGGCGCATCCCTCAGACGGGATTGATTAGCGCCAAAAAAGTTATCCTTTATCCTTTTATGTTATATGCAATGAGGTGTACTAAACGTAGCATAATGTATGTATAACAGAAGACACCAAATCATAAAATTCATAATCTGGAAGGCTCACCTAGAATGTGATCACAGTAAATTACATATTCAGATTTAAGTAATTTGTACTCTGCCATGATAGCGAATCTCGCTAGCAGTGGATAAGGATGCTTCGTCTTATGCCTCACAAATGTGATTAGGTTCCTATCGTCTCCTTCCTAAACCATGACGTCTAAAATCTTCCTCCGGAGTATGCAAATCCAAGAGACATACTCAACACTCCAAAGCTTCAACTCTCTCGAACACAAAGCCCTACCTTGTACTGTGTTCACTCGGAATTTTGAGCCTGAAAACAGGGGAACAGCAGCAATTCATTCCACCGACACGGAGCGTATTAGAGCATCAAGAACTATGCTAATCAAGTATTCTGAACTGAAATAATTGAATTCTGAACTTGCAATTTTCCTTTGCCTTTGTTGATAGGTCTTGAACCAGTGGATCAGTGCTACTGCTTTCTTCAGATAGCAAGATGAGTAGTTGTGGTAGTTCTCATTTCTGATCTGAGGAGTCCTGAAGATGTCGAAGGAAGGAGGACGCAGTTATCCGAGCAAGAATTCGGCGAAGGAAGGTATCCCTATCAACAAAGAGTTCTCTAGAAAGACCATACCCATTGAATAGGAACATGAAACATTGGATAGAAAAGAGTGATTCGTAAAAAAATGGGAACAACAATAGAAGGCGTCCAACACATCCAAGCCGTCTTTGAAGGAACCTGTTGTTATGATGTTTTGAAAAGAGGATTATTTCATAACTATATTTCTGCTTTTGCATGGGTAATGTCCTTTTCCTCTATTTGTTTTCTGCCGACTTTGTATGGTATTTCTTGTGACTTTGTATGCCTTTAAATCGAACTGATTTACCAACAAGATGTTGAATGTTTCTTAAGAGAAAGACTCAGTTCACGACGGAAAATGTCTCAAAGATTTCCTTTCAGAATGATTCTGTGGCCCTTCCCCCAGAATAGAACTCCACCATAGTAGGGCCGAAAATCGCCCTAGACAGGGCGTAATAGGGGCTCCAAAACCGGTATGGATGGCGCAGACGCTCGCTCACTTAAGCTGGCCCTTGTATGCCAGCACTTGTTACTACTGCACTATTACGGGACGAGAAATATATTAGGTGTGTGCATTAATTTCCGCCACCGAATTCGAAGGGTTGTTGCGCGAACCATGTTAGAGCTTCACCTGTGAATCCTATCATATTCTGTACGATAGGGTATTAGCTACCTACTTAAGGGCAGACAGATCAGTTTTTCTCAAAAATCCCGTTGCTCCCAGACTGATTCGTCATGGAACGTGATAAACCGTTTTCCCGGGGGCGGGGGGCCTTCTCCTGCTGTTTGTCTTCAAGGAAACTTTCATTGAAGCCCATCCGATGCTTTTTGATACTTATGGATGACAAGCTCTATCTGAACTTCCTGAGATGGTTTCTCTTTACTCGAGAGTTTGCAAGGAAAGCGGAAAGCAAAAAGTAATGCTGTGCGTGCGTTTGGTGGTGGGATCAAAACGGTATTGTGAACTATGAGCTGCTGAGCCCGCACGAAACTGTCACTACTGATTGCTACGGACCCCAACTTGACAGTTTGTAGGATGCTCTCACCTAAAAACGGTCGTTAATCGCAAGAAAATATCATGAGGTGCTGTTCCACCATGAACATGCCAGACCCCATGTTGCGAAGAATGTCCTTATAAAAAAATTGCAGTCGTCGGATGGGATCAGTTTGTTCAGCCCGCATACTCTCCGGATCTTGCTCTTTCTGATGACCACCTATACCGGTCCATGCAAGTCAGTTTAGCAGATACACGCTTCCGCAATGCCGAAGAAGTGCGAAAATAGGTCGATGACTGGATTGTCTCATAAGATGAAGACTTTTCTAGTCTCGGAGTCAACAAGATACCAGAAAGATGGCAAGAAGCTGTAGCTAACGATGGATAATACATTGGCTAATATACATTAAGTCTTAATTTTGTAATAAGTATGTTTTTGCATGCGAAAAACGGCGGAAATTAATGCACACACCTAATAGTACGCTTGAATGAGACCAGACGGCCATTTTATACGACAGCTTTCTTGCTCCTTTCTTCGAGTCTATCGGCTATTCTCAGAAATGCAACAGTTTTGACGATTTCTTCACCACACTAGCTTCTTGGCTACCACTATTTTACTCGGAACAGATACCTCGAAATTATGGTAAACTTCCCTTAAAACAACAGTTAATCAATTTAGGGTTCGCAAATGGAAGGTTGAGTAGGCGGACGACCGCGCAAAATCTACTTATGTCACCGCCTCTTCTGAGTTTTCATATTTTGGTTGTTGAGCAAAACCTGTTGTTTTCATTCAACGTTGGTCTCTTGATCAGAAGTTCAGGAAGGTTCCTCGCTTATTCTTTGCGCTAGATTCTACCGTAAATGCATTAGAAAGCTTGCGGACGTTGGGGAGTGATAAAGGCGTTGATTACATCTTTGTTTAATTTTATAAGTAATCTATCATGATTCATCCTTGTCAACCAAGCACCAAGCAATATTCTAGACAATTAAGGCTAGTTCGCACTATCACTAAACTGCTGATGAACGCCTTAGAGGCCGTCTCGCTTCCAAGGTCTAAATTTTCTTGCATAGCATAGCAACTACTTTCCTACGAATCTGTGCATTGATAGCAAAGTATACGAAGGGGTTAATAGAGTTGTTGAGGATGCTGATTACATTTTGCGCTAAACTCAGGGTGTATTTGTCGAATCCATAAATAATTTGTTGGAAGTAGTGAAAACGATACCGTTTGTAGCCCCAGGAATAAGGTAATGATGACAGCCTGTGAAAGATATTTTCTCAATGTTGTAAGATGGAATGGGCACAGCAAACTGTAATAGCCTTCGACTTGATGACTCACTGTTTCTTCATGATTTACATTTAACAGTACCATTTACGCACGGGCTGCGCACGCTAATGCGTGCATCATTCGCTATGCCCAAGTTAGGGGTGTTTGATATTTTCGATCAAGATGATTTTCTCTGAGTTCAACGCTCTGAGGTCGCTCTGTGAACGACGCGACGTGCTCAATCGATGTCACCATCCGAAATTTTTGTGGAGATGTGACGTCCCTGTAGCTCAGAAGGCCTGTTGGAATACAAACCAATATCTATGAATCGTTATCGATTGGTATTAATACATAGACGCCATCTATGTCATTGTGGAAGCATCCCAACCTTAGCTTCTCTATTTCCTAATCAGTAACACAATGAGCTTTCTATTTCATAACACCTTCCCCACCCTCCCCCTCACCCACCCTCTCCCCGCTGGCATTCATTGACGTGTCCACGTGTCTGCAGACTGACAGACAGCACGATTGGCATTCAGGCCCACAAAGTAAGAGGTTTCTCTGCGCAGGGGATCTGAATAATATGGAATAAATGAGTGAGTAAACCGATCATCAGTTTTTACTGAAGGCAGCACCATGACGTCTATCGAAGCGGGCAAGGGCTCATTGCATGATGGCGATCTGCACTTTCAATGCACGAGCGCTCGCATTGGAAGTCCATATAAAAGATTAGGCGATGTAAGCCGGGGAGAAAAATTGTGATGTCGCTGAACTAACCGAAATCGTTGTCCAAAACGCCATTTAAAGACTGAAGACTGAACGAGAACTGTTCCCTGGAACGAGTGGCAGCAACTATGCAAGCGCTCTCGTCAGTACGCCCTTGGCCATGAGAACTATTCGTACGAAGGTCTCACAACCTGAATCGGACGCTCTCAAATACAAGGATGTGGTTCAACTCCAGTTCTAACACTCTTCGTTGCCTAACAGAAACAACGACGAGTTTGAGCCTGTGAACCTCTACATACACGTGTAGAAGCTCAATAAAGATTTTCTTCCGATGGTATCTTCGGCAATTTCTTTTCCGAGATTGGTCTCAGACAAAAGACCAAAAGCTTCATATCGGTACTCTCGGAAGGGAAGTGACTGATCGAGGTGAAACACTGATAGGGATTACCATTCTTTCTACTGCGTCTATTGTAATTCGCAATAACAAAGCTTTTGAATGGATTTGGAAGTCACCCGGTAAGGAGTAGCTTACCGTAATGATCGTATCTTCTACAACATAAAACTCTGCGTGGATTTCGTAGCTGATGTTTTCTGAGATTTTCACAGGATCGGACCTAGCGACATCTCGTTGATAAAAATAGGGAGAGGACCATCAAATCCAGAAATTGCTTTCCTAAGATCCCTGTATAATTGCTCCATATCGTTTTCTCTTGCGAATTCATGAACAGATTCCGCTGCCGAAAACAAAGATGCAACCTTCTCATTAACATCTTCACGGTACAATACCCTCCCTATATTCAAAAAAAGGCGAAAAAGACGCGGATTCGCGTCTTTTTCGTCTTTTCTCTATAACTATGTGAGTTTACACTTTTTTCATGTATGATGTTATATAGTTCGACTCAGCTCGTCGAGATCTATAAAATGGTGAGTTCAAAATTTGGAAAACTTCGATTTTTAAGTCCTCGGTCCACCGAAGTTCCTGGGGGTACGTCATTAGCGGCGACGCTTGCCATAATTATAACCAGAAGGCATTCTCCTCAATTGAAAGTATTCAGTGAGTTGTAGGGCAGCTGTCATATTTGAAAACTAAGCAGAAAGTAGACCATTGCATTATTCATGCTTTTCTGATCATTTTGGTACCATTTTTTTTCGAAATGGACGGATTCAGTCGTGCACCAATCTTGAACGTTAGCGACTTTTTAATTTGAGAAATAGCAAACATGAGTTGATTCTCAGTGCTAGGAAATGATCTACCTACACTTCAGAAATAGTGGTTCCCTACAGTATGCATATTGTATGCACGAGTTCAATAGTAACAGAGTTTTTATCGTCCAAATCCCGGTTTGCGGCATATTTCCGCAAAAACACACGTTTTCTTGCGTATTCAAGTGGGATTTTCGATGTTCATGAAGAAGCTGCGCCTATCATCGAAAGTGTTCATACTAAACTTTTTGTGAACAACCACGGATATGAGTAATAGTTACTTGTTTGGATCCTCAGGCTTCATAAATAGCTTCCGATCTCAGCCCAAAGCACAGGAGACTGAACCACATATTTTTTATTTGAAGTAAACGTGTGAAATCCTACACCGCTAAAATCCATTTCCAAAAAGCTATTCACCGGTATAAAAATCACTTAACGAATCACACTTCGAATTAACACCTTTAGCACCATAATTCCATTCTACTCCGCCACTCGGCCACTCAATTAGGCATGTGGCTCGAGTGGCCGAGGCAGCATATTGATTGATTGCCTGTTTGCTTTGATGTGCGCCATCAATCGAACATTCTTAGAAATTTGCTCTTGTGATTGAATGTGCACAATTCTAACACGCAACTGTTTCACCTCACTTTGCAAAACAAGATGATTTTCAAGAAATGTAAGTTTTTGTGACAGCTCCTCCCACAACGCGAATTTTTCATAGTAATTGTGGATATTCTTGTGTTTGCAACAAAAACTTTGCAACTTGAATAATTGTATCACTATCATGCTCACTAGTAAGAGATAATAGCGGCTGCATTTGAATGTGTAGGTTGTAAAATAGTTTACGACTGCGGCACCATTAGTAGGCAGGCTATTGTCGAGGTGCAAAGAAGCTCCTTCGGTAATTACTGTGGGAGCCGCTAAGGTCGAGGGACAATACCTGGGATCGACTCAAGGTGCTGTAACAGCTTCTGTGGAAAGACGATGCATCATCGGCTCCCAGAAATGTACAAGGTGGAAATGATACAAATGCAAACGAGAAATACGACCATCACTTCATAAAATGAATTCCAAAAGTATGACTCAACCCCAGTAGAAAAGAAATATCGTAATCTGCAAGGTGAGGTTTATTGGAAACAGTTGCGTGTTAGAATTGTGCACATTCAATCACAAGAGCGAACTTCTAAGAATGTTCGATTGATGGCGCACATCAAAGCAAACAGGCAATCCTCGGCCACTCGAGCCACATGCCTAATTGAGTGGCCGAGTGGCGGAGTAGAATGGAGTTATGGTGCTAAAGGTGTTAATTCGAAGTGTGATTCGTTAAGTGATTTTTATACCGCTGCATAGCTTTTTGGAAATGGATTTTAAGGGTAAAGGATTTCATACGTTTACTTCAAATAAAAAATATGTGGTTCAGTCTCCTGTGCTTTGGGCTGAGATCGGAAGCTATTTATGAAGCCTGAGGATCCAAACAAGTAATTATTACTCATATCCGTGGTTGTTCACAAAAAGTTTAGGATGAACACTTTCGATGATAGGCGTAACTTCCTCATGAACATCGAAAATCTTACTTGAAAACGCAAGAAAACGTAAATTTTGTGCGAAAATATGCCGCAAACCGGGATTTGGACGATAAAAACTCTGTTACTATTGAACTCGTGCATACAATATGCATACTGTAGGGAACCACTATTTCTGAAGTGTAGGTAGATCATTTACTAGCATTGAGAATCAAGTCATATTTGCTGTTTCTCAAATTAAAAAGTCGCTATCGTTCAAGATTGGTGCACGACTGAATCCGTCCATTTCGAAAAAAATGATACCAAAATGATCAGAAAAGCATGAAAAATGCAATGGTCTACTTTCTGCTTAGTTTTGAAATATGACAGCTGCCCTACAACTCGTTGAATACTTTCAATGGAGTAGAATGCCTTCTGGTTATAATTATGACGAGCGTCACCGCTAATGACGTACCCCCAGGAACTTCGGTGGACCGAGGACTTAAAAATTAAAGTTTTCCAATTTCTGAACTCACCATTGTATAGAGCTCGACGAGCTGAGTCGAACTATATAACGTCATACATGAAAAAAGTGTAAACTCACCTAGTTTCTTACTGGCGAATCCGCGTCTTTTTCGCCTTTTTTTAAACATTAGGGTGGGTATTGTACTGCCAAGTAACAGGTGCTAAGCCAGTAAGAAACCTTTCTGTGCGAGAACTCGCAAACTGGTTGCTAGAGTGGAACGAAACAATTGTCGGCCAAGCTCCGAACTTTCAAAATTATGCAAAGAAACAGTAAAGGAAGAGCTGAAAGAAGAAAAGATATAGAGGAGGAGCAAAGGTGGTCGCATTCGCTGAAATTGAGAAGGCCGCCCTACCTGCTAATTCACAATATCAATTCCGCTGTGAAAATAATTTGACTTTGTCGTCCTTATGTACAGAAGAGTTTATATCCCGGGGCCTAATGAAATGCTTATCCAAGCTTATGTTCTGGTTTCTTCAGCAGCCCCGCCCTCTCATCTACCATCCTGAGCAAGGCGGATATGTCAGTTCTTCATTCCTCCCTTCACCTATTGCACAACCAGGCGATCCAATTTTCGCGGTCGAGAAATTATTGACGAATGTAATCCAAAAGGAAGCTACAAAATCAGCAGTAGAGAGAATGTAAAGCTACTTATTCGTTTTTCTTTTGATGTCTAAACAAAATAACCGCCAGAAATTCGGCATGATGGATGAACAGCCTGGAAAATGGAAATACGGCTACAAGTGCCCGTTGAGGCTGAGCGATGTGCCCATAACTTGAGGACTTTCGTGGGACCTTCGCATCGCGAACAGGCGAAAAACAACAATCAAAACAACGATGGAACAAAATTTTTCAAGGAACCGAGTCGAGGCTCGAAAAAGACCTCTCGCGCTGCTCGCCTGATCTTCATATTTCCAAAATCCGTATGACCACTGTAGCCGCCTGAAGCACAGGCTCCATATTTTGTGTTATTGAGATGCAATACACGGCAGAATTTCCGCTATTGTGCAGTCGAGTCAATTTTACCTGACTAAGTAGACTGATTTCTATTCGTTTTTGTTGTGAAGAACAGGCCCAGGTAGGGTTGCGAGTTGTGGACCAACCAAACGTAAATAAATAAATACGTAAATATACAGAAGAAGCATAAACACTTGGATCACATAGCTTTCATAGCGCATCAGCTGAAAAAAAAATCACTGATTAGGCAAGTAACCGAAATCGGTCAAGATAATGAAAAAGCATTTCCCGAACAACTTTACAGTATTTATCGAAAAAGAAGTCAACTTGAACCTTTCTGTCATAACTCATTACTAACTCGATGTTTTTGACTGATTCTATGGCAGCACCTTGTAATATCACCGACATTCCTGCGATGCAAAATACTCGGGAGCTTACTTCCCGCTAGATGGACGTTTTTTTTTCCAAAAAGAAATGCAGAATCGGCCTGCTTTGAGATGGGGTTTCCCGAGATTTCTTGAGTATAAAACTGGCACCCATCCAAGTGGGTTGATAATGCAGTGCACACGAAGGCTATCGGGAGCATTAAGTATCGCGGAGACCCTATCAAACGAACCAGCCCAGGAAGGCCACGGATCACCACTACCGCGAAAGATAGGAAGATCATTCGTGCCTCGCGCCAAGATCCCATACGAATATCTTCCGATATTATGACTGGAATATCAACGAGGGTGACGGCTCTGCCATCTTAAAGCACCATCAGCAGACGTCTGTGGGATGTAGGATGGGGGAAGAACCGTAAAAAAGCTGCTGGTTTCTCCAAAAACAGACAAGCTCGACTCAAATGGGAACGCATGAACGTCCACTGGACACTCGAAAAATAGCGTGAAGTCATCTGGAGCGACGAGTCAAAGTTTGTTTTGTTCAACAGATGGTATTTCGTTTGTAAGACGATCTGTCAACACAAGATTTGATCACAAGTACCAAATACCAACGGCCAAGCACGGTAGCGGTTCAGTGTTCGTATGGGGATGTTCTTCAAGTCGGGGCATGGGGCCCCTACGCTGTGTTCCCACCACAATGGACCAGCAGTTGTACGTAGACATCTTGGAGAAATGCATGCTACCTTTTGCCCGTCGTGTGGCTGCAGAAAGTTTACTTCGCAGCAAAACAACGACCCTAAACGCAGAGCTAGAGGGGGCGTGAGGGGCTGACTTATAGAAAAATTCGATGGACCTAAACATCATTGAACCTTTGTGGAAGAAACTCAAGGAAACGATAGCCGGTAAAACAGCTACAGCTGCTGCTCAAAAGTTTGCCTAATTGGAAGAAGAATGGAAAATTGACCAGTCCCTGTTCGACAAATTGGTTGAATCAATGTTCCGCCGATGCCAAGCAGTCACCGATGCCAATGGCTTCGCTACAAAGTATTAGACTAGTAGTTGTTTAGGTTTTAATATCATGATGATACCGTTTAAGTGAAGTGATTTATTTTGATCCGTTGAAACAAGTGTTATTTTGCCCTGTTCAGAAAAAATGTGAAAAGTGGCCTTTCACACGGATTAAAAAGAAGTTTTGTGTTTTGAATGGGCACATTAAGAATCACTACCGTTGTCAACATACAAAGAGATCAGTCAAAAACATTGATTTCGAGATGAGTGATGAGAAGAAACGTTCAAGGTGATTTCTTTTTGACCAGTACTGTATATGGCAGAATATCATAACATGCTTATTACAAAGAATTCAGTTACTGCTACAATATTATGAAACAAAACTGCTAGAGAAATGATCAATCGTCACCACGTCTGTCAGTCATCTGTTATATCTTTTCAGTTAAAGAACTATACCTGAATCCATGCGTTTGATAACCAAAACGTGCTTTTCTGGCATTTAATGTAAAAGTAGAATTCATTGAAGGAGAAGTGCTTCCAGCATTGTAAATATTAACGCCAATAATATGCACCAATATAATGAACCATACCACAATTACTGTTCTAAAATCGAAGATTGCTATTTCAGCGGACACGAATACTCAGCGTAAATGTTGTAGTGTTAGGGAATGCATATGCTAGTCTAGATGGTGGCATCAAGAGGAAAAGAGGAGAAAGATTTGAGAGTTTGTTGGGGCTGATCAATCTTGTTTTCACGAGATAAAAGGCACAGTTCACGATAAAAGTGGTTCGTTAGATTTCGCCCAAGGATTATCCAGTGTAGCAGAAAAGACGCTATTGGACCCGAGAACTCAAGAGCTAGGGCATAATAGGAGCCCCATTACCGGATCGGGGGTAACGGAACTTCTCCCCTATCGCGGCATTCTCCCTGGCGGCATGCGGCAAATGTCACTGCAATTACCGTACTCCCGCCAATCGATATTTTTCCTTGACTGGCTTGCTTTTTCATTGGATTTTATCGTTTGTTCTTCTGTTTCTTTTTGGTTTTCATGTTTATTAGACTTGTTTAATTAGAATGACTCCTCCTATACTAGCGACGATCAATACCGCATTGGAACTGAAAGGAGCGGCCAGCCAATTCGAATAATTAAAGGACTCCCTACCTTACAAATTGCGCGCTCCAATCTTCCATCGCAATCCTATGATAGGCGGTGGGTGCGGCGTGTGCGACGCCGTGTTAGGGGAGAAGTTCCCGGACCCCCGGATCGGTAGTATGCCAACACCACCGACCGATGTTAGGTCAGACGAGCGTCGAGGCGATCAGGGTCGCTCTATTCGCACCATGACCAACAAGCACATGATGTAATCAGCTGATTGCCGGGTGCTAAGTGGGTTGGGGGGGACCACGCGGCGCGGCTGCGGCGCGGCGCACTGCGCTCTCCAAGCCCGAAACGGTGTTTATAGACGTTTCATAGTTTTTTATGTTGTAACTGTGTATTTTTCACCTATTTTAGGAAGGGGGGGGGGGGGGCTCCGGGGTGGGTGAGCCAATTGGACGTTCAACTTTTATCTCATCTCAGCGTTTTGCACGAGACAACCATCTCACCCACCCCCGGAGCCCCTCCCCTGCTTAAAAAATAGGTTTTGTCGGCTCAGAAGAAGTGTATCCATTATATGCAAGCATATTGTTTGTTCTGAATCACGAAACACATGAGTACAACATTACCATTCCTTCCCAGACTCAGGCCCACTACTGTCTCGCTGGAGAGCGCAGGGTGCCGCGCCGCAGCCGCGCCGCGTGGTCACCCCCAACCCACTTAGCACCGATTGCCGAGTGGTGAGGTGATGTTTTACCATTATTCCGCTATTCTCTGCTATTCTTTTTGCTGTTGCGGCCCTTTAACCTTCTGCCTCAAGAGACTGGAAAAGGTGGGTTATTTTTGATGTAATATGTTTTTGTTAACTTATTCTTATGAGCTAATGACTTTTGGAGGACATCTTTGCTTACTGCAGTAAGGTATTCGCAACAGGACCCATACGTACGCACTGACACACTGTATAGCTAGAAACATCAATTTGCGTGTATTCTTCGCCTACATCGCTACTCTCCACCTCTTCCAATTTTCGTAATTATTTGAAGAGCCCAAAATTATCGTAAACGTGCCATTGAACACTTGAACACCTTGCGGTTTCATGCTGGCATTTGGAGGTGTATTTGGTTCATAGGATTACCTTCGTGGGCAAGGCTTTTATCCCCGCAAACCACTGTGAGAAAGTGGTCCAAAGTGAACTTTCCTGCTCTGAGCATTTCAAAGTACGTGTCTATTCCTTGGATACGAACGGATGGAAGGGTCGGCTTGCGGGTGTCGCTTTGATAGAGCCACTACGTGCATAGTTTGAGAGCAGTACCAGACCTTTTCCCTGAGAAGGAATAGTGGAGCGAAATAGTAACGATTGCGTCTGACCCCAAACTCCTGACTTCGATTCGCGCTATTTTCTGTGATGTAGGACCAATGAAGAGGTCTTAACACAAACATACACATAGTTGAGTCAGGACGGAAGTGCTACTGCATCAAAAGAATCAAAGAATATTAAAACAAGTGAGAAAACTCAGAAAAGCTGTTTGGTCAGACACAATGCGCAATCCTTTCAGATTCGCACATATGAGTAGCCGCTTTGGTCATTTCTCATATGCGGTATACGGAGTGCGTCTACCGCAGTGCTGTACTGATAAACATTTTAGGAGACAACTTCTCAGAATCGGGTGGCCTAAAGAGAAGTTTGAGATGTAGCTGTACAGTACAAACTCTACTATTTACTAGGCAAACAAAAAGCTTGCAGCAGTAGTTAAGGTGAGTTATTGAGCTTTGATGGTTGGGACCCTAGCTGTCAATTTTTTATAGTGGGCTATGACGGTAGGGAACCTGGTCGTCATTTTTTTATGCTGTGATTACCATAGCGAAGAAAATAAGATGGATTAGGTAAAGACTACCTATATTCCGTGGTGCTTTATGGAAGGCTTCATTAAGAACTCGTTTCAATCTATAAGAGTAAAAGAATACTCAATTTTGCTACAACTCACCTCCATACTTTTAAACGGCTAAACATTGCATTATGTAGCAGTGGTTGAGCGAAAGCTGTAAAGCGATTAATGGCTATTGTGACTGTGAACCACAGTATGCCATTGAAACTGATAGTATTGATTACATTTACAAATTCGTATATCCATATTGCAACACTGCCTTCGTAAATCTAAAATCTGCTTGCTTTGGCTCCTAGGTAAATCATAAGGTACAAGGATTAGATGTTCAAAGTCACCGTTCAACTAACACTTTTTATTTAACCAACTTGCCATCTTTCCTTTCTTTTTTTCCAAAGGTCCTTAAATAAGATTAACGCCGTAATGTGCAAATTTTTATGAAAACCTCGTGATTCTTACGAAAGTGCGATATGCATTTGTTATTCAGTAAAACTTTCCCAGCAGTAGGAGTAATTAAGGGCGTCTGTTAAGTTGTACTGATGACTGCTATGTACTTTGATGTTTTCTCTAGTTTTTTTCTTGCTTTTTCGAATATAGTAAAATCTTTCTGCTAAAAGCTTAAAAGAAATGTTCAATTGCTTATGATGCACTGAGGGGACGATGTCCCAGTTTCCGCTGAGTGGACTAACCGTGAAATTTCTTAAGGCGGCAGTTATGTAGCTCTGGGGATCACTCTACAAGAATAACCGAAGGAAGTTCTTCCTCGGAAAGAGTCGACGAGTCAATCGGTGAAATGGAAGCGATTTGGGGCGACTTTCTTTTATACGATGTAGGTCTGGTGCTAGGGTGTATTAAATGCGTATGTGGCCTTGCAATGGCTTGAGGTGGCCGGCCGATGTACAGATCAGTGTTTTTCTGCACCTCCGCCCCGATGCGCAATTTCCTACAATCTAGAACGACATTTTCAATATAAATGTGATGACAGCTACGCTCTTGAAAAGATATTTTGCTCTTGAGTGCTCAATTCTAAAGCGCGACTTCCAGAATGAAACTTACGGGGATTTTCGGTGAAGCAGTGTTGTTTATGCGGAACATGAGAATGTTTTACTGCTCTTCTCGAGTAAGATCGTAGATGAGCGGTTGTGGACATGTGGTGCACGCATTAGCGTGCGTAGCTCACTGGTCATATATAAAGGCGCAGTTCACAGCGAGAATAGTTTTGAGACTTCCATTTAGGACAACCTGTGGCCTCAATATATGTCCTGTGGGGAGCTTTCGGTTTAAGAAACGGCCTAGATCTGATAAACAGGGGCTGAGAGACCGGAACCGTCGAAATGTACACCCAAAGGCGGACGAGTTTTCACAGCGTTGTAGACTGCACATTTCACTATGACAAACTCGTATGGAAAATTCAAACAACCACTCGTGTTCAATAATGGTAGTGGATAGCAATTTGAAGTCATCGTAGTTGACTCTTCACGCATTGCAACAACTAATAATACAATGCAGCACCATTTTTACGACTTTTAAAAATCCTTATATTACTTCCAAGGATTTTCTCGCTTCCTTCGCAATATGCACGGATCCCTACTACAATTCCGCCTCGAAACTCAGAAAGGTTCCTTCGAAATTGTCGTGAACTGCTCTTTCAATAAAATTATGGTGTTTGCTAGCAAATTAGTAGTAACGTCAGTTGGGCTACTTTGGGGGCTTACTTCAGAGAAAGGATTGGAAGAGCCACCTCAAAAACTGCTCGCTTGAGCCCCCCATAAGCCTTGGCAGTCACTTTTCTGTCAAGTGATTCCCTGTATTAGTTGAGATGATGATGGGATATTTTTTCAGAGCTGATGGTGACCTTCGATATTTTTTAAGTGAACATGGCAGAACTATGAGAAAAAATCTGCAGTTTTTTCCTTTTGTTTCGCATCGTGAACATATCCCACCAATGCTCAAGGAGGTTGTTCAGGGGCGTACTGTGGTCTACTGCCATCTCCAATTTGATGAGCAATCATGATCAACTAGAATAAGAATCACTACTTCATTCAGAAGACCCGTAACATACGCACAATGGACAAATTGTTGAATTAAAAGCACTATGAAGAACGAATTTAACAAAAAACAAAATGTTAGCATGACTGTACATTTTCTATGAATCGCTGCATCTGCCAAAATGTCCTTACAGATTAGTAATCGAAAAACCTAAATAGGTAGGAGTCTAGCGAAGTCGAGCTTAGGTAAGGAGCAGTACCGATAGCTCATTCTATTCGATTAAGGCTTAGATATCAATACGATAAACAAGGGAAGAGAGGTTCTCTAGAAAGGACCAAGAGTTGGGCAGAAACGAGAGAATGTTATTAAAGGTAGGACGCTTCAGTACACTTGGATGGTATACTTTTTGGACGAGTTCTTCGGTAAGCGAGATCAGTGACCGTCGAAATGGACGAGTTCCGCTTCGTCGATATTTGTAACCAGAGTGGCTCGGCTTGCGCTAAGGTTCACAATGGCAATTTCTTCGATTCGATGGGGAGCAAACCTAAAGCGTTTTATTATTCGAACGACTAAGAAATGGTTCACAACTAAATTTGAATCGACAAGCCTCACTTAGCGTCTTTCCATGTGTTTCGTTTGTCCAAGCTGAGTCGATAGAACGTCACCTTACCGACAGCAATCAGTCCAAAAACGGCATGTGCTTGAGCAACTGTAATGTTGAGTAATTATTGAGCTGTAGGAAAACTACAACTGTTCTTGAAAGTTCGCTGCATATAACTTTATTTCTGTTCTGTATTATGGGATAATTAAAGGCTCTGGAACAGGGTTACTGAAGGCAATTCCCTATCGCAAGAACTCCTACTATGTAGTCTGTTTCGAGCCCAATAAGCACGTCAATATTTCTCTCCTATGCCCATTGTCCTCCGGATACGCCATGCATCCGATTTTCGCCAAAAGCTATTGGGACGGACTGCGTGATAAAAACTATAAAAGCTCAAAAGAACTACAACAAAAAAACCAATGATAGAAATTTTTTCGGGTTCTTTACTGCTCCCATGCGAAAGCAGTGTCACACGACAGATACCCTATGTAGCTGCGATCAGACCAATACTTCTTTGTCTTGGAAACTATGATCACTAGGCTTTTACATGACCATGAGGGTTAAGCTTTGATGTTTTTATTTGCGTTGAGAAAACCCACTCAGGGATGATCTCTCCCTTCTGAATCCCAATGAGACGTTTGACTGCGTAGTAGGCCTTCACAATGGACTGCAGTAACCAGCCACTGTACAAGTCAGTGTAGTTATTCCCCATACCACCCTACCACCAACTACCCAGTAGGCTAAGAGATCGATGGTTCGGTTGGTTTAGGCACATATCGATCTGATCGGGCTGTATGTGTGGCAGCGATGCAACTTTGAGCCACCTCAACACCACCCAGGAACTGAGTTGAATCGGCATAATTTTGAGCGAACTTGATTTTTGAACGTCTGAGAATCCTTTGAAACTGATGTAGATATTTCGTACAATTATAATACCTACTTCAAATGCGAAAAATGATAAGTAATAGATCACTAAAAAGTGTGCTTATGTTTATCGATGACCTACAATCAAGAAAAAAAAACGCCAAATTGGGCGGTCGCGCATACCCCTTTTCACTTGCCACGTCTTCGGGAATTTTCGTCACCTTTTTCAACTTCTTCCATTAGTACACAGCTTTCTTGTTTCATTATTTTCATAGCTTCTCGAAAAGTATCTAGTGAATTGAAGTGGATAGAAACGCGCTTCTATGTTCAAAACTAAACTGAACTAAGTCTCTTGAAATTCCAGTGCCGGCCGTTTCTTGGGAATTTCGATGCTATTTTTCCACGATCCTTTCTCAAAAGCAACTACAATTTTCTCAATGTGCAGGTGTGATGGCACGTCTAGTCGGTTAGTAACACCTTTTTTTTCAAAAGATGTTTCGAAATGAGAAACTTCTTTTTCAGGACAAGTCTCATACGCTTCAAAATTCTCCAATTATTACCAATTCGTCAAATAAGTTTCAACGGACCACGAGCAGTCGTTACTGGGAATGAAACTTGGACTTTGCAATATGTCTCTTGGAGGAAAACGGTCATATGGTCAGTTTCTGTTATTCGAGGGTATGCCAATATACACTTTGGCATCCAGCATAAGTCAATCGCAAGACTGAAGTTCAAGGCGAATCTGGTAAGTGGGAAACTTTAAATATATCGGCAACTTGGATACTTAGGTGTAGAGCTTCGCTCTGAGACGGATCCCATGTAGTACATATTATTCATATCTTCCAAGCCAACCGAACTATGACTTATTTGGAAATAGCTATTCATGTAAGTTGACTGAGCACCTCATGCGCCTTCAGTAGAATTCAATCCAGATGGTTGTAAGGTTGGTATACGGTGGGGGACGGTCAAGTCGTGCGTCCGAGGGTGCGCGCGGCAAATGGCGCGGCGAAACTCATACCTATTCTGACGACTTCAGCGCCTATTATTTGTGCCCAATTTTGAAGTACAGTGGAATAGTAGGATCAGCTGACCTTACTAATCTACCCTGCTTCAGATTTGGGCCCCAAAGATAGGCGTTGGAGTCGTCCAAATTCGCCACGAACTTCGCCGCGCAATTTGCCGCGCGCTCCCTCGGACGCACGACTTGACACACACCCGTATACGGTTGGTATACATGTGTGTCGCATCGAAATCGATTTCCATCTTGCATGAAAGAATTACCGATATATGTATCTTCACAAGGGTCGAAGTTCAGTGTGAACGCTCAGGTATACTTTAACAGCGGTTGATGGCACCGTGATGCGGAGTAAATATTTGCTTCAAGATCTCATGAGCGCTAAAAACTTCCGTCGAAATTCCACTTGAGGGTGAAGGTTTTTGTGGGACCCTGGTTTTCCCTGGTTCCCCAAAGGCAAGTTTTTCCACTTGTTATCTCTGACCGTACGGTCACCTAATTTTATTTGTTTATTTATAGTTCGAATTATTTGTTTACATATTTAATGTTATGGACATTATCTGAGTAGAATTAAAAACTCACTTGTCGCTAAGGATCCACTGATCCACACGACGGCATGCGGTACGAATATGCCAATCAATAGCAAACAAACACAAAATACTCTCTGAAATATTGTTAAAAAAGAAGTGATCAAGGAAGATAATATAAATTTTTGTTAATCAATATTTAATAATAAACCAAACTCACAAAGATTATCAATACCACCGTCAGTAATACGTAGAATAAAAGGTTATCACGTGATCGGAGTGCGATTCCCTGAAGAGGATCAAGTTTTGTGTGGCACATGCGCTTTAGATGCTTCAGCAGATTGGCATATAAGCTGAATAGTACAGTGGCTTAAGCGCTGCATTTACTTTATAAAATCACTTCATACGGATAAATAAAATGTGGTTGCGGGGTTTATTAGGAGGGAGGGGGAGTCTTTCTGACACCAACAGCTGGCGCGCACAAAATGAGGGGAATCCGACTAATTGAGAGTTTACTGGTGCTCGAGAAAGTTTCTTGGCCCAGGAAACACACTCCCTTTATCTGGGACTGGATTTGCTCACTGACCACAGTGCTAGGAGGAAAGAAGCGCAGTAGTGGGTGAGTCACATGAGGCTTGGGTGAAAGGCTATGTTTCCTTAAGAATAAGTCCATACCCTCCTATCACCGTTGTGAGTGAGTCAGTAGCATGTTCAGGTCTTCCCCAATCCCAATCTTTTGCACGAATAATTTTTTAGCAGTTAACCTATGGAATACTACATGAGTGGCAAAGATAAAGGGCTGGGCTAATCCCACATATTAAGCCTCACCCGGCTTGAACCACGACAGATATAGCCGAGTGGTGAAGAGGTAGGCTCATATCCGTAGCTTAAAGCCGTAGGTCTATCCCTGCGAAGGCAGAAGCTATGTTCGACAAAGTTGCCAATCTGTGCTAGTACCAGACTCAGGCCTTAGAAGTGCATATACGCAGCCGGGTCGAACAGCTTCAAGGCCATGAAGTTCTTATGTCAGTAGTTCGTTTCTCCCTAACAACGTCTGTGATCAAATCGTGTGTAAGCCAGGATCGGTATTGCAGCTCTTTTGGTTACTGCTTTCTTACGCTCGAAATTTAGAAAGTCACAAACCTTATTAAGATAAATAAGCGCTGAAAGTGAAACGCATGAAGAACAAAGCAGAAGCAATGACGGTAGCCAGATTAACAGCGGAACTTTCGGAAATAACAAGCCAATCGTGCCGACGGCCACCGTGAGACCAATCTGAAAAAGATTTGCATCAATGTCATAATTATAGAAACGAACTTTTTTGTTTCTCCTCTCGAAATTGTAGCATGGAGCCCGGCTCCAAGGACCATGCACTGTAAAAAATTCAAAAATGGTGTTGATAACAGCGTCACGGTTGACTGACAGAGATGGGGAACCCTTGACACAACAGCAGTGGTTGGAGTTACTAGACAATTCAGTTGTAATGCTTCAACATAACTCGGAAGTGGTGCACAGAATTCTATGGACAGTGTACGAGTGGTACAGAGGAGTAAACAACATCGGCCAAAGTCGTTAGCTCGGTTTGGTACTCCGAAGGGGAATGTTGAATCGTTCACGAAGAAGAAGAAGAAAAAGGAAGGAAAGGCAGGGGAAAATGAAGAAGAAAAGGAAAAACAAGAAGAAGAAGAGGATGAGCAACGAATAAGAAGATGAAGGAAAAGAAAGAAGGAAGAAGAAGATGGAAGAAGGAGAAAAGGAAGAACTAAGGAAGAAGGATGAGGAAAAATGAAGAAGTAAAGGAAGATGAACAATGAAGAAGGTGATGAAGGAAAAGGAAGAATGGAGACGAACATGGAAGAAGGAGAAAAGAAGGAGTAAGAAGAAAAAGAAAAAGGCTGAAAAAAAGGAAGAGGGAAAAGAGAAAGGATGAAGAAAAGGAAAAACAAGAAGAAAAAGAAAATGAGCACTGGAGAAGATGATGGAGGAAAAAGAGAGAGAGGAGATAACAGAACAGGAGAGACAGGAAAAGGAAGATAGAGCAAGAAGAAGAAAATGGAGGAAGAAAGGGAAGAACAAGGAAAAGGGGAAAACAATATGAAAAGGAAGATGACCAATGAAGAAGGTGATAAAGAAAAGGAGGAAGGGAGAAGGAGAAGACTGAGGGAGAAGGAGGAAATGGAAGAAAGAGGGGGGAAGAATGAAAAGGAAGGAAGAGCAGTGAAGAAGAAAAATGATGAAGGAAACGTAGAAGGAAAAAGATTACGATGAAGGAAAGGAAAAACATTAAGAAAAAGGAATATCACCAATGATGAAGATGATGAAGGATAGGGAAGAAGTTAGAAGAAAAAGATGGAAGATGAAGAAAGAGGAAAAAGGAAGGATGAGCAAGGAAGAAGAAAGAGAAGGAAGAAAAGGAAGAACAAGAACAAAAAGGAAAGTTGAGGAAGAAGAAGGAGGAAGGACGGAGCAAGGAAAAAGGGCTGTTCAAAATTGAAAGGGTTCGAGTGTCTTTACAAGGAGGTGATCATTTCGGCAATTATCTTTTTGAGTAATTTTGAGGTGATGACGAACAAATACTCAACATTATTTATTTGCCTCTTACTTGGTTATTTACATTTTCCCTTAATCATTCATTGGCCGCGGAATTAGCATCAAAAACTTATTTTCATGTAATCAAGCGATTAGGGGAGTTCATGTCTATCTAAGGAACTTCATTATATCTACACGCTTCACTGTTCTTCCATTTTTCGCATAATTTTCTAAGAGTGAAAGAAATCAACAAATCTCCTATCATCGTGGTTCCCACCGTTTGGTCTGTCTCCTAGCGAAGTTTGATCGTGCAAGATAGAAATTGGAACCCTTCGCTCTCCTATATAGTGAACGCTTCGGCGCCCACAGCCTATCCCATTGTTTGGAAACACGCCAGTGGATCCATTATTCATGGTACTGGATAATGGCGACTTTTCGGCCGGCAATTTGCCGAGCAGATGTTTCGGATTTCAGCAATGGCACAAACATCTGCCGATGCCGATGTTGCGTTTGACAGTCGGCCTTGAATATTTAGTTGACGGCTGTGTTCCCACTATTACTGGTAATAGTCTTCAGTCCATTACCCGACTGAATCTTTGATATGCGAGGTTGAAAGCTTTGAGAGGGAATAAATGGGTTCGGAGACTGACTCAAAGGAAGATGTTACTGATGACGCCATAGCGAAGACATGGGCTAGTGTTTGGAAGGGGCAGCCTAATGCTTTGCTAGGCTGCTAGTCTTGCAGATGGCAACACGATTATAGTTGTCGTCTAAAGCTGGAGTCACTATACGGTTTCCAAAGCTGAAAAGCTGGCAAATATCTTTATTTCATTCGTAAATTACAGTGCAAAGGAGTTGCAGGGAAAAGAAGCCTGGGAGAGCAGTAATGCTCTCTGCAAAGCGTCGTAATGCTCTCTCTAAAGCCTTTCTTGATTCCCTCCAGCCTTTGCCGCTTGCAAAGAGCCTAAAAGAGCCCAGTTTTGGAAAGTTCTCCTCCCAATTTCGGGAAGTTTGGGAGGAGAGGTCTCCTTGAGCAGTATTACATTACTGTGTCCTCGTCCTCGCAGGCTCATAAGAAAACGCGCCGCTTTGCGGCAAAGGATGGATATGGCTTCCCGTAACCAATAATTACTCTTTGGTTGTCTTGGTTAGTGTTGTTGAAGAAATTCAGTCGTCCCATTGAAGGGGGTAGACAGTACCAATTAGGCTTACCCAGAACCTTGGTGTTTTACGAATGCTGTATTCGGCTCATCTCAGAAATATCGCTGAAATGAACCTCTGTAAGATGAAGTTACGACTAACCAGAACAAGATCAATGTAGTAGAGCTTCGTCAACGGGAGCGATGTTTTTGATTTGGTTTTCGTGCTCATCACATCACGGTGGACCTGAAAAAACGATATATCTGAAGTGGTTGCGGAGAGTGACCAGTCGTGACAAAGTTACGGCAAAATCAACGAAAGTAAAAATCAACAAGGCTAAAAGTCGGCAAGTCTCAGTGTAAAAAAGGAGGAAGAATAGATGTAGAAAGCTATCAGCATCTTCAGAATCGGTGGGATCGAAGCAGTGTTTGTGAAGAATCAAGGAATTTGAGAAGGCATCGGTGAAACAATTTCTTGAGAAGTTTGTGAAGTCCTCAAAATCCACTGTATGGCTTTGCTCTTACGAAATACGAGATTTTTCAATTAATTAAATGTAGTGCGGATCCTGAGCCGAGGATAGATTCTGATAAGGATGACGAATAGATGAGTCGAAATCCCCTCTCTCAGAGGCTTCTTGAGCGATTGCGTCTATCCTGGGTATTCACTCCTTACAGAGATTTTCAAGGGATTGACTAAATATATCTCTATATCAAAATAGTTCAAGTGAAGCTGGTGATGCAGTGAAACCTTATCATTCTTTCATTTATGCGATAAAAATATTCACTGCTGCTTCGCGAGCTTCTCTTTTATTCTTCCCACATTTCCCCTTGACGTCAGTGAAAGTGAAAAAGCACTGGATTAGCTTATGGTGTAACTGGATAGTGGATGCCTGACAAGTTAGCACATCGGGAATCGACAAATTTGTTACATGGAACCCAAATAAATGGTGAATACATTGATAATACTAATATTTTCAAAAATTATATCGCCATTATGGCGTCATATTCCTATCGGAAGAAGGTAAGTTAGACTACCATTGTCGTCACTTTTGCTCGACGGTAACTGGCTAGTGAGCCGCCGGTTCATCTGTGGCCCGGCTAAGAATATCGTACCATCCTAGAGGTAAACGTGGCTAGCTAGTCTGACTGTGAAAGACTGGAATTTGAACCCTGCTGATGAGTACATACTAGGCGAAACGTGAGTATGCACGCTTTGGACCTGTGCACCCTTGCCATGTTAGAAATAAGCTGCGTTGGTATGTGCTCAGTTCGTGCACATACCAACGCATTTTATTTCTAACATGGCAAAAGTGCACGGGTGGATGTGGCTTCTGGCAAGTCAGGATTCCTCCTTCAGTTAATTTCAAATTGAAATTGGAAAATTACTTCCACTGGGAGCTCCATGAAAATATTTGTTTCTCTACATTTTTGATGGAATGATTTTAAAATCGTAAATATAGATGGAGGACAAGAGATACATGAAAAGAGCCGGATGTCACATAATGCAGTCCGCAATGTTCCTCAGATTGGACTGTGCTCGATATCAATTCTTTAATCCATTTCTGAGGATGATATCACTTGATGCTCCCCATGAGTTTGCATTTGCGACTATCGCCTTCTTAGGGCAGGGCAATTCGAAGTTTTTGCCTGCTCGACAGTTACTTAAGTAAATACTTGATTGTGCGAAAGTGGAAGGTTCGAATTCGGTCCGAATTCTGTCCATAGACTGCGCCCGTAATACATAGCTGTACCACCAATGAGCTTTAGCCTAGCAATCATTGCAACGAAATCAAAGTCACTCAAATAGTCGATGGGTGCTCTGTTGAACACATCACTTTTCAAGAAAATTCTGGGAGCCGATCAACACCATCACCGCTCAGATATTGCATGAATAACGAGCAAAATTTCCATATGGATGAGCTGTGGAACGTATCGTTGAAGTCATCGATAAACAGTGCACTATTGGAACACTGAAATGGACAAGTGCAGATTGATTGTATGCCGTCCAGACTGGCTAGGAATTTCCACTTTTTCGATGGACATGATATATTAACGGACTACATTCGCATTTTTCCTGGCTCAGGCCGAGATCTGGTCCTCTAATTTATTCACGAACCTCTCTGGTTTAATGCCAGGAACAAAGCCCTCACTCAGATACCTAATGATCTTCTGTTTGGGCGAAGCACTGTCTGGGCAGGCTAGCAGATATTCAGTAATGATGAGGCACACTTCGAGCTAAAGGAGTAAGCGGTTTAGGCAGGGGGGGGGGGAAGCAATGCTATATCTGGAAAAGAACCTGCTAGGGGCCACGAGGCATACTTGCACGGGAATGTTGGGAAATACCCGAAAAAAGAAGCGGCTACAGGCAAATGACATGTGACATTCATGCAATGAATGGTCAACCGATACTCTAGTGATAAATGACAGAAATAAGTGGGAGTAGTGCAAATCCCGCCTCCTGCTCCAAACTCCGCCTTCTAGTAGTGACGATGTGGTAGCGGAGGAGTGAAATTAGGCAGGGAAGAAGGCGATGAAAATATTATTGGAATCAAAGGAAACTCCCAAACCGAGAGCAACTCGTCGTCTATTGCTTCGAGTATGGTTAAAAAGAAACCAGGAAGGAGAAAGGACAAGAACGACGTGGCACTAAAAACAATTCAAAGTGGTAATGAATGACTGTCGTTAGTGTAGGATGTCTAGAGTGATACATCACTTTAGCCATTCGACGGGATTATGGGGAAATACGGAAAGACGTTATAATCGTAAACTATGTCGTTATGGTTACCATGTGGACATAAAGCCATACGGTGAAGGATTATGTGTTCGACTGGCTTCAACCAAATGAGCAGCTTTAGCTTTAGCTCAATAACACCGTAAAACATTCAGGGAACATATTTTTTGTTCCACTTGGTGCATAGTAAAGTGAAAGCGTCGAGTAAAGGAGTTCTGAAGCATGAAAAAGTGGTTTTTTGACGGAAACAACTTTTCATGCTTGAGTGGGTTTGATTTCTAGAGAACGAGTTTAAAATAAATTATTGGGAATAATCAGTGCGAAATTCATGAGAAATATTTTTTGCCTTAACAGAATATGATAAGCGATTTGAATATCGCCTGATCCCAAAAAACCACCTCAGAAAATTTGAGCACCTACGTTACGCCGCTTTGATACAAGGCAATAGCCAAATACATGGCGCATTCCCTGACGTGATTGAAGGGGCCACCATACATGCATACCTCTTCCGATTCTTATCGTTTTATATTTAATTAATTGTTGCTACTATTTGTTCGGTAGATTAGGCGTATTATATTGTTATTTCTTGTTGTTTATTTTGTTTACATTTACTAATATATTTTTAAGCGATGAGCGTGAAAAAATGGGAGATAATAGACTTCAAAGAAGCCTGGTAGTCAGATGAATAGTGAAGCTGATGGCCGATTGTAGTCTTGACAACAGCAACAGAATCATAGCAGGTAAATAAAAACAGCGGGGAAAACAACTGAATCCATCGGGCAATAATCCAAGCCATACATTGTTCAAACAGATGTCCAAATCAAAGCCCCTGTCATCAGCTGGGACCCAATGCAATAACAACGTTGGCATCAACTAGATCCAGCTGACCAGGGAAGGATCCCAAGTCGAAGTGGCCATTTGAAATGGGACCTACACTGCTGGACGTGTTTTTGGATGCTGAGTTCGAATCTGCTTTCCAAATTTGCCGAGCGTTCCTGTGAACAAAGTTATGAGGGTGGTTTTAGGGAGCTTAACATAAGAAAACTTAAATTACATGGATGCGCCTTTCCTTCCAACTGCGGCTTGGTGTGGTGGTAAGCGTGACGCTTCATGTGCCTGAGACTGTGGTTCAAGTTTTGTGGGGGATGGAATTTTTGCATTATATGGAATTTTTCCCTTAAGGACTAAAAACTACTGTCACGGTGATTTTATCACGTGCTATGAAGTTTTGAGTCTTTGCTGATGCCTTCTCCTACCTACCTACCTGTTACCGAGTAGGAGATTCTTCAGCAACATTTGGAGTTCCTGGCGAGAACAAGGCATATGACGAGCAATGGTGATGCTAAAGTGGGTGTTGGGGCTAGAATGGGTGCGATGGTGCGTAGCAGCTCCGGACCCACCAACACCGACACTGTTGACCATGGACTCGTGGATATCATTCACAGACCAGAAAGCTATTCAGTGCGTCTTACCTCCAAAAAAGCAGGTGAAGGGAATTGCACTTTCCTCGAGGCTTCCAGGAGGCTAATACAGCCTACAGAAGCCTCTTCAGATCATTCTTTTAGAAACATGGTTAAACGCACCACCTCATACATATGTAATAGCTCATGATCTCAACTTTTGCGTGTACACTCGGAACCCCATTTCCGCCTACTATCGCTTGTCTACTTTTATTTCTGCGCTGTTAGATCCAGGAAATTCCTCTTTAATCATGGTATGGCGCCGGCTACTTGAATACCCGGGTGATTTTAGGACGCCTGCACAATTCTGTTTCTTTCTGATTTGGGGTCAGCAACTGTGAAGCAATGTGCTGTGACGAAATCTTTTTCATCCCTTGCTTCCATTGTGAGAAGTTCTTTGTTACAAGCATTTCGTGTAGAGTATCACATTTGATCATTCAAGTGGCAAAAGTTATCCTACTGTGATCCTGGAGTGAGGGGGCATGCGAGTAAAACTGAAGTATTACTTTATGTGAATAAATATCAGCAAAAGGACATAAAACGTGATAAAATCACAATGAGAGCATTTTCTAGTCTTTAAGGGAAAAATTCCATGTAATGCAAAAATTCCGTTCTCCACAAAATCTGAACCCTGGACTCCCGCACATGAGGCGTCACGCTTACCACCACACCAAGCCGCCGTTGAGAAGAAAGGCGCATCCATGTAATTTAAGTTTTCTTATGTTAAGCTCCCTAAAACCACCCTCATAACTCCGTTCACAGGAACGCTCGGCAAATTTTGAAAGCAGATTCGAAATCAGCATCCAAAAACACGTCCAGCAGTGTAGGTCCCATTTCAAATGGCCACTTCGACTTGGGATCCTTCCCTGGTGAGTAATAGTTAATGTCCAATCAATAACGATGACGGCCGTTATATGTACGGCTTAGTGCTAATTAGATTCGCCCAAATACCCAACGCGTTAGCTGTCTGCAACAGAGCTCCGTCAATTGCCGAATGGCTCTAGGTAGCTGGGAAAGCTTTGGGAAGCCCTCTGAAAGGGATAGGTCGTTTTGAAAAAGGGTTTTCTAGCAGACCGTGAAAAACCAGAGATGATTGAGTGGAACACAGGGATGAGGAGTGGAGGAGTTCGTACCTGAACCACTTTACTACCTGCTTTTGCCCTCTTTCACCAGTTACGTTTATTGTGACTATTGTGGATGGCCTTATATGTTCTGAGATTGTAAATTACTTGAAATATGGGTTACTGTCGTTGGTGAGTGTGAAAATAAATAGCTTGGACGATGAATAATTAATTCTTCAATCGAAAAAGAGCATGCCGAATAGGCTCGAGGAGAACGACTAAATTAGAAACAGAACACAATATAATGAACACCCTTACATAGATAAGTGAAAATGAGCTCCCGATCATGTGGCGTACGAGTTTCCCGATGAGAAAATGAACGACTACACACATCATGTTGAAGAATGTGCCGGATATCACAGCTAACAAATGAGAACGAGGTGTGGGAGGTTCGACTAGATAAAGAAACGCTGGTACTCGACAACGATGAGTAGCGAAGCAAACAATCGAGCCAAGCCCCGCCCCCACAGACGAGACGAGTTCACCCCCTCTTAGATGTTTTGTAATCGTAGTAATGTTGCCGTGTGAATAGAATCTATACATAACTAGTGTAGAGAGTGTTGATTGAAGTCGTCGTCATTGCAAGCCAACTGATGCGGAGACGGCGGCGACTAACCGAATAAATCTCGTACTCGGACATACCCGCATGCATGCACATGCATACTGGTTAAAGTCTAAATCAAGCCACGCCCAAAGATTTTGCATAGGTTTATTTAAAACCGAAGCCTCCGTTATGAGAGTCAAATTTTCAACTATTTAGGAGCTAAATTTTAAAAAAATATTTTTTTTCGATCCAGGTTATATATAAATAAAAAAATTTCCATTTGCACAATGATTTGCAAGAACTGAAAGCGCAAAAGCCGCCAATTCTATTCTCCTGGAGTACCATGCACGCCTCACCCGAATCCCAGAAAGAAAGGAGACTTGATTGGAGATTTGAACGATGCCGAATTCTGAACGTGGGAAGTAGTAACGGTGTCTGTCCACAGAGCACTGCCAGTAAGACCAGGACTCATTTGAAGGTATGATCATCGTTGTAAGCTGGCGGGAGTGCGATGATTCTCTAATGTGGCCAAATGCGTTGCGTTTTACGAGTGCTTTGAGGACAACTCGAAAAACTAGTCGTACTGCTTCGCTCCAGACACAAGTCGGCAACGAGGCAATTCGCAAATCGCGACAGCCTTTGGGTGTTCAAACCCATTTGCGGAGGAATTATTACTTCTGATACTTGTTCACAATTGGACATCTATAAAAGGGAAATAAAAAAGCATCAAGATCAGCATAAACCTCATCGCAGCCTGTATAAGGATCAAGAGAGGATGAAAAGTGCCGCTGCCATGTTGATAGTCCATGGATCGACTTCCGGCTGTATACAAGTGCCAGTCGCAACATACATACATACAGGGTGTCCCAAAATTATTTGCGCCAAAGTTCAGTAATTTTTAGAGTAGAAATAATTTATCAAATTCACATAACCTGTTATTAATTAGTTGCATAAGAAGGTTCCCTTGCAATATGCATGGTTGCTGATGTGGAACTCCCATTATCTTTCAGTTGGAGGAGGCTCATTCAATGCCACTTGCAATCATTGACGCGCGAGAAGTGGAAGGGCGTTATGAAATTCTTTGGGATTTTTCTAATAACCGTATAGGAGGCTATTAAACGGTATAGAAAAGAAGATCGAATCAGAGACAAACCAGGAAAGGCAGAAAGGTAGAATGTTTCTGAAGATAGGACTATTAAAATGGTCCGTATGCCAATCGGTCGGGATTCTGGGCGACCCATCAAAAGGAAGTCAACGGGCACGGCTTACAGGAGTTATCGCGATGGAAGAATGCCATGCAGAAGCCTCACTACCATTCCTATCGTATGCTCCAATCCTGATCTCAATAGATTCTGCAGGGCCAAAAAATGCAGAAAGTCGCAGACCCACTCGAGTGATGACACGCAACCCTTCGTCGTTTTCTCTAATCAAAAAAATTTTTTACGATAAAACCATCCCTCAACAACCAAAACGTTCGCGATAAGGAAAGAAACATCCAGCGTGTAATATCTCACAAAAAGGTTGTTATCGGAACAGTAAAATGATGTTTTTCGAGGAAATCACTGCCAAGGGTAAGCCGCTCGTGGTTTCTTCGGGGTAGGCGTGAAAACTGACCAAGACCAGTACTCAAACGGCGTACTAATGGAAGTAAATAAGACATTGATCCGACTACGTTTTCTGAAACATCTCATAGTCCTTCCAACAGGACGCTACTCCAGCCCACAGAGGCAAGCTTGCCCGCGAGTGGTGCCAACGACAGCTGCCCGACTTCATTGGTGAAGAGGAATGGTCATCCTATTTCCCAGAACTTGACTCATTTAATCCCACGAATGGTCCCTGATTAGAAGAGAACCCGTCGAGTTTGCAGTCCCAGTTTGGAGTTCTAGAATGCAAAAGCTGGAGGACGGCTGGGGAGAAATGGAGAAGGATACCTGCGTGCCACATGCGATCAAGTCGAAAGCAAAATTTGACTTCTATTCGCGCTCACGGGGGATATTTTGAAATGCGACTTCAGCATGTTGTAGCACATAGTGTTAGCTAGCGTGTATAGAAATTCTATCGTCTTTCGCAGTTGAGAATTTTCAAATATATTGCTATAAATCGGCGCAAATGATTTTGGGACACCCTGTACATATACCACGTCCAATGGCGTAACGATGGGGTTTGCGTCAAGAGGCGTCACGTTCACATCGCGTGCATAATTCGACGATCGGATTTTGGGTGATCCTCATAACTATCGTCGTCGTCAGCAAATCACAGGACAACGTTGGTATCGGAATTGTTCGGGAGACTGAATTCACCAAAATTGCACGTCGATCGGTTTCGGATGTCATTTCGTGGAAAAAGGGTCGTTCAACTTCCACAATAATTTAGTATAGAAGTCGAATGCAACGGGCCCAAGGTGGGATCAATCATAATCAGAATTCTCATCCCTCATGTCCGCTAAAGCTCAGAGGAAGAACTGCTTGTGGCTCTACCTCCAGGAACATCTCTAAAATGCCCAGCAAAATTTCAATAGCGAACAAGAAACAAATGGGTGTGTGATACGACTAGGGATCATGACCGGTATTGCCTTTCGACGACGAGTGGTACGGCCGGGGTAGACATGATAGTGATTCCACTTGTCTGACTTAATGGTGATGTCGAAAAGGGTGAAGTGGAAGGAGATTGACTGTTGGTAATGGCGCAGAACTAGAGCAGAAGATCAGGCTGAAACTAATTAATGCTGAGATGCACTTCGATGCGGTCTATTTGAGTTTGGTTCCACGGAAACCGGGTGTCAGTAGAGGACGTGTTCATAGTCAAAATTATCCTATTGACCTAATCTCATTTTGAAGGATCTTACGTTCCGAGTAAGGGCAGCGTAATCAGCTCATTCGAAATGGAACTGCTTTTGTGCCTACTGAGGCGCAAAATACAACCCATCTTAGGCTATAATGTCGACGTCACAGCAAGAGAGTACTTGGAGTCTGCTCGATTCAGTGTTTTTATACTTTCGGATGAGTGCCCTACTAAAGCGTCAATCTGAGTGGGAGGAGAGTCTTGGATGTTCTGGGCCGGTTGGGATCTTCAAAAAACGGCATCGCCACTTTAGCTCTACCACCGTAACCCCCTTCAGTCATACTCGGAGATAGATGGTTGCACAGTTTCTCTGGGAATGGAGAATACTGGTAAGCTGTGGCCTGGTCTTGCTGAAAGCCGACCAGGTCCAGGCCTTTCAGAAATCGATGAAATGAACGATCAATAAAGACACGGAAAACTAATTAATGATCTAATTAGTTGACAGAAAAGTTCGTTACAAATGCTATAAATTTCGAAGAGCATCGTCTGATGTGTAAATGGCTTTTGGAGCGGTTGACCTTTCTCTAAGGACACTTCTTTTTCGTGTCCAACACGTGGAGATACCATCAATCTTTTCACCGACAGCGCACAGTTACCACTTGAAAAATGGCCACGTACGGAGCAATGTCAGGCAACGGAGAAAGTAAGGGCGAAACTGAGGAGGATAGTGGCACAAGAACTAATGCGAAGGAGGAGTTCGACGATTCCTTTGTCGTCGAACTCCTCCTTTGCAATCGTTGTGGTTTCCTCCTTTGAATAAATGGTAAAGTCTCAGGCGTCAATCAATTCCGTTCTGAGATGCGCCCCGCATTCGAATTCTATTCAGAATCGTAGTGGTGGTTCGAGGCATTATGGCCTGTATTGACTTGTGCTGGCCAGTCGATAAGCAAGTCAATGCTTTTATCCCCCCAGATGAGCTCAGTACCAGTTGCCCTACCCCGGAGGAATGGGAGGCTTGGTTGGCCTGGATGAGTGTTGATCCGGGATTTGATCCCTGGATTATGCGTACGTGTTAGAGCTATTACGCCACCTTCGCCCGATTTTAGATATTCCATTCAAAAAAGTTTAGTGTTCTTTTTGGATGGAGTTTTATGTGAATCAATCAATAACTTCCGACATCCATCGAATTCTTTCGGAGAGTAGCTTCCCGTGATGTTTAAAGAAAATTGCCCACCTGTCGTCGTCATTTTGCGAAGGAGCGACCATGATGTGAGCCATTTTATCGCTATGCGACCATCGTTCGTCCCAGAAGATCCATTTCGTGAATGCACTGCTAATGTGGGATCGTACCATGATGGCCTATTACAGGCAAAAAGCGGTGCGACGGGAAGTTTTTTCCATCGTAAGGATCTATGGGCAACGAGGTGTTGGGAAGTCGAGTGGCTAGCTTCGCAGTTGAAAAGTTACATCCAGGGACATGCAGAGGAATGAAGCATACTCAAGCGGCTAGCGGCTCCCTCCAATTTGCCGATGGAAGCTGAGGTCCTGGGGATCTTTCATATTTCTCATTGATGACGGAAATATACTTCTCTAATTCGATGGGTACCTTCACAGAACACAAAAATGACTGTTGTTGGACAGTTCACTGAAGATGCGCCACGCTCACGGCCGCTCTATGGGCAACAAAGCCTATGAATCTTCGTTGAAGAAGTGTTCTAGTTGTCGAAGACAGGGCGTATTCAACCCAGGGCAGGTGTGGGTTGGCTTTGGTTGGCGAGTTCAACTCAGACGATCGACTCAGAAAGGGTAAAATAGTTCAGGGTGAATTTGTTGGGTAAATGCCATTTTCATTGGCAAAACAGTGCCCCCTTCCCTCCCCTACCGCCCCCCCCCCCCACCTCTGCCCCTGAACTTGGCGCCAACTTTTCTTTCCGGAAACCACGGGTGTGGGAAAGCGTGGAAAAGTTGCATTAAAAGTTTGGAGGAATGAATGAAGAAGATTTTTCTTCAGTGTATTATTGTTGGCTTAGCTTACATCGCGATATGTTTTTTCCCAGCCATCGTTGTCTCCATTCAGAAATCTATACGGGAAATCTGATTGTGAGTTCTGGGAAACAAAAGGCTGATGTAAAGCTTGGATTGAATGTTTGGCGTGCAGACTTATGGGAAGGTAATAAAACTAAAAGTTCGATAGAAAAAGGTAAATAAAGGGATTAGGCGTGAGACCCTAACCTGGAGGGACCTAATCTCGATGTATGAAGCTCAATACTTCTTTTGCATATTGAGTACTTAACAGTTAGTCATCGGAAAAAGGAGTCGATTATACTTGCATATTTTTAGTCTAAATTATGCAATTTCTGCATTTCTTTAAATAAGTAATCGTTGCCCTGTACAGACGTCAATCCATATTATATGTCTATAAGTAGCTGTGTCATGGCACAGGGATGGCTCAGATTGTTGACTCAAATTAACTTCAAGAATAATTGTTGGTCTTTAATAATAGCAGGAATCTGTTCCAGTCACATATGGGACTTAAAAATAGCCCGTATTTACTCAACCGTTCGAAGCCAAGGTCCATCATGGGGACACCGTACGCTGCAGCCACTATGCCGTTCCCGACCCGAGTTCGACATTTGACGTAGATGGATTACATCGGAATATAAATGGGTCGTATTAATGACAGTGATTGTGCGGCGATGAACGTTATGATTTAATATCGTGGTTTTCGGGAAGGACCTTAGGATCAGCAATGGTAGAATGCCATTATCAGGCTGTGACGGAAAGCCGTGAAGAGGACTCACTGGCGATAGAAACGCGATCATCAATCTGACAAGAGCAAGGACCATGGCTTAGGAAAAGCTTATCGAGCTTATGCGATGCTAATTTAACAGGAATAGACGTCGGAGGTTGGAGTGGAATCAGTAGTGCTTCTTGGAAGCCAAAAAACAACAACAGAAGCCATAGAAAGTTACTATCATTGAATAGCTCCCGAACGGATTCGCTGAGAATGAAGAAGATGGCATTTCAGTGGAGGCAGGGAGCGGGTCCAAACAATGTTGTGCTACGAAGATTTTCCCACTATGAGCCCAATTTCATCGAGTGAATGTGAAAAATTCATCTGAGCGACTAGACTGAACGGCCACTTTGTCTCTCAGGCCATCAATTTTCCTGAAGTGATGAGCTCGTATGCGTGAGATAATCCGAATAATCCTCTTTGTATAATGTGAGCGACTATAGCGATGAGCGATGAACACAGATGTGAATAATATGGGGAAAATAGAGCGGAGAGCTTTCATGAACATCTGCGGACCATCATTTCTGGATGTTATTTCGACAGAAATTTCGAATTGAACCCGTGTAGAACTAGTTTGTCACTGAGAGCAAAGATGGTTGGTGGACACGAGTTTCTATGGCGATTATATAACGATCTCCCTAGAGGAACGTTTGGTCACTTGAAGCGCCACTTCTGATTTATTGCTGTGTTGATCGATGTTCGAAAAGGATTTGTCCATAGAGCAGTGACCACGCATTCCACTGGGAGAAGTGCGAACATCTTCGGAAATCTGATTACGGCCGTCCGTGGGACAGATAGGGGCATCAGTTATTTGAAAATCTGAATGATAGTGAGATATTCGCCGGGGATACATCGCTCATTCTCAACGAGTTTTTTGCAAAGCCCGAATCATTTGTAAAAAAGACCGGTTCAGGGCGAGGGCAGGATGTTTCGAGAAGATTGGCCTAATTTTAGAAATTCAAATAAAAAGTAAAACTTTTGAGATGAGAGGGTTTGGCGAGGTTTACTCGACAAGGAAGGAATTTCATTGGAATTTATTTTTCTTTACATCTTACCATCCCGCCCTGTTATTTCATCCATTTATTTATTTTCTTCTAAATAACCTTGTCAACACCTTGGTTGGTCATGGAATCGGATTGGGGCTGGCCATGTGTAGTGTAGTGGATCTATTCACCTTAATGAAAAGAATGACAAGGACTATTGGATCTGTGAGGGTGTCTGTAGAGAGATAAGAGTCTACTAGAAGATCAGTCATGCATCATGGACTCTCTGTATCAGAAAAGTACCCTGTTTGAAGGTCTTTTTCCAATTACTGGATCAGGATTGTTAATGAAGCCAGCCAGCATTTTTGTAGGGCATTACATAGGGCTAGGGCTAAGTCTTGTGTTGAACTTTTGGGAATTTACGGAAATGCTTCCCTCTCTATTGCAATATTTCCAATGCTTTCAACAAATGACCTGAACATCGTTACTACTTTCCTGTCAGATGCCTGGCATGCAGCTGATAATATTGGCATGGGGTGATATTCTGAAAAATTGACGCCGTTCGAAGAGCTAGGCGACTGGGCAGAGGCATTCCGAAATAGTAAAAAAAACTTGCTAACGTGCAAAATTTCGAATCGAAATTGACTTCCGCATGACACTTTGTCGGCAAGTTAGAATCAATAAATATTAAATAGGGTTTCAACCAAAGTGCACATCAATATTCTAATAGTTGTGGGCAAGTCTGACACGGGTTGTTAATCTTGTTGTTAGAAGAATGAAATACTGGATTGGCTGGGTGAGCATTAATTACGGAATTCAAAACAAGCAATGGAATGTGGTGTACGGAAAGATGATATCATTTGCCGTCACCGACCTTGGCATAATGTGAAGTTAGTCAAGTTTTAAGAATTCTTCAAACTGATTTGGAGAAAATAGTATAGATTGGTTAAAAGTAATGCGAAAATTGAAATCGCTGTAAAACAATAAGTAGAAGTATGAATGCAGTATTTATGTGAGAGTATGGAGGAGGTGCAGTAGTAAAAGACGCACTACATACCCAACACACATGGTCCGAGTTCAGATCCCTGATCGATTCTCGCCCAAGCCAACCAAGCGTTAAACCATTCCGGGTAGGGTTTTTGATATAGGACTTGTATGAGAGGAAACGAGCCTGACTTGTACATCGCCTTCTGCAGCAGGTCATGGTATAGACCGCATACATATTCGAATTGCCACTACGATTCTGAATGGGAGTCGAATGCGGGGCGCAATCCAAGATGGGGTTGATCGACGCGACGGACCTTATCCTTAGCAGTCTTCGAGGAAGGCTTCGCACCGTGTTGCACGATGTCAGGCTTGCTGTCATAGCAAGAACAAAGAAAGTTAACTAGAGGCGAGTAGTGGTCTTCATACAAAGTGCTAGAGCAACCAAGGGTCCCATCACAATCGCCTCCCAGCTGGCGCGAAGCCGTAGAATTTTTTTCACAAAATATGATACATCAGTAATGACAAACGTCTGGGCAAGGGATCCATCAATTAAAAGAAGTTGTCCATGCACCTCACTGGCACGAGTGATCATTCGAAAATTTGTCTACTTTGCAACGCATAGGATATCATTCAGTATGCGAGTACAGTGTGGAATATGCAATTAACTGACGCATTCGATTGTCTGGCAAAACGACAGTGACATCCGCTTTGTCAATTAACCAGATAGCGCTCGCTCATTCGAACATGACTAGGTCTATGAAGTGCAATCGATCAAATCGAGGCTCCGAAAAATGGATGACTCCTGGACAGTCTGGTCTTGTGGAGAAATATGAATGATTCTCAGAAGGGTGTGTTAGAATTCCCTTCCATTCCCTAGGGAAATGACCATGAACAGACTGAGAATGAGCGGAAGACGTGCAAATGGATGTACTCTTGAAGTCAACTCGATTACACTCTGAAATTACTGAGAGGATTGAAAATGTGGATGCGACATGGAACGAGGCAAAAACGCCATGAATCTTCGCCGACGTGGAGTTTCCTCGTTTGCGCTTTATTTTTACAAATAGAATTCATCTGCAAGTAACTATACCAACAATTTTCACATAAACTTTTTTTCATCTAAGTTTTTTTCATAGAAATTGAACTATACTGTAAACAACTTTACTATATGCTCTTGAATTCTTTACTTATCAGAAATATGCTGTATACAATACTGCAGTTTTCGGATTTCTCAGTTTTTTGCTCTATTGTTCAAAAGTCTAGGCACTCACTGCGCTAATATACGAATTTACATTGGAAATTGGTAAAATCGCCGTTTATTATCAATCCTACCCTCCCACAAGTTGATATCGACAACAAAAGGGCGACAAAGGTTCTACTACCTACCTAATGTGGGAAATAATGTGTGATACCACAAAGACAGTGGAGCACTGCAGTGGAGGACAGAACAATCTGGGGCCTCACTAATAATAAATAGTAATACCTTGCGATAAGCTGTACCTAAAACGGCACAGGCGGTATAAACGCGGCTAATCTACCTAGTTATTCCGCTTTGATTTTCCTCGTGTACAACCTCCTTCGTCCATGGTCAGTCGCTTAAGAAAATGTGAGCTTTTCAGAGCGCTACAGGATCGGACATCTAATCCTAGGGTTGCCTTTGAAAAGTTTGTGATTGATGAACCATCAAAACTTCTACATCATATGGAAAAAGAGCCGTTTATGTGGCGCATTCTAAAAAGTTTAGTGAACATTGAAAAAAAGCGACAGGCATTTTATCATTTTGCGATATCTCATTAACAGAGTTATTCGAAGCCTCTGTCTTCATGACGCGTTGGAAGAGAAAAAGCGAAAGAAGGAATAGCACATCTACTGGGAAAGTTGTACTTTCATATATACTTCCTTTATATACTTATACTTTTATGTAGAGATTCCATCTAAAAGATGATCCTTTGCAAGCCTAGTTGCACTTCACATTATTACATAAACAAAGGAGAAGATCGACTGAAATTTTGTCTTTGCCTTCCAAGAATTCTATGAGACAAGATGCACAAAACTGGAAGGAAGGCGATCATAAATTCGCCTCGTTGCTTGCTCCGAAAAACAATAATCTATTCGTAATGGGGATTCATAAATCACCCAGCCAGGCAACATAACACAAAGCCAGCCTCTGTTTAGGTCTAAACATCAGTGGAAGTTGTGGTTGACCCTCGAATATGTACCTCCGAATCCCCGCGGTGTACATTTCATGAATACGGGATCACGACTTGCACTAGTTTTCGTCGTATGGTCTTTGTCGGCCGTTAAATGACACATAACTGAATGCGCTGTGCAAACTGTGTGCGATCCTTCGCTGTAACCAACAAAAACATAACTAAATGGGGTTTTTTTTGCGGCGGAAAGGGATGCAGTCGGAGAATCGAAACAGCATAATTGAATAATGAGAATTCGAACGGAATGCATCAGTAAAATGTTGAGATTTCGATTTGCTGTTTTCGATTTGCGGAGGAAAATCTGGCAGTGCATCGAAGAGAATCCCATGGTTTTTGTAAATTTCGGGAAAATCTATTCCGAATATTGAAGAATTTCGGATGATATCTAACTGCATAATGTCATGAAATTAGGAAACTAATGCCAGGCGAAATTGAATCTTTGAAGGATTCAGGTAAATCGCGTACTTTAGGCATTTCACGCTTCAAACCGAACCGACAACAGGAAATGTTTATTGATCTGAGGTGCACATAGTCAGTAGCCATTTGGACCATATGTTCTGCTGGTGCGGTGTGAAGCGTGTGAGCGGGTGGTTCACATCGTTAGTAAGAAAATCTGAAAAATTCCCCGTTTCCAATATCGTATTTGGTCCAGCAATCAAAGAATTTCTTCATTTATGTAGAGGAATGCGCCACGCATTTGTCTCACAGAAAAACTTGTTTGATCACAATAATGAACTATCGTTTGCGAAAAAATTTTTATCTGTTTATCTTTTCAAACATCGACAATAGCGATCGCTCATCATTAGAGTTAGGTTAAACTTCCATCCCAATCTTCGAGAGACTCCCCAAGCGGCTTAGGTGCCATGGGCTGCTGTACATGTTGCGAACATTCAAACCTTTCCTCATGAGTAGGTTTATTTTCTATTTTTTTGAGGTTACCAAATAAATGAATGGGTACATTAAATATTGACTGAATAAACTTTTTCCATAATGGGAGTTTTAGCGGAATACAAGGGTAAAAATGAATGTAGAAGAAACGATTACAAAGAATATGTACGCCCAGACGAAGCGGTTAAGCAAGAAGACGAAGCAGATGCTTATTCAGGAACGAAATTAATTTAATTGCAGTAATGGAGACAGTATCGATCAAATACATTAAGCTGATGTAGAAAAAGTGCTGTGAAAGCTATGGCAAGGAAGACAGCGGCCGGATGCCCAGTCCGATTCGCTGCAGCCTCTGCCGCCGTCGACACTTAGAGATTCAATAAACAACTCAAAGTGCACAGTGCATACCCATACAAAAAACAACAACGAGCATGGATCGTTGCTGTTTTCCGGGAATTCCATCATTTTCAGTTGGAATTAGGCTTTGCAATGAGAAGAATCAATCTGAAGATGAGGAAATGGTATGGGAAGGGCAATTTGTTCTTTGGTGGGATTGATCGTTTATTAAATGCTAAAACTGGTAGAAAGCAATATGGAAATGAAGTATTTTGGAATCTATTTCTGCAAGAATTTTCAATAAAACTGGCATATTTTGAAACGCATATTAGGCAAGTTGACTGCAAAGGAAGTGCTCTAAAGTGATTGGAAGTATCATTGACGATTCATAATTGATATTATATTGTACATTTGATTATCATTATTGTACTATATTTTATGCTTGATTATTTAGAATAGGGCATGGGTGGTGTAAAAGCGAGTGGGGCACTATCACACGCGCATGGTCCAGGGTTCTCCGGGGCCGGGTATTGGGATCTCATCTGGGAGGATAAAAGTACGGCAGTGCTCTCTCGAAGAAAAAAGACTTCGGTCATGGAACACAGTAGCATTGCATAGCGTCCCTTGCCTTAGATAATGTGGTCTAAGGGTATTCTTCCTAGAGTCTCGCTGTTCGCCGTTTAGATATCCTGCGTTCACGGGAGTACAGCCAATCACTCGTTTTTCCGACTGAGGTATAATACCTTTTCTCCAGCACGAATTCCCATGCGCTATTTACTATCTTCTTTTCCATCATAGATTATTTTTGGGACCCATGCGAACCTCCTACGCCCTCCCTATAAACACTGCTTCGCAAAATAAGCTCCAAATAAATGGAGTATTCATATTCTGGCCGGAGAATTCCTTTTTAATGCGTCGGCGAATCTAAAGACGAGGAGTAAACAATCCTACATCATAGCATGGTCATTATTTTCATCAGGGAACTCTGTGGTGATACCGAAATCTCCTAGAGATGAGGGGAATTTTTGTTTTTGTGTTAGTAATGGAGTATCGATAGAAAAATGGACAAACGTGGTGGTGGCTGGAAAAAGACGTGCGAGTGCGAATTCCAACTAGGCAAGTCACTGAGTTCGTAAAAAACCTTTTTGTTTAATTTCTGACATACATTCAGTTTTCAGACACAGTTATGGTGTTTACCTCTCGCTCCTGAAAAGACAATGTTTATGAGGATTGGTGGCTCTACATTGCCGAGAGCCTACAAACTCCGTGAGCATTGTCTGAATGAGGTCTCCGCTGTCAGGGATCTTGGCTTCCATTATAACAATAAGCTCAGCTTTTCTGACCACTATGAGGCTATCGTCAGGAAAGCTACTTATCGAACCTATCAAATTTTTAAGGGCTTGACAGTAAAGGATGAAAAAGTCTTAATTAAGGCGTACAAGACATACGTGCGGCCCATAGTGGAAAGCGGTGCATCAATATTTTGTCCTTGGAAGAAGAAAGACGTGGATTTACTGGAAAAAGTTCAGGATAATTATACGCGGAAGTTATGCATTAGGACTGGGGAGGCCGTTTTTTTCAGACGTGCCTCACCCAGCCTCTAGGAACCAAAAGTTTAAGCTTCATAGCCTAAAATCACGAAGGAAGGTATATGATGTCTGTATGGTATTTAAGTTATTGACAGGGATTGCTAGAGTTGATGAGTCCAGGTTCTTCACTCGAAATGTTTCAAGGACCAGAGGCAGCTCAGTGAAAATTTCATACGTAACGCCTCGAACCAACTTGAAGCTCCACAGTTTCAACTGTAGAGCAGGCTCTATATTCATATCTTTGAAATCGCAGGTAGTACTTCTCTCCCCTGCATATATGCACTTTAAGCGACTTGTAAGGAAAGAATTACTGAGTTTTATATAGTTGTATGAGGTTTTACAGCGTGTTGTTGCTTATTTTCTCACGTCTACCTTATGTAGCGTATAAACAAATAAAATAAACAAATAAAATGAATTCAACGATCAATTTCATTGGGAGCGTGGGGTTCCACTCTCACGATGAACTGATCTTGCGCAGAGGAGGCTTAACATAGACAGGTACAGATCTGGAGTTTCCAAATACTTGTTGATAGCTTGAAACAGTCGGGGGCCGCTACCATTCCACCCTTTTGTTCTCTGCGTGGGTCAATGATTAATATTTTTCCAACTGGACATGTAGTGGGGGGAATCTGCCATATTGGGTACTCGTGACTCAAAATATTACTGGTGTTCAGTGAATACAAAGCGAGTGATTTTTAAATTCCAAAAGTTCGTCATCTCAAAGTATCTTATGAAAACTTTCTGTGTTCGTTCAATGATTTGGTCTGAGAGGTTCGGCGTATAGAATTTCTTTCGATGACAAGGAATCGCGAAAAAAGTAAGTATGTTCAAGTAGGCAATACAAGTTGCGAAACTATCCCACTTGTCGAGAACTCGGAATATCGTCGTCAAGTGAGGCGCATAAGGAACCGGTTCCTACGACGACACTCATGACAACACAACGGCGAAATAGTGGCTACGACGTTGACGGTGAACGAAGATGGATGGCAATCATCGTCTCATACCTCAATGGGTTGTCGGACGCCTTCATCCTCGGTGACTACACTGCCTTAAAAACGCAGTCATGCGAAAAACGATGGTGAACTCATCTATCTGGGAGTTGTTGTTTGTTCCAGGTCGAAGTGTAAGGTTCAGAATTCACGGCTCAGAATCGTGAGTGGAGCTAGATGGGCTTAGTCCCCAGATGGAAGTTACACGTTCTTGAGCCCCTGGCAGTGGCTAAATAAGGTATGTGGCCTCTGATGTCAGAGGGTTCCTGTTTATCAGTTGGGTCCTGCACCACTCACTTCCTCAAGACTCGGAACTCCGGCGCTCTGGGCCTCAGAACTCCGTAAAAGAAGAACGTAGGGACGATGTAAGTGATGTATGTAGATGTAGGGACGTCAGCAAGAAGAAGATCGCTGAGATGAAGGCCCACAAAAAAGTTGCTTCGGACAGGAGCAATTGAAGATTTCCAATGTCAAATGGGGACGCTGCGAAGACACGGGATTAACGCAAGAGAAGAAAAGGATGATTGAGTCTTGTACCAATCAATCGTCGCAGCTGGGATGGAAGGTTAGAATAGCCTGAAAGGAACCGGTCTCATGGATTGCACAAGTTCGAATTGGCACCCATAACTACTTAGCTGGGTTGGCGTAATTTCTGCAATATTTGTTTTGTAGACCTCATACGTAAATGGTGTCTAGTGCAGGGAATTGTTCGCGAAACCGTTCAATGCCTTTACCCTCCCAGACGGCTTTGATACCAATCTACTGCCTCCCGAGAGAGGAGGGGCTTTCTTTGACCTAGGTCAGATTTTACCCGGTATTCGATCTAAGGACCATACTTGTGAAAAAGATGTATATCAATTGAAGCCACCCCATCTGCACTCCATAAAATCGGGGTTGGGAGGAATAGCTATACTTGAAAAGACAGTCTTGGACGGTAAGTTCATCATCCGTCACTATGGTGCCCGTTGCTGTGAGGACAGCTCACCTGCTTCCTTGTTTCTCATCTAAGTGAGTCCATGGGTCTCGAAGGTCCACTATATCATGCACACCGGGAATGGACCCAATATACATATAGGACTTTTAAATAATTTTTCATACATTTTTATGGTTTTACGTCGAAATTCATTCATTTCTCTACAAAAAATGTACACTGACACGGAGGGCCATCAATGCTTGCAGGCTATGTATTACTATTATTATTATTATCTGAGGTCAAGTACAAAGAGACTTTTTTAAATGTTCCTTCTTATTCGTATTTGTTCCAGAATTTCAAAATCGATTCGAGTGATTTGCATGAGCCATTATTGCGTGTGTCGATGATTTCGAACAGAATATGGAAATATGGTTTACTGAGAGTGAGATTTTAACCACCTGGGCTTCATCCCTCTTCATTGTGCGTGAACTGATTGAGAGCAATTTCTAGTCTTGGAGCCTAAAGTACGTTAGCCGCAAAAGAGTGTACTTTGAGCCCTATGATTAGATATTGTCCCCAATCGGTTTTGGCGAGATGAACAGTTGAAAGTGGGGATCGTTGAGAGCAACGAGGGGTTTTTCTAGGGCAACAAAATGGAACCGGTATTTCAGTAGCTCCATTACATCCAGTTATTCTATACGAAAAAAGAATATTTGTCCGCAAGTTCTATTGCTACAGGTATAACTGAATGGCACGATATCAACCAGTACTGAAGCGAATATATTCCACAATAAGGGATCGGAAAAAGCCTGCATGAGCTCACTGAAATGTCCTAAACCCTCCTGAGTGGTTTGATTTTCACTTAGTAGTTTAGTGGAGGGATAGAGAGTGGAGAAAGAGACTAAAGAAAATCGCGAATAATTATCAGTGATAAGAAGTGATATCAAGCAGTAATGGGTGATAATAGCTTATTACAAGCTGTAAAAGGTGGAAGACTGTGTAGCAAGCTGACGCCTCTGTAAGATATTACCCGAGCAAGCTGATTAGTGGGTCGTAACGAGGAGGGCCTGGGGATGATAACGAGTGGTATGGACTGATAAAGAAGTAAGGGGGAGAATATACATAGACGTGGAAACATAAGGGAATTCACCTTATGCTTATTGGTTTGTGGTGAACGTTTGAGCTCGAGAACAGGAAGCGGTAGTAAAGGTTTATAGGTTCGTCCTATAGAAACTTTGCTCCGCCCAAAGACCACGATTCATCTGTCTTTTGAGCTGATTGGTCCACTTAAAAGGGCATTGTAGACGGAGGTCGTGCAGCAACAACAGGCACTCAACACGGAAAAAGAGCGCAATCAAGTAAATTACGGCAATATTCCTCTGTTGAGTACCTGTTTTGTAGCCCTGTAGTACCATGTACCACGTTTCTGACTTTAAAGGGTAAAATTTTTGGCGTTGATCAATCCCGTCTCAGGGGTGCACCCCCACACTTGACTTCCATTCAGAATCGTAGTGGCGTAATGAGTACGTGTGTGGCCTATACAATGACTTGCGGTGACCAGCCATTGTACAAGCCAGTGCTTTTATCCTCCCAGACGAGTCTGGTACCAATTCACCGACCTCGGAGGGATGGAAGGCTTGGTTGGCCTAGGCGGGCATCGATTCGAATTCGAACACCTGACGATGCGTGTGAGATAGTGCGCATTTTGCTCTACACCAACTCCACTGCCGCAATCCCATATTTGGGATGTGCCCCTGATTTGATTTTCATCGAAAAATCATGGGCAGTGTGAATGAGTTCGTGGTTATACGATGACTTGAGGAGGCTATCCGATGAACAAGTCGGTGCTATTATCACTTATCTTCCCAGACTATGTTGGTACCGCTGAACCGAGCCGGGAAGGATGGAAGGCTTGGTTTGCCTACGCGAGTACGCGAGTCGATCTGCAACTTCATCCCTGGGCCATGCCTGGGTGATGGTGCCCCATTTTCCACTGTACATTGACATGCTAAAATGACAAAAGGAAAGAAAAGGGGATGTCAGGTAAATTAGGGAATTGAGTTATAAGAGACGGATGGGACCTATTGAAGAATTTGATCGGAAAGATCGAATCGCCGCCGTGCTGTCTCATATGTCAATCATGAGACGTCATGTGAAGAGATGAGAAAATTCGGCCGATTATAGAAAAGTCATCTATTCGCTGTGGGTGAGCGCACTTTTCAACTCACTCCTGAAGGGAACAAAACAAGTAAATATAAAAAATAAAAAATCTGTACGAAAATTTTTCGTTCGAGGGTCTTTCATCTGGGTTTGAAATTGATATTGGTCGATGGGTTCGATATAAAAATTCAAGACATTGTCACCTCTCCACTACCACTGGATTCGTACGTCTCATGAAGGGATTTGGATTGTGCCGCAAAAATATTTTAGAAGTGAAAAAATCCGGTATCCAAAACTGTTGTTTTTGATTTGCTAGATGTTCATAGAAGTAGGATGAGGCTCGAGAAAATTCAGTTGAAAGTTAGAAATGTTAAAAATTGGGTTGTAGCTTTTGGAGTAGGGAAAATAGTATGCAGCATTTGAATATAGCCTCCACAGCCTATGCAAATTTTATAGTTTGCGAGGGCTTAGTGATAAATAATTCGATATTTTCCTTTTCAAAAATTCCGCACCGCTTCCTCTGCCTAAGGTGTGAACGGAATTTGATTTACTAGATGTTATGATTGATGTAAAAATCATTGATTATTATTGTTACCATTCGAATTTATCATATACTAAATTCCAGCAGGCGACTTTAAACTTGGGCTGCTTATTCAGATCAGAAAACTATAGAGAATGTCAACTATAGGTCTAGGGGTGTTATGGGACATCCATCTGCTATGCCCTGGCCCTAGGTTGAGTACATAGTATAGTACAGTCAAGGTTAAGCGTAGCTTGCAATCGGGGGTGCTTCAAATTACTATTTCGCCGAGTAGTGCTCCACTTAATTGATAGCTGAAGGGCGTAAAAAATTTCACGCAAACAACGGAAGCACTCCACTTCAGCCCATGTTGATAGGACTTTTTCTCGAAAGCCGAGAAACTTTTTGTAACTCGCTAATTGCTGCTAGAAAAAACCATGTTTTCGTCGTGCTTGCAAGACAATGTCTAGACAAACCCGTTTTCAATCACCTGTGTAATTACAAACAAGAGGTGGATACATGGCGCATCCTGGAAGCATTTTGTGTTTTGTGATAACAGTGAGCTTGAGTGGGATGAATACCTCTACCATGGTGATTTTTTCAAAAGAACCTTACTAAGTAATAAGAAAAAAAGCTAAAGCCTTATAGCCCCGCCTACTTCCTATGTTTAGCTCTTTAGCGGAAGTGGTCTGTGTGAACAACAACGAGCATAGCGAGACAAAATGCCGTAAACGGCTCGAATGAGTTCCTGATAGGGTGAGAAATCTGCTAGGAGTAGCCTGTTATGTTATAGGCCACTTGCTTAGTCAAAAAAAAAGTAAGAAAGCCGTTAGGAATTTGTTTCAGGATAAGCTATGTTTTTGTATTCGACGTTACTGTTATGAATCGAATTTTCTTTGGAAGGTACTCATTTACATGTGTACGAAGAATTAAGTGGGCCGCTGTAATTCCTATTCGATTTTGCAATTTCTCTCTGAGTTAAGAATGAGCTGGATGATTAAAAAAACCTATTTACCAATACAAAAGGCAGCACAAACACTTATCATCTTCATATGTCTATTATTAACTTATGTGTTAATAAGCGTGCCTCATTTATTTTTCCAATAAAGAATTCGGTGTAAGACAACTTTATAAAAACCGAGGTTTTCAGCAGTACCGAGGCGAAACGAACACAAAAAAAAACAAAAGCAAAAACGGACAGAACAAATTGGATTTAAAAAGCTCAAGTGAACGGTGTTTTCTATGCAGAGTCAGTTATGAATGCTTCCGTCTAAACGGCGCATGAGGACTTGTAGTGCAATAAGATTTGTCAGTTATAATGTAATAAAGATCAAAAACCGTTCAAATAACGAAGAATGTGCATAGAAAGGTGGTAGGTCGTAGAAATGATAATTGGTAACAAGAGAATTGATTTGAGAAAGAAATGGCCACTTTGAATTCTGAATTGAATTGGAGCAGCGCGTGAGTGTGAGGTGGCAGTGGAAAAGTGAAATGGCGGCGTACCCAATTTATTATGAATGAGGAAATTCGATAGGTTCCTTTGGCTGGTATCCAACTTTTTTTCTGGTAATCCTATAAGACCTACATCTACTCAAAGTGTATGCAAACATTCGTACGGTTTCGTCGACGGCTGTCGTTTTTATACGGGAGGGTTCTTATGCATAGCCCGTTACTATCGGTTTCTTCCGCACAAACTCCTAACGTCTGTCAGGATGGGTACTGATTATCAGAGCAAGCCACGCAATTGTCCGGGTTTTGAGAAGGACAGAAATGGGTTGGTCGGACGAAATTTTAGCTTTACATCTGGCAACTTCGCTCCAGCAAGTTGGAACCCGATGGTTATGCTATTTACCAACTTGGAGAGTCTGATTAGATGGAAAACAGTTAATGCGAATTAGCACCAAGGTTAATGGAAGGTGGCGGTGTCGCCCATTGCACTCTTGTCCGACATTCTGTTGTCAGTTTTTTAGATCGGGGTCAGCTCAGCACTAAAAGAGACTTCAGTTACACATTTGAGAAGAGCTAGATTGATACGTTACCATTATATCGTAATTATTGTCATTATTATTATGGTTATTATCATCGATTTACTCATGATTATTATTATTATTATTATTATTATTATTATTATTATTATTATTATTATTATTATTATTATTATTATGTTATATTATTATAATATTAATATTCACGAATAACAGCTATGCCGAAGTTAAAGCAAGAGAGAAGTTGGAGACTATAATATTATTATTATTATCACTAATTATTGTTTATTATTTGTTTTTATACATTATTACTTACCATTATTTACTAGGAATTATTTGAAATCAACAACGAAGACTGAAAGGAGAGCATAACGATCATTGCAGTCCGTATAAAATAGAATGAGACGATCCACGTAAAAATATGCAAAAGGGTAATTAATGTGAGCAGCTTTCTTGACCTAAATGTATTGTTTACCAAGTCAATTAAATCGAAATTGAAATTGAACAGCGATGACGTCATAGGTGTGAGAATCATAAAGCGATCTTGCTACACGAAAGTGACAACGGCGCTCGAAATGATGAGTGTAGGGAGATTGACGGAAGAGGGGTCGAATTTCAGTTGAAATTAGGCCGTACAAATCGCCGCCCGACTATGAGCTCTCTGTCAATCTATTCATACAAAGTGGTCGTCGATCGAGGATTGGATTGTGGAGAAAATTGGTCAGAAATCTTTGGGAAAGGGTGAACAACACTTTAGAGTTACGCTAGTGAGGCGTAGACGGAAACACGATGGGTGTATAATAGCTCGGGGCGAGACTCCATGTCGAAGGATCGAATTTCTCCACTCCTTTGTTATAAACAAAGCACCGGTGCAGGGAATCAAGAAGTTACTCATTAACCCGAATGTCTATTTAGCTTTGGTGGTCGTAAAGATTATTGACTGATGGGCAAGGATGAAGGACGAGAAATCAGTCTATGTTGAGAAAATGTATAAGTTTGTCGAGGTCTGAAGTAGAGGAAGCCTGGTGTCAGGTGGATGAGCACTGGTCAAACAGCGGCCGAACGATTCGCGCTCTCGTCGACGTCCTTCCGCTTACTACCTCAAATAAGAAAGCCTTGGTAGACAAATATTATGCGCACGTTGGTCTCCACTGAAGGGCTTGACGTAGCTGGTTGTCTCTAGTTTTAATATAAAAACAATTTCTGTCATTGGAAGGATTAAGGGTAGTTTTGACTTGATGTTTTGTTAACTGCTGTTTTAACGCCGCAGTGCGCGAAGCGAGAGTCTCACAAGGTTGGCGATTTGTGGGCAAAACCCGTACTTGTCCCCGGAAAGGACAAGTACGAGTTCGAGTCCCGTCCGAGACTGGAGTTTTGCCCACAAATCGCCAACCTTGTGAGATTAAGGATAGTGTCCTTACGTTTACCAATCCCTTCAGCGCTTTTATATGTGTCCCCGTTTCGGGTTCTATTTATTAGGTTGTAACATAAGTTCGTAGAGTTTTTCACAAAGATTTCTCTGAACAAAAAGCAATAATTGCAATAATAAATTATTAAATAAGTTATTATAATAATCAGCCAATACACTAATTGTTTGGCGACCATTTTCCTTCAATAGTGCCTTCAGACGCTCTTGGTCGAATTCTGCAGGTCGTCCGCTTCAAGGCGTGTCTTCAAGATCAAAGTCGCCTATTTCAAGCTTTTCGAACCATTTTTATGCAGTAGACACACCTATGTAAGACACCTTCCCTGTACACTCTGCATATCTCCCGAGCTGTTTCGGCAAGAAAAGCAGATGTCGAAAATGCTGATTTTTTCCACCTAGATATTCCATTTCTGAGCCAGAAAAAGACGAACAATTAAACTCCCCAAAAAAACAGATAAAACAGTTTCGTAGAGGAGAAAGAGCTCTTTCGAATGTATGTATACACTTTGCTGAAAAACAAAACAAATCGTTGCGAAATAACTCTAACGCAAAACTCTACGAACTTATGTTGTAACCCAATACATAGAATCGTTTTTGAACGGATATGTGACCTGTAGAATGAATGACTTGCTGTAGCAACCCAATGTGCAAGTCAGCGCTTTTATTCTCCCAGACCAGTCTGGTACCAATTAGCTGACCCCGGAAGAATGGAAGGCTGGGTTGGCTTGGGCGAATGTTGGTCTGAAATTCGACCCTGAACCGTGCGTATGTGAGAGTGCGCCACTTGCCACTATACAACCTGCGCCCAAGTTTTACCATTAGCTCTTATAACATCTGAGACCACTCCAAAATATAGACTTTCTAACGAATTACTAGAGGTAGAAATCAGTGGGCCAGTATTATTGTCATCAGGACGCATTTGTTGATCAGCGATGCTAGCGACTAGTAATGTGAAATTCAAGAAATTGAGTTTCTACTTCATAAATAAGCACTGAGTAAAATTGACTAATTTATTTTGTTGAGGAGAATATGTATGTTCAAATGAAAAAATTCATTCATCTAATACAAGTCACGAGGTTCATGTTTATAGTACATTTCATCAACACAGCATCTCCACTTAATCACTGTGTTAATTATGCCCATAAAATATCATATAAATCTGGAAATTCCGTCGTTTACTTCTGTGAGTGAAATCGTTCATCTATTCGGTTGGTTTTTGATTCTTGAGTAAACTCCCTGACACGCATACTACATAGGTTGAGTAATAAGGTTTGATCGATTTCTCATCTATATTTCGAAAACTCTTATTTTCATTGAAAAAGGATCTCAATGAGTGAAACAGCCTCCACCGTGATCCGCATCACATATTCAACAATCAGGCAGTTTTCCGATTCCTGAAGTTCAGAACTGCGAAGGCCATGATTCGAAAAGGCTGGAAATCTCAGTTTATCAATTTTGAGTTTCGAGCGGTCTTCAAATTTTCTATCGCGAAGGCGATTTTTCAGAGCAAGAAACAAGTGGTAGTCGGATGGAGCCAGACCTGGCGAATAAGGAGAATGAGACAGTATTTCCCACCAAGTTCGGCAATTTCTGGCGAGACAGTTTCGCAACATGCGGGCGAGCGTTGTCGTGAAAAAGACAAACATTTCCTCGCCGCAGACGCTTGCTTCGAAAAACTTCGGCCAAACTGTGTAGCTGAGAAACGTGAATCTGGGCGGTCAACTTACTGAGATGAAGCCCTTAGTAAGTTGTCCAAACTAGAAAATTCGCTGAGAATCCTACCGACGACACAGCAAAATCTTTCTCGGCTGTAGTCTTCTTCTCTACTGTATTGGAGGTGGTTCGCTACGAGGCACCCGTGGGTTGAGATACGATGTCTCGTCTGAGTATAGCACAGATATATGCGATAGCCTTCGATGGATTATGATCATGGATTACGCGACAACTCTCGCAGCTTCGGTCGACAGTCGAAGGTTGAAGTCATAATCGAAAAACACAAGGGCATGCTTATGCATCCCCTCAAGGTACAGGTCTGGGAACGGTCTACTATAACCTGTTACGAAATACTTCCGAGTAGCCCCACGAAAGAATTGAAAGAATATAGAAGGGATGAAAAGTCGATCAAAACCTCATATATGCTCAACCTAATATTTACTTGAGTTTATTTGAGAATGCATGGGATATTTTTGAGGAGTGAATACATAATTAACGATAGATTTCGATTGCTTACATGCGCCTCAGCCTCCTCACAAGCTCGAACTACCTTTTACTTTCGTTGGAGTCTCTGATCACAAATACAGAGAAGGTAAGTGCAGAAGTATTTATCATCCAGGTGTAATTTTCGGGAAAAATTCACCACTGAGTGAGTAGAAATCTTCGGATTTGATTCTAAGATTCTGTAACATCTACTGCTGCTTTTCTATGGTCATCTGTCATGAACAATGACAAACTCTGTGGGTGGATCTCCAAAGAGAGAAGGTGGTTCCGTTTTACGAATACATAACTGTACGTACAGATTTTATGTGATATCGCCAATCAGTCTCGTCGAAGTCGTTCGTCCATTCGAATTGCATGGCGTATCCCAGAGAAATTGAAGCGTCCTTAGTTCCGTTTACGATCTAATTGATACACCTTATGTGGACCTCTGAATAATTTATCTATTTTTTCTCTATCAAATCAGATCACAGGCCCAGAAGTGCAGGGATTAAAAGCTCCCTATGTGGCTGAACCATTGCTCACTTCTTCGATTCGCCATGCACTCTACTCTCCTTCTAGAATTTGAAGGCAATGGGATGTTGCTCGCTTTCACACAGCTTAGTCGTGTTTCATTCCCATCCGTCCCCAGGTGCGTGTTCCTGTGTCTTTGAAGAAAGGACTCTAAAAAACTCTGTGAACGTCCAGAGAGGCAGGTCGTAAGACAGTTATGAAAAAATAGGGGTTGAATTGTTGATTTGATCAGAATTTTTATTCACTTCTAGTCTATTCGGTTTTAACTTTTCTATTCAAATTGACTGTATTATTGCAAACAATTTATTCTCATATATTACATGTACAATGTATCAGAATAAGTCAAACATGCTGTGCACACATCACTTGGAACTGAGACAAAGAAAGAGAAGGAGATCATTCCTCTGACAAAGATAGTAGGGCGGCGAGCCAAAACACACACATGTGTACATGACCTTATTGCAAAGAGCACAAAAATTCCAAATTGTCAATAGTTTATACTAATTCCTACAAGAAATCAGCGGCACCGAAAAATTGTTGACTCGCTGCCTTTGTAATTGAGATCGATAAATCAATAACAAGCTCATTTCATATCGAACATACTGTGTTTTTGATTGAGCGTTATTCCCTATTTAGAATTTCATATTTAAGACAGATCAAAGTTGTAACTACGTTGCTTAATTTGGACATAAACTGAAAAAAACCATTCCGAAAAATCCAATACCAAACACAAAAAAAATGAAAAAAAACCGTTTGTTGACTATGGATGCACTTTATCGCATCGCGCCGCGCCCGCTTCGCGTGACATCATGGTATAATTAACTTTGCGGATAGTTTAGATTAGCAATGTTCGCCGATGCAGTCGGTTGGCATGACATTCGTAAAGCCAATGATTTTTGGTAGAAGTCTTCATCGGAAGAGAACTGCGTGATCGACGGACTGAAGCTGAAACGGAAAATTTTATTTTTTTTTTCTATTGATTTTTTACTGAAAGGTATTGATTTATAAATTCAACCAAATGCGATTATTTTCGCTTTGTATGCCCTTTAATCGCTACTTTTAAGTTTTGGCCATCATTCCCATATGAAAGCCTCAAATCGGGGCTGTATCTGCTATTTTCCAGAACATTTTTTTATTTTGATTCTCAATTTAATCTTTTATTTTGATTCTACCTGAATCTTTCTGCTCTTAGACTCAGTAGAACTTACTTTGTGATGGGATTTGTAAAAGAATTTGTCGAATATGGCGGCGTAGCTGTTGGATATGGCATTTGTCGTGGATATGACGGATACCTAAAATGATGGCTACTCCAGGATGTATCAAGTATGATGAATACTAATGAATAAAAGCAATTTTTTTTGAGAATAAGGCGGCCCTGTAATTCGAACCATCTCCTTGAGATAAACTGTTCAAAAAAAACCAAGAGAAAAGTGCCCGATTTTTACTTTTTGGGAAAGTCGGAACCGATTGATATGACAATTTTTTGATTTTGAGAGTATTTTTTTAAATTTTCCGGCTTATCAGTTGATACGACTCTGCAGTACATTTCTTACATAGGGATCCAATCAATTAAGCAAATCAGATACTTACCAGAAACTATCACGGGGGTTACCGAGCGGTGATGGATACATACCCTGTCGCATAATATTGCTGGCTGGATTCGCAGCAAAGATTGCCTGATGTGGGTTGAGCGTCTAAACGATGGAGGTTATGATAAAATTGATGGGGATTTTCAAATTGATAGAGGTTTCAAGTTAGGCTTGACCCTTTTTGGGTAAAAAGGTTCCAAGTGTTAATCGAACAATCATTGAAATGTTACGGTAGATATGTGAAAATGGTAATTTGATTCACCTTGTTCAGTTGTTTTTCTTGCTTTCGGTGTTTGGCACGCCGATTTTGGAACCATACCTGAATTAGGCACTAAATAGTAAGCATGCGGTTTCAGTGAGCACAACATATAGTTCATAGGGAGCGATCTTATACGTGAATAGAGTCTCCGGTTGGAATTCTGAGCATCCTAACTTCTGGAAAAGTCCTGAAAAAATTCAGAAAAGACAAGGGAGGTGTTGCTGGAAGGCTACCGATTTGGGATTTTCTTACACGATTTCCTTATACTGCAGGGAGTCTCACTGGAAAACTTTTACGACAAGCTCAGTGAATAGGGTTACATGTTTGGTGGTAAGTAGGCCATAAAAATGGTTCTAGAACCCATGGACTCCTGGTCCATGGAATCACTGTTTACTGTTGCCTTTCTAATAGCCATAGATGATGGAGCCCTGATTATCGTCGCTCCGACTAAAGACCTCGTCATCATTTGTTTCACAGCCTTATTCGATTTCCTTGCAAGAACGTCGTGAGCGCTGAGATTGAGTAGAATCAGTAGGCGGCTCGCCTTATGACGAGCAAATCTGATTTACTTGCCTCTGACAGCGTCTTTATTGATGCTTGAAAGGTTGATGGTAAGCGGAGACCATTCTGTTTATGAAGGACGGCCATGGACCTAGTGCCGGAGGCTCTTACATACTCACGTTAGGACCGACATTTCTAGAAAATACTGTATCCCATTAGGTCTACCGTACGTTCTGAAGCCTACCAACAACATTCTGCTGTTTCGCACAGACCTATTTGGGGTCATGCTTACACTCAGGCAAGACTACTCTCCCAAATAGCCCCTCTCCTCCTTTTGTTGGGGTCGTTCTGGCGACAACATCATCTGGCTTGTTCTGTACAAGCCTTAGACTGCATAGAAGGGTGCCGTAGGACGGGTGCCAATAATTCAATTGTATGGCGTATGAGAAGGGGGATTGATTAGGGACCGACGGCGTCCGGATTACGGTACCCGACTGCCGGCGGCCTGCGTGGCACTGCTGACGACAGCCGTAGACACACATCCGCCCGTACCCGCATACATTCATGTCGCTCCTTAACGCTTTACGCATTTGGGCCATATTTACTACCTTACCATTACACGCAGTGCTCCTAATGCGCTGGTAAATCATTTGCTTGATTACGGTAACGGCACCGTACACCGACCGTATCACTAAGGTCCCTAGGGAGAGTTATTGCGGAAAATGCAAAGTTGCATCAGTTGTTGGGAACGCAGGCAGAACCCTGATGAGCTCATAGCAATTCCAATCAAAAGACCCAAATGGATCTAGGCCAGAAATTTTGCCCTCTGGAACCATGACCACAGTGAAACCTGTGGTTAAATCTCAATAGTAATTGATTGATATTAGCTCAGCCAATGATTACTAGCCATCTAACGACTGAGGAAAAGTTGACGGGCTTCCGTTTCTTGCTCAGTCCCTAGTGCATGTATCACCGGAATGAAACGCTTGAAAAGCCATCCAGGCCCTATTATTGAAGCGTATGGTTCAAAAGTATCGAGAGCACTTCAATGAGACCAAAGCGCTCATCAGGAAAAAGAGTTTTCGGACTGGAATCGAAATTTTCTGGATGTTCTGAAGTTTTTGAGAAGAAATTGGATTCGGGGGCTAAAATTGGGCCCGGTTGGGGTTTTTTAGGAACACCTGGGAACTACCAGAAAAGGGAATCCGCACGACTCGACTTCTGCATAGTCTAATGATTCGGGATTATTTCGTCACTTCGATGGCATAGATAAATGAATTGTTCAATTTGGTGAGCTTACAAGTGATCTCATCCGCTGATCTCTAAAAAGACAAAGAATTTCAGCTCATTATTCTACGGTTTGTAGAAGAAATTCATCAACGGTAAGGCTCGTCCTAGGTAAGGTGAGTCAGGGCTAGCAGAAAATTTAAGAATTCTAGAGTGAATGATTTAATAGGTTCAATTTAAATTGAACTAACAGTATCTTACAAACGCTTGGCGACTTTTCGCGAGAGGGATCGAACCCTGCTTCCCAAAGGAGCAGGGTTCGAAAGCAATGCTTGCTTGCTGACCTTGATGAACTAGAACTGCATGGGAAACTGTATACGACCAAGCCAAGCAGTTAAGACAGGCGACGAGGCAACTAGTTAAGAAATGTCGCGCAATGAGTGGGATCGGAACTTTTGCCACACATCCGAACTGTATATAGCTAAACCACAGTTCAAGGGCCCATATTAACAGGAGGATATCCTATTTACCCACAGCGATCCAAGATGAGCATCGTTCGGATCGAAGAAGTAATTAAGTGGCTATTTAAAGCGAACTGTGTGTCATAAGAGACCGGATAACTCGATCGTGCTATCCACAGCGAATAAATCGAATCCGAGCGCGACGATTGTGTTGCGAGCTAACTGGGGACGGCCGTCTACTGCGTTGGATCGAGTAAACGAAATTGCATGAGCGTACAAAGTGGCGGAGGCCTCTAAAGGAACGACGACGAAACCCAATATATTAAATGCAATTTCGTTTATTGCATGAATTATTTTCTTGAATTCAATTCACAAAGAGCGTGGGAACATGCACATGAGCGTGGGAAACTGGCTCTTCTGCACCTTCGGAGATGAAGGTCAAAAAGTTATCACTTTGAGAGAATCTGCTTGTGTTCGAGAAAAGGACCTCCTGCTCGAGGGGCTCTGTTGAGCTCGAACATCGGTACACCTGGATTCTTCTCAGGAATCAAACCACACCTCAGACCTTTATTGGATAGCAATTGATAAGACAAAAGGCATAATTAGGATCAGATAAGCTGTACCAGTTACTGTATGAGCTCGAATCCAATTAACTGCTTGGTATTGCAAATGAAAGCAGAAACTGATAGAGATTTTAAAGGATTCCATCATTTTCAACCGTTTTACTCCTTTACAATTCTTTTTTCTGCCCGAGATCTTGAACAATTCACCTTGGACCCGAATTTCACGACGAAAACTTGATTGTCGCGGGTTTTACCTTCAAATCAAGATAGGTTACTTCTACCTAGTTGTTATTGAGTAGGTTATTTGAGATTAAACAGTTCTGTTCGATTGCCATGCCTTTTTTTAGTCTACTTTAAACCTGACAGATTTGCTTAGTCCCTCGAATGATTGTAGGTAGACTGGTAATTCCGAAGTCTTTGGTGGTTCAGTATTTATTTTTAAGTCAACCAGAGTTAGTAACAAAGATTTTTATGGGTCTCCCCTACTCCTCTACCCCCTATGGTCCATAGAAATGCCGTAGAAAAAAGAGCGATGTTGTGTGGGAGTCCTGGGGTGAATTTCTATGTCCAGATGCGGCTGTACAGCGCACAGACACCGGCAATTAGTCGTGGTCAACACAAAATTAGCGCACATGGCGACCCTCGATGAACTCTTGCCTAATCCATAATTGCCTTCTCTCGACTCAACCAACAACTCAAGGCGATAATTGATGGTCCTACGAAGATTGGTCCCACGTTCTGTCCACCCCAAAGAACTTGATATGGTGCAGGTGACAACAAATTGGATTAGAAGATCTGTACAAAAGGCGACGATGCGTGAACATGATCGTCTTAGAATTGGGTAACAAAGCCTATCGATTGAAATGAGGACCATCTAGTGTGGACCATGTCATAGAGGAGGTACCAACCTGTATCCTTGCCTCGTTCAACTTGGTGATCCGAGCCAGTTCCTCACGTACGTAAATATCGGGGTAATGGCTTTTCTGGAAAACGATTTTTAAGTTTTTAGTTGAAGAAAATCAGCGGAATCAAAAATTACCTGGAAAGCTGAGTCAAGTTCTGCCAGCTGTTCTTGTGTGAAGGTGGTACGGTGACGTCTCCTGAATGAGAATGACTGGAAGGGTCATTTAGGTTCGAGTTATAGTGTAGGGATGATGATTAGGTTCACTCTGAGTTTCGATCGGCATCATATTTCAACTCATACAGCAGAATTGTGAATTTTAACAAATTTGCAAAAACAGTCCGTCGAGCCGGATTCGAACCAGCGACCTAAGGATAGCTGCGACTCTACAGTCCTCCGCTCTACCAACTGAGCTATCGACGGCACACATGTTGGCGCCCCCAGTCGATTCATATCAGGGCGACATTCGATCGCTGATTGATCTATTGAATTCTTATATCAGTCGGTCACCACTGGGTGAAAAACTCATTACTTTTGTTATCAGTACCCGTAACGAAAGGTAAGCCTTCCTATAACTGCTCCCATATAAGTTCCCGGACGCGATTTTATAGAATCAGCAGGTCAGCAATGCATGCGGTCAGAAGGTGGTTGTAGGGTTCACGATTTTAGTTTAGTATACTGCACCCATTACAGCAAAATCGTTATTTGAACGAATTTGCAAAAACATTCCGTCGAGCCGGATTCGAACCAGCGACCTAAGGATAGCTGCTACTCTACAGTCCTCCGCTCTACCAACTGAGCTATCGACGGCACACCTTTGGGCGCCCTCAGCCGATTCATATCAAGGTGTTTATTTGGCCATTTTGGTGTATCGATACCCAATAAGTTCAATACTTTTTGATTTTGTAATAAGTATCCGTAAAAGGTGCAAAGCTTCCAGTGCCACCATACTAGTGGTCGCACGCGCTTTTACCTAGGGAATCAGAAGGTCAGCGAGCATCTGGGAAGCGTTTCTGTTGTCCATGCTCTTTTGGGAACTCTGTATGGCCGTTTACGTAGAATAACTCAGAGAAACACCCTCAGCACCCTATACTTTTCCTCAGTAACAAGTCTGCTTTCATGCAGGTAGAAAATGATTACCGTGCTGGTGTCGAAGGAATCCCTGACAACGACGATGAAAACACACTGCTCGACGTTACACTTTCGGCTTTGATCTTTTTGAAAGCACCTTCTGAAATGGATAATTTTGAATAAAAAGAAAACAATTAGGGTTGGCCCCTGGTCTGATTCTCTTTTCAAGAATCAAAAATCGAAATCTCAACCTCATGCAACAGCGCAACAATTGTGCGCGCAGATGGACCCCAAGACAAGTGGATAAGCAGCGGATTAAAGGGCGCGTAAAGCTTGTCCTAATGGCCATTTTGGATTACTGTAAGTGGGCAAGCAGTGAGAAGAAGTCACAGTGAGGTCATCAAGTCAATGATGTGACTTTGTGATGATCCTTGAAAATCTGCTGCCAGATCCTTGAGGGGACAGCTTCAATATGAGGACAGACGGACTGGCAAGCTAGGCTGTCAAGACGATCTGATCAGTTCAGATTCAGACACTGACCCAAATTCTTCATTACTATCTTTGGACATTTTGATATAGAATTCAAGCTTCTATCTGTCTCGGAAGCATAGAACCTTGCGGTTGCGCCATGTATACAGCGGTACCGAGAAGTTAGTCATCTATGATTTGATCTTTAACTCGTGAAAAACGCACAGATTTTCTGCGAGTTCCTTGTCTACTCGAGAACAGAGTTTGAATGGATTGGGTTTGAGCATTCAGAAATGGAAACCAATGGAAACCAGTATGGCAGATGGTTGCCAAATGGTTCAGCGGATTATGTTCAGCGACGTACATAGTTTGTTTGTTCGCTGTTGAACCATCCACAACGTTCTTCGACCTACTTTCTTATATTTTTGAACTTGTCCGTCTAGTCCTTATACGCTTTGGCTCATCATGAGTCCGAGTTTACCGCGAGGCTTATTCCTGGGCTTCATTGTAAGAAATTCCCGAATTCTCGTCCGGGATTGGAATGGTGAGGATCAGTCACGGACTTGGACAAGTGCATTTGCAGAAAATCTTCCCCAGAAGCTAGAAAGTAGCACGAAAGAAACTGTTGAACATGGTTCCATGGGCCTCTCTTATTAGCACTCGAGTTTTACACCTTTCCTCTAACCCCGTCCTACAGAAGCAGGGCGATTCCGTCAGTCAAAGCTGCTATTGTACTATGGGAATGACCTTTATAGACGGTTTTTTCGCTCTGACAGTTTCTCAGTAAGCTATGATAGTCCATAATAAGCAATAAGTCGAGAACCTTTCACGTAGACAGTCAGTATCGCACCCTACTTGATTAACATATGTACGCATGTCGCACTTTCACAACACATTCGCCCGCCGTCCGTGAGCACACCACCAGTTTTGCGACTACCGTAATCCGGTTATTATGCGCAATGCCAGGTGAAGTAATTCTAATACGTTGACGACGATGGCGACGGCGACGTTGTCGTGCTCACGCCGTCGGCGAATGTCTTACTCACCAAAAGTCTTGCTTATTTTCCGGTCTTACTGCTTTGACGAGAGGATTACGGTAGTTTTCGTCCGTTCTCCTCGGACACCTCACAAAAACGCCTCAATAGCTTTTGATGAGAAGCGCACTTTGCTTTTGGAGGGAGAATGTTGGAGTGGAGAATGTTCCAGAAAGGAAGACTGAACAAGAAAGGCTCATGGAATCGTCCTAGGACAGGAGCTAAGCGCAAGAAGTCTGGGGAGATTGTTAGTGGATTCCTCGGCCATTCGGCTTCAAGAAACTGGTCGATCTAATAATTCTAGATGGCTGACGGCTAATACTCTGACCATTTCAAGAGAGTCCCATCGAAAGATGTACGGCCTGAGTATTTCTATGTATTACACCTTTCCTATGTTTGAGGAGCTTCCAAGAGGGTCATTCCCCTCTTCATCAGAACTGCAAGGTCTACCGCCACTGACAGGGAATCCCTCTTGAAATAGATGACACCTCTGTCTATCTACAATTTTTTTTGGTGAGCTCATTGTGTGAAGACAATCGTCAGGGTGGATGGAGTAGCGATTTCAAAACCCGCAATCCGCAGAAAATCATTTACAAGTGCTGGTTTTTAGAAGGTTCTGGAACACACGTATAATTCTTGAGAATCTTGTTGGAACAGACCTGGTTGAGGTTAAAAGCTATCTAATAATTCGCAATATATACGACATTACTCAACACAATGCTTGCGGATAGGCTTGGGACACGATCTGGGAAAATCTAAGATAAGGGAAAGATCCCACAAATCTTCTCTTTATGGATTGCGCTACTCCGAATCTGTTGAACACCATCGATGGAATTTAATCCTGGTAGCTCTTTTTCTAGGAAGCATGGTGCGAAAATGTTTTTGGTGAATCATAAGGTTTGATTTTTTGTTTACAAAATGGTTTCAGAGAGTCCAATAGCCTCATAATATCAGAGAACCCGATGGAAACAACTTTAATATCGTATGAGAATGGAAATCACTTTTACACAATGCTTAGCTCAAGTTTAGCCCAAATAGGCTATCCTCAAGGACATCTGAAAGAGCCTTAGGTCTGCTAGGGACACAATAGAGGATGACAGAAGAGTCTTATGCTTGACTGGCTTCAGTGAAGAACCAGGAGGTTAGTGGAAGAATTAGTACTGTTGGAGTTCAGGTGTCTAGCTCTTGAGGAATGGAATGAAGTTAAAGATTCACTTAAAATGAGCTTACTCGAGTCTTTGTCGGATATGTCAAGAGAGCTTTGCAGTTTGGAAGAATAGCCCCTTAGCTCAGGGAGGGAAGCCAGAGACTACCAGCCACCATTGGCTCGGCACTCGGCTGGCTAAGGTAATGTTGTCTGGCTCGCAGTGAATCTCGTTTGAATAATTTATCGAATATTCTCCAATAAATACGATCATCGGCTACGCCGACTGCAGCGACGTAATGTCTTTAGGACGCTCACAACGTTGTTCGAATTCAATTACTAGCTGTTGCTAATGAATTTAATTGTAAGAAGATCTCTTGCATAATAGATTCAACTTAGGCCTGGCACTTAGGTTGGTCTTTGCAGGCCTTATCAAAGGTCCTGGGATTTGAGTAGCTTATGCTCGACGTTCTCAAGAAACAAGGGTCAGAGGAACAGTACAAAGGACCTCAGACAGCTGGCTTCACCAGACTGGCTTGTCATGGAACCTGAGGTTCTTGTTGAAATAATCTAATACTACACTGAAATAGCTAAAGCTACTGACTGACCTGAACTGGTATTGTCTCCGAGTGGACGTAGACTGGCCGAGACGGTGTCCAATGGTGATCCGTAATAAGCCGTGAAATCGTGTAGAGCGACGCCCAGATCTTTTCCCTTGCCATCCTGGAGGAAAACCCACACAATCACATTTCCATAATGAGTTTATGAGAGAAGAAATATTGGAGAAAAGTTAATTATTGGAGTGGAGAGACGCGGGCCAAATCGTATTTCGGCGCTGACGACGGAGTCTGTAGGCGAATCGCATTCAGCATGCCTACGCCGTCGACGTCGCCTCGGCTTATCACCAACCACCGATCGGTCCATATTCTCGTTCAGTTAGGGCTTACCATTTGAATACTTACCTGTGATAGAGCTGTAGAGCTTGTGCTGAGTCCGTCGCTCATTGCGCTAGCACGGCTTGAGAATGCGCGCTGCTGCGCAACCGCGCCCAGATGTCAGGTTACGGTAGAGGCGGCTGACCGGCTGCCGTCTCCACCCAGGACGCACACTCTCTTCGTCGCTCCTCCTACCCGACGACGATTGGCGGACGAGTTGATTGGACTGGCCTGATTTGATTACCGAAGTCGATAGAGAGCTGCTAACGGCAAGCGTTGCCTAGCCGCTTAATCGACGACTAGATCGGATTTTCAGAAAGTGTGAGGGGCAGGAGAGGGTGGGTTCGGGGAGAATATCGTTATGATAATGTGACTGAGAACGCTGCTTGTCGGGCCCCAGGATCAGATTATATTTCTACCTCCGGCCGACAGCCTGTCAAGTCGACCTCGAGCACCAGCTTCGAACGGTTGTTTCTTTTTTTTTAGGAAATTGCTATCAATAATTACGCTGCAAAGCGATTCATTACCGTTTTCCAGGCTCTCCCAGTCTCTTGAGGATAGAACTCATCTTTGTTGCTTCTTTGCCATTTAGTTTTTGTTATTCTGCAGTATGGATAGGACTTCGCTTTGAACTCTCATAGAAATAAGCTTCTGTTACTGGAAATATTCCAGGCGCAAACCACTCCAAGGGACGGAATCAGGGGTCTGCCGATAAAACTGACCACATGAAGCCTAAAAAGCCTGCGGAATTAGTGTGAAGGCTGGTACCTGAGGATTTACCTACAAGTGCGAATATAAATAGTTTTCAGTTTGCCCAATCGCTTTTATTCTTCTACTTTTGGTAGCTCCTTCACTTCTACCCTCATTTCGGCCATGTTCCTGAAGGAAGGGTTGTGAAAACTTGAGAGTTCTACCAATCAACCGCGTTACCCGTACTGTTCCCACAGGCCGTTTCAGGCTTTGGCTTCTTTTTTGCTTTTATCAGTTAAAAGCCCCGTACTTCTATCCTTAATCGTCAAATTTCACTGGAAAAATGCAGTCAGATGGAACCCTCATATTTGCCTCGACTTCTCTGTCATTCCGTTTTTTTTTTGGGATCTACGACTTTTGGAACAGTTGGTATCCTTCGTTGCAGCGGGCCAATACCATTTTTTTCTAAATATTGCTAAATATTGCTCTCACCAGTGGGTACCAGTAGTAGTTGGCAAAAGAAAAGGGAGGTCATACCTGATCTTCCGGAAGGCGGTTCATTTGAGAGTCCGTTTATGATTCGAGTACGGTAAGCTTTCTCTGGTTTTCAGGTTCTGCCAATTTTGCTTTACTCAAGCGTACAGCAATTTTTACCCAAAAAACACTGGTTTATGGGTTCTGTGAGGTTTTACTATCGTTCATGTTCTTCAGGCCATTCCAATGAATAACACCCACTTCCTTCGGGCAGCTTTGACATTTTGATGAATGGTAGTGAAAGTGATAGGCTTGGTGATATGGAGAATTGAATTAGCAGTGTCAGAGTATGTTCCGTAAAGTGTTGGAAAAGAGCATGTATGTTATGAGCAGGAGACGCCCAGTATTACGGTAATGCACACGTCACTAGTGAGATGTAAGTAATCGATTCCCTAATTGAGTAACTTTTTTCTTGACAATTCTGATTGAGCAGACATTGGGCTCCTTCTAAGAAATGGGTAACAAACCTTTTAGAATAGATTCTTGTGATTCTAGACGACGGGGCCGAGAGAGAGAGTGTCGCCTATCTAAACTTGGTAAGGGCACTCACCATCAGTTCTTGGCCCCGTTCTTCCCACAATGCATAATCAATAGAACTTTACAGTGAGGTTGACTGTATGGCTAACACCCGGAGACCTACTTTTGTTTTTTTTGGCAACAAATGGAGGTTCCCAAACACGTAAGAAGTAATAAAACGAATTTTAAATGGAGAAGTAATCGAGCTTCCTTCTTTACAAGTATCTTCGTAACCAACTTAAGGTTATGTCCATCGACTGGGTAGTGTTACCGTAACGGTACTGTTACCGTAACTGTGATCTCAGAAAAGAAATTTGGATCAGCATATGATTGTTAGGATGCAGTAAAGTCTTGCAACTCATCGTTTCATTGGCAGTGGCATCTGATCCTTCTGAAAAATAATGTTTAGTTCCCAAGAGCCATTGGGAAAGTCAGATTCTTACCCTCCTTAATTTGTTTATTTATTATCTGATACGCTCAATAAACATGCAAAAAATCATATGCACCTAGTGCCAGATTAAAGGAATTCGAGTCGCAACTGGAAGGCTACAGGAAAGCCTACCTTGAACGAGCTCTTCCCTCTCTTGAGGGACTGATAGAGTGGAGTACCCCAAGAAATCACCTTGTGTGCTGCTCAGAGTGATTTCTCATCTTTGTTTTGATTACCCAAGATCAACTGTAAGCTACCGATGTATCATTTCAGATGATTACCACTTAAGGCGAAGGCTTACACGACACTTGCCCTATGTGGCTATGATATCGCGGCTCTTGACTGGTATGTGGACGTGACGCAATGTCGGCATTCGTGTTTCATGCTCGGGCTTCTGATTAGTATGAGGCGCGAGTCAAGAGTGCTCTCCATCGAATAATAATCGCACATGTCTCGTTGTTTCGCATCGTGTGCACAGAGAGCTCATGTCTGAAGGGTGAAATTGAGAAATATAGCGACATTTGGCCGACCACGAAGGGCAACGAAAGCGATACCGACAATTTGCGTGCTCCCTCGACGAGGATAATCCATTCAACAGCCATCAACACCTGAACTCGCTGGAAGTCAGGGACAAGGAGGATAATTTAGACGTCCATTCAACGGTGTTCAGTTAAGTTTGGCTAGATAACGATGGCAATTTCTTCGGCATCGTCTGCAGCTATGTATATTTTGATTGTTATTATTCCTCATATTTTTGAAACTCTTTTCAATAAAACAAACGATAAGTCTGCTGATTGGATCAAAATTATATCCACGTCATGGCCTATAGAGCTTGGGCTTCCGAAAATCACCAATTCTACCAGAAAGTGAACTCGGGGTTTGGCCGGTAATACTTTTATGGTTGTGCCAACATGAGGGTAATTGGTGGCTGGAACCAATTTCTAGTGTTTTTCCTTTTTGAGTCGACAAATAGTCGGTTGAGGAAGTGAAGGTAAGAACGCCATCAAAGTGATATTTCGGAATCAAATTTCCACCTTGTTATCGACCCATGGACTGGAATGCGCCACATAATTGACTTCATTTGTATATCGTACAAACAATTGAATGGTTATTCCATTTGTGCGATGATATCCTGCCAAAATACAGATCAGACCCATAATTTCCCACATTCCTTGGCAATCAGGCATGCATCTATGGCTGGTGGCTGTCGAATTCTTGCCAGGACCACTTAGACGTTTCGCCTTCAATCTTCTGGACAAATAAAGATTTTTTAGTTTGTTTCGACTTGGTGTTCTTGTTAAGTGATGTTTTTCCGTTTTTGTTTTTTCGTTGTGAAGGTTCCGCAAAAACGGCAATTTGTGGGCAAAACTCCGGCTTCGAACGGGACTCGAACCTGTTCTTGTGCCTTCGAGCGTCGTGCTCACTATCCCTTGCACCCCGAGATCACGCTTGCGTTCGACTTTCAGTGGCTGGCATGCCATAGCTCATCAGCACACGTACAACGCGGTAAGCCGATCAGCCAAAACCAGCAGTAAACCGTCAAACTGTGAGGTTTTCTCGTCATAAGTTCAATTCTGTCCGCAGAGCCTGCAAGCAGAATACCTTGAATGAGCCCATTAAAAGAACGACTTGATTAATCAATTATGCAGCGATCTGTCGTCCAGAGAAGGTTTTTGACTGTGGTAATTGGCAGCCGGCTAATTATTCTCGACCATGGGCACATGGACAGCGATTTTACAGCTTTGGTATTGTACACGAGACTGCTTATTAGAAAGAATGTTGTGGCTGTTGGTTGGACCATCGAGGCGAAGAAGAAAAGTCTTCCAAAAGAAGCTACCCAGACTATTCTTGAGTCACCTGCTGAAATTGCTGACAAGTAAAGCCAGTTCTGGAAATAGCGAGACTACACGGAATGGACATCATACAAGAGGTGTTTTATTGAGGAATACTCTCCTCAAGAATAGCACATATGTTTAGTACAAATACAGGTTCAAATCCCGTCCGAGGTCGAACTTCTGACCATAACTCGCCAACCTCGAGACTCCACCCAACTTATGATAGACAACTGTTTATCGACTACCTTGGCGAAATCGTTTTACACAACCTTAGTTACCAGTTATACAGTTAATATGCTGCTGAATTCCGATAGCCCTTTGATTTCGGAATTTATGGGAGGGAAGTTTCAGTTCATTCTCGAGAAATTTATTGCGCCAGTCACTGGCAAATGGAACAAACTTCGATCCTTCACCACCCCTGCCCTCATGGGTCCCCTAGCTTCTCTGCCATGACTGTTTTCGTTTACCTTTTCAGCCTTCATATCTCACTTAGCCTGTGAATAGTTTATTTTACAGCAGGCTCATGGATCATCTTGGGTTAGTATTTTTCAGTGAGACACTGGGATGAAGTTCATCATCGGCTTTCGAACCGCCTTTTCATTTACACGGATTTGATTCGAATTTTTTTCAAACAACATTCTTTTTATCCGTACACTTCTAATCATTCACTTACATGTCTCCAAAATGCGCCTGTGATGTACATTCAAATGCGTTAAAAAATCTAAATGTCAAAATTTCAGGATGATGAAGGGCTGAAACCGATCCTCGAAGTTTCGTGGAGCTCTTACAAGACTGGCCATCATTGACTGGATTGCAAATGTCTTAGGATGAACCATCTGGCTTCACTGATTTTATTCGGATGATACGTAAATTTATGACAGACAAATGGTTTATATATAGGAAGGATGTTCTTTATAGCACGTATTATCGGAATGACAATGGCTTTCTTCAATTTCGAGATTATACGTATCATCAAAGTACTTTACCATCGAAGGTGGAGGTAATAAATATTTTATTGAATTTTTTGTCATGTTTCGTGCTGAACTGGCTTTCCAAAGTGATTGTCTACCGTGAAATCGAAACTTTTACTTTATTAGCAGGATCATGAAGCAAGAAAGCTTTTATGAAGTTACTAACCGTTGTAAAACTGAAAAATTAAGTTTGCAATCAGTTCCAAGACAGCGTTGGACTAGAAAAAGTAGCTCGATCTTACATCCAGGTACTGAGGGATCACGTCTCGAATGGCCTCAGTTCAGGATGCTACATTTTAGCTAAATAAATTCGCGTTTCTCAAGATTGAAGATGGTTGAGCGATGAGTGGAGTGTGCTCTCTGAAATTCTGATAAATTCGATGATTCTCTATATCGATGAGAAATACCGAGACACCAGCTTACGGGATCGGATCGGTATTGTATCGTTCCGGTCTAACATGGCGAGTTAAGCAACATTGGGATCGGTTAATATCAGATTAATCGAAGAGTATCTGCCGAAAACTGCCCAAAAGTCCAAACTTCTCCCGAGAAAATATGGGTGCCTTTACGGGAATAATACAAAAGGGCACTACTTGCTTGTACGTGGATAACGTTTCAGGAGTCGACCAGATTGAACTTCACCTCCCACTTTTTCTTTCTGACTCTGAAGCACTGGAACAAGGCGTAGAACACAGAGCACCTCGAGAAGGGTTTGAAGGCCTAGTGCTTGGCAGGACTTCCACTGAGTTCCGGCAGCGAATTGACAGGACCCAAACTCGTAAAAGAGTGAATGTTGCATATGGGTAGACAGTTCGGGTGGGGTCCTCACATAGGAATCCCGAACTGTCAGATAATTCCAGTAGGAATCTGGAGTGTCGCGAAAGATTCTGCACCTATTTGACTTTCCGATCGGAAACGGTTGGGGAATCCCAGGTCTCGAAACTTCTCCTTCTCCGAGACAACTAAGGTAGCCTCTACCATTGCTATTCAGGTGGCAATGAGGCTTCAGAATAAATTCTTGGCTCTCTGCCTAGATTTTTGTTGTATTTATATTATATTATTGTTGTAGAGCGGGTCGTTATGGGTGGTCAGTGTTCCAATCGTTGGATCGGGCCGCCCGTATCGATTCCGCACCACCCAACCGTCGAGGCCGTTGCTCCCCCTACCGTTTTTTTGTAATTTTAAACAATTTTTCATGGATTTTATATCAGTAAAGGGTACGTGTACGACGTACTGACTCCAGTGCTTCTTCTTCTGACGCTGGTTACCAGGGTAAATACCAGGACTTTGGAAACTAATGTGCTATTAAGTTGATGCTGATGTCTTGAAGCTCTCGGATGCATGTATTGAATTATTCTACTAACTTTTTTTTCGAACTCTCACTCAGCCAATTGTATAGTCTCCATCCTCATTTTCGGGATTCATCACTGACGAGCAAATCGGGTACTGCTTTCATCAGAAAGAGGAAAACTGGCAGTCAAAAAAGTGTGGCACAGCATTCTGGGTTCACCAAAAGTGTTCTTGGAGATGCACTGCTGGAGGTGCTCAAAAAAGGTATTAATCCGAAGGGGTTAAGTGAGAGAATGGAGAGAGTTGGCAACGGTGTTTCAGCCAAGTTGGTGTAACCTAGACTGCGTAGTCTTGGTGCCTAGAACCGAGAGCCATCATACAGGATATGGATGTAAGCCGTTTTCGGCCGCTTTTCTCAGATTGTCTGAGGCAGCCCAGAAAAACCTTTCTCGGTAGATATTCTGGCTTTTGCGCTGCACGGAAGGACTTCCTATTTTTCGAAGCCCGACAGCTACCCTCTTGTGGTTGTCATAGAGGATCCAGCTCTGCGATCGAACTCAGTCTTTGACATTGTTTTGGAGCTCTTTTCAACCGCCACAGTTCTCTTTTAGTCCATAGGACTAAAAAAGCAAGAGATGAATTTCATACGGAATTTTCAAGAAAGGCAGATATCAAACTCTTCTCTGCCTTCCACGATTCCAGAGGAGCTCGGTAATGTAGCGAATGAAGTCATCAGTTAGAAATTCGAGCCACTTCTGAAAAATATGTCAACTCTCTTGATTTTTCAAAAGCCTCCTTAAACTTCTCATTGTCTCATTTTTCGCTCTATTACCGCTTGCAATAATTAAAAGTAGGCTATTTAAGGCCAACGGTGCAACCTTTGTTGACTTGGGTATACGGAAAAAATGCGAGTATGAGAAGCGGGTGACAATTGCAGATCGCTTATAGGCCCCTGCTCGTTCTCAATTGGAGTAGGGAAAACTGTCAATAGAAAGGAGGCGAAGTCTTTCCCTACACAGCAGTTAAGGTAAGCATGTCTTGTAACGATTTATTTCATACATCATGTGTTGTCATCCCAAGTGACAAGAATATCAAAAAAAGACCTCCGTTGCTGAATGAAATTGTGGTTGGGCAGGGGGGAGCATCCTCCGCTGTGATACTAAACACTAGAGCGCAAAAAAGAAGGGGTGGCCGACTTTTCAACTATGCTTGGAAAAGGTTCATAACCAAGGGAATATAGGTTTATTTCCACCTCACTCTTAGAAGTGGAGGAAAACCAGGGTGGGTGGTATGATTACTTCGTGCAAAAAGCTGAGATAAGGTTAGAATTGATTATTAACTGACTCACCCTCCTGAGGCTTGGGTGGAAAACCATATTCTCCTGGCTAAGAAGCGTTCCTAACCTTTCACCATTACAGCCTCGCGAAGTCGGCTACACCTTGCTCTCTGTGATTTAGGCCGTTGTACCAAAAACGAGAAGTGCTCCCTTCCTCGCGCATCTGGGCAGCTCATGATAAGCCCGGCCTAGTGAAAACTTTTGTTGGCGATTTGAACTCGACTTGACGAACTTGAATGCTCGGGGTCAAAGTTCGCCGAACCTTTCGATCGACTGGGCTCATGGATGGACGTTGTTCCATCGTACCATTGATTGATTACAAAGCACCAACACTATTCAATTTTAATTTGAACATTATAACCTTCTTGTCCGTTGAAATGGCCCACCATTTTCGAAGCATTTCTCTACTTAGACTATTTATTCAATGCTCTTCACTGAATTAATACACTATCGACAAATGCGCTTCCAAAATCAAATTTTATACAAAGTTTAATTCGTCGATTCAGCTTGCCTTTTGGAACTTTTGGGGCATCTCATTTGATATAAACGGATCCTCATGTTCTTTTTCTAATTTTATAGGGTTGTTTTTTTATTTCGCCCTAAATGGATACGTTCTGGTGCTCACGTACTGCAATATTCTAGTTAATTATTTTTTCAGTGGTCGGACTGCAAGGAAGAAAGCAAGAAATCGTCAAGGACAGGAAAAGATAGGAGATTCGTACATAAATTGTGTAAAAGAAGAAGAAGAAATCGGTATTTTGGCGTTAGTGGCGACTCCAGCCAACCTCAGAGAGGACCACATAGCCAACCAGGGAGTGGACCACCCAGCCACCCACGCGAAGCACTACACAGCCAGCCAGGAGGAGGACTACACGGCCGACACGCGGAGGGCCACTTAGTCATCGAAGCTGCACACCAACTTCAGCCAGCTACGCAGAGGGCACGACACACAAAGGACTTAAATTTCAAAGACGACGAGAATTCCGTCTCTCGGAATTCTCGTCGTCTTTGGAATTTAGGTCTTTGTGAGCTTTGAAGATTTTTTTAGCAAACTTCACGTTTCTGCCCTCTTTTGGTGTTCAGACATCAATCGATTTCTGCATTATGCATTATCCGTTCAGCGGCAGAAGTGTGGAAACAGGGTGAAAATGTAGATGGGGGGGGGGGGTGTCAGCGCCTTTTTGTGCTCTGCGTCTCTGACACTAGTCGGCAGATGCCGCGCTAGAGTGCAGAGATGGTTTCCTCCCCTTCTAAGAGTTAGGGGAGGAACTCCGGGGTGGGAAAGATGGCTATCTCGTGCAAAGAGCTGTGATGGGGTAAGAATTGATTCACCCACGCCGAAGTTCCTTCCCTAACTTTTAGAATGGGGGGAGCTCTGGAATGGGTGAGATGACTAGATGGGGTACGAATTGAAGAGACGCAGAGTATAAACCTGGTTCCCCCACCTACATTTTCACCGGAAGCAGTTCCAATTTTATTCCCTTTTGTCACGAATGAGTTGACTCAGGGTCTGGCGTAACGGTGAGCGATGATCTTTCTACAGGGTGCAACACTCCTCCCCAGCTGGCTTTCCCAGACTGATCAGAGATACAGGGTGGGGTATAAATACGATGACAGAATGATTTGGTGTATCTTCAACATTTCTGACCGGCGTTTGATATAAACAACAGGAACATTCATGCATATCATACTAGCAAACAGGAATTTACAATATCACTCAATATGGCCTCTATCTGATTCGATAACTTCCTCGAGCCGAGCCGGATACGCTGGATGCCTGGATGACATCATGTCGAACTGTATTTTTTAGCGCAGGTCTTCTGCTCCAAGATCAACCAAATCGTGTCGTCAATTAGAATCGAATCAGAGGAATCAGCGGGCCAGTCTTCTGCTGCTTGAAGTTGGCTAAATAGTCATGACATCATTTAACTGGTACACCGTCTTGCTGGAGAATGCAATCGTTCTTGGAAGACCACTTGATCGTATCATGAGCTTCTTCAATATCCCCTAGTTAGTGACTGGCATCGATTCCAGTCCATTTCCACGAAAATCAATAAAGAACGCGTTTTTGCGAATAGTCCTGCCTGACCGATGCAGGATGTGAATTTCGAGTGACTATTCCTCCTACTCTACCACTTTCTTGGATGTCATAAGGAGTACACGGGAGTCTTGGAGGTTGAACACCTGCTCAATTGTGGAATGTTTTTTATCGATGATGAAGATCTCCAATGGCCACCGTTTGCTGTCCGCTCCAGAGTTTTTCTGCATTTTTCCACTCCGCTTTCGTTCTGAGCTTGCGAGATGCCTTTCTGGAGTCTATAAGAGTAGATTTGAAGCCTATTGTGCCCTACTCTTCTCATCGTTCGGCTAGATTCTAGATTACCCGAAGTTTATAAGATAGTGATAAAATTCCGGCCAGAAATGGCATTTTGCTAGCTTTTGACGCGAAAGTATGAACCTTTCTGGACCTTTTCTATAAAACGATTGCAGAAAAATTTATGTTCAAAAACAATCACGTAGAAATTGACACTCACTGAAAGAAGAAGAGAATTTTTAAGCTATCCCCAATCTCTGCTCTTGGAATGCGCCCATTCGTCTCCCCTTCGAATCGTCTCCCCTTCAAAAACGGAAAGCCGGGTATATGACCTTTGCAATGACCATGAAACCATAGCGGCTCTTCGTTCCTCGCCGTCGACATCGTGGTACCGATGAGTAAACATCGGAGGGATCCCATACCCTAACCTTGCTATGATAGTGCGTCTTTTGACAGTCCACGACCTCCTTCCTGAAAAAAAGAAGAAATGAGGGTTTTTGTGTGTTTCTGACCATTGCTGTAGACAAACTTAGGACAGTTCACCAAGCGGCGCTTTTGTGAAATTTTTTTGATTCCTTTAGACCTTGGGAAGATCCTTTAAAAGTTGACTATGAGAATAGAATATAGTGTATCGGCTCTTTAGTGCATCGATATGAGTTTTAGAAATTTTCATAGGAAACAATTAAAATTTTCTCTAACGAGTAGCGATTTTCAGGTAGCGTTTTGGACGAATGGTATTTTCTTCAAAGTCGTGCCATGCACACTTCTCACAGTTTCGATTATGGCTCTTTTGAAAATCATTCGTGATGTTTCACATCGGCGAAAAAGTCTTGCACAGGTTGGTTCTACAGCAGGTTTACGATTTGCTTGGACAAAAAAACTTCAATCCGATCAGTTTTTCCTACATGACTACAGTCATTTTTGAGTTTTACCCAGGTTCAAGATGTATCCACAAGTGGTTTCCATTGAAATGAATTTTTCAGGTGATGAACAAAAAGCGAATGCCTCGTGATCATACAACTCCTATGCTTGTAGCTGTTCTTTCGATATTTCTCGTTGCCGAACTTCCTCAGGGAATGTTACATGTCTGTAATGCTATCTATTCAAATGAAACCTTCTATCAAAAGGTAAATAAGTCAACAAGCTAGAAAACAACTTTATAAAGTACTAAAATTTTTTTAAAAATCTCGTCCTGGCTTCGGGTTATCTCAGCTTTCTATTAAGGGTTATCGCTCGATACAAGTTCATTTTTATTTTTTCAGATATATATTCCGCTTGGAGATCTGATGGATTTGTTGTCTTTGCTCAATTCTGCTGTGAATTTCCTTATCTATTGTGCAATGAGTCGAAAATTCCGTACTGTCTTCATGCAGACGTTCCCTTCCTGTCTACCGGATCCACTTTATCGGTACGAGACCCACATTCCCCTCGCTTTCCCTAAAAGCTTGCCACTTGAAATGATTATTTACTATTTTCAGAAAGTTCCTCAAAGATTGGCCAGCTCGGCTGAACTGATAATGTCTCGGCATAAACCATCTGGTCTTACGGATCTTACTAGGAGTGAGCAGGTAGGTGCTCTTGTGGGACAACCCTTGGGTCAGAATTACCTAACATCGTAATTTTTCAGTTGGCTCTAACTTCCCATCGGGTCTCAGCTACTTCGATGCTGATACATGCAACTGCTAAAGAAAGCACATCGAAAATGTATACAGGGAATCTGCTTTCTGTCGGTGAGTAAAGCTGCTGCTACTCTGAAAAGACTCACTCTTTAAACCTGCATTTTTAGACCCGCCCCGATCCAGAGTAGTTAGTTTTGATGCACATCCTGCGACGGATTTGATGGCAAGGAATAGTCTGGAAATCCATGAAATTCGACTGGTAGTACCAAATATGAACAAGGTACGGGACGATCCCAAATCACCAAATTTTCCCATCACTTTTATCCTGGAGAAAAATCTTTTTTTTTGGCAAGATCTCGGGTTCTTCTCGAATACGATGTCGAAGATCCGTCATTTCTGGGAGAATGGCACCAACGCCATCGAAAGCAGCCCTCAACGTCGTATCAATCTGATCAAATGCGAAACTCAGTACTAATGAAGTATGAGGCGACGAAGCAATTCAACCACCCAACGAGACAGAGACGCAGAGTTTGGCGCAGTTCCTGCTTCTCTTGGATCTGCTTCGTTAATTCTACCGTATCGAACATGAGAAATTTAGATGTTACTGAATTCCTATTTTCATGTAAATGATTTCTAAAACGGGTATTACTGAAATAACGATGACTTTCTTCAATCACGAAACTGCACGGGTCATCAAAATACTTTACTATTGGATTTGTTCTCGAAAAAATTGATGTAATAAATATTTTATTGAGTTTTTTGCCATGATTCAGCATGATCTGGCCTTCCAAGATGAATGCCTACCGAAATTCCTAATTCTGACTCCATTAGCAGGATACGAAGATAAGTTAAGAACAATGAAGTTACAAACCTTAGCAAAAGAATTCAAGAATGTGAGTTTAATCAATCTATTGGAACTCATGGACGGTGTGAAACCGTGTCATTGTGGTGCTTTGCGTTTTAGCTGGAAACAGGTCAGCTTCTTCAATTGCTAGAGGAAGATGGTGGAGTGATGAGTTGGGTGTGATTCCTAGGATCCTGAAAATTCGATAGTTCTCTCTATCGGTGAGAGTAGACTAAGACATCCTTATGATATCGAAGTTGAATCTTCTACCCCGATCTGGCAAGACAGGCAACATTGGGACCGCTTAATGTCAGGCCGTATCAGGAGTATCTGCCGAAAATTGCAGAAAATCGAGCCTTCTACTTAGATTTTCTAGAAGCCCAGTAAAATTTTATAAAACATGCCAGCAAGTAATCTGGAGATTTCGTAATATCACAATAGCTTGACCAACTTGAGTTAATCTTCGACCTTTGGTTTTTGGCTGTAAAGCTTTGGAACGAGTTGTGCACAGAACACCTCGGAGAGGGTTTTAAGGCCTAATGCTTGACAGGGTTTTAAATAAGTTCCGGCAGCCTATGGACAAGATTCAAACTCATAAAAGAGTAAATGATGCATAAGGGTAGACAGTTCGGTCATCAAATGGTTAAGCTAACCGAGCAAGGAAGAAATAGCCCATAGTTATCCGTAAACTCGTAGCTCCTCGAACACGGACCCCGAACTATCAGAAGATTCCAGTGGGGATTTGGGGTGTTGCAAAAGTTTCTACAAAAAATAAATTCCGCTCACCCTACTTAATACTTTGATCGGAAGCGGTTGGAGGATCCCAGGTGTTGAAGCTTTACACTCTCGTGTCTTTCGAGAGAATTCCTGAGGTATCCTCTACCATCGCTATCTGGGTGGCAATGAATCTTCAGAACAAATTCCCAGTTCTCTACCTAGATGGTGTATTATATGTATATTTAATGGTGATTATTGATCAGGTAGTTAGGTGGGGTCAGTGCTGCAATCTAAAAATCGGGCCGCCCGTATTGATTCTGTAACACCCACCCGTACAGGTCCCAGCTCTAAAATCTTTTGTTTTTTTTTCTATTTTTTAATGTTTTTTTTTGAAGATTTCATATCATTTAAGTGCATGTGTACTACGTTCTCCTTTTCTTTCGTTTCTTCTATAATTTCATTGTGGTAATGGGTGAACATTTCGAATTTCTTTGCTTTTGGACATTTTGAAACGACTTCGGTCATTCTCTAGCCTTTCGTTTTTCTCTCTCTCTTTCGTACTGCCACTAATTAAGAAAAAATTGAAAGTCTTTGAAAAGTTTAACACCAAGCTGTTGATAGTTGAATGGATTTGAAACTCACGTGATGAAGTTGTTTTTGATTTTTATGATCGTGCAACTGAAAATGGGCACTTCCTTCCCGTCAAGAACAGCCCCTATAAAAATAATTGGACGTATATTGCGGAAACCTGTGAAATTGAAAGCTCGGAGGATTTTTCGTTCCTAATTTTCCTAATTCTTCATTCATTCTCCTTGCTAATTTCTTCATTTCTTCACTCGATTTCCGATATGCGATACCAGAACCGCACTGATTTTTGCCCTCATCTCTTCAACTCGTGAACTTTTGGTGTCTATCATAGAGCAAGCGAACGTCGTTCGAGGCCTGAAAATCTATTTCAACAGCTTCGTAGTTTGTCGAGAACATTAACTTGATCCAGCTATACTCTCCAGAAAATATCTCTCTTCTCGGAGCGATTTTTCTGATCATGAGGTACATATGTAGGTCGCTCTGCGTATAGAATGCAAATAAAATAGATTCATGAACGGCTGGATTTGATTGCTCGCCGATTGCCTTCATTTCATGATCGATGGATTCTTTGATATCTGTTGGATGAAATAATTCTATACATATCATTCCATCATGTTATTACTTCGGAACCACGATCAGAAAAAGAATTTTTCACAAAACCTCCAGGATGTAAATAAAGCTCGTGAGTTTGAACATTTCCAAAAACGAATGGTTGCGAAAAACTGAAAATCGAAGATTGCAGTGAGGGATAAGTCTATGTTGAAGAATTCAAGAAAAAGAAATTGGCCGTATTGAATTTTCTGGCTAGGGATGGCACGAAATGGCCCTCAGTCATGTATTGTACATCTTAGATGTGAATACATAAGTTGACGTCTTAAATTGTGATTGGAAGATGAGGAACTGGTGAGTCGTACTCGTGAAAATTTCGATGGCCTTCTAATTGTTGAGAAAAGACCAAAACACGACCGAATGACGGTCCCGAAAATGGAGAGGGGGAAGGGGGGGGGGGGGGGGGGGTGAAATGGGGTGGAACCGAAAACTATGGTATGGACACCGTATTACCCGTTCTGATTTGTCAAGCATTGCAACTGGTTATCAGGGTGTGTCAAAAGTCAAGAATATTTGATGAAAGTTGAACAAAAGCCCATATTCTTCCCGTGACTCTCTGGAGACCTATATTGAAATACTCTAAAAGGGCAGGAAGTTTCATGATATCGTTGATATCGGCTAAATGATCGAAATCCAACTTCAGTCTTTCCATTTGTGCCTGTGAAGCGTTGAGACGAGGAGTGCCCAAAACCGATTGAAGAGGGTCTCAAGCTCAAAGCCGGACACAAATTTGAATAGCTTTTAGAGACGGGGAGCCCATTTTGAACTCATGAACAAGTAAATATTGGATAGGCAGTTCTGTCATTATATGCTGAAATGGGCGAGGTTTCGGCAAATACTTTCCGCGTTACCCAGTACTCGGATCGGAAACGGTTGGGGAATCTCAAGTCTTGAGACTTCCCATTCTCGTGTCTTTCGAGACGACTGAGGTAGCCTCTACCAACGCTATTTGGGTGGCAATGAAGCTTCATAACAGTTTCCCGGCTTTTTGCCCAGATTTTTCTATTCTATTTATATTATATTATTGTGGTAGAGCGGGTCTTATGGGCGGTCAGTGTTCCAATCTTTGAATTGGGCCGCCCGTATTGATTCCTCACCACCCAACTGTCGGGGCCCTTGCTCCCCATACTGTTTTTTGTAATTCTAAGTGGTTTTTTATAGACTTGATATCAGTGAAGGGTATGTGTACGACGCTCCAAAGCTATTTTTTCTGACGCTGATTATCAGGCTAATAACCAGGGCTTTGGAAATTAATGTTCACTGACTGTTTATCAACTTGATGCTGATGTCTTGAAACACTCGGATGCGTGTATTGAATTTTTTACAATTTTTTTTGAACTCTCTCTATCAGCCATCCTCATTTTCGGAGTTACTAACGAGCAAGTCAGGTATTTCTTCCATCAGAAAGAATAAGACTGTAGGTAAAAAAGCGTGGCCTAGCATTTTGGGTTCAACAAAAGTGTTCTTGAAGATGTACTGCTGGAGGTGCATAACAAAATGTATTAGCCCGAAAGGGCTAGGTGAGGGAATGAGGAGGGTAGGTAGCGGTATTTCAGCTATGTTGGTGTGACCTGGACTGCGTAGACTTGAGGGGTACTCTCGAAAGCCATCATGCAGGATATGGATGGAAACCGTTTTCGGCCGTTTTGCTCATTGTGTTGCACTTAAGGACTTCCTATCCAGCTCTGCGATCAAGCCCAGTCTTTGACATTGTTTTAGAGCTCTTTTCAATCGCCATAGTACTCCTTTTCTTTCTATAATCCTAGAGACTCTAGAAAACCAGAGAAGAAATTCATACGAAATTTTCAAGAAAGGCAGACATTGATCTCTTCTCTGCCCTCAACCATTTTAAATGAGCTGGCTAATGTAGCAAGTGAAGTCATCAGATAGAAATCCGAGCCACTTTTGAAGAATATGTAAATGAATTCTCTTCTATCTCTCACTTCTCCACTTCTCAAAGGCTTCCTGAAGCTTCTCATTGTCTCATTTTCGCTCTACTACCACTCGCAATAATTAAATCCGCAGCACTTAATCAAGGCCTAAAGAAGACTATTTAAGGTCAACGGTGCAACCTTTGTTGACTTGGGTTCACGGAAAAATGCGAGTATGAGAAACGGGTGACAATTGCTGATCGCTCATAGCCCCCTGCTCGTTCTCAATTGGAGTAGGGAAAATTGTCAATAGAAAGGAGACGAGGTCTTTCCCTACATAACAGTTGAGGTAAGCATATCTTGTAACGATTTATTTCATACATCATGTGTTGTCATCCCAAGTGACAGGAATAACAAAAAAACTTCACTGCTGAATGAAATTGTGGTTGGTTGGGGAGGGGGAGCATCCTCCGCTGTTATGCTAAGCAATAGAGCGCAAAAAAGAAGGGGTGGCCGACTTTTTAGCTATGCTTAGAATAGGTTCACAACAAGAAAATATAGGTTTGTCTTCACCTCAGTCATAGAAAAGGAGGAAGACTAGGTCGGGTGGTATGATTACTTCGTGCAAAAAGCAGAGACAAGGTTAGAATTTATCATTTAACTGACTCACCCTCCTGATGCTTGGGTGGAAAAACCATATTCTTCTGGCTAAGAAGCGCTCCTAACCTTTCACCATTACAGCCTCGCGAAGTCACCTACACCTTCCCCCCTGTTATCTAGGCCGTTGTACCGAAAACGAGAAGTGCTCCCTTCCTCGTGCATCTGGGCAGCTCATGATAAACCCGGCCTGGTGAAAACTTTTTCTGGCCATCTGAACTCGACTTGACGAACTTGAATGCTCGGGGTCAAAGTTCACCGAACCTTTCGATCGACTGGGCTCATGGATGGACGTTGTTCCATCGTACCATTGATTGATTACAGAGCCACCAACGCTTGATACTGTTTAATCTTGGTTTGAACATTATAAGCTTCTTATCCGTCGGAATGGCCCATCATTTCCAAACATTTCTCTACTCGGACTATTTATTCAATGCTGTTTAATGAATCAACACACTTTATCGACGAATGCTTTACAAGTGCGCTTTTAAAAATCAAATTTTATATAAAGTGTAATTCGTCGATTCAGCTTGCCTTTTGGAACTTTTTAGGAATTACATCTGATATAAACGGATCCTCATGTTCTTTTTCTAATTTTATAGAGTTGTTTGCTTTATTTCGCCCTAAATGGATACGTTCTAGTACTTACGTACTGGAATATTCTAGTTAATTATTTTTTCAGTGGTCGGACTGCAAGGGAGAAAGCAAGAAATCGTCAAGGGCAGGAAAAGATAGGAGATTCGTACGTAAATTGTATGGTAGAAGAAGAAGAAATCGGTATTTTGGCGCTAGTGGCGACTCCAGCCAACCTCACAGGGGACCACATAGTCAACCAGAAAGCGGACCATCCAGCCACCCAAGCACTACACAGCCAGCCAGGAAGAGGACTACACTTTGACAGGAAGGGGACACGCGGAGTTGTGATGACGGAGTCACCGAAGCTGCACACCAACTACAGCCAGCTACGCAGAGGACACGACACAGAAAGGACCTCAGATCTCAACAGAGACGAGGATTTCACACTAAGCGCAGCTTTGAAAATTATTTTTTGCACTTTTCACGTTTCTACCCTCTCTATTCACGTTCAAAACATCAGTCAAGTTTGACGTTTTATCCCCCTAGCGGCAGAAGTGTGGAAGCACTTCCAATTTTTATTTCCTTTTGTATGGCAATCACGAATGAGCTGACTCAGGGACTGGCGTAGCGGTGATCGATGGACTTTCCGCGGGGTGCACCACTCCTCTCTAGGTGGCTTTCCTACACTAATCTTGAATGCAGGGTGGGGCATAAATACGGTGACAAAATATTTTCGGTGCTTCAAATTTTTTCATCGGAGTCTGATATAAACAACAGAAACATTTATACATATCATTCGCAATCAGAAATTTACAATAGCACTCGATATGGCCTCCCTCAAATTTCATATCTTCCTTGAACCGAGCCGGATGCGCTTCGAATGCTGTCTGGATGACATCCTGTTGGAGTGTGTTCTTTAGCGCAGGTCTCCTGCTCCAAGGTCGACCAAATCGTGTAGTCCATTAGCTTCGCACCAGAGGGATTAGCGGACCAGTACTCTGCTGCTGCGAAGTCGGCAAAATTGTCACGGCATCATTTTTGCACCAGAGCCTATCTATGAGCTGGTACACCGTCTTGCTGGGTAATGCAATCGTTCTTGGAAGACCATTTGACCAGGTGCTTCTTCGGAATATTCTCTAGTTAATGACCGAGATCGTTTCCAGCCTATTTCCACAAAAATCAACAGGATACGCGTATTTGCTGATAGTCCTGCCTGACAACTCAACTCCGATGCAAGATGTGAATTTCGAGTGACTATTCCTCCTGCTCAATGGGCTTCTCTGGATAAGCTCGAGGACACACATTAGTTTTGGCGGTCGAATACGAGCTCAATTGTGAAAAGTCTTCACCGGTGTTGAGGGTATTCAAATACGCACCGTTCGCGATCCTCTCAGGGAGCCTTCTGCATTTTTCCTAAACTCTGAGAATGCATTAAAAGTCGATTATGCACTCCTCTTCTCATCGAACCACTAGAAACTCCAAATCCGATGGCCAACTTCCTCGTGCCTCTTGCTGTATTGCGGTGATTCAGTTCTTGACCACTCTCATGAGTCGATTAATGACTGCTGAGACTGGGCAACCTCCTAGAGGGGGATCATGAAGTGTATTCCTCGCAAAGGACTATGAACAGTCGGACGATGCATCTTGAGAATACTGCATATTTTGGCAAGAGTATGGCCGGCGGCGTGAAGGGCAAGAATTGCAGATCTGTCCGGATGAGGTAGAGCCGTTTGCCAAGAAAGAAGTATCAAAGCGCGAGGCCGAGAATCGGTGTACAGAGAAGACCGGCAAACTCCCTCACATAATCAGGGACGCCGTTCACTGTTTTGTTTTTGCACTTCTCTCCTAACAATTTTGCCAACCGATTCATGCTCCACCCTGTATTAGCCCTCTTTTTATATGTTCCTGTGACGCGTTAAAGGTGCCCAAGTGTACTGTAATGGGACTAGTAGATTTTCCCGCCACCGAAGATGGCGTCCTATAACACCAGCCGTGGTTCACCGCATCGCATGGCCCTGAGTCTTCTTTTGTCCGGTTTTCGTTTCTCGTCCTTGCAGATATGTTTACGAGCTGGTATACAGAATTCTACGTTCTGCACGTGCGGCGGTCAAACATGAATATGAAGCCTTCCGTTTATTCCTCCTACCAGCAACCAGATGCGGAAAGGAATACGAGGAAGGATCAATCTTCTTGAACAGTTCCGTTGTAAGGCGATCCGAGTGGGGATCGAAGGTGCGAGACCCTCAAACGATTACCTTTGTCTCGCATCTCTCATCTCTATTCTCATAGCCGGAAATTCAGGCTGATGCCGTTCTCAACGACACGGGCCCAAACCTTGCCCTCGAGATTTCTGCGACCTGGATAAATAGATGTGAAAACTAATCGTGAAGAATCATCTCTACCAGCAACAAGGATAGGACTAGGAGAACGGACCGGCCTATTAGGACAACAGCGATCCGATTGGGGATCGAAGGTGCGTGACCATCGAACAACTTTTTTGTCTGGATTGTCATGACACTCAATTCAGCTTAATGACGTCATGATCGACACGGGCCCGTTTCGTGCCTTCAGGATTCTGCGACATATAGGTGTGAAAACTGATGGTGAAGGCTTTTTTTTACCAACAACATAGGTGCGACTACGAGGGAAGATTGACCTATTGGAACACTTGTTCTGTAAGGCGATCCGAACAGGGATCAAAGGTGCGAGACCATTGAATGTCCTCCTTTTCATATCTTGGTTTTCATGGCCCCCGATTCAGGTCGATACTGTCCCCAGTGAAGCGGTTCTATCCTTTTCCTTTGCGATCTGAAAATGGAGCCGCTAAACCAAACCGTGAGGCCTTTCTGTAAATCGGACATTTCGAGGACTACGAGGATGGGACGGTCTATTGGAACAGTTATCGTGTAAGGCGATCCAAACGGGGATCGAATGTACGTCATTATCAAAAGCTTTATTGTTACCTAAGTCTACTGTGATGGCTCTCAGTTCAGGTTGAATCCGTCCTCATCGAGACCGGCCCAATTCTGGTTCGGTTCCGTCTGCTATCTTAACGTGTACATGTCAAACCTAAACATTTCAAGCAATATGGAAACATATGGGTTTGCGTGGAAGTTCTAGGGACCTGATACAGGTTCGCCGCGAATTCGTCTCGGTGCGGACGTCTACTTAAATTAATGTATTATCGTTTTTTTTCCAGTAAATCTACATGTTCAGGTCCCGACAATTCAGCCGGACGCAGTCAGCAGCCACCTATCCTGCTTGTGGGCGATCCAATCGGGGATCAGGGGTATGCATTTGTTGTCATCTTAGATGGGCCTGTTCGCTCAAAACACATGGTTCAGATAGGTTCGGCTTCCTACAAGGTAGCTGTCGTCTACCTCATGTGAAGCGATATCCTGGGACGGCACGCTGCCCACTTTCGATCAACAGTGCAACGAATGGATGGACGTCAACTGGATGTGGGGTCATGGAAGAATCGCCCCTGTCATACCGCGAGAACATCAATTGGATGTACACGTGACCCTCTGCACTGAGGAAGATCTATTTGGAAGGAATCGCCAGCGAAGACAGCGACACGGATTACTAGTCTAAACCCAGCGGCCTAGGGAAAAAGTGCGTTAATTTGATTTTTGTGCTTCTTTTCAGTCCTAATAGTCTATTCTTGCAGAGCGTTTCGTAGACAACAGGCGGACGCAGGAACCGTCGAAGGATTATTTTTGAGATTAGCAGGTGTGATTGTTTTAGTGTGGGCGTTAGACCACTTTTAGGTTGTTTAGGGCGTTATTTTGATGTATCCTATTTTCTAACTAACTAATTATGACTATAACTAACTTAGTTTTCATAGTTGTTTGTTTCTTTAATAGTTATTAGGTACCTTTCTGTAGTTAGTTATCTATTGTCATTGTTTAGAGGGTCTTCAATTACTCACTGATTAGCAGTACCCTGGTGGTCCTTCCCTAACTTAGGTCTCTTGACGTCAATTAACTACTGCAGTCAACATGTGCTCGGAAGGAAGATGGCGGCTAAATCCTTATCAAAAACTATAATCTTTCATATTTTCTCAACAGATCAAGGAGCAATGACAAGGGGAACCGGCCAAGGGGGAGGAAGTGAAAGTAATGGGAGGGGCAAGGAGAGGAGGGGCGGTGTCGGGGCACGTAGAGAGGGTTCCTATAGGCCAATTTTCTGTTACTTCACTCTTTGGTTTTGCACAGTTAATCTTCCAGCTTCCTTTTTATAGTTCAAGTGTAAGGGGTGGTAATCCAGCGCCAACTCTTACTTTTTTCATATGATCTTTTGTTTTTGTTTATGGAGACAAGGGTTCGTATTACCGGGTAAGGGTCACCGTGACTTTTGGTTTCCGAACACCTCTTGGAACTTAGGCTCTATTTGTTAGTGGGTGGCTGCTCTTTTCCTTCCGAAGTGCAATGTGATGGCGGCAGAATTTGACGGACTGAGGCAGTTGAGTGTGGGAACAACGACTAGGGAACTACTATAATTAGGGGGCTAGGTTAAACGATAGCTTAGTCTAGGTGCCCACACTGATCAATCACCCTGTAATACCCACCCTAAGTTTTCTCTGGGGATAGGGAAGGTCTTGAATCTTCCTAAGAATTTACCCCTTCCGAAATGAATCCCCACGCATTGTTTCTGCCGATGGACTCGACTTACGAGGTCCTGGGGGAGGCATGCCTTGGAGTTCTGGGAACCTCCTTTGTATCACTCCCCATCCAGTGCAACTGCAACGGCTCATTAGTGGCCGGTGCTTTCGACAGTTGTGTTTGTGGGCTCATTCTTTTCAGAATGGAGCATCTCACAGGGTTTAGGCATGCAATCTTGTTCTATGGACAGCAGTGGGCAGGGTGTCGAACTCATCAGGTCAAACCATCATTTCCCTTTGGATTTTTGCGATATCAGCCAGCGCTGCAAGCACGCGCTATTGATCTTTCCATCTGCATAGTGGGATGTTCGATAGGAATGCTCAGTCTACAACTCCAGCACGATAGTTGCACGACATCCAGTGAGACTTTTGGCAAAGTGTACTTCTGCTTGGTAGAGGTAAGTGATAAAATGTTTGTAGAAATGGTGATTTTTAGAGTCCGTAGTGGCTGTTATAGGATTGATTGCATGATCTGATCAATTTTGTTCCCTTTTAAAAGCGTTGAGTAGTGGGATACGATGGGAGTCGGAATCTGCTGTTTTGGGTATGGGAGCAAATCGGGGCCTTTGCCCAATGAGTGGTTGTGGTGTTTTGAGTAATTGAATGCCAAACATGGCATCACTGGCTTTCGAAACTTGTAGGGACAATTGAAGCAGCTTGTTATCCTCTACAGCAAGCTTTTTTCTTGGAGGTGTTGCGGGACTTTAGGTAATTTTGGTGGAAATAACTAATTTGTTCAGTTCCTGCACTTTTCTTGTCAGGTTATAGGTTGATGCAAAAGTCTCGAGACTCGTTCTCCCTCCCCCTAACACCATCACCACATTTTAGAAAAATTTCAGAGGAACCGCCAGTAATTTTCAAAAAAAAAAATGCCGACTGCTTCTTCTGTGAACGATCTCGCAATCATCGAGGGATGAGCTCCAGGCAGACGTCTACCACGAATGGCACCGCGGTTGCAGTCCTCGTTCCGCTGGATCCAATATCAACACTGCATTCGGAAGAACCTCGCTAGCCATACATCTGTTGCGCAATTTTTGGTTCTTTTACATTGTAGAGGTGCGACGCCCGACGACGATTCTTTTCGGAGAACCACTTGTTATCGATGATGACCGACTTCTTAGCAAGCGAAGAGGATGCCGGAAATCAAAAGCTGGGACTTCGCTTACTTTTTAAGTGCGATCAGAACAAAGAATGTCGTCTGTCATCCCAGACCTTCACAAAAAAGGCTACAGGAAAGTATGCTCGACGATTCCTCACCTACTGATCGACCATCTCCATCAGACGCGTGTTTCAATCAGCCAGTCACTCCTCCTCACCCTCCATCGAAAGGAGTCCTTGCAGTCCAAGATCTGGTGATGGGACATGGGAGCTGATCCTTCCGGCAACAACAAGAGAATCGTCTTCTCTCCCTCGAAAGGAGAAGATCCGCTCGTGCAGCCTACACCAGAAATTCAGTGGGATACCGTCTCATACCCTCCCTATCTAATTTCGCCCCTTCAAAGAATTTCCTTTTCAGGTATCCCAAGCAGTTCAACATCAAGAGAAAACACTTCGGATAGCCTTGGATCAGGCTGACTTCTTTGACTCACAGACCTCTTTATGGGCGAAATGAGTAGCCAACTCGTTCTCTGGTTGCATGAGTGACCTAGATAATGGTGGTTCAGTTCAGTGGGAGTTTGCAGTTCGTCGAATGGGAGTTTGTAGGGGGCTATAACTGTAGGAAATTTGAGGCGTGTATCAGAGGGCCTCAAGACTTTTGCATCCACATAATAATTTCTTATTCGGAGTAGGCAATAATACAGAAGCTTCATAGATCGAGCGCTCGGAAATCTTGCGAATCTCATGACTTTCTTTGTATGTTTAAAAATTCATTGGTAGCTAATCTGTCTCTATCTTCTGCTTCGAGTATCACACTCTTCAGATGCTTTGTCGAAGGGATTGAGTAATCGCATGGTGAGTTTTTCAGATACTAATAGAAGTTTTGAGGGCAGTAAGAAATTCCTATTTTGGATTTAAAAGTACGTAAAACTAGTTCATTTATGATGCACTCAAGAATTGCCTCAGAATCGTTTTCACACTTTACGAGCCTTTTTGCAATAGTGGCTAGCTTAAACTTATTTTAACTGGAAGGTGCTCGATATTTTTTCTCTGGTTTTTGATGATTTTGCTTCTAGTGAGGTCTGAGTGGCACTTAAACGATGGCTTAACACGGGTTAGAGTTCACTCGAAAATTCATGAGCAGAACTTTCAGAGTAGAACTTTCCTTACGGGATTTTCGCAAGAAACCGTGCGTGGTCGTATTGGTAAAAATTGGTCCTAAGAACAATCTATTCTTGCGCCCAGCAATCTCCTGAGTCACACAAGCTGTCTAAAAAAGGTTGATGGGCCGTTCTTAATCTTAACATTTGTATAAAAAGTTTTGTATAAAAGTAGCTCGCTCTCGAATCAAAAAGGTCCGTTCTCTCCCTCATTTAACTATGATTCCTTCCCTTTCTTAGCAGAATCTATAGGGTTCAGGTTGTAAGAAGGAGTCAGCACTCGAATAACACTGGGAAAAAGAAAGGATTCAATGAATCGTTCTTCGAGGAAGAACCACCTAGCTACCCTCATAGTGATTGGGATAGGTCGGATTGATTGGCAAGATCGATTTCCAATGCAAAAATTAAGGTTCGGGTAGTCGAACTGGGTGCAAAAAATAAAAGAAGTGAGGGGATAGATTTAGTATAGAATAGAGCGAGCAAGAAGTGCGCTCGACACTGGTATAGAGCTGATAGCGAGGTCCAAAGTAGGGATCGTATTATTTGGTTCTACCTTTAATGGCCAGGTAGGGTGGTACTATTCTTTTTGTCGTTATTTTACCCCGCTATAAGAAGATAGAAGTAATCCATCCAAGCTGTGCTCTGACATCGATTTCATTATGCGACAGAATCGGTTTCGAATACTCCTCAATACCCCAGAACTTTGCTCTTTCGTGGAGAATCCCAGCTCGTTTCCAGATCGGATCAGACCGAAACTCTTTGTTGGGTAAAGTCTAAGCTTTTATAAACGGAACCTAGTCTAGGCAGCTCTCTTTTCTTGAGAAGTTTCGTGATTCGGTGGGTTAGTCATTTGAGGACCGCTATTTCCGACCAACCCTGTCTCTCGCAATCATCTTTATTGAGATTCTTCGATATCTTCTCTGCTGAGGAATTCCAAGTCGTCTTGTTCAGCTCCGAGGCAAGTGCGCCTGGCCATTGTCAGCTTTATCGCAATATCCCCTTGTTTGGGACCGATGGATTCGTACTTGAGGACTCGATTTTCTGAAAACTTCAGCACAACGCTCCGTCCGTGACCGTGGATTTTTTCGTTGTCTCGTCTGATTTAATCGATGGCTGCTCTGACACTGATAGTCCTATCGACCGATGGGTCCGCCTCAGCTGATCGTCGACGTCTCGGCAAGTGTGGCAGAAAATGATGTCGGAGTTCCTGATTCTCGTTTCCGATCGCGTGTACTATTCAGTACTGAACAGAGTTGGTACTCCTAGATGGATTTAGTCCCTTTTTCTCGGAACTTTCCTCGTTCTCGCAACTGCTAGTAGCATGCTCGTTTTGTTGTATTCTTCGTTCCAAATGCCGCCCGCTGCCGTGAATTGGAAGTCTTAAGATCAGAAGTTCATCTGTTTCTATTGGAGCTAAAGTTCATCTCACATCGACTCATAAAACTTGTCTCCTCGAGTGCCTCCTAGGTGCTCCGTCATTTCCGGAACAAAAAGGGATCATAGGAGAATGAGATTGGTGTGGACTGAATTATGTTTCGCTTGCACCTTGCAGCCAGGGGCTGGAACGTCTCGTCAAGGCTAATACGTCGCTTGTTCGTTGATTCCAGCTGGCCATTTCTGGAGCCTCTATCTCCAACTTATACAGGGTGGAAGGCTCTGTTCTCACTAGTCGGCTTCACCGCACCCTAGTGAAGCACTCTCGACAAAAACCCTACCAGAGATACATGTCCTTCACCGTCGGTTATTCAGTAGTACAACCTTTCTTCCAGCGGTATTCTAGCTCAGAAGTCACCTATCTTTCCGTCGACAGCCGACTGCTTGTTCCACTTCGACATCAGTTATTTCCGTTACACCCATTAGTTTTCTCACCACCTCATGGAATACAGGCAAAGTTTCAGTTGACGAGCTCTGACGGCTTCTCTCGAACACTTAAGGGACTGTCACCAACTGATAAATAGTAGGTATTTATCTCCTTGCTCAGATGGATGTTCTCAGCGGCTGAGCTGAAACTCTAAGCAACTCTAGATTTTTCAGCGCCCTGTGAAAAGCTTGTTTCATTTTATCGTTTTTGAAGGAGCTCAGGTTCACATTGGCACTACCTCTTGTTCTTTTCAATTACACTCCCAGTACTCGATGTTAGTGAGACAGTTTTCTTAGTACAAAACATTCCCGGGCTGAATCCTATGTTTCCGAACCATGACTGCTCTCCGTCGGTTGGCAGGCAGTTTATTGCTCGCAATTGTAGTTGGTGATTTTTACAAGTCCCTTCTGCCCTTTCAATTGACATACTAGTCTGGAAAAGCTACCTTTTAAAACCACTAAATACCTCTACTCAGAATAATTAATATCATAGATTACTTCTATCATTCTCCGTTACTCAAATGGGGTTAGCTTGACTGCATCTACTTTGCCCACTTTAGTTGTCTCGTGAACGCGCTTATATGACGTCAACTCTAAAAAACAACGAAAATTGTTTGAAAAAGCATTTTGATATTGAAATATTTCTGAGCTCATCCCGTCAACTTTGTTCGTGAAAGCGATTAATTTCGAAAAATTCCAGCTGATTCCGAGGCATTTTAGTAGTACATAATTAATACTGTAGGTGTTTCTCTGAACTTGTAAAAAAAAGTATTCTTACTGCACTCAAAACTTTTATCAGTAACTGAGAAACTTAGTCCCACGATGCCACTATCGCTTCGGCAAAGGCTCTCGAAGAAGGGTACTCGAAGGACAGGGTGGAGGCAGATTGCTAACATTCCTTTCGGCTGATTCTAATGTTGTGCAAGATAGCGGTATCCGTTTGATTTCTGAGCGTTTTCCTTGAGGGATCAACTTGAGTTCTCTTCACTTTTCCTCGTAAATTTGGAGATCGCGGCGATTATAGACTTAATCAAAAAGAATACTTACAAGGACGGGGCAGGAACTGAACGAAATACTTATTTCCTTCAAATTTGTGCAAAGTTTTGTAAGCAACACCTCGAAAAAACGGCTGTGTTGAGGCTAACGGGCTGTTCCAGCTGTGCCAGCACGACTTCCGAGTCATTGGTGTCGTGTTTTGGCATTTCGTTGCTCAAAGCGCTATGACCATTTCTTGGGCAAAGGGCACACTTTTTGCTCCCATATTCATCGCAGTTGGATCCAATTCCCAGAGTCTCTCGTCATTCACCGTTTTAGAAGGTAGCCAAATTGATCAGATCATGTTGTCAACCTTATGGCAGTCGCTACGAGCTCTAGAATTACTACTTCTCTTGCATTTTGTCACTTTCATTTACTCTAGCAGAAGCATACGCTGGCAGAGATCTCGCTGGTGTTGTGGAATTGTTGCGCAAAAGTTGTGGGCGAATGCTCCGATCGAACTTCCCACTACGCATATGGGAAGATTGATAACGTGTGCCTGTAGTGTCTGTTGATCTCGCAAAAATTCGATGGGGAATGATGGTGTGTACTGGCGAGCTCGAAACCCCACCCACTGTTGTCCATGGAGCAAGGTTGCATGCCTAGATTTTGTGGGAGGTTCCTTTCTGGAGCGGATGGCCCCGCGAGCACGACCGTCACGAGCACCGGTCCCTAATGAGCCGTCGCGGTTGCATTGGATGGGGGAGTGACGCAATGGAAGTTCTTAGAACTCCGGGGCGTGCCTTCCCTGGGACCTCGAAGAAAGGTCGACAAGTCGAGTCCATCGGTGGGAAACCGAAGAGAACGCGCGTGCGCGAACGTGGGGGGAAAGGGGAGGGAAAACTTAGGGTGGGTACTTAGGTAGGATTCGTGACATTGTAATTAAACATTGCTTTGTATTGTTTATTGTATGAATTGTAAATAAAAATTGCTGCAGCACAACTCTGAAGGACAGACAAGGAAAACAACAACAGCAACTCAACACACAACAACGAATAAGCGAGAACTTAGCGCATGGAATTTTCTGGAACTTAGGATTTTTTCACATCCATGACACGACTTTGCAACACAACAACACATGCCTGAACTTCCGAGACACACACACACACACCTTTCCCACTCAGACATGCACGAGAGGGCTCTCTGTGATGAGGAAAAGGAACCGACTTTTTTCGCCACCCGACCATGACGAATTTTGGAGAGATTCACACTGAGACTCTTAAAAATGATATGTTTTTTGCTACAATTCCTCAGCACAAGTACTCCAGTACACGCCCATACACGCACGAGAGGTGCCTATTGTGATGCGGAATGCAGTGGTAAAATCTTTGTTAAAGTACGCTTTTGCTGAGGTAAACACAAGGGATGAAATGCCAAAAAACCAGCCTTCGACCTTTTTAACGCCTTCAAAATGGGGAGAATTCACGGACCACCGTGAACAAAATAATTTTTTTAGAATGATTTTGTGCAAATTTGGTGAGCATTCCTCAACACATGGCCCTTTCTGCGTTGTCAATATGCTCTCTCGTCTTACACACATAAATGTGGTGAGTCTGCAGTGGCGTTGTGTATCCCTACTTTATCACTCTGAGCATCTGTCTCAACAAAAAGGCTGCACGAATGACATTTGCCATCTCTTAACAAAAAAATCGCCTTACCTTTTCTTTCGTCTAGGACTTATATTTCACTAAAATACATGTCTTGATCTTCTATACTTCTTCAGAGAGAACAGCCTCTTCCCCTCCCCTCCCCTTCTTGAAGAAACCCCTACCTATAGACGACCCTCTTCTTGACCCACGAACCTCTCCCAAGCTCTAGCCTAGTAAATAATTACCATACCGGTCAAAATTTCGTGCTCCGCTACACCTACTCTCATGAATTTCTATGGAGAAACCTCCCTTAAATTCAATTACATCAATATTACTATTGAAATACTGCAAGCGGTCACCCTCAGGCGACACCCTTCTCTTCTCGAATGTTCGTCTCTTTCCCTCCCCCCCTTCTCCTTCCCATTAACTCATCCCTCTGATGTTGAAAACGGGAGAGGATTTAGTTTTCTATGAATCCCATAAAATACTATAAAAAAGCGGCTCCCTCTCTGCTTTCCCTACAACTATACAGCACTCCTCCTCTTAAAGGCACCATTCACAAAAAGTTAGGGTACCCTTTTTTGACGGGACTTGATAGAACTACTCTAGAATGAAGCGATAACAACGAAAAAAGCGCAAAAAACGATGAACAAAAAGAATTACAAAGGGCCAAAAAAAAGAGCTGGAAAGGGGGTTGGACGAGTTTCTTCTTGAAAGAACGTCGATTAGAGACGATCGGTGTCATGTTAGACGAGTGTCGAGACGACACAGTGTCATGTAATCGCGTCAGGACCCACCCTGAATTGCAAATTGGCAAATTGCCAGAGACTCAATGTGTTGCCTGCAATATGCAATAGCGTCTCTGGCAACTTGCCAATTTGCAATTCAGGGTGGGTCCTGACGCGATTACATGACACTGTCGTCTCGACACTCGTCTAACGTGTCATCGGTCGAGAGGCGGAGATGCAAATTACGACAACAACGGGCCCGCCTTTATGCCCTAGACGTCGAGATTCGAGGAGTGAGAGGGTCCCTTCTACAATCCATGGGGGCCGCTGAGTATTAATAAGGTAAGAACTCAATAACTTTTTTTCGTGAATAGGTGCCTTTAAGTTACAAACCTTTCCAAACCCTTTTCCCACTTACTAAATTACTCGAATATAGCCGTACCCCACTACCGTACATCTCTATACATTTTTCCCAAATAAACCCCTTACCCATTTTTTTCCAAATAAACCCTTATGATAGTTCTAAATTACTATGTCTAACCCTACGACGTTCAACTCGACCCACATTCAAATCCTCTGAGCGCACTCCTTACCCAAATTTTCTTACCTGGTTGTAACACTACTTAAACATTAGCCATACATTCAAATCTTGGTCATGCTTACCTGAAGCGGATTGCCTAACTCGAACACAAGTAATCCTACCCACAACGCCACTTGGGTTAGCCAAAAATTCACTGAACAACGCAATCGTTATTTCAAGATTATTCCTTTCTAAAGATGATCTCTGACATGACTTGGCTAACCCCAACTTCACTTTAGTGCTAGGGAGTGCAGGGTCAGGCGTGACTGGTCTTTCAAGCATTTCCTGCACTAATTCACCCAGGCATCCCAATATTCTCCTTCTATTTCATCTAGATGAATGTAGCATTTTCTTTGCGATTTCACCTATACAGTCCCAGTCTTTTCCCATACTATTTCACCTAGACAAGTACCAGTTACCTTGCTATTCCAACTAATCGGTTAACATCTCACATACTATTTCACCTAGACGATCCTAGCACTTCCCCAACTATTCCATCTACACGATATAAACCTCCCTCATACAATTCCATCCATATGATCCCAGCTTCCCTCTAGTTTTTTACGCATACGATTTCTTGAAGAACCTCCCGCAGATTTCCCGCCCCATATCCTACCGCAGAACACGACTCTAGCCCTTCCTCCCCCCCTCCCCTACCCACTCCATCCTATCGACACTCCCCCTCACCCATTCTTCCTTCCCTATGTATACTCCTTGCAATAAAAAACCCCAAATGTTCGTCAAACCTTCACCTCTCTGTCCCAAAATGATCTGAGTTGATCCCTTCCAAAATCTACTTGTGAGACCCAACCCGCCTTCCTAAATGTGATATGAATTACTCCAAAAACGAAAAGGCGAACCTCTTACCTGGTGATTCTACCTCCTTCCCTCTACCTCCTTAGCGTTCTCAGACTGCACGTCTGACCCTGCTCGGGACACTTTTGTTCACTCACATACCTTCACACCTGCATAATCACTCTCCCACTCGCTAATTATAACTACAACTTGAGATCGAAAAAAAGTGAGATCCTGAAGACAAAGTCTGCTCGAACTTTTAACTCTTTACAACTTGAGCAGACTTTGCCTTCAAGATCCTGAACCACGGACAAATACTTTATGAACATAAACACCAAAACCAATCGATAATGACAAATCATATAACAGCTGATAATTACAAATTACAAATCAATCGATCACCGAATTCAATTCCACTAAGAACATATCACAGGGATCCATTGTCGAAGATTCATTTGCCATGGGGCTCATTCCACACATCATTGAATGCCGATCCAGCCCCCCCTCATCTCCAAATTAGCTGAGAAAAGTACAAAGCGTAGGCTCCAATAGTGAAAATACAAAAAAGGAACCCATTTGCCCCTTTTTGCTTTTTCACCATTGCTTTACTTTCGCTCCGCTACTGGGTGTTCAAAAATTTTGCGGGCTATTTCTTGTTCCTTCCAACGAGAAGTTTTCTGTTCAGTGGCTATAGCTGAACATTGCTTTCGATCACATACTTGACCCTCAAGCCTGAACATCGCGATGAGCCAAGTTTTTAGAGAGCAACGAATTAAGCCGTTTGAAGCATTCAGCTTACAGGAAGGTCCAGCCTGCTTGGAAGCTGGCTTAGCTTCGGTGTAAACCTCACTTGTTGGAAAGTATCCCCCACTTTCCCCTCCCCCGGAACAGAACGTTATTTTCCTTTTGGAACTATCCAAGTCGAACTGAAATCCGCGTTCTCGAACTTATCGAATATATCATACCAACCACGCATGTTCCCTCGAACGTGGTAAAGTTTTGATGCTAGAATCCCTCGGAATAATTCGCATAGATTAAAGATCACGGAAATTGGTTGCAAATCCAGAAGTTCCCCCTACATAGGTCATCGAAAGACATTCAGAATGGTAGGCCTCCTGCAGAATCAGCTCATCGCGATGTCTTGGCTGATGGCCAAAAGTCGTCGCAGGAGCGATTCGGGTTTACAACTCACGAACAGAAAAGTCGAAGGAACGGTGTGGTCAGTTCTCGATATGCTAAAAATCAAAAAGCTTTTGGGCAACAAATTTACTAAACGAACCCCTTTTCGACCCACTGGAACGAGCACTTTCTATGGAATAAACCATGGTATTTCTCTATGACCTACAGGTGATAAGGACCGATTTACCATATTAATGCTATTTGTAGAATATATTTACGAGAACAGATCTCCCTGGAAATGCGAATGGAAGTGTAATATTCCCCTGAATTTCGAAAAATGCATCAAGAAACCGTTTTTGCACGACTGCTCCGAGTAGCGATCGAAGAAACGCTGCAATGGGAGCATCCTAGGAAGATGGTAGCTCTTCAGTTAATGCCCAGCCCTGAGTGACTATTACTTAAAACCTAGAATGCTGTTCCTACTATACCTTTCGAACAGTAAAGAGTGGGGAAATGTAAGTGGGTTTATGATGCCGGCGTCAAGCGCAACTGGTTCCGCAGGCACGGAAGGCCAAATGCTGTCGCCGTCGATATCATAAACATACGTGCATTTCCCTCATTTCCTACTGTTTTGAAAAGTATCCTTTTGTAAGATGGCTTAGCAATTTGGAGGACGAATTCAAATCGGCATCCAACAACATGTGTGTGGAAGTAATCCCACTACATATAAACTTCCACTTTAGGATCCCTTCATCCTCAGAGCGTCCACAAATTGAACGTAAGCCCAGACACTTGACCGATGCCGGCCAGGAGGAATATGCTGTCGGAGTTGGTCTCTTTCTAATTTACCTATTGAATACTGAATAGGGAAATTTTGGAAGAATGACAGCGACCGGACTCCATCGTAAGTGAAAACGATTTTGGGAGTGATAAACAAAAAGGAGAAACTTTTTGCAAAAATGCTCAGGAATTGAAGATCGGGTCAACATCGTCACGCTAGTTCTGGTGAAGGTTGGATCAGCGGTCTACTGGGCATCCGAGGCATGAAGGGATCCTCAGCTGGCTGCCTTAACCGTCTTGCTCGTTTGGGCTCCTCGTCTGTCTAACATCAAGAATTCTCGCTAAGTTTGCACGACAGAATCCACAGAGAGCAGAAAGTTGCCACCGTCCTGTGAAGGAATTTGACGATCGGCATTAGGCATTATCCGCGTAGAATCTATGTGGATCCCTGCCTTATCAAGGGCTCTGAAACGATATTTCTGTTGAGGAGTATGCAGAATAACCACCATTCTTCCAAAAGTACTCATACTATACTCATCAAAAGAATCGTCAAAATCAGTTAATCAATTTGAAAATGCCCGTCGGATAGAAAGCAAGTTTCAAGATTAGCAAGTTATACGAACAATCAATCTCGGTAGACGAGTGAGGGTAGGAAAGAGCCTACAGTTAACGGTTATCAGAACATTGGGTGGCTTGCAGGTCCACTGGGCCAATATCTTCAGTTGAGGATGTCACTCGAATCCACAGTTACCCATCTGGTAACTGCTGAACTGAACATACTGCAGATATTCCTTATTAAAAGTTTGTCTTATGTGTTTTTTCTCTAGTTCTTTCTAAGTGGGGATCGAGCTCTGTGTCAATGTTTAGTTCACAGTGTTGATGAAAATGGTGACTTCCTCATAGATGTGCCAATATTGGTCAACGACCAAATTCATTGGGGTATGAGTAGACCAAAATAATAACGACAGTATGGTTATCAGGACCATGCGGCTGGTATCACACAATGTAATAAGTGATCAAAAAAGCTTCACAGTCAATTATTTCGTTCTTCTTAACCCCTTTCCCTATCTCAATAGAAAGAAACCCATAGATATGTTGGTTTGGCAACGAAAAATTACACCATGGAAGAGAAATTGTATCCCAGTGGAACCCTTTGTGTTAGGGTGTCCCAAAAGCTTTGAGAAAATTTTGGTCATGAATTTCGCAACCATGTTGCGCAACAAAGCGCCGAAGCAGAACCGAGAAACGGACAAAGAGGAAGGAAAGGGCACTCCTGGTAGATCGTCAAAACAACAGAACGGTATTGCACTTCATCTTTGGAAGCGGGTTGTCATCATTTGAATTACCAGGCGACTACGCACGCTCTCGCGCGCGCTAGGGGCTCTAGCCATGAGAGACGGAGCCGCATGAGCTGATTTTCATTATAGCCCTTTATCGGATTTATGAGTTTCCGCTCAAACCTCGCCTCCTGCGGGCGCAGTCTGGTCCTGCCACAGACCATAGGTGTTCCCATCCTGTCGCCTGTACTCCTACCAAGTTTGAACTTTCTAGGTCCATTGGGACAGGAGTTACGAATTTTCGCCCAAACCCCGCCCCTTGTGGGCGGAGTCTGGTTCTGCCGCCCACCATAAGTTTTGCCTCCATGACGCCTGTACTCCTACCAAATTTGAACTCTCGAGGTCCATGGAAACTGGAATTATGGATTTTCGTATATAAATGTAAGAAGGGATGTGAGCTTCGAGGCACGCTCCGCCCATTGTGGGTGGGCCTCCGCTGACATCATTTATGCTGGAGATACCTTCGACAATACCTCTCCTATATCAACTTTTTCCTGCTCTGTTGGCTTTCTCCGAACCGAGTTATAAATGTTTTCATAAAGCATTGCATTTCTGGAGAACGCCCGGCCCATCGGGGGTGGGTCTCCCCAGTCTGATCTAGCTTACCAATGCACACCTCTAGCCGCCTTTAAACTACAGTTTTGAAGCCGTCTTGTTACTGAATTTGAAATCGTGGTCCGAAGTAGGGCTCATTTCGAGGCACGCCACGCCCACTGTGGACGGGGCTCCACCAAGCTGATGTGTGTTTTATACTTCTCGAGACCTGGCCCACCCATCCCACACTTGACCCGGTCTCTCCAGGCAGATCTAAATGAGCTAAGGAATTTTTTGACAGACATACAAACAGACGGACAGACAGACAGACAGACAGACAGACTAAGCGCTTTATAGTAAGTAGGATGTCCGACCGACACGACTACCGGCGCCTTCTGCTTCATTACTACCGATCTGGTCACTCCGCCACTCAAGAACGGAATGAATTGCAGTCATCGATGGGCAGTGCTCCACCTTCTCTCGCCACCTGAGATAGGTGGTACGGTCGCCTCTCTAGAGGAGAGATTCACTTCGACGAAGGGCCACGGAGAGGACGTCCACGTTCCACCAAGACCGACATTGCCTTCGCCTCCATCCAAAGCAATCTTTCTCAAAGCTTGAGAGAAATGGAGAGGACGACTTCTGCTCTCCGTTCCACCATCCACAACATCCTATGCAGAAGTCGCTTTCGCGCAGCACTTCCTGCAGTGATCTCTCACACCTTGACTGAGAGCGAGCGTCAGGGGCGGGTCGATGTGTGTCGGAAGCTACTAGACCGGAAGCGAACGGTGACTTGGACGGGCTTCATCATCGCTCAGGAAGCGTAGTGCACACGTCAATAAGGAGATGATCTTCTTCTTCTGCTCCGCCGGCTGTTTTTACTATGGGATCTTACCTGAGGGTACTGCTGTGACTGCAAGGGTATTATGCGAACAGCTGCGGGAGATGGTTTCTCGAGCTCTCGACCACATCATGATAGGGCGATCGCTGAGGAGCTGGAAAGGCTTAGGATTACCTGGCTACCCCATTCTTCGTATTCACCTAATCTTAGCCCTTGCGACTACCACGCCTCCAGGAGTCTACGAGCTTGCCTCGAAAGGAAAAACTTCATAACCGTTATGAGGTCAAAAGGTAGATGAATGGATCGCGTCGCGCCCCTCTTCTTTCTGGATGAATGGCATCAGTGCTCTGTTCAATCGATGGAGGGACGTCGTGGCTTAAAGGGGCCACTGTCTTGATTACTGATCTCTCCTTTTTGTTCTAGTATTTTTGTGTTGAGTAAACCAAATAAATTTTCTCGAATGTTTTGGGACACCCTAGTCACAAAGACGTAAAATTGAGGGTCATTGGGTTAGAAGAAAGAGCCGCAACTTCTAATGAAAAAAGGGAGAGAAAAAAGAGTTCATGGGAAATGTCATTCCAATTTTGATTATTCCCATTTTAGAATAATTACGTTTAAAGCGTATTAAGCCCGACATGTACTGAGTTGTAGGAGCCACTGACTATTTATCGCCTAAAGATGAGCTAACCATGCAAATGAAATAAACTAAATGGCTGCTTTCATAGTCCGCAGGCAGGCGCGCTGGCGCGCTGGCGCGCAGGCAGGCAGGCGCGCTGGCGCGCTGGCGCGCAGGCAGGCAGGCGCGCAGGCAGTGCTAGGGGGGAGGAGGGAGGCAGACAGTGTTGTTTTCAACCCCTCGAAGGGGCGTGGACTGTTTGCCTTACACTGTCTGCCTCCCTCCTCCCCCCTAGCACTGCCTGCGCGCCTGCCTGCCTGCGCGCCAGCGCGCCAGCGCGCCTGCCTGCCTGCGCGCCAGCGCGCCAGCGCGCCTGCCTGCGGACTATGAAAGCAGCCAATCGTCCATTTATTTTCCCGAGTTTACCTTGGGGCCACAGTCACACGCACGAAAGTTAGAGTAGGTTAGTGGATGGAATGGTCAAAAAAGAACTGCAAATACTCATACCTTGCCTTCTTCGGATCCAATGTGCACAGGCTTTCCTGCTCCAGTGGGACACAAAATTGGTGAGTAGTCGAAAGACGCCGGTATTCCCATTGTGCATCACATGGAGTGTTTTCAACGGGAGATGGAACTTACGTGCGTCCGCGGATGCGCGCGGCAAAGTTCGTGACGATTCGCACGGTTCTAGCACCTACCCCTGGGGCCCAAACTTGTAGTAGATTCGTTTAGTAGGGTCAGCCAATCCTACTGATCTACTCTACTTCGAGTTTGGGCCTCAACGGTAACCGCTGAAGTCGTTCAATTCGCCATGAACTTCGTAGTGCAATTTGTCGCGCGGCACGTATGTACCCATACCCGTCTTCCACCACAGCTTCTGCCTGTACTTATAGGCATCCATGTTCTGAATACGTCGTTACCATTTTATGATATCTTCCCATTTGGTGGTAGACCTAGTTGTGGAAGTAGGGATAGAAGGTGTAAATCATTCACGAGTGAGGCGGATCGAGGAACGGCAGTCAAAAGATTTACGGATAAGTAGGTAATCAAACCAGAAACTGCATAGGTTAAAAATTGTAGACCTTAGTTGTACATCAGATATTAAACGAAATAAATCCAACAATAGACTAAAAGGGGTAAAACTGTATTGTTTTCTATCCCCCCCTCTCGATAAAAAAGGCAACTAATACTGCTAGGTTTGAATCCCTCAATCCCTACTTACATATGGTCATGCCAAAATATAAAAAAAAATTCAACGTGTCCCGCTTAAGTCAATCGCAACCCCGTCCAAATCACGGAAGTTCTTGGAACGTCAATCTAGAATGGTATATGGTGCAAACCCGAGTCGGATCACGGACTACCCTAAGCGCTGGGAGATTGGACAAGCTCAGTGCCCACCTGTTCAGTTCGGATTACCAGAGAAACGTACAAGGATTCAGGAAGTTCAGCTTTCCCAATTTTAGGGCTTTTGTTCAAGCAAAAATGGGCGCCGTACTCACTGTTAAACTAAAATTATATTCTGGATCGAACCCTGCATTTCAGATACAGACCTTCACAACTACAACTCGATCCCGTGTTGGCCCGTGACCCACATCCATCAGGGTTTAATCGTGATTTTACATTAACTATAAAAGGCCTACGATATTGCGAATTAGAGGACTGAGCCAGAAGTTTCCGCTAAGTGTGACAATCTAGGTTTCGCGAGTTTCCGAGAAATACAATGTTCTGTCTCTAAAGTGATTTCCCTTATTCCAGATTTATTTAGTTGTGCATTTTTAGAATACGTATTCGATACAAACAAAAAAGCATTGTTTCATACTACAAACTGGTTCCAGGCCTGCCTGGCCAACCGGCAAAAAGGACTGCGTCGGGGTGACCGCTCTATAATTCTTTATTTTCTGATGTTCAACACACGAAGATCAAGACATAACTGCCTGATGGAGCAGAAAAATATGAAAATGAAGACATGAAAATATGAGAGAGATTTCAAATGAATTTCCGGCAATTTGCCGTCTTGAAAAACTGGTGAGTGAAGAAGAGGAAGTAATAAAGGAAAAGTTTTAGGTGGCAGGGGAGACAGGCTGGCAGAAGACGATCAATGAAAACCAAACATCGAACGAGGAAGGGGGTGTTCGAATGCACGTTGAACTTTGGACTCCGGTATTTGATATTCACAATGGAATGCCCCGGTGGCATTTTGAATTTTGCACTTGATCGATTATTTGCTTACCATGGGACGATGGGCATCCCTGATGAGCCGAATACCAAGGTATTACAAAGCTTAATATGTCGCAATATACATATAATATGCGTTCGAATACATGACAGAAAGAGCTCCCACCAGGGTTTAGGAAAAGATTTTTGATCGCCGACGTGAGAACCACCTGAGTTGCTACTTTGACTGATAAAGGTCTTTCCAAGTCTGTACAAAAAAGAAGAAATACACGCTCAATCGAAGACGATACGGATTGGGTTATGCTTCGTACTGAATTTTTCATCACGCCATACATAGGGCAAGATGAGCAGCGTAGAGCCACCAATACTCAGCAGGTGATAAGATGAAAAGAGAGCTCAGAATTCCAGGTCCTCTTCAGAGAAAAAAACTGGAAAGAAGCGGAAAAGGTGTGGATGAACTCCACGTAGTCCCCTACTACAGTAAAATCTAGCGCCAATTCAGCCATGATGACAATGAGTTGAATGAGCTGAGATCATCTCGATCTCGACAAGACCACTTGCTGAATAATGGATTGCACCTACTAGCCGACAAGTGGAACTAGTCCTTACGCTGAAGAGCAGCCACATCCATACGACAGAAGACAGAATGAATGTGGCATTCGTGTTATTCGAATGCGTATGTGGCCTTTGCAACAACTTGGGCTGGAGTTTAGGAAAGCTTGGCTAGCAGCGGCAAATATCGACCTGAGATTCAGACCGGAATATGTTTCATCTGCGCCTGACGGTTTCATCTTTGTCGTGAATGACTGAATGAATAGGGATTCCAACCGTAACTTCATCTTCGAAAAATTTAAACTAGCACTCTCACTGAAGCGTTTCTGCTAACACACGCATGGTCCAGAGATCGACTTCCTCGCTGACCTCTGCCCAGACCAGCCACTCCAATCCTTTTGGAGTCGTTATGGGATCGACGTCAAAGACTTCATCCATCATCCTCCATGAGTAGGAATAGTTGTGAATACTACTGAGTCTATAAGCTGAGAGGAGGAAGTTCTGGACAGGGGATCTGAAGTCCTTTGGTCAGAACCACGACGTACAACTATCAAGGTTTCAGTAGAGGTACTTTGAAGCAGTGCAACTTTTTTCAAGCGAAGCCTGGCCGAGTGGGCAAAGATTTCTCTGTTGTAATGCAAAGCCTACCTGAAAGTTGTAATGATGTCTCAAGAAATCACTGCGTGTGAAATTTGTATCTCCAAACTGAAGGTTTGCAGACTGGTCCCTTTACGGGACTTCCTGAGCACTGATTTCTCCGCAAAAAGTCGATCACGAAAGGGACTTTCTAAAGAAAGTCCAGGGATCGATAGGCTTAGTTCGGTTCGCCTGCACTCTGAATTGTTGACCTCTGGGACATCAGTTATATCTTTTCAAATCCGGTTGCACTTTGAATCATTGACTTCGATTAATGGAATACACCCAACGTGGAGGACTCCTGAGTGAACATTGAGGAAATCAGAGGGTAAGGTAACCAAACCCTGACGACATGATTTTCATTTGTTCACAATTCCTTCGCTAAAACATTCGAGAAAGTTCCCATTCCGACTTGCAAGTTCCGAACTGGACTTGTCCTTGACGGTATTTAAAGATATTTCGAACGCCTGCTCGAGCCAACAGATAAGAAGCCGGTATACAGACCTCATTTTTGAATCAGTCAATCAAACGTCCGCTATGTACATGTGGTAAGCCGACAAGACGATCAATATGATAATCAATAATCAATGGGTTGACTTACATAATAACAGCTAGAAAAGAGTAATGCGATGGCTCGATCTGGACATGGATAAGCAGCATTGTATACAAGAGGTAGAAACGTTTCTCAGAACTTGGGCTTTGATAGAAACAGCATTAATCCTACCTAAAGCACTAGAAAGACATCTGAGGGAAATACCCATCAGAAGAGCCAAGACGACACTGCACCCTACACCATACACGAAATCGTCCGATAATATTCTTGGGTATGAAATGGAGCTGTACATGAATCCCTCAACACTGCCGTTGAAGGCTGGTCATCAACCAGACGAATTCCACAGTAGCAATCAGTATCGACGGTCCCTCCCAGGTATGCAAAGGAATACTCGAAAATGAGACTTCGAATCGTTGCTTATCTTTACCCTTCTCAAGGGAAATTAAAGACTGAGTGAGATCGTCTTAATCTCCGGTTACTAGTATGAAAGAAAATTGCGCTTCTAATACAGAAATGGTTAGTAAACGGAAAAAAGGGTAGGATATGGCTAGTAGCGTGAAATGGGACGAAGAACTGACGGGCGGCCCCATCGATGATAAACCAATAGGGGCTACCGTAACACATGAACAAAGAAGAGGAAGGTCAAGTGTGAGTGGTAAATTGTACGGTAAGGTTGGTAAATTTCCATGCAAAGGCATTTTCTGGGAGGATTTTGTACCGATCTCGAATTTGAAATTCGCTTCTCAAACCCTTTCAGTTTCAAAGGAGTGGTCAAATTATCGTGGTACCGAAGAGTTAAGAAAAACCAAAGTATAATCGGAATAAGCAAGAAAGGGAACCTCAAGTAAGCATTCCAGAAATCTTTTGGTTTAATTTGTTTGATTTACTGCCATAATTATTGTTAGAGGAGCTTTTCTCGAGAGTTCCTTTGGCTTCCCTCAGTTTCCCCTATAGGAGGGCATCATTGTTCACCAATGTTAGGCAAGTGAGGCCGCTGTCGCAGATGCACATCTTTCAGAAGACTAAAAGTCGAATTCAGAAGATTTCACCTTTTTCCTTGCAAGTTCTGAATTCCCTGAACTCAGCTCAGATTAATCCCATCTCAGATGACGCCATGCATTTGTGCCACACCCAAAAATGTAGTGGCGTTGAAGTGAATGCAGATGTGACCCAAGGGATTATTCAAGTCAAATACCTCATGTTCTTTACGACTTCGGAACAAATTTACGGACCTTAAGAGCTGATAGAATACTCACATCTTCGAGGTTCCCCTCCGTTCCGACTCGAGAAGAGTTTCGCTCTTCAGCTGCGAGAGGGCCGCCGTCTCCTGACGATATTTTCCTGAAACAAACTTATGAAAACTAGAGACTTCGACAGCAGCACATATGCAAAGAGAAAACTCTATTTATGAGCTATGAGTATTTCCATTAGTGAACGACTCCAATAAAGAACTTGTAAGTGGATATGAAGAGAAAGCGAGTCGGTGGAGAGGAAAGTTCGAGAAAATTTGAGAGGACGCACTCTATAGCGTTCATTTCTTCTGACATCCGAGGGGGAGACGCTTTAATATGAAGAAAGAAGAGTCCTAAAAACAAAAAAATCGAAAATACGTAGCCATGCGTGCAGTTGCATGGGCGGGCGAACGAATCGACATGTCCCGAGCCACCCACGGTGACACGATCGACAAGCAGGTCAGCTCGGTCGATCATCGGATCTCCTGGGCAGTATTCTGCACCCAAGGGCCCACGAACAACCCTGGCAACTATGAACTTATCTTCCCACGGGTTAAGCTGACATACATATGGGGAAGAACTGGGCGCAAGACAGAAGGGTTGCGGGATTTCTGCCACCAGCACTTATTGAACCATAAACTATGGAAAGCGGTAGACCGAACCGATAGAACTGCTGGTACGAGACGGTCTAGGCAACAGGTATTGAGCCCTGCAGTTGCTGGGGTATCTATGTAACCTGGACCGGACTGCCGGTCTTCGGGTGAACCATCCACTATTGAAGTTGCTACGACCTGTTGAACAAAGAAGAGATTCTGTGTGATGAACGAGATTAATAAATTGATTTATTTATTCATTTCTGGATGCAGCTAAACACCGTGGTGTTGTACAATGCAATGAAAAATAAAAACGAACTCCACTTTGCCGATGAAAGCTACGGTATCATGAAGAGAGACGACATCAAAATATAGATAAAAAATCAGATAAAAAAAGCAATCGCTCACTGCCTGTCTCGCATTGACTGGCTGAAGGTTTTTGACCACTACCAGAGCATTGACGATATATATGATCGCTATTGCAATATTATCTATAGCCTAATCGATCGCTTCGTTCCTTGGAAAGAAAATATAAGGCATACATTGAGGTACCCGGTCCATATACTAAATTTGATTCAACAACGTGAAAGGTTGTTTTTCCAAATGATCAACCCTACTAAGTCCGCTGTTTATCAGGAAGTCAGCAAGAAATTAGATTATCATTTGAAGCGTTTCTTAGCATATAGAGTAAAAAAGCTGGCACTCATCGGTAATGTGAAATGTCTTGCTGCTCATGTGAAGAAATTCCTCAATCATGCACCAGTGAAGCATGTTCTTGAAGGAGTAAGCGGTGAAAAGTACTCAACAAATAAAGAGAAAGGTGAAGCCTTGGCTGACTATTTTGAAAGCGTTTTTGTGCGCCCCACAGAACGACAGGTGGCAGTTACCTCTGTTACCGACAAGTGTTTCCAACTACCTGTAATCACCCAACGAATGGTACTGAAGCACCTTCTTTCTTTGAAACCTTCTTTTTCAATGACCTCCGATGGGATACCGCAATTCTTCTTCAAACAGTTTGCAAATGAGCTGGCCAATCCTCTTGCTCACATATTTAATATTTCTCTGATTTTGGGTCAGGTTCCTTCCATTTGGAAGCATGCAATAGTGACGCCCATTCCCAAGAAAAGCGAATCCAACTCGTTAATCAATTTTAGGCCTATAAGTATTCTCCCCACACCACTTAAAGTGATGGAAAAAATCGTAAATGAGAATCTGCTGGATTGGGTGATTAAATTACAATTAATCCCCCTCGAACAGTTTGGTTTCCTACCAGGTGCTTCCACATGCACCCAACTGATCGATTGCACACATAAGTGGATAGAGGCTCTCAATCTCGGTAAAAAGGTCGATGTGGTCTATTTTGATTTAAGCAAAGCTTTTGACACAGTGTGCCGAACTAGCCTTTCGACCAGGCTTGAGAGCGTCGGTGTTCGAGGTGATGTCTTGAGATGGTTTAGCTCGTATCTTACTGACTGGAAAATGAGTGTGCGGTTCTCTGACTACATTTCTACTGTGAGAGATTGTCCATCGGGAGTCCCTCAAGGCGGAACTCTCTCACCTCTCCTATTTCTTATTTATACCAGCGATCTTCTTAATTGCGTTGAATGCGACAGCAGACTTAATGTTGCAGCATACGCTGATGACATTAAAGTCTCGGTTGCATATGAAGACAGAGAACAGGATCATGCTGAAAGACTCCTGAATTCTTCTGTCAACAACATGCTTCAATGGTGCAATGATTGGGGGTTAAAGATCAATCCCACGGAGACCCATTTATTTTCTATAGGATCCTCTTCCTTAGAAATACACTTCCCGGACAACACCCCCATACAGCGACATCAACATGTTAATGATTTAGGTGTTAATCTTTCTAGAGATATGAAATGGGCTCTACATATTGACGCTGTCTCACGTAAAGCTCTAAAGGTAGTGTATATTTTGTTCCGTAACATCCATAGTTCGGACGTTGCTTTGTGGATAAAGCTCTATAAGACCTATATTCTCCCTGTAGTTGAGTATTGCAGCTCAGTGTGGAGCCCCTCTTTGGTCAAGGATGTCCAAAAAATTGAGAACGTTCAGAAAGTATTTACGAGAATTTTGTTTTACAGGGCTTTTCCCGACAATAATTATCCACAAGCACTGCCGCCATACCAATCTAGGCTTAAGAGGCTGAATCTTAAGAGCTTGTTCTATAGACGAGTGCAGTCTGATTTGATTTTAGCTTTTAAGATTCTCAAGTGTGAGCTACGCATAAAGCCATCCAGATATTGGACTTTTCGACCAACGCATGGACGCAGAGGACCGTTTCACACTTTCAATCATAGAATGGGCAAGTGGCATCGCACGTTGAGAGCGAACTGCTTCATCATTCGCACAACTAAATGGCTGGAGTCTCTCCCACCGCATTTTCTGGCATTGAACAGCTCAAAGCTATTCAAATCAGCGATTCAAAAAGTCAACCTCTTGGAATTACTTGGTATCTCTGATGTATCTTGATGTAATTCTGTTGGTCATGAATTTGTCGGTCGAGCGGCTCTCCTTGCTTACCAGATTTTTTGGGCAACCTTCGTGCTGGTTACCCACCTTTGGTTTTTTGTCTGTCATAAGCTTACGAGAGCTGAGTACGCGGCTTATTTCTGTTCACGTCTACTAGTGGTCTACCCTTGCATCCGCCTTGCTTGCCGTTTCCACGAGGGTGGTCGGTATACCCGTGTTCCGAAGTTACGGCAAGTACCTATGACCCCGCATGTGGCGAGCGGGCATCATTGCCGACAGATGCAGGTTGGTGCTATGGGTAGCTTCTGGCTTCAGACGTGTCTGGTGTTAGCTGCATAACTCATTGCGTATACTTCTTGAGTTGAGTCGAAACGTTTCACCACGTCACTTCAATGCAGCGAAGGTCTCCCGCTTATCTCTAAGTGCTACACTGTCTTGAAGCAGTCACCGGTCCGCCTGATTGGCAAATTTGCGACTTTTGTGGCACTCTATTTCATCTTCTCGACCTACTCGGGCGTCGTTTAGTCATGATTTACTCATTATTGGATTTCTATTACCAACTTTCCTTTGTTGTTTCTTTGTTGTTTCTTAATTCTTAAATCACCTTACTAGGTCAACCTCTCCAGCTTATTACTGTCATGGTGTAGCGCGTTCAGTACGCATAAATAAATAAATAAATAAATTTATGAGCTATGAGTATTTCCATTAGTGAACGACTCCAATAAAGAACTTGTAAGTGGATATGAAGAGAAAGCGAGTCGGTGGAGAGGAAAGTTCGAGAAAATTTGAGAGGACGCACTCTATAGCGTTCATTTCTTCTGACATCCGAGGGGGAGACGCTTTAATATGAAGAAAGAAGAGTCCTAAAAACAAAAAAATCGAAAATACGTAGCCATGCGTGCAGTTGCATGGGCGGGCGAACGAATCGACATGTCCCGAGCCACCCACGGTGACACGATCGACAAGCAGGTCAGCTCGGTCGATCATCGGATCTCCTGGGCAGTATTCTGCACCCAAGGGCCCACGAACAACCCTGGCAACTATGAACTTATCTTCCCACGGGTTAAGCTGACATACATATGGGGAAGAACTGGGCGCAAGACAGAAGGGTTGCGGGATTTCTGCCACCAGCACTTATTGAACCATAAACTATGGAAAGCGGTAGACCGAACCGATAGAACTGCTGGTACGAGACGGTCTAGGCAACAGGTATTGAGCCCTGCAGTTGCTGGGGTATCTATGTAACCTGGACCGGACTGCCGGTCTTCGGGTGAACCATCCACTATTGAAGTTGCTACGACCTGTTGAACAAAGAAGAGATTCTGTGTGATGAACGAGTTAATAAATTGATTTATTTATTCATTTCTGGATGCAGCTAAACACCGTGGTGTTGTACAATGCAATGAAAAATAAAAACGAACTCCACTTTGCCGATGAAAGCTACGGTATCATGAAGAGAGACGACATCAAAATATAAGCGACATTATGAAAACAATACTGTGAAATCAGCCTACACGATCAATCATATGAAGAACGATCGTATGTATTAAGGAACCTCCGCACTGGCCAATTTTATTGCTTTATTTCTGAAAGACCCGACTGAACAGCGCAGCGTATTCTCGCCAAAAATTTTGTTCAAAATTAATCCTGTAAACAGAAAAGAAGAACTATAGAAAGGGATATAAATAATCGATCAGCAAAATAAAAAACATGAAAAGAACCTTCGTAAGTAAGTGAAGGTAAGCCGTAAATGATCCAACACAGTAAGACGGTGGCATTTGCATATTATTTTTAGAAGTACGTAAAGGACGTACCATGGTTTACAATTATGATACACTTCAAGTAACCAGTTATAATACATGATATTACTATACGATAAATAAATCGTAGAGAAGACCTTTTCATGAGGGATATCTATGAGACATGGAAAAACAGTCGTGTATGAGCGATTCAGGATGCCACTAGTGATGTGGGAGGTAGATAGTCAATGAGCAGATCTCTCACAGGTATCCTAATAGAGAAAGGGCAAGGCGTGGTGTTACCACATTCCGCCGTCTACAAAAAGAAACGATGTCCACAACATATGCAAAATCAGCGTCATTCTTTCGATGTGGCGTCGCTCAGCATATAGATGAGCTCGTCCACGAGAACCATCCATGGGTGCTACAAGTTCATCCCTGTGGATATTTGGGGAACCACTTTCATCATGTACTGTGCCTCTAACCACATTCGTCGATGCTCACCTGCGGATGTGAAGGTCAAGCTCATGAGAACTGCTGCGTGGAAACCTGCCTCCTCAGCTCATTTCAAAAAACAAAAGAAACTGATTCGTCCCTATTTGAACCTGATTGACTTACCTTCTGGTGGCAAAACACATGCTTTCAAATAGCATTGAGCCTTAAGTTCCTGGAAAATACGTAGTTATACCATGAGCTCTTCAACATTCTGAATATAGCTGCACTATTTTGGCTACCACCCGGTACGCCGTAGTGTCCTTTGCATGGTTTCTCTCTGTACGACTCCTGTTTTCTCGAAATGATCGACATATACACCCTAGATTAGGACTTGAAAGCCAGGAGAGTGAGCGAATATTCGACTGAACTGGATTGCTTTAACAGCATATCTGCATAGAACACCATAGCAAGTACCAAATGAAAACTACCTATCATGAAGTCTGGCTTGGAAGCTGATAAATCAATTTGAATATCTGTGCCTTACATTAAACAGTTGGTTGAAAGGGTAATCTCAAGGAAAACGTACCAGCAAAGCGAATCATCGTGCAATAAAACCCTTTTCGAGTTGCCTTCAGAGACCTCCACGGACTGGGTCATGGCCAGGTGGATTACGCGGCTCATTTTATCCGACAATTCTATGTATATCTCACAATTACAATGAAGACGTGAGAAGAGCCGCACTTTCAATGTCGTTTACCGACGGTTCCGATTCATAGCACAGCCGCTGTACCCTCTGCTCCATGTGTTGGTTCAACATGTACGGTATCAATAAAATTTTTATTAAACCTAATAATACAATTGAATCAATTTAGTCGTAAACGCAGATTTCATTGAAAATGCGAATTGAAGAAAGGAGAATGCAAACAGGAATATGTAGATGATTATCTGCAATATGAATTTTAGTGTAATATCTGGAATCTGTAAAGATCTTACCTGAATGACCGCAATTTCACGTTCTGTCTCAATTGGTGACCAATCGATATAGGGATGTGAAAAATGTATCACCCTTAGACAGTAATCTTCTGTTTTCGGTAACCAATGGCAGTGGCGTGTGATGGAATGTGGTGCATTGTTTCTAAAACAAATTTTTACATTTGATTGTTTACTTATTATTGACTTAACTTGGACGAAGGTAGGGCAGTGCCAAGTGTCGCACAGCCATACGCATGGTCCGAAGATTGAATTCCGACTCTACACCTGCTCAGACAAACCGGCCTTGCAGTGGCTGTTTGAGTGCAAGTGTTGCCTATATATAATGACTTTAGGTGGCTACCCGATCGGGAAGTCAGCGCTTTTATTCTCCCAGACGGGTCTGGTACTATTCAATCGACATAAGAGGGATGAAAGGTTTGACCGGTCTGAGCCTGTAACGATCTGGGATTTGGTCCACAAATAAAAATAATGCAGAGGGTTCCCCCGCCATTTTTTTTGCCGTCCGCTTAGCATAACACTTGCCTTTAATGCGATTGATCATACAATTTCCAATGGCAAATGCGCACTTACCGATTGAACCAACAGAAAATGCCGAAAACTGCTGCAGCAAGCATCAGAAGCGCCAGAGCAGCTCCAGCGACATTCATGGCGCGAGACACTGATCCATGGCACTTTGTTCGCCATGACACAACACCTGAAGACGTTCCTTTTTCAAAAACTGAATATTTTTCCAGATTAAATAGAATTGACTACACATACTACATATTTCCTTATTAGGTACCATTACAAAATAAATATACTGTAGTTTGGAGGATTATTTCTATTACGGATAATTAGTTCTAGCTAAGGTCGGATAGACCTTATTCAGAAAATACTGATTTCACCTGTTAAAAAAGAGTTACCTCTGTACTCTGTTGTTCTATATGTGGATCTCCTTCTTCATCTGAATGGCTGCTTTCATAGTCCGCGATTCGGCCTCGGAGCGCGCGAGCGAGAGGGCGGGCGAGCGAGCGAACGCGCCGGCCGGGGGCTGCGCCTGCCCTTTGTTTATAACCAAATCTTGGTCGATACCGCCGGCCGAGTAGTCCCCCGGCCGAAGCGCTTGCTCGCTCGCTCGCTCGCGGGCCGAATCGTGGACCATGAAAGCAGCCAATTTTGTTAACCCGCACCGTCGCAAGGTCCGCCATTTTTGTCCGTCGCTTTCCTCTAACTACAGCATCTTCTGCTCCCAACTTAACTTCGTCGAGTTTCCGCCTACCTATTCCTCCTATTCTTAACGGCCCTCAGAGACGATTCCTTTTTCTTTTCCTGTTCTTTATAGTGGTCTATCGCTGAGGGGAAGGATTAGGCATGGGCGAAGGAATGGCTGCTTTCATAGTCCGCCGGCCGGCCGGCGTGCCGGTGTGCCGGCGGAGGCAGTGCTAGGGGGAAGGAGGGAGGCAGACAGTGTAAGGCAAACAGTCCACGCCCCTTCGAAGGTTGTTTGTTTTCAACCCCTCGAAGGGGCGTGGACTGTTTGCCTATCTGTCTGCCTCCCTCCTCCCCGCTAGCACTGCCTCCGCCGGTACGCACGCCGGCACGCCGGCGGACTATGAAAGCAGCCAATGCATTTTGCAATGGAATGGAATATGGCGACAAATACGAGCTTGGTGATAGATTGAGGTAAGAACAGCTCTCCCAGCTTGGACTTTTACGTGCTATGTGCATGGGTAAAGGCTACGCGGCTAGTACTGTATGGTCCGAGCGGGTAACGTAATACATATTTGTGTGCATAAATAAAGTACGTCTCCAAATGATACAGCCACCCCTAATTTCCTCAAAAACTCACAGTATTTGATGTTTCTGAACAAGTGCCAAAGTAAAAAATATGTCAAATCTGAACTGCAATTCACACATTATCACCAAGTTCCAGCTCGGGAACACAATCTTTTTTTGTCAAATTTTCAGTAAAAGGTGCTTTTCCAACGTCTCCAAACGACACAGCCACTAACAAAATTAATTTATTCAACAACAAACACACAACAACGAGAGAAAGTTGCAAAGACAATAATCAGGTGGTCCACCATTCCATCGAATTATTTCGAAAATGCGGTGGTCTGGGCTCAAATAAAGACTATCAATCAGCTCCTGACGAACATAGTGCCATGTTTCGATGACCACTTTTTTCAACTCATTGACGTCTCGGAATGGCTTGTTTTGGACGTAAATTCTCCGCACAATAAAGCCCTATACATTTTCCACTGGATTCAAATCGGGGCTGTTTGCCGGCCAGGGCGGAAGTCCAATTCGATGCTGAGAAAGCCAACTTAGGTGCTCCCGTTGAAGTGAATTGGGGCGTTATCTTGCATAAAGCAAGGTTTCGGTGCCGATTCTGACGCCACGAAGGTAGATGTGCACGGCGCATAACAGTTCGAAAAAAGAACGAGTTCATCTTCCAAGCCTACTCGATGAAATTGCGGCCAAAACCATAACTCTCCTCCCTTGAAGTTCCGACTAGAAAACTAAAGTTTTTCCTTCCCCAGGACGTGCCAATGAAATCGGTTCCCGTCAGAACCATCGCGATTGAACTTCTTTTCATCGGAAGAAACGACCTTAAGAACGAAGTCGTCAAGAGAAGGAAGGTCAAATGTCAGCACATGAAGACCACCTTATTCCAATCTGTTCGGCTGCACCTGCTGAAGAAAGCGAGCCGATTTTTTCGATGTCTTTTTGTCATGAAGGACGCCCTACGCATTCTCCGCTCGAAGATAAATTTGGATTTCTGATCGCCTTCCAAACAGTTTTTTGAGACATTGAAGTTCAGAGACGATCGTACTTCCATACAGGACTGGGTAGAGTTTGATGCTTTCCTCAAAATACGGCGCTTGCCTCCGTCGGACAGCAGCGAAGGACGTCTAGCACGTTTTCTGGTTTTATCATAGGCTTCAGGGCTCTTCATGAGATTATCCACAACTGCGTGACATCGACCCAAATCTCACGCGATTCTGCGATTTGGCAATCCCCGCTCCTTTTCCGCGAGTATTTGACGTTAATCGAACTCCGAAAGCAAATTTCTCCTCCTATTGCCTGAAAATGATTAACATTACATGATCAACGCAATTTCGTAGCGTTGAACTAATCAGGACCCGAAGAAATGAAGTGGCTGTATCATCTGGAGACGTTGGAAAAGCCCCCTTTACTGAAAAACTGACCAAAAAAGTACTTGTGTTTCCGGGCAGGAATTTGGTGATAATGGGCGAATTGCAATTCAGATTTGACACATTTCTTACTTTGGCCCTTTTTCAGAGAAATCGTCCGGGGAAATTAGAGGTGGCTGTATAATTCGGAGACGCACTGTATGGAAAAGCTACAGACATCTCACAGCCGCTTCTATTGCAGCCATTTGCTTGACCATATGGTCCCCTGAGTCATCAATTTATTGTTAGCAGCCGTGTGAAATGACGTGGAGAAGGGCGGGTGAGTGGAAAGAATAGAGACAGAAACGACAAGACTGTAGACTTACAAGGCAACGGTCTGCCATGATGGTACACCCAATTCCCCATTACTTTCTTAGTCTATTCTACTCCCTGATCCAATGTGGTAGTAGAGGGCAAGTCTGGGATCAGCCAATCGATCGCTTTGCAGTTCGGATCTTCTCTTACGACACAAGGGTCTCCTTTTTCTTTATATTTGTGACATTTCACCTCAAGTTCTTCCTACTTTTTCAACTTGGTTGCTCAGTTCCTATCAATTGATTTGCGAGATGAATTTCTCGACAAGCAAAAAAGAAGAAAACCATAAATTTCACATTCAAAAAATTGGCCATTTACGTCCAAGTTGAGGTTAAGGGGAATACCTTGAATCATTGAATACACTCCGACAGCAAATGGAAGGCCAAGAAAGAAGAACGTGCAGCAAAACCTGAGTTATTACAAAATTTGTTTCAGAAATAATGTAAATAAGGGGAAAAAATTCGAATTGCTACCTAAAATGAAAGATACCCGTAAATGCGACTAATATACCAATAGCTAACTGATAATGATATGAGTAGAGCCGAATTCTGAAAAAGAAGAAGTGGTTTCATCAATAAGTGAATTATTTTGCAAACAGTCCTCCCACAAACCGCTTCTAACCTTCACCATTAAGACAGGGTGACTCGGCACTGGAAAAATTTTACTGAATACGCCACGTATTCGATCACCTTTGGTAGTAGCATACAAACACGTAACTGCGTTGATCAATGCAGGATGGGAAGTAGAAGAATTTACAGTTTTCCATCACTCCGTCCCACTCCCTAACCCCCTAATCTAATGAATATTGCGTACAAATTCGCTACCGAATCATCCTGCTTAAGGAGGGACCGATAGACCCAAGCGGACGGAAGGTAGGACTACAAGGCTATGCATGCAATAGGCTATGCCGCCCACATTCTCACTTACAGACCATTCCCTCGAAAACGAAAAAACTGTACCGCTCACTTGATTTCGGTAGCACTGTAAAATGTTAGAGCTGTCGTACAGCATAGATGAATACCGGACAGTATCGATAGTGATGCAGTGATGAAAAATCGTATCGAATCGCGATCCTGCAACAAACAGTTTACTCCAAATTATAGCATGAGCGTCAGGATGATTAGCAGAGGAAGAGTACGAGAGATATATTAGGTTGAGTCATAAGTCCTCGGACAAATTGGCAATGATAATATTTATCTCACAATTTTTAAACGAGAATAGCGAATCATTCGAAATATGCCCCATTGGCATCGCTGGTTTCTTGCCAATGCTTGGGCAAATCGTAGATGCCCTTGCTTTAGACCGCTGGGAGCTGGCCCTTGGAGAACTGCATCAGTGCCATTTTGATGTCGTCGCGGGTTTGAAAGTCCTGACCATCCAGATGACGTTGAAGATGGGAAAAAGGTGGTGATCCAAGAGATCCAAGTCTGAGGAACATGGTTGGTGTGGTAAACTTGTCCTGCCGAAATTTGTCAGTTCAGTTTTGTTCGTTCTTGCAATGTGAGTGCAAGCGTTGTCGTGCTGGAAGTGAACTTTGCGCTGCTGTGGACGTGTAGCTTCGGGATTCGCCTTCAGATTTCTCAGTTGCGTAATGTAGACGTGTGCAGTCACTGTGCATCCTTCGTCTAGCAGCTCCCATTATTCGACACGGAGAGCGCTCCACCAGAATCAGAGCATCACCTCCTTGGCGTGTACGTTGGGTTTGGAGAGTCTTCTGCATGTGCACCTTTGTCAATCTATTGAGCACGCCGGTGAACGTTAGAGTAGAGGTTCGACTTCGCACCCCTGGTGACTCGAGCCACGTGTGGTGCCCTTGAGCGTGAGGAGAGAAAGTGCCACGTCGTTGTGCGGTCTATGTCATGCTGCTCCTAAGCATGAGACATCCATGGACCGAGCTTTCGCACCTTGTCGATTGACTTCAATTCACGAAGAATTGTGGACTGACTCCCCAAGGGTGACTGCCAGTTCACGAGTAGTTTGATACGGATCGGCTCCCATCTGGCTCCGCAGCACCTTCAAATCCAACTTCATTGAGCGTCCCGGACGGTCTTCATTTTCGACGGAATGGTCGCCCGATGTGAACTTCTGATGCAACTTGTAAATCGTAACCTCCTGCTTGTGAATGTCCTTCATACCTCTATCGATTGCCGCGGGTTCATGGCCAGATAAAAAAATAAATATGACGGTGTTGCGGATGTGGAGTTGCGACGGCTTGAAATCATGAGGCATAGTTGCTGGAAAGGAAAGAGTTAGGTGCCTTCTCCAGCATGCGTTCGCAAGAGCTTTCCATACTCTATCTAACAACGCCTCGCATGTTCATTTTCGCCACCTCTTTGAAGAGTTATGATCGTTAGAAGTCATCGCTATCATTTTGTGACTGTGGACTTATGACTCAACCTAATATTTGATAGCAAATCCTGAAGCTATTCGCCAATACGGTGGACAACATCCATACCTTAGCTTCCCATCCGATTTTCGTGAGAAACGACATCTGAAGTGGACCAAGGAAATCTACACACGATTCACCCATTCCAATTGTTCGATACTTCAATCCATAGCAGACACCCTCGTTTACTTCTTCTTCATGATTCGTGCCTGAAAAGAAAACGGTTTTGTATTCTGCCCAAGGAGTGCTGATTTAGGAAATAATTAATTTAACGAGTGAATCTCTTATTTTTTTGAAAAATCGATTACTGTAAAAGAAAATTGTCGTCAAAAATTCACGTGATGTACCACGAATCAAACGACCTAGACTTCCGATTACTTTGAGTAAGTGATTGCCGGAAATTTCACAACAGCCTAGAATTCTTCCGGGGATTAGAAGGAGCTGTGGCGGCAGAACCGCCTAGAAGGAGCTCCAAGGGCAAACGCTTGACACATGTTCCAATGAATTTCAGCAGCGGAGGGCCGGATTCTGACTCATGCGTGAGCAGTGTTCTGACCTAGAAACTCCGTGGAAACTTTCAGAAAGTCCCGGTAAGGATTTGTGCTAACGCGAAGTTTTCGGTAGCTTCTTTTCTCATGAACTAACCATGAACTAACAGTTTTATGATTGTATTCGCAACGAAGTGGCCTATCTCAAAATATTCAACAAAACAAATCCAATCTAATGCTAACGAGGCTCGCTGCTGACCTCTCATTTATTCTTCGTTTATTACAATATTCCGAAGCAGTTCTCGATCCATTTGATCGGCAATACTTGCGATACTCTTGCTTATTTGATTTGCCTACTCCTTTCACCTCACACACATGGCTATTTTTGGGAGTTGCTGCGGTAGAATTTCTTTTTGAGCCTTCTGGAAGTTTGGTGAAACCCAGCCCAAGTCTTGCTCTCCCCAGGAATTGCAAAACCATGAACATTGACGCGTACAGTCTATTTCGGGACTCAAAGCTGAGCCCTTGTGCTCGACAGGTACTCGTTACAATGCAAATGAATAAGAAAAGAAAACCAAATCAAAATGTAGATTCAGCTGATCGTAATTAGTATAGCAAAACTCACTCTGGAAATCGCCTACACAGTAGGTTTCCAGTAAGGAAGAGAAGAAAAACCAAAATGAGGTAAACGTGCACGTGAATTGCATATAGAAAGAGCATCTGAAAATTCATTATAGCAAAGCGTCTATTATAATTAGTATTTCTAAAGTTTGGTAAGGATTTTATGACTATTTGTAAAAACATCAATACAAATGGCCTGTACGTGAATAAAAATTCAAAGGATACAGTCTAGGAGGTTTGGTTGGAATAGACGGATTTCGATCCGAATCCGATCCCGGGACCAAGCGTGTGTGATACTGTGACCACCTACCACTACGTACGCCACTCCCACCCTACTTACGGAAATAGATCGGAAAAAACGGTGGGCTTCTCGCTTCGAGGTAATCCTTTTGAATACACGCTACGCACTCGGCTTCTATTGAAAAATTTAATGGCATTTGAATTCGTACTCCGCTCATACAATGCAAAACAAAACCTTTTTGTAGTTCATGTCCATCTCGTTTCCATCCTTTAAGCCTCTCACTAATCAACCCCAAAATTCCATTCTCAGATTGTTGACAAGCGATGCCTACTGAGTCAACTTCATGGATTTAGATGGTGATCATAAACGTTTGAGGCCGACTCCCACAAGAATCCAAAAAATAGAAAAATAAACTGGTGGAATTCCAAATTGGCGGGTCAGAAAGTGTTGAATCAGTAAAAAAGCGTATGAAAATTGCAAAAATGAGTGCCTTACTACTGCATTTGTTTACGCTTAAATGATTGATTATCAAATGGATTCCTTTGTAGGAGCCTCTATCGCCCCAACAGTTCCATTTTCAAAAAAATTGGTTGACAACTTTCTCAATAAATGCGTTCCAGTACCACCAAATTATGTAGGTCCTATAATCTGTTTGGGGCACTTTTTTATAGATTTCCATGGATTCTACATTATCTTTTACATCACTTGGACCCCAAATTTCTTCACTTCAATCTAGAATATTTCTTCCAAAACAACAAAACCTCTTCACATACCTGTTAGGATATCTCAAAAATATTGCATGGAACGATGCCAAAAGTCCTAGCACTCCGTTTATTAACGGAAGGCACAAAAAATATAATGGTAAGCAGAATAGCAAATGCACGACACCACATGAAAATTCGCACTGAAAATGAAATTAGCACTAAATTGTTTATCGATTAGGGCAACTGCTAGTGGTACATCTACAATGAGCATTGTCTCAGCCGAGGAATGGAGTCGAGCTTGGCACTGCAGTGCGACAGCCATACTTATTCACTATTCTACGAATGACCAATAAAACAAGAAAAAAAAATAAAATGAACTAAACAGCTGAACAGGCGGCACATACCAAGGCTATGATGGCAAGCAGTGGATACAGGCTCCACTGCGGACCAGTCTGGCCCATTCGTGACGTGGTTGATGTTCGTTTCCCCGTATTGCTCTGGAATCAGGGTAGCATAGTCAGCCATTGTAAACACACATAATTGATTTTATGAAAGGATCAGCCGGAAGGAATAGTTAATATACGGAAGGGAACTGTCTCATAAGTGGATATACTTCTAGTAATCCTTGTCAAGATAGGTATGATAGTAATCCCTAGAGGATACATACCTTCTTAAACCTTCCTAAACTGAATTTCCAGCAATTGAATGAAGCACAACATGGTTAGAAATCTTTATTCTTCTGGGAAACTATTCGGTCCAGGGGCCCTCCCGATCCACGAGCACAGATGGCATCTTACGACTAAGAAGAACTCGGAATATTGAAGTGGGAACCACCACCAACCAAGGAAATTTAGACTTTTAAGGAACCTGTTTTCCGGGTAAGTCGAAGCGGTTGTTGCATGGACCATCTAATCATACAGGATCACTCTCCGTTGTTTCAGGTATCCGCTCCTTTACTAAGCTCGGTACTACCGATTCTATAACCCTATATGCCCCACACATCGTCGTTTCCTCATCTAACCAAAAGCGACCCGCTTTCCCTTTCGGAAAGGGGTCCAGTTCTAGGTGGCATGGGTAACGGTGAAGAAAACTCCAGGAACGAGGAGAGGGCGGATATTTCAGTCTTTCTCGGCACTCCCTCGGTGTTCTGTGATTCCTCTCAAACTTTCCATTCCTAGCTATACAACTGGGCCGATTATCATCCTCACTTTCCCATTCGGATGCAATAAGCTTGAGCATTCAGAGATGTCCGATCGGCTGAGCACGGGATGGAAAGTAGCGATGCCTTCCCTGAATAATCACCACCAGTCGTAAACAGATTTTTCAGAAAAAAAAGAGCGATCGAAGACAGCCATTATTGCAATGCCTGCCCAACTTACCCAATGTTACGGGTGGTCTCGTTGCAGACAAGCAGCTGAGTCTTTCCGCCAACAGAACGAATGGCCCAGAAGGTGGATGGAGGCGTAGGACTCAAAGGGCCAAACTAGCTTCGCAGGTGGTTGAATCGTATCAACATAGCTACAAGAACTCCCTCAAGGGTTACTTGAACATCACAAGTGCTTAAGGTGCATCATTCCTCGATAGCTACGGATAAGTAGCGAGCAGTAGCCAATGAAAAGATGAAACCACTGGACATCAGAACGATCATAAGAATCAAAGACCAGGTACGTCAAGTAATTTTGTGATGGCAATTGGACCAATCTCATCACTGACTGGTTCCCTTGGGTCGTCGGACGAACACCACAAATCAGCCATTAGCTCGATGATCAGGCTTCTTCAGGGAAGCTCTGAATGGAAGGAATTTTGTGCCTGGCATCTCTTAAACGAAAAAGTTCCATTGGACTACCCTGGCTCGCCACCGAGACAAAAGAGACGCCCGGTCGACCAAATCGATGATCAACAAGACGACAGTTGCTGTAGGTGATACCACACCGACAGGTGGGCTAGAAGGGAACGAAAGACCGTCATGAGCATAACTTCGTTCCCCACTACAATCCATAGGAATTGATGAAAAATATTTATTAGAGGGAGAAAGAAATGTGGTGACTGCAGAGATGTGGGGCGAGAAACTTTTGTGCAGAGCGACTCTGCAGCATTGTGTGTCCGAGCCGATAATGAGCCGACAGCAGGCTACGAAAGGAAGCCGTTCGACGTCCACGCAACGCAAAAAACGACCTACGACTCTTTGACATTTCCAGATTTTTTTTTTCTGATCCCAGCAAAGCGACTAAACATCGGTCGAAAGCAACAATATTAGTAGAAAGGACCAAGTCGCCAATGTTAAAAGCATAGTGCCAACAAGCCAACATCAGAGAGGCAGTAAAATTTCTAACGAGAAGAAGTGAATAATTAAAAATGGTAAATACATCAAATAAACAACGAGAGCATAAAAAGGTGTAAACAACAAAAGAAAATAAAACAAAACTAGCGTTGTTGTCAAATGCTTGTTCATAGGCATTCACGACGACATCGAATGAGCATGGGAATCTCCCGGAAATCACCTTTAGAGTCTGCGGCAGGAGAGCGAAGTGTGGCAGGGCAAGCGACACGGTTACGGAGCTCAGGGGTTGGGATCAAATGGAGGATGATCTCGAATGATTCAAAAAGTGCTCACTTGTTCTCCCGACTAATAGGTGTTAGACTCGTGCGGGAGAAAGAAATGGAAGCTGTGGATTGACCGGCCTTCGCCAGCTGCGAGTCATTATAGATGCTCACTTTGTACTCCAATCTATTTGACAGTCGAGAGAGTGGTTGAGTGCATGGCGTATCCCCAAATAACGAACGAGGTGTTAAGGCATGATGAATAGGGAGTAGACAAGAATGATCTGACCAGTCGCTTTGATGTGAGTCTATGACTTCATAGATTCAGAATAACGGAAAAGTTCAAACTGAAATTGATAGATAGAGGAATTCGAGATTTGGACTTAGTTGCCGGTTTTCAGAACCCATTATACTCAGTTGGAACATAGTTAAGTAATTGAATTCACTCTGAATCCAGTAGAATCGGGCGGCGAAACTCATCAAAAAGTGCACTTCCCATGATGATGCATAAAGCTCGGCCGCTGCTGCATGCAATCAACGATGATTCAGTTGGAATCGACTCAAATTCGGAGCTCTTTCTAGAGAATACACAGAAATTTACATCCAGATCTGAATTTCTTTTAAGTACTGACTATTCCAAGCAATCTGTCCCAAACGTGGACCGTACTATATAAATAATAGATATATGTTCAGCTTCAAACTCCTTTCTAGAAGATCAATTCTTTTGGCTTAATCAATCCCGTCCGAGGGATATGCTCCCGCACTTGACTTCCATTCAAAAGAATCATAGTGGCGTATTGAATGCGTATGTGGCCTACACGATGACTTTCGGCCATCCCATCCTTTCAGATGAGTCTGGTACCAAGTAATCGACTCCGAATGGTGGAAGGCTTGTTTGGCCTAGACGGAAACCGATCCGAGGTTCGAACCGGTGATCGTGCATGTGTGGTAGTGCGCCATTTGCTATCGAACCACACCAGACTATAAACAACACTAAATATAGTATGATATTATAATTTAGGAAAGATAAAAGTGGTCAAATTGATGAGTTGACTCAGTTCACTTTGTTAGGTGAACTGTTAATTATCGCCGAGGATTGCGAGCGTTCATAGGGCGGGTGGAAAGTCTGCCTCTTAGGTCAGGGAGACAATTTTCTGAGTTCAACCAACCTGAAAATCAGCAAAGTGCGCCATCGCTAATAGGTTGCCAACGTTCAAGCCGCTTGTGGAACGCCTTCAAACAAAATGCAGGAGTTGAAAGTGAAAGAGGTTGTCGACTGCCTCGTTGACTTCATCATCGCCTTGAACTTTTTTCCTGTCAATCTGAGCTATGTCTGACTGCTTGATCACCCTTATTACCCCTACATCCCGGACATTGACCTTCCGACGGCTGTTTCTTCAGTACCCTTCAGCACTTCCTGGGTGAAAAAAACTCAAGTCAGAGAAGCAGTCGACAATGTCTTTGAGCCTCATCCCATTCCTGAGAGGAGGCTATCGAAGAGCAGCCCAAACGCTGTTGTCAAAAGACAGAACATTACTTGATAGTGATACCTCCCATCTACAAAATGGTACTTAATGTATACCATAGTTATAAGTTCGAGCAAGCATCTAGTCACTGCACTATGTCTGGCAGAGTTAGAGCAATGAAGAAAAAAAGCAATGAAGTAAAGAAATTGCGGAAGAACGCTGTGCAGAGGGTATAGCTCTAGCTGAATCGGGAAGGCCCACCTTGTTCTATACCTGTCCTTTTGAGGGGTACAATTACACCTTGTGGAATGTGCCTTCTTTGCCTACTAATTTGCTGTATTCATAAAAGTTTGGAAGCTTCAAGAAATGATGGGAACCCTGGAGTAATCGGGAGATTGGGAAGGGGATCTTGACCTTCTTATTGTCCGTCGCATCAGGCCATCCCTATCCCCATACCTTGCCAACTTTCAGAAAAAGATCTCGATTCGAGCAAGGATAGTGGATAGACCTATGAGATGGGGGGTAGCGCATCCCTCAAACAGGATTGATCTAGGAATGCCTCCTCGAGGGTACGGCACTCCTTTATTCGAGCCCAGAAGTCAGAGACAAAATGAGTATTGAGTAACAACTTCAAAAAGTTAGGAATCAATAAAACTCTTTGATTTGGGTAATACAGTACGTTGAGGAAAAATGCCAGGGCGGAGGCATAGAGCAAAATCATAAGCATGAAAAAACTGAGGGCAGCTCGCTGAATGTCGATGGACAGCCACAATAAATCAGTTCGACATGACGCCATATCTCATAGGTGCCAGAATGGCCCGATCGAGGTTAGGGATACCCACGTGCGAGCATAGCGCATTGGCTGCGTTCGGGTTTTATCTGATTGCGAGTCTAATAGGATTTCTTTCTTTTGTCGTTCCTAAGTAACAGGGCAAAATCATTTCGCTATATGGCAGCTACCTTGATATGCTCGACTTCAAAGTACGGGAGCACTACGCTGTACAAGGAACCTCAAACTACCCCCATGGTATCATAGGTAAACGTCGGAGAGGCCTGAGACTGCGACGCCGTTGCCAAACAAGCACCCTTTAGATGTACCCTGAATTTCAGACTATGGGATCAAATCAATGCTTTCCCTGGGAAGCTTCACTAGTATTCATCTGGAATGATGAAGTAGTGGCTCAAACAACGCAGAAGTCTTGGACCACATCGTACAAAACAGCAACACTCGGAGTTCCTGTGTTACCATCATGGAGCGAGTCCCGTAGACGGAGCGCATTCCAAAAAGACTGAGGAAAAAACCACGAGCGCTCCGATTTTACAAAATCCTCACACAAGTTGTTTCCTTATTTGTTTGTATTGTTCGTTCCGTATTGTATAATACTTTGTTTTTATTTATGTTTTAACCTATTGATACGTTCGAATAATATTTGCTCAAAATTTTTAGAAAATCGCGATTCTACCTGAATAATATGGAAGTTTTCATAGAAATACTGCAAGAGGACCTGATAACTTCTATGCATACAACATATCCAAAGGTGCAGCTGGTTAAAAAGATCATCAAGACCAATCATCGATCTTCTTGCTTCCATCTTTGAAGCTACAGAACGATGTTTGCAACGAACTCTTCAGGAGGGCTTCCCATCCAAATACTTAACACAAATTTCAGGAGGATCCAGCAGCGTAGTGACTGATTTCAGACTCATAAAAAATTATGGATTTTTCTACAATATGCCGGAAAAATCAGGGCTATTTTGGGAGTTCCGGCAGATACTTCCCAGGCGACTTAATATAGGGTAGTTCTTGAAAACTGCTCTATTCTCAGGAAACATTATTTGATGAAGTCGCCAGTGCTGATGCTATTGCAAATTGGCTTTTAACTGTTTGTTTCAAAAGTTTGTAGTAAACAAAAAACATTCAAAAAAGTAAATATGAACAAAGAAAAAAAACCTACCAGAATCGGCGGAGATTTCGCTGGGACTTTGATGGATTCGATAAGTGCCTTTGGAGTGTCTTTTCAAACTGAGTGACGACGAGCTGATGCTCATCGCGGGAGGATGGCAATTTGATTAGGTGGGAGTGAAGCGGATGTGTGAAGAGTATGAGAGCGACCGAGAGGATTGGAGGAAAAATCTCATGTGGATGTGTATGTGTGCTGCCAATGCCATCAAATGAGCACACATTCACCGTGGAACGACAATGAACGTCTCTGGGGAGATTGAAAGATTACGTCGTATGATGACGACTTCCATGTTTGCCACTTTCCGACAGCCCTGTTGATGTGACCGGAATGGCTCAACGAAATCGAGACCGCTACGATGGCCATAGATCTGATTCAAGACTCAGGAATGCTTGATTCTAGTGGAATGCCAATCGAAAACTTCTCCATCAATGACCGAGTGAATATTCTGAAGATCTCCAGTCACTGAATGAAACTGTGCAAATGACGATGCTCGGAAAAAAATGCCCATGATTTATCCTACTGATGATCATCAAAAGAAAATAGGTGCTTCAGATTTATTGGATGTCGCAAAGCGCATCTATCTAATCCCGGGAGAATTGAAGCAGTCTCCCATCCTCTACCTTCTTTCTGAGATAGTGGATGTTGCGCTCTGGCTGTTGGGAGAGAACTACCTACTTACCTAATTGAGATTCTCGACTTCTCATGGTTCTTCTGGAATGGGAATGGGATGGATTTATGGTACCTATTTCAAATGACATGATGTCTTTCTCTAGGCATATGTTACGTAGCAGTGAGTGGAGCACCATCATACATTCAAGTCCAAGGACCGAATACTGGCACGATACCTCATACTGCCAACATATAGCATGGGGACTAGGTCCCAAATCGGTACCGAACAGATCGACGGGTCCTTTGATACCTCGGAAAAAGACTAATATGTATCAGACTCGTTTGGGACAATTGAGAAGGGAACTAATGCTGGAGTGCACGTAGGCTCTTCCATGTCCGCTTGAAGACCAATTTGGCTCTCTTAAACGTCACCACACTTTTCCGTGGAAGCCAAGAGAGTAGACTTATTTCAAAACGGGAATGACCAGCGTGAGAAAACCTAGCTAGGTCAAGCATAGCATAGCCTCACCTACAGCGTCTACCATGCTTTTGAACAACGCCATTACGTTGGGACTGAGCTGTGTAGGAAGTTGCTCAAATACGAATTTTCCGATAAACTTCAAGTTAATATTTATCTGGTCCTTTATTCAGCCCCAAATTCGAGAATGTTAGCAAACGACCATGCTCGTAGCCATTCCCTCACTTTTATGGTGTGTACTTATTTTGTTCTAAAGTCCTACACATGCAAAAATCTAAACACACTCGCGGGATTTTATGTGGGAGAAATCTCCAATGAGAAAAAGTAGTAAACAAAAATAAAGACTCACGATTGAATTCCTCCCATCTGATCCCATCAGTCATATCCAACGCGATTTCTATGGATCCGATTTTGAGAAATTATACGCGCAATGATTTCGACCTTTCAAAGCTCCACAGTTTTCTAAATATGTCTCAAACAGATCGTCATGCAAAAAATCTGAACACTTTCATGAGACGAGCTTCCAATCGATAATAGATTGAGCAGTATAGCATACTGTATCTGAGAACTTCGACCGGTGGACATTAGCACCTCAATTAAATCGAAAGTCCGTTTCGAACGACGAAAAAACCAGGTACACTCACATTTTCGGCAAAAAAGTGCTACAGCTGGATGTACGGCCAGTTTTTAGCTAAGCCTATAAGGAAACCTCAATCATGAATTTCAGGAAAAACTTCACTCACGTTAGAAAAGACGATGTTTTGTGCTCATCTAAAGCAAACATAGAAGAACAAGAGACACGCGATGTTTCTGTTGGAGCAGGGAACTTTCTAAGACTCGTCCTGACTGCCCCGTAAAGTTGCTGAAGCAGACTACATTCCGCCGTCTAATAAATTTAGTATCGACAGAACCACCCAGTCGCGCGTATCAGTGCCCCCCCCTTCATACTCGTTGAAACTCCATTTACGTTTGGAAGCAGGCTGAAAGCCTCTTTGACAAATTCGACAATATTGAAGCTTAATTTGGTCAGTAGGTGTGATGTATCGGCAAGCACTATCACACACGTATGATCACGAGTTCGAAATCTGGATCGATATCTGCCTAGCCTAACTAAACCTCCCTTACCTGGGGTCGGATTATTGGTACCAGATTTGTCTGGGAGGATACAAACACTGACTTCATACATCGGCCAGCCAGGGGACGGTACATCCGTGCGACTCGGGCTGCGCGCGGTAAAATGCGCGGCGAAATTCACAGCGATCTTGACGACTTTAGCGCCTATTATTGGGCACAAATCTGAAGTAAAGTAGACTAGTGGGATTGGCCGTCCATACTAATCTACTCTATTTCAAGTTTGCGCCCCAACAGTAGGCGACAAAGTCGTTTAGATCACCTTTAATGTCGCCGCGTGGTTTGCCGCGCGCAATTCGAATTGCACGGATGTACACACACTCCGGTGGGTAGCGTGACTTCTTCCCGATTTCCCCCGTTCGCTCAGTTTTACCGATTGTACACTTCTACATGCCCCATACATCGCCATTCTCTCATTCAAAAAGCTGCCCGCTTTCTCTTTTGGAAAGGGGTCCAGTTCTAGGTGGCATGGGTAACGGTGAGTAAAACTCTAGGGACGGGGAGAGGGCGGATATTTCAGTCTTTCTCGGCACTCCCTCGGTGTTCTGTGATTCCGCTCAAACTTCTCATTCCTAGCTATACAACTGGGCCGATTATCATCCTCTTTTTCCTATTCGGATGCAATTAGCTTGAGCATTCAGAGATGCCCAATCGGTTGAGCACGGGATGGAAGATAGCAATGCCTTCCCTGAACAATCGCCATCAGTCGTAAACTGATTTTTCAGCAAAAAAAAGAGCGGTTGAAAACAGCCATTATTGCATTGCCTGCCCAAGTTACCCAATGATACGGGTGGTGTCGTTGCAGACGAGCAGCTAAGTCTTTCCGCCAACAGAACGGCTGGCCCAGAAGGTAGATGAAGGTCGTAGGACTCAAAGAGCCAAACCAGTTTCGCGCAGGTGGTTAAATAGCACCAACGCAGCTACAAAACTCCCTGAGGGTTACTGGACCATAACAGGTACTTGGATTGCCTCATTTCCCAATAGTTGAGACTGAGGAGCGGTCATTACTCGATGAAAGGATGAAGCCGCTGGGCACCAGCATGATAGTGAGAATCAGAGACCAGATGATCCAAGAAGGGAACGCAATTTCGTGATGGTAGTTGGACCAATGTCGTTACTGGCTGGATCCCTTGGATCATTAACCGAACACCAGAAATCAGCCATTAACCCGATGATCAGGCTTCTTCAAGGAAACTCTGGATTAACTTCCATCGCAATGCTGCGCTACGCGTCGGGTACGGCGAGCGCGACGCCATGTTCGGGGGAAGATATCGGGTCACACCCCGGCTGGCCACCTCAAGTCACTCTTCAGGCCATATAGCATTCAATTCGTCACCATGATCCTAAAAGAAAGTCGAAAGCGGGGACGTACCTTCCAGACGGGATTGTTCAGTTACCGGAGACTTCATCCTTTTCTTTAATCTTGTATCTTAATAATGTTTGAAACAACGAAGTCTCCAATATAAAGCGAAGAATTCTAATGGTAACTTTAGCATCAGTAATATCAGTTGCTTCTATTAAAGATTGCATTCCGATTAGTTGCATTCCGCACGTAAAGAACATTCGTTGGTTTAGAGCGATTTAGTAGCGTTAGAGACCAAGTTCAACTTTGGTATATGCATTTACAAAAGAGCAAAATCTACTGATTTAGAAGAAAAAGTTAACACAAAGAGAGCGCAGATAAAGGTTCTTCTTTTGCAACAAAACCGCATCTGTGGTGCGTTGTTGGCGAAAATATCTTCTCCTACAATGGATCGGGGAATAATGTTCGGTTCTATCATTGTGGAATCGCTCTTACATCTGAAGTTGAAGTATAATGAATAAAGTATCTGGGCGTTGATTGATCCCGCGTCCTGCGCCCCTCATCCAACTTCCATTCAGAAACATAGTGGCGTATCGAAGTGGCGAATTGAATGCGTGTGCATGGCCTATACAGTGACATGCGGTGGCCAGCCGTTGTGCAACTCAGTGCTTTCTTTTATCCTCCTTGACGAGTCTGTTACTTATCATCGAAGGATTAGCTGGCTTTGGCGAATATCGATCCGGGATTTAGAACTTTACCGTGCGTGTGCGAAGTGGGCCACTTGCGCCACGCCACATCTGAGGTTACTTTTGAAAATGCGTTATTCGATCCAACTCACTCAAAAATTACTGCACTGACAAAGTGAAGATGAACAAGCTCGCTTCCCTTATCGAAAAGAGCTAGAGTCACGTTTTTCTGCTCTATAACTTCCACGCAAATTTATTGAGAAAGTCTGAATTGCATTGATCTCAGTTGGGGGTTTTGTAGACACAGGCCACATAAAGGAAGTCGTCGTTTGGCATCGTATCAGTGTCGAAAAATCCATTGCATCCGTAGGTTGTTCCTTCGGGAAGTTGGTGGAGCTGAAACTATGCTATTTGTTGTGCTACTCATACAAAAAGTGGTCTCATCGAATGGAGTATTGCGGCAAGAAGCTATCGGGGATAACGTAGATGGCAGTGGGGGTTGGCCCTTCAGGATAGCTCCAGACAGGGCTTCATGTTCCTTATCGGAACCTATGAGTCCCCTAAGACTGTGTATTTCTCTAAGTCGTCCATCCGTAAGTGGATTTTAACACCATATGCACACTTTTCCTTGTTCCTATGAACTTTTTTGCGTCTTGCCACAAAAGATGATGGGATGGGCTAGTGGAAACAGGAATCATGCCGTCCCCATTTCATTGGGGCAAATGAATTTTATTTAGTCAGAATTCTTTAACATACCTCCCCCCGGCTTTGCAGCGCAACTCTGCTGTATTCAGCTGTATGATTAACATTACATGGATAAAACTCACTTTGTCTGCATATTTCTTGAAAGGGTTTAGCAGAACCAAGCGCACTTTCTCCTGCAGAGGTCCTATGTACCTCTTCGTAAAGAGCCTGAACTTTTGAAATGTCTTTCTCAACGCTAAAAGCGTCTACAGACCAGCAAAAACCAACTTATCGTTTCTGATCGTGAAATAATCGCCGGCATTCCATATTAATCGATAGTGTGGCCTGGACAGCTTCCACCATTGCCTTAGCCGCCAAGTCATCATCCCACTTCTGAATGCGATTTTGCCATTCCAACAATATTCAAAATGATGTGCCCTTTTCTTTCGCCGACCAGCGAACTTATGCGATCCAACTTCTACTAAGACTGTAAAATCTTGTAGAAGGATTTCCGTTACAGTGATCGTAGTGGTTGTGGTGGACGGGTCCAGAAAGCAGTACTCATGTTCTACAATTGCTTTGGTCTCGCACCAATTAAAGTACTATTAACTTACCTTCACTCTTCAGGCAAAAATGGTAGCTACTGTAAGGGGAAAATTACCGTACATCTCGAAAAGACTAACCAGATGTGTTGTATTCCTTATTGATGTCCTCGAACATTATTTGATTACCCTAGCCTGAAAGAGGAGGTTTAGAGCAACTTGTTCAGCAAAGGTATGCCGCAACATGGTGCTATAAGACGACAAAGTGTGGATTTTGTGCTGAGCTATGACTCACCATAAGCCTCACGAGTTGCTAGAGTGATGAGTAGCACTGTAAAAGCGAACAACATTTTGATTGGAACGCCAATGTTGAGGCTTCTTTTCCGCGCTTATTTATATCGGACGATTTTGCATAAACTATTGTTGTTCTTCTTAATTGGGAATATATGCCGCTGCCAGAGCTTTTGTTCGGAAATTGTTGGCTAACTGAGAAGTCGTGAAATACGTCCTTTTTATGTTACCTTTTCCTCCCAAATCAATAAATTTTGCGCTTTTGTTGTGCATATTGCATTAATCGATCTAAGTCTTTTTTCGCTTCTTTATCGCAATGAATCCGCGTGTCTTCATTTGCCGTCCTAATTGTCAAAAAATAGAAGTTTCTATTCAATGATATTACTGAAATTACAGCTAACGTTATGGTTTTTTTTGTGCCTTTCAAAATCCAAATTTTTGAATGTTCTCTGCGTACGCTGAAAGCGCTACTCATTTATAGCAGAGTGGCATCACAGTGAAAAATAATCGCCTTTCACCCTCTCCTTCGGCAAGCCACCCCTAGCCATAAAATAAAACGAGTGCCTCAATCCGCTCTCCTCTATATATTCTACAGTTCAAAGAAGCAGCTCTTAAAAGGTGCTGTTTTTTAATAGCATGCATGAGGATTACCTTCTATCATCTTTTCATAAGATTACGAGAATCAGAATATTTTCACTGAAAACGATCTACCATCGTAAAACTGTTGGCCCTCACTATAACGACGTTATGGTGCGTATATAGTAGCGCTCAGTGAGTGACGTGTAGTGGGGAAAAATTTGGAATATCGAAGCGTTGATGAAGACGAGAAAGAGCATCCGGCTCCAGATTCTCTTTTCGTCAATGGGGTCCCTCCTTCATTGACGTACGGCACAGAGACCTGGACTTTATGAAAGGCAAGCTATCAGCTCCACTCAACGTGCTCTGTGAAGGACGATGCTCGAAATTCCCTAAACACGCAGTGCGAAGGGAAATTTTGAGTTTTGAGCACCGTCAGAGAACAAGGATCAGAGATCTTCGCCTACGCCACGAAACTGAAGATCAGGTGGACCGGAAACTTTATGTAGTGTTGTCATGATCGGATTGGAGAAGGACGGTCGTCAACTGGATCTCTTGAGACGTTATATTAACAAAAATACTTTTAACCGATGATCGGACATCCCCACGAAATTTCAGTACGATAGGAATTCTATACCTCGTGTCATGTGAACGAAGCCGATCTACTGGGATGATCTGGCTCCCAACAGTGGCCCATAGAGAGTTACTGACGTTCGCTCTCGAAACGATAAATGGTCGGTGTTGACTCAGTCAATCCGACAACCCTCTTCCCAACTGTAGCAGCTTAATTAGCCAGCGGCGTGATTAGAATTGGCGAAACGTCAGCCAATAAAGATTTATAACAACACTCGTTTTTATTTTATGGCTACGGGTGGCTTGCCGAAGGAGAGGGTGTAAATTCGAGGCGATTACTCTTCAATGTGATGCCATTCTGCTATGAACGAGTAGCGCTCCCAGCGTACGCAGAGAACGTTCAAAAATTTGGATTTTGAAAAGCACAAAAAACCACAACGTTAGCTGTAATTTCAGTAACATCATTAAATGGAAAGTCATATTTTTTGACAGCTGGAACCGCAAATAAAGACGAGTGGATTCAGAGCGATAAAGAAGCGTAAAAAGTTCAGCTTCATTAATGCAATATGCACAACAAAAGCGCAAAATCTATTGATTTGGAAGAAAAAGGTAACATAAAAAGAACAAAGTTCATGACTTCTCAGTTGGCTAATAATTTCCGAACAAAAGCTCTGGCAGCGGCATAATCCCCAATTATAAAGAACAACAATAGCCTATGCAAAATTATCGGTTATAAATAGGCACGGAAAAGGAGCCCCAACGTTGGCGATCCAATCAGAATGTTGTTCGCTTTTACAGTGTTGCTCATCGCTCTAGCAACTCGTGAGGCTTATGGTGAGTCACAGCTTAACACAAAATCCATACTTTGTCGTATTACAGCACCGGGCATAACTTTCCTGAAGTTGTTCTGAACCTCTTCTTTCAGGCTCGGGTAATCAAGTAATGTTCGAGAACATCAATAAGGAATACAACACACGTCTGGTTAGTCTTTTCGAGAAGTACGGTAATTTTCCCCTTACAGAAGCTACCATTTTTGCCTGGAGCAGTGAAGGTAAATTGATGGTAGGTTAATTTGTGCGAGACCAAAGCAATTGTAGAACATGAGTACCGCTTTCTAGACCCGTCCACCACCATCATATTATAAACACTGTAACGAAAACCCCCCTAACGATATTACTGTCTCAGTAAAGGTCGGGTCCCATAAGTTCGCTGGTCGACGCAAGAAAAGGGAACATCATTTTGTATAGTATTGGAATGACATTCAGAAGTGGGATGATGACTTGGCGGCCAAGGCAATGGTGGAAGCTGTTCCGCCACACTATCGATTATTATGGAGTGCCGGCGACTATTTCACGATCAGAAACGACAAGTTGGTTTATGCTGGTCTGTTTCCGCCTCGCTTTGAGAAAAACATTTCGAAACTTTAGGCTCTTTACGAAGAGGTACATAGGACCTCTGGAAGAGAAGGTGCGCTTGGTTCTGCTGAACCCCTTCAAAAAATATGCAGATAAAGTGAGTTGAATTCATGTGATTTTAATCATACACCAGAATACATCAGAGTTGGTAACGCTGGTTTCTTGGGTTCACACTAATCTCAATGTCATATAATGCGCCACAAAGGCCGAGGACATGTTAAAGAATTCTGACTGAACAGAATTTATTTGCTCCAATGAAATGGGGACGGCATAATACCTTTCTCCACTAGCCAATCCCATCATCTTTTGTGGCAAGACACAAAAAAGTCCATAGGAGCAAGCACAGGAAAGCAGATGGTGCGAAAATTCACTTTCGACCAGAGGACTTAGAGAAATGCACAGATTTACGGGATCCATAGGTTCCGATGAGGACCATAAAGCTCTGCCTGGGGCTATCCTATCCACCTACGCTACCCCCGATAACTTCTCTCCTCAATACTCCACTCGTTGAGACCACGTTTTTCATGAGGAGCACAACAAATAGCATAGTTTCAGCTTCGCCAACTTCCCGAAGGAACAACCTACGGATGTAATGGAATTTTCGACACTGATACGATGCCAGACGACAACTTCCTTTATGTGGCCTGTGTCTACAATACCCCCAACTGAGACCAATGCAATTCAGATCTTCTCAATAAATTTGCATGGAAGTTATATAGAGCAACATTGAAATAATTTTAGATTTTTTTCCGATTGAGTAGGATCCATTAAGACATTTCCCGAGACAACTACAAATGAAGAAGCGCGCTCACTCTCAATTGTGAACATTACTATTCGATACCTTGTGAAGTGGTTACCAGTTAGGTATAACAGAAGGCTGTTTGTGAGAGAGAGTAGATGAGCTGCATCAACCAGAGGTAAACTTTTGGCAGGGGGTGCTCGAGCCTTAGTGTGCGTTCCATTACGCAGCATCCCAAGGAAATCGAATAAAATCATCCAAGGTAGGTGAAGCCATCCAAGGTTAAGTTAATGGAAGAAACGTTTGGAGAGAGTGACGGAATTCACGCTTCGTGGGTTCAGTAGAAATCGAACACGAGAAAAAGAATCAGTGGAGCAATCAAGTTAACAAAGAAATAATACTGTAGCGAAACATTGAAAATCCTCTTCCATGAATTGCTGGGGTATGTTCAACAAACCAATGGTTAGAGATAAGGATGTTCTGTGATTCAAACAAGTTTATTGAGGACATGTAGGCAAAGTAATGATTCAAAAAAAACCACCTAAATCTTCAAGTATCCTCGTGCGATAAAGACGGATAACTATGAAGGTTTTGACTGTGCCAACGTGAGAACGTGAAACCAAACATCCGCAATATTGTTATAATAGCCCATAGGAAGGGCATCTGATTAGCTTCTTTTCCATCTCCAGTTTTGCCTCCTTTGGCTTTCCTGTTGTATTGACTCCACTTATCCCGACAAATTGCTTGGTCAGAATGAAGTCCAATTGGCTTCAAACCATCATGCAATGCATCAAATAACGTTGCTTTGACGCCCTTCAAGCCGTTTTCCAAGCACGTCAAAGTTGAGATCGATCCTGATGCATGACCTCAAATTCTCTGGTTGTAAGCTAATATTCGTCGCGACTGATCGTGTAACCGTGACGGCTCTTGTCGCATAGAACGTTAGTCATCGAACGTTATTTATACTAAACATGTTGTTTACTCAGCACTATGTACATCTGGGTCCCAGATCATCAGTTCCCCCGGGCATTTCGGTTTTCTGTGTTACTACCAGAGTAACTCTTTGCATCGAATCTATTAAGGATCCAGCCAGATGGTAACTCGACAGCACGGGGAAGAAACAAATACCCCTTCCGATGGATATATTTATCAGCGGAATAGATTCTAATTGGTCTACCACGCCAAGATTTTTTAATGCACACTCGATCACAAGTGTGAGTGATTCTAATGCGAAAGAAATAAAAAATATCTGAATCCTGCCAATTTATAATAGAGGATTAACACTGAAAACACCCGAAACTTTTCATTCCCTATTCGATGCACCGAGCAGATTGATAGGCACAGGCATAGCAAGCGACAGATGCCATCTAGAAAGTACGATCTGCTCTCAAGAGATTTAATATTGTGATCTCGAAGGTGGTCGTAATGGCACCCGTACGCCACGAATCACGACTATAAAGTTGGGCTTTGGAAAGGCCATCACAAACAAATTAGCTTAATTACAATGTGGATCTCTCGAAATTCTCGTATTGTAAAGCAAGTTGGATGTTCGCAACCGCCATCGAAAAGCACCCGTACGATCTGCCACTCCGATGCCTAGCCGATACAAGCAATCCCTTCGTTTCGGCTGCTAAAGTAGGTTTCTCGAGATAGCGTATTACGACCGAGTGTGCAGCAACTAGCTCAACACATTCGGATGCCTTGACGATTTCGAGCCATAGTCGGATGCGTGGCTTAACCGGAACGAAGATAGTCCAGCGCCTTTTTTTCTGTACGGCATACTTCACTTTGAAAGGATAAGTTCCATGCCTGCAGAACAGCTCGCGTTTAGAGCGATCGGCATCCAAATCACTGACAAGGCCAATTACGGTCCAGCTACGTGTATTCCACCGTTTCGAGAGATTTGGGTGTGGACTAAAGAGGGTCGATGGGTTGCAGTTGTGGAGCGGGTTAGAGTCACCAGATCCATTTTATATAAATTAAGTCAAAATATAAAACTTACAAATTTCATGACACTAATCATTCCTTTACGAGCATCTTAGTGTCAATGGAGTCCGTTCGATCGGCCCTAATTTACAGTGACGTCCTCTATCAACTCACTTCACCTTCTGATCCCACCGTATTCTTGAAATAGACCCAATAAAGCTCTGCATTTTGCGCGAATCCATGAGAGATCCCATCTCGAAGAACGGACCAAGGGTGGAGGACTAGAGTGTAGTGTCAAGTGCCTACTAACGAATCATGGTCCGGAGATGGAGTTCCTCGCCGACCTCCGCCCAGATCAACCCGCCCATTATATGATCGACGTCAAAAGACCTCATCCTCATACTCATGAATAGGAATAGCTGCGAGTGCTACTGATTCCATGAGCTGAGAGTAGGAAGTACTGAAAGGAGGATATAAAGTTCTTTGGTTATGACCAGGATGTATTGGGTTGTCCGAAAAGTTCACGCCGATTTCTGCGTCAACTTTGTGTGAAAATTTCTGAAAGAACAAGTACATTCATGAAACAATACATTCTCCGTTCTGCTCTACAATGGTCCGCCATCTTCCTGGTAGTTTCATTGCCCCACTTTCATAGAGGGTTGTAGACTTAGAATTTGGAAATTCCTCTAGGTGCGTTTTGCAGTCCTTCAACGAATCGAATGATTTTCCACCCAAGAATTATTGCATGAAGCCAAATAGGTAGTGGTGGATATCTGGACTATATGGGCAATGTGGTAGGACATCCCACCCAAGCTCCAGTAATTTTTGACGAGATACGTGGGATCGGATGGAGGAAGACAACGCCCTTACGTGTCTTTGGCCATATGATGTAGGCGGATGCATTCGGTCGTTCTCTCACTGAGCGCTACTATATACGCACCATAACGTCGTTATATGAAGGCTAACAGTTTTACGATGGTAGAACATTCTTAATAAATATATTCTGATCGCTCGTAGTCCTATGAGGAGATGAGGAGATAAAAGAAAATAATCTTCATGCATAGAATTTAAAAAAAACCATCTTTTAAGTGCTGTTTCTTTGAAGTGTAGAATATATAGAGGGGAGCGGATTGAGGCACTCGCTTTGTTTTATGGCTAGGGGTAACTTGCAGAAGGTGAGGATGAAAGTTGGGACAATATTTTTTCACTGCTGTGCAGCCAAGCGCCAACCTGCTCAAACGAGGTAGCCTTCCAGTGTACGCAGAAGACGTTCAAAAATTTGAATTTTCAAAAGCACAGAAAAACTACACCGTCAGCTGTAATTTCAGTAATATCATTAAGTGGAGACTCCTATTTTTTGACAACTGGAACGGCAAATACAGACGAGTGGATTCAGTGCGATAAAGAAGCGAAAAAAGACTCAGCTTCAACAATGCAATATGCACAACAAAAGCGCAAAATCTATTGACTTGGTTATGAAGAATAACAATAGTTTATGCAGAATCGTCGGATATAAATAAGCGCGGAAAAGAAGCCTCAACATTGGCGTTCCAATCAAAATGTTGTTCGCTTTTACAGTGCTACTCATCACTCTAGCAACTCGTTAGGCTTATGGTGAGTCACAGCTCAGCACAAAATCCACAGTTTGTCGTCTTATAGCACCATGTTGCGGCATACCTTTGCTGAACAAGTTGCTCTCAACCTCCTCTTTCAGGCTCGGGTAATCAAATAATGTTCGAGGACATCAATAAGGAATACAACACACATCTGGTTAGTCTTTTCGAGAAGTACGGTAATTTTCCCCTTACAGAAGCTACCATTTTTGCCTGAAGAGTGAAGGTAAGTTGATGGTAGGTTAATTGGTGCCAGACCAAAGCAATTGTAGAACAAGAGTACTGCTTTCTGGACCCGTCCACCACCACCATCATAGTATGACCACTGTAACGGAACTCCTTCTACACGATTTTACAGTCTTAGTAGAAGTCGGATCCCTTAAGTTCGCTGGTCGGCGAAAGAAAAGGGCACATCATTTTGAATATTGTTGGAATGGCAGACTGGCATTCAGAAGTGGGATGATGACTTGGCGGCTAGAACAATGGTGGAAGCTGTTAAGCCACACTAACGATTAATATGGAATGCCGGCGATCATTTTACGATCAGAAACGATAAGTTGGTTTTTGCTGGTCTGTAGACGCTTTTAGCGTTGAGAAAGACATTTCAAAAGTTCAGGCTCTTTACGAAGAGGTACATAGGACCTCTGCAGGAGAAAGTGCGCTTGGTTCTGCTAAACCCTTTCAAGAAATATGCAGACAAAGTGAGTTTTATCCATGTAATGTTAATCATACAGCTGAATACAGCAGAGTTGCGCTGCAAAGCCGGGGGGAGGTATGTTAAAGAATTCTGACTAAAGTTGGTTTCCCTGGTCAGTGTACTTTTCCTCATCTTTAGAAAAACATTTCGGAGTTCAGGCTCTTCACGAAGAGGTACATGGGACCCTTCCGGAGAAGGTGCGCTTGATCCCGCTGAATTCTTCCAAAAAATATGTGGATAAAGTGAGTTGAATTCATCGGAAATGTTAATCATACACCCGATCACAACAGGATTGGGAAAGTTGGTCTCTTGAGTTAACAATATAATAATATATAAATAAATTCAAGTAATGCGCTGTAGAAACCGGGGGTATGTTCAAGTATCCAAATTACAAACTTATTTGCCCAATGAAGTGAGAACGGCACAATTCCTTTTCCCCTGGCCTATCCCATCATCTTTTGTGGCGAGACGCGAAAAAGCTCATAGCAACAAGGAAAGGAATTCAGATGGTCGTGTTAAGATTCACTTTCGGGTAACAGAGATTCCGAGTAAAACAATATCCGATGAGAAGCTTCTAGCGCTCCCGTGTCTATCTGAAGCTATTCTGTTGAGCTTACTCCCTTTTCCACAACTGAATTTTTGATAGCTTCTTTTCTCGAGATCACACTAAATAAGACTACGTTTTTCATGAGTAGCACAACAAATAGCATAGTTTCAGCTACGTCAACTTCCCGAAGAAACAATTTTTCGATGTAATGGATATTTCGACATTGAGACGATGCCAAACGACGACTTCCTGTATGTGGCCTGTGTATACAAAACCCTAAACTGAGATCAATGCAATTCAGATTTTCTCAATAAACTTGCATAGAAGTTATAGCACCAAAAAACATAAAGAGACTTCAAAATGCGTCGATATATTGAGCTGCGGCCCAGTAGGCACCAGCATGCACAGTCCGACAAGAAGAACTCGAATGGAATCCGATTAGGCAGGATTCTGTTATGCATATTTCGAGGCATTCAGACGTAGAATTGGAACAATTTCACATGGGTAGAATCGAGCAATACTATGTCATGCTCCGTGAGAGCGGTTATCCTTTCCAGTCACGTGCAATCAAACGCTGTTTCATGTGAGAGGGCAGGTGCGGCTGCATCAGCAACAAGTGAACTCTTGGCAGCTACTCAATTTAGGCCTAAAAGAGCATTCCATCACAGCAGTAATCCACGGAAATAAAAAACCATTCAAAGCTCGTTATAATAAAAAAATGAGAAAGCCTTCGTAGAGAGTGAAGAAGTCCAAGTTCTTTGAGTTGAGTAGAAAATCGAGTAAAGGTGAAGAGTCAGTGAAGCAGTTTAGTTATCCAAGACATACATAGTAGGGTAGCGAAACATTATAGAAGGCCATGTTTCATGAATTTCCGATTGAAGTCTAATAGATCAACTGGTAGCAGTTCATTCTATGATTTGAACGAATTCCCTGACGGCGTATGCATCATTGTTATTATTGTCTATAAGAAAGCATCTAATTTACCTCCTTTCCATCTTCAGCTTCGCCCCTTTGGAATCGGAGTCTGCTTTCGTGGTGTACTGACTCCACTTAGCTCGACATCGCTGTCAGGATGAGGGCCATTCATGCAAAGCATGTAGAAAATGCTACTTAGTCTGACCTCCAGACCATTTCCCAAGCACGTCGAGGCTAAGGTAGCTTTTATATAACTGTTCTTGTCCGTTTTGCAGCAGGGGCGTTATGTTTCCGTATCGCCAAAGTCAAGCTCAGCCCTCTTTGAGTAGTTTGGCAACTGCTATAGCCACACCCTTTCGTTTGGTGTCTTCTCCTATCTTCTGCCTTCGGTGGTAGAGGAATCGGAGGTGTCAAGCTTTACATATACAAAGGAGAAAACGCCAAACGAAATAGAGACAATCACTCGAAGACAAGCTCTTAAAGTGATTCTGTGGCTGTAGCAGTCGCGGAATCACTTGAAGAGCTTGTCCCAGCCGTCAGCAGAGTCACTGTCGAATCATGGCAATGAGGACAGAGACGAAGGAGGGGTGCTAGACATTAATATCGGTGTACACGCCGCTAGCTGACTGCATCTAGCACGAAAAGGACGACTTCTCTCTGAGCCTCGACAAGGCATCAGACTAGTGCCGAAGGGGACTATCTCACTATAGCGGCGATCTGAACGGCCACGTCGGTAGACGTCGGTCAGAAGAATGACGATAGGATCCAGTAAGGGTTCACTGTTAAAGTTGTTGCTGCCGGGAACGAAGAAAGAAAAAGGATCATCGACATGGTTATATCCCGCACCTAGCAATCTGCGGTACATTCTCCGCGAAAAGGGAGACTCAGAATGTAACTTACACTAAAGGAGAGAAACAGGCGGAAATTGGCCATGCGCTCGTAAAAAGATCGTCCCTTAGGTCTGTAAAAGATGTCAAGGTTCTACGTAGGTTGCCTTTTATATTTTGAGATTCGAGAACAGAAACGAAAACTATTTATTGAAAATCGTTTTGCTGCCTTTCAAAATTCTCCACATTAAGATCTGTACACCTTTGCATGGGCTCGAACCAGTTTTTGAGGCACTTTTGCCACTCTGATGTAGGTAACTCTAAAACATCTATTCTGAATCATCAACGACTTCTTCAGGTGTCGAAAAACATTGAACTCTCATTTCATTTTTTACATACGGGATAAGAAGAAATCACTCAGGGACCATATGGCTGATGGCTCATCAAATCGTTGTTTTGAATGCTCAAAAATGCAGTTGTTTGAGCCGATGTGTGGGTGCTCGCATTGTCGTCGTGAAGAGTGATCCGTCTTCAGCAGTTGGTTTTCCTGATTTTTTGGAAGTCAACTGGCAAACAAATAGTGTATACCACTCAGAATTTACTGTTCTGCATGTCCTAGTGGTACGGTTGCGACATGTCCAGTTTTCCCAAAGAAACAGGAGATCAATTGCTTGGAAGTGCTCGGTGCGCGGACAGCCTTTGTTGGATTTGGCTCATCTTGAAATACCCCTTCGGTTGACTGCTGTTTCCTTTCGAGCTCATACGCATAAATCCATGATCCACCACCTGTCTCGATGTCACAGACGTGTTTCGAAGCACCGCGATTGAATTTTTGAGCATTTCTTTCGATCAATCGACACGAGTCCCTTTTTTGGGGAATTGACAAATTTTCCAAAAACAATTTTTTTACGGTCAAATGTTCATGCAATATTGAATGTATGCTGGTCCCACTAATGCCTAAGGTTGTCCCAATCTCACGACAGGTCACATGACGGTCTTGCAATATTTGTTTGTGCACAGTATCAACGGTTTCCGGAGCAACAACTGATTTTGGACGACCTCCATGAAATTCTTCTTCGAGTGAACTACGACCTCGGGTGAACTCACTGTACCATCGATAAACAGTGGCCCTGGATGGAGCTTCATAACCAAAAATTGAACTAAGTTCGTCCATGCGTTGCTGTTGAGTTAGTCCACGTCGAAAGTTGTAGTAAATAATCGCGCAAAAATGCTGACGATTCGACCCCATAACTTGGCCTGAACAAAATCTTATAACTTAGTGTAAACAATACAAATCGCGCTCAAATCTTGCAACGTAACCTCAAAATAGCCAAACTTTACGATAGTTGTGTCAGTTGCTAGACTGCTACCTTAGTGTTGCCAAATCTCAAAATATAAAAGGCAGCCCTCGTAATGGCAAAAACTGGCCTCAAAGCTTAGGCTCTCCTAGCGGACTTGGCCATCGATACCAAAAAGGGCAAGAATAACGACGGTGCGAAGTGTCGAGAGATGGTGGCTGCACCATTCAGAGAAGGTCTATTTTAGCCAAGGATTTCTAAAAGTTGGTCTCCCGGTATCACATCTGCCGGCCCAACAAACATGGAACGACGCATCAAAGCTAATCCTGTTAAAGAACATAGAACTGGTGCCTTGTACGAGGAGCTTGATGGTCGAGAAAGAGAGAAGTTCGTTCTGGCCAGCCAAAGCATGTGACTGGACCTCGGGATTTCCTCTGCAGCAGCCCATTGAAAACGACGAGGCTGGGGACCGGGAGGAAGTCTGGTTAGGAAAGCTCCCAGGTAGAGGCCACAACTGGGGCTATCGTTCATTCGACAAAAGAAAGGTGCGTAGAGCAATAGAAGAGATGGTTTGGAAGGAATGGGTCCAGATGAGATATCAATCGAAGTATGGGAGGCACTCAGAGAACATGAGATTAGGTTGCCCACGCGATTCTTGAACATTTTGACCTTTGGAGGAAGTATCTCGAATGCGGGGAGGAGACGTCACGGTTGGAGTAAATCAAGGATCAACACTGAGCCCGTTCCTCTTCCTACTAATAATATTAGATGTCTGTCATCGCGAAAAAACTCCTTGGTAAACCGCTGAAAACCATGCTCTACGCTTATGACATCGCCTTATAGCCTAGAGTCTGGAAGAGTTTCAATACAAGCCGCTTAAATGACAGAAAATTTTGGCGGAGAGTGGGCACTGAAGGTGAAAAGAACAGATTCCTCCTCATAGACGACCGTGCAGAACCAAACGTAGATCTCTCAAAATGGTGCTATCTCTGAGCTTCATTCGAACTTGTTTTTCATGTGTATTTTCAAAATACTACACTTAACTGGTTCGCTTTCGACATATAATGCCTTCTTCAGAGCTTAACTTTACAAACATAGTTGAATGACCGGAAATATTGGGGAAGTGGGAGTGGACTATTAGCGGGGAACTTGAAAGACAAATGGGACACTGCTCTTCTCCTGAGGCAAATGATCGTTCAATGATCAGTGTGATCATTCAATAAATCTCAGGAGGTAGGAATTCAAAAGCGGACAAAGTGCTTTCCACGTATACGGTGTCATCCTAGAGCACTTTGACGGTGAGAGCCTTATGTTCTTGTCTTATCCTTTCTTTTTTGCTTCGACAATAAGTTTTACAAGCACAAAGGGGCCCCGCCATGGGTAATCGTGTAGCACCTGTGTTAGCAGTCATCTTCTGGGACCACACCGAAGAGTCATTATTAACTAGTAGAATCCTGTTATACAAACGTTGTATAGATGACATATTCATTATTGGAACAACAGAAGAGCTTGTGGAAACACTGAAAAGACTGAATTCTCACGATGCTAACATGGCCTTCACAAGGGAAGATCCAAAGAGGAATGGATTTCTACTATTAAGAACGGCGGACCTCAAATTCTCTGGTGATAAACTAATACTTCGCACGTTAGTCGTGACTGGCCGCATAAAACTCTTGCACATTTTTGATTCGAAGCACACTAGTCATCGAGCGTCGTTTAGATCAAGCCGCACTCGAAAGTGAATTGATTCTGAGGTAAGACTGTCATCAGATGCGATTGCCAGCCCATTATGCTTCAATATTGACGACCGATGATCTAGGAAGAAGTATAGGAAAGCTCAGGGCCGCCGTTTTGTGGTGCCTTCACTGTCTTTTCATTTGACTCCATGTGATCGGTCTTTTCAAGCGCGCGATCAAGAGACTTCTACCAGCTCAACAAAAAGCGAAATGCGCCGGTTTTTGGATTTCAATGATTTTCTAACAAGAGACGACCGACATGTACTGCATCAGTAGTGCTGCAACCGGACATAACACAACATCGAGCTGGACGAGTTTTTGAATACAGCCCTTCACAAATCGTTTAAAGATCTCCATAACGGTCAGGAACAGGAGAATCGGGCGGTTGCTAGTTAACTCTTCAAGACTGCCCTTCTTTCTGAATGGTGATAATCTGTGGCCAACTCTAAAGCAACACCATCTGCTTTTGTTAAAGGCACACTGCCTTGAACCTAATTTTGCAGGCAACCACATACTAGTGCGATGCTCTCGAAAAATGTTTCGTTCGCATGGAGAATGAGACTGGCTATCAATGATCATTGTACGTTTTTCATTGTTACACACAAAACTCTCGAAATGCAATTGAAAACATCCCCATTCCGTAAATAGCAGTGCATTTTTTGAGAGCGACGTGGTTTAATTAAGCTTGGAAAAACTCGTGTTCATAAATCCACTTTGTCAAAAGCGGATAAATATTTGGTGATTCCAAATTCGTGCTGTTATCCCACCATTAATGGTAGCTACAGTGCCTTCACAACGAACCATAGTAGCAGTATACAACTGCATACAAAAGCTCATTGAATGAGCTACCACAACACATGTGTCACATATACAACGCATGAAAAAATGAAAAAAAGGCCACAGACAAGGACATGAGTGTGCCATGTCGATGCTCAGTTGCCTAGTGCTAAAATTTGTAGTTATAATCAACCTGTTGCAAATATTCTGCAAGAGATACGTGTTATTTTAGGGCCAGCAGTGATATGCCGAAAAAGGCTATTCAAGGAATTTATTTACCTATTTAGCAATACGTTGTATATTGCAACGTTAGAAACGACTCACCAAATATTAGGTGTGTGCATTAATTTCCGCCGCCGAATTAGAAGGGTCGTTGCGCGAACCATGTTACAGCTTCACCTGTGAATCCTGTCATATTCTGTACGATAGGGTATTAGCTACCTACTTAAGGGCAGACAGATCAGTTTTTCCCAAAAATCCCGTTGCTCCCAGACTGATTCGTCATGGGACGTGATAAACCGTTTTCCCGGGGGGCCTTTCTCCTGCTGTTTGTTCTCAAGGAAACTTTCATTGAAGTCCATCCGATGCTTTTTGATACTTGTGGAGGACAAGCTCTATCTGAATAAATCTCCTGAGATGGTTTCTCTTTACTCGAGAGTTTGCAAGGAAAGCGGAAAGCAAAAAGTAATGCTGTGCGTGCATTTGGTGGTGGGATCAAAACGGTATTGTGAATTGTGAGCTGCTGAGCCCGAATGAAACTGTTACTACTGATTGCTACGAACACCAACTTGACAGTTTGTAGGATGCTCTCACCTAAAAACGGTCGTTAATCGCAAGAAAATATCATGAGCTGCTGTTCCACCATAAACATGCCAGACCCCATGTTGCGAAGAATGTCCTTATAAAAAAATTGCAGTCGTTGGATGAGATCAGTTTGTTCAGCCCGCATACTCTCCGGATCTTGCTCTTTCTGATGACCACCTATACCGGTCCATGCAAGTCAGTTTAGCAGATACACGCTTCCGGAATGCCGAAGGAGTGCGAAAATATGTCGATGACTGGATTGTCTCATAAGATGAAGACTTTTTTAGACGCGGAGTCAACAAGATACCAGAAAGATGGCAAGAAGCTGTAGCTAACGATGGACAATACATTGGTTAATATATGTACATTTAGTTTTAATTTTGTAATAAGTATGTTTTTGCAAGCGAAAAACGGCGGAAATTAATGCACACACCTAATACAATACCAGCAACACTAGAGGCTGAACTAATAACAGCAATTTGATTAGAAATGCAAACATAGTACCAGCTATGCCTTCTTAGCAAGTTTTGTATGAGTTTTGTTACTGAGCGTTTGAAGAACGCCCGAGGGTCTGAGAAGCTGTTGAATTTACTAAAATGCAGGTATGAAAGGCCCGCCATCGTGACAGAGGCTTCGATTTTGCGCTTTTGAAGACACATTCAGCTATGAGCAGGGTCACTTGTCCGGAGCTCCAATTTTATCCTATCAAACTTTCTGTCATTACTGATATAGCGCTCGCTTCTATTTGTCTGTCACGATATTTGATATCACCACAGTAAGCGCTTGGAGAGTTTGAATCAAGTTTGGAATGGGTTGGGTATCGGGCAAGGTCAACAAAGCACATATGATCTCAGCGGAGCTCGGCCCACGTTGGGCAGGACATGCACATGAAGGGCGATGCGAGCAAAACTTCCTATTTGGTTTTCTAGCAGCCCAGATGCCGGGAGAAAACTAGGAAAGATGAAGGATGGGTCAACAAATAAGAGGGAGCCTAAATAAATCCATCGCCTAGAGTCAGTTCCTTGCGGGGAGGAAATCAGATCAAAAGACTTACCTCTGTTTGAAGCTTTTTTTCTTGTGATCCACGTCTGAGTGAGTGGAGCTTCCGATAAACAGCTTCCTAAAAAAGCGAAAAATACGTGATATCGGAGCGATATCGTAACACAAAAAGGAGGTTTCGACATTCGAATATTATGCACAACAAAAGGGCAGACAATATAGATTCATAGAGGAAAAAAAGAAACATAAACAGAGTTATGTTGAAGCTAGCCAAGTTAAAAATGAATTCCAGAACAAAGCTCTGAACTAGTTGAATGGCCCTGCAAAAAAAAGGATGTCCTATGAAAATAATCGGATATAAATAAGAGCGAGTGGAATGAGCGAACAAATTCGTCACAACCAAAATGTTGTTTGTCCTTGCAGTCTTATGTTTAGCTGTTTTCGGAATCCAGGGTGCAGGTAAGTGGCTTTTTGGTACCAAACCATGTTACTAAATCGTTCCGCTTCTTTCACTCGCATAAAATCTGCATCTTTTAGAAGATAAACTGCCTTCATACTTGAGGGACACGTTCGAAGAGATCAACCAGCAATACAACGGAAATCTAGTGAGTCTGTCCATTGGAGTCAGCTTAATGGCATAGACTCCCTCGGTATCACTTCATAGTAATTTGCCTACATGTCAAATCAGTGGAGATAGGAGTGGGATAGGGGCGATTGAGCACCACTAAGAATGCATGATTCAGGGATTAGGCCTAGCAGATATATCCGCCTAGGTCAACAATGCTCTCGGAAGTGGTGGCATCTATCACTTATAACCCACCCTTCGTGCATTCCAAAGAGGAGCTCGCTCATTCCATTAGACAGAAACTTTTAGTTGTCTGAGTTTCATGTGGATAGACTTGCCATTCAGAAATGGAATGAATGCCTCGCGAACAAGGCACTTGAGGAAGCCGTTAATCCACAGAGCGTGCTAGCTTATTTGAAGATAAGGGGAACCAAGTTGGTACTTGCTGGCTTACATAAATTCTTTCCTCTTTCATGAGAACGTTATAAACCTTCAGGAAATTCTCGAAGAAGGATTGCTCAACAAATGCAGACAAAGTACGTGCAGCTTTCAAGAATCCCTTCGACAGGATGGGAAACAGGGTAAGTTGGGCCCGTTAGGAACACTCATTATCCACTACAATACGCCAAATTCCGATTGATAAAAGCGTGTTCCCTGTCTGATGAGCTAAGTTTTAGGGTTAGGAATATTAGGTTGAGTAGAAAGTTTTGATCGGCTTTTCTATTTTCACTCTGAAAAGTCTTACTTCCATTGAAAGAGGATCTCAATTAGTAATATAGTCCTCATCGTTGTCCTAAACATACGTTTAACGAACCGGCAGTTTTTTGACTCCTGAAGCCTAGAACGGTGGCGTCCGCAATTCGAAAAAGCTGGAGATCTCATTTTCGAGTTCCGAGCAATCATCAAAATTTCTATCGTGGAGGTGATGCTTCAGAGCAAGAAACAAATGGTAATCAGACTGAGCGAGACCTGGCGAATAAGTAGAATGGGTTAGCACTGCCCATCCAAGTTTGGCAATTTAGCGACAAAATAATTTCGCAACATGCGGTTGTGCGCTGTCGTGAAAAAGACAAACGTTTTCACGCTGCGGACGCTTCCTTCGAACAACGTCGGTCAAACACTGTAGCTGAGAAGCGTAAATCTCGGCGGTCACGGTGAGCCCTCTTTAAGTTATCCAATGTAGAGCATTCCCTGAGAATGTCCACCGACGAAACAGTAAGACCTTCCTCGGACATAGTCCACTTCCCTGCTAGTCTTGGAGGTGTTTCGTCATGAGGCACCCGTGGGCTGAGATACGATGATCCTTCTGGATGCACCACAGATATTTGCGACAGCCGTCGGTGGATTATGCCCTTACAGTAATTCGCGATAGACGATAGCTATCAGACAGCTTCGCACGGCAGTTGAAGGTTGAAGTCATTTTTACGAAGCACTTACAAGGGGGTACTTATACATCCCCTTAAAAATACAGGTTAGGAATCGGTCATAACCTGTATTTTTATAATGTGCTCTTGTTTACATTAGTGGCCGGAAAGTAAGCAGTGGTCCGTTCTAGGTTATCCGTCTTCCGGAAGGAACAATTTATGGATGTAACGGCGTCGTCGACACAGATGCAGCCAACCTTATCTTCACAGTCGCCTGTGTTTACAACAACACGAAACTGAGGACAGTGCGTGCCTAAATTTCTCAATGAACTGATAAAGCAGTTTGAGTGAAAAAATCAAAATGAGTTAAATGTAAATCAAAGAGGCTCATAACGCGGCAACACGGAAAGCGGCGGACAAAGTGAATCTTTGTCGATTTTCTACCCGCACTGGTGAAGTTTGATTGAATGCAGTAGACATCTAGACTTTATTCTCAGTGTGACACTAGTCCGTCTATAAATAGTAGTAATGGTAATCAGAAATGATTAATAACGCACAACACATACTTATCGATACTAATCCGAAATCTCTACAATGACTGAGCTCTAATCCTTGTTGACTCTGAGGTAAGTTTCGATCCTTACTGCCTTACTCTTAATCAAGCTCTAATCTTCTGCTGATCGTTCTGCACGCAGCTGCAGCGTATAGGGAGAAGGTTAACCTTCTTCCTATAAAGTTACTTGTTCTACAGAATGGGTGGACAAGAGGTACTTATTACACCTTACATGACAGTGGATAGGTCCCAAGAAAGTGACAGCTGCCTATGTACGTGCAGTCAGACACATTTAGGATATGTTCCGGAACTTCTTCTTTTTCCCCTTAGCATTAATTTAGCTCCGTCCTCCGCTCACGTGTAGCCGTCCCCTTCGATCTATTACATCCTCAGCAGTTATACAGTATTGATTTCGTGAACCTTTGATCGACTACCTTCCTCCACTCCTTCTTTGCAGCTCCTAGATAAAGTAGCTGGAATAGCATCCAGGAATAATCACGAGCTGTACCTTGGTGTTCGAATAAGACTTCCCGTGTTGTAATACGAACTGAAGCAAAGCTGCGCCTATTTCAGTTCATTTACGCCCCTTCTTAGAGTCATTGACTATCGACGGATCATTGAAGGCGGTAAGACCATTTCAGATCGCAATTGATGAGTATACATTGTTCGTTGTTATTTATTTTACTGAATTACTCATACTGCTCTACGGTTTCCCTTCAATTAGGGCTTTCTCTAAGGAACTCCATGCGGTTGGGCGATGTCAGGAGAATAACAGTAGATTTTTGAAGCGCAACATAGTTTAATTCAGCGGGAAAGCTAATGATCATAAATCCCTTTCGTCAAAAGGGGATGAAGATCCAGTGCGACTTTAAATTCGTACTGTTATCCCACCATTGATTGTAGCTTTGGTGCCCTCTATAACAAACCACTGTGGCGGTCGGCAACTGGGTACAACAAAAGGAGAGCAGGAGCCACTGAAGTCTGAAGTTTTGGATCAACTTTTCAGACTTTCCACCCTCACTATGTTAACGCGCTCACGTCATTCTGTCTTTCACCAAGTTGAATATTACCGGTAAAAATACCTGGAGAGGTGGGTCAAGTTTTGAGAGGGTTGAGAACAGTGCAAGACCAACAAGGCCCATCTGAGCTCCGCACACGGAGTTGGAGACACGCACGCGAGTGGGCGGTGCAATAAGCTTCCTATTTTGTTGAACGGAAGGAGATTTACCTGCAGTGGGTGGGTCGTTTCCGAACTTCTTCCATGAACGCATAGCCTACAGGCAAATACTTAAAGCAGTCTCTTTATGCTTGAAAAATTGCGGAAAATTAGAAAATATGGAGTGGTGACGGCTGAGTAACTTAGATCTCCTACACCAACACCTCTTTCCTACCTATGCACCAGCATGGTTCTGTGGGGGGGGGGGATTTAGGCATCTGTGGAGACATTGGAGAATCCTTCGTTTCTGAGGGGAAGACTGAACTGCAGAAAGAAGAATTGCAAGAGCGACAGATATTGGGTTGTCCGAAAAGTTCCCGCCGATTTTTGATTCATCTTTGAATGAAAATTCCTAGAAGAAGGAATCCATTGATTGGACAATATATCCTCCATTCTGTTCAGTAAGGCTTCGCCATCTTCCTGTAGGTTCCAGTTCCCCTCTTCCATAGAAGGTTCCAGACTTAAAATCGAAAAACCCACTCAGGTGCTTTTTGCAGTCCTCCAGCGAATTGAACGATTTTCCATTCGAAGAATTTTGCAGAAATCCAAACAAGTGGTATTCTAACGGTGCTATGTATGGACTATAATGGGGGTGTGGTGAGACATCCCACTCGAGCTTTAGCAACTTTTGACGAGTGGCCAAAAATACGTGTGGTCTGGAGGTACCCTGTTGGAAGATTACGCCCTCACAATTGGCCACATCGGGTCGCTTTTGGTCCATCGCTGCCTTCATAGTTTCTAGCTAACTATAGTACCTTTCCTAAGTCATCTTTTGATTGTGCGACAACAGCTCATGGTAAGTGATTTCCTTGAAATCCCATCAGCAACTTGGCATAGTCATCCGCACCGGGATTTTGACTTTTGCAGCGGTTTGTGACGGCTTTATAAGGTGGCTACACGATCATTTCCGCTCCTCATTGCTGTACACAATCCGATTTTCGCCGCTCATGCGTTTCAGAAACGGTTCATTTTTATTTCGCTCGAGCAACGAGTCGCACATGGAGGCGCTGTCCATCGCATTGCGCTCGCTCCATTCGCGAGATATCTGGACATCAAGGCGCTTTACAAAACCAAGCGTCTGCAGATGACCATGGATGGTTAATTTCGAAACACTAAGCCCTTTTCCTACTCCACGAGCAGTGATGTGCGGATTTGCTTCGGTTATCATTTTGAGTTGATCGTTCAAACTGATGATAGTCTCCCTAAGGGTTGCCGGTCTTTGAAGGCAAATTCACACCGTTTGGATTCCGCAAACTAGTCATGCACTGTACGTTCCTCTAGGGCATGGTCTACTCAAACGTCATATATCTTTCATGCGGCTTGAGCCGCATTCTGGGCCTTGCGGTAGGAGAAATACTTCAGATGCCAAAAATGCGCGCAGTGGTTCTCCATTTTCATACGAGTCCTGTACAGACAAACTTCGACAAATGTTGACAGAATCTCAACAGGAATATAGAAGAGGATCTACTCTTTCAGAAAACATATAACTTTATTAGGTTGGTTCCTTGATCTTTTGAACAACGGTTGATAAATCCGGGGTATCAAAAATCGGCGGGAACTTTTCGGACAACCTAATAGATATGTAGTAGCTCAAAAGTACGATTGTGATGAATAATCTGATTATTTGGCAATTTACTTATCAGAAGCGATAACTTGCAACTGGACGAGTGGTCGGAGGCTCAAAGTTCTTGACAACGCCTAGAGAGCGCGAGCTCCAGTTGGAGTCATACCTGTTATTTGATCCAGGAAGGAAGGAATCCTGCTCATTAAGGTTCGACAGGGGCAACACCGTCAAAGAGCCCCTGCTTCACTCACTCATAGCTTGGGATAACGAAAGAAGTTGAGGGTGGGTTCGTACCAAAAAAGACAACCACAGCATGCAACACCACACCTGAGTATGGTTCTGAAGTCTTCCGAGTTTCATACCGATTGTGAATGCGAGAAAGGAGAGCTCAGGTGCTGGTCTTGTACATTGGATGGATGTACGATCAACATGAGCGTTCGTTTGAATATTCAAATCCAAATTAGCAAGAATCAGTGCTTTGCAATGATACGTATGATACGACACTAAAACGAAACAATTTTTCTTGAAATACATAGGTCCTCGGTGGATCGTCTCGCAAGAAAAACTAGCAGACGCGGTCATCCTTTCCGCAGAATAGGTGGTAGGAGCAAAATCACAAAACTAAGCACATCTCATGTAGAATTTACAGGTCTCAAAAAAGATAGTTATTTTGGTTCAAGAAAGAGAAAAGTAGCAAGCAAAAAAAGGAAAAAGGAAAAGATGGTGAAAGAGCTGGGAGAATTGTGACATGGTTAATGTCAAGAACGACTTCGATCAATTATGGAAACTGTGTAGCAAACGGTGCCACCTGGCCACTTATATGTACATTTGTGATCTACAATGTGATCTGCAAATTCGTTGTTTTAGACCTACAAAGTTACTTTTCTAGGCGTACATGGGCAGCAGAATCATGGCGTACTCCTAAAGGTGGATAGATATACGTTGTACTGGTAATATCTAAAGAGGTAGTCGGGCATGATTCATGCACGGGTTAGGAAATGAGCAGCTGGATCACACCTTGGGTACGTGGAATATGAACTCTATCGTTTCGAAGTAGATGGAAGAGCATACTCTGGAGATGGCAAACACTTATTTAAAACACGATAGCGCTCAAAAGTCTTCGGCCAAGCGCTTCTACGCTTTTTCATTCAAAACTTTCTCTTAGTGGAGCACGCGGAATTTTGATATGCTTAACTAAAGCATGTTCGAAAACGAAATTCATTTCATGCCCTCATGGTACATGTGAAAGAAACATCAAAAACAAACAAACACAACTGAAGATATACCTAAAACATGATTAATGAACAACTATGGGAACACAATTAGATACAACAACTAATGGAGATCATTAGAAAATCAAAATATTACACGGAAAACTCTCGAAATGCAATTGGAAACATTCCAGTTCCGTAAATAGCAGTGCATTTTTTTGTGAGCAACGTAGTTTAATTTAGCTTGGAAAAACTCGTGTTCACAAATCCACTTTGTCAAAAGCGGATAAATATTTGGTGCGATTCCGAATTCGTGCTGTTATCCCACCATTCATGGTAGCTAGAGTGCCCTTCATAAAGAACCTCAGTAGCAGTACATAGTACATTAAATGAGCTACCACAACACCTTTGTTACATGTACAACGCATGAAAAAAGGCCACAGACAAGGACATGGGTGGGCCGTGTCGATGCTCAGTTGCCTAGTGCTACCTTTTGTAGTTATAAACCATCTGCTGCAACTATTGTGAAACAGATGCATATTATTTTACGATTAGCAGTGATATGCCGAAAAAGAACATTCAAGGAATCGAGACAGAGGCTTTCGTTTTTGTGTCTTCCAAGACCCATTCAGCTATGAACGAGAGTCACTAAAATCTACAGCTCTAATATTAATCTTTCAAACTTTCTGTTCTTACTATGCATAGCACGCTCGCGTCTGTTCGTCTGTCACGATATTCGATATCACCATAAGAAGCACCTGGAGAAGTTGAACGAAGTTTGGAATGGGTTGGGCATAGGGCAAGGTCAACAAAGCACATATATGCCCAGCGGAGCTCCACCCACGGTGCTCATAGTGTGCGGGCCAGATGAGCAAATCTTCATAATTGGTTTCTAATAGCTCAGATGCCGGGGAGAATGGGCAAAGGTAAGGGATGGGTCAACAAACGAGGTAAAGGGACTTTTTGCATGAATTCATGGCCTATAGCCTTCTTTTCAGGGAAGAGCCAGATCAATAGACTCACCTCTATTTGAGGCGTTTTTTTGTGGTGATGCACGTCTGAGCGTGAGGAACTTTCGATAAACACTACCTGAAAGAGCGAAAACTACGTGATTTCGGAGTGATATCGTAACACAAAGAGGGGAGCTTTCGACATTCGAATGTCATACGTAACAAAAGGGCAGACAATATTGATTCGTAGATAAAAAAAAGTAACATAAACAGAGTTATGTTGAAGCTAGCTCCGTTAAAAATAAATTTCAGAACAAAAACTCCGAGATAGTTGAATGTCCCTGTGAAAAAAAGTATGTACTATGAAAATAATCGGATATAAATAAGAGCGAGTGGAATGAGCGAATAAACTCGTCAAGACCAAAATGTTGTTTGTCCTTGTAATCTTATGTTTAGCGATTTTGAGAATCCAGGGTGCGGGTAAGTGGTTTTTTTATACCAAACCATGTTACTAAGTCTTTCCGCTTCTTTCACTCGCATAACATCTGTCTTTTTAGAAGATAAACTGCCTACATACTTGAGGGATACGTTCGAGGAGATCAACCAGCAATACAACGGAAATCTAGTGAGTCTGTCCGTTGGAGTCAGCTTGACGGCATAGACTCCCTCGGCATCACTTCATAGTAATTTATTTACATGTCAAAACAGTTGAGATAGGAGTGGGATAGTAGCGATTGAGCACCGCTAAGAATGCATGATTCAGGGATTAGGTCTAGCATCTATATCCGCCTAGGTCAAGAAAGCTTTCAGGAGTGGTGCCACCTACCGCTTATAACCCACCCTCCGTGCATTCCAAAGAGGAGCTCGCTCATTAAAATGGACAGAAACTTTTAGTTGTCCGAGTTTCATATGGATTGACATGATGTTCAGAAATGGAATGAATGTCTCGCGAACAAGGCACTTGAGGAAGCCACTAATCCACAGAGCGTTGTAGCTTATTTGAAGATAAGGGGTTACAAGTTGGTATTTGCTGGTTCACATAAATTTCTTCGTTTTTTCACGAGAACGTCCTTCAGGAAATTCTCGAAGAAGGATTACTCAACACAAGAAGACAAAGTACGTGCGGCTTTCAAAAATCCCTTCGACAGGATGGGAACCAGGGTGAGTTGAGCCCATTAAGAATTCTTATTATCCACTACACACACCAAACTCCAGTTGATAAAAGCGTGGTCCCTGTCTGATGAGCTAAATTGTAGGGTTAAGAATACATGATAGAAACATTATCGGAGTCAGACATACGTTCGAAAGCTCCCGGGAAGGTTTCCCATTAGCTACTCTTCTGTAAACTGTTTCTTTGTTTTCAATGTGTTCTTGTATAAATCAGTGACCGGAAACTGAGCAGTGGTCCGTTCTAGGTCAGCCGTCTTCCGGAAGGAACAATTTATGGATGTAACGGCGTCGTCGACACAGATGGAGCCAACCGTATCTTCGCTGTCGCCTGTGTTTACAACAACACGAAACTGAGGACAGTGCGTGCCTGAATTTCTCAATGAAGTGATAAAACAGTTTGAATGAAAAAATCCAATTGTGTTAAAATGTAAGTTAAAGAGGCTCATAACGCAACAACGCGGAAAGCGGCAGGCAAAGTGAATCTTCGTCGATTCTCTACCTACACTGGTGAAGTTTGATCGACTGCAGTAGACATCTACCGACTCTCTTCTAAATGTGGCACTAGGTTCATGTCTACGTAGTAATAGTAGTGATGAAAAAAATTTAATAACGAACAACACATACTTTTCGATACTAATCTGAAATCTTTATAATTACCGAGCTCTAATCCTTAATGACTCTGAGGTAAGTTTCATCCCTTACTGCCTCATTCTTAATCGGACGGATCGTTCTGCACGCAAAAGCAGCGAATAAGGTTGGCCTTCTCCCTACAATACTACTTTTCCTACTAAATAGATAGACAAGAGATCATGTACTCGATACACCTTATTTGACAGTGATAAGTCTCAAGAAAGTGACGGTTACCTACGTGCAGCTAGACACATTTAAGGTACGCTCTGAAACTTCTTGTGTTTTTCTCTTCCCATTAATCTAGCCCCGTCGTCCGTTCACCTGTAGCCGTCCTCTTCGATCTATTACATCCTCAACAGCGATGCATGTATTAGTTCTGGTAAAGCTTTGAGAAGCTTCGATCGACTACCTTTCTAAACCCCTTCTTTACAGCTCGTGTACAAACGAGTGGGAATAACTTCTAGGAATAATCACAGGTCGTATCTTGACGCCCAAATAAGACTTTTTGGGAAGTGCGAATTGAAGCGAGGCCGCGCCTACTTCAGTCCATTTACGCCCCCTCACAGGTCATTGGTCATCGACGGATTATTGAAGGCAGTGAGAGCTTTATATCACCATTGATGAGTATACATTGTTCGTTGTTAATTATTTTCGATTACTATCACTGCTCCACAGCTTTCCTTCAGTTAGGGCTTGCTCTCAGGATCTTTTGGCGTCGCGCCCGATAGCCCAACCGCCTGGAGATCTTGTGAGAAAGCCCTAACTGAGTATGTGACCTGCCTCTACAAAAGCCCTAACTGAGAGCAATGTAGTTATAATTTTCTCAATAAACTGGCATGGCAGCTGCAGAGCACAGAACATGAAAAGACACTGAAGTGCGCCGACAACATGAATTGTAACCCGGTCAGATGGGAATAACGCGCACCTTTCCTCGAGACCGACTTTGATGGTGTGTAATTGGACAAGATTCAATACGACACTTTTCAAGGTACCCAATGCAGAAACGGATCCACCCCATAAAGTCAGAACCGAACAACATGATTCGATACTCCGTAATAGGGGTCATCTCCTTCAATAAAATACACAGAACGCTGCTTTGTTGTGAAAGTTGATAGAGTCAAAAGTCTTTACATTGCACACTCAAGTGACCGAAAATGCATCTGGAGCCGAATTCTGCTCAATACAGCGTCTGACTCAAAATCTCATTGTTTTCAAACTTGCCTCTCATAATTTTCCTTTCTGTAGGATTTCCTATCGAAAGGCTTTCCATCCTCTCTCGCTTCATTCTTGAACCAATCTAACCTGACTGAATAGGTTACATCATCACCTCCTACAAGGGTTCTACAAATAAGTACAATTACAAACCTCCATCTTTAGCATGCGTACACAGGAGCGATGTGCTCAATCGATGTGTCCGCCGCAGACTGCACCATGGACAATGGGACTGGCGATCAGTGGTCTTCAGCGAACTGGCTCCTCACATTAACTTTAATTTCTCTTATAACGGTGGTTGGAAATGATTGATTCCTGGACCATAATGCCTCAAGATTCTCTAGGAGGCTGTGTGATTCGCGCCTCCGCTGTCAAACTCTCGTACTATGCCTTTGCCACGCGGTCCGGTAAAACACCTTTTATCGCATGCACGTTCACCTCAAACTTGGGTAATTCAACAAATCGGCAATCATTCACATAATATTTCTAACGAGAACATTAAGCCCTACAGAAAACCTTGCGCCCCCTTGTCTTTCTTGCACCTCCTTTTGCCGGCTTGCTCGTCAAGCTCGACTGCCTCTCTAGCGATCGCGCCCCCTATTTAATCCTGCTTATCAGTCCTCCCATCTGGAATGCGGCATGCTCCCGAGGTGACAACAATAATATTTTCTACCTACTATAGCTTATCGATTAATGATTTTTTTCTATGAGAATAAGACTCTTAAAACAACACATTGCTAACTACAACAATAGTACAATAATAATACAATAACTACGGCCTTTTGATCACGTTAGTGATACTGTGAGCTCAACTGCTACTTGAAACCATGAAAAAATTACACGAACACCTAATAAAAAATATAAATAGCACAGGAGCACGATATAGTGTGGCCCGGCGGCGGGCCACGCGATCGTTAAAGGCACCGTTCTCTTAAATTTGGGCAATCCAGATCATGATGAAAAATGGAAGACAAGATCGAAAATAGTGCGATTAGGTGAGGAAATTGCGTGCATCAGTGTTTTCAAAGTGAAAAAAGGCTTCGAAAAACCGTTAAAATGGGGGCTGGATGAGAATGAAACAAGAAAAATGAAGAAGGTGGGGCGCCCGGACGAGCTAAACAGTGCGTTTCACTGCGCGCGTGTGGGTCCTGGTGCGAATAACAGACAATGGTAAGCCAAAATTCATTCACTCATAAGCATAAATAAACAAAAAAACCCTAGTAGCAGCAAAAGTAGCTCACCCTTTTCAGCCTCTAGGAGTAGGAAATTAAATAAGGGATCGCGGCAGCAAAAAGAAAAACAGAGGAAAAAAGAATGGGAGAAAAACATCGCCTCGTCACTTGGCGATTAGCTGATTGTGCGTGGGTCCTAGAACGAATAATAGCAATCTGTATTGTCTCGACACTCGTCTAACGCGACACCGATCGAGGGGCGGGAAAGCGAACTACGGCAACAACGGGGCTTCCACAATACCCTAAGCGCCGAGATTGTGCAAGCGAGAGGGTCCCTTCTACCACCAATGGGGGGGGGGGGGGGGAGGGGGCGCTGAGTATTCCTAAAGGAAGAACTCAGTAACCACCGACCGTCTGCCTCCCTCCTCCCCTTAGCGCTATCCCGACTGCCACGACGGCACGCTGGCGGACTATTAAGGCAGCCAATGGGTTAAACCTATCCATTGTTATTTCATGAGAAAATTTTCGAAGTGCTTGATAAACATATCGATTTTGTATAGAACAGTAGATTTTTGAAGCCCCAACATGACTCAATTTAGCGGGAAAACTAATGATCATAAACACCCTGTTGTCAGAAGAGAATAAAGATCTAGTGCGACTTTAATTTCGTACTGTTATCCCACCACTAATAGTAGCTACGGTGCCCTTTATAACGAACCACTGTGGCGGTCTGCAATTGGGTACAACAACAGGAGAGCAGGAGTGACCATAGCTTGAACTTCCGAAATATCTTCTCAAACTTTCTATCCTCACTATGCTTAACGCGCTCGCGTCATTCTGTCTTGAGTTGAATATTACCGGGAAAAATACCTGGAGAGATGGGTCATGTTAGGAGAGGGTCGGGCATAGAGCCAGACCAACAAGGCCCATCTGAGCTCTGCACACGGAGGGGAGACACGCACACGAGTGAGCGATGCCATAAGCAAACTTCTAATTTTGGTTTCAAAACAACCCAGACGGCCGGGAAAAATGAGCAGAGGTGAAGGATGGGTCAACAAATCAACGGAAGGAGATCCACCCGCAGTGAGCGGATCGTTTCCGAACTCATTCCATAGATTCAAAGCTTATCTTGAAGATCGATCTCACATCAGATCGGAAAATTCATCTCTGTCTAATATGTATATACAGTGCCTTTCTAGATGATGAAGCCACATCTGATTTTTCCAGGAACTCACAGTATGCGATGTTTCTGAAAAAAAACAAACATTTTTTGGTGAATATTTCATTAAAGGTTGCTTTTCTAAGCTCCAAATGATACTGCCACTAACAAAACCAATTAATTTAATAACAACATACAACAAGGATGGAAAGTTGCAAAGTCAATAATCAGTTGGTCCGCCATTCCTCGGAATTGCTTCGAAAATACGGTGGTCTAGCCCAAATGAAGACTATCAATCAGCTCCTTGTCAACTTGGTGCCATGCTTTGATGATCACTTTTTTTACCTCTTTGACGCTTTGGAATTGCTTGTTTTGAGCGTGAATCTACCGCACCATGAAGCCCCATACATTTTCCATCGGATTCAAATCGGGGCTGTTCGCCGGCCAGGGCGGAAGCCCAACTCAATGCCGAAAGAACCAAGTCGGGTGCTCCTGCTGAGGTGAAATGAGGCGTTATCTCGCATAAAAACAATATTTTGGTGCCGATTCTGACGCTAGAAAGGGAGAAGTGCACGGCGATAACAGTTCGGTGAAGGAACGAGTTGATCTTCCGCGGTACAAGCATGAATGGATACGCCTGCTCGATGAAGTCGCAGCCCAAACCATGACTCCTCCTCCCTTAGAGTTCCGTCAAGAAAACTGAAGTTTTTCCTTCCTCAGGTCGTGCCAATAGAATCGGTTCCACTCTGGACCATCACAATTGAACTTCTTTTCATGGGAAAAAACGATCAGAAAAACAAAACCCATCAAGAGAAGGTAGGTCAAATGTCAGCACATGAAGAGCACCTCACTCCACTCGGTTTGGCTGCACCTTCTGGCAAAAACGACCCGATTATCTCGATGTCTTTTTGTCATGGAGGGCGCCTTACGCATTTCCCGCTTGACGAAAAACTTGGACTCTCCGACCGCCTTTCAAACAGTGCTTTTGAGACATTGAGGTTCAGAGGCGATTGGATTTCGACAGAGGACTTGAAGTAGTTCGAAGGTTCCCTCAGCATACGGCGCTTGTCTCTGTTAGACAGCAGCGAATGACATCGTCATCGATCCGAATCTCGCGCGATTCGGCGATTCGACAGTCTCTGCTCCTTTTTCGCGAGGATTTGACCATTCTCGAATTTCGGGAACGACTTTCTTCTTCCCATTGCCTGAAAATGTCGAACATTACGTGAACAAAGCAATTCCGTTTCGTTGAACTAAAACACGACACGAAAACATGAAGTGGCTGCATCATTTGGAGACGTTGGCAAAGCACCCTTCACTGAAAAGTTGACCAAAAAATGTTTCTGTTTCCAAGCTGAAATTTAGTGATAATGTGCGAATTGCAATTCAGATTTGACACATTTTTTACTTCGGCACTTTTTCAGAAACATCGTATACTGTGAGTTTCCGTAGGAATTAGGGGTGGCTGTATCATTTGGAGACGCACTGTACTTTGTTGTGACGCGCGCGTGAGTGTGCGGAGCCCAACCGGTTCAGGCAAACGGATTTCCAAAGTGCGAGAATTACGCAATTTAGCAGCGATATGGCAATACAAAAGGTGGAGCTTCAATCCTCCAACAATATTCATAACAAAAGGCAGGCTATATTGATTTTTAGAGAAAAAGTAACATAATAACAGCTCAGCTGAAGACAGTCTATTTGGCAAATGAATTTCAGAACAAAGGCCTTGAACTGTTTGATTGCCTATTGTGAAAAAAGGATGGCCCATAGAAATCATCGGATATAAATAAGTGGGACTGGGATGAGCACAAACAGATTCGTCACAATCAAGATGTCCTTCGTACTTCCATTGCTGTGCTTAGGTTTGGTGACTTTGGGAACCCAAGGTAAGTTTTTTTTTTCATATTGAGCATATATACGACATCTTTCTGTTTCTTTGACTCACACAATTCCGCCTCTTTCAGGTTCTGAACTGCCTTCAGATTTGAAAGCTACTTTCGAGGAGATCAACAAGAAATACAACACACATCTAGTGAGTCTTTCAGCTGAATGGCATGGACTCCCTTGGTACCACATCATTGTGATTTGCCTTTTTTTGGAATCACTGGAGTAAGATAATGCGAAGAAGCAGCGATAATTATGCATGGTTCAGAGATCAGATCTAGTGACCATAACCGTCTTGGTCAACAGAGCTTTTCGATATTATAGCCCTAGACCTGTCTGAGAAGGTAGGAGCAGGAGCATAGACTTGCTCATTGGCTACCGCCTACACTCCGGGTCAAACACATAATAAACTATGGACGTTGAATGCTAGATGCATTCTATAGAGGGGTTCGATCACTCTAATAGACAGCACAGTCAACAGAATGACTGAGTTTCAAACTGATTAATATGACATTCAGGAATGGAATGATGCTCTCGCAACCAAGGCACTTGACGAAGCCAACAGACCACATAGCGTGGCGGCCTATTTGAAGATCAGGGGTGACAAGTTGGTTATTTGCTGGATTGCATGTACTCCTTCATTTTCCAGGAAAATATTTGAACATTCAGACATTTCTCAAAGAAGGATGACTCAACACTTGCAGACAAAGTACGTGAGGCTCTCAAGAATCCCTTCGACAGGATGGGGAAACGAGTGAGTTGAACTACTCAAGAACGATCAACATCCACTAGAACACTACAAACTCTAGTCGATTCAGTTTAGATTTAGTTGTTCAGAAAAAAAACACTCCCAAGAGCTAAGTCGTAGGGCTAACAATCCATGATGGGAACAGATTCAGGCGTACATTCAAAAATCCTTGTCAGACGGCGTCCCTTGCTGCTGTCGAATTTGACGCCTTCACGATAGATATCGATAGTGCTGCGTTTGAAAAAAATAAGATACTCAGTGATTAATCCTTTTAAACGTTTCGCTATGTACCATTTTTTCACTGTCGTTAGCTCATGCAGAATGACGGCTGAATATTGCGAAAGAGACCGCTCGCTCTGCTGCCCTCGAAGCAGAGCGACGATCTCTTTTGTAACATCCCCTTTCTTTCGTAAACCTATCCGGAAGGGATCGACATCGATGCATCCAGCCCACTCCCTCACGAACGGTTCTTTTTTAATCCACATTCCTTGTGTTCTTCACCAGAGATAGGAAACAACCAATGTTCTGTTCTAGGTTCACCATCTTCCCGAAAGAACAATTTATGGATGTAACGGCAACTTGGACACAAATGGAGCCGATCATATTATGTCTGTCGCCTGCGTTTACAACAACCCGAAAATGAGAACACTGCGTGTCTGAATTTCTCAACAAATAAATTAAGTTAATAAAGTACTTCAGATGAAAAAAGAACATTGAATATAATGAAATACTAATAAAATAGGCTAATAATGCGGCAACAGGGAAAGCGCTGAGCAAAGTGAGGCTTCGTCATTTCTCTGCCCACCACTAGGGATGTTTGATTCAGTGCAGTGGAACTCTACCGACTTTATTTTCAACGTGGCCCTAGTTCCCCTATCAGCAGTAGTACCAGTAATCACAAACAACTAATGACGATAAGCAAACTGAAATTCTGATCTTATAAAGCACTTGTTGTGGATTCATAACCATATCTATGTTTATAATAGAACTAGCATTTATAACAATGATCGATAACATGTTAGTTCAACATATTAACCATAGGCATAACTTGACATGAGTATCTCTTGAGTTGAGACCACAGGCATGACCTGGCGGTATCATAAGTGTGCAATCAAGTAGGTAACTTAAGTTCTGCCGTTGGCGCGGTCCGCTCTTTCATTCCCCGATCTTGAGTACCGCCACCGGCCCCCTAAGGTCCAGTGGCGATGCGGTATCTGAGGACCGCCCACATATTGTGTATATAAACCCCGTGAATGTTCTATTATGGTCGATCCTTATACTAACACGTCGTAATAAATATTACACGTCACTGGTTAAGACCTCCATTGGCTAACTAGCCAAATTGGTGCATCGGCCTTGGGTTCAAACCCACAACTAACCACACTCTTTTGCGCTAGCTCTCTTTACAGAGAGACAAAAGAGCCCAGTTCTTCTTTGCGAGTCCTCCCCGGAGGAACCAGAAGAGCGAAAAACTTCAACTAACATAGATATGGTTGTGAATCCACAACACTGGGGCGGGGCGAAAATTAGCGGTAGCTACATTGTACAACAGTGTTACCTACATAAAATTAACTGTGCATCAATGCATATACTATATTAGACAAGCGAATATCAATGCAACTATGTGACAACAATGTTAAATATCTCAATACAATCTTCATTATTTATGAATAGAATGACTTCATTGACAAATGTTCGTCGCTGTCGTTTGCAGGCGTCATCGTTAGCTTGGTACGCTGGCGTTGAAAGGAACTTGGTTCTTTGCAGCTCTTAGTGGCTGGCGTCTCACGGGAGCGTTAGATTTTTTCCTCGATGTTGATGACGGTTTTCTTGGAGTAGTGGCTCTTGCTCGATGTGTTAAAGACTCCTTATTTTGGTCGTGTGATGAAGAGTGTATTTTCAGAAGAGAAAGTTGATTGACTGGTCGCTGAGCAATTCTCTCCATTGATGCTTGAAGTATGGCGCTCCGAATTTGGCAGTTCGTTGCCTGGTGTCCAATCATACAGCAAAACTCGCAACATCGTTTCGTCGGGACCATAGGACACTGAAGTGCGCCTTTTCGAGGCAATTCCGTCTGCGTTACTTGCTGCGCCCTTAGGTCCAGTGTATGCATCCTTTCATTGAGTCGTCGCAAGCTGCCCTCCATCCTATTTGGCTTCCGCTTGATCTCGTTCACGCTATTCAGTAAAGCATAGAACGTGTCGCGAGGGTCCTTGTTCGAGAAGACGTCCTTGTCATTTTGCGATACTGAAGGGGTTTGCAAGGTAGCTTTCGGTTTACCTATAGGCCCTTTCTTCTTCCGTGGTGTTTCTTTTGAAAGAATTTGGCTGACCTGCTTTAAACGTACTTTTGCAGCTGAACGGCGGATTGGAGTAGGATCTCCGATGTTGGCAGGAATTGCTTCTGCTTCAGAGATATTTATGCCCGTTTTGGAGTCACCTTTTGACGAAATGACAGGAGCAGATACTATGAGCGAGCTATACTGTGCACCTCTTCCTTGCTTCATCGAGCTGGGCGTGGTGCTAGTTCCAGTGATCGTGTACCCGAAGATAGTGGGCGTGAGCATCAATCCAGATGGTAGTTTAATAGCTGCCGAATTGTGGTCGAGAATCCTGTGCAGCAGATCCTGTCCAATAAGTATATCAGGAGATACATTTGCTGGCAGAAGACTACGTTGCGCAATTGGAATTTTCTTCTTCGTTATGAAGCTTCTGTCTACCTCCGACAGCTTGGCAGTTCTCGTAGGTGCTATCAAGGTGTCCTCGGTCAAGACTGATACATGTTTCAGCTTCTTTGCGCTACGAAGACTCTTCAATGTGATCCGGACTTCGCCAGGTTGGGAAGTTTTTTGTAGGCCTCTCATTCCAACAGCAGTGTATGATGTAGTACCGAGCGATGGGAGCTTAACTGATGTTCCAAATGATGATTTGATGAAGCTACGTTGAGCTCTCGAATCTATGAGAAGAGTTACAGCTCGATAATCCATCTGGTATTCATCGAAAATTCGAGCTGAAGCTATATTTGGCACATATTGTCCACTAGCTGGTTGGTTTCGCTCAGTTTTCATATTCCTCTGAGAAGTAGTGGTTGGAAAGGCTCGTTCTATTCCGCTTTCCTGTAGCTGGTTGTGCGATCTTGGCGGATGTTTTGAGCTGCTGTGATTTGCCAAAGTTGTGCATATTAAAGCTGTTTGAGAACTTGCAATTGAAGATGGATATTGAGAACAACTCAGTGTGTTTGCCGGTTGCGATCTGCTTCCATTAGAGGTGCAGAGTGATGAATGGTGATCTTCATTGCATTTGGGGCACTTGCTTACAGTGGGGCACAGTCTAGAATTGTGTCCATTGACGAAGCACCTCCAGCATACTCTTTGCCTTCTGGCTCCTGCTCGCCGCTCCTCTGGTGAGCTGCATTTGCTGCACTGCTGTGGAAGATGTGTTTCTCCACAAAGACATGCTGGTTTGTTCCTGTGGATCGAGGGTACTCTGCTACTGATGAATCGGTCCTGATGGACTTTGAAGTTGCTTTGTTTGGTTTGCTCGGCACCGAATAATGTCCTTGTCGTGAGTTCCGTTGTTTCCTTCAAGGTGATTATTTCATCGATGGAGTCCATGATTTCGTTCACGTTGAACGCATTTCCAGCGTCATTTTCTTTCCTTATCACTTTGCTACCGATCGATTCCGTAAATTTAGACAGGATAAGACGTCTCCACATTCGATCTGCATTCATTTGTAGTCCCGTTTGCTCCAGATGGGTTATGCGAGAAGAAATTGCGGCGAGAGTTTCACGGCAACTCCTCGGATTTCCTTGAGCTCGCGGCAAACGTTCTATTTCATTGATCAAAATTCAAAATGTTTCTTCAATATGCTGATGGCAACGGCATACTTTTCTCCCACGACTGGGACACTGCTAATTGAAGCGGCCGCTTTCCTTTCAGAGCCTGCTTTAAGAATAAGAACTTTTCTTAGTCGCTCAAATCGTCGTCGCTGTGTATTAGCGATTGGAAAACGGACCAGAACGCATTAAACTCCATATAGCTCCCTGCAAATGTGGGAACTTCCAGTAGCGGACGCCTTACCCGAACGTTTCGTTCTTGGGGAGCCATCGTGCCATTTGACCACTCCTGACAGCTGCTATGGCTGCTGGCTACAGAATGGTTGTGCTGGGATGAGGTAATCAATGAGTCTTGTTGTAGTAGCTCCTCTTTTCTGAAGTCTATTTTATTCAGCCACTGTATTGCCGAAATTTCCAGGATGTTGGAATCGGCCTCTAGATGCTTGTTCAGATCTAACATGAGCTTCTCACGTTCCTTGTGCTCTTGCCGTCCATTAATTGTTTCGATGGCTTCTTTGACGCAGGCATCATGGAACTGCTTCGTTGCATTTATGCTCCTCGCGAGGTGGTTCAACAGGGCAGTTTTTTCCCTGATGTACGCCTTGCATTCCTCAATTTGTAGAGGGAATGCGAATCTTTGGTTGAACTGCATGACTTCTGGCTCATTAGACCTGAGCAGAGTGCAAGCATTGGTGATCTTTGTTTTGAACACTTGAATTTCGGCCATTTCTATAGCTCTTACTTGATTCAAATGTCCACTTTGTAGTAGATGAGCGTCACAACGGCTTTTCGGAGCTTTCGTTGGTTCCGCTGTAGATTTGATCCTGCCACGCGGGTCTTTCGTTGTTTTGTAGCTTTTATTTGATTTCCAAGTGTTGGAAATCAGTGAACTCAAGTGAATGGAAACGTAGAAATTACTTCTTCTGGTTTCTCCGAAGAGAACGCGCAAGGAAGAAGTTTTTTTCCGAACCTTCTGGTTCCTCGAAAGAGGACTTGCAGGGAAGAGTTCTGTTTTCAAGTGATCAGGAACGTAGAAGGTACTCTTTCTGGTTTCTCCGGAGAGAACACGCAAAGAAAGAAGTGATTGAGGTCTTCTGGTTCCTCCGGAGAGGACTCGCAAAGAAGATTTTGTTTCTAGGTGAGTAGAAACGTAGAACCTACGCCTTCTGGTTTCTCCGAAGAGAACGCGCAAAGAAGTTGTAGTTTTTTTCCTCTTCTGGTTCCTCCGGGGAGGACTCGCAAAGACGATTTTGTTTCTAGGTGAATAAAAACGTAGAACCTACGCCTTCTGGTTTCTCCGAAGAGAACGCGCAAAGAAGTTGTAGTTTTTCGCTCTTCTGGTTCCTCCGGGGAGGACTCGCAAAGAAGAACTGGGCTCTTTTGTCTCTCTGTAAAGAGAGCTAGCGCAAAAGAGTGTGGTTAGTTGTGGGTTTGAACCCAAGGCCGATGCACCAATTTGGCTAGTTAGCCAATGGAGGTCTTAACCAGTGACGTGTAATATTTATTACGACGTGTTAGTATAAGGATCGACCATAATAGAACATTCACGGGGTTTATATACACAATATGTGGGCGGTCCTCAGATACCGCATCGCCACTGGACCTTAGGGGGCCGGTGGCGGTACTCAAGATCGGGGAATGAAAGAGCGGACCGCGCCAACGGCAGAACTTAAGTTACCTACTTGATTGCACACTTATGATACCGCCAGGTCATGCCTGTGGTCTCAACTCAAGAGATACTCATGTCAAGTTATGCCTATGGTTAATATGTTGAACTAACATGTTATCGATCATTGTTATAAATGCTAGTTCTATTATAAACATAGATATGGTTGTGAATCCACAACAGCACTACTCCTCGCTGACTTGTACTGGAACAATCAATTGAAGACTTGTGGTGGTGGAAAAGGTGTTCAATGTTCAAGCTACAATGTTCAGGTGAAGTTCCCCTTCGCATTCGGCCAGTTTGTACGAGACTCACTTGGAAGGACGGAATTAACCTCTTGTATACTTACAACCCCCTGCCCTCCCCTCCTCCTCACGCCAGCACGGAAGCAACACGTCAGTAGGTATCTGGCTGAAGGTAAACCGACAATTATCAGACAACGACGACTACAGAGCTAAGAAAGCTGATGTCGTCTGAGCTGCTAGTGCCAGTGACTGAAAGCCTTTCAGTGTTACCCATTATCGTTTCTGGAACGCACTCATACTCGACTTTCATTGGCGATCTTAGTGGCGTTTTGAATGTGTATGTGGCCTACATAAAGCGTTGTGATGGTCAGTGTCGCTGTGCAAGTCAATACTTCCACCCTCTCATTTCAGACGAACCTGATAGTAACAGACTGACAACGAAAAGATATGGAGCTTGACTAGCCTGGATGAGTAGCCTTGCTTGGGTAACAGTGTATCCCTTCCTACTACGCCACCTCTGCCCAGTAGTTGCTAGCAATTACATGAATATGTAAAAGCCTCTGCTTTTTAGTGTGTCTTAGCAAAGCTTCACAAAGAATACTAGATATTTCTTATGGCCTCGGCCGAGATGATGTCTGATCTTCCGGCCTTGCCGCCTGCGTCAGAGTAATCGACATACAGAAGAAGACACGTCAGCCGGATGAAAATTAAACATCTCGACGGAATACTACAAGAAGGCTCGCATCGAGACATCATGTCAAGATGCACCAGTATCCCATCACGGTCTTTTTTCAAGGGTCTTGATCATCCTAACAGTGTTATCAAACACGCAGCACTTAATAAAGTCGTTGTTTTGAAAAAAATCAGCCTCTTTAACTTTAGCTTGAAAAATCGAGGAAACTGGGAAATATCGAGGAGGTGACGGCTGAGTATCTCAGATCTCCTACAACTCAACATCAAATAGTTTCTTTGCTATGCGCCAGCATCGTTCTGTAGGGATTTAGGCGTTTGTGGGACCGTCAGAGTTTCTTCATTTTTGAGGGGAAGACTGAACTGCAGAAAGAAGATTTACAAGTGCAGAGATGGGTAGTTTGCGATGACTACTCTGATTGTGTGACAGTCTAGTATTATCAGAAGCGAGAACTTGCAGCTGGACGAGTGGTATGAGGCTCAGACTTTTTGACAACGATAAGAGAACACGAACTTCAGTTATTCGAGTTATACTTGTTATTTGACTTATAAAGTTAAACCTGCTCATTAAGGTTGGAAAGGGACAGCACAGTCAAAGAGGAACCAATAAATCTTTGATCGGCTACCTTTAGAAAATTTCGCTATTGAGCGGCTAGGTTACCCCGTTGCTTCATCCACTGACATAGTTTGGAATAACGGAGGACATAGAGGATGAAATGGTGGGGTTGTACCAACAAAGACAAGAATAGTACGCAACACCACACTTGAGTATGGTTCCGAAGAATTGTTCCGAGTTCCATATCGATTATGAAGGAGAGAAAGGAAGGCTTAGAAGCTAGTGATTATACAATGGACGGAAGTACGATCAACATGAATGTTCGTTTGGATACTCAAATCCGAATATGCTTAAACACGCCCCATGTGGAAGTTACAGGTCTGGAAAAAGTTATTTTAGTCTTTGTTCCAGAAAGTGAAAAGCAACAAACAAAAGAAGGAAAAAGAAAAAAAGGTGAAAGAAGCTGGGAGATGTAGGAAGTGATTCCCGCTATGAACGAGCTTGGATCAATAATGGGAATCGTGTAGTGAACGGTGTCACTTGCTCACTTTTTTGTGCATTTGCGATCTACAACATAGTTAAAGAATAAAGTTTTTGACGTTATCCCGTGTGAGGGATGCGCCCCGAACTCGACTTCCATTCAGAATCGTAGGGGCGTAATGAGTGCGTATGTGGCCTGTACAATGACTTGCGGTGGCCAGCCGATGTACAAGTCAGTGTTTTTATCCTCCCAGACGAGTCTGGTACCAATTCACCGACCCCGGAAGGATGGAAGGCTTGGTTGGCCTAGGTGGGTACCGACCCGGGATTCGAACCCCTGACCGTCCGTCTGATATAGTGCGCCACTTGCCACTACACCACCTCCGCCCGTGATCTACAATAAGGCCTATAAATTCATTGTTGTAGACCTATGAATTTACTTTCCCAGATGTGTATGGCCAGCAGAATAATGGCGCACTCCTATGCAGAGAGAAATATACGATTGTACTGTCTATATCTGAGGACGTAGTCGGTTAGACTCATGGGTTAGGAAATGAGCAGCTGGATCACACTTTGGGTACGTGGAATATACACTCTATAATTTCCAACTCCTCTCTTGCTTTAACCTCGGCATAGTTGTTTATTATTTAAATACTCTTGTGCCGTGCGAGGTTGTTAGGTGGAACGATTTATTAGTTCAATGGCCTAACGTTTCGACGCTATCGTCTTCTTCAGAGGCCTAAAGCAATTCGAGATGATTTGCACGGTATCCAAAAAGCGTATCTCCCCTTTGGCGAATGAGACAACAAATTCAAACCCACAATTCGAATCTTAACTCACCAGGGTTCCACCGCTCAAGCGGATGTAAATCCGCTGTCGCCACAGGCGACTGTCAGTAGCGAATGAGACTTCTTGTGTTGTCTCCCTTATACTTGTGATAAGGAAGATCACGTCGTAATGCTACTGAGTCATAAGCCGCAGTGCGGTATATACGGCAAAAGATCGTTGGTTATAGATGGGCACTCGTCTCTACCGTATATTAGCGCAGGAGACGGAGATTTCAGCTAGAAAAGCATTAGAGGCGTTCTGGATCTTTCAAAGAAATCCTAAAATGAACGGTAGAGACGAGTGCCCATCTATAACCAACGATCTTTTGCCGTATATACCGCACTGCGGCTTATGACTCAGTAGCATTACGACGTGATCTTCCTTATCACAAGTATAAGGGAGACAACACAAGAAGTCTCATTCGCTACTGACAGTCGCCTGTGGCGACAGCGGATTTACATCCGCTTGAGCGGTGGAACCCTGGTGAGTTAAGATTCGAATTGTGGGTTTGAATTTGTTGTCTCATTCGCCAAAGGGGAGATACGCTTTTTGGATACCGTGCAAATCATCTCGAATTGCTTTAGGCCTCTGAAGAAGACGATAGCGTCGAAACGTTAGGCCATTGAACTAATAAATCGTTCCACCTAACAACCTCGCACGGCACAAGAGTATTTAAATAATATACACTCTATCTTTTCGAAATGGATCGAATACTGAAGAGCGAACTTTGGAGATGAGAAACACATATTTGCAGCGCATATGTGCCCTCTACTCAATACTTAACAATGATGGCAGATTACACCTCCGAAAGACTCTCACGACCAGGGGCAGGAATTGAAGACGTGACGCATCGCTGAAAGTAATGAACATCGAAACTTTTTTGAACTACAATATTTTTAAAAATATGCCATCCTTCACGGATAGGAGATGCTTCTCCCTCTCAAAACGGCTTCGGTAACTGCTTCACGTTTCAGACTTCCCTCGAAAAGGTTCAAAAGGCATACAATGACTTCCGCATTCTTCGAGTACTTTACAATTACATGACTTCCGATTATGAGTTACGACTCCTCATCACCTTCAAAGAATAAGTCTCAGGATATCTCTAAACAAACCTTCGATATCAAAAGTCGACCCACCCGATTACTCTACAAAATTACAAGTCTATTCACCACACAGGAGAGCCTCTGTAATAAACAAATATCAAATAACAAGTGGTCTCAGCACATAACAGAGAAAGCTGTCAAAAATTAATCTTCTGCAATCCTTCGAGCGGTTAAAAGTTTGATCGCTTGATCAAATTTAAAAAATTGTTCAATCTTTCCGAGTAATTCAGTACATCTCGGATTTCATACCTACACACTGCACCCGTCCACCTCCACAATTATATTGTAATCACTGTATCGGAACCCTCCTGAACAATTCTACAGTCTCAGTAGAAGCCCAATACTATAATTTTACTGATCGACGCAAGAAAAGGAACGAAACAGCGAGAACGCAACTTCATTTTGTTTGTCATTGGGATGACATTCAGAAGTGGGATGATGATTTGGCGGCTAAGGCAATGGTGGAAGCTGTTCCGTCACATTACAGATTATTATGGAATGCCGGCGATTATCTTGCGATCAGGAACGAAAAGTTGGTTTTTGCTGGTTTTCGGCTTGCCTCACCTTCGGAAAAACATTTTGAAAGTTTAGGATGTTTACAAAGAGATATGTAGGACCTCTGGAGGACAAAGTGCGTTTGATTCTGCTGAACCCTTTCAAAAAGAATGCAGATAAAGTGAGTTGAATTTACCGATTATGTTGAACCCATAACCGGATACAGCAGACATGGCAAAGTAGGTTTCTTGGGTTCACACCAATCGCAAAGTCAAACAATGCGCTGTAAAGACCGACACATGTTCAAGAATTGCACAGAACTTATTTACCCAGATGAAGTTTCCCCTGACCCATCCCATATTCTTTTGTGCCAAGACGCGAAAAACCCTTAGGAACAAGTAAAAGAATGCAGGTGGGCATGTTAAGATTCACTTTCGGGTAAATGACTCAGAGTAGAACAGTTTTAGGGATCACAGGATCCGATGAGAAACCCAAAACGTTCTCGTACTTGTCCGGGGCTATCCCGCCAAGCCTACTCCCGCTTCCCCTACGCCATTTCTGACAGCTTCTTCTCTCGAGACCCACTCGATGTAACCACCGTTTTTATGAGTAGCACAACAAATAGCGTAGTTTTAGCTTCGCCAACTTCCCGAAGGAACAACCTACGGATGTAATGGATATTTCGACACTGAGACGATGCCGAACGACGACTGGCTTTATGTCGCCTGTGTCTACAAAACCCCCAACTGAGATCAATGCAATCCAGATTTTCTCAATAAACTTGCATGGAAATTATAAAAAAAGTTATTAAAAACATGAAAAGACGTTGAAATGCGCTGAAAATGTGGATTTTAGCCTTAAATGGACCAGTCCGCCTTCTTTATGCAGAAAAGCTCCAGTGGTTTTTGATGTGCAGGTGCCAGTAACACATTTTATGAAGCAACATCAGATTTTGGCGTAGGTGGTGTACTAGCAAAAGGAGTACTTCGCACGCGCATTGCCACGGGTACTCGGGTCGGTATCCGTTCGGGCCAACTAATCCGTCCATCCCTCTAAAGTCGATAATTGGTACCAAACCCTTTTAGGAAACAAAGAAAGCACTAACTTGTATAACAGCTGTCCCCCGCAAGTCACTGTGTAGGCCACACACACATTCAAACGCCATTACGACTCTGAATGGAAGTCGAATGAGGGGAGCATGACTTACGCGGGATTAATCAACGCCCGAACACTTAATCCATTACACTTCAACTTTATATGTGAGAACGATTCCACCTCATAATGATAGAATCGAAAAATATTCTTCTATGCATTGTAAGAGGGGATATTTTCTCTAATAGGGCACCACACATGCGCGAGAATAGGTGTGGCTTCACTTCTTTTGTCAATGGTATGCTTCTGCACCTGGTTGTTGCAGTATAAATGGGCGGATGGCAACAGTAAGTGGAAATCAAGTGAAATCAGTATAAAAGAGAAATTCAAGTTTTGCGAGCTGTATACTAAGTGAAGCAATTTAAGGAGCAAAAAAAACAATAGAAAAAACAATAGTTGAGTGGGACATTGAAAGTTCAAGTTCCTCGACTGCCTGGTAAACAAGTGTTGGAGATTTAAGTTGAGGACCAGATCTACTTCGATTGGGATAGATTTCATACCTCGCGGAAACCCTTCGAGGACTACTATGGAAAAATCAGTCGTCAAGTAATTGTTCATCTATTCATTCAGAAAATTTACGATTTCATTCAGGAAGTCTGGTAGAGGTGTAGTTATGCGAATCAGATAGGAGCAAATGGGATATTATCTGCTGTAGTTCTGTGAGTGTAAATTTCAAGAATATTCATTTTCGCTCAACAAAAGTATCTACGACAATAATCATAATCAGTAACTAAAATAGTGGCCTTCCTTAGTCACGAAATCTCTCCATCTATTGGGCAGAGCATTATTGCCATCGTTCAGAAGGAAGAGGATGCTACGCAATTCATTAATTTACAGCCCACTTGACATTCTGACGGTTATAGAGTTTCTCCCTTCTAGGTGCTCTTGTACACCTCTGGCGGCGGTTTGGTCACAAATCCTAAGCTTATGTGAATATGAAGGGTGGGCAGGTGATACCAAGTCTTTCCACCTCCTATGTCGTAGTCCCCGCGTGGTATGGTCAGGCGTTGTCCATCACAAACATAGACATTCTTTTCAATCGGTGAGAAATGGCTGCTACAGACAGAGGACCACCTCTCTCAGTTCTTCGCTGAGGAGTCTCGTTGTCCAGCAGCACCCTCGGTTAGGATTACATAGTAATAACACTCGGTGGAGCAGATGAGAAATCAGATTATATCCTTGTCGACGCGAGCGCTTCAGTTTGCAACGGCTTTTCTCTTTACGGCAGTGGCAGCCAGTGCATATTCCTGTGTGGGTTTCATAAAATTGTTGTGTGGATTCTATAAAGGCTTGTCCCTTTCATCGTTCGCTTGCGGTCGAAGAACTTCTGGCAAACGTCAACTCGCACTTGATGCCCGCGCTCAGATGAGGAGCGAGGTATAAATGCATAAAATGCTGCACGAAAGCGAATTCTGTGGCAGGATGTCGTGGATGATGGAACGGAGAGTAGAAGACAAATTTTTCATCATCCTCAATCTTTCAAAAGGATTGCCCGCTTCGGAGACTAGATCATTGCCGGTATGCGTAGAATGTAAACGCTCGCTCTGTGCGCTTTGTTCGTTAGAATCCGACCGTCATACCTGGAGCAGGATACGAGCGAGGGTGTGTTGCTGCCCATCGATGAATGTTATTTGTTCTGGGCCTGAGTGGCAGAGGGATCACAACGGTAGTAGTGAAGCAGAAGGCGTGCCAGTCGCTCATTGCTATATCGTTGATAACTCAATCCGAAAACGAAGTAACAGACGGACCAACCATCAATCAACCATATCGAGCTTTTAGAAGCAACCTCTCTGCGTCATCTCTTCTATAATATTGCTTTGCTGCATTCGCCCGCAGGATGCTTTCAAATTATAGCGGCATAATTTTCTCAAAACCTCCCAGACACCCCAATGGAAGAAAACAGTGTAAAAGCTTGTGTTTCGTAATATACTGAAAGAGTAAAACAGGCTTGAAACGTGATTCAAACTTGCTTAGAGTGTGACAAACTAGTCTGCATCGCTACTTCAGAGCAAGAAAGAAAAAGTAGATTAGGCGAAGACCGAAGCCACTGGTAGAGCACCAACCAGAATCACCACGACTCTGGCGAGCTGATACAGTGCTCAGAACAGCAATTGATGAATTCACATAAGTTAAGTAGAACACGAATACCGAGTCCCCAATATGATAGGGATAACTGGATGCTGCAGCTGATGTTTGCTCGGCATTTATAAGATTTATAACATTCCATCAGCGACCTCACTTGAGTTCGTTTGTAGTATTAAATGTTACCAAGTTGAGGAAGCAAATGCTTTGCATGTTATGTGCTTTTGTTGTTTTGTTAGGCTTTCACACATAATTCCATACACGCTCATACGAATTTTCCTTCACGTCTCTAATAAAAAAGGTGCTGAAAAGACATAAAGACTCACGATTGAGTTCGTTCCATCAGGTCCCTTTGGTCATATTCAAAGTGGTTCCCATAAGTATGCAAGCTCATAGTGCGATGATTTTGATCCCGAAAGCTCTTCAATTGTGCACAATGTGTTGGAAACGAATCGAGCGAAAAGTCAAATAGGTTTTCGAGAGATGAACTACAAATCGTGATTCGATCGGGAAGTAGAATATTCCTAAATACAAATACGTGGTATATATGTATGTTGATTGAAAAACATCCGGATCGTTTATCCGTCATAAGTTCGAATCGTCCGGATGGCATCCGACAAGAGGGATAAAAGATTTCGACAAATGCAAATGAGGACATTGGAGACAAATTCTAATGCAACCCTATTGGCATTTTTCCTTTCCGGATTTTTCAATATTATCTAAATTTTTTAACAACCGTCATTCAACCGGAAGTCTGGAGCGAGATTGACCTGAAGCGGTGGGCACAAGTCATTTCAGAAAAATTCGGGACAGCGTCGGCAATCGAACACCAACTTTATTCACGCAGCTGGCTAATTGACCAGCTACCGCTAGAAAGAGGGTGGTCAGGTTAGCTGAGTTGACAATGGATCATAGCTTCAAATTCTGAGCATCACCTGTATCACACGTTGCCATTTTAACTATCGATTTCCTAGAGCGGGCGTCAGAAACTCTCTATGGGTCTGTTGGGAGCCAAAGTACTCCGAAAGATCATCGTCGTTCATATGGCATGAGGCACAGCATTCTTTCTGTATAGAGCTTTCGTGAGGAGGTCCGATTATCGGCTGGAAGACTTTCTTATCTGTTTAACACCCCAATGGATCCAGTTGGTAACCACTCTGCTCCAACCCGATCATCACAATACCACATAACGTTTTCGGCCCACCTGAACTTCAATTTCTCAGCGTAAGCGATGATCCCTGATTTTTGTTCATTGACGGAGCTCAAAACTCCGAATCCCTTTTTGCACCTGTGTGTTCCGGAAAACTCCGAACATAGTCCTTTTCAAAAGCACGAGTGAAGCTGAAAAGGTCTGTCAATCTGTTTTAGTATCGTTCATGTCTCCGAGGCGTACAGCAAAGCAGGAAGGGCAGCAGTATCTGGAAGGAGAGCGCGGAGCCGAATGTTCTTTGTCGTCGTCAAAAATCCCTCGATACTCTTAAGAGCTGCCCACGCCATTCCTTCTCCTCTACTTCCTTCTTTGCTGAGTTCTCAACCTAGGTACACATAGGTTAGAGCATTTTTAGATATTCGTTCTGCTTTAAGTGAGAGGAAGCATGAGGTATCAATCTTTCTCTCGTGAACATCGCCTTCGTCGAGTTCAGCATCAAGTCGTTCTGTCCACAACGCCGTCCAATTCGGCCAGCATTTGTCGATGTCGCCTCCAAAACCAAAAGTCTATTTTTACTGCACCAATGCGTTCTGAATAAACGTACACCAGTGTTCCAACTCCATGATATATAAAACAGCGGATGGAAGCACACGTTTTATTTCACGGCTACTAGTGTGTTAAAGAGGAAAAAGGTGAAAATTTAGGACAATAACTTATCCCGCTGTGTGACGCAAGCACTATTCTGCTCTAGACGAGGTCGTCAGCCAATTTACGCAAGGAAAGTTCAAAAAATTGAAATTTCAAACATACAGAAAAACTTCAACAAACACCATTGAAAAGCTGTAATTTCAGTAACATCAATAACAGAAATTTCCTATTTTCTGACAAATAGAATCCCGCAAATTAAAATACGTGAGCAGCTTCAATAAAGCAAAATGCACAACAAAAGGGCAAAATCTATTGAAAATCTAGAAGAAAAAGGTAATAAAAAAAAGACAGAGCTCATGGCTTTTCAGTTAGCCAATAATTTCGGAATAGAAGCTACGGCAGCGACATTTATCGCAATGGTAAAGAACAACAAAAGTTATGTAAAATCATCGGATATAAATAAGCGCGGAAAAGAAGTCCCAACATAGCCGTTCGAATCAAAATGTTGATCGCTTCTACAGTACTAGTCGTCACTCTAACAATTTGTGAAGCCTATGGTAAGTCGCAGTACACCACAGCATTCATAGTTCGTCATCTTATAGCACCTCTGCTGAACAGCTGATATATATTCATATTTAAGCATCCACATTCAGGCTCAGATATGAAAAGCAGGACAGGACATCAATAAGGAATACAACACACATCTGGTTAGTCTTTTTTAGACGTTTGGCAACATACGGTAAACTTCCCCTTAGCGTTACTTCCTTTTTTGCCTGGAGTAGTGGAGGTAAGATATTGAGACGTTAATTGGTGTGGGACAAACGCAGAGGTAGAGCATGAGTACTAGTTTCTGTATCACCACTATCATTATATAATTATTGTGTGGAAATTCCATCCTGAACGGTTTACAATCTCAATAGAAGTCGGACCCCTAATTTGTTGATCGATGCAAGAGAAGGTAACTTTATCTTATTTTATTGAAATGGCATTCAGAAGTGGAATGATGACTTGGCGGCTGAAGCAATGGTGGAAGCAGTTAGGCCAAACTCCCGATTATTACCGATTAGCGGCGATTACTTCAAGATCAGAAACGAAAAGTTGGCATTTGCTGGATTGCGGAATTTTTCTCATTCTGGGAGAAATATTCTGAAAGTTTAGGATGTTTACGAAGAGGTATGTAGGACCTCTGGAGGACAAAGTGCGCCTGATCCTACTAAACCCCTTCAAAAAACATGCTGAAAAGGTGAGTTGAATTTTAAGGTAAAGCAAATCATGCACCAAAATACAGTAGTCCTGGCACAATTAGCTTCATGGGTTCACACCAATCACAAAGTCAATTAATGCGGTGTAAAGACCAGGGGGTATGATCAAGAATTTCAGTCTATACAGAACATACCTGCACCAACGAGGTGGAGACGACATAAATCCTTTTCCCCCTAGCTCATCACATTCTCTTTTGTGGCGAGGCGCATAGAAGCCTATAGGAGCAAGGAAAAGACTGCAAATTATCAGGTCGAGATTCATTTTCGGATAGAGAACTAAGAACAGAATATAGTTCTAGAAGACTCGGAGTAAGCGCAAACCTTTAAATGCTCTCTTCCCTGTCTGTGGATATCCTGATGGGCTTACCATCATTGCCACCAACGATAACTCCAATAGCTCCTTTCCTCAATACTCCACTTAATATGACCACATTTTTCATGAGTACCACAACAAATGGCACATTTTCAGCTTCGTCAACTTCCCGAAGGAACCATCTACGGATGTAATGGATTTTTCGACACTGAGACAATGCTGAAGGACGACTGGCTTTATGTCGCCTGCATATACAAAACAAAAGGTAAAGAACCGGTCAAGCAACCAGGTTACCTCAGGAAATAATAGTGTAGTGAAACACTGAAAAACTCATATTCCATGATATGCTGGGATAAGTCTAACAGAGTTCAACAGTCCATACTCAGTTTTGCCCCCCTTGAAGTCGGGGTCGGCTTTTATGATGGACTGACCCCACTTTCCCGATTAACTGCTTTGCCAGGATTAATGCCAACTATTGGGTTGGCAAATAAATCCTGCAACAAAAAATCTGAAGCCTTGAAAATTTGTATCAACAGTGTGAACACGGTAGCAAGGGCTATAAACTTGTAGGACATTCCCCGGGCAATCAACACATGAGTGAATAATGGCACGCGTGTGGGCTTGCGCAGCATTACGGTCAGGAAATGGACAACACCCGATTCGTACCATCACCTTCTACTAAGCACGCCAAGGGAAAAACGCGGGTGTAGCGGCTCGAAATATCAGCAATCTATTAGATGCTAGCGCTGCTCACCGATCGAGGGTCAACGATCGGTTGGATCGTTTCGCTTCAGGAGATACTAGCCTTCGGAGTAACGCAAGCATCGTCCCTTAATTTAATGGAGGTTGAAGGAATCCATCCACTAGGAGTTGCTAAGCGCAGACTAGATGAACACAGCTATCGCTTACCCCTATGATCACCTTTATTTGGCCAACGGACCTAGAGAAGGACGATGGCAGCCGTAAATCAGGCCCCTGCAGAGGGACAACGCACGTCGGAAATTCGCTTTAGACCCCCGTCAAAAGTTCACCAATCCTGCTTGGTTCCAGGTTACTCATCAGTCGTACCCACGGAGTGTTCCCCCTTTTAACTACCATGTGCTTCGCCTTTTTGAGCATCCCGCTGTGGAAAAGAAATTCGAAACTTAAAGTGATCCAAAAACGGCAGTCAATTACTTCTTTGAGTCACAGCACTCCTCAGAACTGCTCTTCTTCTTCCTGATCGGAATAGTGATAATGGTTGTCATTTTTGAAACACCCATATCTGTTTTTGTCGAAGATGCACTGCTCCGGAACATGCTTTTGCAGGCAATCTACAGTACGCACTCAGATAGAGCAGGTCTGGGTCTCAGGTTTTGTAGTCAGATCTTAATGATGTCATTAGAAGCAGCAAACCACACGAAATTACCCAGTAATCCGGTACTTCTGGAAATGCTAACTCTTTCTACTACTACAAGACAAAATAGCACGTATGTATGAGTTGAACTAATAACTAAGAACTTATAGTGACATAGAATAAGGGTAAGGATTCTTTGACGGAATCGATTCATAATTGGGGCATCTGCGAAGCCTAATCGAACTTCGTTCCGTCCCAAAAAACACCGTCTTACACACAAATGTGATGAAATTTAATTTATAATATTAGCGTTCGCCGGGAGTTATCAATGATCATCGACTGCGAGTCATACTGCTTGGTCGGGAGTTTACCACATCTGATATTAATCGAGGATGCCTCATTCGCATGTTTATGATAAGTTGTACATTGAATTCGGCTCAAACGTCTATCTTTCATCAGTACTCACTAGAAAGAATACTGAGAGATAGGCATTAATTTTCCTTATCAACAGGATGAACTGTGAGGAGTAGAGAATGTCCTTGGAAGTCTTTCCAGGTAAAAAATACTGGAAACAAGTTTGATCACATTGGGACCAGTCGGATTGGGTTGCCCTCTACCTTTTCATGCTATTCTGTTTTACGTGTGAATTTGGCCTGCCGTCCACGTCCCTTCCCAATTCGTACGCTCTAGTACGGGGGAGAAGGAGTTACAGATTTCTTGCCAAACACAGCCTAGCCGACCACGAAAAATGAGCGAAGGTGAGGCATAGAAGAAAATTAAACGAAGGAAAACTTCTTGCATGAATTCACAGCCATAGCCAGATTCTCAAAGGCACAGTTCGCGTATTTATGAGGTACCCGTCTTCATTCGAAAGCGGAATATGAGCGGATTTAGATTGGAAGTAGTTCATCGGTGGTGAAAAAAGCGAGAGAACTCGCCGATTTCAAACAAATATGACTCCTCAAAAGTAAGGAAGATAGAGCTTGAAGGAGATTGCCATGACGGAAATAAAATGAAAGGGTATTCGGATGAGATTTCAGGTATTGTAATTGCACAAAGAGCTTACTACAGTAAGACGGATCTGTACAGTAGGGTATGGGTACATTTACCCAGAACTGGATGGACGCGGCAAATCGCGCGGCGAAATTCGTGGCGATTTAAAGGACTCCAGCGCCTATCACTGGGGCCCAAATTCGAAGTAGAGTCGATTGGTACGATCATCCGACCATGCTAATGTACTCTACTTCAAGTTTGCGCCCCAATGATAGGTGCCAAAGTCGTCCTAAACGCCACGAATTTTGCCGCGCCATTTGCCGCTTCCATCCAGTTCTGGGTGAATGCTCCGTCCCCCGTACAGAACTGTCTTTCACAGTCGCTATTGGTCACGACAAGTTGTTTGAACTTACTACATGGGTTCCCTTGTGATCGGTGCAGCTTCTACAATGCCTGTGAAACTCGTCCGAGATACACCCGGGCCAATTTTGAGCTTTTATAACTCCCCAACTAGGCCTTTTTCCGACCTAATAGTGCCAGATATGGTATAATTTCCAATGATTTCCCTACAGGATGAGCCTCACATTCATCCTGTAGGGAAATCACAGAAATTATTTTATCGTGAACTGTGCCCTCAAGGGGTTGGACTCAGCTCAAAAAACTTATCTCCATCCGTTGCGTTCTGTGTTGCGACTCCTGCTTCACGCACGCGCTAGTGCGTGGAGCCTAACTGGTTTTCCGATAAACAGTTCCCCAGAAGTGTGAGGAATACGTGATTTCGGAGCGATACTGTTACACAAAAGGCGAAGCTTCAAGGCTCCAACAATATGCATAACAAAAGGGCACACTGTATTGACTTATACAGAAAAAGTAGCATAAAAAGAGCATAGTCTGAATCAGCTCAGTTGGCAAATGAATTCCAGAACAAAAGCTTTAAACTATTTTAATGCGAGTTTTAGCGATTGCGAGTGCATAAAGAAAACATAAATAGAGCATGGTTCATAGCGGCTGAATTATCAAATGCAATCAGAACAAAAGCTTCAACAGTATGTACCGTCACCTATGATGAAGAACGAGGGCTGTTTACCCAAAACAGTCGAGTATAAATTTGAGGGTATGGGATGTGACCAAACAGTCGCCATAATCAAAATGTTCTTAGTTCTTACACTGCTAATTATTACTCTAGCCAATTGTGAAGCCCGTGGTAGGTTACAGTAATTGATATCAATGGGTATATCATTTATCTAGATGCCTGCTTCAACACTCATGAGAAACCCCTATTTCAGACAACAAGCTGCCTTCGGATTTGAAAAGTACATTCGAGGAGATCAACGAAAAATACAACACACATATGGTCAGTCTTTGTAATAGATTCAGACGGACTCCATACATTTCTGAATGCCATTCTACAGCACTTCCCTTCTTGTCTAAATTGGGGTGGTAGTTCCTGCCAAAGAGCTCTACTACTACAGTTTCCAACTTCTCTCTTGCTTTACCCTCGGCATAGCTGCTGTTTGTGATAATTATATCTTGCGCCATACGAGGTTTTTAGGTGGAAAAGTTCATTCAGTCAAACGGTCTAACGTTTCGACGCAATTGTCGTCTTCAAAGGCCAAGGTTCCACTGCTCACGCGGAGAAAATCCGCTACTGATTTAAAGACTCGCTGCTGACAGTCGCTTGTGGCGACAGCGGATTTTCTCCACGTGAGCGGTAGAACTTTGGCTCCTGACGACGACGATTGGCCGTTTGACTGAATGAACTGTTCCACCTAAAACCTCGTGTGGCACAAGACGTAATTACCTACTAATACAGTTATGGTCCAGGATTCGGATTCTGGTTCGATATCTACCTAGGCCAAAAAAGCCTCCATCTTTCCTGAACAGCCTTATTGATAGTAGGCCAGCATAGGAAAATGAACAATGTTTTTTGTTGCCGGCTGGCCCCTGTAATTCATTGTGTGAACCAACACGTCTACAGTTCTGAGTAGTGGTAGGATGAGGAGCCTATCTCAAAACGGGTGTAATCAACACTAGCTCAAAATTGCAATGAAATGACGTTCAGAAATGGGACACTGATCTGGCGGACAAGGCAGCGGAGGCAGCATTAACGCCATACTATGAAGGAGCTTATTTGAAGATCAGAGGCCAAAAGTTGGTATTGCTGGCTTGAAGGTTCGTTCATTTTTCACCTCCTGAAAATCAATTTACATATTCAGGGAGTTTTCGAAGAAAGATGAATCAACATTGGCGGACAGACTGCATCTGGTTTTGAAGAACCCCTTCCAGAGAATGGGAAATAGAGTAAGTTGGAACAACAAGAATCACACCACAGTACAACAAAGAAATACTGCAGATGAGAATCTTTTTTCTAAAATTACCTTGAATTGGCCAGCACAATGGATGATATTGCATTTCCCCCCCCCCCCTCCCCCCCTCCCCCCATGAACTCGGTAGAGTAGAATTTCCAGCCCCTCATCTCACCTTCCACTCCTCGCAGTTCATAGAGCTCCTCATCGTGGAAGTACAGAAAACTACAGCCATGAACAGGCCCAAAGATTGGAAGGATTCGTGCTGAGACCCTTCTCCGGGTAGTGGTTCGAAGTGAATCATGGTTTGAACCGATATGAAACGGTTCAGCTAAGCCTCGAAAAATTTGGAAACTTGTCTAAAAATATCTGTATATTCAGTTATCATTTCTCTGAAACATTTCTCTATGTGCCTTTCTTTTCCTACTCTCAGTTTTTGGCGATGATTTATCGCCTGGAAGAGTCAGGCGTCTTCCTCTCCAACGAAGTGTACGTTGCCTTTTTCGGCTCAAACCTGTGCGATAGAGTTCACCTTCACTGCCACCTATGACTCTTCTGCTGACTGTTTCATCTGGAGACCATACTGCATCTAACCTTAAACAACCCCTTCGCGAAAATGGGAAATGTGCGTGGTTTTCATTAGTGGCCAGAGACTATCAACTACTATACTTTTAGGTTCGCCACCTTCCCGAAGGAACAACCTACGGATGTAGCGGCATATACGATACGGAGGGACGCAGCGACCTCATGTATGTCGCTTGTCTCTACAACAAGCCATAATGAGAACACCACAAGTGTAAACTTCCGAATAAACTGCAGAGAGACAGAATTTTCCTAACTACCCTTCTGCCGTGCAATTTGCCTTTTCAAACACTCTCTTTTTGGAATTACACCGCTGAAGCATACCCTATTTTGCCATTCAATAATTATTACATTAAGTATCCGTACTCCAGTCATACTGTGAGTTAAGTTTGCGGTGAACTCACAGTTTATCCGGGAAGACAGTATTTCAGACAGACAGTTATTTCAAGTAGCACAACAGCAAGTCAGGAAAAAGCATTCAACCGTTCACTATTAGATGTAGCAAGTTTTAGCTTCGAGAAGGGGGTCTGAAGGTGGCAAGGATATGGAAATCTGCTTTATTAACTATTATGGCAAAAACAACACAAAAAATTCTTCGGAATCGCCTGAATAAATCTTTGGAGTAAGCTCAAAAGGAAAAGGAGAGAATGGTTTCTATAGGAAATCAGGTAAAGGTAATGCCTAAAGTGAAGTAATCGATCTGTTGAGAAGGTAATATTAAAGCAAAATTGTGAGAAGTTCGATATTTTACAAGAAAAAATCCAATAAAACGAAAATTCAAGCTCAAAAGCAAATAAGAACTGTCATATCAATTGGAAAAGGTATTCTGGTCATTTCTCAGAAATAGACAACGGATATGAGATAAAAGACGTGTGAAAAAAACATGAGGATTCCCACATATCAGTTGCCAATACCATTCTCATATATGTAGAAAGTAAATGCAATGAGCAAAAATATGAAAAAGGAGTAATGATGAAAGAGAGTTGGAAGAAACCATATGCTGAAACGAACCCTGATCAATAATGGGAGCCCTGTAGCAAAGGTGTCACCTGACCACTTCCTGTGCATTTGTGATCTACAATGTGATCTGCAATTCATGGCTTTCACCCCCAGAAATTCACTTTCATGTAAATACAAAATCATGGTGTACTCCTATACAAGTAGATAGATGACGTTGTACTGGTCATATAAAAAGTGATCGGGCTTGACTGATGGGTTAGGGAATGAGCAGCTGAATCACATCTCGGGTACGTGAAATATGCGCTCTATTATCCCGATGTAAATGGAATACATAAAAGCAAACTTTAAAGATGGGAACACGTTTTTGAAATAGGTGTCCTCTGTTCATATTTTCTTATGAAAGCAGTATATACCTTCGGAAGACTTTCACAATCAAGAGCTGGAATTGAACACGTGGCGCATCCCTGATGAACCAAAATCAGATTTTTTTTGAACTACAGCATAGAAATATGCTCTGGTCAACGGAAAGGAGTTGCCAAATCTTCTCAGAACAGCTTTGACAACCGCTCCACGTTTCAGTAATCTCCCGAAAAAGTCTCCCGAAAAAGTTCAAAAAATATACAATCACTTCCGCATTTCTCGAGTACCTTACAATTACATGGCTTTCGACCACGGGTTGCGACCCTTTGTCACTACCAAAGAGTAGTTAAGGAAGATCTTCGAACAAACCTCCCATCACTTCCTGAACCCGATCCTCCCAACTACTCTCCAAACAAACTACCGAGGGCCTCAGGTACAACAGAAACAGAGCTGTCAAAGGTGAAGCAACTGCAACCTCTTGAGCGGTTAGAAGTTCGATCGAATCCAAATGTAGATCAATCTTTCAAATCTCTTCCAGTACAGTGATTCAGTATACCTCGGTCTCCATACTTATCTGGGTTTGATTCGCTCAAGACTTTTTTCATAGAGATTCCTGTAGAAAGTTCACCGTGCACTGTAAGGGACACCTGACTAGCGAGTTGGATATTCATTTGGCAGCATTCATTTGAGATAGCTTCAGTTAGATCGCATGTGTCCATTGCAGTCTGCCAGCCATTTATAATTCTTGATTCACAGTGAAGAGTGGAGGTACAGCACTGGAAACACTACCAGCAGACAAGACACTGGAAAGCAAACAGCGATTTCAACACATTCATTTGCTTCGAAGGATTTTCATCATGAACCAGACGAATACCAGCAGACAAGACAGGGCCAACGTTTCGTTCCCGTCTCGACTTCAGAAAAAGTAGGTTAATAGAACAACTTCAGAAATAAACAGAACAACAAACAAACAAAACAAACAGAACAACTTCGGCATAAAAATTGGATAGAGACTATCTTCTTACGAAAAAGGTACAAACATGAGCGTAAATAAAAACTCTTAAAAAATTAAGGAACAGAAATACGAGAATATGTAAATGACGAAGGTAAATAATGAAGAACATATTCCTCACGCACATACAATAGTAAATATTTACAAGCTACATATAGATACTGCTGCATCGGCTGGTCCGCGCTAGTCATCGTACAGCTTAAAAACGTGTATAATGCTATTACAATCTTGCTCGGAAACCATAAAAACCTTGCCGTCCTAAACTCTAAAATTTTTTTCACCTCCACATCCTCCTTTGGAGTGGATTTCTCATGACGATTGCTCAAAGACGCAGATGTACGACTCTCCTGAAAATAAAACGTACAAAATTACTTGGAATACATCCGCCTTTATACAAAAAGATTTTTATTTTCTGATCTGATGACATGAAACGATAAAGCATTATTAAAGACTGTTGAAAGAGGGTACCATTGAAACTCTCAGTCGTGGAACAAGCTCCATTAACTTCGAAGTAAATTATCTGCAGAACTGACGATAGCACCTTACCTTCACCCTCACATTCTCTTTCGGAGTAGGTTCCACTTCCTCAGAGCATTTCCCAGACCTAGCTACGTGACCTGTGGAGCGACCTTTATCCCGGAAAACGCCTACTTAGGAGCACTCTTCATTTAAAATTACCTCTAAAATTTATTAAACATAGTTTGTATAGGTTTGAGTGTCACCTGATCAGAGTTCAAAAGCTGCGGTCATTTGCAGTGAGCAAAATCCGCCCATGATAGACATGCGAGATGAACACTTCAACAGGTTATGTGCAGATCGTACCATCCACGCCTAACGCTAACATTGCTCAGGAGCAGAAAAACAATGAATCGTTAGATGAAGAAGGGGGGGGGGGGGGGCAGTACTCCAAATGGGTGGTGTTGTCCACAAAAAATTATAATAGATCGATTCTGTAACTGCTGCAAAACGAAGGAGAAAAACGGTTTCTACAGTTGAATTTGGCTGATTACTCTCAGCATTACGAAAGAGAGCCTAAGTAACGCAAATGTAGATCAGAATGATGGACGAAAGACCAATCAGTCGCCAAAAGTAGAGAAAAGTATGCTCAAGACATGCGGAAAAAAAAGAATACACGATCTTCTTTCGAAAGTTTCTTAAAAAGTGGGAGAGACAGGAATTAGCTATTGAGAACCACTGAATGAATGTCCAATTCAAACAGGCAGCATTTCGAATAAGTGACATTAGAGAGGAAATATGTTAAGAATGATTCGGCAACCGGTCAGAAATGAAGGGTAGGTGACCATACTCTGGCTTTGATTTTGATAACTATTAACTGCCGAGGGTATTCACTTCACGAACAAATTACAAATTATGTGTGTCAAAAACCACATGGTTCACAACATCATGGATTAAGCGAATTTAGAGAAGCCTCCAGGGTTCTTCCAGACAAGGAATTCACAAAATCTCGGTGATAAATGCTTCATCTACTACGCTCAATTTTGGATTCCCGTGGAAATTCGTTTGCATAATGACTCTTCAGGGTGGTCTAGCGTGAGTAGCCCTTCATAGTGACAAACTTTCGACCCCTACCGAAAAATTCAGCATTGTGGTTTTTTGAGCAATTCGGGAAGCTGTACCGGTAATTAGCGACAATTCAAGCAAATCTAGATCTACAACTCGCGCTATTTGAGAATCACACAAAAAGTTGCTTTTCGGACATTCCTCACCCTAGCCCGAAGCCTTCTGAATACCTGAAAAAGGAGATAAACCATAACAAGTAAAGTAACTCACCTCTGTTACATTTCGAACACCGGAATCATGTTTACTGCGACTCCTGGGGAACTTATCGGGTTTTTCACCAGCTCCTGGAACAATTTCAAAAGCGTACTGAGCATTTCATTTGAACTAACAAATGGACGGCATGATAAAAAAAATTATTAAACTACTATCTTCTCAGCCTTGTCATCGTCACGAGCTTTCGGAAGCAAAACAACAGCTTTGTTCAATGGTGCATATGCTAAGTGTGCTTCTGGCCTACACCTCTACTCCTGACCTTATTCTGACTTTTGCAGAATTCATTGTTATCAAAATTCAATGACAATTTTCCGTCAACTCACTACTGTAACTGATTTTCCGATTTTCATGCCCCGTCGAAAGAAAGGAAGCTGATCAGAATATAACCATAAGTAAATATCTTCTGAACTGGGTGTTTATTTATTTCGGTGGACATAATCCTTAAACCCCTTCTTTAAATCAGAATAAAATTCGATTTTTACCGTTTCAATAACCAACCATATTCAACGGAGCCGTTACGAATTCGATTATGATTTCCCTCCGGTTGTTTTGTGGACTGTCTCGATAGTGCCGTAGATATACACTAAAGAAAGGTTTTTTTCATCGAACATGACTGCTATATTGAATATCCTTCCTTATTTTGAGATAAACATCTTTCTTCTGATATCGTAATCCTTCAGAACAAACGGCTTACCCCTCCATCAAAAAAAAAAGACCGATCGAAAATTCGCACGAGACTACCACCTCCGGCGAGATTTGAAAGCCCAGTCCACGATAAAAATGGTTTCTGAGGTTCCCCTATAGTATGAATTCGAGGCTTCCCCTTATACCATATCTGCCGTTATAAAGTCGAAAAAGGTCATAAATAGGGCACAACAAGGGGCCAGAGATTGTATTGTGTGAATGATACACCCATCGTGGACGAGTTTCAGCGACTTTTTAGAAGCTGCACTATCTGAAGAGACCCCCATGTAGGAAGTTCAAACAGCTTGGCGTAACCCATGGCGACAGTGGAAGGCAGTTCTGGACAGTCTCGGCTTGATGTATAGAAAGCGATGAGCGATGTAAGCAAGTTAAATCTCGTCCAAACACCCCCTACATGCCATTCCCGCCACGGTGATCTCGTACAACCTCCACTTCCACTACTTTTAAAAAGCCTTGGAATAGGCGGATTTTCTCGCTTTCTTCGCCACCGATGTACTTATCTACATCAACACTTCGACTTTTCTATCTGAGAAGGGTACCTCAGAATTATGGTGAACTGTGCCTTCAACCGTAGGAACTGCATAAGCCCGAAACTCAAACAAACAACCCTCCTAATTTCGCGCTCTGAAGAGCCGCATCCGATTTTACAATAAGTTGCAGTGGTGATGCAATGTTCGGTCAGTCACAGTGTGAATTTTCCGGGCATACTTGCAAGACAGCCTACTTGTGCTTCAATATGAGTCCTTGTGAACGCATCACGCAAGTTGCTGGCTCAGGAAAAACCGCTTGGACCTAATGCTACACTCAGCCAAAAGAAAGAAGATTTTCGAAGAGAAAGTTAATCTTTCCGATTCCTACTGGAGAAAAGCCGCTCCCGATAACTTCATATGTAACATGAACTGAGCGCGCTACCAACGAGACTCAGAGAGGTGGTGGGGTAATGAAATCTGAATTTCATCACAAGAAAGACTGTCGCGCGCACAAAGTTCTTGGAGGCGAAGGCGTGAGATTGTGGGTGCACTTAAAGACAATAGGTTCAACCGCCTTACACAAGTTTATCCATTGGAATTCTTTAGCTCTTTGAAATTTTCAAAAGAATGAAAGTCTACATGGTAATTACAGCAGAGGTCGATCAAATGAGCACATAATGGACTATGTCAAAGGGTAAAAAGCTAGCGAAGCCATTTATAGATAGTGAGACATATGACATTCAAAAGCAGAAACTAGGATAAGCCCCTTATCAAAAAGAATGATAATTGCAGAGAAGAGACACCCCCTCAATCACTTTCCGAACTCACCTCGAACCGCCTTATATGCCCACCGATTGGCTTTATGAGTTCGCGTACATCCTTAACATTCCACTTCGCGAATTGTAGTTGTAGATGATGTCGAGCAACACGAACACGATAGATGCCGTATTCTAAAATTTAAATTCTCAGGCCATAACATATCTTTGTTTTCAATACTCTCTTCTGAAAAGTGATTGTCATTCGCTTAGACCAGATTTTGCAAACTCGTCCGCTTACAATTTGACCATTGATTTCGCTAGGCGATATTCCCACTCTCCCTCAAACTAATACCCTGAATCATCTTCCTGCCCCCATTATCCTTCCGCTCTGAGTTGGACTGCGACTCCGTGAAATCAAACGGACTGCTAGAAGTATTACACGCATCACAGGGGTAGTAGCCTTATGAGGAATAACTCATTGAATCTGAGTCGATCTGCTTCACTCCGGACGCCTTCCTGACAGAATCGTTCATTCCCAGAACCTATCTCTCTATAAGTGCCAGATTTGTTTTGAGAATTCCGGTACTCCAAATTCTGGCTTTGCCCGCTTTACCCATTTATCCGGCCTACAGTAACTTCTTCTACGGATTCTCCTCAACATTTACTGTCACAGGACTGTGTAGCATTTCTTGTACTCCAATTTATACACGGAACGAAAGCTCGATTTCTGCAAACGAACCACGATCTTTAAAAAGGCTATCGGTATCGACCACAAATTCCAACTGATCACTCCACACAAGAATATACCCGCGTTCGTCCGTACAACCAATGTACTACTCGACAGCTAGCTCTATCTGAAATAAATCATCCCGGCTAACGAATGAACGAGCAAAAATTGAAACTGCATTGCCCACTTTAAAAAAGTCGTCCTCACGGGAAATACTGAAGTTATTCGTTTTGGTCGGCTCGACTATGCCCGTAACACATGTCCCAGTTTTACTTCTTGGATCCTTGGAGGCCGCAAAACTTACTTCGCGACCTAGTAGACTGTGGAGGAGCTTTGGATCTCTAGAAGTTAGTTATAAACACAAAAAACGGAGACGCGAAAAAGCGGACAGCATGAATTGTAAGGAGGAAGGTTTTTTGAATCCCCTCTTTGAGGTGGTTCCGGTAGAACGAAGTAACAAGTCAGAAAGTTGATCAGAAGAACCATAAGTACCATTATTCAGCAGGATAGGAAGATGAAGGAAAATGAGAATAACCTACACATTTCTCCACGTGAAAAAGCGCACATCATGAGGGAAATAGCGTGATGTTATGTGGTTGACCGCTCTGGATTGTCCCCGGTTTATTGCAACAACAACTCCTTTAAAGGGACGTGTCTGGTCAGGAATCTGAAGATACAGAAAAAAGTATAGTCGAGAGTTTGTGAAAGAGGTGTGCAAGACTTAAAAATTGGAAAATCTGACTTTTTCCGACAAATTTTTCCATATTGTCTATGAAAAAAAAGTGGAACCTTCCGCTAGGTCACTGCAAACGTATAGACTCATCAGCTCAGAAACGTGGTACCTTACCATACATTGTCCGGATACAAAATCGTTAAACAGCAAGGCAGCTCAGGATGAAGGAAAATGGGTAAACAGCTGCCTACATTACTACCAACTGTATGGCAAAGGCGGAACAAGATTGACTATGTTGGCACAGCCTCGTGCTCTAACGTTTTTGCACCTTCCGGAAGGCCGCTCTCGTTGTTATAGGCATTCATTCAACATAGGCGCGACAGACAGCTGCAGAGAAGAATAGTCATTATCGCTGTGGCCGAAATGCAGAGCTGCTGTTGCAGCCAACTTTCGGAGAATTTCCAGAAGCCCATAAGATAACGTAGTTGTAGGACCATCCTTTTGCAAACGGAAACGGAAGAGGGGAAGTTTTGATGTAACTATGGAACAATCAGATTGGAACGACATCATAAACAATAGTATCCTTTCAACGTCTCATCATCAGTCCAACCAAAGGACTGCGACTGTATTATGACGGCAGAAAACTGGTTTAACTGAAGGATCGGAATGGTGTGCTCTTCTAGGGGTCAAAAGTAAATAAGTCTCAATCACCGTCAAGGAGGCTCCAGATTAGCCTGAACTCTACAGTAACCTATTACTCGAATTCACTGGATTGCAATGTTCGAGAAAACCCCTGGCAGTTTAAAAAATGCTTCCTACCTCACTGACTCCCTTTTTTAGGTATTCATCTACACTGACGAGAGTCCAGTGACAACCATCATAATCTTCATCGAACGATACAGTAGCTTTTATTTTCCCTGAAAAGGAGCTTGTAAACCGAAAGTGAATCCTACAATGAGTGGAGTATTACTACTTTGAATCAAGTCCGGGTTGGACCATGACGTAGACGTCGCAAAATGCGACTTCTCTCATGTTCCCAGGAAAGGAGATGGTAGGTTTCCATTCCTTGTAGCACCTATTCTTTTAGCCGCTTAGTTCTCAAAAATATCTTCATCAGGGAAATTTATGTTTACAGAGGAAGATTTCTTAGCCTCAATAGTCACGTAACCTGACCGTATATAAGCCTCACGTAACGTTCTTGACTCTTGACGGACTACAACCAATACGCTTCGATCGTCCTTACGGCTTTATCCAATACCAGTTATCGCTTTGCCCTCTTCGGCTCTCTTGCACTTCTACGGCGCAGCTCCGAGACGTCGTCCTGAGCAGTCGGCAGATGAGCCTTCTCATTTCAGCACTACCATTTAATTGTTTCTCACCCTTCTGTCTCGTTGCTACAGTATACCCCACCTATTCAGGCCTGGACTGTATTCGGCCTCGCCTCGCTGTTACCAGCAACAACGCAACTTCGATACGTCTCACTGATCAGTCGGAGATAAGCCTCGCAGCTACAGGCACGACCGATTGCTTCTGTCTTTGTCTTCTAGCATTGCTGCTGTACTCCTGTATTCGACCTAGCCGCAGCGTAGTCAGTTTCAGTAACCTCAGCCGCAGTGAGACTAGCCAGCCAGAGCAACCCCAACATGTCCGAAGTTGCTCGAAAGAATAGACGGCAATAAGTCATTGGTTGATTCTATAGAACTCCTTTGTAACGAAATAAAACATTTTATGCTAACCGCGTGGTACTCAAGGAAAGGCGTGATCCCCACAGCAGATTTCAGTTTTCAGAATGGAATCGACGAATCAACTCTCTGGCGCATTTTACGAAAAACCGATTCGACAGGGTACAGGAGTCAAATCCTGAGACTCAATCTCGACCTACAAACCTTTTCCATTCGTTTGCGATTGGTCTATTACTACCAGATTAGTTAGGCATTATCAAAGGCACTGAGATCTTAAGTGATGGTCCACATAAGTCACTGTGAAGACATACAGTAGCGCTCAAAAGTCTTCGGTAAAATGCTTTGACGCTTTTTCGTTCATAACTTCTTTCTTAGTAGACCGAAAGACACGAAATTTGGATATGTCTAAGTAGAGCATATTTCACCCTACCCAACCCTATTTCACTGCGAAGCTGCAATATCCACAGGTAGAGCAAGGTGTTTGTTGCGGTAGCACATTTTGTTAAAACCAAAGTTGTTGACGTCTGCACTTAATCGCACCTTATGTGCGTTTTTCTCATCAACCGTGCTCGGCGTTACCACTCGTACACTTTAGACAAGGCAAAAAGGAAAGAGATTCTAGAAGGACCATCATCTGTATTTTCTGTTGATTTTGAATTGATACTCTTTGAAATATCTGGAACATGATCAGATTGCTGGTTGATAGTGGTAAATGTTCATAATACACCCACGCTCCACATATAGAAATTTCGCATGATTAGATCCAGTAGGAAAGGAGTTACGACTGAAAAATACCGCAGGAGAACCATTTCACCGAAGACTTTTGAGCGCTACTGTATGTCTATATAAGTACAATTCGAGAAATTGTAGCTTTCTTCGGTTCAAGGCAATATTTGATCTCATGATCCGTGTAAATGGAAAGTAATATTCCTCTTAAATTCAGTCGCCTGCCAGTGATGAAGAACGGTATGCACGCAGATCTTTACAAGGATACAAAAGAAATGATCTCAAGATTTTGAAATTGCTGCAATCATTTTGAATTACTGGTCAAGACATAAAACATACTCTAGAGCATTGGAGGCTGCAAGGAGAAGTATGAAACTATAGCAGAAATCGGTTATGCAGAAAATCAGATGTGCGGAAAATAGACGAAGGCGACCGGTGGGCCCTTGTGTTAGATAAACTCGCAGTGCGGGATAGGATAAGATGTACTCAAATTTGAAACCCTACAGTGAAGTGAGGAAAGGAATGATCTGACCTCTGGGCAGTTTCGACACGAGAAGAAATCGAGAATAGTGGGTGAAATCACCAGAAACGCAGTAAGTTGTGCGCTCTAATTGTACGGCGCTCCCCTTCACGGTTATGACAGATTTCACTATTATTGAGGCATCTGAGAAGATCGTTTTTCTCGAGAGCCACCTACTATAGTAAGGTTAATGGAACTATGTCATGGGAGGAGTACATCTAGTAAGATGAAAATTTTCTTTGGACTTGATTTGACTTTACAGCATTCCGCTATTGTGGTGTATTGTTCAATGGGCTAAACAGCTCATTATGCGTATTCAACTAACCGATATAGTTCCTGATCAACACATTCGCCGTATCCTGAACTGCTCCGATGAGATTGTTGAAAATTGATGGATTTTCTAGTGCTACACCACCGTACATAATCCTGCCCATGGTGTAAAACATTCCAGTGAACTGAAATTGAAAGATGAAGTTTGCACCATCAAACGAAAGATTAGAGCTATTTCGAGGCAGCCGAGCTAGTTTACATGGTGCATAAGACTGCAGAACTGCCCTTGGCCAGAAAAAAGAGCATATTGCTGAATGTAATCCCAGACCAGCTAGCTTCGAATAACAACATCGTTGCATATGCTGTAGAGGATGCACCATTCGCATCGGGACGTAACGTTGCACACAGGAAATTAACCGTAGCCAGCTGTACACAATGGCACACTCAATTGAACAGCACGTCGAAATAATCCTTCCATGCAACTTTTGTAGGCCCCATTGGGTCCAACCCCTAATCTTACTTTTTCAAACCCTTACATTTATTCAAATACGCCATTCGCGTTTCATCGCCACTTTTGCATTATCTGGACTATCCCTTCAACTGCTTCCTCTTAACCCTCTAAAACTAGATACCACAAAACCTTAACTATTACCTACATCACCCTCCGTCTCCGAAATACCAACATATGTTTCTTCATGATGTTCGCTCAATTAAAGCTATTAAAGCTATATTGCTTCCACGACGATCCCGTAAACAACCCTTTTTTCCTTTTGATGAAATGGCAAATTTGATTTAATCTTTTTGGATTCAATGGAAATGAAAAGAAAGCCTCTTTCAGCTGTTATCCATCATAACTGTCATTGAGAAATTCTATTTGACTGGAAAGGCCACAATGTGAAAGTAGAATGTAACGTCTTCTTGACACCCTTCTTGTTCTCCTTCTTCTCTCGAAAAGTTTTCCTTTTTCAGACTTTTTTTACTAACTATGTGAGCGGACTGGGTTTTGGATGGGTGGAATTTTCGACGATTCCCTCCTTGGTCAAGTATTTATATTGGGTTGTCCGAAAAGTTTCCGCCGATTTTTGACACCCCGGATTTATCAACCGTTGTACAAAAAATCAAGGACCCAACCTAATAATGTTATATGTTTTCTGAAAGAGTAGATCCTTCTCTATATTCCTATCAAGATTCTGTCAACATTTGTCGAAGTTTGTCTGTACAGGACTCGTATGAAGATGGAGAACCACTGCGCGCATTTTCAGCACCTAAAGTATTTCTTCTACCGCAAGGCCCAGAATGCGGCGAAAGCCGCATGAAAGGTATATGACGTTTGAGTAGACCATGCCCTAGAGGAATGTTCAGTGCATGACTAGTTTGCGGATCCCAAACAAAGTGAATTTGCCTTCGAAGACCGGCAACCCTCAGGGAGACTATCATCAGTTTAAACGATCAACTCAAAATGTTAACCGAAGCAAATCGGCACATCACTGCTCGTGGGGCAGGAAAAGGGCTCAGTGTTTTGAAATTACCCGTCCATGGTCATCTACCACTTGGTTTTGTAAGACGCCTTGATGTTTAGTTATCTCGCGAAAGGAGCGAGCGCAATGCGATGGACCGCGCCTCCATGTGCGATTCGTTGCTCAAACGAAATAAAAATAAGCCGTTTCTGAAACGCGTAAGCACGACAGACGAAAATTGGATTGTGTACAGCAATGAGGGGCGGGAACGATCGTGGAGCCCCCTAGTGAGCCGTCACAAACCACTGCAAAAGTCAAAATCCAGGTGCGGAAGACTATGCCGAGCTGCTGATGGGATTTCAGGGAAATCACTTACCATGAGCTGTTGTCGCACAATCAAAGATGACTTAGGAAGGGTACTATAGTTAGCTAAAAAAATATGGAGGCAGCGATAGACCAAAAGCGACCCGAAGTGGCCAATTGTGAGGGCGAAATCTTTCAACAGGGTGCCTCCAGACCACACGTATTTTTGGCCACTCGTCAAAAGTTGCTAAAGCTTATGGTGAGATATCTTACCACACCCCCCATATAGTCCAGACATAGCACCATCAGAATACCATTTGTTTGGGTTTCTGCAAAATTCTTTGAAATGAAAATCGTTCAATTCGCTGGGGGACTGCGAAGAGCACCTGAGAGGGTTTTTCGATTTTAAGTCTGGAACCTTATATGGAAGAGGGCAACTGGAACCTACAGGAAGATGGCGAAGCCTTACTGAACAGAATGGAGGATATATTGTTCAATCAATGGATTTCTTCTTATAGGAATTTTCATTCAAAGATGAATCAAAAATCGGCGGGAACTTTTCGGACAACCCATATTTTGTTTTTGGTAATTCAGAGCAGTGCATACTATTCGGACTATACTAAGCGTGGAAACGGCTATTGAATAGTCCGCGCAAAATCAAAGCGCATCCAAAAGTAGGCACGCTAACAGGCGCTAACCAATGGGCATAATAAGTAAGCGATCTGGATCACAACAAACCTTGGCTCCAGCTTCAGTTGATTCACTTACAACAAATCCTCCCATTACTTCACTATAAGTTTTCCAACTGCGAATATCGATAGTATCACGACTTTCAGTACTTCTGTAACATTGAACCCCTTCAAGGCTATGCAGAAGTTGAAGACACTAAGTTGTATTGTATGCTCTTTTCAGTAAAGGGGTTTAACCTCAACGTACCTCCAATCAATCATGATTACTTCTCCAACGGAAGGAATGATGCTACATCGGAAATTTCCCAGCACCCACTTCTTCTTAATTATCAATAACAAAACCGAAAGGGTTTCCTTCTTGACGACTAAGGCATTGTCTCGGAAAACTCTTGACATGGCCTTATTCAGTACAATCTGAAAGCGAAACAGTAATATATTGGGAAAAATTTTGACGAGAATCAAGAGTTGATTGAGGAAGCTCAGATGTTCCACTGTGAGAAATGACCCGTCTTAGATTCTATGCCACATCAGCTAAGCCGTAGGCCACAATCAATGTTCCCCAAACAGACAAAAAACGGCGCATCAAACTGCTCCTTCCCAGACCGCAGCAATAGCATTCGCTTCTCCTCTTCACGTGCCCGGAATCAACGAGCGGACTCGGAACGGGCAGGATATAAGCCGGAAATCACTAGTAATTTCCGACTTACGGGAGAGAGAGCGCTAATTTAAACGGTTCCCTTGGAAGATGAAAAAGTGGGCATAAGAAACAGAAGTTTATTAAAACAAAGAGAAGAAAAAACGAGCACTCAAAAAATGAGAGGGAGAACCAACTGGTAATGACGAAAGGGAAGCTATTCATTGGAGGGGACTCCACCCGAGCTGAGAGTATCCCGCCTTAAGAGGGTGTAGGTCACGGAGGTAAAATATCGTAACACTTACCATAACACCGGCCAAGTAGCTTTCGCTTCCGCTTTTCACGTGCCCAGAATCAACGGGGAAAAGTGGATATGAAAGGAAACTTCATTGTAGACGGGGCACGCAGGGGAGAGGGGTCAAAATCAAGAACCACAACTCCGACCAAGAATGCTCCCATGGAAAGTGAATAGGGGTTAGTACAGCTGTAGTATACAGTACCCTCTACAAGGAATTTGGGGTTTGTGAATTGGCTGTTGACTGCGAAAGCACTTTCATGAAGATGCCATGATTCGCGGATGTAATGTAATAAAGCCCCACAATTGCATGTGACTAATATCCTACTTATATGATCGGCTAAGTGTGTCTGTTGGTGTGTTTGTGTGTGTGAGAGTGTGTGTTTATGAGTATGTGTGTGTGTTTGTCTGACCGGAAATTCATAACTCCCGTCCCACTGTAGCTAAAGCATTCAAATTTGAAAGAGAGATAGGTGGCACGATGGGAACAGCGATGGTAAGTGATAGAAAGTGACAACTATCGATAGAAACTAATAACGAGCCCTAAAAGGCAAAAGCCTGAGTATCCGTAACTCCTTTCGTGTTAGCGGTGATGCCTTGGCACTTTGGCAGGTGGTGTAGGATGCGAAGGGACCGTTAGTGATTGGTGACAGAGAATGATAACAAGTGATAGGGACTGATAAGAAGCCATAGAAGGCGAAAGTCTGTAGGTGTGTGACGCGTTTCCTGTTAATAGTGGAGTCTAGGTATTTCATTAGGTGATGTAAGATGTAACAGGATCGTAGGTACTCGGTGACGGGATCGAGAACGGCTGGTGTCATGCCAGGAGCTGATAAAACTGATAAGGGGTAACGAAAAACCTGGAAAGCGTAGAGCCACTATGATAATGACATTAATAGTGGAACATGGAAATTGGAATTTGCGGAATTCGCGCGCATGCACCGCCGGTGAGCGGTCGGTTCGAAAGCGCTCTCCTCCCATCATCCAATTGCACGTAGCTGTATCTACCACTCGTGTTAAAAGTTGTTCCTCGCGTATTCACTCTAGTATTCGTCCACTTCCTTCGACGAATTCAAGTGAACTTCTCGCTGTTCTGTCTCGTCTTTTATTTTTATTCGTGGCCTTCGAAGGCAGTTGGTATCGATTCTTTGCTGGCGTAGATCACGTACGACCCGTGATCAATATTAGATTCTGAGGTCGTCAAAACAGGTCTATTTGGAAATATTTGGTTTACTTTTTGTTCTGAAATGGATACTCCTACCCGTATACCTGTTAAAGGGACTAAGCGATCCTGTATTTCTACCTCCCCGCTTTCTCCCGTGTCGAGTCCAGCCGGTCTAGAGGAATTGATACGGCAGGTCAACAATTCGGCCGACGTTCCCGATTGCGTCAAAACTCTTCTCAGTACCCTGGTAAATGAAGTGAATGATGTCGGAATGAAGCGTGACCAACTTCGTCAAGAGAATGCAATGCTCCGTGAGAAACTTTACAATTCCAATGTTACTTTTCAGAATCATGCTGAGCCTCCTGTTTCTGAGCCTAGAGTTGTGCATCCTCCTATCTCTGGTATTGATTTTTCTGAAGCTGAAAGGCGTAGATCTGTAGTGATAGCTGGTGTTCCCGAGCTGAAGGGGAACATTAGGAAAAACTTATCTTATGAATTCAACAGTGTTCTTAATATTTTAAATCATCTGGAAGTTGAATGCGTTCCTATTTCTGTGTATAGACTAGGACGACCTATTTTAGGAAAAAACAGACTAGTTAAGGTGGTGTTGCCCTCTTCGTATTTTCAACGTATGGCAGTAAGGCGAGCTTCTCGGCTACGCTTTTTCCCCGAGAGAGGCGTTTACCTTAGGGAATCGCTCTCTATTGAGGAGAGAACGCGACGCAGGGAAGAACGCTCGCATCGTGCAGAAGGCATTCACTCGCGTAGTGTTTCATCTGATTCTAATTCTATGTCACAAACTATGCCTGGTTCTCAGGGAATCTAAGTTTCCCTCCTCGGTCTGATATTCCTTGCAATGTTGTAAAGGATTCATACTTCAATTGTTTTAGCATGTCTGTTTTTTATTGTAATATCAGGTCGTTATCTAAAAACGGAAGTTTCCTTGATCGTATCACTGCTAATAGATATGACTTATATCTTTTGACCAAAACTTGGTTAAAAGCCTACCATTCTATGACGTCTATGCTCAGTCATTGGATCAAAGAGTTTGCTGTGTTGAGGTGTGACAGAAGGCACAGAGCCGGCGGTGGAGTGTCCATGATTATAAGAAACACGCTCAATAATACAACCATATTATCAGAATCGGATCCAAAGGGGTATGAAATCTTAGCAGCAGACATCGCTTCAAATTTCGTAATTTCGTTTCAGGGTTGTCTTGGTTTACAGACCTCCCTCCACCACTCCTTCGCTTTCTGAGCAATTGGCAAAGGCAATTAGTGATCTTTCTACTGTATCGTTTCCAGTCTTGGTAGTAGGTGACTTCAAAATGCCTGAAGTCAATTGGGCTGGAGATTCTTGGAATGAAAGTTCTCATCCACTTGCGGTTGCTTTGCACTGCATGGATTCAAGCAGTATATTAAAGAGCCCACTGAATGCAACTCTATTTTGGATTTAGTTTTCTCGAATGATCATGAACTCTTAAGCAAAGTACCTGTTGGTTCTCCAATTGGTCATAGTTTTAGTATCTCCTTCGAGATTGATTGTATCTTGCTGCCATCCGTGCCGATTTTGAAAATGCTTTTCACAAATTGTGACTATACTCATGTTACAAACTACCTTTTCAACATTTTGTGGATCGAATCGTTTGAAACAGTATCTACGGTTGACGAGAAATATGTTATGTTCCTCTCTATACTTCAAGATGCTATAGAACAATATATTCCTTGAGCTTACGTTTTCCCAAATAAGTCCAATCTACACTTCTACCTCCAGAAAATGTTAGAACATAGAGAGTGACTTCTGCAATATGCAAGGCTCAGTGGTGCTTGGACTGGATACATGAAGTTTTCCTCTATATTTTTGAAGAAAACAGCAAAGTTTAACAAGAGTATCAAAAAGAAAATAGTTGAATCAAAAGAAAGGCATCGCTTCTTTGGATTCATGAGATCTAGACTTCGTTCAAAAGCACAGTTCACCGATCTAAAATCTGGTGAACGATTACTTTCGAAGGACACTGACAGGCCAATGCCTTCGCTGTTGAGTTTCAGAAGTCTTTTTCAAACGATGATGATAGACTCCCGCCATTTGCACCCTCAACTTTTTCCGCGATGGATACGTTCCCTTACTTTGATCCCAAGGACATCTATGATACCTAGTCAAATGGCCTGCTTCGTTCTCTGTTACCCCGGATCATATCCCACTTGTATTTGTTAAAAACGTAGCCCATGCTATTGCGTTCCCTCTTTCGTATTTATTTAATCAATCAATGATGTTCTCAGAAGTTCCTAGACTGTGGAAACATTCGTACATTACTCCCATTCTGAAAAAACCACCTTCTTGGGATATCTCCAACTACAGACCAATTAGTATCACCTCATTGTTCTGCAGACTTTTTGAAAAGTTACTTAAACGTCACACTTTTCGCCATTTGGAGCTGAACGGAGGAGTTCCCTCTTTCCAACATGGTTTCGTAAAAGGTAAATCTGTTACCACCAATCTGCTCGAGTCATTCAATGATTGGACAATTGCATTGGACAACAAAGTCTGTTGATGTAATATATTTTGACTTCACTAAGGCATTTGATAAGGTCAGTCACAGTAAATTCTTAACAAACTTAGTAAGCTAAGGTTTCATAAAAAGGTTCTGAGATGGATTAAAGAGTTTCTCAATGGTAGGACCTTCCAAGTACGCATAAACGCTTCACATTCTGAAGTCTGTCTCCTGCATAGCGGTGTTCCACAAGGCGGGGTATTGTCTCCCATATTTTTCAATATCTACTCTGCTGTTTTGGCCTCTATTTGTTGCAATGGTATAGTTACCGCCGAACAGTATGCGGATGACCTTAAATTCTATAAAGTAATAGATTCCCTTCAGGACTCGGTACTACTGCAGAATTCTATTAATATGCTTGTCCAATGGTCGAATGAGTGGCAGATTCCGATCTCTACCACTAAAACCTGTTACATGCGCATAGGACCTCCAGCTCCTCAATCTTCCTCATATTTCATAAATGGTCAGGAGATCCAAAAGGTTGAAAAGGTCAAAGATTTAGGGTATTTATATGACAACAAACTTGATTTTTCCGATTATTACAAGGAAGTGCACAAAAAGGCATTTCGACGTACCTACCAGATATTCAAGGCTCTTATGACCAATGACAGCAGGTTCTCATTCGTGTATATAAGACTTATATAAAACCTCTGGTCGAGAGCGGAACCGTTTCGTTTTATCAGCATAAGAAAAGGGATTCGGCTCTCATCGAAAAAGTCCAAAACAACTCCACGAGAAAAGTCCTCGTGCGTCGCGGTCGTTTCTTATATTCCAGAATCCCTAACGCATCCATAAGAAACAAATATTTCCAGATTCCTTCCTTGCATTCAAGACGTGATCTCTTTGATTTGTGTATGTTGCATAGGGTTCTTACTTCTAAAGCTGTAATTGAATTTCCACGATTCTATGATCTCATCCCATCCAAAACCAGGGTTGGAGAACTCAAATTATCTTTTCATAGGGCGAAAAATACAATTAGACGGATTTTTTTTACTATTAGGGCTGGACTATCTTTTTTGCGTATCAATAAATCTATATCCATCCGAAGCTCTAGTACTTCTTTCAAACGGTCCGCAGCAAACCTTATACTACAAGCATAGGTGTCAAGTATTTTGTGTTTGTTAGGAATTGTTGTTGAGTTTCATTTACGGTTGTTTCGCATTTATATTTTTCTCACGCTGTCTTATATAGCGTATGAAATAAATAAAACCTTGACAGTTTGGTATGTGATGTGGAGTACGGTGGGATCGTAGACGACCGATGATAGGGAATGATAACAGCTAATAGCGACGACTGATAAGATCACTTACAAACTGAATTCAACTCCTGTGGTATCTATGATGTATTTATGATTACGACTATTATATAATAGATAACGACCGCTACCCAGCAAGGTTTGTAACTCGGTGGACGATCAAGTTCACTTCATGTTATGATATGTTGTGATATGTTATGTCATGTTATGATATGATATCATTTACGACAAAGCTCATCCGACCGCCAATAATTTGGGATTTTCTCAACTAATGATGTACCCGTAGAGGAAAGAAGGCTTAGTGAGAACGACATCCTATAATGATGTAATTATCACTCGAGAACATTTGTGAGTACTACTCAATCCTTTGGTTGCCTATCAGTTGAACCTTTAATAATTCATAATTTTCAAGATGAAGAATAACCGATTGATACTTTTAATCGTAGGCGTGAGCATGGGCATGTGTTGCACGCATTGGCGTGCGTAGTTTAACTGGTAATATTTACATCAAATGTTATCATGAACGGGAAAGAACGAGCAAATTCGAATCTGATTCTGAGGAAAAAATCTTAGAAAGAATCAGAAAACGATTTCTACTCGAGTGCCCACGAAATTTTTTTCAGATTCTGCGCCAGAAGTCTCCGCTGGTAAGCATGTTCAAATAAAAGCTATTCATCAACCACGTAAAAGGTTCAGTCAGAGGGAACTATTGGGTTGATGCATAATTATTGCGGATTTTTTCGCGACTTTTTTCTCTCGTCAGAATTTGAATATTGAGTTTGGGTTTTTTCGAGAAATGATCTACTTGATTTCCTCTACAAGAATATACTCAAAAAACCATCCGCATATTCGCAAAATTAGGCTTTACCACTTCGAGAAAGATTGGAGGGTGGCACAGTCATTCCGCGATCTCATTAACTTTTCAGCGATCGAACAATCGGCCAGAGCCAACCAATGGGCCCTGCCCCTGCATCTGCCATATTCACCAGCAGAAACTTTTATGGATTATCTCTTCAACCGTTCATCGAAAAAATGGCTAAAGAATAGAAGCTACGTCGATTTGGATGACTTGATGGCCGATGTCAAGGCGTGGATCGCCCGTAAGGATCAAAACTTCTTCGTTTTTGGGATCCGACTAACTAATCAATGGGAAGCAAAGCTTGACGTAAATGGTGAATAAGTTCCGAAGTAATTATTTGACTATGTCTTTGCTTAGTATTTCTATAGTTTCTTTAAGTAAAATTTGCTAGAAAAAATTCGCAATAATAATGCATCAACCTAAAATATAGAGGCAGGTAAAATGCAGGGAAAATAGAAAATATCAAAATAATCGTATTCAACCGCCAGGAAATCATGTGTACTTCACTAGATCACCTAATGAACGATCGCTGAAAAGTTACTGAGATCGCGGAATGACTGTGCCACCTTCCAATCTTTCTCGAAGTGGTAAAGCCTAATTTTGCGGATATGCGGATGGTTTTTTGAGTATATTCTTGTAGAGGAAATCAAGTAGATCATTTCTAGAAAAAACCCGAACTCAATATTCAGATTCTACCGAGAGAAAAAAAGTCGCGAAAAAATCCGCAATAATTATGTATCAACCTAATACTTGAAGACTGATTAGGCACCCCCAAAGGCTCCTATAATACACCTTCCCCCTACCACTATAAACAGTCGTGCGGCGAGCAAGGGCCCGCTCAAGATTTTCACTGATGCCAACTCGTCGCACTGGGATTGGAATTCTGCAGAGAAGCGCTTTTTCTTTTTTCTGGTACCATCGAAGGCCCTTTTCTCCGCTGCAACCACATAGACGTAAGTAACAGAATGATAAGTAGGACCGACACAAATCGGGTGCACAAATCGAATAAGTCCTGGTGGAAGTCAGCAGGTGGTCATAATGCAGGCAATACCTACCCAGTCACAATGAGGAAACAGTTCTCATGCTTGTTCAATGATAAGTTTTCTCCAAGAGATCTAGTCGAGAGCGGTGATTTGACAAAGCTATGAAATTACAAAAATGATATGACAAAAATCCAGGGCAAAATTAATTTCGCTAGCGATAGAACAGCTCATTACTAACTTAAGGAATACATTCAATTAGTAATGAGTTCTATAGTGCTTTCATATTTCTGTTGAGTTCATTGACAAAACAAATCAGAGTCAAGATGGTACTTGTACGAGTTTCACTCTTTTCACCTTCTCTTTTTCGTCATTTCAGAGTTCGAAAAAGCGAAAAAGGACTTTCACGAGAAAATGTACTCCTGTCCTAGCTGAAACCCATTGATTAAGCTCAAGCTATCCGTGATAAGTACTCAAAGGGTAAGTGATGCAGTCTTTTTGATCTTGATCGATCCAACTTCGGAAAGCACTCCGCATTCGGCTTCCCTTTAGTATCGTAAATGAATATGTGGCCTACACACTGTATGGAATGACTTGCGTCAGAGTTTCTATCCTCTGACCATCTGTGAAATGTTTGGATGGCCTGGGTGAATATCTGTCCGGGACTCGGTGCTCGGACCATCGGGGGTAATAGAACTCCTTCCCGATTGCGGCATTCTCCTTTGAGACATGCAGCAAATGTCATTGCAATTACCGTACTCACCCCGCCTCCCCGCCAATCGATAGTACGCAATATTCTTCGATAATTGCCCTTCTTTTTTATCAGTTTTGGCCGTTTTCTTTGTTTCTTTTTCGTTTTCATGTTTATAGACTTGATTAATTAGATGACTCCTCCTATACTAACGACGATCAAGACCGCATTGGAACTGATGAGAGCGGCCAGCCAATTCAAGTAATCAAAGAACTCCCTACCCAAGAAATTGCGCACTTCAATCTTCTAATCCTGCAATACGTGGCGAGCGCAACACAGTGTTCGGGGAGAAGCACACACGGTCGCCTCTTCCTCGCTAGTTTAACTCAACAATTCAATGACTGAACTGTCCATGCATATACATTGGAGGGAAAGACAGACGAAGAAGATGAAGACGAAGACCACGACGACGAAGAAGAAGAAGATAGAAGAAGATGATGACGAAGAAGAAGACGAAGAAGAAGACGACGAAGAAGAAGGAGACGTCGACGAACAAGAAACCGGCGAAGAAGACGACGACGACGAGGAAGAAGATGTTGACGAAGAAGAAGACGAAGATGAAGAAGAAGAAGAAGAAGACGTCGAAGAAAATCAAAATACGACGACGAACTAGAAGAAGGTGACGAACTAGAAGAAGGTGACGAACAAGAAGACGACGGTAGCGGCGAAGAAGGTGATGACGACGAAGAAAACGTAGAACAAAAAGAAAAAGAAGACGACGGCGGCGGCGAGTGAGACGAAGAAGGCGAAAACGAAATTTAGAAGGCGACAACAAAGTAGAAGATTCGACGAGGAAGAAGCTCCTGGCGGATCTGGACCTAAAGTGGTCAGAAGAGTCAATGGAAATTTGGAACGCTTTCGACTAGCCCAGTACGTCGCCATTCAATCGATCGGGCCCATGTAAAATTGCAATAAAGTGAAGAAAGGTTTCAGTATTGAAATAAGTGCTAAAGGAATAATTTTATACGTACATGTATATCTTACCGTGTTGTGAAACTAGAGGAGTGAAAGTACTATATGTAGCTTAGAAGTGAAGAGTTAGAAGAAGAGAAAGGAGAGTAATCTAGACAGATTCTGCAAAATTTAGATTTGTGGAAGCAACAAACATGTGCACCAACGTAGTATCTCTCTATATATAATCCACAAGTTTGGTGTGTCTGTTTGTTTGTATGTATGTATGTATGTATGTCTGTGTGTTCACGCAAGTTCACGCAATTCTGTTTCACCGAAAAAAAAAACACCTTTAGAGGTCGGGACAAGTTCGGAATTGGTGGAGCCTGGGACAAGATTGACAGAGCACATATGAGCTCTGCGGAGCTCCGCCCACCGGGGGCGGGACATCTGCCGGAGTGGGCGGTGCCAACAGTCAAACATCTTATTTTCGCTTCGAAAAAGTTCAAACACCGGGGAAAAATGTTCAAAGGTGAGGATTGGGTCAAAAACCAGAAGGAGGACACCCACGTGCTGTGGGCGGAGCTTTCTCAAAATAGGCGGTACTTTTCAAATGTATTCATAACTCGATTCAATTAAGGCGCAGAGGTCAGGAAAAAAAGAAGGAAAGTGAGCAGGGCCTCATGCGTGTTGGGCATGCGTAAGCTTAGCGAAGCCCCGCCTACGATGGGCGGGGCGTGCGTTGAGACGAAAGCCACTTTTCAGAGATGAACGCAACTTCGCTTGGAAACGTTTTAGAGTGCGGGAAAAAAGTCGTTAGAGGTAATGGAACAAATGTGGTCAAATCTCAGAAGTGGGCGGGGTTGGTACTAAAGTGGGCGGAGCTTAGATCAAAAATTTAGAATTCTGTTCAACAATGTTTTGGGATGCAGCAAAAAGGTGTTAAGGTGTAAAAGGACAAATGTGGCCAAATCCTCGAAGTGGGCGGGGTTGGCTCTAAAGTGGGCGGAGCATCCTTACTATATATAATCCACAAGTTTGGTGTGTCTGTTTATGTATGTATGTATGTATGTATGTATGTATGTATGTATGTATGTATGTATGTATGTATGTATGTATGTATGTATGTATGTATGTATGTATGTATGTATGTATGTATGTATGTATGTATGTATGTATGTATGTATGTATGTATGTTATGTATGTATGTATGTATGTATGTATGTATGTATGTATGTATGTATGTATGTATGTATGTATGTATGTATGTATGTATGTATGTATGTATGTATGTATGTATGTATGTATGTATGTATGTATGTATGTATGTATGTATGTATGTATGTATGTATGTATGTATGTATGTATGTATGTATGTATGTATGTATGTATGTATGTATGTATGTATGTATGTATGTATGTATGTATGTATGTATGTATGTATGTATGTATGTATGTATGTATGTATGTATGTATGTATGTATGTATGTATGTATGTATGTATGTATGTATGTATGTATGTATGTATGTATGTATGTATGTATGTATGTATGTATGTATGTATGTATGTATGTATGTATGTATGTATGTATGTATGTATGTATGTATGTATGTATGTATGTATGTATGTATGTATGTATGTATGTATGTATGTATGTATGTATGTATGTATGTATGTATGTATGTATGTATGTATGTATGTATGTATGTATGTATGTATGTATGTATGTATGTATGTATGTATGTATGTATGTATGTATGTATGTATGTATGTATGTATGTATGTATGTATGTATGTATGTATGTATGTATGTATGTATGTATGTATGTATGTATGTATGTATGTATGTATGTATGTATGTATGTATGTATGTATGTATGTATGTATGTATGTATGTATGTATGTATGTATGTATGTATGTATGTATGTATGTATGTATGTATGTATGTATGTATGTATGTATGTATGTATGTATGTATGTATGTATGTATGTATGTATGTATGTATGTATGTATGTATGTATGTATGTATGTATGTATGTATGTATGTATGTATGTATGTATGTATGTATGTATGTATGTATGTATGTATGTATGTATGTATGTATGTATGTATGTATGTATGTATGTATGTATGTATGTATGTATGTATGTATGTATGTATGTATGTATGTATGTATGTATGTATGTATATGTATGTATGTATGTATGTATGTACTGTATGTATGTATGTATGTATGTATGTATGTATGTATTGTATGTATGTATGTATGTATGTATGTATGTATGTATGTATGTATGTATGTATGTATGTATGTATGTATGTATGTATGTATGTATGTATGTATGTATGTATGTATGTATGTATGTATGTATGTATGTATGTATGTATGTATGTATGTATGTATGTATGTATGTATGTATGTATGTATGTATGTATGTATGTATGTATGTATGTATGTATGTATGTATGTATGTATGTATGTATGTATGTATGTATGTATGTATGTTTGTTTGTTTGTTTGTTTGTATGTCACACAATCCGGTTTTACCTGAAAATCACCTTTAGAGGTCGGGACAAGTTCGGGATTGGTGGAGCCTGGGACAAGATCAACAGAGCACATATGAGCTCTGTGGAGCTCCGCCCACAGGGGGCGGGACAAGCGCCGGGATGGGCGGTGCCAACAGTCAAACATCTTATTTTTGCTTCGAAAAAGTCCAGACATCGGGGAAAAATGTTCAAAGGTGGGGATTGGGTCAAGAAACCAGACGGTGGAGACCCACGCGCTGTGGGCGGAGCTTTCTCAAAATGGGCGGTACTTCTTAGATGTTTTCATAACTCGATTCAGTTAAGGCGCAGAGGCCAGGAAAAAAAAATAAAAAGAGTGAGCAGGACCTTCTGCGTGCTGGGCCCCGCCTACGGTGGGCGGGGCGTGCGTTAAGGTGAAAGCTCTTTTTCAAAAATGAGTGTAACTTGGTTCGGAAACGTTCTAGAATGCGGAAAAAAAAGTGATTGGTGGTCATGGAACAAATGTGGCCAAACCCTTGAAGTGGGCGGGGCTGGCACCAAAGTGGGCGGAGCTTTGATCAAAAATGTATAACTCTATTCGGAAACGTTCTGGGATGTGGCAAAAAAGTATTGAGGTGTAAAATAATAAATGTGGTCAAATCCCAGAAGTGGGCGGGATTGGCACCAAAGTGGGCGGGGCTTCGTTTGAAAATTTATAACTCTATTCAGAAACGTTCTGGAATGCGGCAAAAAAGTATTAAGGTGTAAAACAACAAATGTGGTCAAATCCCAAAAGTGGGCAGGGCTGGCACCAAAGTGGGCGGGGCTTGAATTGAAAATTTATAACTCTGTTCAGAAACGTTCTGGGATGCGACGAAAGGGAGTTGAGGTGTAAAAGAACAAATGTGGTCAAATCCCAGAAGTGGGCGGGATCGGTACTAAGAGGGCGGGGCTTAGGCAAAATGTATAACTTATTCAGAAACCTTCCGGGATGCGGCAAAAAGGTGTTAAGGTGTGAAATAACAATTAAGGTCAAATCCCAGAAGGAGGCGGGTTGGCACTAGAGTGACCGGGGCTTAGAACAAAATTTCAAAGCTATTTAAAAACGTTGTGGGATGCGGGAAAAGTGGAAAAATTCAGTGGAACAAATGTGGTCAGATCCCACAATTGGGTGGGATTGGCACTAAAAAGGGCTTACACTAAAATTATTAAGCACTCTTCATGGCCACACACGGCCCCATCTCACTTTCCAAAAAAAAACGATGGCCGCTACAGAGGTGTCAGGGAAGAGGCTCAGATGATAAAGTTCTTTAGTGAAAATCAGAAGCTCATATGGTTCCGTTCCTAATGGCTAGAGCCCCTAGCGCACGCAATAGCGTGCCTAGCCGCCTTGTTATTATAATAACACAGGGCAAATATTATAAAACAGCATCACTTCTTTTATAACGATGCATTATTCGAAGTTCTACAAAAATCAAATTGCGTTCAGGGTACGCCGAGGAAATATTGAGTTACGGAATGGATCTAAAAATGTGAGGTTTTTTAAAGTATGGAGGAATGCTCCATGTTGAATTGTAGACAGTGAGCTCAAGGGTGCCTCGTGTTACTCTAGGAACTAGCCTTGCTAAGCCACTGCCCAACAATCGGAAAACCAATTTTTTAGGGGCTGACCAGGGAAGGGTTTCGAATTCCCATGGAGCTTTGAATAGAGATCTACAGGGTGTCCCAAAAATATTTGCGCCAAAGTTCAGTAATTTTTGAGGTATAAATAATCTATCGAATTCACATTACCTGTTATTAATTGATTGCATAAGAAGGTTTCCTTGCAATATGCATGGTTGCTGATGTGGAACTCCCATTATCTTTCAGATGGAGGAGGATCATTCAATGCCACTTGCAATCATTGACGAGCGAGAAGGTGGAGGGCGTTATGAAATTCTTTGGGGTTTTTCTAATAACCGTATAGGAGGCTATTGAACGATATAGGAAAGAAGATTGAATCAGAGACAAACCAGGAAAGATAGAAAGGTAGAATGTTTCTGAAGATAGGACTATTAAACTGGTCCGTATGCCAATCGGTCGTGATCCGCGGTGACCCATCAAAAGGAAGTCAGCGAGCACGGCTTATCCGAATTATCGCGATGGAAGAATGTCATGCAGGAGCTTCACTGCCGTTCCTATCGTATGCAGAAATTTCACTTCCATTCCGATCTCAACAGATACTGCAGGGCCAAAAATGCAGAAAGTCGAAAGTGGTGACACGCAACCCTTCGTCCTTTTCTGTGGTCAAGAAATTTTTTACGATAAAGCCATTCCTCAACAACCAAAACGTTCGCGTTCCAGAAAGAAACATGCAGCGTGTAATAGCTCACAAAAAGGTTGTTATCAGAACAGTAAAATGATGTTTTTCGAGGAAATCTCTAGCAAGGGTAAGCCGCTCGTGGTTTCTTCGGTGCAAGCGTGAAAATTGACCAAAACCAGTACTCGAACAGCGTACTGATGGGTGTGGTGAAGAGTTGAACCAACTACAATTCCTGAAAAATCTCGTAGACCTTCCAGCAGGACGTTACTCTAGCCCACAGAGCCAAGATTGCCCGCGAGTGGTGCCGACGACAGCTGCCCGACTTCATTGGTGATGAGGAATGGTCATCCTATTTTCCAGAACTTGACTCACTTGACCCCGCGACTGGTCTCTGGTTAGAAGAACACCTGTCGAGTTTGCAGTCCCAGTTTGGAGTCCTAGAATGCAAAGGCTGGAGAATGGCTGGAAAGAAATGGAGAAGGATACCTGCGTGCCACATGCAATCAAGTCGAAAGCAAACTTTGACTTCTATTCGCGCTCACGGTGGATATTTTGAAATGCGACTTCAGCATGTTGTAGCACATAGTGTTAGCTAGCGTGCATAGAAATTTCATCGTCTTTCGCAGTAGAGAAGTTTCAAATATATTGCTATAAATCGGCGCAAATAATTTTGGGACACCCTGTAGGTATATCGATAGGACTCGAAATGTTACTGGCACGTACAGGAATTAAACTGCAAAATGGGTCTACCAAAAAAGTTGTGAGCATTCGAAGTTTGTATGTTAAAGCATGGAGGGATAGCGCCAGTTGATAGAGGCAGTTGCCCGTAATAACCACAGTGTTCCCCGTGGCGTAGTAGCAGCGCCCTACCTCGCCAGGGGAGCGGTGAGGGTTTGCTTCCCGCCGTCGTTCACTTTTGCAAAACGTGCTTTTATCCGAACTACATTGCATTATATTATTATACAGCTCGTCTTCACTCATGTGCGAGCACCAGCAACAAACCACTCGCTTCTGTCTTTCGCGATCGACATCCATGGTAGACTCAGGCTTCGACGAAGATGGCGATGTGAGGAGTCGTTCAGCTGCTGTCGCACCTGTTTCACATGTTCGACAAGCACATCCTCCCATCTCGCAACAGGCCTACTCTTAGGTCGTGACGATCCTATGGAAGCCCACTCGACTGTTCTTCTTGTCTCGGTAGTGTAAGGGATAAGAGCACTGTCCCAGAACAAGTACGGGTTCGGGTCCCGTCCGAGACTGGAGTTTTGCCCACATATCGCCAACCTTGTGAGACTTTCGCTTCGCGCACTGCGGCGTTAAAACAGCAGTTAACAAACCATCAAGTCAGCAAGCATAGTCTCAGCTTCCGCAATGCTGCTTGAAAAGAGAACGATGTCGTCCGCAAAGCGGAGATTTGAGAGAACCGTCCGTTCACACGAATGCCCTTTTCGTCCTAATTGAGCGACCTCATAACCCACTGCAGCGCGGCTGTGAATAGCTTCGGCGAGATAGTGTCGCCTTGTCTCACACCCTCCCCTGTGGGAATGGGGGGAGGTCGTTGGAACAGCTTCACCGTCGCGCTGCAGCGACTGCTGCAGTTCTGATGTAGGGAGGGTCCACTCCTTGATCGACCAGTGCTGACAGGTCCGCATTCGTTCTACGCTGTCAAAAGCTTTTTCATAGTCGACAAAGGTAAGGACAAGAGGCATCCGGAATTTTCGGCACACTTCGATGACCATTGCGACCGCTTGGATGTGGTCTAAGCAGCCGAATCTCTCAAATCCGGCCTGCTCTACAGGTTGGGCTTCGTCCAGCGTTCGCGATATGCGGGCCAGAACGATCTCGTGAGTAGATTGTTAAGCACCCTTAACAAGCTTACTGGGCGGTAATTGCGAAGATCATCCCGGTCTCCCTTCTTGTGAAGAGTGAGCATCCGCGAGTTCCTCCACTGGTCGGGAATCTTCTCCTTCTGGAGGTAGGATTTTATATGTGCTGCGAGAAGTGCATGAAGTCCGTAGCCTCCTTATGGAGTAGCTCGGCTGAGATTTTGTCTTGGCCTAGAGTTGTGCCCCTTTTCATGCTCGCAATCGCAACTCTCACCTCCGAAGGTAGGATCCAAGGTGCTGTTCCGCCAGTGCGGATTTTAGGTTTTCGCACGCGCGTCGTGGATCGGTAGAGTTTGGTGTAAAAACTCCGTGTAACTCGAATCTCAATGTTGTGAGTGTTCCGTCCTCCTTCTTCAAGCACGAAAGTGAAATAGTGTGGTCCTAAAGATCCCGATGGCATTGTCTCAGACTAGTTCTGATCAGGGCTGCCTCCAGTAGTCTCCTCTCCCTGTATAGCTGAAGGACTCGCCGCATTGTTTGTCTGCAGCTGATATTCGCTTGCAGCCTTTTGAGATGTGTGGCGTTCTGGTCAAGCCTCAGGCTTCTTCTTGTTCTGAAGAGATCCTTTGTCGCATCTGAGATGCGAGCGGAGGTATCCTTTCGCGGAAGCTTAGCCAGTTCGGCACAAGTGGCGTGACCCCGAACCAGCGCAATGTAGTCTTCGGCCGGGCCATCCAGGACAGGACCTGCCGGTCATATCGGGACAAGACGTCATTCAGAACATTTCCGTCGTATACAACAAGCTTGAAGCTCTTGGCGCGATGTTGCGAAATCTTTTTCAGCTTGTGACTGAATCTGATCTTACCAGGGAAGGATCCCAACTCGAAGTGGCCATTTGAATTAAGACCTATACTGCTAGACGTGTTTTTGGGCGCTGAATTCAAATCCGCTTTCCGAATCTGTCGAGCGATTCTCTGCACGGAGTTATGAGAGTGGTTTTAGGTGACATTACATGAGAAAATTTAAATTACATGGAAGCAGCTCACTCCTCAACGGCGGCTTGGTGTAGTGGTATGCGTGACGCTTCATGGGCGAGAGGCTGGGGTTCGGGTTTTGTAGGGGATCGAGTTTTTGCATTATATAGAGTTTTTCCCTCTAGGACGGGAAAATACTCTCATGGTGATTTTATCAGGTTTTATAACCTTTAGTGCTTTGCTAATACCTTCTCCTACTTACCTAGTGGGAAATTGCACAAAATTTGGAGGTCCGCGGGGGTAAAACGCATATGATGAGCAATGATGTTGCTAGTTGGGTGTTGATGCTAGATTAGGTGCGATGGTACGTGGCAGATCCAGACTCACCTACACCGGCACTGTTGATTGTGGACTCGTGGACATCATTCAAAAACCAGAAAGCTATTCATTGCGTTTTACCTCCACAAAGCAGATGAAGGAAATGACACCCTGGTGAGTGTACAGCAATGGGCTGTGACGAGTATTTTTTCATCCCTTCCTCCCATTGTGAAAAAATTCTTTGTTCCAAGAATTTCGTGCTAGAGTATCACATTTGTTCATAAAATGGCAAAATTACCCTACCGTGAATCCTGCTGTGAATATAGAGTGCATGGGCATGCGAGTAAAACTGAAGTATTACTCCAAGTGGATAAATATTGGTAAAAGCCTTAAAAGGTCATAAACGTGATAAAATCACCATGAGAGTATTTTCCAGTCCTGGAGGTGAAAATTCTATATAAAACAAAAAACTCGGTCCCCCACAAAACTCGAACTCTAGCCTCTCGCCTATGAAGCGTCACGCTTACCACTACACCAAGCCGCCGTTGAGGAGTGAGCTGCTTCCATGTAATTTAAGTTTTCTCATGTAATGTCACCTAAAACCACCCTCATAACCCCGTTCAGAGAATCGGTTGGCAGATTTGGAAAGCGGATTTGAATTCAGCGCCCAAAAACACGTCTAGCAGTATAGGTCTTATTTCAAATGGCCACTTCGAGTTGGGATCCTTTCCTGGTTAGTGCGAAGGAGTCGATGATCGGAACCACTGCAAAAAGATGGTACCACACCAAAATCTCGTAAGCACCACTTTCTATTTGTTAATATGTGGTCCACTTAGCATGAGTTGTACCGTTTGGAGACTCCCATGTCCAGCGGCGATGTTCCTTCTTCTGGAAGAAAGAATTTCCATGGAAGAGTCGAGCCGCAGACAGGAGTCCCGCTAGACGGTTTCCGTTCTCGTTCCTGTCCCTCATTCCCAACTTTCCAATCCTGAACTCATCCTCTTGTGCTTCGCCAAGCCTAGCGTTGAAATCTCCAGCAACGAGTCTGTAAAAATACTTTTCGATGGATGATTTCCTCAAGCTGGTCGTAAAACGCATCGAGCTCTTCTCCGTCAGCTCTAGAGTGTGGAGAGCAGTTGACGATAGCAATGGTCTTCATGTGCGTATGTCGTAGGCGTAGGATTACAAAGCGAGGAGACAGGATCTCGTGAGAAGATAGACGACAGTTATCTTCACGACGAAACCAACGCCGCCGACGATTCGAGATGGAAGCTCTTACCACGAATGATGAGGGTTCCATTGTTCATTCGTCGCACGTCGGTTCTCCTGCTCTTGGTTTCTCAGCGCAATCACATGGTATTGAATGTGAGTAGCCGCATCGAGAGCTCATGGGGAGCGGCATTGGATGAGACTGTCCCGCGTTCTCGATAGAAGTATAGAGTAAGAAACAGGCTCTGTGTCGTGTGGAGGGAGTGCTGTCACAGTCCAAAATCCAAAGCGCCCTGCGCAACCCGAGATTTCTTCGCCTCTCACCGGTCGCCATAACGTCCAACGCCGGAGATGGCTGGGCCCAACTACACTTTGGTTGTGGGTATGTGCGTTTCGCTGTTGGAAATGGAATAGCGTTACAGAAAAGACGTGGAGCTTTGGAAAGAAAGCTCAACATTGCTGAACAATCCAAAGAATGGGTAGAGAAGCCGTGTATTTTTTGGTCTCGAATTGGCTGCATGTTCATGCTGTTCGCATTTTGTGAACAACATATCTGCTACACTTATTTCTTGGTTGTTCCATCAATATTCAGTCTTTCACGCATATCTGTTTTAGATGATTTGGGTTTCCCCTTCCAACTCAAGGAATTTTAAATACAGTAGCGCTTAAAAGTATCCGCAGTTTTTCGGCCGTAACCTTTTTCTCAGATGAGCAAGTTGCATGAAATTTTGATATGATTGACTGAAGCATAGTTCACACTATCCAACACCATCTGACTGCAAAACAGCAGTGCCAACATAACTAAGAAGAAGGCGTTTGCAGACCTTGCTGAAAGCAAGTTTGTGGCGTTTGCAGTTATTCGCACCTTATGTGCGTTTTTTCCTCTACTGTTTTCGACATTAACGCTCATACACTTTGGACATGGCAAAAAGGGAAGAACTCCTAGAAGAATCAATGTCTGTATTTCCAGTTGATTTTGTTTTCAAGCCCACTGGGATATTTGGAACAAGATCAAATTGAGGGTTAATAGCGGTAAATAATCACGCTACATCCATGCTACACATATTGAGATTTCGCATGATAACATCAAGTAGGAAAGGAGTTACGTCTGAAATTACGATTGGGGAACCATTGGGTCCAATACTTTTGAGCGCCACTGTATGTGTGGTGATAGGTGATAGATAGGTGATTGCAAATGATAACCGAAACAAAGCGCTGGCTTAGATCAGTAAGCAAAACGGTTAGGAGCTTTTATTCGAATGAAAGCGCGTTTTGCAAAAGTGAAAACGACGGCGGGAAGCAAACCTCACAGCTCACCTGGCAAGGGAGGTCACTGCCACTACACCTGACTATTACGGGCAACTGCCCTTATCAACTGGCACTATCCCTCCATGTTTTAACATGCAAACTTCGAACGCTCACAACTTTTTTGGTAGACCCATTTTGCAGTTTAATTCCCTTATGTGTTAATAACTTTCCAAGCCCTATCGATATATCTAGGTCTCTACTCAAATTTCCATGGGAAGTTGAAACACTCCCCTGGTGAGACACTTTATAAGGCAAAAAACTGCATCACTCTCATTTTGAAGCATTCGCATGGCCATCATAGTGCTGAGGTCCCGAATAGCCTTCCTCTCTGCGCACAAGCGCTTAGGGTTACGAATGAGTAGTCAAAGCTGTAGGGTAGATCGGTTTGGGATGAAGACCAGCGAAAATAGACAATGGTTGGAAGTGGCGTGCGAAGAAGGAAGATGGAGAAGATACAAAATGATCTAGAAGAAGGATGAAGAATTATATAAAAGAAAGAGAGGTGAGCAATAAACATTCACTCGCCAGCGTGTTCTCTCGCCAATTAAGAACAGCCCACCAGTTAGCTAAGGATTACAAGCACAAGGCCAGAGGCAGTTTATCCACCAACAGGAAAGGAAATGGACGAAAAGGGCGGTATAGTTGGAGCACCCACCAGGGCAAGTGTAGCCTCCTCGGCAGGTCAGGACCTTGCTACCGCTCTCGATGTATATCGAGGTCGGAGTCTAGAGTCATAAGCGAAGCAATGTTTTTACGAGGGTAAAGCGTTTTGCAATTTGTGTTCACGACCGGGGCATCTACCCAAAATTTGTCGGATGAGGTAATGCCCCATCAAGGCACCCCGCCAGATACACTGGTGCACGGAGCATAGTGATTCCGAAGAAGAACAAGAAATAACGGTAATAGCGCGCGAACAGCGAGATGCCGGAATCGCATAGGAAATACCTCGTTAAAAGACGGGGGATCCTCAAAAAGGAAGAAAGAGTTTGAGGAATCTCCGATAAGTTATAGTAGAGTTGGATCAAGAGTGCGACTGGCCATAAAACCGGCCATAATGATTCCCATAATCGTGAATGGGAGCAGAGTTGATTTTGAGCTCGATACAGGGGCCACAGTTACAATTATAGATGAAACAACCTAGAAGAAAATAGGCAAGACAGGGTGAAAATGTAGTTGGGGGGGCCACCCATCCGAAGGTCAGTATATCAGGAAATGAACTTAATGAAACGCGTTATGCCGTGCTATGTCACGGATATGCCAGATTTTTAGTAAGGGCTTTCGTAGGGAAGGAGCACCGCGGTGAAAACTTCTTTTTTTTGCAGGAGGTAATCATCCCAGCCATCCAGGTACTCCTACCTAGGCCTATTTGGGAAACTAAATTTTCTCAGCTGGAACCGCATAAAAGAGCTGAGGTGATCGGTTCCCATCATCCTCTACGCATCCGATACAGTGCTGATATAACGAGGACTAACACGTTATACTGAGTTCATTTTTTGATAAACTGACCATCGGATGGGTGCCCCCCCCAACTACATTTTCACCCGAGACAGAAATGAAACCGACCAAACTGGAGGCTACGGCTTACAGAAATAGCCCTATCAGTTTTGACCCGATGTTCAGTGAATTTGCAGTTCGAGGGACGAGAAGTAACGATGGAAGTCTATGTGTTACATACGGCCAACCACCCACTGTGTGGCCGAGACATGATTAGGAAGCTCCAGAGAGATTGCGGACCCCATGTGCGAAGTATGGAGGGAAAACCGTGTTATACGAAGGAGCAGTTGCGTGAGAAGATTAAGAGCCTACTAGAAGAAAACCAAGTACTATTCCAGAAAGGACTGGGTAGATGTACAACAGCAAAAGTGCCACTGAAGCTGAAAGAGGGTATAGAAAAGCCCGAATTAAGCACAGTACGACCGGTCCCCGTTGCTTCAAGGCCTAAAGTTGTGGCTAAGTTACAGGAATTAGAAGATAATGGTACGCTCACGAGAGTAGAACATTCGAAATGGGCTACACTACTAGTGGTGGTCCCCAAGCCAGAAGGGAAAATAAGATTAGTTGAGATTATAAAGTGACGATCAACCCTCAGTTAGACATCAAACAGTATCCACTACCGAAACCTGATGATTTGTTTCATATGTTAAATGGAGAAAAGAAATTTTCCAAGATGGATTTGTCTGATGCGTATATGCAATTAGAATTAGATCCGGAGTCTAAAAATATACAACAATCAATACCCATAGAGGGATGTTTGTGTACAATAGAGTCCCATTCGGCATTCCGGCGATATTTCAAAGGATTATGGAAGTTACTTGAACTGAAATAGAAGGAGTTATTATATATTTGGATGATATTACAGTAACAACCCCAGATGATGTCACGCATTTGGCGCGGTTGAGAGAAGTGTTGAAACGATTGAGAAAAGCAGGGTTTAAACCGAAACGAGAGAAGTGTGAGTTCTTGAAGGAAGAGATTTTTTAGGAAGGAATTTTTAGGGCATATTGTAGTTGCCCAAGGAGTACGACCATAACCAGGCAGGCTATGTTAAGTATGCCTGATCCGAAGAATTTGAAGCAAGTTGAATCGTTTTTGGGAGTGGTGCAGTATTATGGTAAATTTATCCCAAACCTCTCCACCATGGTAGCCCCACTGAATAGGCTAAGGAAAAAAAGGAGTGGGTTCCGAGGATTGGTGGGAGGAGGAGCAGAGAAATGCGGTTAAGCAGATAAAACAGCGATTGACAGAAGTAGATGTTCTAACTCATTATGATCCACAAATACCAGTAGTTTTGGCGACAGATGCCTCGGAATATGGCATAGTGGCAGTAATTTATCATAAGATGCCGGATGGGAAAGAGAAAGCGATAGCGTACGCGTCTCGAACGCTGACAAAAGAAGAGAGAAATTACTCTCAAACTGAAAGAGAGGCTGTGGGCATAGTGTATGGAGTAGAAAAATTCAGTCAATTTTTGTATGGTCGTAAGTTCACCCTGCTAACGGACCACCAACCTTTGGTGAAAATATTTGGACCAAAAAGTGGAATACCCACGATTGCAGCAAAACGGCTATGCCGTTGGAGCCTTCGCCTTATGATGTATTCGTTCGATATAGGATACAGGAAGACCTCGGAATTCGGGAATGCCGATGGGCTATCAGGTCGCCAGATCCTAGGGAATTACCGAGCTCACAGATGGTGATAAATGAAGTGATGCAGAAACATGGAAATATATGGTATTAAACGAGCACAAGTGGCAAAGGCAACACAAGAGGACGAGATACTGAAGAAGGTGTTCAGGTATGTAATGGGAGGATAGCCCCTGAGGGTAAAAGAAAAGGAGCTACGACCGTACGAAAAGATTAAGGCAGAAATAAATGTATATAAAGGGTGTCTTATGTGGTGTAGCCGAGTCGTGATTCCGAAGAAGTTCCGCAGGATGGTATTGGCAGTATTACACCATATTCATTATGGAAGGATTCGGACGACGGCGCTAGCCAGAAGGAAGGTATGGTATCCGGGAATGGACAAAGATATTCAGAAGATGGCACAAGCCAGTGATATTTGCGCAACCTTCGGGAATGAGAGGAGGAGAACACCGCTGCATCCCTGAGAAATGCCAGCAGAAGTCTGGCAAAGATTACATATGGATTTTGCCAAGATCGCTGACGGCAGAAGATGGTTGGTGATAGTGGATGCAAAGTCAAAATGGCCCGAAGTGGTGCAAATGGGGTCAAGCCCTGCAGAAAAAACGATAGAAAAGCTGAAGGATATCTTCAGTATTCATGGGCTACCAGAGCAAATAGTGGTTGATAATGGGCCACAATTTATAGCGAAGGAATTCAAGGAGTATTGTAGAAGAACGACAATCGAATTGATTTTTATTCTACCTTATTACCACAACTCTAACGGGGAGGCGGAAAGATTGGTGCGAACTTTCAGAAAGGGTTACAATAAAGGGCGAAAAGCTGGTAAGACGTTAGAGGCAACTGTGAGAGATTTATTGTTTGAATATACAGTGCATTTCAAAAGTATGTGCACACTCAACATTTTGTTTTTTTTTGGGAATACCATAGCTTTCTGCAACTTGTGACCTTCACCATTCGATTCCTTGAGTTCGATCACCGCATGGGCCATCCGACTACCGGTGCCGTAATGCACTCGGGTATTCGATCCCACCTTTTCCAGGATGACCCCTGGAATTCATTTCTCATGTCGGTTTTAATAACTACGCAAATACACTTGCTGCCCTACTTCGAATTTCCTTTCCTTCGCCTTCTGCTCCTTCATCTGCCTCATCTGGGGGTCAACATCGGGTTACTAGGGCCTTCATAAAATCCATCGTCGCTCTCAACGAACGTCCCATTAACACTTCTGCCAGAGAGGACCCCGTCACCGGGTGCTCCGTTACCCTACAGTGCGTTTCAAAAGTATGTGCACACCCAAAATTTTGTTTTTTTTTTGGATACCTTTGCTTTCTGTAACCTGTGACCTTCACCATTCAGTTCCTTGTGTGCGATAACATACGAACACTTTTTCTGAGAAAACATCGTAGCTGCTAACACAATTTTTTATTGAAGAAAAATTTTTTCTTTGTTCCAAAAGTATGCGCAAACTTAGCAAAAAACAAAAATTTAACCTAGATCAGAAATCAATGGGGCCCCGTAATTTCTATAAAGGTTATCGACTACGAGGAATCATTCGAGAAGTTTCGTTATGGTAGGTTCTTTAGTTACCTTTGAAATGAAAAATTTTGAGTGTGCACATCCTTTCAGAACGGCAAATGGGCCGTTCTTTTTCATGCATTGCTAGATTCATTCGAGACCCTGGCAGTTATCGCCCGCAACCCTTTCAGTGCTCAGGGCAACAGGAGAATAGCCCGTCTTGTGGCGAATACTTCTTTGTCTGCGAGTCAGATCCGAGCTCAGATGGGTTTATCAGTCTCGTGTACGACCGTTTGGCGCTCTATCCGCTCTGTAAGTATAACACACGAGAGATGATGAAGAAGGCTACTCGACCCAGTACTCGCCACAAGCTGACAAGTCTGAAGTTTGCTCCCCCAGACCATCAAAGAGCCTCCTTCAAAACTCCTTCTTAAAAATACGAGTGGCTCTCGGCGAAGGTCCCTGCAGCAACGACGAAATCTATCTGGCCCATCGAGATTGAACTTCTTTTTATCAGAGAAGATCATTTAATAACAAAATGGGTACAACACGTTGTTCGTTGTAAAAACAGGCGAAAATTCTCGGACAACCGTACCTTGCTCCATGATGTTGCCATGTTCCTACGAGCAAACTTCAGACTTGTCAGCTTGTGGCGAGTACTGGGTCGAGTAGCCTTCTTCATCATCTCTCGTGTGATAAACTTACAGAGCGGATAGAGCGCCAGACGGTCGTACGCGAGACTGATAAACCCATCTGAGCTCGGATCTGACTCGCAGACAAATAAGTATTCGCCACGAGACGGGCTATTCTTCTGTTGCCCTGAGCACTGAAAGGGTTGCGGGCGATAACTGCCAGTGTCTCGAATGAATCTAGCAATGCATGAAAAAGAACGGCCCATTTGCCGTTCTGAAAGGATGTGCACACTCAAAATTTTTCATTTCAAAGGTAACTAAAGAACCTACCATAACGAAACTTCTCGAACGAATCCTCGTAGTCGATAACCTCTATAGAAATTTAGGTTTGCGGTTTTTTTTTTGCTAAGTTTGCGCATACTTTTGGAACAAAGCAAAAATTTTTTCTTTAATAAAAAATTGTGTCAACAGCTATGTTTCTCAGAAAAAGTGTTCGTATGTTATCGCACACAAGGAATTGAATGGTGAAGGTCACAGGTTACGGAAAGCAATGGCATCCCCAAAAAACAAAATGTTGGGTGTGCACATACTTTTGAAACGCGCTGTAGGGTAACGGAGCACCCGGTGACGGGGACCTCTCCGGCAGAAGTGTTAATGAGACGTTCGTTGAGAACGACGATGGATTTGATGAAGGCCCTAGTAACCCGATATTGACCCCCAGATGAGGCAGATGAAGGAGCAGTATGACAAGGAGGCGAAGGAAAGGAAATTTGAAGTAGGGCAGCAAGTGCATTCGTGTAGTTATTAAAGCCGACATGAGAAATGTGTTCCAGGGGTCATCCTGGAAAAGGTGGGATCGAATACCGGAGTGCATTACGGCACCGTAGTCGGATGGCCCATGCGGACCAGATAAAGAAGAGGGTGACCTTTTGGGAGAGAGAGGAGGACCCTCAGAAAAGAAGAAGGCCGGCCGGATCAGGTGTGCCCAAGCCAGGGAAAGGAGAAGTGGATAGCCGGAAAGACTCACCGCCAAAAACAGCCAGAAAGAGAAAAATGACGGAAAAGATAGTGTTTTCAAATGGTGTTGAGTAAGTAGTACAGTAAGTGGCCGGGGTTATCAAGGTGCTGGTAGAGTGGCCGGACGGTCACTACGGTGAGAAGTTGTAAGATAGGCCGGTGAAGGATGAAGATCAGCGAAAATGGACAATGGTTGGAAGTGGCGTGCGAAGAAAGAAGATGGAGAAGATACAAAATGATTTAGAAGAGGGATAGAGGATTGTATAAAAGAGTGAGAGAGGAGCAATAAACATTCACTCGTCAGCGTGTTCTCTCGCCAATCAACTAAAGCTATTTAAAAAACACTTAAAAGTAGAAAAAAATGAAGCGAGATAGGCAAGGGCCAGTGCGGCCCGATGGCGCGGAGTCAATACGGGCGGCCCGATTCAATGATTGAAACATTGACCACCCTTAACAGCCGATCTCTAATCGTCATGAAAAGTTAATATAATAAAAAATCTAGGCAGGCAAATGTGAATCTATTTTGGAGCCGCATTGCCATCCAAATATGCCATGTTAGAGTTAAAGACAGACATATTAGATAAAGAAGTTTTTGTGAGTCGATGGAGGTGTTCTAACCGAAATGCTTTTGAAGCTTGCGCTCTGCTTTACAATGGTACTCAATACAACCTGATTGACCTGATTTTAGAAATCTCTAAGCTCATCACTTTATCCCTTTAGAACATCTATGTACACACGTCGACTCAACTGAAGGAACTCAACTTCGCTACTGTACTAGTTTTATCGACACAGTAGTTATTGTTTAAAGGCATAGGGGCATAATTAGACAATATTTGAAGAACGTGATTCATAACAAATCCTCGTTTTAATGCCTTTTCATTCATATATGCACTTCAAGAAGAGCGAAAATATTTTCAGCAGGTCCTTGGTCTCTTTTTATCCTGGTATTGAGAAATTTCCTACTGGTCTCATTGTCTGATTGACAGTTTAATGCCGGTAATTGACTTATCTATTAGTTTGCAAAAAGGCCGTCTTATTAGGCACCACGACCCTACCCTAATGTTAGCATGGAACCTCACGACGGACAGGAACCCCCGTCCTGAGCTTGTGAGGTTCCATGCTAACCATTACACCACGTACCCTCTGTACGAAAAACGCTCTCGATTTTCTGACGGAACCTTTATCTACCCTTTTACCGCACTGCTTTTCAGGTGGCTTCACCACAAAACGTCACAAAGCTGGTCTCCGATAACAGACGGCAACTTCCTCGCGTTGATGATAGGGTCAATCCGAGCAAACGCTCGATTCGGAATTCTCGCTTGCCATTCTTATTGTTCCACAAAGTTTCGAAGAAGTTCATACAGCTAAGCTGGAATTTGATAGCTGTCAACGTTGATGGGTCGCCGTTATTAATGAACCTTGAGATCCCTTCCTGATTGAAAGAAAATTTATCTGTTTGGAAATGAGGTTTTTTATCAAATAGCATTGAGGTGTAATTAACTTGAGAATTTAAGAGGGCTGTACACTTCAGACCAACGAGATGAGTGGATAGAATCTGTAAACTAAGCTTTGCTAGCAAAATTGAAAGGAAGATTTTTGGTTAAATCAAGAGCGGTGTACTATCGGAAGGAACAGTAGAATTCGACTTCAAACAGAATCGGAAGGGCGAAAGCCGCTGTTCTTTAACCCCCTGTTGTCAGAACAGCCAAAATTTCTCGAGGCATTAATTTCGAACCAATCCTACATCCTAACTATAATCTATCATTTTCGAGTTAACCATTATCGAGCTAATATAAACTCGCACAAATGGAGGGGAACTTGTGCACTTTTTCCACAACAAGTACGAATTTCAGAATTTGACTGATATTCTTTTGATGGAGTAACTTCTATGAACGGTTCACTTGCTTCATGAACCATTACCTGTGACGACTGGATGATTTCAACATCAGTGATTTCATCAACATCGCTATCCACATTCTCCTCTGCGGTTTGAACGGGAGTATACGGCCATTTGCTGATCTTTCCGCGGCCCATCTCGCCCGCTGAATTGAGATGGGAACTATATAAATAAATGGGTGGTATCCTGATAATATGAAAGAATTTTGGAGGCATTTTGTTCGAGTAAAAGCAGTATAGGATGTTTGCCGTTTGAGTACACAAAGAGACTTCAAAATCGAATTACAAAAAGCCTAAAGGATTCAAAAAACGCAAAACCATTCTTGGCGCAAAATTAATTAGGTACGCAGCGCGTTACCCAGCATTTGAACACAAGTCATATTGGGCTATCAAAACTCAGTAAACAATTCAGAAGCAGAAAAATCCAGACGCCAGCTGCATCTCAACTACCTCTCCGAGGACTCAAGGTTCAAAAGTCACGCCCGTCTTTGAAATGTAGTAGCAGTCTACCGATCAATTAGGGTTACACAAATAACTTGCGAAAGCTAGGCAATTGAAACGCTTCTCCTATCGTCACCATAAATACTTACTCAGAATTGAAGAATTGAGAAAACTTTTCTACCCTTTCATGAACAGTACTCTCAGTAAGCACAGTTCAGTTTCTTATTGAGGGAGCCCAACACACTGGTTCTCGCTCATCGACTTAAAATGATAAAGAAAGGCACCGGACGATAGAAGAAGAAAAGATATAGAACATTACAGACGTCAATCATTATTCTAAGGATAGGTCCGCATTCCAGCAAAATGAACATTTTATTACGACCAAGCAACAAGACAAATTATCCTTACTACCACTAACTTAAGATATCATACAAATAAACAAGAGTACAATGCGTTGTAAGAATGTTGGAAATAAATATGATACTATTATCGCAGGCACTGTAGTAATAAAATATTCTCGAAAATTTACGCAGCTACGAACGCATCAAGAAGTTTTTCTCTTTCTTTTATATCAACAAGGCATGGATGTATTGAGTCAATGTCACTGACAATAAGTTGCGCAATAGCTCTTTTCATGACCTGAAACAATTTCAGTGAATAAACGTCTACCTCGAAGCCTACTCTTTCCATGTCGAGTTAACCCATTTCAATAGATAGGTGAGCAACAAAGCTGAAGGAGATGTAGACAAATTTGAATCAAAAACAGTTTATATCTCGTAATCTCTCCCAAGAAACTGATTGACGGCTACAAGATTCACCAAAGAAGCTGCTTCGCAGCTGTTCGCATCGCGCAACTGGATGTTCTTGAATGTAAACAATATTCTTCACGCCATGTGGATTTAGAATAATGGGAACACATTTAAGAAGACAACAATAAGTAATAGTTTACAAATGGTGTATTAGAAGACAGTCACTACTGCTCATGTAGAACTGAGCCCAAAAAATTGTTTGGTTGTTTCGGGGGCCAAACAGGGCTAAAATAAAAGATCTGAAGGAAAGAACGACATCGTGTTGATGGACATAGGATTCGCTTGGAGCTAATACAGCATTAGCTGAGATTGTAAAAATGCCATCAGCGAAGCAGGATGAATTCTAAGCTGCCGTGCTTCCCATAGTAAAGACGAAGGCTAGGGTTCAATCTGGGGAAATGTATCTGAAAATGAGCAATAAGCAGCAGACAGCTGTCCTCAGGAAGAATTATGCGCTTTGAGATTATATAGGAAGACGATTACAGTTGAGAAGGTTAGCTGGACCGCAGTATCGCAAATCTTTTAGCTTTACAAAAACTTTTAACTCAACCATGGATTGATAGCAGAACATGTAGATGGAGACATCCGACTTCACCCCTCCCATACGTGCCGATGTTTAATTGCGAAGAATGACAAGAAATACACAGCACAATATGTATAATCTGCGTCTGAGTCTTGACAATATGGTCCTCTGCGTGTACTGCTCTTCATGGATGGCTGGATGGTCCTCTGCCTGTTTGGCTGTGTGTGAATTGGCTGGATAGCCTGTACCTGGTTGACTGGAGTTAAATGGATAGCCCAGCCCAGCTTCTTGATGACCATCATCAACATCGAACCAGCCCTTTTATTTTCGCACCGAATATAGTCTGTGATTTCAATAATTTCTCTGAAACATGGCCCTATGTATCTTTCTTTTTCTACCCTCATTTCCACGTGATGACTTCTTGCCTGAAAGAGTTAGGCGTCTATTTTTCCGTCAAAATATACGCTGCCTTTTCCGGCCTGAGTCTATGCGGTAGAGTTTATAAAACAGGTTTAGCTTTGTGAAGGGGATGTAGAAGTGGCAATGATATAAAATTCTTTTTGATTAGTTCTTAAACAAATTCTCCGGAATCGCCTGAGGTGAAAATGTAGTTGGGGGTGCCCGGGGTGGGTGAACCAATTGGATGTTCGATTCTTACCCCATCCCAGCTTTTTGCACGAGATACTCATCTCTCTCACCCCGGAGCTCCTTACCTAATTTTGAGAAGGGGAGGAAACCATCTCTGCACTCGAGCGCGGCGGCACTATGCCGACACAGAAACGAAAATTCAGTGCGGCACTCGGCTCTTACAGTAATCCAACCCCATATTAATAACCCAATTTTCTCTCGTCACATATACGACGCGTCGAAAAGGGACCTTGGGCAAGGACATCGGGCTAGGCGGTAGGTAAGCCAGGAGGTTACTGTAAGACCCGAGTGCCCAAACGGAATTTTCGTTTCTGTCCATGACTGACTAGGGTCAGAGAGGCAGAGCACAAAAGGCCTCTGGTACCTTCAACTACATTTTCACCCCAAAAAGAACTAATCGAAATGAGGATAAAGCAAAATTGCGAGAAGCTCACATTTTACAGGAAAAAATTTAATACAACGAAAATTCGAGCTCAAAAGCAAATAAGAATTACCAAACCAAAAGGAAAATGTTTTTGATCATTTTTTGAAACAGACAACAGGATATGATATAAAAGTCATATGGAAAAAAAATTATGGGGTTTTTCAAATATCAGTTACCAACCACTACCATTTCCATGTAGAAAGTAAATGCGATGAACAAAAATATGAAAAAAAGGAGTAGATGATGAAAGAGAGCTGGAAGAAGTCTGAAATGATTCACGCAAAGAACGAACACGGATCAATAATGGGAGCCCTGTAGCCAACGGTCTCACCTGACCACTTACTTGTGCATTTGTGATCTACAATGTGATCTGCAGTTCATGGTTTCAAGCCCCAGAAATTCACTTCCAAATATACATATATGTACATCATCAGCAAAATCATGGTGTACCCCGATATAGGTAGATAGATATACGTTGTACTGGTTATATTAAAGTAGTCGGACATGACTGATGGGTGAGGAAATGAGCAACTGGATCACACCTTGGGTACGTGATGTATATGCTCTACCATTCCGAAATATATCTAATACTGATGAACAAACTGTGGAGATGGGAACTCTAGTTTGGAATATGTCCCTCTACTCATACCTTCCTATCATGGCAGGATACACCTGAAGGCCATCACCATCACGGGCAGGAACTGAAAACGTGACGCATCCTTGAACGTATTCAGCATAAAATTTATCCTTGATTTACAACATTCTAGAGAATGCCCCGCTAAACGAAAAGGAGCTGCCAATACTTCTCTAAACGGCTTTAGAGTCCTATTGACGTTTCAAAGCCATCTCGAAAATGTTAGAAACCCATTCACTTATTTAGGCAATTTTCGAGCACCTTACGTTTACATGGCTTCTACTTTTGGATCAAGACTTACGAGCCTACGTCGCCGCCACAGGGTTAGTATAAGGAAAACCTTCAAACAGACTTCTCCTCCCTTTCAGTAATTAACCAACCCCGTTACCGAAAACTGCAAGTGGTCTCAGGCACAATTCAAACAGAGCCGTCAGTACCTAAACACCTAAACCTCCTGAGCGATTGAACGTTTTATCAAAGTCAAATACAGCCTAATCTTTCCGTGTAATTCAATATGTATCCCTCAGCTTCTACCCCTATTCCCCCTAAAATCTCTTAGAAAGTCTTTTTCAAAGAAATTCCTGTCACTCCTTAGAGTTGGCTTAAAGGCACAATAAGAAGTTTGCTAGGGCCAGCCAGTGGCCCAGGGGGAGACAAGAAGGACGTTGGGAGTTAGGACGAAAAACTCAATAGATAGGGCATAATATGACCCCCGTTATCGGATTCTTCTACGTCACATCCATCGAATGATGATGTGGCAGACGAGTGTCGAGTCGCTCCAGGTTGCGCTATTCGCACCAGACCAGACCGGACCACACGTTTAGCATGCAATCAGCTGATCTCCGGGTAGTGAGGTGATGGCTTGCTCTTAATCTGTTATTCTTTGTTATTCCTTTTGCTGCTGCGGTAATTTTTCTAGTTTTCCACCTCGAAAGGATGAAAAAGGTAGCTGTTTCTCTAATGTTAATGGTGTTTTTGTTAACTTATGCCTATGAGCGAATGAGTTTCAAGACAATTTTGCTTACCATAGTTAGCTCTTCGCACCAGTGCCCACATGTGCACAATTTCACACATTGTATAGGTCGTGCGAAAACCCCTTCTACTTCATCTTTCTGGTATTATTCTCGTTCAGTGCCCCTTTTTGGAAGACTTCATCGGAGCCTTTTATCACTTTGGAAACATTCGCGTGCTTCTCCACCTTCTCTTTCATTTTCGTCATAACCTGGATAATAAAAAATTATCGTGAGCTGCGCTTCTAAGTCAGATTGAACGCGTTTCTTGTGTTCATTCAAATTATATATAATCCCTAATTCACAGTGAAGAGTTGAAGTCCGGTTGTACCTAACGACTCCCCCTCAAATTCTCTGTATCGGATGAGCAAGATATTCGTCCGATCTCTCTAGTCATTAGCTTTAGCACTAACACTAGAGCGATCATTCACCTTATAGAGGTTCGAATTTGTAATTTGTGATACTGAGAAACAAATAGCGATACCAACATAATTATTTGCCCTGATGAATCTTCATCATCAATCAAACAAATGCAAGCAGACAAGACAGGGCCAACGTTTCGTTTCCAACGGGATTTCAAGAAAAGTTGGTTAGTGGAACAACTTCATGACATGGAAATCGGGTGGAAATACAGCTACTGACAATAGAGATAAAACATGAACATAAACAGTTTAATAAGGGAACAAGGAGCAGAAAAACAACTGTTTCTAAGCAACGGTGGTAAGATAATAGAACAGAGAAATAAGCGCAAACAGAGAACATTGTATTTAGCACAACCTGATAGTAAAGCCTATATTTTTTTGACCCCCCACTAGAGCCACCAACCGTGCACCCTTGGCGGGGTTTTTTACGTTACGAATTCCAAGCTGAGAATAAAACTGTATGAGACTATAGGTTTCAAGAATAATTCGAGTTGAAAAAAACTAGCAACCTAGATTGCTAACCTCACGCACTACCTCGTACACAACAACCACAATTAACCTTCTTACCCATTCCCAAGTATAGTAGGTGATCCAATGCGCGTAGGTAAGCGATAGTATAGATTGGAGGCAGAGTAGACAGTATAAGCTTATCATCCCCCAACTCCACATCTTGAAGCAACTTATTTGACCAATGGTAGACTTAGCAACAAAAATTAGTCAACTTTTGCATAGGTACCATAGTAAGCCACCGGGAGCGGCGCAATCGGATAGGTGTGGGAATGGACAGGAGCACATAGCTGTTTTTAAAAAAGTGCTGTCTTTCACGACTTCTGACTGGTAGGAAAACGGACACATGTAAAAAAAAATAGTTAAATATGGGCTCATCCAATGCCTCTCCTAGTAAACGCCTATATGGAAAGACTGCTACATCGGCTGGCCCCCGCAAGTCATCGTATAGCCCAAAAACTGTACTAAAGATACTGCAATACTGCTCGGAAACCATAAAAACCTTGTGGAAACTGCCGGTAACGTAACCACCAACGAGCATCCCTTCTTTGAAACTTCACAAAGATGATCACATAGACTTCGACAATTAACACTCGCACGACATCGTTACAGCGGAACATATGTGTGGCTGGCTACTCAACACTCATTAACGTAGCCACAAGTGAGTTGAAAAATTTTGGATCTGCTTGTTTTATGGCTGCTCGAACTTTGACCGATTCCAAACATCTATGAAAGCACGTACGTAATGTTTCCTGAAAAATGACACTTGAGGCATTCAATTTGGCGAACTCTAAAAATTTTTTTCACCTCCACATCCTCCTTTGGGGTGGATTTCCCATCACGGCTGCACAAAGAAGACGCAGATGTACGACTGTCCTAAAATAATGTACCCAACTGCTTGGAACGTATCGTCTTCATTCAATCAGACTATGGTTTTTCTGATATGATAGCATGAATCGATCTAGCATCATTCTAGACTCTCAGAAAAAGGTACCATTTAGGCGTGAAGCAAGTTGCACATTTGGAGGAACTTATCTGCGGAGCTGACACTAGCATACCTTCGCCTTTGCATTTTCTTTCGGAGAATGTTTCACTTCCTCAGAACATTCTTCAGACGCAGCTGCATGAGTTTTGGAACAACCTTTATCCTGGAAAACGCCCACTTTGAAACAACTTTCATCAAGAAGGATCTCTAAAATATAAAAACCTTGTCTGCCTAAGCTTGAGTGTCGGCTAATCAATAGTGCTATTGTATAATTTGTTCTGAGAAAGTCCGACCATGGAAAATACAGGTTATATGCAGACCGTATCATCCACATTTAATGCTAACACTGTTCGCAGCGGAAAATGGATAGGGGAAAACAATGAATCGCAAGACGAAGAAGACGGGCGGGTAGTGTTTCAAGTGGGCGGTGCTGTCCAAAAAAATTAGATGCTGAAAATAGGGGAGAAAAACTAGCTCCTACAGTTGAAGAAGTATGCCCTTGATTTTGGAAAGCAGACCGCAAAATCCTTATCTCATGGTTAGTCTTAGTGCTATAGAAGAAAGTTGAAATAACTTAAGAGTAGACCAGAATGATCAGATGGATGAAAGCGCCTAAAGTTGGGCGCTCAGAGTGATGGCCCAAAGTGGAGCAAAGTCACTGATTCTGATCCTCAGATCATTCTGATCTACCCTTGCGGAATTAGCAAAGAAGCTCATCTTTTTTCGAAAGCATCTTGAAAGGTGGGAGAGACAGGAGATACTTTTAGAAGCCAATAGATGGGAGGACGTCCAAGTCAAATAGGGAACGTCTCGAATGAGGGGACTTCTGAGAGGATAGAGTCATGATGTCCAGAATGATTCGGAAACCGGTCAGAAATGAAGGGCAGTTGATTATCTCAGGTCCTTGTTTCGATCACTATCAACTGCCAGAAATATCGACTTCAATGCCATCTAAGCAAACGATGTACGCCAACAAACAACATCATGGATTACGTGAGCCAACCCGCGGATGTCTAAATTACAGAACCTCAGATTGTTCCTCCAAATAGGGAATGGACAAATTCTTCATGGTAAATGCTTCGTCTACGCGCTGTCTTAGAATCCAGTTGAAATTCATTTGCATAATGATTCTTCAGAGTGGTCTAGCGTAAGTAGCCCTTCACTTTCGATCCATACCAAAAAATTCAGCGATGTGGTTTTTTGAGCAATGAGGGAAGTTGTACCGGTAACTAGCGACAATCCAAGCAAATCTAGATCTACAACTTGCGCTATTTGAGAATCATACAAAAAAGTTGTTTTTTGGACATTTCTCACCCCAGCCCGAAGCCTTCCGAATACCTGAAAAAGGAGATAAACCAGAACAAGTAGTGTAACTCACCTCTATTACATTTCGCACACCGGATTCATGTCTACTGCGACTCCTAGGTAACTTATCGGGTTTTTCATCAGCTCCTGGAACAATATCAAAAGCGTACTAAGCATTTCATTTGAACTAAAAACTAATCAACATAATAAAAAAATAGGCACTATTTACCCTTCACTGCCCCACCTTGTTGAGAATGGCTGCTTTCATAGTCCGCCGGCCGACCGGCCGGCCGGCGTGCCGGCGTGCGTGCCGGCGGAGGCAGTGCTAGGGGGGAGGAGGGAGGCAGACAGTGTAAGGCAAACAGTCCACGTCCCTTCGAAGGTTGTTTGTTTTCAACCCCTCGAAGGGGCGTGGACTGTTTGCCTATCTGTCTGCCTCCCTCCTCCCCGCTAGCACTGCCTCCGCCGGCACGCACGCCGGCGGACTATGAAAGCAGCCAATGGGCCGGATTTCTACCGAATTTTTTCAAAGAAGATGAAAACGGCTAGAAACTTGCTTACAGAGGTAATTTGACCCGTAGAACACGAATATTGCATCCACTTGTCATAAAGATGCCTAGCGCTTGCGCTACAGACGCCTGCGCCAAATCGCTGGGTCACCGATCCTGCTGCATGATGAGTGGATGCGATATTCGTGTTCCACGGGTCAAATAACCCCTCTAGGCAAGTTTCTAGCCGGTTTCATCTTCTTTGAAAAAATTAGTTAGAAAGCCAGCCCTTTCTTCGCAGAGTGGGGCAGTAAAGGGTAAATAGTGCCAAAAAATATTATTGGACTATCTTCTCAGCTTCGTCATCGTCACGAGCCTTGTTCACTGGTGACTATGTGAACTGCGTTTTCTGAAATACACCCCCTACTCCTGATCTAATTTGACGATCACTGATTTCATTTGTGAACAAAATTCAAGGTGAATTTTCAGTCATATCATAACTGTAACTTATTTTCCGATTTTCATGCCCTGTTGAAAGAAACGAAGCTGACCATTATGGAAAGATCAAGTTATTGTGAACTACTCGTGATTAGAGTTTGTAATCATGAGTAAATATCCTCTAAAACGGGTGTTTATTCATTTAAGCATGCGTAGACATAATCTTTGAACCTCTACTTTAAATCAGAACAAAATTTCATTTTTACTGTTTTAATAACCAACCGTATTCAACAGAGCGGTTACGAATTCGATTATAATTTCCCTCTGATTGCCTTGTAGACTGTCTCGATAAAGCCGTAGATATACACTGAAATTTTTTTTTATCGAATATGACTGCTATAATCGAATTTTCCTTCTTACATTGCAGTAACCATCTTCCTTCTGGTATATCATTCAGAGCAAACAGCTTACTCTTCCGTCGAAAATAAGCCTTTCGATCGAAATTCCGCACGAGGCAGCAACCCCTGGCGAGATTTAATCGTAGGAACCGCATAAGTTCTTATGGTAGACAACCCTCACAATTACACGCTTTGAAACTGCTGCATCCGATCCAACAACAAGCTACAGAGGTGACGTAAGGTCGGTTAGTCACGATGTGAATTCTCCGGACAACTTGCAAAGCATTGCGCCGTAAAATGGGTCTTTTGTGACCGCGCCACGCGAGTTCAGCATCCGCGGAAACTTTGTTTGAACCTAATGCTGCATCCAGCGGAACGAAAGGAAGACATTCGGAAAGAATCTTTACCATTCCGATCTCCACTGAAGAAAAGCCGCTTTTCAACAAGTCTATATGTAACAACCTGAGCACGAGACTCAGAGAGGTGACGACGTAACAAACTGAATTTCATGTCAACTGCCTTGGGCGCCCACAGGGTGGAAACTCATTACGGAAATCTACGAACCCTCACGAATCTAACACCCGCACGAAAAGTCCTCGAGGCATTCTGGATCCAGGTCACTAGGCCAAATGAACCGGAGGGATGAAACAGAATCCCTCACAATCACGCGGGAGCTGAGGCCGTATATAAGATTGGCCTTCCACCAGTAAGTCTGAATCATATCCTGTCCGAAAAGCTTACTGGATCGCTGCTGGCTTCTAGGTGGTCGCGAGGATTGGACTGATCTACGGTAAGTGGCCCAACTCACAATTGGGTAGTTGAGGCGTTTGGTCGGGTAGTCATAAATTGCTTTGATCTTTCCAGGCTCTGGAGAAGGTGATCCACGCCGAAAGGTCAGCCGAAATATAGTATTTTTGTCAACCTCGTCCGAGTTCAAGCAGAGAAAACCAACGTTTGCACTACACGACACACACACACACACACACACACACACACACACACACACACACACACACACACAACACACACACAACACCACACACACACACACAACCACACACACCACACACACACACACACACACACACACACACACACACACACACACACACACACACACACACACACAACACACACACACACACACACACACACACACACACACACAACACACACACACACACACACACACACACACACACACACACACACACACACACACACACACACACACACACACACACACACACACACACACACACCACACACACACACACACACACACACACACACACACACCACACACACACACACACACACCACACACACACACACACACACACACACACACACACACACACACACACACACACACACACACACACACACACACACACACACACACACACACACACACACACACACACACACACACACACACACACACACACACACACACACACACACACACACACACACACACACACACACACACACACACACACACACACACACACACACACACACACACACACACACACACACACACACACACACCACACACACACACACACACACACACACACACACACACACACACACACACACACACACACACACACACACACACACACACACACACACACACACCACACACACACACACACACACACACACACACACACACACACACACACACACACACACACACACACACACACACACACACACACACACACACACACACACACACACACACACACACACACACATGTGCCGAGGTTTAGGGACAGCCGTACATGGCAATCTGAATTTCATCGGAAGAAATACAACTGCGTGCAAATTCTAGGCGACGAGAGTGTGACAATAGGCTCAACCGCCTCACACCTGCTTATCCATTGAAACCCTTCAGTTGCTCGGAATTCTCGAAAGAATGATAGTCTATGTGACAATTACAGCAGAGGTTGTTCAAATGAGCTCATAATAAACGATGTCGAACGGTAAAGGAGCTGGCGAAGCCATTTATCCATAGTGAGACATATGAACTACGAATGCAGAGGGTAGTCAGGCTTACTTTCGAAAGAATGATTGCTGAAAAAGAAGACTTCTGAGCCGATCATATTACAAACTCACCTTGAACCGGCTTATATGCCCACCGATTGGCTTTATGAGTCGGCCTACGTACTTAACATTCCACTTAGCAAACTGCAGCTTGTGATAATGTCGGGCAGCATAAATATGATAGATGCCGTATTCTAAAATATAAATCCCTAAGCCATAACATATCTTTGTTCAATTCTCTCTCCTAAAAAATAAATGCCATTTGCTCCAACCAGATTTCGTAGACTTGTCCGCTTCCCATTTGACCATTGTTCACTGCTGGGCGATATTCCCACTCTCCCCCAAACTAATATTCTACATCACCGACCTCAAGAAATAAACAGTCTACTTGCATTATTACAGGCTTCAAACGGGGTGTGATCATTCAAGAAATCATGACTGCTTCACTCCGGACGCCTTCCTGGAAGAATCGTTCATTCCCAGAATCCCTCTCTCTATAAGTGCCAGACTTGCTTCGAGAATCCCCATACTCCAAACTTTGGCTTTACCTACTTTACAATTCTCCGATTTATCTGAATAGATATCCACAATACCTTCGTCTGCGGACTCTCCCCAACATGAATTGTCAGTGGACTGTGTAGTATTCATTCTTGTACTCCACTTTATACAGGAAAGCTCGATTTTTACAAACGAACCACGATCTTTAAAAAGCCTTTTGTTGTCGACCACAAATTCCACCAGATCACTCCACACAAGAATACATCCATGTTCATCCGTACAACCAATATATTCGACAGCTAGCTCTACCTAAAAAATCATTGCGGTTCATGGATGAACAAAACCCGTAACTGCAGTTCTCACTTTGAAGAAGTCGCCCTCACGGGAAATATTGAAGTTATTCGTTTTGGTCGGCTCGACTATGCCCGTAACACATGTCCCATTTTTACTTCTTGGATCCTTGGAGGCCGCAAAACTCACTTCGCGGCCTAGTAGATTGTAGAGGAGTTTCGGATCTCTAAAAGTTAATTATATGCACAAAAAAACGGAAACGTCAAAACACAAAGCGGACGGCATAAGAATTGCAATGAGGAAGTTCTTCTGAGACCCCTCTTCAAGATGGTTCCGATGGAACGAACTCCCGAGTCAGAAAGTTGATTAGAGAACCATAAGTAGGACTCAATCACCGGATAGGAAGATGAAGAAAGGGATGTTCAGAGAGAAAGGATCTCATCTACCCATTGCTCAGTAATTTATGATCCTATTATTCTACCTATGAATCTATTACCCTTTCCCCACTCCTCACTGTTCGCGCTGATCGGTATCCCTTTTCCATTCAGTTTCAATATGAATCAGGTTAGACTGTAAATTATAAGGGTAAAGGAATCGTGGCTAGAATAGGAAAAAAGGCAAATTTTTAGGACCTGAGTAACTTTTCAATCCTTGGCTACGTTTGCTACTGTAACACAGTAAATAAGGAGTAGGCACCACTCAGAGCACCTGATGCTTGAGTGATGGGACACAGTCTAGGTAAACTGCCTAGGCTATGGCACCAGCAACGGAGGAAGTACCACTGTGAAAAGAAAGAAGAAAAACCAGGGAAGATAGGAATTATCCTCACTTCTTAGTATTCTTCCTTTTGTAAAAGTTACAAACATTGTGCCCCCACCTATAGCCAAATTGCGCAAACACATTGATTTTAGAGTGTAAAAGCGAGCCCGGCAATGATCCTCTTCGGAATTGACCTTGTGAGCATTACTATTTCAGGCAAATGTTTGCGGAGTCAGTGATTGTGTCTTCTCTAAGCCAGAATTGCCTATGATTCTCGTCAAGAGAGAGATAGACAACCATCTTTGTTCAAATGGCGCCAGTCAAGCAGCTTCGAAAATGAAAAGGATTTGACAATGAGAATAACCTACACATTTCTCCACGTGAAAAAACGCACATCATGAGGGAAATAACGTGTTGTTATGTAGTTTACCGCTCTGGATGGTCCCTGGTTTATTGCACCAACAACCCCTTTAAAGGGCCGCTTTTGATCAGGAATCTGAAAATGCAGAAAAAAGTCCCGTCAAGGGTTCGCGAAAGAGATATGCAAAGCCCAAAAATTGAAAAATCTGACTTTTCACGTGAGGTTTTTTTCCATATTGTCTTTGAAAAAAGCAACCTTCTGCCAGGTCGCTGAAAAAGTAAAAGTTCCTAAGCACAGAAAAGTGGTACCCTACCATACATTGTCCGAACACAAAATCGTCAAACAGCAAGGCAGCTCAGGGTGAAGAGAAGGGGTGAACAGCCGGCAAAGCTGTCTATATTACTACCATCTGAATAGCATTGGCGAAACTAGACAGACTACGTAGGCACAATCTCCGTCGTAACGGTTTTGCACTTTTACAAACGGCCGCTCTCGTTTTTATAAGCATCGATTTAAAATGGGCGTGACAGACAGCTGCAAAGAATAGTCACCAGCTGTAGCCAAACTGCGGAGCTGTTACAGCCAACATCGGGAGGAATTTCCAGAAGCTCATAAGATATTGTAGTTGTCCTTCCGCAAAAAGAAGCGAAGGAAAGGGGAGTGATAGAAAGGGGGTCAGAATGGAACGGTATCATAACCACAGTAATCTTTCAACCGTCTGGTCGGCAATTCAACCACAGAACTGCGACTGCATTGTCACGGCAGTAGCCTGATTTTAAAAGAAGAATAAGGAGAGTATGCTCTTCTAGGACAACGTTACTCAATTTCGATCATCATCAAGGTGGCTCCATATGAGCTAGAATCTGAGTAACCTATCTCTCAAACTTATTGGATCATGCCGACCACAGAAACCTAATAGGACCAGTTGAAATTATGCTTCCCACCTCGCTATCTCCCTTTTTAAGGTACTCGTCCACACTGATGAGAGCCCAATGACAACCATCACAATCCTCATCAAACGAAACAGTAGCCCTAAGTTTTCCTGAAAAGAGACTTGTCAAAAAAAAGGGAATCATACAATAAATCGGCATTATCACTTTGAATGTAGCCCCAATTGGACTATAACACAGATTTTAGTTTTCAGAGCGAAATCGACCATTCAACTCTCTGACGCACTTGACTACAACGAATTCGACAAGAACAGAAATTGTTCAGTGCGTCAAGGCAGTGAAGTGAGGAGAGGAATGATTTGGCCTCTACGAAGCTTGGACACGAAAAGAAAGCGAGAAGGATGTTCAAAAGCTTGACAGCCGTGGTAAGCTGTTCGCTATTGGAATGGGCGGTGCTCACTTCAATTAGTCATGACGTGGTTAAATTATGAATGAGGCATCCGACAGTAGTGTTTTTCCATTCGGAAGACTTTTACGATAGCAAGATTAATGAGACCTTGTCATGATGAGAAGCAAATCCGAGAAAACGTGATTTTTCTTCGGAATTGGTCTCATTCTACAAGTGTGGTGTGTTGTCCAATGGGTTAACCAGCTCGTTAGGCACATTAAACTAACCGATATAATTCTTGTTCAACACATTCGCCGTATCCTGAACTACTCCGATGATATTGTTGAAAACTGCTGGGTTTTCTAGCGCCACTCCACCGTATATAATCCTGCCCATGGTATAAAACATTCCAGTGAACTGAAATCGAAAGATGAAATTTATACTATCGAAATGTGTAACCAACAAACTACAGTTTGAGTCAGATAACTAAGTTAGTGATGTAAAACTCTCAAACAGCTTTTGGCTATGAAGAAAAAGAGCATGTGTTAAATGTAATCACAGACCAGCTAGCTTCGAATAACAACATCGTTTAATGCACATCTATTCTCATCAAAGGGACCGGCAGGTTCTCAGGTTTGATGGTGCTTAGAGTTGTTCGACGGTAGGATGGAGGGCCTCGTTAAAAAAACGATTCACGTTAAAAACACGATGGACACGCGACCCCCAAGGATAGCCTGAAAGACGTTGTCGGATCGAAAAACGGCCTAGATATGGCGTAATATGGAGTCCAAGACCCGTTTAGACGACGTTCACGTCCAAAGGGACGAGTTTTCACGGTGTTGCAGAGGCTGTAGAGGTTGCACCATTTGTACAAGAACACACATGCTAGGCAGTTTACTGAAGCCACCTCCATATAATGGCTCTTTGATTTGGACAGCTCACACGTTGCACAGAGGCAGCCAATTGTGACTGTACGAAAGACACATACATTTAGACAGATCGCCGACATTCCTTCCATGGCAATTTTGTCGCCAAGTTCTCGTCCAACCCCAAATTTTACTTTTCTTTTTTCAAAGCCTTGCATTTCACTAAATACGCCGAATTTCGTGTTTCTTCGCCACTTTTGCACGATTCTGGACTGTAACTTCGTCTCAAGGTGGCAGAGTTGGAGTAGTGGTAAGTCGTGCACTACCTCACACGCACGGTCAATGGTTCGAATCCGTATCGATATCTGCCTGGGCCAACCAAGCCTTCCATCCCTCCAGGGTCGGTTAATCGGTGCCAGATTCGTCTGAAAGGATAAAAGCACTGACGTATATCGGATAGACAGTGCAAGTCATTGTATGGGCCACATATCCACTCACTACACCGCTACGCTTCTGAATGGAAGTCTAGTGCGGGGGCGCATCCCTAAAACGGGATTGATTACGCCAAAGACTTTATCCTTTACCAGTTGGGCTATGCACGCTGATGCGAGCATTATATGTCGACGACCGCTTGTCTACGATGGAGTCATTCAGCGGAATGTTGAGTATAGCACCGTCCACCTTAGTGCAGACCCTTTCCACTATAGAAGCTTGACCACCCTTCTTTTAACTGCTCCTAACTATTTCTCCAAATTCTAGAAAGTTTTGAAAGAGATGAATTTTCGGTCTCGACTCCGCTCCCCCATGCCAGCTCCGCCCACTTCGAAGACTTAACCATATTTGAGCCTTTACCTCTAAACACTTTCCCCCTCGTTCTAGAACGTTTCTGAACGAAATTACACTTATTTCAAAAAAGTAGCTTTCACCTAAACGAGCCCATCGTGGGCGGGGCTTCGCTAAGCTAACGCATGCCCTGCACGCATGGGGCCTTCCTCACTCTTTTATTTTTTTCTGGCCCTCGACGCCTTCGTTGAATCGAGTCATGAATCTCTGCGGAAAGTACCGCCCATTGCGAGGACGCCCTGCCCACAGCCGATAAGTCTCCTTTATTTTAAATGTTTACCCATCCCTCACCTTTGCACATTTTTCCCGTTGTCTGGACTATTATGAGATTTGCACATGACACCGCCCAATTCCGGTGCATGCCCCGCCCGCTGGGGCGGAGCTCCGCTCGGAGACCTACATCATCACTGCCTCCGAAATATCACCATGTTTGCTCATGATGTTCGCTTAGTTGAAGCGCGTTTGATTATTACATACTGCGGCCAAGACGGTCCCATAACTGAACCACATTTTTTTTTCGAAGAAATTGCAAATATGTTTCGATTTTCTGGATATCATCGACATACAAGAAAAGCTTTTTTCAGTTTTTATTTATCAGAATTATCACCGGGAAATCCTTAACTGAAACCGCCACAATGTGAAAGTAGAATGCAACGTCTCATTAACAGCTCACTTTTGTCTTTCGAATTGTTTTCCCTTCTAAGATTTTTTTTCTAACTATGTGAGTGAACTGGGTTTTGGATGGATGGTGAAATTTTGACGATTGCCTCTTTAGTCAAGCACTTATATTTTGTTTATGCTAACTTTGAACAGTGCACAAGAACTCTCCGAACTATACTAAGCGTATGAATAGGTATTGATTAGCCCTCGCAAAATCAATGCCCATTTGAAATTATAGACGGACTAGTAAAGGCAAACCGTAGAACGTCAGTTGCGCGCGTTCGTCGAGAGCAGGTCACCACGCCCACTCCGTGCGCGGCGCACCACAATGAGGTCCGGAGATGATATTACAGTACCATTGGGTGTCAATAGAGCGAATGATTTGCATTTGTCTGTGTTATCTTCTCTGTGAGCTGACTGCTATGGATCGAGCGCAATTCGTATGCCCCACTGACAACGCGACGTTTGTCAAAGATCGCGGGCTGACCCGCCGAGTGCGACAGCTGCGGCGTGACAGCGCACCCGGGCAAACCAGTCCATTGGCAGATCTCGCATAAAAGATCTCGCTCACGAACCTTGGTTCCAGCTTCAGTTGGTTCACTTACAACAAATCCTCCCATCGCTTCCTCATAATTGTTCCAACTGCAAATATCGATCGTATCACAACCTCCAGTACTTCTGTAACATTGAAAAGCTTCGAGGCTAAGCAAAACTTTAAGAAAATACTTTAAATTGTATGCCTTTTTCAGGAAAAATAGTTCAACTTTCACGTACCTCCAATCAATCATGATTACTTCTCCAACGGAAGGGATGTCGGTACATCGGAGTTTACCCAGCACCCATTTCTTCTTAATTATCAATAACAAAACCGATAGGGTTTTCCTCTTAACGACCAAGGCACTGTCTCGGAAAACTTTTGACATGGCCTTATTTAGTACATTCTGGAAGCGAAACAGTAATATATTGGGAGAAATTTCGACGGAGTCAAGAATTGATTGTGGGAACTCAGACGCTGTACTGTAAGAAATGACCCTAAGCCACGTCAGCTAAGCCGTAAGCCGCAATCAATGTTCCCCAAACATACAAAAAACGGCGCCTTGGACTGCTCTTTCCCAGACAGCAGCCGGTTTCGATGATTTACCCAAGTTTATGGTAAAAATGGAGCAAACAAGCACTGGTTGAATATGAAGAGTCATTAGAGTTTAGGGGCATTCAGTTTGAGCGCTGAGATCTTCTTAAATACCAAACGAGCAGGGAGGGTGGGGAAAAGTGATGACATGGCGAAGCAATAAAACCAAAAATTTGCATGTGACTAATATTCCCCATAAGAAATATTTTTCATCATGGAGCCGTACATGGCAATATGACAATGCACAGGCAGCTCTGTAGAGTTTACAGAAACATTCTTTAAGGCCGATATGACCGTCGTTTGCGCGATCATATGATTTGTTCGGAATTGTGAAAAAGATGAATTCTTCGGAAAGAAATAAAAAAGCTCTTCATCAAGTTTCCGCTATAACACTATGGATGCCAAACACAGCCAAAGCCATACAGAGGTGGCTACTACGCGAAGGAAGCCCAAGTAACTGTCGCCTAAACCTACACCCTGAAGAAACGCCGGGCGAGTTTTTTGGCAAGATGCCCACGGTTTGAATGTAGTTCGTTGCGGGATCCACGCCATCATTCTTCACTGTGGCTTCATTTTGGCGCTTCGCGTGAATTGCTATTGGAAGAAATGATATTAAACGTGCCCGCACCCATGAAAGACCCGAATTTAAAGGAAAAGATGGCAATGTACGTTGTTCAAAGAGGTTATATGGCATTTTGGGAGGAAACTTTCGAAAAGAAGGGTCGAACCGTCGAAAGAGGAGAGCTTTACGAAGAACCTTTCTCGATGAATGTGGAAACGGGTATCCGGAACGGCAAATATTTCCATTTCAGTCCAAATTTCACTCAGTGGTTCTTTTCTTTGGACAGTAGTGATACGTTTACTGGAGAGCAGGACTATTATCGTGAGCTTTTGTGCCTCCTCTTTCCAAGATGTCATAAAAGCTGTAACCTAGAACGGTTTTCCAACGGTTCACTGTGTAGATAGCCACAATACATTGATTACGATTGCATTACACTAACACTAATAACCCAACCAGTAAGATTAAGCAACCATAAAACGTTTGATTGAAATGGAGTGATGTTCGAAATCAAGACTGCGTCACGGAAAAAGGCTCATCAGTAAAAATAGACTAAAAGACAGATATCAATTACAACCTTACTCATTTTAAACGACCTCTTAAATAATTGAAAATGACGTGCATGTTTTCTTTTGATCTAATTGTATGGTTTCAATGCGGTTCGAAGCGAAATGGCACTCTTTTTGGAAGTTCTTTTCTCTATGCGATTTGATGCCATTTTCTGAAAGCCTCGTATAGTTATTAGGTTGAAAAGGGAAGTGGAGCGCAGGATACCGTTTAGCAACATGCCAGGTAATGAACATTCATTCGTGACCGCAGTGTATTTGAAAGCCATTTTGAGCCAGTACAATGTCTTGTGAGACGAAGCGGTGTACTCCTGCCTTTCGCCTTTTTGTGGTGACCTAGGACTACATTTATTCCAATTATACTATGCTGATCCTAAGACAACGTCATTTTCTTCGAGGGAAGCAGTAAGAATGCAAATCTTGGTTCTCCCTACTTCTTCATGTTGTCAGGTGCCAGTGATTTAGAGGAGGTTTCTACTCGGTGAAAAAGCCAATATTCCTCAACAAAACGACAGCTTACCTTTCAAACAACGTATATTGTCATCTTTTCCCTTAATTTCGGATATCTCATGGGTGCGGACACCCTTAACATCATTTCTTCGAACAGCAATTCCTAAGTAGAGCCAAAATGAAACGAAAGTAGAGTCGATAGCGTGGATCCCGCAACGAATTGCTTGATTCACAAGCTATATAGTTGACAAATGTCCAAAAACTTGACAAATGTCTCGCGACAACTCGCCCGGCGTTTCTTCGGGGTGTAGGTTTAGGCGACAGTGCCCAAGTAGAGATAACTGGTGCATAACTACGTAAAGCCACCAGTAATAGTGAGCTTTTGCAATGTAAGCACTTGAAAAACTCACCATGCTCGAGCCTTGACCGGATTTTGCGCAGCAACATCAGCACTTATCCCGCTTTTCTTGGCACGTTTTAATTTCGCAATGTCGATTTCGTGCAACCACGGACCTTATACAGGTACTCACTTACCGTAACCGGGGAACGGAACATTCACCCAGAACTGGATAGACGCGGCAGGACGCGCGGCAAATTTTGTGATGATTAAAACGACTCTGGCGCCAATCATTGGGGCACAGATTTGAAGTGGGATAGATAAGAAGCATCAGCTGGCCCTACTTATACAATCTACTTGAAACCCGTTTCCCAAGGATAGGCGCCAAATTCGTTCTAATTACCACGAATTTCACCGCGCGGTTTGCAGCGTCCATTCAGTTCTGGGTGAATGTACCCATACCCACCGTAACCGGGTGTGTGTACATTCGTGGGGGGACGGTCAAGTCGTGCGTCCGAGGGTGCGCGCGGCAAATTGCGCGGCGAAGTTCGTGACGATTTGTGCGACTGCAGCGCCAATTTTTGGGGGCGCAAACTCGAAATAGTGTAGTTTAGTAAGGTCAGATGATCCTCCTGATCCACTTTATTTCAAGCTTGGGCCCCAATGATAAGCTCAAGAGTCATTCAAATCATTACGAACTTCGCCGCGCGAACTGCCGCGCGCATCCTCGGACGCACGTTCGTACATATGCCCGTAACCAAGCCTTGAAGCAGTGGCCGCTTTCATAGTCCGCCGACTGGCCGGCCGGCGTGCCAGCCGAGGCAGTACTAGGAGAGAGGAGGGAGGCAGACGGTCGGTTGAAGGGCTGAAAACAAAGAAGAACGTGATCAAAAAGCAAACAACCAGGGGCTTGTACAGAGGGTTTTTGATCTTGTCTCTCTTTGTTTACAGCCCATCGAAAGAGCTGACCGACCGTCTGCCTCCCTCCTCCCCCCTATCATTGCCTCGGCTGGCACGCCGGCCTGCCGAGGCCTATGACTATGAAAGCAGCTCATTATTACCTATTATTTTGAGAATTCAATTCAAGAGGGCGACTGTAAAGGGAAGTATCCGTATCTGAAGACGGCTGAACTAACGCTATACTAATAGTGCAAGGTTTGGCAGAACTGACTGTCCTGAAGGGATACTGATTTTGAAGTGACGTCAGGAGAGGAATAGGAAACTCTTCAGATACCACCAGAGGTTCTTTTCTTCTAAAATCTTCCCGTAGAGGTTTTTAAAACATGGCGAGCGAGAATCCTCATTGACATCCTTAATGTGTGTATGAAAAATAAGCACTCGAATACGCCTCATCAAGTTAGGGACGGGAAGAGCACCGGTAAAAGTGCATAAAGCGCCTTCGAGCTAAGCATAAGTTCCCACAGGAGGTGAGATATGCCGGAAGGGTGGGGGGTACCAATGAAAAAAATTCCCTACTTGGTTTCAGGACAGCTCAAATGTCGGAGAAAATGAGAAAAGGGGATCAGATTGAAGTATCAGCCGAACGCGGCCCACCTGCATGATTAGTGCTCCCCCAAATAAGCTGCGAAATCCCGTAAGTTGTTTTCAGGGCAGCCCATGAACCAGGAGAAAAGGGTAGAACTGAGAAAGGGCCAAGGTAAGCTAAGCATGCCCGGACTGCTCTCCTACTATGCTCTCAACCGGAGGGTGCTCAGTACAAAATTCTAAAGCGAAGTCGAATGCTCATAGTACACTGGATGCCAGCCGAGAGGGTGGAGCTTGAATTGAAATATGCGACTTTATTCAAGAGCTTTCTTGCCCCTAGCAAAAAGTGGATATGAAAGGAAGTTTCATTGTAGACGGGGCATGCAGATGGGAGGAGCCAGAATCAAGAACTTACAACTCTGTCAAAAACGCTCTTAGGCGTTGGGAAAAATGAATTAGGCTTGCTAGCAGGGACAGAGGAGTATACAGTACCCTCCACAAGGAATTTGGGGTTTGTAAGTTGGCTGTTGACTGCGAAAGCACTTTCATGAAAAGGCCGTGCTTTGGAATGTCATGCAATGAAACCCCATAATTGCATGTGACTAATATAATTTTGAAATCAAATGTTATCATGAACGGCAAAAGAACGAGCAAAATTCAAATTCGATTCTGCAACGTTAGGGTTGCCAGTTTTATAGGGGTTACAAAAAAACAGAGAACGATTTCTATTTGGCTTATCATGTTATTCATCTAGATGTTGAAGAAAGAAAATGTTTCCTTGAAACACATGGTTTTTGCTGGAACACATGGTGTTATAGACGCAGTTTATCATCCACATGAGGGTTCAGTCAGAGGGAACCACTTACATGAGAATTAATTGGGCTCCTTGTCAGCAAAAGCCTACCTCGAACACCTTACCCCTCCTTAATACGAACAGTATGAAGAGTTAAAGGTCGTAACTTTGAAACATTGGGTGAGAAATGACTCGTTCAAAACTTTCATTAATGTTAACTGGTCTCGAGGTAGCATCATACGAAATCTAGCGCAGATTTCGGTCTGGGATTCGATGCACGGACCATTTGAACCATACGACCACGAAACTAAGCGTTGCAAGTTTTAGAAAGTCTTTGTCAGAAAGCTCTCAGAAGATGCACGTTGGATGGTTTTTCAAGAAATGAAACAGTCTCGCCACACAATGGGTCCGTCTCTATTTCTCCTCTCACATCTCACTCTGATCATCTAAACATTGAGTCATCCACCCCCTTTCCGGCAAGAGCTTCATTTCAGAGCCGCGGTCTACTACAGTAATGTGCTGACTCAATGTTTTTGCTGTACTCTCTATGCCCTCTAAAATAGAAATCTTTTTATAAAAACACGGAAGGGAGCCCATGCCACAACAATTTCCTGCATCGAAACCTCGCAAGCAGTACTTGAATGCAGTTGGACATAGTAAGGCCAAAGTTTTCGGCCTTCACACTATGCATTCTGGTGATAGCCGGCCGATATCTCCAAGTGTACCCATTCAACATGTAAAAATAAATTTTTGATCGAGAGAGTCCTGAAACAATTAATTCCTAAGTTATTGCTCATGACTTCACTATTAAGCAATAATTGGAGCATTTTAATGTTAAGAGCAGATTGAACATCAACATAAATCTTACATATTTAGCTTCTACAAAATTATCGTGCTCTCATTTTTCGTATGGGATAATTCAAAAGTATTGGGGACACTACCTTGGTGACATAGACATTTCACATCTATTCGAGTGAGGCTCGGCATTGCTGCGTTTTGAGCAAATAAGTTCAAAGATTTCCAAATCACGTATGACCTCCCTCCTTTCATCCTATCTCTTTCGCTTGTTTGTAGTCATCGTAGCTTAAATTCTTTGAGCTTTTTGAGTCCCTTTCATCATCTGTGCCAGAACCCTCTCCAGGGTAGTCATGTAGCGAAGACAAAGTTTTCAGAAATAAACTAAATCAAAATGCTGATCTGCTGAGCTCTGATAGCCTTCTACCTCCACCCTGTCCCTTGCAAAAGCTTGTAAGCCAGTTTGTGAGCCTTCCCAAAGCACCCAGAAGGAAATTCAGTTTTATAGGATACTGCGAAGGTAGTGATGCTAAGTTCTACACAATGACGGTGAACACTTGCAAATACTACAATAAATAACCACCGCTTCATTAAATGGTCATTCCACAACCAACAGCATGAGGCCGCCTTGAACCGTGGATTTCTCACCAATCCAATGTAAAACTAATGTTTACTTTCAAGAATTACAATCACTGATCAGTTTGCAAAACACTGCGTTCGGGGGGAATCGAACCCCCGTCGAATGCTTGGAAGGCATCCATGCTAACCATTACACCACGAACGCTTATGAAACGCTCTGCGCCACACCGTTTACGACAACGTCATGATGACTGCGCCGAAATCTGGCGATTTGCTTTGTCCCACCGCAAGGTTCAGATAATGGGTTCCTATTGATTGCCCGTTATAGATAAAAACGGTTTTCGGTGTGATCCGCCTCACAAAAACAGTCCAATCCTCTGTTAGAGCCCCTACATCACTGCAAGTACTGGAAGTTTTCAAAGTTTTGACTCATACCACGCTTTCCGTTATCGCTTCTCATAGCTTCCTTCACCTTGAAAATTGTTAGTTACTCTTTGCTTACCATGTTGATTCCTTACATATTCGATAGCGGCGTTTGTTCCTCTCTTACTGATGAGCCTCGATGGACAGTGAGAAAAAAACTTTTCTAATTGTAATTGAGGGGCGAAGCGAGACACCCATGTCTTAGACATTACTGTTAGTAACTCCCTTGAAATGCTTATTGGTGTGTCGATATGTCGGTATATCTGTTTGTAGGTTTGTCGGTCTGGTCGTCCGCAAAACTCATGATCACGATAAAGGTATTGATATGGAAAACCTAGCTTGATCCAACATTGCCTTCGTTTATGTGAAGCAATGACTTGGTGGGTAGGCTAGTGGAGCGAGTGCTGCGGAATGTAGTGAGTGTGGGGTGAAGCGAGTACTTCGACACAGTGACTTCGACACCGGCATTGTGTCATGTTTGGCTATACAGAATTTGGAATTTAGCTACTCTATTCATTGCTCTTTCTCCACTCTCTACCCTTCTCATTTCAGTCTAACAACTACAACAACAGCGAAAGTCCTTTCTCTCACGAGGCGAAGTGAAAGTGATCGGCTGACCCGAAACTTCGTTTTTGAATTTATTTAGCACATGAATATATTTGACACCACATATTCTAGTGATTCTAGTGGTTCTGTTTCTGCTGGGCTCCCCTTCACCAATATTGCCCCTTCCCTCTTCAGTATATTTCTGTAAAGAAAAACATCATTTGTTCAGGATCTCAGGATCTTATCGCTATTGATGGATAGGCTTTTTTTTTGTTAGCATCGCTCGCTCAACGCCTTCTTTATGACTGACCAACCTGATTAGCCAGCTGAAAAATTTTCCACGATTTCCATATTTTGGTGGTCGAATTAGTTCCCCTGCGACTGATATATGATAGAACGAAAAACGAGATACCCTAAATGGCCACAAACATCCTACTGTATATATTTCGCTAAGTGCGTCTGTTGGTTTGTCGGTGTGTTTGTGTGTGTGTCGGTGTGTGTCTGACTGGAAATTCATAACTCCTGTGGACCTAGAGCGTTCAAACTTGGTAGGAGTACGGGGGTCAGGATGGGAACACGTTTGGTGGGTGGCAGGACCGAACTCCGCCCACAGAGGACAAGGTGTGCGCGATGGAAATTTTGGGCCGCAAATTCATAACTGCTGTCCCCGTAGGTCTAGAGCGTTTAAACCTAGTAGGAGAACGGAGGGCAGGATGGCAACACGTATGGTGGGTGGCAGACTTCGCCCGCAAAGGCCGGGGTTTTGCGCCGAAATTATCAATTTGACCCTAGGGCATTCAAGTTTGGCAGAAGTACAGGCGGCAGGATAGGAACACTTGTAGCAGGGGGGAGGACCGTACCTCGCTCATGAAAGGCGAGGTTTGCGCCAAAATTCTCAGTTTAGCTCTGGGGCCTTCAAATTTGGTAGGAGGCAGGCGGCAGTAAGGGAACATTTATGGTGAGTAGTAGGGCCGGACCATACCCCCAAGAGGCGGGTTTTCGCGAAATGTCTGAGTGGAAATCCATAACTCCTGAACCCGTGGACTTGGAGCGCAAAATCAATAAGAGGAGGCAGGATGGAAACGCTGACAAAAGAAGAGGCCACTCATCAGTTAAATCCTAGCGCCTTTGTTATTCACGATCTAGCTTGGACTTTTTGATATGTTTCATTCGACAGGAAGGGTGAGTGGTGTGATTATGAGGAGAGGAATTCGACCCACTTCTTACTATTGGATTACGACCGCCACCCAGCAAAGTTTGCGATTCAGTGAAAAATCACGATTTCCTTCGCTTTGACATCATTCTTGATAAAACTTATCCGACCGCTAATAATGTTGAATTCTCATTTCGTGATGTATCCGTCGAGAAAAGGAGCTACATTGTCCAAGACATTTGATAATCTATACTCTAGCTCAGAGATACAGCGAAATAAGCTAGAAAAAAGGGGAAAGAATTTCATTAATTCGATGTTTTTCGAGGGAAGTACCTTTGCCTCAAGGAAAGCCCGGCGAAAGCTGGGCGATCTGGATGGTTAGATATATAGATCATCTTTACAAACATGGTACCAAGGAATCCCCTGTTCTCGTTCTTCATCATGCGTATACAAAAAATTCTCTCCAATTCTTTACTGCGTAGAGGTTTTACTTGAAAAGTGGACCAACGAAGCCACACGAGAATTATCTTGCAACTAGAACAACTGACTATGTCATTACAATGCAAGCATGGTCTCTAGAAGGACCAAGTTTCTTATGCTAACTCCAAAGAACCATTATTCAAATTAAACCAGTACAGTAAAGCAGGAATGAGAGAATTTTTGGCTAAAATGGAAGCAAATTAAAATAGCAAAGCGATTTCATTACAATCAAGAGATAAAGGAGTAAAACATCGCCATTAGCTAAGTATACATAAGCGCTTAAAACAGAAATAAACTTAATAAATAAAAATAAGAAATATAACTGTTAATAAAACCAACAAATAAACACGAGTTAAGCACAATTAAAATGAAAGCGAACAACATGACTTTTTTTTTTTGGAAAACCCCACTAGAGCATTCCAATCGAACCCCCTGGCAAGGTTCTGTTTTGATCTTTTTAAAACATTTTCTTCTCGAAAATATTATGCAGAAACGATTTTAACCCAAACTAACCCTGCAACGAATTAACACTAGGGAGAAGAAGAAGAAGCAGACGAAGAAGAAGAAGAAGAAGAAATAATTTCAAATGATGTAATGACCTTAATGTACTTTCGCCTCACTTCTCGGCCCTCCAAACATTACTTGCTTAGCGTGTGGGTTTCTGTGTTTGGCTGCATGTCTGTCCATTCGCACACTTTCCATGGGCGATATGGAAAACACACCACAAACTAAGAAAGCCACACATAGAAGTAAGTTCAAAAGGGAGATTGCGCTTGTACAGCATAGATCATCACATAAGTGTCTACATCGCCACAATAATGCCGATCAATCGATAGCCAATTTGTGACATGAACAAGTATCCACTATAAAGATCTTTTCTGCGGTACAGTGACTACAAGTTTGATAAGGGATGCATACAATGGACTAAAATTACGCTTGTGACAGGCATATCTTACCAGTGATATCAGACCATACTGAACAACGTCAACTAAAACCTCCACTCACATATGCGGCACCGCAAACTATGAATTGGAAGTATGATGACATGGACCTACTCAGAATCCACAATCTTACATATAAAGGGGCATTAAACAATGATTTTCATCGAATAGACAACAGACCGTGCTTGACAGTGAAACTTATGCTTCTGTAAGGAACCGTGATGGAAGAAGCGACGATGGCCGTAACCTACTGTAACCATCGCTCAGCTCCATATAACAAACCAGTTCATCTGACCCATAGTAACTTAGCAACGAAAATGAGAAGCACTCCGAGCTGAAGCTCAAGGAAACTGTAGGAAACTGTACACTTATAATGCAGGTACGACGGGTAAGGTATCTTCTCCCCGGACGGCGTGTCGCGCTCGATCGCGCGCAATGAAGGGGAAGATTTCAATTCCCAGTGGAAGAACACGACAGTTGCCAGGGAGCCACTGTCGCTGGCCGTGGGAACTTGGGGAGAAGTCCCGCCACCCGGGTAGGACGCAATAAGAGTAAGACTAGGTAGGATTCTGCGCTACAAAAAAAAAACTTGGTAACTACTGGGTCTTGGACATTGGCAGCAATATAAATACAGTGTAGAATAATTCAATGCTGAGCCCTGTAAATCAGTATAAATTCCAACGCTTCTGGGGTCAGCAAAGGACGTCAATACAAAATCAATCAATAAAACATCTCCTCTATGAAACAACAAAACTATGGCATGCAAAAGATTTGCGGATTTTCGGTAAACCATCGCAGTAATAATGCAGCTTCAGTATGTCGTAGCTAAATGTTACTGTTTACTTATACGCTCATCAAAGCAGCCACAAGCGAGTCGAAAAATCGGGGGTCAGCTTGTTTTATGGCTGCTCGAACTTTGACCGATTCCAAACATCTATGCAAACATGTACGTAAGTTTGCCTGAAATGCGAATGGTGAAATTTGAGCAATCAGAATCATAATTTGAGCGTTTGCCAAACTTGTAACGCCTCACTTCTATGTCTTTCTCCGGAGTGGGCTCTTCTTTACGGTAACAAGTGGGAGACGCATGAGCTGACCGTTCTTCTGCCTGAAGAAACCATTTTTCCATGCAAAATCAAAGATTCCTTTTGAACAAACTACCAAGCCATCAAGAGCCATCATGAACGAATCTCCTTGTACTCAAGAATTACCTTAAATTGCAGTGAAATTTCGCTACAAAATGAACTCATAACTCCAGGAAGATCCGCTCCTGATTACACAAGCAGTTACCCTCTAAAGCTAGGTTCTGACAACGGAGGGCTAAAGCTGCATAGGTAAGTTTATTGTTAGGTTGGTCGAAAAGTCTTGATAGAGTTGAAATGTTTTCTGTTTTTTTTACAACTTAGCAAACAATGCAAGCCGAACACAATATAATAAACATCGTTAGTTATAACATTTTCCCACCTACGGTCAGGTCAGTGATTTTCTTTTGTCAGAACTGGAATTATTGAGAGTCGAAGCAGTCACCGATCACTACAAGTGGTAATCGGAGGGAACGATATCAGCTGTATAGGGTAGATGTGGAACCGTGTCCCAGCCTAGCTTCTCCATTTTTGCACGGGCCTCTTTAGCTACAGTAGCGTTCAAAAGGATTCGGCCAAATGCTTCTTCAGTCGCACTTTTGATCGTAACTCCTTTCCTACTGGATCTAAACTGCAAAATTTCGATATGTGTAGCATGAGGATATTGTGAATATTTGCCACTATTAAAATGCAATTCGATGACGTTCCGAATATCCCAGAGACCTTGAAACCAAAACTAGCTGGAAATACGGACATCGGTGCTTCTAGGACTTCACCCCTATTTGCCATGTCAAAAATGTACGAGCGCTAATGCCGAACACTGTAGAGGAGAAAAACGCATCCGAATAACTGCAGACGTCACAAACTTGCTTTCAGCATAGTCTAAAAACACCTTCCCCTTGGTTATGTGGGCATTGCTGCTATGCAGTCAAATAATGTTGGATAGTGTGAAATATGCTTCAGTTAAACATATCACAATTTCATGCGATTTGCTCCACTGAGAAAGTTACGGCCGAATAGCGCTTGGCCGAATATTTTTGAGCGCTTCTGTATGTGAGGCATGGCGTTGTCATGGTGGAGGTGCACCGCAATTCAACCAGGCCGCTTTTCTCGAACGGCTTGCGCAAGTTTCTGCAGCTCCCCAGCGTACCAGGAAGCGGTGACGGTATGGCCTTCCTCGAGCAATTCGTAGTACAGCATTCCTTTTGATCCCAGAAGCAGCAAAGGAGAAACTTTCTAAGGTGGAGGCCGGATTCGGCGGCTGTTCTCCTCGCGGAAGCCAGACGGCGCGGTGCGTGTTAGCGTCGTAGACGATCCAGCTTTGATTTCCAGTAACTAGGTCTTCCAGAAACTTCTTGCGATGAGGGCAAAGAAGGAGGGACTGGCAAATGGATAACCGGGTGTACCGCATGCTATCGATCAAGACATGAATTATTCATCGAGTCAGTACTTTTCTGTAACAGAAGGCCTGAATGCGACAGACGACTGTTGATTGGGCCCACAAGTCTCGTCGCAAGACCGTGGGTGTTAAATGCCGGATCCTCTTCGACGGTGTCGAGAATGACGGAGTCATCGACGGCGAGGAGGCGTCCAGAACGAGACCTGTCTTCAAAGCCCGTATCTCCCTCCTTAAAGCAGCGAACCAGCGGAGCCCTGTTGATGTTGCGGACTGTTGCTGCTGCTGCAGTGCCGCGGCGCCACTCCTAGAAGATGATGGCTCAAATATAGTCTGTGACATTGTGTTTAAACTAATGTTAGAGCACGCGCCCTTATACACCTTTTGAAGCTCTCAAGATGTTCTACAACTACCATGATAGATCATGGATATAGGTCAAAAATCGAAAATCGCGCACTTTTCATAACATTCCATCGAGCCTTTTCGATCAATCTAATGGTTGTGGTCGACGGCTCTAATCAGCACTCTCTTGATAATAATTCTTTTCATGCTCTTTTGAAATATCATTAGCACGTCGTTTTCACTAATTTCTCGTATCCACATTGGACTATCGCAAAACGAAAAAAATGAAAAAAGAAATAATGACTTACCTCTGAAACGTCAGCCACTCCAGAGCCATGATTACTGTGAATTTTAGGGGGTGTATTGGTTCTCTTAGCTGAACCTAAAGCATTTCTAATAGAGAAAACCTGAGGACTTTTTTGAAATTGAAAAATCAAAACAAGGAAATATAATGGAAAACAGCCTCGAACTCGTCCCTAACACCAGTTAGTATGGAAGTCTCGGTAGTTCACAAAGCAACCCCAGTATCTATTTTACAAGCAACTTTTTTGAGGGTTCAAAAGAATATCGACGGTTAAACGGACGCTCCACATTTTAGGCTTTGACGTCTAAAAATGAATAGGAATGGAAAAAATCCCAGGCTATTGCCCAGACCCATGAAAACATTTACCAGGTTTTACAATTAAAATCTTCATCAACCAACCGTTTCCAACTGAATGGTTACGAATCCGATTATTTTTGTCCTCCCAACGTTTCGAGATGTGCCTTGACGAACACGGAGAACTACGCTGAAATAAAACAATTTATTTCTCTATTATTAGAATGAAGTCAGTTTGAGATTTGACCTTCATCTTTCTCCCCAAAATATTCAGTAACTACTTGATGAAAGTAATGAAAATTACGAAGATCGATAACTTTATGCAGCGATATTAAATGTTCGATTTAGCGAAACACCACTTCTAGGGGTGGTAGGATTATTGTCCTGGACGGAATTCAATCAGGCCCAGAATGTGAGTCGTTATCTACAGTTTTGTGAAATGACCGAGATATCCAACATAGCTTTGGCAGCTATGCAACACACTGGTGACACTTTCCAAATGTTTAAATTATAGAAAGCTATCAGATCAGCGTGTATACGCGAAATTCGAAAACTCTGTTGGATGTGGTGGAGTGGTAAATTCGGCTTAAAAACCAATCGTATGTAAAGCAGAATATACCAACAAGAACAGTCACTGCTGCTTGCAAGAAGAATTTCTACGATACTCCAGTCATAAATCAGCTCAAGCAATGGGATTGAAGATCATCTTCGATGCTCACTTTTTAGAAAAAAATTATGAACAGTGTTTTGAGGTATAATCAAACTTACCGAAGAACGAGGGGCATCACTTCCATCGAGTGCTTCGATTAGCCGGCACACCCTAATTACTTTCCATCTTGAGAACTCGAATTTCTTGTGATGCCGTATAGCTTCAATGCGATAAAGCCCATATGCTGAAAAAAAGAATCGCTACTCAAATGAAGTCAACCACTAAACCAGTCTTTATAGTTGCTGTTTCCTCCAGAGATTTAGAGATAAAGAATTTCTAGAAACAATAAGAGGAGGGAATATGAATGATTTCTGGTTAGCAAAAAAAAGACCAAGACCTCATAGCACGAAAAGAAGTGAAGACAACTAATACAACTACAACAAACCACGGTTTTTGAGGAGCGCATGTGTGTCTACCATAAATTCAAGCTGATCGCTCCACACAATAGTATTCCCATGTTCATCAGTACAACCAATATACTCGACGTCTACATCTACCTAGAACAAATTATAATTAGCAAATAAAGAAGAGTCTTAAACTCGTAGTTGATACCTTAAAGAAGGAGCCGTATATTGTAGTAGGTAATCTATTGGCAGAAATCGGCTGGATGGAGCCAATAGCACGTGAATAACCATCCGGCGCTGTAATTTTGGAAGCCGCAAATGATACTTCTCGACCAAGTAGATTATCTATTAGCTCCGGACTCCTGGAAAGATCCTATTGTTAGTTGTACCAAAAACATTCGCAGGAATTAAGTAGAAGTCTTGGATAGCTCGAGCTGATGAAATGATTCCAGAAGTAATGGTGGTAAGATCTTTTGAGAAGGAACAAGTAAATCGTAATGAATAGAAGCGCAACTGTACAAAACGACGATGCTCAGTGGGTGATAACTGCCTACCTGAGCTCCGAAATAAGATGGAAATAACTGTACAGACGAAAGAGTAAATACTCACACATTTGTCCCTGTATAGAAAGGCACATCTTTTGGGAAGAAACGTGATGTTATATAATTGGTCAATTTGTTTGTCCCTTGTTTCACGGCACCAACCACCCCTTTGTAGGGCAAATTTTGATCGGGCACCTGAAAATTAGGAAAGATTTGCAAGTAGCGAGCGATATTCTCACTTGCAACTGAAATATTGAGGCACGTAATCAAAACTGCAACATCTGCTCAGACTGGTGGTACCCGTCGCCACCTTATGGCGGTCGTAGAACACTTTTTTCAGATATAACTGCAGACTGACGGTGGAAGGGCAAAACAGTGACATTTTGTATACGCACAATGAATTCGAAAAAATGAGGTACAGTTGCTCAGCGTATTGGTGGAACACTACGTGAAGGTATTGGTAGTATAGAATGGCTTTTTTGAGTGATTCAAACTTTTTAAAAGAAGACGATGAAAGCTTTGGTCGAAGAAAAGTTACGCTGTGATAACCAGAGCCATAGATCAAATCATAGACAGACGAACAGCTCAAAGTAACTTAATAGCCAGCATGAACCAACTTGGTTTCATTAGGCTTAGAAGAGCAAGCATTTTTCACGCACTCATTAAGACCATAAGTTATTAAACCTTCAACAATCTCCATTTATCAATTAATATCTTGCGGAAACCTTTTACAACACTAATTAATGCGTAGACCTCTTGCATCTCTTTATTCGATGAGCAGCTAAAGCTTTGCACTGTGTTCGACACCAGAAAGGAAACCCAAAAATACCATTGAAAGGTACCAAAAATCTCTTGCTTACTTCATTACTTCCCTTTTTGAAATACTCGTTTATTTCGCAGAGCATCCACTGATAACCACCGTCTCTCTCATCGAGTGTAACAGTGGCTCTAAGTTTCCCTTAAAGAAAAAACACAGCATGGAGTTACTCAAACTGAAGCAGACTCGACTCACCTATATAATCTTCTTTTAACACTTTATCTTTGTCGTTCACCACACCGATAAGATTGTTGAAAACTGCTGGGTTTTCTAGCGGTGTTCCATTCAATATAATACATCCCGTAGTATAAAACATACCGGTGAACTAAACAAGACAGAATTCAATGAAGTAATGACCAACAGACACACTGCTTCGTCCTAAGGATCAACAAGAATCACAAGAATGGTTTCAAGGTTCTCTGCTCTCCCTCGTCGACTCAATTCCATCGAAGAGGCGAAACGAATCACATACGTGTTTATGGATAATCAATATGTTAACAATAATTTTTTGATTTGCCTATTGATGTCATCGGCCGTCAGAAAAAAAAGATACAACAGCAGCCACTATCGGCAGCCAAGCTGTCAATAATTTTCATGACGATCCACTGACATAATCTACAGCAAATTATCTGGGAGGCGGGCAGTGGGAACGGTTTTGTGTAATCGATCCGCCGCACGCGGCTGTCAGGACCATTTATCTCGGTGTAACAGTTCTAGCGTTCTTCATACAGCTCAATCGCTAAGCGATCATTACTTTGGCATGATTCTATTGCTAGTTCTTTTGTTACTGTATTTTTTACTTACTGCTGCATTCTGCTACATTCCTTCGCGCGCGGTGTCTCTCTCGCCGTGACGCGACAATTTTCTTCCTACTGCACTACACCCATCTTATCTCATTGTTAGATGCATATGGACTGGTTGCTCAGCAAAAATGAGAACAAATCTATAACATTAGGGTCGCAAGCAAATCACTGGTGCCAATCATACATTTGCTGTTACTTCTTCGTGATTAAAAATCACTGACCACGCAGATTTACTTACGGAAAAAGTTAAATGAAAGATGCAACAGAATTGGCATTGTTATAAAGGATTGCTAGATCAAAAATCGTGCAGGTGCGGTAGTCAAAATCCTGCTCAGCTTTCCTTGGTTTTCCCTTTGTCGTTCATTCAATTCACAGTCTACTTGAACCATGATTTCGTTGACTTTTTATTTAACAAACTTTCTACATCGCATTTTGAGAGAAAGAAGCGTATGGAGGGGTAAAACATCCGATAAACAATGCGCACAATCCACGCTAGATATTTCTTTCAATAAGTCTGTTTCGGTTTACTCAACTGCTTGCCCGCTCTACATACGTTTACATGAATCCTCTCTATATATAAAGCGCTAACTTTGTGTGTCCGTTTGTATGTCCGTTTGTGTGTCCTCGCAAAAGTCACGTAGGCACGATCAAGAGCGTGGAGATCACAAGTGCGCGGTGAGAAAACAGCTATGAAAAAGAAAGTCGACCGATGCTCTTTATATTGGGCCGTTGATTAACATCCAATCTATTTATGAAGTTACAGACTGTAAATCACAACACGCCCCCCACAACCAATACTATCAAAGCCCTAGGAACTAGACGAGGTTAAAATGGAAACAATTCCACGATCACCTATTAGTGTCAAGAGATCAATACCCTCAAATGGGGAATATCACCTAATGGGGAAACGGTTATGAAAAGGGAACCGACACTGTTTATATTGGTTCTCTAAACAAATCGTAATCAAACGGTAGTGGGCATGGCATGGTGCACGCGTTAGTGTGCGTAGCCCAACTGGTTTAGACAGATAATTTGTAAGCGAAATGGATCAGGATTGGGCGGGCGAAGAAAAAAAAACGCATCGTAATGTTCTACAGAACAAACCTTAATTTTTTCTCCAGCCGATTCACATACAGCAAATCCTCCCATGGGCTCATTACAACTGTTCCAGCCGGATATGTCGATGGTATCACGGGCTCTAGCATTCCTGTCATATTGAACGTTTCAATTACAGTCGAAAATACTTAGTTGAGCGACAGAGAAAATACAAAGCAAAACTTCAGCCACCTCCAGTTCACCGTGATTACTTCACCGACAGCCGGCAGGTCGACGGAGAAGAAATTTCCCAGCACCCATTTCTTCTTAATTATCAACAAGAGAGTCGATTGCGACTTCTTCCTAACAACTAAAGCGTTGTTTTGGAAAGTTGCTGCCATCGTGACATCTAGTAATGACTCTGAAAATGTAAAGTACATCATGCAAACATTCATTTAAACAAGTCAATTGAATGACTCATGGAATTGATGGTTAAAAAATGAGTCGTGCAATATATCCACTGGGCTTGCAGAAGGAATCGATGATGAATAACATAGAAAATTTATTTCGCGCGTGCTGCTTTCCCCAAACATCTTCTTTATCATTTACCACGCGACACACAAAACGTTCGAACAAATCCCCATCACGATCTCATTCACTGCGACTCCGAAGAGAGCATTCTTCAGAGTTGCAATGAAGAGCTCCACTTGATAGAAACAAAACGGAATGGATGATCGGTCGGAAGCGACCTAACTTTATCACTCCTAGGAACTCAGAATGTGCTGTGTTTTGGGTGGACACCAGAAACCATACCGTCGTGATGCAAGTCTGACCTGACCTGCCTATAAAACTCACCTATACCACCTACATGAACAGATGACCAGCTGGACCATATCATTCGATCCTCGCATCATGGGAGACTGGCCATGAGTTTGATAAACACGTAATTTCGAATTGCGTATAATTGTAGTGAAATAACGATGTTAAGCAAACATAACGGAGACGTCTTTAAACGCCACTCTGATATTTAGATAATCTCTTTTTCCCTCCTACAGGCTCAAGAATGCTGCCACAAAGAGCTCCTTACCGTCTGGTCCTTACCTTTTATGAAAGCACATTTAGCCAACAGCTGTGCATAACGCGATCAAAATCTAGGGTCAATTAACTACGGATCAAGTCTCTGAAGTTGGGTGTGGTGCAGTACGAATGAAATTGCCGCGTCGCGGCGGGGGAGACCCCGCGCGCGAAATATGTTGCAGTATGCAGCCGCAAGTAGGAAATACAGGAACAAAAGAACTAACCGTAAAATCATGCCAAAAGTAATAATCGCATAGCGATTGAGCTGTGTGAAGAACGCTAGAACTGTTATAACGAGGCAAATGGTCCGCGACAGCCGCGTGCGGCGAATCGATCACACAAAACCGTTCCTACTGCCCGTCTCCCTCTGAAGTTAATCGACCTACTTTCGTGATGCGCCTCTGCACTCGACTTCCTTCCAGAATAGTACTGCTGTTTCAAGTGTGTTCGTGGTTAATACACTGAGAAAGAAAATTTTGGCATACTTGGAGAGCGATAATATTCGAGAGATTTTTAACATGTATTGGAGCCAAGGGAACTGGTCTCTGCTCAAAAACCCATATTTACTATGCTTAAATGTAGAATGACTAGGCAAATTTAAAAATCAAACAGAAAACCAGAGATGTACTAAGAAGGCAGAAAGGCTTCATTCACCACACTTCCATTCAACAGGAGGAATATTCCTCCCAGCTGGCCTGTTTTTTTTTTTTTTGCTGTTCGGCCACGATTGCACTCTTTTCCCACCAAATGACTCAGCAGCCAGTACAAAAAGTGCGAATCGATTTCCCGTGCAGAGACCTCTGCAGTTTTCCAAGGGAACGGAACGGAATAAGCGCTGTAGTCAACTCACGGTAGCTTTCGTTTCGTTATGCTGACTTCACAAACTCCCTCCACTCGACTGCAATCACTGAGTACAATTTGCAAAATGAGCCACACCTGCCCCAGAAGCTACAGGAATGATAAGATAGGACGTGAAAAGAATGACGTCACTGACAAATTTTCCATTAGCCTTTCACTGTGAGAAGTTACCGTGCTGGAAGTGGTCATCGATCTTTGTGATGTCCCACAAGAGCTTTCTGAAGAAGTAGAGTCAGAAGAAAAGAATATCTTTGTTACTACATATCAATCAAATTAATTCCATTTGAGAAACTGAAGCCACAGCAAAATTCTGCACTTGAACCCTTCTCAACTTCACAATAACCAAGTAATACCACTAAGAAAATGGAAGTGTTTCACTACGTAGAACTTTAGAAAACTCACAAAAGCCGATAAGGAACGACCCTAGGCGAATCCGCGGTATAATAGCGGCATTCCAATATACCAATAGTTGGATTCTGGAGTGCTGTTAACCAGAATCTACCTCGACGAGAGGGCTTAGACTGGGAAGAGAGCGCTACGTGCTGCGTTAGTTGGTGAGAGAAGGGCGTGTACGCTCGTTGTCTGCTCACTGCACTCTCTCGTCAGGAATTGATGGGTTGTGGCCAACGCTCTATGGCTGCTTCAGACCTCGACGATTCATCCGTCCGTCCGTCCGTTCAACGCGTGCGCGACGACGGTCGCGTGCGTGTCGCGCAGGCGGTTCTAGATTGGTGTTGACAGCGCTGGCACGTGACTAGTGTTATCAACACCCATCTACCACCACCGCCGCAGCACGCACGCGTCGGACGGACGGACGACGGACGGTCGTCGAAGTCTGAAAGCGGCCTATCGCCGACGAGATGGTCGCGCCGCTACCGCACACGGCGTATCATCCTCCGATTTGGGGATGGTCACGTCGAAACATGAGGATCTGCGGTCGAATTATCAGGTCGTCCGGAAAGTTTACGCCGATTCTGAACACTTCTGTTTATCAACCGCTGTACAAAAGATCGAGGACCTAACCTCATAATGTTATATGTTTTCTGAAAGAGTAGGTTCTCCTCTATACTCCAACCAGTTAGGCCGCCCGACTAACGGTGGGCTTCCCTCCATCTTATGGGTTCCGTCTTCCTGTGAGAAATTTGTTATGCGTGAATAACAGTTCGGATTCTCCTCTTCCTTCGAAAGCTCTACACCCTCAGTATTAGCTCCGAATTGGAAGCGATTTTTCCTGTGAGCCATCCTCGCTGTGTCCGAATAGAACATCGTATAACAAAGGCGATTATCCAGAGAAAAAAGGCATTCAGAGACTTCATCGCGGCTGACTCTACTATGTTAGCTACCATCAATGTTCCCAAGCAACTCCTTGTGCCTTCAACTTTCAACGGTCTGAGTCCGAACGAACAATACTTATTTGCGCCCCGCCCTTTGGGGCGGAGTTTTGTCCTGCAACTTACCACCAGTGTACCCATCCTGTCTCCTGTATCCCTACCAAGTCACTCTAGGTCCATTTTGACATTATTTGGTAAGCCCCACCTTCTGTGGGCGGAGTCCGGTCCTGCCCCCCCCCCCCACCATCAGTGTTCCCATCCTGCCGCCTGTGCTCCTATCAAATTTGAGCACTCTAGGTCCACGATAACAGAAGTTATGAGTTTTGCTAAAACCCTGCCCGTTGTGGGCGGAGTTCGGTCCTGCCATTCACCATGAATGTTCACATCCTGCCGCCTGTACTCCTACCAAATTTGAACGCTCTAGGTGCACGGCAACAGAAGTTTTGAATTTCCGGTCAGACGCACACATACACACACATAAACACACCAACAGACACACTTAGCCAATTATATAAGTAGGATTATGTCAACATTCCTCAAAATTTGTCTGTACAGGACTCGTGTCAAAATTGGGATCCTCTGTGCGCATTTTTGGCATCTGGAGCTTTTCTTTTACCGCAAGGCCTAGAATGCGCCTCAAGCCGCGAGAAAGATTTGTGACTTTTAAGTAGACAATGCTCTAAAGGGACGTCTAGTGCGTGATTGGTTTGCGAAATCCAAAGAGAAAAACTCACCCTCGAAGACCGACATCCTCAGGGAGGCTATCATCAAATAAAACGACCAAATCAAAATGTTAACGGAATGGAAATCGGCACAGCATTACTCCTAGAGTAGGGCAATGGTTTAGTATTTCGAAATCAACCATTCATGATCATTTGCTGGACCTTGGTTCTGTAAACCGCCCTAATGTTGGGAATGCCGGTACTATTCTACTATTACACCCCAAAAACTCAGTTTTAACCCATTGATGACAGCGCGCGTTTTGGATTTTTCGGCCGCGTGGGACATGAGCGTTTTGGCGGGCGCAGCCAGCTTGACGCGCATGCGCGTCAAGATGTCCCACGAGGTGCGCTTTTTGGAAGCCAAAGCTGGGAGGCAACATCAGAAGGGTATTATGTTGGTGAATGAAAAGAGTAGTCGACAGGGTGGTACTCTGCTTGTCTGCTCCCTCTTAGCGATATAGAAACAGCTTTGATGCACTTGTAAAGCAAAGACAGGAATTTGCCACCTAGAGGTCTAGAAGGCTGTAGGAAAGGGAGGACTGGGGGTAGCAAGAAATTTTGCTCGCTACTAGTGAAACCTGGAATATGTGAATTTCCATTGCCTCGCTAAGACAAGTGCAGACAAGTCGTGCGCCACATAGTCTCACCTGGCCAATTGCAAATTCTTATAACAACAACGACAAGGAACATCTCGAAAGCAACACTTATAGAATGGCTAGAGTTGTAAACGCTTGGAAGCTGTACAAAGATGTGGTAAAGAATACCAGGCTTAATGACTTCAAACTAGAAGTGGTCCAATCTTTGCTAAGTGTTGATTATGGCTACACTTCGAGCTATCCTTGTCAATCCATGCGACATGTGTTGGAGGAGGTACCTGGAGATCCAAAAGGAATCAACAGGATGAGGAGTGTAGAGTGTCACGCAGCAATGTCGAAAGAGCAAGGATTTGCTAGGGCATCGAAAAAAAGCAAAACGGGTCAACACACGTTGCAGTAGGTTCAGGAAATGTTTTTGGATTGATTTTTTCGATAAAAAACACAAGTCTTGTCACGTAGAAAAGTAATCTCCTGAAGTAGTTGTGCCTTGTTACTTATTACTCATAATTGATTCTATGATTTATTTATGTAATTAATTCGGAAAAGAAGTCAAAGATCAGTTCTAGGTGGGACTTTTACAAGGTTTAGAAAATCTTTGCTGGATTAAACCGTATTTGCTCCGATCATGGACTACGTTGTTTGTAGGAGTCTTAATGTTTTGTCTATTGAATAAACACAGAAAAATTCCAAAAAGTTGCGATCTCGCAAAAAAGGAGTGGTGACAAAACCTTGACGCGCATGCGCGTCAAGGTGTTGCCAATGAGTTAATTTTCGATGAAACTTCGCCTATAGGGGTAATCCGATGCCCTGGTAACGAATATGACCTTCATTTTTGGCGCTGGCGCCATTTGGCGCCAAGGGTGTTTTCACCAAATTTGCTGAAAACTTGCGTTTAGGGGTTATTTGAGGTCCTGATAACGATTATGACCTTCATTTTTGGCGTTGGCGCCATTTGGCTCCAATTGGCGCCAATTGGGCGCCAAATTGGAGCCAAATGGCGCCAACGCCAAAAATGAAGGTCATATTCGTTATCAGGGCATCGGATTACCCCTATAGGCGAAGTTCCATCGAAAATTAAAATTTTGAGCTTTTGGGGGTGTAACAGTAGAATAGTTCTGGGGGTGTAATAGTAGAATAGTACCGGAATGCCTCACAAAATGAGCGAGCGCAATATGATGCACCACGCCTCCGTTGCTCAAGCGAAATTAAAGCCAGCTGTATCTAGAACCCATGAGTACGGAAAACGAAAAGTGGATCGTTTACAAACACGAGCGGAAACGATGTGGAGCCTTCCCAGTGAGCCGCAAAACCGCTGCAAAAGTCAAAATCCAGGTGCGGAAGATTATGCTGTGCTGCTGGTGGGATTAAAGGGAAATCACTGATCGTGAGCTGTTGTCGCATAAACAGACGATAGATTCCGAAGGTACTATACTTAGTTAGACAATTTGGAGGCAGCGATAGATCAGAAGCGACCCGAATTGACCAATCGTAAGAGCATTGTCTTCCAACAAGATACCTCCAGACGACATGTATTTTTTGCCACTCGTCAAAATTGCTGAGTGGGATGTCCCACCATACCCTCCATATAGTCCGGACATAACACCATCAGGATACCATTTGTTTGGGTTCTGCGGAATTCTTTGAATGGGAAATCGTTCAATCCGCTCGAGGACTGCAGAAAGCACCTGAGAGGGTTTTTCGATTCTAAGTCTGGAACCTTCTACGAAAGTGGGATAATGAAACTTACAGGAAGATGGCAAATCCTTACTGAACAGTATGGAGGATGTATCGTTTGATCACTGGATTTCTTCTTCTGGGAATTTTCACTCGAAGATGAATCAAAGGCGGCGGAGACCTTCCACACAACCCAATATTTCCCCGCGCGAGGTTATTCAAATACAACATCGGTTGTACGAGTGCTGCAGCGGTCTGGCCTGTTTCTAATCGAGAATTTCCGGTGAAAATGTAGTTGGGGAGTGGGAGGCGAAGGTGAAAGCGCCTTTTTGTGCTCAGCTTCTCTGACACCAGGCGGCAGAGAGCATAGAGACCGTTCCCTATTCAAAATTATGGGAAGAACACAGGGCTGAGCCAATTAGATGTTCAATTCTTACCTTATCATAGTTTTTTGCTCAATAAATCATCTCACCCATCCTGGAGCTCCTCCCCTTCTAAAAGTAAGGGGAGGAGCTCCGGGGTGAGTGAGCCAATTGGATGTTCAATTCTTACCCCATCACAGCTTTTTGTACGAGATAGCTCTCCAACCCCGGAGCTCCTTCCTTAATTCTTAGGAGAGGAATTACTCTGCACTCTAGCGCTATCCCATACACTCTTCCGCCTGGTGTCAGAGATGCTGAGCACAGAAGGGCGCTGGCACCTATTCTACACCTACATTTTCACCGAATTTCCTACCGCTGACCGCCTAACTACTTTATTTTCTGCCATTTCGAAATGTACCCGCTTTTCGGCTTCCGTTGGGAATCTAGGTGATGTTTAATGCGTACGTGGCTTATAACGACTCGTGATGGCTAACCGATGTACAGATCAGTGCTTTTATTCTCATAGACGGGTATGGTACGAATTAGCCAACCCGGAAGGATGAAAGGCTTGGTTGGTCTGAGCGAGTACCGAGCCAGTTTTTGATCCCCGAACCATGCGTGTTTGTCAGTGCGCCACTTCCCAATACATTACACCCGCCCTGACCAAAAAATGTTCCCAACTGGAAATAATGCGAGGTAAATCGAACCACTTATTCGATCTTATTTAATCAATAACTACAGAACTTGAAATACGTGACCTTGGTCTGCTTGGTCCATATAAATTTCGATGAGGACGAATTCTTCAATTATCAAAAGCAGAAAAAAGTGGCTAAAGAAGTTGAATAATACGAATGGGATGTGGATGTTTTACGTACGAATTATGAGTGGAAGAGACATAGGCTTGCTCCGCTGACTTCAATTTCATACTCTTCACATACTGGACTTGATGAATTAGGAGAACCAACCCCAAAACCTCAATAACATCGCAAGATCCCATGGTCGGTGTATAGTGGAATGCTCTAGAATGTCTATTAGGAACTACACCGTGAAGGTGATACAGTGCCCACCGAATTATCGACATTAGTTTGAGCGTGTGAGGAGCAATTCAAGCACAAGCGAGGTGAAGTTTATTTTCTACACGACCACGCAAAGCCTCATGTCGCCAAGCTATCAATTCAGAAGTTCAGGACCTTTTTGGACCTTCACACCTCATTCGACCTCTTCTTCGGACATAACTTCTGCAGACAACCATGCGTCCCCCTCGTGTCAGAACCATTTGCATAAAAAAAAACTTCGACAACACGAGCCATGTCAAGGTAGATGGGGGAAAGTTCTATACGAGTGATCCATCGGACTTTTATGCACAGTTGTCAAAATATCTGCGACAGCCCATACGTCTTGTTTTCTGTTTGAAATAGACAGTTTGAAAAATAAATAAAAATTTGATTTGTCTATTCACCTAAACCTACTGTATAGTTACTAGTCACAGATTAGATCACAAGGATTTTTTCCTTGCGATGCTGATCTGGTTTATCCACTATCTTTGCTTAGCCGTAATGGTGGAGAAACGCTGTTGGTCAGGAGTTGCCACTTTCGCAGTAGAGTCAGATTGTCGCGTACGTTGATGGCGACTCCTGACCCATAGTTCTTCAAAATGAATTCTCAATGGCTGCTTTCATAGTCCGCCGGCCGGCCAGCGTGCACGAGGCAGTGCTAGGGGGGAGGAGGGCGGCAGACGGTCGGTCAGCCTCCCGAAGGGCTGTAAACAAGGAGAGACAAGAACAAAAACCATTTGTACAAGCCCCTGGTAGTTTGGTTTTTGACCTTGTTCTTTGTTTTCAGCTCTTCGACCGACCGTCTCCCTCCTCCCCCCTGGCACTGCCTCGCGCGCTGCTTTCATAGCCCGGCCGGCGGACTATGAAAGCAGCCAATGAATGCAAAAAAATGCTGTTTCTATGCTCAATCTGTCTCTCTCCATGCGCATTATAAAGGAGTTGACCAAAAAAAGGGAACCACCTTAGAATTAGTTCATACTTCGGAGTTGAAATAACTCACAAGGGCTATGCCTGATTACCACTAACTGCTGTCGGTCACTGAATTGCAACTGCCAATGATCCTCAGATCTACCTTGAACAATTGAAGGCCATTCAATTACTGAAGGAGCTCGTACTAGCTGGTACGGTAGGTAAAGCCGGTCGTTGGCTTTTTGAAGATGACAAAGACCTTTAATCACTGTAACCAACCAAGAAAGAACTCAACAAAAACTGCAAACTTTATTTTAGAATATTAAAACGAATCCATCAACATAGACAATCATATAATAGATACCCGTACTACAGTACAACTGAAGTAACTTCACATAATGTTACCGCCATATTATTAGTTATTAAATCAGTACTGTAAATGATGATATGCCATGCACATGAATTACTTCAAGTAACCGGTTAGTAAAACGTAAAACATTGTACCCCAAAGTCAGAGCTTCTACAATTATAACCTAAACGACCAGCTGAGATGATCCCTTCAAACGCAATCACTGAAAATGACCACTCAACTGCTCTTATGCTCGCGGTCTTCAATACCGCAGTCCAAACGCGAACATCCAAAACCTGACTTGAGCTTTGAGGGGTGAAAAAACGAAATACAAACATAAAATGTATGTACAAAATAGTAAAATCCGAAACATTCAAAGGCGATGATACTCGATATGATGCGTAAGTGCAAAAGTAGGCAACTTCGTTATTGATTAAAACTTTAAATTATAAGACTTTGAGAGTGTTGTTCACTAAGCAGTGCTTCAAATACTTACAAACCCATTTTAGCACATTGAAATTTGAATGTTAATGACTGAGCAGTAACAAAACCGGTGAGCCCAAGGTTAGTGTGTACACAGCGTAGTCCACCATTAGACGGGCAAAACTGTGAGAACTCTTCAGGCTCACATTAGAGCAATGGTCAAACTGGACAATGGTTCTAACCCCTACGGAGTTATTTCACTGTTATTTTTACAATTTGAACTAGAAATGGATTAGCTGCAACAGGACTTTTGGTCAGCTCAGCTGCCATATGAAAGAACAAAATGCTTTTAAATCACACATAAGGCACCGGTACACAAGCGCGTCCTGAAAATCTGATGCGCAACTGAGTAGCTTCAATTTCTATTTACATTATTATGAATTAAATGAGCGATACAACTTGGATGTTGTGCTTTCGTCAACAAAGGATGCCGTAATAGTTCGCTTGCCGTGGCTCTTTGCGAAGGATCTTTTACGAGACATCGACTAAGCATATGAGCCAGCTCCGCAGACACCTTAACATCGGAACTCAAGAACAAATAACCAAATAAGCCGAAAGGAATACAATGTAAGGACAAGACACGTAAAATGAACATACATTGGCTGTCGGATTGAACTTGGGAGCAGGTTCGTCACGGATCATTTTCATCGCCTGAAAATCTCTATGAAGTGTTGAAGACAAACTCAACAGTGGTCAAGGTGTACCATCTGCCCAAAACGTAAGCCATAAACTCAAAAAAAAAACCAGCAGATGCGTTTTTGAGGGTCTGATGGTTGCGCCTGGGATTACTGCCCCACTCAGGGAGTGGTTCGTTTACCCCTAACGTGCCATCAGAACAGTTCATAGCACACTCCAAAACATACTATCGATGATACACTTTGGCCCCGAAAAATCCATACTTCAGCGTTCCCCAATCCGAATCTCAAGCTCATACAACATTCCATACTGTTACCTGAAACGGCTGCTCATTGAAGAGCGGTGGTTCGCCTTCAACCATCTCGATGAGCATGATTCCAAAAGACCATATATCTGCACCAGTGTCATATGGTTGCCGAGCAATCACCTGATTAAACAAATGTCTTTCGCGGATCGTCTTTAAAGCTGTTCATAATTCTACACGCACAATTAGATGTTTTGATCAGAGACTAACAAAAAGGGGAAACCCTGAGCATGAAGCAAGTATGATTTAATACGAAAAAGGAGCATAAAGAAGCATCGCAGCTTCCTTTTTAAAATTATACTGCTGCAATTTCTTCCAGAATCAACTTAAGGTTCACTCTCAGTAAAAAATTAAAACTTACTTCGGCAGCAGTCCAATATGGAGTCCCTACCAACGACCTGCGGCGCGGAAACTCTTCGGAAAGCTGACCACAGAAACCGAAATCCGAAATCTACAAACAAATTCGAGGTAACACAGAGTACGATAGAGAAGTTGAGCCAATTTACCAACGCAAAATACATCCGCTTTAACCCTTACCTTAACAGTTCCATCGGCTTTGAGAAGAATCGAATCACTTTTGATGTCTCTGGAAGCAAAGAGTTACCAAAATTGAAAAAAAGCATCAATGTTAGAACTCCATCCATAAAATGAAAAACTCTTTAGCTTACCTATGTATAACACGGCGTGAGTGAAGAAACTCGAGTGCTCTCAAAACTTGCAAAGCAACGGTGGCAATTTGAGGTTCCGTCATCCTATAGTACAAGTCTTAATCTTACTGATAAGATTTACCTCCGAATCTCTTTCTTTTCTTTTTATTGGATAGCTCCCCAATAAAAATTAGAAGATCATACCTAGTCTGCGTGACGATGTCAGTTAGCGAGCCTCCTTCCATATATTCCATAACTACCCATAATTCGTCCCCAACTATATGTGATGAAAACATTCGAACAATGTTCGCGTGTTGATAATCTCGCATAATTGAAACCTATCACAAAAATCATTCGATTCGAGCAAATAAGTAAGAAACAACAAGTTTTCACCTCATTAAAAAGTAACTCTCGTCTTTGTTGTTTTCTTAGATTCATCCGTTTTACGGCAACTATTTGTTTAGATGACACCTGCAACTGCTCAACTTCCATTTTGAATCCAAATATCCATGAATAAATGTCCAGCTAGTAAGCGCACCTTGTAAGCAGCCAATACAGTACCCGTAGACCCTTCGCCAACCACCTTAAAATCGGCAAGATCTGCACGAGGATCACTTCGGTCGACAACACTTGATAATGCAGCTCGGAACTGGAAATGCAGGCTATAGCAGGAAAAAGGTCAACACTACGTGGCAAAAGCACCTCTTCGTAGCCAACTCCATCATCAGCAGTTTTCTGTGGGGATACAATGGATGAGGGAACAGTCGAACTTGGTGATATCTGCAATATTACGTGCTTCCGTGGCTATTACAGCTGTAACAACAGCCTCAAACATTTCTATGTTTTTTAAATCAACTGTGTAACATCTACCGTTCTTGTTTCTGGAAACATTTTACAACCCACCACTCCTGAATGTGCATTGTAAGCACCACCATTCTGCTGCCATGAGGCAACTTCTCTCGTTCTATCATACTGCGACGGTGTAATATTTTCGGTAAGTACTGGAGACATGATTCGAGCCGTACTTTGTTGACTATGTGCAACGCTGTTCTGAAAGATATCACTCCTCAGTAGACATTCCAATATTTCAATGCACAAACCACTCACCTTATCAGTTCCGAATGTTGTAACTGTAGGAGGTCTCAATGGAAGAGGAGCGTAGTTGGGATCACTGAAAGGATAGCCACGCGCTTTCAGCGATGGTTGCACGGACGGTGGTCGCATCGATGCTGCAGATGTGCTGAAATTTGTGTATGTGCAAGTCTTAGTACTGAATCGTTGCAGTTTTCCTCAATAAACTTCATCTATCTTGAGTCTTTATTGAACAGGGTGTTATTTTCAGATCAGTAACAAAACCTCAGCAGGTAGGCAGTGTTTACATCATAACGACTATCTCGAAAAAGTGAAATCAATCGCAGAGAGGTAAAAAGTTCTCGCAGTACTCTCAGACAGAACTCAATGTGTAAAATTCTCAAACACTTTACACTCATCCAGTCACTGTTCACTTGACGAGTACTCGATAAACCCGAGAATCCGCCTCTTCCTGTCCATGAGAGTTCTTTTTTTCAAAACTTCCCCAAATTAAAGAGCTCTTTCACATAAAACGACTCAACACTCCAATCACTACTTCAACGCTTTCTCCTCTTGGACAATTGATCGAAATTGAGACCCTTTATTCTCAATGACCTCTCTACAAACGGAATCAAAAAAGGCCTGGAACGGTAGAAAAGCTACTACACTGAATAATACATGACGACGTAATTAATTGCACCGGTTCACGTGAAAATCTGATCATAAAAGACATTTCGATGAAAACATTCCTACCCTGGATTAACATTCGAAGGTGGTACGTTGCTCGTTTTCAGGCTTGATTTCTTCGGAGACACACGTAGGCTATTACTGCGGGCCACCGTTACATGTTGCGGTATGGGAGTGTTCATTCTGTAACAAGAATTTCATCAAATGGGGCGACGACTCTATGACAGATAAAGAAAAGGAGTGGACGTCCAGCAGATGTTGTAATGGGGGCATACGCACACACATGGCGAATCCAATAACGAGTGCAATTATGATTATATGATATTACAGCTGGTGCTTAGCACAGACGACGAGTTTATCTCCTTATCGTTCGTTTTACGATCATACAAACTCGAAGCCAACTCGCTCAAACACCGATTCGCTTTGACTAGAGAGAAGAAGTAGGGAAAATTCTATTGCATTGGGACGAAAAAGTGGTGCACGCACTTCATCCGAAATGGAAACCGTATGAAAGGAAAAAAAAACCGCTCTCCCTTAATGAAGTCAACAGAATCAGAAAACCGGAATATGGCCAATGTCGCCAAAAGCAAACAAGAGGCATTTAACTAGGTGAATCACACCATACTACTTTCCTATAACCCCTAAGCTTACAAGAACTTATACTGTTAAGCAAAATGGTTAAGCCATCGTTGAAGGTGATGCAACAGCGTGGCGCATACACATGAGTCGGTCTTTTGAACAATACGAGCCAAAAAAAAAGCTCACGCTTATACGATATCTATTTTTTTGATCGGACCAAGATCTTGATTACCCAATTATTGTACTTGGCGAATATATTTCGGCAAAGTATTCTGTGTACAGCTATATAGCCTATTTGTTTCTTATTCCGCCCAAGTTACCAGAATTTTTTCGCAGAATATTTTTCAATCGCCGCCTACTGTCTTTTTGTAATTAATGCTGATGACAGCCTTACAAAATCACAACTCATATAATTCGCGTTCAGAAAAAAAAACTCGAATTTCCTCAGAATCGGCATTACCACACTTTTCTTTGGTATAAAAGATAGCCATCATGAAAATTCACGAAAACACGGCCACTCCGAGCATTTCCTTATCAAACAAGCAATCATTAAAAGCATGACTAGAACGGAAGCTGGCGGCTCATTTATAATGCAATCAATTCAAGAACAAAAGCCGGAGTAAAAGGGAAGACCAAAAAGCATTACAGGCCCAACATAAGCTAATGAAAGTCTAAAAACCAGCGAAATAGACTAAAAAAGAGAAAGCAGAATAAGGGCTGAAATCATATCGCTTCACCTCGATCCTGGCCCTCGTATGACAGTCTTTAGCTCAGCAATATCCACAGGAGTGATGCAAGATGGATCTACGATTGGTTTCGGCCGCCCGTTAAGCGTTCGAGGAGGTCCAAGAAGCGCTTGCCATTGCTAAAAAAACAATAATCGGTTCACATCTGAATAGAAAAGATCACAGAGAACTATTTCAGCAACCATTTCTGAAACATTTTGGTCTGCAAAGTAACCAAATCGTTACATCTATTGGTATTCAGCAAGGCCACCAAAACTACAATGAAAATCGTCTCCAACTTCTCTCTTGCTTTAACCTCGGCATAGATGTTCTTAGTTACAATATTCTTGTGCCGTGCGAGGTTGTTAGGTGGAACTTCTATTAAACACAACGGCCTAACGTTTCGACGTTCTCGTCGTCTTCAGAGGCCTAAAGCAATTCGAGACATTTGCACAATATCCAAAAAGCGCACTCCCCCATGGCGAATATGACAGCGAATTCAAAACCCATAATTTGAAACATAACTCACCAAGGTTCCACCGATCAAGCGGAATAAAATCCGCTGTCGCCACAAGCGACTGTCAGTAGCGAATGAGACTTATTGGCTGTCTCCCTTATACGTGTGATACTTGTGATAAGGAAGATCACGTTGTAATGCTACTGAGTCACAAGTCGCAGTGCGGTATATATGGCAAAAGATCGTTGGTTATGGACGGGCACTCATCTCTACCGTTCATTTCAGGATTTCTTTTGAAAATCCAGAACGCCTCTAATGCTTTTCTCGCTGAAATCTCCGTCTCCTGCGCTAATATCGTGCACCTAACTTCAAAGTTGTCGCCGTTATGCTCCTCAATTTTATGCCTTCCAAGCGCTGTTATCAGGCTGCCACGCCTCATACTAGCTAGATGTTCTTTTATTCGTGTAGCTAGTTGTCTGCCCGTTTCTCCGATGTATGTTGACCCACATGTCCGGCATTCTATCTGGTAGATCACGCCTATCAGGGCGCAATCCCCTGTTTTTCCGTAAGGACATATGATGCAATCTTTCGTTATGCACTGCTTGTCGTAGAGCCTATTCCGAACTAATAGCTGCTTGATATTGTTATTAGGAATATTCACTAATTGCACAACATCTTGCAGCCCAGCTCTGAAAATGCTCCGCTGTATAGCATTGCTAACTTGATCGGAGATGAAGGGAAGACATAGTGGTAATTTATTTCGAGGCGTAACACGGTTTGTATTAGTGCGAGATTTTTTACAACCTCGTGATACCGTATAACCGTTCACAGCAGCTATCTCACAAGCTAAACGTCGGGATTCGAGTCGTTCAGCTTCACCCGTGCAGACACTTGTTGCTGTTCTCAACATGTTGCTGACGACCGCACGTTTAACGGCTTGCGGATGAGCTGATGTAGCGTGAAGTAAGATATTCTTAGAACTAGTTTTACGGTACCACTTCACACTAACAACGCCACTGGATACTTTGACCTGAGTGTTGAGGTAAGGGAGCCAACCATCGCGTGGAACTTCTCGGGTGAGTTTAATGTACTGCGACTGTTCATTCATGATACGAAAACACTCGTCCATTTCGAACTGTGTTGATGTTACGATGAAACAGTCATCTATATATCTACAGTACATTAAAGGATTCCGTTCTAGAACCGGCTGTTCGATTCTGCCCATGAAGCACACAGCAAGAACCGGTGCTAGTCGTTGTCCCATAGCAAGACCTCTGACTTGAGAAAAGTACTTTCCTGCCCATTTGAAGATGTTACACATCAAGCATTCCTTTACCAACGTCATTATATCCATTTTACTAAGTTTACTGTTTCATCGTAACATCAACACAGTTCGAAATGGACGAGTGTTTTCGTATCATGAATGAACAGTCGCAGTACATTAAACTCACCCGAGAAGTTCCACGTGATGGTTGGCTCCCTTACCTCAACACTCAGGTCAAAGTATCCAGTGGCGTTGTTAGTGTGAAGTGGTACCGTAAAACTAGTTCTAAGAATATCTTACTTCACGCTACATCAGCTCATCCGCAAGCCGTTAAACGTGCGGTCGTCAGCAACATGTTGAGAACAGCAACAAGTGTCTGCACGGGTGAAGCTGAACGACTCGAATCCCGACGTTTAGCTTGTGAGATAGCTGCTGTGAACGGTTATACGGTATCACGAGGTTGTAAAAAATCTCGCACTAATACAAACCGTGTTACGCCTCGAAATAAATTACCACTATGTCTTCCCTTCATCTCCGATCAAGTTAGCAATGCTATACAGCGGAGCATTTTCAGAGCTGGGCTGCAAGATGTTGTGCAATTAGTGAATATTCCTAATAACAATATCAAGCAGCTATTAGTTCGGAATAGGCTCTACGACAAGCAGTGCATAACGAAAGATTGCATCATATGTCCTTACGGAAAAACAGGGGATTGCGCCCTGATAGGCGTGATCTACCAGATAGAATGCCGGACATGTGGGTCAACATACATCGGAGAAACGGGCAGACAACTAGCTACACGAATAAAAGAACATCTAGCTAGTATGAGGCGTGGCAGCCTGATAACAGCGCTTGGAAGGCATAAAATTGAGGAGCATAACGGCGACAACTTTGAAGTTAAGTGCACGATATTAGCGCAGGAGACGGAGATTTCAGCGAGAAAAGCATTAGAGGCGTTCTGGATTTTCAAAAGAAATCCTGAAATGAACGGTAGAGATGAGTGCCCGTCCATAACCAACGATCTTTTGCCATATATACCGCACTGCGACTTGTGACTCAGTAGCATTACAACGTGATCTTCCTTATCACAAGTATCACACGTATAAGGGAGACAGCCAATAAGTCTCATTCGCTACTGACAGTCGCTTGTGGCGACAGCGGATTTTATTCCGCTTGATCGGTGGAACCTTGGTGAGTTATGTTTCAAATTATGGGTTTTGAATTCGCTGTCATATTCGCCATGGGGGAGTGCGCTTTTTGGATATTGTGCAAATGTCTCGAATTGCTTTAGGCCTCTGAAGACGACGAGAACGTCGAAACGTTAGGCCGTTGTGTTTAATAGAAGTTCCACCTAACAACCTCGCACGGCACAAGAATATTGTAACTAAGTACAATGAAAATTATACAGTTTTAGCTATAAAAATGGTGTCAACGATGATGAAAGTGTAATAATCGAACAACTGTTCGTTTTCTTGAATAGCATAAGGCGTCGTAATATGTCAAATGTGAGCTCCGTAGGGTGATAAAACTGTCGAACTCCAATGCGAAGGACAATCGAGTGGGCCCATATGGAATCTAACACAGTCACGCGAATAGAGGCACTTCAACAACACTCGACACAAACCTTGAAGATGGCAATCCATTCATTCTCTTACCCTACTTTTGGATGATTTCTAGGTGACCCTATTTCTTTAGTGATCGTCAAGATTACCCTACCGTTTCGAGGTTATTAAAGCAAAAACAGTGACAAGCGAACAATATAATGTGCTTACATTCACAATAGTGATTATATGCATGAATAGTAAGCGCTGGAGGTATAAATATCAATCAGTCATTGAATTTACGAGTAGAAGGGCCTACTAACTGTAAGTGACAAGGAAATGTGAACCGAAAGAAATGCTAGTTGAGCAGAGAAGATTTCCTGATAGTAGAGTAATAACAACTAGTAGTGAAAAACACTTCATCATTCAACGATCCACTCTTGAAGACTGCAAGCCCTGTACCTCCCACATTCAAGACAAAACAACAGAGCTCAAAACTGAAAGGGTAAGTATTCCGCCATCTAAACGAAGTCGAATAGCGGACTTTAGCTTCACATGTAATCCTATTGGTCAACGTACTATGGTGTCTCGGGACTCCATATTACTTTTTTTTGAATCAAATTCATGCCGGCAGTCGAGCGAGAAGCACTGGAAATGTGCTGAAGGACGAATATCAAACATGGATTAGCGGAGAATGTATGAGATTCCAACGATGAATCACCATTACTCAGCAAGCGCGGAGCACCATGTCACTTCAGCATGATTCCTTTCTTGTCTGGTCTACTATATGTCCCATAACTCCTTGATGAACGCAAAACCAGTCAAATCATTCACATTCCATCTGTGCGAAAGATTGGAATGCTGACCAACCCCAAGCTAATTGGAGCTAAAGCGTAAAATCATTCTGCCGTTTCAATCATTTCTGACACGACAACCGTAGCCAGAGAACGTAACGATATTTACGAAATGACCTCATATTTGTTCGCACTCCAAGCGACGCGTGTGTAAACCAACATTCGAGAGATAGAAAAAAATATCGGACAACTGAGAAGGGTGATCTGTTAAAAAGATGAGTTGCATCTGTCACGAAATCTGACTCTGATCTGTCTTGTATCACGGTCACAATGTGGAGAAAAAATGAAAAAAAAATTATACAAGTTCTCATAGCTTTAACATAACCATAAAAAAATAAAAGCAATTATTGATAATGTTGCGTCTGGAGGTAGTCGACAGGCAGCAGAGTGTTTATTAGACGATAAACTAAACTGTACAACCAATCGAGGGGTTTATATACCCCAATGAGATCATGGCTTGAACGCGAAAGTGATAAGTATCATTAACAGTATCAATAACTCCTTACTACTACAACACCTCCCCCCTAAGATGGACGCTCTAAGCGTACGTCTTCTTCTTGGGATCGACCATCAATCGCTTCGGTGCGCGTCGTGATCTGGTTGGGCGTTGTCCATCGATTTCTTGAGTCCCAAAAGGAGTCGTTCTTGTGATACTGTCCATTGCTGGTGTGAGTTGTGGTCCGCCCGCAATGGTAGATTGTTTTTTCTCTATTTCTTCTGTAACATTGGCTGGCGCTGACATTGGCAGCAGCTGTAGCTCAGCGAGTTCTGTTGTTGGTACAGGGGTATGTTCATCACTATTAACGCGTAAGCGTAGCTGGTTAGCATGTCTCTTCCAGATTTCTCCATTTACTGCTATGTCGTAGTGTCTGTCTCCATGTCGTTGTAGTACTTGACCCGGCGTCTGCTTTGGCCATCCGGAACGATAGTCCTTAGCCCACACGAAGTCTCCAATGTTGAATTGTTTGTCTTTGGCTCCGTGATGGCGGTTATATTGTGCCTCCATTTTTTGATCCCGTTTGTTGGAGTTCGTAATATCACACGGTTTGAGCAGGTTGAGTCTTGTCCGGATCTGTCTCCCGAGGAACAGTTCTGCAGGTGACTGTCCTCCTGGTGCGGAGGGGCAAGGAGTTCGACGATAAGTCTGCAGGAAGTTTTGTAGAGCTTCTGTCGGCGATGAACTTTCCTTCATTTTTTTGAAGTTTCTTTTGAAGGTGTCGACAAACCGCTCTGCCTGACCGTTAGACTGTGGATGAAATGGCGGAGACTTGATGTGTCTGATACCGTTCTTGGTGCAGAAGTCATCGAACTCAGCAGACGTGAATTGAGTTCCATTGTCTGTTACCAGTGTCTGCGGATTGCCGAATTGGGCGAAAAGACGGCGTAATTCTCTAATTGTGCAACTTGTCGTCACTGATGACATTTCCACAATCTCCGGCCACTTCGAGTAAGCGTCGACAATGACGAAGTACATTTTCCCATTGATAGGTCCAGCAAAATCGGCATGTATACGATTCCATGGTTTGTCCTCTATCGGCCATGAATGAAGCGTAGTCTTGACTGGATTCTTAGCAGTTTCCTGGCAGCGACGGCATGTTCTCACGAAGGTTTCGATGTCGTCGTTTATGTTTGTCCAATAAACATAGTTTCTGGCGAGCATCTTCATGCGAGTCATCCCTGGATGTCCGTCGTGAAGTTCGGAAAGTACTGCTTTTCGTAAAGTATCTGGAATGACAATGCGATCTCCGATTAATAGACATCCATTTTGCGTGGAGAGCGATTCCTTGAGGGAATTGAATCTTTTGGCAACATCCGATTTCTTTGGCCACTCTCCGCTTCGCACAAAATGTAGCACTTCCTTCAGGTTTGGATCTTTGGACGTTTCTTCCGCTATCTTCCTTGCATCGACTGGCAGCGAAGATACTGCATTGACGAAGATGGTTGACGCATCTTTCTCGATTGCTGCAATGACTACATCTTCTTCCTTTGTCGATTGTTCTGCAATAAGGCGAGATAGGGCGTCCGCTTGTCCGAAGTTGGTTGTGTGTCGGTACTCGATAGTGAAGTCGTAATTTTTCACAATCAATGCCCAACGCTGGAGTCGGTTGGCCGTATATACTGGCACTCCTTTCTTGCTTCCGAAAATAGCGAGAAGCGGTTTGTGATCGGTTAACAGCTTGAAATGGCGTCCGTATATGTAACGGTGGAACTTCCGTAAGGCGAACGTTATGGCGAGAGCCTCTTTCTCGACTTGACCGTAATTCCTCTCGGCAGCTGTCAAAGAGCGGCTAGCGTGGTGAATCGCTTTTTCCGTTCCATCCGAGAGACGGTGACTTATCACTGCTCCCAACCCGTACTCCGATGCATCGGCCGCGATGACGATCTCTTTCGAAGGATCGTAGTGGGTGAGCAGTAAGTCCGAGGCTAGCACATCCTTGGCGCGTTGGAAGGCGTCTTGGCACTCGGCAGACCATTTGAACGGAGCATTCTTCCTCAGTAGATCATCCAACGGTGCACGCAGTTGTCGCATCTCGCTGATGAAATGTCCGTAGTAGTTGAGCATCCCCAAGAACGATCGCACCTGACCGATGTCCGTGGGGTTTGGCATCTTGCGAATCACCTCGATCTTGGCAGGATCAGGTCGGCGTCCAGTGGAGTCGATAATATTTCCAAGGTATCGGAGTTGAGGCATAAGGAAATTGCACTTGTCCACTCGAACGCGGAAGCCATAGTCGGATATCCTCTTGAACAAGGCTTCCAGATTGGCAACGTGCTCCTCGATGTTGCGGCCGGTGACGATAACGTCGTCGAGGTAAGCAGCGCAGCCTTCGAGTCCACAAATCATGGAATCTATGATTTGTTGGAAGATGCCTGGCGCAGACTTGACGCCAAACGGGAGGCGATTGTAGCGGAGCAGTCCTCTGTGCGTATTAATGGTTAGTAGCTCCTTCGCCTCATCATCGACTTCGATTTGAAGATAAGCATCGGCGAAATCGATTTGTGTGAATGTTGTGCCACCGTTTAGTTTCGTAAAAACGTCGTCCGGAGTTGGCAGCGGATGTTGATGTAGCATCAGCGCGTCGTTTAATCCAGTAGAAAAATCAGCACAGAGTCGTAGTGTTCCATTTGATTTCTTGACGACGACGATCGGGGCTGCCCAAGCAGAGTAGTCAACCGGAGAAAGCACTTGTTCTGCAAGTAGACGGTCAATCTCTTCATCGAGGGCAGCAACGTACGCGAATGGCACAGGGCGCTTCTTTTTGAAAATAGGATGAGCATCGGGTTTTAGCTGGAGTGTCGCCTTCGTCTTTGTGCATCGTCCGAGTCCTGCCCTGAATACGTCGGCATAATTGATCTTCAGCTTGGCGACAATCTCTTCCCGGCACGAAGCCGCAGGATCAGCAACGATGGTCACTCCACTGATGTACTTTTGCAGTGGTTCCACTAGTTCCGGAATCTTCTGGATCCATTCCCAGCCAAAAATGTCGAGTTTTTCGGTGACGTAGCAGCATCCTTGTCCACGGTGCTGTCTTCCATCTGAGCTTCTCAGCACAAAGTTGGCAAGGATGTATCCTTTTGTGGGGATCCTTGTTCCGTTTGCGGCATTGACGATCGTGTTGAATTTCTGTAGCTGCGGTCTTCCGAGTTTCTTCCAACTCGATTCTGATATCAGTGTTATCATAACGCCAGTATCGAGTAGAAGTTTCAAGGGACGTCCATTTACTTCGACTTCCAGGTGTGGTTGGGCGTCCTTGCGTAAAGCGTCCTCAATGCTCTTGATCTGGCAGCTCCTTGCACTGTTACGTCTGGTCTGTGGGCGTGACGGTGGTAGTGATTCCTGTTTACCAGATCTTGGATTCCGAAGCGCATTGAATTCTTTCCTACTTCTTGGTTTTTGTTTCAGGTTAAAATTTCTCCTTTTTCTCTTCCTGCCGACGCAGTTGATCGCAATGTTAGGGTTCGCTGTGTTTTCCAGCATTCTTGCATCTTCTTTGTACGACTTGATGAGTTGACATTCGGCTGTGAGGTCTTTGATCGTGATGTTGTTTCCTTGATCTAACTTCCTCAGTAGTCGTGTTCTGTAGTCAGCGAATTCGGCTCCCTGGAATCCGGCAACATAGACGAGACACTGAAGGCCATCGAAGCTTATGGAGTCGAATTTGGCATCAGAACATCGCGTGCGCACAAGCGTCTCATAACTATTGAAATCTTGGTGATCATACATGATTTTGAAGCATTCGAACCGTCGACGGAACAAAGTCTTAGCAGAACCAAATAGGCGGTCCATAGTGGCAACGGCTTCATCCCATGACAGTTCTGACGGCGACCTCGGCGCAATTGAACCGCAAAACAGCTGGTGACAATCTTCATCTAAGCGACTTACTAGCAAGCGCGTCTTTTCTTGCTCACTCAGCTCCGTACAATCGTTGTCGAAGACGTCCTTGAAGCGTTTGAACCATATATCGAACGTTCTTCCGTTTTCCGCATCAAAGTTGAACTTGTCGATGCGTCGGCAGAGGGAGTCAAAAATGCTATACTTCACAGCTGCGGGATTCGCCCCATTCATCCGCGCTTCCATCATTTCCAGGGCACGGAGGAAGGACTCGGAGGTATCCTTTTGCTGCTTCTGCATGAGCATTAGCATGCTCTCCTGGCGCTCCATCTGGTCTTGCATCAAGGCGAGAATCTCGGTAAGCTTATCCATGAGCCCTTACCTGATCGCCAGTTGTTGCGTCTGGAGGTAGTCGACAGGCAGCAGAGTGTTTATTAGACGATAAACTAAACTGTACAACCAATCGAGGGGTTTATATACCCCAATGAGATCATGGCTTGAACGCGAAAGTGATAAGTATCATTAACAGTATCAATAACTCCTTACTACTACAACAGATAAATAATACATTACATCAATAACCATAAAATTACACATGAATAGCAGCGATTTCCTGTTAATATTATACCCACAAACAGTTTAACCAAGTAGCCGAAAGTCACGAGAAGGTGTCTTGCCCACTTCAACTTTTGTCATTCTACCATTATACGGTCTCTTTAAACCACTTTCGACTAGAAAAAAACTTCACAATCATCATTTTTTCTATTCACTCTAACATCAAGATGAATGCGCAAATACGCACATAAATATTCAAAACAAAAATAATTGCGTACCTTCGGTAATCCTGTATACATCCCAGTCCTGGCGTCATATCCTGCATGAATGCGGTGTTCGAAATTCGTTGGTGTCGATATTTCTGATTTTCTTAGCTTCCTTCGCATAGAGAATGTGCGATTCATGGCCACTGTAGACTGCTATCGACAACGAAGACGCATGAAAACTAGTCTCTGGAAATGGCTTTCAATCAATTGTTGAAACTGACAACTTCCAGACATACACGTTTGCAACGAGAGAAATAATACTATCCATTATCTGATGTATCAAAATAATTCGGGCTTAAATTTATGAAACCACGCATTCTCGTAAAACATCTACAGTGATTTGCATCGAACCCTCCCCTCCTTAACAGTTACAAATGAGGGTTCAGAAGACGATGAGGAAAAATGACGGGAAGACTTCAACATTATGCTCAAACTACACTTTTACCAATCAATAATGCACCAAAAAGGCATCACAGAATCATCTATGTGACCTGCTTTCAAGACAACAAAAGGAAGCGGATCATAGGAGGTAGTTGGGGAAGGGAAAGTGACATTTGAAAGACTTTGACTACAATTATAGTGGTCAAGTTGCATCTAGTAAATTATAAAGATTCTATTCACTAGATCTCATTTATCAGCTTCATTAGGGATAGAGGATCCAGAAACTGCACAAACCACACCTTGAATTTGTCAATTTACTATTGTCTAATCACGCAGATCATCATTTCCTACTCGAGCACCTTTACACTCGTTGAAGTTGCAGTAGACCTACGATGAACAAGAAAGCGATACCAGTAAGTGGAAGACCGTAGACGACTCCTGTGCATTTCACAATTAACCTTAAGAACTAACTGAACGAAAGCGACTAGAAATGTGATTAAAATAGATGGACTATAACAGAAACCTAACAAATAATGACCACAATACGAATAGATTGTGATCCGTTGTACTCATTCAGCCCAGAATGGTAATGAATATCGAATCCAGAAGGCAAAATACGAGCTTTTAAGGATGGACTACTCACTCACAGAACGTAGAAACAAATAACTCTTCTCTTCTTTTCGAGTAGTGTTCAACAACTAAACTAAGCAAGATTTCAAGACAGCCGTGGATAAAACTTGTGGAAAACCTGAGATCAGAATGCGTTCTCACTCCAATCTTTTTCAACACTTTCACTTTTTATAGTGCAAAACAAAGTCCAAACGTGTTTAGGGCAAATATAACAAATGACTCACAGCTCACAATCAGTTGTACTTATTTGTTTACTAAATGTATTCAAAGCGTGCTGAACAAACAAACTGATAGCGCCAACGTATGCATGACATGATATCAAAATTTCCTCTTGATATATCAGCTAAAAAATGAGTGGGATAGGTTATGAGCTAAATGTGTTTATAATTGAAAAAGTGAAGAAAGCTCCTGAGAATGTTCCAGAAAGGTTCAGTAGCAGAGGGTCCTTCTTAGGATTCTCTTCATTAGATACGTTTTGAAGTCGAGGAAAACTCAACTACATTTAGTGATTTCACAAAGAGAATTGTGCTCCCAATGATCAACAGCAACCGATAAAAGAAAGTAAAATAAATAGATAAAAAAAATAGAATGAAAGAGAAAAGAGAGAAGAGAAGTACGAAAGAGAAGTACGGTGGGGTTGAGGACTCTTTGTAAGGAGGTCAAAGCTCGTGATTAAGGCTCTAAATGTCTAGTGAAACTTTGAAAAGTGGAAAGTGAAGTTGCACAAAGGAACCTGTTTACTATAAAAGTTATCCGCGAAATTTTAGAAAATTTTAACAGTCTAATTCAGGGCCTTCCTCAATATAGTAAGAGTTCAGCTGACTGGCCCTCTTATGCACTGATTACCCATTTGTAAAATCGAAACTGCAACTAATTGGATTGTGCGGAACCATTATAGAAATAAACCCTCGAGCTTTTAGGGACCGGTGAATGAATTATTTCGCGTTATCTCAAAGGTCTATTATGCGTTATCTAATAATTTCAGGCCATAAAACGCTGCTGTAATTTTGACGTCAGCCACTGAAGTCAAAAGGCCTAAAAGGAAGGCCTCTCTGAAATGAAAAGTTGAATAGGGACCCAACCCTCAATTCAGACCTTCCATCTGCCTTTTTTTTTACATCTTTCGACGGAATCGACTGCGAAGGATTTTTCTGACTTCGATAGCTTGAAAAATTCACTAATGCATAGTTGATTCAGCTGGAACCAGCTTGAAATAAAGTTAAAGGAAAAGAGAACCAAATAAAATGCAAATTCAAACTCAAGGAATCAATAATACATTAATGGTAGTCATAAACAATGATGTAGGCGTGTTTGAAGTGAGGATTTGAGGTCCGATCGAGGTCGCAAACGGCCGGTCGAACGACCGTGGTCAGACGTGGGCTGCCGGGCTCGCCATATCGATCGATTTCGAGTGCATTAGAGATTGAACGTTCATTAGGAGGGAGCGGCGGTGGCGGGTCGCATCGAGTTCCCGTGGGGTTTAAGACCTCATAATCGCGGCTGTCAATCAGGCAAATACTTTTCCGAGAGAGAAAGACAGTAGAAATTAGGAAGAGAAGACAGGAATAGAATTTTTCTTTCCTTCTATTCCTACAGACTTACTAATATTCCCAGTGTATGGCGTAAAACCTTCCCTTTACACTTCTGACACTTTTGACGCCCATTCTCATTTTACACCCTGGCAAAACGAATATGAAATGGATAACAACAGGATCGTCTTGCCCAACTCATTCCTAGGAGCTTCTAGATTCCAAAGGAAAATCGGCATTGGGTAAGTCAGTGTACAGAAATTGGTCAACTTGAAAAGTAGTCGACCCAGGCTGGGCCCGAAAAATGCAGAAATTCCGACACTATTTACTTATATAGAGGTGACTATTTTTCTAGAAAAATCTCACATTCCTCAAGCTCTGCCAATACCTTGCCTACTAATGAGATGTATTCTGAAGATCAACATTTGCTTTTCGAAATCTGAAGATATTGGAAAACGTACAATGGAAATAGGATAAATGGAACATGCAGAAGGCTTTAATATTTTCAGCCACAAGCAAATAGCGGAATTGTTCAGTAGGATAATGATTAAAAACTTATAAATGAGGGAACAAATTGAGAACCTCGTCTCTAATGTTACACAAACAGTACGCGACGCAATTCTAGGCCCTATTTTAGGTTTTCCTGCTTCCGTTTCTGCTTAACCAATAGCTTTTGAAATCAACGCCACATGTTCATGTCCCTCTCTATTAATCGATTCACATCGCTGTCTCCCACGCTCGTACCTACGAGAATACTACGTCAAGTACAGTCGTAAAGAAACCGATTCCAATTTTTTGTCACAACGTCCTGCTCACAACATCGTGTATGAATACCTCGTGAACCACCGAATACAGCCCCAAGGAATCGAGTGAATTCACACAGAAATCATGAGAATGTGTGGGCACCCAAACTCAGTTACCCATTCCCATGTTGCTCGATCTTGCTGCTCCCTTGGAGCGTTCAAAAATTGCGTATGACACCCATGTTTCAGGGGCCATCGCGGGCAATTGGGAAAAGTTTTCAACCAGCAATAAACGCACCTCGGCAGAGCCTCATTGGTCACGTTATCGCCTCTGCGCAAAGCTAATGACAACGGGTGGGCTCACCATGCCAACCAACGCTGCGTCGTACTATTCGCTGCTTTACGAGGGGTGTATAGCACGTGATAAATGAGTATCTCAAGATGTTTTGGCAGTAATTCATTTTGCAAAACACCTTTAGTGATACACCTATGGTATGAACACCTAGTTATACAACTAACTCATTTTCAGCAGTTATAATTTGAACAAAATATGTATCCTTCATGAATCTTCCTGCTTTTGACGGTTCTACTCAACGAAAGTTCATGGTTAATTACCTTGCGCTCATATGAGAACGCTTTTTAACCCATGTGATCATGAAACACCTGTGTGAATGAGAAAAGAGGTACCTTCCTGGGCCTTGTTGAGGATATATTGACTAGCATTACATTGTTGAGCAACGAAGCTCAAAGACACTAAATAATTTAACATAACTAAGTTTCGTTGTTATTAGCACCTATGTTTAATATTTGGTTGTTCTTACTTTTCTTTTTAGATCGATCGAAGAGTGAGTCGCTGACGATGCTTACTAAAGATCGTTTCCCGAAGCAACCGGAAAGCTCTCACCTCACCTTCGCTAATATGCCCATTTGAGCCGGGCTTCTGTTGAACAGTAAAGTAAACATCATTTTATCCAACGAGCCATGCCACCTAACCAACTACTCCAATTTCACTTTTCTTTTTTTTTTTTGTTTGACCGCTCAGAAGAGCGAGTCGCCGACCCAACCTTGCCGTCTGGTCACGGTCCTCAACGCGTTTCCGCGTTCTTCCCGCTCGCGACTCGCCCGTCTCCCGTTCATCGCGGTGGACAGGTATCGCCTTTTTGTTGGGATTGCGAAATACACACTACAGAAATGATTCTGTATAGTATGATTTCAAAGAAAATTACTACGAGCTGCCTCCTCTACCTGGGCCGTGCCGTATCGCGCACGGGTCTCATTAGATCGTTCATCATAGGATAGTGCCAATAACATCTGGGACATGGGAACATATTCATAGATATATAGAATATAGAACATGCATTTTAGCTGAATGACCAGTTAGTTTATACCTGATATTCAAACCCTAAGCCTGGTATTATCCAATCTAATTATATCCCCCAAAGATAAAAGAACAGGGGTCCGGCCAGAAAATAAAACAATCCAACGAATGACCATAATCTCTAAGTACAGCAAGTACTATTTAAACTGCAGGATTACTGTAAGCAACGTAACTCACTAAACCGTTTACCCTCTTTCGCTGATCGTGCGTTAATGATCGAGATGTAACGGTTATTTTAGTGAAGTGCAAAGATATACCAGGGTACATAACTCCGCGTTGACCCACGGTTTCCGTTTTATCCACAATTTTGACCCATTTCTTAGCGACCACAAGAGTTATTCAAGACGTAAATCCAGGGACGTAAGCTGGTACCCATCATATAGCTGCTAGAGACGGGCAGCTGAATCGGTCAGTGCCAGTAAGCATCCATAAAGTAAGCATGCACTTCATCCTTCCTTCCTGGCTCACTACGCCCATTTTCATTCAAAACGATGTGGCCGACTGGCAGTTGGTCGATGTGTTAGCCGCGGTATTGTCGCCTGACGAGACGAGTAAGAAGTAGGGGCATCTTTCAGAAGGCAAATTGAACAAGCAGCTTCAATAAGATATAAATTCCAACTCTTATCAATTCATTGTATGCCTACTTATTGTTAGTGGGAAATCTCGTTGAAGCGACAGAAGGGATCGAGTCGTTTCATACGACTGCACCTCACCTTTAGCCGGACAATCCAATCTCACAATCAGTTTTCTATTTTCTTTTTTCTGACCGCTCAGAAGAGCGAGTCGCTGACCTAACCCTGCGGTCTGGTCGCGGTCCTCAACGCGTTTCCGCGTTCTTCCCGCTCGCGACTCGCCCGTCTCCCGTTCATCGCGCTGGACAGGTATCGCCTTTTTGTTGGGAATGCGAAATACACACTACAGAAATGATTCTGTATAGTATGATTTCAACGAGAACCGTGACGAGTTGCCCATTTCACCTGCGCCGTCCCGTATCGCGTATGGGTCTCAATAGTCAGTGCAGCGTACAAATAGTTACAGATTTCCTTCTGTTTGCTTTTCGATATTACAGGAATCGAACCGAATATTTAGTCGCCTTTCTACTGAAAATAGAAAGGTGCCCCGAAAAGAGGACAAAATACAAAAATTGTTTGCTTTTCGACCTACATAATGAAGACTGATTATGAGTCACTTCAGTCATTTGAATGTAGGAAATTCCGGATTATCAATTGAAAAAGGAAGTAATTACGAGAAGTTACATGCCATTACTCTTCCAGTGAGCTCGGATTCTTAGCAAGCCATTGAGAACTTAGTGATCAGGTCTTTGTGTGTCGATTCGAATCTCTACTTACGAAGCTTCTGGTATGGTTATCTAAGAGCTCCTGATCCGGATGATCTCAATATTGAAAAATATGAAACAGCTATGGTTGAGAGAACTGAATACCGAACTTTCCAATCCTATTACAACCTCACACCTACTCTAATTTCTATTTGATTTTTCTCATGCCCCCGTTATTGGGGCAGTAGTGGTGTAAAGGCAAGTGACCACTATCACACACATGGTACGGGAATCGAATCCCAGTCAGAATCCGATCGGCCCAGGCAACATTCCGTTCATCCGAGGTCAGTTACTCGGTACCAAACCCGTCTGGGAAGATAAAGGTGCTGACTCGTGCACAGGCTCGCCATCTCAAGTCATTGTACAGGGCAAATACGCATACAAACGGCTCTGAATGGACCTTGGATGCTAAGCACATTCCAACAACGGCTGATTATCGTTGTCATTTTACTGCAGCTACTTAGCCTGATTGTACTTGGTTGAAGCGAGCTCGCGGACGACTCAGCTGCCTGTAACCCCTTCTGTCCGCTCACTTGCATATCCATTGTTATTTATTTGTTTTTTTTTGTAGATCGCTCAGATGAGCGAGTCGCTGACCCAACCTTGCGGTCTGGTCACGGTCCTCAACGCGTTTCCGCGTTCTTCCCGCTCGCGACTCGCCCGTCTCCCGTTCATCGCGGTAGACAGGTATCGCCTTTTTGTTGGGAATGCGAAATACACACTACAGAAATGATTCTGTATAGTATGATTTCAACGACAACTGCGACGAGCTGCCCCTTCGCCTGAGCCGTCCCGTATCGCGCACGGGTCTCATTAGGTCGTTCACCATGTGATGATACAATGATGAGTTCTTTCTTTTCCGCTTTTTGAAATAACAGAAAACGAAAAAATTGAACCCTTATTGTTGTCTTCGGCAGTAGGAAAGTATGCGTGAAGAGAGAGAAGAATGGGCAAGGAACAAAAACGCCATTTGTCTCTTAACTCATAAAATGAATACCAAATCACCTGAGATGTTTAACTGCAGGAGTTTTGAATGATTTCTACGAATAGCAAATAACTGCGAGAATTTGGATACCGACACACTTCCAATGAAGTCATGTGAATACTTAACAGATAATTGGAAACACAATAATCAGGCCATTACGTTCGAGCCTTAATTCTACATACAAAACTCCAATGTATAGTTACCTCCGAAGTTATTGATCCAGACGGTCTCATATGAAAATAATAAATCTCTGTGGTGAAAAGGAGGGATCACTAATGTTTCCATGCTAGTGCATGTAATTCCACTTCAACGGTGACTCTTCGCAACCCGTGTGATCCAGTTGAACCGGGCTAGGCCGACACCTTCAGTGTGAATACCGATAAATAGGCACACAACAAAGGTAAGAAGAACCTCAGGGATGCCACTGAAAAGCAATTGTCTTATAGGGACTAGAGACTACGATCTGTTTTCTGCAACTCAATGTTCCCTCACGTTCCAGACATCTATTAGGGCAGAAGTAGTGGTGTAGTGGCAAGTGACCACTAACACACACGCATGGCCCGGGAATCGCTAATCCCAAGTCACTATATGCTTGGGCCACGCAGCATTTCTTTCCTCCGGGGTTAGTAGATCGGTACCAGCCTCGTCTGGAAGGATAAAAGCACTGACTCTCACATCAGCTCGCCATCTCAAGTCATCGTGTAGGGCAAAACGCATTCAAAACGACTCTGAATGGACCTTGGATGCTAAGCACTTCCCATAAACGGTTTGGCTAACGTCGAAGGCTCTATTTTTACCCTTTATCATAGCCTTGACCAGATTGTGCTCTGAGAAAGATAGAAAATCGGGGATCTCGCTGACAACCCAGCTACCCGCGGGTCGTCTCCCGCTTCCTTCTTACTTATTTTTCGTTTTTATAAACCGCTCAGAAGAGCGAGTCGCTGACCTAACCTTTCGGTCCGGTCACGGTCCTCAACGCGTTTCCGCGTTCTTCCCGCTCGCGACTCGCCCGTCTCCCGTTCATCGCGGTAGACAGGTATCGCCTTTTTGTTGGGATTGCGAAATACACACTACAGAAATGATTCTGTATAGTATGATTTCAACGCTAACAACGACAAAGTGTCTCGCCCACCTGGGCGGTCCCGTATCGCGCTCGGGTTTGTTCGACGCGCTCAACGCTCGGAAATACGGGCCCAGCAGGGAGCATGCTGTCGAGAGAGACGCAAGAAGAACGCCCATCATAAGTGCAAGCGCTGGAAGTCTTATCGACCGTTTTTGCAACGATGTAGTTCCTCAACATTGCAATTTGAACTCTTCAAAAACTACTACGGCCTCCAAAATTTAATTCAACAACCTTAGAGAATTTAAAAAAAGATGAAAATGATTTTGTGAGACATTATTTTGCAGTCACCCGAAGCTAGCCATATTCTTGAAGTTTGAAATAACTCATTACCTTGGCAGTAAGCCAGTGCAAAATATGGGTACTATTCTACTATTACACCCCCAAAAACTCAAAATTTTAATTTTTGATGAAACTTCGCCTACAGGGGTAATCCGATGCCCTGATAACGAATATGACCTTCATTTTTGGCGTTGGCGCCATTTGGCGCCAATTTGGCGCCAAGGGTGTTTTCACCAAATTTGCTGAAAACTTGCGTTTAGGGGTTATTTGAGGTTCTGATAACGAATATAACATTCATTTTTGGCGCTGGCGCCATTTGGCTCCAACTGGCGCCAACTTTGCACCAAATTGGCGCCAATTGGAGCCAAATGGCGCCAACGCCAAAAATGAAGGTTATATTCGTTATCAGGGCATCGGATTACCCCTGTAGGCGAAGTTTCATCGAAAATTAAAATTTTGAGTTTTTGGAGGTGTAACAGTAGAATAGTTCTGGGGGTGTAATAGTAGAATAGTACCAAAATATGATATAAAAATTATCTGAAGGTCCCTTTGTGAGCTATTACAACCTGGACATATGGCTAGAGCTTAAACAAAAAATTGGCTAACTCATCCATGCAGCGCTTAAATGGATTAAGATCCTTCAGAAGTTTATTATTACAATCAAACATCAACAAAGAGTTGACTGGCCATCGCAAGTGATTGTATAGGACATTCATCAAAAACATCACTTAAATTCTGAATGGAAGCCGAGTGCGCGGCGCATAAAGAAGATGGGTTTGTTTAACGTCAAAGACTATTCTTATCCTTTATATGTACGGCATGGTACGACGACATTGTCCGATTATAAGCTCAATTAAATTAATGTGCTTATTTCGTCGAATCAGTTCAGTCTAGTCTCGGGACGGTACCTTAGCAGGTAGCCCTAAAAGAGGAAATCCCTTCCATTTAGAAGCAACCAGAATAGTGTGCACCAAAATTTCGAGTATATAGAGAATAATGCTATAACCACTTCTTTGGAATGGTTGATTGGAGGAAACTCGAAGGTATAACTACGCTTCTCAATATCCGAGCAGTATTATACCGCGTTCTTGGTAAAGCGGTACATTCTCTGCATTCAATCGAATTGCTGTGGTGTCGAGAATGAGATTTGGTAGTGAGGAAACAACAGGCGGACTTTACGTTGATACTGTTAGTATTACTGACTCATTCCGCTCATTTTCCGTCACCCATCCCCAACGTATACCTAATTCCCTGGTTCACAGACTCATTGTATCGCACCGTTTAATGTTAAATAACCACAACAAGCATAGTGCCCTGCTCACCACCCTGTTGACTACTATATCCTTTTTCCCGGTAAACAGCACACGTTGGGAGAGAAGGCATGGTCAAGATGACTTTGTAAGTGAAGGGTAATAAAATACAGGTCAAGTGGATGGGTGACTGCTGAGGTAGTGTTTGGATGGACCACTTACCATGTGAGGAGTGTCTGAGTGAGTGGTCAAAGAACGTTTAGTTTACGACAGAGCGCAAATAATGTTAGAAGAGGGGGTGAATAGTACGCGAAGCTTGAACGAGTGCAGGTAGCTTTACACTTCGCTCTCAACGAGGGATATTATTCTAGAGGCGATCCCATCACTCAACATCCTGTGTATGAAGAAAGTTTTAGGCTAGATATTTCTGACCCCACACAAAAAGTTCATTCCCGAATAAAGACATTTGTCCAACTGCTCGAACCGACGTCCCTTCCTCCCCGCGGTCCAATCTTGGCGTCAGAGACGCAAAGCGCAATGGAATGAAAGCCTACGATTCAATTGAACACCTACAACTCAATTACTGCCACTCAGCTTCTCCCATCCGCTTTTCCTTTTCCTTTTTTGTAGGCCCAAAGATAGAAAATCGGGGAGCTCGCTGGAAACCCAGCTTCCCGTGGACAGCCTCTCCGCTTCTTGCCATTCCCTTCTTATTTATTTTTCGTTTTTATAAACCGCTCAGAAGAGCGAGACGCTGACCTGACCTTGCGGTCTGGTCGCGGTCCTCAACGCGCTTCCGCGTTCTTCCCGCTCGCGACTCGCCCGTCTCCCGTTCATCGCGGTGGACAGGTATCGCCTTATTGTTGGGAATGCGAAATACACACTTCAGAAATGATTCTGTATAGTATGATTTCAACGAAACCTACCACGACCTGCCTCTTTCATCTGAGCCGTGCCGTATCGCGCACGGGTCTCATAAGACCTTTCACCGTGTGATGGTACAAGGAAATAGTCATGTTTCTTTCTGTCTGCTCTTCGTTAAAAAAGTATACGTCAAGTGGACAAGAAGCAAAGAACTGATTTGTTTCTAAACAATACAGTTAGGGTAGACTCCAAGTTATTTCTGAGAAAACCAGTGCTAATCGTAGGAAGGAAGTTATAAGGTATTTATGCACCACATTTAATTTCCTTCATATTTCTTCCTCGTCAGTTGTCCTTTGTGACAATGAGACATAAGGAGTGGAGCCACTATAGATGATTTCGTAAGAATGATGTTCGGCTATTACCTGGCGCACCTGCTACACCATGCTTGTCGGTATGCTCCTATCCCGAGGTCCAGGCATTTCAATCTAGATTTGGGATACCAGGTGCTGGACGTGGATGCCAGCCGCGGCCATTCTAAGTCAACGGGTCTCTTTAGTACTCCTAGCTTTCTATTTATGGTCTTTGTAATTATCCATGGTATTTATGGTAATATACTGGCACCACTTGTAAGTTAGCGTAGTAATGGTTGCTCGAAATCCTCAAGGTCCTGGTTATTTAGATAGCTCCTTAAGGATGACTGGACTCATCTCGGCAAGCCACGAGGACTGCTTCCATGACCGGCTGCTTTCATGGTCCACGACCGGTCGCGCGACTGGTTGCGCGACTGGTCGCTCGCAAAATCGTGGACTATGAAAGATGCCAACTGTTTAGGGCGCGTGAAATGGCACGCATTAATAAATAAAGAAATCAGTAAATAAAACCTAACACTTGAGTGAAGTTAGATGCCATATCCTTCCTCGAACCCCTAGAATTCCCAACAAACTGTTTTGAACTCAAAAAACAGGACATTACGTCAGAATAGAGCAACACGCAAAATTTTCTGGTATTCGAACGACCTCAATGCAAAAATTACTGTTCGGAGTGGTGATATTCCAAGTGCATCACTTACTTCCACAGTTTGCCGCTCTTTTATCTACTTAATGTTTTCTTAACCGCTCAGAAGAGCGAGTCGCTGACCCAACCTTGCGGTCTGGTCACGGTCCTCAACGCGTTTCCGCGTTCTTCCCGCTCGCGACTCGCCCGTCTCCCGTTCATCGCGGTGGACAGGTATCGCCTTTTTGTTGGGAATGCGAAATACACACTACAGAAATGATTCTGTATAGTATGATTTCAACGAAAACTACGACAAACTGCCCCCTGCACCTGGGTCGTGCCGTATCGCGTACGGGTCTCATTAGACCGTTCACCGTAGGATAATACGAAAGATCGAACACGCTCTGTTCGTTTTTGAAACTAGAGAGAAGCTAAATTGAATCTTCAATTATAATTTCCGTTAAAAAATGTATGCACAGAATCGATACGAACCAAACGCGCTATTTGTTTTTGAACGCCGAAAATGAAGACCGGGTAGAATGAGCCATTTAATCGAAGGGACTTTCAAGTTATTAGTAGGGAAACCAAATATTTGTGAGGTGTTATGCCTGTATCCTTCCAGTGAGCCCGCGTGAGTTCTTAACAAACCATTTTGAACTTAATATTCAGCGCGTCACGTTCAAGTCGTAACTTTACCTACAAAACTCCCGGCTATGGTTACGTTTCAAGCTCACAGGGAACTAAATATGAAGGCCCAGTTCACGATAATTTTGGGTAATCCAGATCATGACGGAAAATGGAAGATAAGAAGGAAAATAGTGCGATGAAGGCGAAGAACTTGCGCGAATAGTTTCCAAAGTGAAAACAATGCTTGGAAAAATCGTTGAAAAGGGAACTGGACGAGAATGAGACCAGAAAAATGAAGAAGAATGGGGCATTTGGACGAGCTATACAATACTATGTGTCATTGCGTACGTGTGGGTCCTGGTGCGAATAGCTGACTACGGTATACAAAAATTCATCCGCTCATAAGCATAAGTTAACAAAAAACCCAAATAGCAGCAAAAATAGCCCACCTTTTTCAGCCTCTTGGGGTAGAAAATTAGAATAAGGAAAATAAAAAAGAACCACAGAGAATAGAAGAATGGGGAAAAACGTCGCATCATCACTCGTCAATCAGCTGTTGTGTGTGGGTCCCAGAACGAATATTGCACCTGTATCGCCTAGACACTCGTCTGACGTGACATCAATCGAGGGGCGGGATATCCGGCTATCCGTTGATGGTGCTCCCACTATGCCGTAGCTGCTGGGTTTTGGAACTCGACAGCGTCCTTCCTGTTACCCTTGGAGGCCACTCGGCATTTCTAGAGCGAGAATTTAGAGACCATTTCTATTGTAAACTGTGCCTTCAAACTGCAGGATTATTGTATACAACATAGCCTACAAAACCCTCTGCACTCTTTCGATGATTCTGTGTTAATGATCGAATGAATGGCTGTTTCATGACGTACCTGGGTACATAACCCTAACTTATTAATCCATGAATTCCGTTTTACCCAACATTTCTAACTCATTTCCTGCGAACACAAGAGTCATTCAATGCGTTTATACACGTACGTAAGCTGTACCCATCATACTGCTGCTAGAGACGGGCAGCTCAATCGGCCTGTGTCAGCAAACACTGCACTTCATCCTTTTTACATGCTCACTACGCCTATTTTCGTCCAAACGATGTAAATTTTGGGAGACGGGCAGCCGGTTGGTCCTTGGAATTATAGCCCATAGACGGATGGGCAAGTAATAGGGGCATTTCTCAAAAGACAATCTGAATTAAAAGCTTAATAAGATAAAAATTATGAACAGAACTAGTAAAAGGGAATGAGTTGAATCAGAAAACGGTAGGTGATATGTACTGAGAACTGATTTTCAATGCCACAGGAAAATCCCCTCGTCACCTTCATTATATGCCTATTGAGTTGGGAATCCCGCTGAAGAGATCGTCTCACTTCATCCAAGTGCACCATACCCTCAACCAGATATTCCATTCCCATTGTTTATTTATTTATTATTTTTCTAACCGCTCAGAAGAGCGAGTCGCTGACCTAACCTTGCGGTCTGGTCACGGTCCTCAACGCGTTTCCGCGATCTTCCCGCTCGCGACTCGCCCGTCTCCCGTTCATCGCGGTGGACAGGTATCGCCTTTTTGTTGGGAATGCGAAATACACACTACAGAAATGATTCTGTATAGTATGATTTCAACGATACCAACAATGAGCTGCCCCTTTCACCTGGGCCGTCCCGTATCGCGCACGGGTCTCATTAGACCGTTCATTATATGCCAGTACGCTTGATTGCCGTTTCGTTCTTTTGAAATTACAGAAAATTGAGATCGAATCCTAAGTAATGATTTAAGAGGTTATAAGAAGATAAGCGAAATATCGAAGGGATGTATAGATGCAAGAACGTATTTAGAACCAAGATAATTCCGAGCAAACCTTTCGAATCTCCGTATCGAGTTCTTATGTTCGAGTCGAGAGTAGAGTATGGCGTTTGCTCCTGATCTCAGAGTGGACTGAATACGTAAATGTGGAAACTATGAAAGAGATATGATCAAGAGTAGTAAATCCCAAACTGGCCCAAAACACGATTGCGTCGGTTCAATGTGAAAGCGTTGGTGCTTAGAGAGAATTGGGGTTCCCGCGTCTTTGTCTGCACCCTCTCAGCTAGACAGTACGCCAATGATAAATTCTACTTTCATCGTTACTCTTTGTATGGAATCGGCACTTCATTCATCCCACTGCTCTTCGCTTCTTGGACTTTGGCCATAAACTCCATTTTTTGGTTCAGAATCGCTACTATTTGTAAGAGGTTTTACGCTCTTGAAGCCGGAGACTTATCCTTCTTTGCATTCTAGCCACCAGCGCCACGGACACAGAGCAGAGTGGTTGGGTTCCGGTCGGACCTAACAATATCACAAATGAACTCAGAGTTAATTAGCGGTAAATACAAAGAGAGAATACAAATACAAAGAGAATACCCAAAGTGAGCGATTGTATCGAGAATCACAATAAAATACGGTCTAATAAGAGCACATGAAAGCGCCAGACAGAACGGTTTCGGAGCAGTATGCTAATGCGAAAGGAGGGTCCTGCATGGAATAGTGGCGGTGACAGAGCGCATTGGCTGTTCAAATTGCGGGCGTTATATGAATGTTTCTAACTTTCTGGTTTCTGGCAATTGAATGGCCCCTAAATATGGACATGTACCACATTGGATTCGATTCATTAGGTACTCTTACGTAGATAGTTCTTAAAACCTGGTTCAGGAACTAGACTCTGCTACCTGTTCCTATCAGGTGAAACTATCAGGGTGGTTCAAACGAGAGGACAGCTCTAGTCTTACCCTTCAGAAGGGAGTGGGATAAAGTGATTAGAGGTGCCGCTTATTCTCAGCCGTGGCTATGAGATCAGATACATCGGTCCATCTCTCTCCCACTTCTCGTATCAGCAATGATTTTTAACATTCAGGGATTGCTTCTGTAGGGCAAAGTTTATGATTATGTAAAACAAGGATATGCCGGGCGTAGCGTCCAGTACGACGGACTTAAAGGCACAGTCCACAAGAATTTTTGGTGATCTAGTTTTAGACAAGTAATGGAAGTGGTTGTCCAAAATAGTGCAAAAGTGGCGAAGAAGACGCGAAAATCTGCGTATTCAGAGAAAAATAAAGCTCCGAAAAAGAAGTAAATTTAGAAGCTTGTCGAGAATGTGAACGCAGAAGTTGCATGGAAGGTGTATTTGGACGAGCTGTCTGAACGCGCGCTCCATTGCATACAGCTGGCTGCAATACGCTGCCTGCGTGCAAGATGTTGGTCCCGGCACGAATGTTGCAACCTCTACAGCTTCACAACGCTTAACAACTCGTCCGCCTTGTGTGTACGTAAGCCGGTACATGGGAAGAATGGCAAGGCGCTGACATTGCAATCAACTGGGCAATAATTCAAAAAAAAATTATAACAGCCAAGAATGGTTATCTCCCACCACATGAGAGATAGAACTTGAAGAACTTCTACGAACCGGTAGGTGTCCATTTGATTTCCTTCGATTTCAGTAATTACCACCCATTTAACTTACAATTAGTCTAGTTGGGTTGGAAAACCAGAAATCACGTCACCGATGTTCATGAAATTACATCAATTACCCGAACCCCATTTGTAAGATGTAATCCAAAAAAACACGTCGTAAATGGACATGAACATCACGAAGCGAACATACTTAGTTTACCATAAAACAGAAAACACTTGACATCATTGAACAATAATAGTTGGTGGTAAGTTCTGTATTCGACGGGTATCGATCAAAACAATCGATTTACACCGAGACATCCGAATACGGGTAATGAGATTGCATATCTGGGCCAGTGCAGCAGCAGAAGCCGAACCTCGATGGAGTCACGGAGCTGCAATCGATTTCGACCGAAACTATCGATTTTTATGTAGAGGGTCGGACAAAATTATTGGTATCACGACAATAGTAGCACAATATAATCCAGCATGATGTTTCAACAAGGAAAGAAGTCAAGTAGTGTCCCAGAGTAACCGAAGGGATGCTCGTAAAGGGTTTGAGTGAGACACAGGCAAATTCCGTCCCATTCTTTTAACTGGTTGCGACACCAAGCCTGCAGCAAGGAGTCTTATTCGAAAAGGTCCTTTTAGAAAGCGATAGTTGTAAATGCAGGTCCAAGTGTTTTCTAAGTTCTTCGAGTAATGTTAAAATGCTTCATCCAATACTCCAGATCATAACTGCCTAAACACAAATCCATCGGCTAGCAAATTACAGTAGCACCTACAAAAAAAAAGATGAATAATGGTGTAAAGAGCTTAGCTCAGCAACAGGCCGCAATTTTGCCGCAATATCACGACTGGGAGCACCCAGGCTGGGCTCCTCAGTCCATGTGGTTGCGCTCCGTGCATGTGCTCTCATTCGTGCCATCACAAGAAACACGGTCTAGGCCTGATGGGCATTCGCTCCTCGGGAAATAAATGTAGGGGACTTTCTAAAACAGATTTAATCAACTCAAAGCACTTCATTTCCTACTCGGGACATTTCCAGACAATCTAGCACGAATCTTTCTTACAAAACCAGTATGTCCACTACCTCTTAATGAGAAAAGGGGAAAGAAAAGGAGGATGAGATCGAAAACCTTTTGTATGAGAGGGCTATCGTCTCGTTTGAACAACATTGGAGTGCCTTGTATTTGGATAGGAAGGGTACGGCACTTCCAGGTACGATATTGTCATTCTAGTAAAAATAAAATCACAAAATCTGTGTTGGAGTTACCAAAAGAAATCTAAAGGATGCTGAGAAAGAGCTCCAGACTTATGGCTATGTACTGTAGCATCAAACGACTAAAGAGGTCTGAGGAAACTCTAGTGAAATCTAGTCCTTTGAGATAGTGCATGTCGCAAACCGGCCTCAGCTTCGGAAAGACGCGTTATTTGCCGTGGATCGCTGCTGTCTCAAATGAACGGCGAAAAGACGACTGATCCTTGCAATTGAGCATTGAGAAGCCCGAAATGTCCAGAGATCGACCAAAGAAAATAAACAGAAAAAGAAAACGGATAGTGTCTTGGCTGTGCGAAATCTCTAGCGAAACTCAGCCGACGATTCTACGGGACCTCTGGAAATCGTGACCCCCTTCCCTAACAAGTAAGAGTCACGGGGTTTACGGCCTTTATTGGAGATAGCAGGCTTAGAAGAGCGATATGTGGGGGGCGAGAAAGGACCATTCAGCGCATTAGGTTGTGATTAGATATTGAGGGTTGTTCTCATCGAACATAGCAAATCCGGCTCTCTTATGACTGGAAATGGTGATGTTATTAGGCACGCCCGTCACTAGATTCCGACTAATGACCCATCGTACAACAAGTGGATTCCCAACTAGTAAGGAAGAGGATTCGATCTGGTAGGCCCAAGTCATTACGACTTCTTCGAATGGAAATGAACCAACCATGGAACCATATGGAGATACTTGTTCTAAGGCGCAACTATCCATGATATGATGTAGGAAACATTTAGGAAATGAGAGGGTTGATGAGGTGTAGTTGACCACGGATGAAAAAACCGAACCTGATAGTGAAGGAGCCTCAAAAATGCCAGTAGTTCTTATTATTCTTTATTTTCAGCTCCAGTATATTAGAAAAGGACAAAATGGGGGAGCAGTGAAGAATGGGTAAACCGTTACTGTAAAGTTCTAAGACGTCTTAGGTATACCGTGAATACCTAGGTCGTTTTAGAAATATTTACCTATGGCTTCCGGTAGAGTAAGGGCGTCCTCGAAGCTAACTTTGAGAACCTACCGCAATTCTGAATGCAGACGTGCACGAATCCCGTTGGGATCGAGACGAAAGTGAATTCGATTATCTTCGAATTCAAGCTTCAAGCATTCGAAGGAACCATTTCAGACTAAACGATATAGTAAAATAACTTGAATAAAATAATTAAAAATAACTCTAGTCGGATGGGAGCTTAATGCCAAACATTACCAAGAAAAAGCTCTGGTGGGAAAAGTCGAGGAGATTTGGCTCTAGCGCAGTACCAATATTGAAAATGAAATGAAGAAAAACAAACCAAATTGTAGCTCACTAGTTGCTTATTACAAAAACCTTACGAGGTATGTGGATTGAAGGGCTCAAAAAAGTCTGCCTACCATCAAGGGAAAATACTAAAATCAAAAAAGTAAACAGCACATACGTGTATACAAAACAGAGAGGTGATAGTAAACATACAACGTGCAGCTAAAAATCACTCACGACTCAGTAACCCATTACAGGTCGTGGATTGGCCGAAGGGGAACCCGTGGCTGGTCAGATCACCCACCCACGGTCTGCCATATCCAATCAAGCTGGTGCAACCTCTGCCGAAGCCTCAGCTCTCCGACTTCTTACTCGCGATCGTACTTGTTTGAGGTGACTTAAATATTGCTTAATCATGTAGCTATTTTTGCCAAACGTGCAAATGTTGTTTCTGCTGAGATTTCTACCCTGCTGGTGCCGCTACGGGCTAACTTCGACCTCCAAAGTGGAACGGCTATGGCTGTACAACAGCAAATGGGTAAGGGTAAGCTCCGACTTCGATGTTTCCCTTTCATACGGCTTCCTAGAATCAGCCCCAGCTGTGTAGATGGCTCACGATCGGCACAGCTGTCACAGGTGGCTCGCTATGATGGAACCAACATCAGACATCTGACACTCTGGTTTCAGGCAGAATTGATCCATTAGCTGTCAGCACCACTTGTTTTGGCTGCCCGCCCATACTCCCAGACCTCTCTTCACGTGTTTCTGAAATATCGCTCCTGTAATTTCACTCAATTCTACACCTAATAAATATGTTCATTCAACGAAATTTGAGATGATTACTTATTTATTTATTTTTTATTTATTTATATTGAATATTGAATATTTAGAGGCTAAATAACATACACAACAATGTCTAATTTCTACAAATATTAGGTAAGACTTATGTGTGTACTGAGAAAGAGGAATTTTGGCTCGAATCCAAAATCCCTCTCCCTGAGGCCTCCTGCCCATCAATTGCTGTTTGCTTATGTTGTGATCATTGGTAACGCTATCATTTTTGATCATTGAGACCATCAAACTGCCGGTAGCGCAAACACCAATGTCTTGTGAATGGCGTCATCTACCACCGTCTTGATTCCTGTCATTCTTCATTGCTAGGCATGACTCCTTCCCTATCTGCCCCTCATTTTCTTCTTTCTCCTTTTAAACTCCCTTTACTGTTCGATTGATGTCGTAAAAGCCCAAGTGAATAAGTAGGGCATTCTATTTTTTTTTCTCATAAAGTTGCTTGGTAAAAATCGTATGTATTGGACAAATGAGGGTTTGGGTGAAAATGTAGTTGGGGGGTGCCAGCGCCCCTTTGTGCTCTGCGCCTCGTCAGTTCTTACACTATCTAATCATCTCACCCATCCCGGAGCTCCTCCCCTTTTAAAAGTTAGGGAAGGAGCTCCGGGGTGGGTGAACCAATTGGATGTTCAATTCTTCCCCTTCCCAGCTTTTTACGCGAAATAATCAGCTCTCCCACCTCGGAGCTTCTCCCCTAACTTTTAAAAGGGGAGGAATCCATCTCTGCGATCTCTAATGCACTCTGCCGCCGGTGTCAGAGACGCAGAGCACAAAAGGGCGCTGGCACCCCCAACTACATTTTCACGATCGCATCTAAAAATATAGGGGACTCTCCGGCGCGTGTCGCGTGCGTGTCTCTTGGCCCATTGCCAAATGTGGTATACTCTCCTCGACCGGAGGTATTTCACGACTGATCTTTACAGGAATACATGTGAGACACTATCCTATGATGATCGCACTGTTATTCCTCGATGGTCTGACTCGTCAGAAGTGTACTTATGTTCCTAAGCTACTCAATAGTCGTGGCTAACCCCTCTTCCTATTCAATGATTTGGATGTATTTTCTATACTCCTTGCATTCTTGCACCTTAGATGCCGCTGACAACTGCTTATTCCTATACAAGCTCTTTCAGGAGTGAAACTACGCTTTTCGATTCTAGCTCAGTGTAGATTTAACCACCACAATAGGAACAGATACGACCCCTGACTCGGCTTCTCCCGTTTTCGAGTGTCGTAGTGGCGTTTACAAACTAATGTATTGTAAACCCTTTACCTTCACTTCGAAAATAAGAGATCACTTGCCCTTCCATAGAGAACTAGCGAACTAGAGAACTTACCCTCACACCTAACTGTTGTGAGTGCTACCGCTTCAACTCATGCACTGATGTCATGACTCCAGAAGGCGGAAAACATGTTCTGATCTTATGATCGCAGGCAAAAAAACACGCGTGAGTTATTGGTGGAATGAAACTACGTAAGTGGTCTACTCAACAGCTGGAATTCTGAGAAACGAGATAAAAGAGTGTGTATTGAAGGCAAGATCCATTCGAATCCAATCTCATTCGTCCACTTACCCTCCTCATCACCCCATATGCACTAGTCTCGTAACTTTGATCCACACTGCAATTTCCTTTCTTTATCTCTATGGCTTGAACTCTGCGGAATCCCATGACTTCATCGCATGGGCCTCATCCATGGTATATCACTGATCCTACGATAGCTTTTGGGGGCAATCAAATTGACCCGCAATCATTTCCATTCTCCTAAACTTATCTTGCTCTTCAGGATCCATATGGTAGCAGATTGCCCATCGATGAGGGATCTCTCTTGTACTCCTAAATTTGTCATTGCACTGACTGCAAGCTCTATATGGCTGTTCTGGAACTCTCATAGCAATCTAACTTCTCGTCTAATCAAACGATTCTACCTTAAGTTTGTCCTTGAGGCTGCTCTTATGTGGCACCGGGGTAAAAGGAAGTAGAACAACTCACCCATATACAAGGAGGGCCCTCGAACGCTGAAGGTGTCTATAAGGATGAAGCGCTTAGGGACATGGATGAACTCCCAAGCAGGTCAGCCTCACTACACCATCAACAAACATTAAGCAGTTACAGCGAGACGCCCAGAATATGTGTTACACATGTATTCGTATGCAGGCAGTAGTGAAATTACTCTAGTCGAGGCGAATAGACCACATTTGGCAATGGGCCAAGAGACACGCACGCGACACGCGCCGGAGAGTCGCCTATCTTTTTAGATGCGATCCATTTTCACCAGGGTTTGTTAGCTTTAATTGGCCCCAGTGCAAATGCGCCATGAATAAAACGCCTACTCAAATCATACTAGCACTTAAAAGCATACCCCACCCAAAGAACACTTGCTGATGGTGGTCGGGTGCAGGTCACTTTTTTATCGTCTAAGGTAGCTGCGATAATAATTAATCGGATGATGAAAAACCTCTTTTCGGGTGAGATTCAATCCGTCAGTGATGTGTAATTTACCTATGCCATGCCACTTGCCCCACCTAACGTTCCTCCCTTCCATCTCCCCTCCCCTCCTCCTCGTCCCATTATAAGCTTTAACTGCTGAAGGTGGTCAAAAATGTTGGTTAGAAGTCTGATAGTGGAGAACTAGGATAAGAAAAAAGGTAAGGCCATCATTTTCAGCGTCGTCAAAGTTTCAAATTACCATGTGAGGGCCAATATTCCCATAAAATAATGTTGAAGTTATTGATAACTAAAATAGTTTCTGAAAGCCTCCAAGCAGTCACCAATCCATGAAACAATCAGGTGAACGTTACTCTTGCTCCACAATCTAGCCCCTTTCATTTAAATTTGGCCTTCCGAGCCTGAAATGGAGGGAGGGAGTGACTTCTTAGACTCTGAGGAAAGGCAGGTTTAGGTTTAGTTGGATCAACACCGACTCATAATCCAAGCCGAATATGAATCTATACACATTCTAAATTAAATTGCATTGCTGAGTTCATGCCTCATTCAAGAGGTATACCCTATTTGTGATTAGCTGAACCCTCATTCCGCATCTTGTTCATTGTGAATCAGTATTGGTAGAGAATAGCCTTTGATATGCAAACTGTCTGTAGTCACACTTGTTGAACCCATTTATCGGTTTATCAGCTTCATCGTTGACTAATATCAATGGGGACAACAATAGCTCAGTGGCCAAAGGCGCAGCGGCTTCGATGTCTCTGAAAAACTCTGATAGCTCTTCTGTACGACCACGGAAATTGGTACTCGAATCGATCTCTCCCAAGCGGGCCATTAGCAATTGTACGCCTATCCATTATGGGAAATACGATCAGCCTGCCCTGAAGATTCTGAGCAGCAGCTAAGTGCATGGCGCGCAAAATACATAAGCAATGATAGCTGCTGAGTATTCTAGTGTTTGGCAAATTATTGTCATAACTGTGTGTATTCATGGGAATAATTTATGGTCAATGACAAACGGCTCCTGTTTGCGGTGTGTTTTGGTGATGAGAGCGAGAGAGGAGAAAAAGTCGATATCCCCCTCCCCCTCCACGTGGTCGGGCTGGCAGTCACAAGGGAAGCCCACCATGGTCTACCCGAATATTCCCAAGCAATCCATCCTTCAATGGTCCTCATACTTTGATGAATTGCCAACTGCTGCCTTTGATTTTTTTTTATAAAAAATATCCACATGTGTCGGAATGTTTTTGGACGTATCTTTTTCGATTTTCGCTGATATCGATGTCCTTGCGTGGTGGCATTCGCTCCTTATCTGTCAAATTTCTCGAATGGACGCCACTTAAGGCTAATGCTTCCTTTTCCAGAACTTTTTCAAGACTTTCTTCTTAGAAATCCTGTGCTTTCTAGAATCCGCCTTTCACTCTGTGAGGGGTGTTGATTTTTTTTTCGAAGGGAATCTCTGACGTAGAAACATCTCATTTCCACACTTTCTGGCCATCGAACTTTGGTCCATCCAGAAGAGCAACATTTGCCTTGGTGAATTTACTTTGTTAGTCAACTTATCAAATTTCTTTCTATCTCCTTAGTTTTTATCTCCTTGAGTTGTAATTATTTTGAGTACTCTCATTATTCTAAGTACGAGTATTACTTCTATGTTGTACCTCCATGTGAAAAAAATGTCTATTATTAATTATTGATTGCGCACACATGGGTTAGAGCCCCTCAAAAACCGCTTACTTAGTCTTACACGGCTCAAAAAGTTGCGTTCCTCGGAAACCGCATTGCACGACTTGCTGCGACGCGTTTTAGTTGGACATTGAAAATGTGGCGGGTTAACTCTGAACGCGGTCAAAGTGTCTGATATGCTGCTTACGGTAAGCCACAATTAGTCCTCAACTTGGCTTGGCACAGATACTATTTCACAAATCCCAAAATCTGGTTCGTACATTCTTGAAAGGGAGGGCTGATCCGTTGAGGTACTATTGAAAGAATCTTTTACAGAAACCAGAGTCATTTTGGGCTTCTCTCAGGGTTTCAACTTAATGAAGGTCGTGAATCTCCTAGTTTTCTCTTCTGTTGTCCCGATACTAATCGGAGTTCAACCGATCCAGTCTTTGAAGCCGCTCCTGAAGTTTCTGCCATCGCGTATGTCTGATGAAAAAAATGAGTTGCGTTATCGGCACCCAACCAGACAGATACACATTTGCTGATGGTGTAATAATGGCCAATCTAAGTAATTCGCCCCTTTGTGTCTGTTTCTCAGGGATTTCCGTGGTTGTTTACGCAAATGTTTGTGTACGGGATGGCATCCTGGTTCATTGCAGCGTCCCCGAACAAAGTCCATTTCTGCAGAGAACGGGATACACAGTAAACAGAATCAAGGACGTGGGGCTGTTTTGTTAATTAATCGCTTTTCACAGACATCCATCTGTTATCTTTTGGTCGCGATAAACCTCTATAAAAGGCTTTTGAACTAGTTCAACTACGGTCTCGGACCACAGATAGTCTTAGATGTAACCTAGAGGCTGTTATCTCATGCTCTGCAACTTACCAATGGTTGGTTAGTGATTGTTCATACGAGGAAATTCCTTACGTATCTATCTTATCGCTTGCCAGTCTCTTTCTGCTGTTTATTTTTCTGCTACATTGTATTTTCGCCGTATTTGTCGATTTATTCCTTCGGGGGAGGTAGTTCAGGGCGTGTTACGACATGCATGGTCATTGCATCGAATCCCGAGTTGACGCCCGCTTATGTCAACCAAACTTTCTCCCTGGCCAGTTAAATAATTCAGGCAAGATCAATTCCGGTCTTACACCTGCTCAGGTCAACCAAGCGCTTCATCTCTCCAGGGCCGATTAACGGCTGCCACACCCATGAAGAGATGGAACGCTTCCAGAAGTATGAAATCACTTAAAATGTACATCGGCTGGCCATCGCAAGTCATTATATACATAGGTTACATGCGTTAAATAAGTGGAGGGCGCATTCCGGAATAGGATTGATAACTTGTTCTTTGTCTTTTATCATAAAATTCAGTCCTACCTGCAACTATCTCAGGAGAATGTGCCCCGGCCTAACTTACGTGCTAGTGAGCACTACAATACTGCTACTAAATCATGGTCAACCGACGGTTTGCGACAGATCAATCCGTCACAAACCGTCGCATCACCATAACTTTTGTTAAAGTGCTACGATTAAGTTGGAAGTAGTATTAGCTGAAAGCTCTACTCGTAAGGAATCCACATATATGACTAACTTTCATTTTTCTCAATTTTTTTGCTTTCATTTCCACGAACAATGGAATATGCGTTTCTCAGCATTTAGGGTGTTACTTGTGGATACGTCAGCATCATAAATACTCCACTCCAATTGAAAAGTTCGTTCTCAGCTTCCGAAATTAATAAATAGCGCTATATTCGAGGAGAGCATAAAGTCCCGATCATTTTGATATCCCTCCTGACATAATTTGACATTTTCATTCAAAATCAGTGGTTCGGTTAACCATATTTCCAGACATTTACTACTTTTTTCCAGCCATCTATTTGGATGGGATACCTTTAAATGGCCCTGCTTATGGAGAATGCAGTCGTACAATAATTTTTCGAGTCGATTTTCTTCGATTTCGCAGCTTCATTTTTAGGAAAAATGAAGAATGACTCTTCAAGTACCTAAGGTGTCCTTCCCAGGCTCTAGTAAATACTATGCATCAGCGACGCAGGACACAGTGGTGGGGTCAAATCCCATTACTTTTCAGACCAGTTGTGTATGCAATGCAGTTGCTACAATGCTGCCATAACTTTCCGATTCATCACCCATGCCTTCGCTACGTACGACAACACTCATTTGAGAATTGCTTCGAGGGCATGACCTTTTATTGGACATCTAGCAAAGCGAGAAAAAGACAAGCAAAAGAAAAAAATGAACCAGAGCGGATTAGGAAGCACAGCAAAACACAAGCAAAGCGATCACTGCCCGAATGGGCCAATGCCGATGATAGATTTCGATCATTTGATTCAATGGAATTAGGGGAGAGTGGCCTTTGCTTCTCAAGCCTATTCAGGCAGGAAGCACGGTATTCACCAGAGGACATTTAGGATCGTCTTTGTCTCTCTCCAATAGGTAAAACGCTTGATTAGGATTTGCATTTTTAACAGTCTGTTGCATCGGAACGGAACGTGGGACGTACAGGAAACAGTAGATCTGAAAACAGAATATTTCAAATCAAAAATCCCCAAATGCATCGGTGACATAGATATTGATGATGGAATGGCGGTCACACAGCAGTTGTTAATTCAGAAAGGGATATCGAAGTAGCTTTTTTCTTGAGCCTCATCAGGGGAGGAGCACCGGGTATGATGAGTGCTCTATTTGCAGGAACACTATGTTGCCACGCCGCTGCGTACAGTTTTGAACAGGAATGAGTCAATGATCAACAGAATCTTCATTTCTTTCCCCATACCAGCTTTTCACACGAGGTTATCATTTCACCCACCCCAGTACTCCTTCCCTCTTAAGGCTTAAGTAATGGTAAACTACATTCCACTGACCAAGGTATGCTTCTTGCACCATTACAGTCCCCCCACACCCTCTTCCAATAGCATTTTATCTTCGTTATCTCTTCCTCATTTTTCGCTTTGAATGGTGCATATTAGACTATTTTCACAAACTCACAGAGGTAGTAGCTGCCGTACACGGGGGTCCACTATCTGGTTAGTTTATTGGAACCAGGTCAGCGAAAAGAGCTTCACAAAAATCAATTCAATGTCTACTTTCTAAGACTTACCACAATTTCCCCCATAAAACTTGTGGGTATGCTTCAAAATTATGGGTTTTATCAGCTGAGTTCATATGTATGTCCTTTCAAAAAAAGGGCCATCTTACAGTCAGAGAAAGCAGATTAACTTTCTAGAGTGATTTTAGCCGGTATTGTGCCATATTGGGTGTGCGGATAAATTTTCGATCGCACCTAATCAAGCTCGCCTCGCACCATGGCGCGAAGTGACCTTAATTAGGTGCGAAGACTAAGCAGTATTATGCTGCCCGCACTCGCTACTGATCGAGTTAAAACTTGTCAACTAAGGAGGATAACGACAGTTTAAAAAAATAGAGTTTCTATAAAAAAAACTTTTTTAAAAGAAAAAGTTCCAATATCAATTCAAACGATTTTGAGAGCTTTACTTCTATAAATGAGTTCGATACACTTCATTTCAAGTTCCTGGAAAATGTGTAGAACAGTTCAGATCACTTCTTTTTTCGGTATTTTTGCCTATTTGCGATATCATACAACCTTTACAGAAACAATGGAGTTCTCTAGACTTGTTTAATATGGGACCACTGCTTAGTTTATAAGAATTACCATGTATTCTAGAGACGCACTCTACTGTTACAGGGTGTCCTCTCCCTCCAGACTACAGGGTGGCTGAAAAGTATAGGACGCCACATTTGTAAGCGTAACTTCAAAGATAGAGACCAGAGAGACAAATAAACTCAATGAGGAATAGAGTAGAACTACAAGATCACTTAGGACGGCAGGTGTTCAATGTTCGATCCTTTTGCTCTTACACAGGCCTTCAGACTCTCGATGACTGAATCGACCGTACGCCGCAGGTAGTCGGCATCGATGTCGTCCCACTCCTTCTGAAGCGCCAACTTCTGTGCTTCAAGCGTGCGGTAGGAGCGTCCTGAGATTTCGCTCTCCAAGTGCCCCCACACAGAGAAGTTCACTGAATTGAGATCTGGCGGAGAGGAAGGTCAGAAGTCTTTACCTCAGTAACCGGGGAAGTGCGCGTCCATTACGGCTTTTGTCGACTTGGAGGCATGAGGAGAGGCCTAATCTTGCTGATGGACGAATGATCGGTTACGAAAGTGTTCAGTGATCGATTGTAGCAGAGCGTCCATTAAAACTACCTTTTGGTGGACCTCGGAGTTGATTTTCAAATTTCTGTCGATGAAGAGCAAAGGTATTTTGCTTTCTGATGTCACCCCGGCCCAAACCATAACACTTTTGGAAGATAGCCTGCTGTGCACAAGACAACGTTTTGGGGACCTGGTGTCAGCTCTTGACAACAACTTTCTCTGGTTTTGACGGATTGGATAGTGTTCTGCGGTGAAAATTTTCCCATCGGTCCAGATCACGTCAGAGATGCGGCGCGCACTGAGCTGTCGAAAAAGTTTTTTGCATTTTATCAGTCGACTTTGCTTGGACTGCTCTGAAAAAAAACTGTCCTCGACGGAGCCGATAATTGTTCAGCTTGAGGTCGCGTTTCGCAAGTTTCTGGATGGTTTGACGGCTGATGTTGAGGTCAGAAGCAATCCGATTCATGTTGATTCCATGGTTGCGGGTGATTCTCTTCCTGGTGGTGGCACGAATCCTCGGTGTGTTCACTGTTCTCAGTCGTCCCCTTTTTGGCATCGCAGAGGCTCGTCCTCGATTCCTGAGAGCAGCGGCAACATTCCGTACGCATGGAGAGGGAAGACCGAGTCGTTTCGCAACGTCGCGGCTCCTGAAACCTTCTCAGAGCAGCTTCGTGATAGTGGGTCGATGCGCAGAAACTTTCGTAGCGACTGTTCGGGCGAACGGTCAATCGAATAACTTATATGGATTCTTGTAGAGAACATAAGCTTTCTAAAAGTCCCACAAGGTTCTGTAAATACCAATTGGCAGGGTGCCAGCAAGCGTCAAACGGCGCGTCCTATACTTTTCAGCCACCCTGTATTTAGGAGTGTGCGATCCATGTGGCCCATTTACTCCACTGTCCGCGTTTCACTTTTGCTCCGGAAGCCCCTCTGAACTACAAGCACTTCACAGGCCTCCTGTACCCCAGGATCATTTCGCGTACAGTAAATGCCTGAAATTCCTTGCCTACATGAAAAGGAGTTCAGATTCGCAACAAACAAAACTATCAGAGTTTTTTACTTATAGACTTAGGTTTTATTTTTGTTATTCTTATTACTAAGGGATTGAATCGTTTCCCCCATATCACAGGAACGTTAGTCACAAAATATTTTGAACTTATCTATTATGCGTGGAATAAAACTCTCAAAACCGTTGGAACTGATATTGACACTTTTTCTTTCAAAAAAAACTGTATTTTTTCGATAGAAACTCTATTTTTTCAAACTGTCATTATCCTCCTCAAATGACAAGTTCTAACTCGATTAGTAGCGAGTGCGCGCAGCATAATTACCGCGGAGTCTTCGAATCTAGTTAAAGGCACCGTTCACGATAAAAGGTTACTGAGTTCTTCCTTTAGGAATACTCAGCGCCCCCCCCCCCCCCATGGGTGGTAGTAGGGACCCTGTCGCTTCCACAATCTCGGCGCTTAGGGCATAGTGGAAGCGCCGTTGTTGCCGTAGTTCGCGTTTTCGCCTCTCGATCGGTGTCACGTTAGACGAGTGTCGAGACAATACAGATTGCTATTATTCGTTCTAGGACCCACGCACAATCAGCTAATCGCCGAGTGATGAGGCGATGTTTTTCTCCCATTCTTTTTTTTTCTCTGTTTTTCTTTTTCCTGCCGTGATCCCTTATTTAATTTCCTACTCCTAGAGGCTGAAAAAGGTGAGCTACTTTTGCTGTTACTAGCGTTTTTTTGTTTATTTGTGCTTATGAGTGAATGAATTTTGGCTTACCATTGTCTGTTATTCACACCAGGACCCACACGCGCGCAGTGAAACGCACTGTTTAGGGCGCCCCACCTTCTTCATTTTTCTTGTTTCATTCTCGTCCAGCCCCCTTTTTACGGTTTTTCGAAGCCTTTTTTCACTTTGGAAACACCGATGCACGCAGTTTCTTCACCTCATTCACCTCGCACTAGTTTCGATCTTGTCTTCCATTTTTCATCATAATCTGGATTACCCAAATTTAAGTGAACGGTGCCTTCAAGGCCACATCGCGCCAAGGTGCGAGACGAGCTTGATTAGGTGCGATCGAAAATTTATTCCCGTACCCTGCCATATTTTTGAGCCTAAAATAGGGATAAACTTATATGACTTCATAATATTCAAGCATCTCCATTAAAATTTTTGAACTTACCATTTATGTATTTTTTCATACATATTTAGCAGTTATTAATTCTAATGATTCTGAGCAACCTGAGACGAAAAAAAACTCACCTGTCCATAGTAGGGCTCTACACAAACGGCAAGACAGTCCGGGTAATCTTCGAGACACTTCTTGAGACAATCGCCTTCACTTTCACCTTTGATCGTTTCATTGTATTGCACTTTATTCCATGGAAAAGCTTCAAGTTGGACCTTTGTAAACGTACACGATAGGGTCCTGTGTGCCTGAAATAAGTATAGGACATAGCAGTATGTAATGTTAGACTATTGCATTTTATAAACAGTTCTTAGTTATATTCTACATATTTCATGGGGCTATTAGGACGATGTGTCAAGTGGCCCGTTATCACATGCATGATCCGGGAAGCAAGTCCAGAATGGCTGCTTTCGTAGTCCGCCGGCGTGCCAGCCGAGGTAGTGCTAGGGAGGAGGAGGGAGGCAGACGGTCGGTCGCGTCGCACCCAAGCCCCTTCGAAGGGCTGAAAACAAGGAATAACAAGGTCAAAAATTATCCGCATAAGCCCCTGGTTGTTTGGTTTTGATCTTCTTTTTCTTTGTTTTCAGCCCTCTTAAGGGGCTTGGGCGCGACGCAACCGCGTCAACTGACCGTCTGCCTCCCTCGTCCCTCCTAGCACTTCCTCGACTGGCAAGCCGGCACACCGGCGGACTATGGAAGCAGCCAATTAGTACCCGCCCATCCCTAAACCATGACTTTTCATTTTTTAAGCTTTGATCTCTAGAATCTTTTAGTGTAGACTAATCCCATTTTGTATCCATCAAGGGTTCGATCCCAGAACTAGGCGTGTGATAGGCACCACATCCCAACAACCTCCGGCGTAAGTACTATTTTTGAGATGGTGAGTTTTGGGAAACGCTTAATGTAGGATAGAAATTTCTCCTTTTTCCAGGAAGTTCCAAAAATATTTTCTCCAAACATTATCGAGGGCAGCATGTAATGTTCCTTATCATTTCAATGCTGAGCTTACTATTGCACTTTGGTAACTGTCCAGTTCTTTTTATAATCTACACAACTGTAGCTTTCCTGTTGTCATACTTAAGAACATATCTAATAAACGTACTTGCACGAGAAAAAGAAGCCAAAGAGATGTGGCAGCTTGGGTTCTGAGCAGAAGCATTCCTTAAACAGAATATTAAGGGCACAATTCACGACAAAAATGACTTTTGAGATATGTCGCCAAGAAGAGTTTCTAGGACCCCCGTATGCCGTATGTGACGCTGTCATACCTGAAAACGGTCTGGATAGGGCGTTATAATGGCTCAAAGATTGTACCGTGTGTATCCTCGGATGAGTTTCACCGGCATTGTAGAGGCTGCGCAATCGCAAGGAAGTCAATGAAGGTAAATCAAACAACTTTTCATGACCCATAGCGACAGTGAAAGGTAGCACTGTACTGTTCTTGCTTGATGTTGTTAGCTCTTTGTGCAATTGCAACAACTGAAATTTCGCCCGAAAACCCTCCATGTTTTTTCGGTCATGGTAATCTCGTCCAACCTCTATTATTCCTACTTTGGAGGGGGCCTATTTTTCTCGAAATCGGCCAACTTTCCCTCTTTCTTCACTTCCAATATACTATTCCCACCCTACACTTCGCTTTTCGCTTAACCCATTGACGACCGCGTGGCCCGCCGGTGGACCACATCAAATCGTGCTCTTGTAGCATTTATATTATTTACCAGGTGTTCCTAGAATTTTTTCATGTTTTCATGTATCGGATGAACTCACAACCTTCCAGAGAATCTTGAGGCATCGTGGTCCAGGAATCATTCACTTCCAACTACACTTTTAAGAGAAATCAAAAGTTTATGTAAGGACATTGTAAAAGGCGCGGTCGCCAATGGGTTAAAAAGTAACTGCCCTATAAAGTATGGAAGAAACGGAAGGTCAACCCATCTGTTCCGTCAACCCGTCAACCCTCCCCCCCCCCCCTCACCTCAATACACAATACACAAAACGACAAAGTAATAAGGAACTCGCAAGTTGCCTTACCGAGCTTTGCCGCCGTTGAAGTACTATGACATAGAAAAGGCGGAGAGTTCTGGTAGTTTTCGACTATCCTCTTCGGTTGATGAATGAAAGTTTCTATGGTTTCAACCTTTTTCATGGCTTGAGGTAGTTATGTTACCAAGGATTTAAATTGAACAACGAAAATGATTATTTACTAGCGTCACAGTGGCCCGTTAAGTTCAGATTCAAAGGGAAAACGGTGCATACGTTAATAGTGAAATGGAAGTCAAAGGAGCAGCAATTTAGAACCGATCCAGCTCGGACCTCATAGACCAAAGTTAAGTTTACTTTAATCTTTTGCTTGTTTAAAGGCAATCGATGCGCGAGAACCTCCCTATCACTCTACAAGGTCCTTGGGTACGTTTAAAAGACGGATAGCATATACAGGTGAAAGAGAACTTGATGTAGCTCGGGGACGGGGACAATGAGTGGCTGCTTTCATAGTCCGCCGGCGAGCGAGCGAGCGAGCGCGCCGGCGGACTATGAAAGCAGCCACTCATTGTCCCGAGGCGCCGCCGAGGACGGTCCCGAGCAGATCGGGACCGGTCGATGCGGTCGCGTTGCGATCAAGCCTTCGGGGGCCTCCGGTCACCTCTGGCTTATTATCAGGTAACCAAAAAGTTCGTGCGGTTTTGCATGTGAACAAATAAATATACAAAAAAGGGTTTAACTGAAGTTCATTCTGAAAATAGTCTCCTTCAGCAAGAATGATTTTCTCCCATCGTGAAACGAGCTGGTATATACCACTCTTATAAAAGTCTTGTATTGGAGATAAAAAATTGATTCAACTCCCTTTAGAGCTCTTTTCTACTTTGAAACTGCCGATTCTCACGTGACTATCCAGATTCAAAAACAGGAGATAGCCACTTGGGGCAAGATCTGGTGAATACGAAGGGTGAGATGACGCTCCGTCCTCAACCCATCACCCTCATGTGTTCGACGAATCGAATAGGGACAGGGTGAGTGTGTGTAATGGCGAGGGGCCGTATTTCATCGCGGTCACTCATTCGAGTCAGGACCCACGGCTGGATTACTGTAGGAATCGGATTCTCGTACTGTATATTTTTTTTCATAGGACAACGAGCTTTTTTCCGATGTGTGAAAGTAACGTGTTTCTGTTTTCCTTGTTTTTTCTTGGGGATTTTGCTTTTGTTTGCTTGGAAGGTATATTTTGATACGATTTTTCACATCTCTGTCAGAGCGCACTGAATAAATAAATATCATCTGTATAATGACGTCAATGCCGAGGGTCAATGATAAGTGTTTGGGCTTTCTGTTTTGATGTAAGTCTCATAAACAAGAAAGTCCTCCCTCCCCCTCCCCCCCCTCCCACTCCCACTCTCCTTTTCCACATCCCCTCCTCCCACTACTTTTGACCCTTATGATAGCCTGTTTTATTCAGGACTGTCAAAACACGTTTTACTCTTTCATGTGTGGGTTCTTTGATGCCGGCAAGGAAGTAAAGTACGTTCTGAAGTGAACTCAGGAGCACATGACTGATTCTATACCCTTCAATTTGTATCATGGGACTTATTTGATACAAGTTTACTTCCCGATGACACAAGTGAAGGAGAGATCAATCCAGTTTTTGACAATTAAGATGATTCATTGCCTTAAATGCTGAAAAACCAGTTTAACTGTTCTCGTATGGAATTCACATATTTGTTATTTAGCTCCCATTATTGAAAAGTGCCAAACATCAAGTTTATGAACTTCGTAAGAGAAAGTATGAAGACAAGAGAGACGCCGCTAATGCCCTTACTCCTTATAGGTGCTACCTAGAAAGCTGGCGGCGTCTGCGAAATTCGCTGTAGGACCGCAATACCGTAACCCGCGCTCATGTGCTTAGTTGCAGCTGGCCTAAATTTTGAATTTTGAATTTTGTAAATATTAATATTGAATTAAATTTTGTTAAATATTTATTTAGTTCTCACATTTTCTTGTTTGCTTTCATTGTCTCATCATTGTTTGCAGTTCTGAGAAAGGAATAATAATACAAGAACAATGCAATACTAAAAATAATACAAAAACTACACTAAGAAACACTGCAAAAAAAGCATGGCTTTTTTTGCAGTTTTTTTTTCTCCTAGGTGATGTATTCACTGCCTTATTCCCTAGCTGCTTCAGGGAGAAGGGAAGGCGATATTACGGTAGAGCAGAGCCGGGCTGTGTAGATATGGTGTCGTTGTCTAGCCAGTTTTCCTAATGGATGATATTGCTCTTTTTGCATTGTTTCTTATTGTAGTTTTTGTATTATTGTTAGTATTGCGTTGTTCTTGTATTATTATTCCTTTTACTCCTGTCTCAAAACTGCAAACAATAAGAAAAGCAAACAAGAAAGTGTGAGAACTAAATAAATATTTAACAAAATTTAAGCCAGCTGCAACTAAGCACATGAGCGCTGGTTACGGTATTGCGGTCCCGCAGTGAATTTCGCAGACGCCGCCAACTTTTTAGGTAGCAACCTCCTTCCATACCGTCCCTTTTAGGATCCCCATCAGTTTCTCCCCCCATCTTCAAGTCTGTATATAATTGATGCTTTGCGATCGTATTTTCAGATGTTTAGAGTACAAATATTATTAAGAAGCAGGTCAGTGTCGAAGAAATCCTCATTTACAGTTAATGAGTACTAAAGAATGCCAGTTTCTCCACCCTTGCTTTACCTCACCGAGTTGGTCCTCATTTTTCTTTTGTCAAGGTACAAAGAGGTGTCAGTAATACCGTTAGGCTATTCCGTGGAGAAAGATCCCATTTTACTCATCAAGAAAAACTGTACAGGACTATTCTGATAATGACCAGCATAGCACAGCACAATTCCTACGGACGCGGGTTTTCATTCTCTCTCTTATTTCTTTGTGGGCAATTTGTGGGCACTCATATCTTCATTCTGATCATGTCATTCGAATCTAATACATAGGAGTAGAATGAACTCCTCACCAACTTATCTAGGGTACAGTTTACACTCGGAGATCAATGCACCGTTGCGAACAAAACCTTGAAAAACGCGAAGTGTGCCATTTGCAATGGATATGTATTGATCGCAGAAGTGACCTATGGAAAAGCGGTTCTACGATTCCCGATATTGATTCATTTCTGTCACCAACATTAGATTCCTCAAGTTCGTGGTTCCATCTACCGCTTAGAAACTTACCCCTCGCCTAACCCATGAAACATAAACAGTCGGACTACCGATTGCTACGGTAGCACTAGCAAAATACTAGTCCAATAAATTTTAATGAATTATCAGTCTTCTTTTCAACTATTTTATGTTGTCTATAAAAGTAAGATATACGCAATTTTCGCACCCTGCTTTTCATACAAGAAGGAAATTTAGTGGAGCTACAAATACAAGTCCTTACCGTAATATTAATACTGCGCTAGGGGGGGACGGAACATCCACCCAGAACTGGATGGACGCGGCAAATGGCGCGGCGAGTTTCATGGCGTTTGGGACAACTTTGGCACCTATCATTGGGGCGCAAACTTGAAGTAGAGTACATCAGTATGGTCAGATGATCGTACTAATAGACTTTACTTCCAATTTGGGCCCCAAAGGTAGGCGCTAAAGTCGTTTAAATCGCCACAAATTCCGCCGCGCGATTTGCCGCGTCCATCCAGTTCTGGGTGAATGTACCCATACCCCTGCGCTAGGTCGTAAAATATCGTAAAAAACTACGTATGTTACGTAGTAACAATTCGGAACTGTGGAATTACGGTAAGAATTCTGAGCCATTTTGAATTTCAGGTCTACTGTTGCTCGGGGGCATTATTTTGGTCCAGATTTATGCTACTTTCGACGTAAAATAACAAAAATATTGAGCAATGCATCTCAAAGAAAATCGTTGGAAAAACGAAAAAACTCCTTACTTCCTTCTTATGTCCTCTATCACTGAGAAAGGGAAATTGCTCTCCTTACTGATAAGGTTCGTAACCGTACCTTTACCATTGGGTTTAATGGTTTAGTCTTAGACCTTCAGACTATAACGTCTCTTATCTCAATCTTTATCGTCTGATTTACGGGAACCCGCTCTGTTACACATCTCGCCAGGGAGCACGTGGACTTTGGCCCCGCCCCAATCGGGCGGCCCCACGTGACTCCCAGGTTCGGCCTTTTTGGTCGCGACATTTCTCATTCTAGTCCAGTGCTACTGTACTAAGTCTTTCGGTCACTTGTCTATTGTATTCGTTTACTAATAATAATGCGTACTATAATGCGTGTCAGAAGAATGCCTCGACGTGGGATTGTGATGAGTCTTTCCGCGAACGGTACCGCTCGGCTGATATTCCGTGGAGATCGCTCAGGATTTGCGGTGAGTTATGAAGATTATTATTATCGTTTTTAATCTGAATGGTTTTCATTCTTCTGTGTTTTCGAGAGCTTTCAAAACTCACTCGTTTCTTTCGAAGCTCCTAAATATTGAGTGGCAGAAGTTAGGAGAATAGCTGCTAGAGTAAACTTAGCGTTTCATGGGTAAATTTTGGACTTGTTCGGGGCAATTGTTGTAATGAGGAAGTGGTAGCTGTCCATTCAATCAAAGGTCGCACGACCCATCACCTGATCTCTGGTATAATCGCTCCCACCCGCTGTCTCCGAATGATCTTTGACACAAACGTTTCTGATAAAGTTTCTTCTTCGTTGCCCTACGTATTTCTGTTCGAGGAGATAAGATTTTGGGCTCCCTACGACTCATCCAATTAGGAATAAGTATGGCGTTCAAATCATGGAGTCACGTATTATTGGCTTTAGTACCGAATGAATAAGGTGAAATCATAGAAATTTTGGGATTTTAAAGTATTTTCACTTGTTTTGAGCCGAGAGGGACGCTCCGAGATTGTCTCGACGAAATGTATCAATTTGGAAAGTGATAGGGAAGCTGACTAGATCTGTTGGCACCAAGTAACTAGCTGGCAACTGTAGAGGCTGACCAAGTGCACTGATAGAAAAGCAACAAAATAACTTCGTATGTTCAAGGGAATGTGATTACCTTTTTCATAAAAAAAAACCATTTATTCATTACATATTGACCGTAAACTACCCAGGTATCTGGTCTATTTATTTAAATCACTCCCAGAAATAGGTGGTTTTCTTTTTAAATGAATATTTGGTACTCAGAAATGTATAATATTACTAGATTCTAACATGACACACCAGAAGAAATGATGATATCTCAAGATGGAGCGGTTGATTTATGAGATGCCGATATTAGATACTAGAGCAACACAGCGTTAACCGATTTACAGTAATCAGAACTGATTGTATTCAAAGAAAATATGTGCATTCATACGTATATGTAAGTGAACTAATGTGTTAAAGTTTGGATGCGTCAAGAGATTTGGTCAAGTAGACGTCTTGGGCTTCATACAATCTGTTTGGGCGTCACTCTATGTTTCAGTTGATGTTGTGTTTTCGTATATCGCATAAAGCTTCATCTTCCTTTTACAGGGTATGCTCGAGACCGACAGCGGCGAAACTTTCTCTGTCTCCGGGAAACTTACGAAAGACAGTCCTGACCCAAGTTCATCGTCTGAGCCTTATATCATGGACATTTTAATAGGTATTTGTTTTTATATATGATACACTACAAGCACTATGTAGTTCAGTGTTTAATTTTCATTCAATTGGGTTTCGTGAGCATATCACGATGAAGACCGGTTCCAAAACACAGAATTCGGAAAAACTTCATATTTTGTTTTCTATAATCTAATAAGGATACCAACGGTAAGCTTAATTGCCTTACCGGAAGTCAGTTGTGAATCATTCATTATTTTGTCGTTAACGTTATGCGTGAAGCCGTTGTGGAGACACGTTTGGCGATGACTAAACGGCGATGTCATTGATTCCCATCGCAGCGATACTTGAAATTTCTCACATAGCAAAGAGAGTTATACTGAAAGGGGCAACATAAGGAATCAAGTTTGCTAAAAAAAACTCATGTTTAACCAAATATATCTCAATTTGCTAGGTTATACTGTAATTGTTATCACTAAGTTCCGTACTGATTAGCATTGCTGACCACAGAAGTGGAATACAGGGTGTTGACAGCATAAACATATGGGCAACCTATGAATACACATCTATTCGTCGCCGTACCCAGCTAGTGTTTACTCATGACGTTCCAGACCAAATAGCTAGTTGGAAGCAAATTGAGCCAGCAGATCTTTTGAACGATGGAGCTTGTTTAAGTGTTAGACAGTTAGAACGATGAAATTATTCAGCAAAGGTATATAAGCAGTTCTCCTGTAAGTTTGGATGCGAAACCCTACTATCGAGCTTTTTGTGGGAATTGTGCTTTCCTTGTAATTGCCATACTATATGTTCACTGATTTCTCGTGTCCTTTGATTCTTTTGTTTCGTATTGGAAGCATTTATCGTCAAATTACGATTATGGTTGTAATGTCTGCTCTCGGACCAATGAACACTCAAAGTACGCACAGCAGCGTATCGTTGCTATGCGGAAACTAGATTAATCATGACAGACCATTTGCTTTTGTTTACTTTTGTAGATTGTTGACTTTGTATGACATGAGACCCCTTTATCAACATAATTAAATCATACACTAGTGAACATTTGTGCCTACTTTTACTAGAATCACTTGCAAACGCTGTTACTCCCTTTCAGCCCGATATTTGGGCTAATAAGGAAGTAGAAAGGTGGCAAGGGGACGTAGGATCAACTCGAGCTTACGAGAAGTCTGCTCACAAGTGTATTACAGCAAAGTATAGATAAAACGAAGCATTTCTCAAATTTATAGACCAAAATTATACTCATCAAGTGGGATGAATGGCCACGTGCAAAGGTGTTAGAGCTAAGGAAGTTCTGGCGAAGCGTGGTAGTGCTGGTAGCGTACCCTAAGGATCTTTCTAGGCTAAGTAAAGTGTGGTAATTTGAGTACTTCCCCAATCTACGAACTTCTATAAACTAGACCTAATGAAATCTGAAGCTGTCAGGAAAGGACTAGGTGATGCTTGCCACCAGATGGTTGCCATTTTCTTATAGTATTTGAGACTTCAAGTTTTCACCGCAGCACTATTCAGCACTATTCGATAGTCTGTTTTTCCTTTTCATTGTAATTTCTCTTTTTTTCTAACAAAAGCTTTTCGCAAGCAAGCAGATTCTTATCTCCTTTTTTTTCTAAGTTTCACTTCTTTTTTTTGGACGATACTGCTCATTTTGTGCTTGATAAGAGCGACACGTACATCTAAAAAGTGTCTAATGTTTTGTAAGACTTGACATTGAAAAAGGAAATTCATGAGTTTGTCTGTATGGCGGTAGTAGTCACATGCAATATTTCAGCCTTCTGTTAAGTACCCCTTGTCTAAGACAACCGTGTCAACCAGGAAATTTGATTAAGTTAATGTTCGTTATCTAGATACTCACGTGAACAGTAAGATGTAACTGTTCTTGACAGTCTTCTATATTGCAGATCTTGACAATGTTCTATATTACACTTTTTTTGCAGTCGAAGGCGATACTGGCTCGTCATTCAAGCTGGACCATGTCGAAGTATTTGCTGACGGACACAAGGTTACAATCAGAAACCCTGCCATCAGCTTTTCGACGACCAAGCGGTTTATCGGAGCAAAGTAGGTTTATTAACTTCTATGATCCTTAGTGCTTGTATTACCTGGTAATGTCCTACCTCATCACTCTTTATTTTGGGGTGAATAGGATCTTGTTCATCAGAGTTATAGTAGTTATGGTAGTCAGTTGAAAAATTTCACAGAGTTATAGTATTGGCAAGGAACCCTTCTATTTTTTTGTATCGCTATGACTGACGGCTCATTCTGTTAGTAGGGCTCCAATCTAAATGACTAAATGTAAGTACTGGTATGGCGATCTTTCAGGGCAGATGTTGTTATTCATCAGCATTTGAAGCCCGGTATGATTGACGACGATGACAAGGAAGTATTCGTCGGGCCAATGGAGGTAAGGCATTTTTTGCTAAATAAAATTTTATCTTCTTCCTGGCCAGATTTCAATTGCTTCTCTTTTAGTCTGGGGTGAAATTACATTTAAATTCCAGCTTTGCATCCTAGCCAAAGAAATCTTCAAGGAGAGCATACGACGCGAATCCGTATGTGAACAAGACGTTATTTTGGAACAATCTGATGACTTTCTCGCTTAGCTCATTCAAGTCTTTCATGCTTTTACGTGCGTGCACGATTTTTAGTAATGTCTGTTAACTAAAGTTGCCTGAAGCCCAGGGCGATACGGATGCTTATTACCTAAATGATTTCTTAAAGTCAAACCTCGTTTTTAGACAAACTTCGTCGTAGTCTTGACTATAGGTTTTCTGAATTTCTCCTCGTTTTTAGACAAACTTCGTCGTAGTCTTGACTGTAGGTCTTCTGAATTTCTTTTTCCACTGTTTGGGAAGAAATTCGTACACAGTTTGGAAAATTGCATGGTTATTCATTGTCATCATTGTCCAATAGGCGCTATAGCTGTTAGCCAGTTTTACAGTTTATAGTCTCATTTTTAAGTGAATTTGCTCTCAACATGATAGAAGAAAAAAAGTAGGTAAGGAATAGAGTGTACGAAACTAACCATTGAATAGCCTCTATGACAGCTTCCGCACCGACTGTTTACCCTGGGGATAAGCAGAGTTAAATCAGGCGAAAACTTACCTAAAGAGAAATTGTAATTTACATCAAATCTTTGGAGTTAATATTGCCATTATTTATTTAAATGGAAAATACATGTGAGCTTCTAAAATCTTTCATTATTCGTGACTTGCCCGCAAGGAATTACAAAATTTCCTATAGCTCTTTTTCACCTCAAGCTTTTCTGTTGGTTCGATTGTACTTGTACTGTCTCGTTGAAAAGCTTTTAGTAACCTTTGTACCGATTTCATTCGGGTAATTTGTGCTGTGTTACTGATTGATAATTTGTTTATTTGTGTCAGAAAGTAACGAATAAATTTCAATTGCTACTAATTCAATTGCTCGTTTATTTAGCTTTATCTATTAGATATTTGTACAAATAGAAAAGCTGAATAAAATGATTGGTTACCGGTACACCCATAGTAAGCATTAGCAGGTGGAGGTTGTTAAACTCCTAAGCTGTTCGGTGGAGATAAGGTGTCAATTCTTTCGGTTGTTTAGTGGATGACTGCGTTACGGTCTACAGCCGATGAATTGAGGTATGGCATAGGTTTTGATTTCAGCATAGATTTTTTTTTGTTTTCGGAATTTTATTTTATTGTTCCTATCATAGCTACAGCTAGCTGGTAAGACGAAATAGCACGAGAGCCCTGTTCCTAGGAGTTTGGAAAAACATTTTGCATGAAAGCAGTAACGTAAGATTCTGTGAAGATTCATAGTAATATAAATTGATATAAACAGGTCATCGGAGAATGACTTCGAGGATTACGATTGGCAGTAGAAGAGAGACGTCTAATTGTAAGAACGTCTTCCTATGGTGAACTCAGGCGGTGATACAATTTGCCTGTCCTTTCGTCGAGAGGGCGCTGTGCAATTGATGTCAAGTAATGAGCAATAGACAACTGGATCGTAGTTGTGTGGTGGTGCTTGGAGTAAAGTAGTAGTTACTGCTGGCGACGACTGGACATACTGAAGGCTCTGGAATAAGAGCGACACAATCATTATTGGTAGTGATGACTTCACAGCCCTATGACAGAGGTAAACGGGCCACTGGTATCTATAGAAATAATAGCTATTTTGCTTCGATCCTTCACCCTTTCTAGGAAGGTTAATTGGTACCAACTGGACTCGTCTGGAGGATACACGCACTGATTTGTACATCAGATAGTCACCGTAAGTCGTTGTGTGAGCTACTTCCGTACACAAATCACCAGAACGATTCTGATTGGAAGTCGAATGCGAGACGCAAGTCACAGAGGGGCCGGTTACTGCCAAAGAACCTATACTTCACTTTTTGAAAACAAAGGGAACAAAAACCTGAAACTTTGCTGTGAAAGTTTGTAAAGTACCGAAATCACCGAAATGCTCCATACTTCACCTTCTCAGTAGCTCAGCAGTCGAAGATGGTTCTTGATGGGACGTTGCAGATCAGTCATTGACCACTTCAACATCTATTCATCTGGAGGTGATCCGTCCACTGACACTGTGATCTGAAAACACCAGAGACACACTACCCCACGCATGGTCCGGGGATAGAATCCCGGATCGGCACCGCTCAGTTCCGCCAGGCCTTCTATCCCTTGGAGGACGGTAGCTAGAGATACAAAAACACATATTTATTTATTTGCTTAAGTTGCACTCATGGTGCGCTCAGACAGAACCAAACGTAAGTTGGTAAAACATAACGCAGGGAAAAGAATAAACTCAAACGGAGTAAGCAGGAAGTTTCTCACAAAGTGAAGAGAATACGACAAATAGACTGCATCACCCCGACTGGACGGCTTGAAGCTGAAGAGACGAGTCGCCACTAACATAGAAGACCAAAATTTGTGTCAAACTGGCTTATACAAATAACCACATCAGTTACTGATTGAATACCTGCAGGATTGAGAGTGCCACATTACGTACATGGACTTCTCAACAGAGAGTATATGAGTAGTATGGTAAAGTGACAAGTCAGCCTGGGCAACGCAACCGACCGTAGTCTTTCTCGGGTGGGCTAGTAGGTAGCTCTTATGAGCTTTCAAAAACATCCATCATTCCCGACAACTTCCGCAAAGAATCAAAGTATGTCCTTAAGCTTTTTTTTCACCTTTTAAGCTTCTCATTTAATTCGAACTTGCCAAATTGCATTTTTCTATTAGTAAACTTTTAGCGTCACCTCTACAGTACTGAATGATAACTTGTTTATTTGTATTAGTAAGTAACGAACAAATCCTCTAGCATGTTCAATTTATTAACTTATCTATTAGAAATTTGTACAAATAAAAAACCTAGTCTATTTCGGTAGCTACCGGTATACACATACTAATCATCAACAGGTCGAGGTTTCAGAACTCCTAAGCTGTTCGGCAAAGATAGCGGTGTCGGTTCTTTTGGTTGACTGGTGGATGACTGTCGTTTTTCGCGTTGCTCCATAATCGAAGAATTGAGGTATGGCACAGGTTTCGATTTCGGCATAATTTTCTTTTCAGCAAAATATCCTATTGTTCCTATCACAGCTGCAACTGGTAAGACCAAATAGTACGAGAATCGTGTTCCTAAAAGTTCGAAATTATAACTCGCATGGAAGCATAACGTAGTGCTTTGAAGATATTGTGAATAATCATAAAAAGTATAACATAATCTAATAGCCATGGACCACTAAAGAACGAGTGCGGAATCACAACTTTTAGTAGGTAAGCCAAGTCTAAGGCCATTTTCTACAGTGAAGTCAGATGATGACGCCCCTACTAATTGAACCTTTTTCACATGCTTGTTCTTTCTGGGATAGTCAGGTCTTCTAACTTTGAACATTGATGGGTACATCAGAGCTTCTGGCCGTCAAATTCGATTTTGAGATAGATAGTCATGTCCCATCGCAGGTACCATTAGAATCGTTTTTTTGAGTACAAAAACCGTCCTCAGATTTCGATAGTGAAGGCTGACATTCACTATGACAACCACGGACTCGTGAAAAATCTTGTTGAATTTGGTGCCCTGGTGACAAATCGCCATTAATTTTTGGTGATGGTTCCGACAGGTGCCACTGGTGTAACACCTGTTTTATCTGAAACACCTGCTCCGCCAACCTAGCTAATAACTTCTACATAAAGTTTTTTTTATTCTTCTAAGCTCGCTCAATTTTGCGTCACACTACTAATTATTGGTGTTTATTAGAGACAACCAAGCTGCACCTTTCCTGGGAGGTTAGCCCGACGCACTAATCGACTATACCTATGTTAATTTGAAAATTACCTTACGTACAGTCTGATCTAATGGCTCATTTTAGGGTCACATGAACAGCCAATCGTGCGAGTGTATAGAAAAACTCGTGCTTTATTGATGGGGCGGCAGTTTGAATCAATGTCAAAGATTAAGTACCAAATCCTTAAATCAATCCATGAGTTGGCAGTAAATTCGAAGAAAAGCGGCACCGTATTCAATAAAAAGGCACGCATGTTCGTGTAGTAAGAAAAGTACAGGGTGCGGCAAAAGTTCTGGCAAAGACCCGTTTCAGATTCCCTATAAAATATGAGGCCTTCGATCTCGAGAGGATCTGTGCCACTATTTACTGCAAGTCTTCTTCTATACATTCCATAGACTAGCCGTTCTTGAATAAGCCATCTTACAGAATAGTGACAGGCAAAGACCAACGACCCTCCATCCCGCACCTCCATCTGGCTGAATGCACGGCAAAGACCATCTTCAAACAGCTTCAGATTCCCTTAAGAATCGTGTACAACGACGTCAACAGGTACAAGGCGACAAGAACTATGGAGGACAAGCCCAAAAGTTGAAGACTGAAGAGTGCAACGACAAAGGAGATCGTGAAAATTATGCGAGCGAACCGCCGCAACCCTTGTAGGTCCGAGAGATAAACAGTCCTTAAGGTCGGAATTTCTGCTCGACCTGTCGGAAGGATTGTCTCCAGCCACCTTCGACTTCGCTCTTATAAGATCAGAAAAGCTCACATGCTAATTAAGCGTATGAAGAAAACTAGGCTCAAAAGATTTAGGGAGCGTTTAAAGCGATTTTCGCAGGCACGGCACAGCGACATCCTTTTCACTGACGAATGCCTGTTTTCAACAAATCAATTCCTGAACACCCAAAACGATAGGATGATAGCGGGAAGCCCTGTAGAAGCCAGCCAACATGGAGGGATCTGGACACCCCAAGCGTTGATGGTTTTTGGGGCAATCACATCGGACGGCAAGATGTCCCTGATTTCTTGGAGAGAGGAGTTAAGGTGGATAGCAAGACCTACCTAAAAGGCATGTTGGAGAAGGAGGTACTCCCTTGGACGCAATCCCATTTCGGCAACCGGCCTTACACTTTTCAACAGGACTCAGCTTCAGCACACAGGTACAGGACTGGTACAGGACTTGTGCGCAACGCACTTTCCAGACTTTATATCGTCGAAGGATTGGACTCCAAACAGTCCAGACCTAAATCCATTGGACCACTCCGTGTGGTCAGTTCTTGAGAGGAAAGCCTGCTCTACCCAGCATAGAAATTTGGATGCTCTACGTGCAACCCCCGTTAAAGCATGGGAGGATTTGGAAGAAGACTACCTCCGTGCCGCCGTCGACGCGTTTCCTAGGAGAATTTCAGCCTGTATTCGCGCAAAAGGGGGCTATATCGAAATCTAGTTTGTTTTTGTAATCTACATAGCTGTTGATAAATGCTGTTGGAATTGTATCATGAATCGATCGATTTGACCGTTTTTACGATCATGTTTATCGTCGCCAGAACTTTTGCCACACTCTATATGTTAGAAGAAAACTACATAGACATAAAACAAACCCGATACAAATATAAATCCCCACGATTTCTCACCTAGTGCGTAGATTAATGGCCACATGATAATGAACACTGACTCATGTAATCTGAAAATAGGCATAGAATGTTTCATGTTCATTCATGTTAAAAAAATAAAAAATATCCAGTATTCACAGGTGAGTATCCAACAGGTAAGGTAAAAACAGGGGTATGTATATTTAGATTTGATATTCAGATAACGAAAAGTGCTTCATACTTCGCGACGCGCACCAAGCGACGAGCGAGGGCCACTGTCATTACTCACCGCATCAACTGCGGGAACGACGATCTATACCGTGAGTCCATTGCGACACATCGGGATTGGATGTACTTTCAAAATTTCTCTGACTGATTCGTGTAACTTGACTAATTACTGATCAGAGATGGTGTTGATTACCTTCAACAATATCCCAGTCTTAAGGCGATTACAAATGCAGAGCCCGTCATCGGCTCTCTATCCCCAACCAATTCAACTCCCATTGAGACCAATGGGTTGGCCTAGTACGAAAGATCGAAAAGATTCAAATGAGGGATTAGGCACCCGGAAGTGCTACCAAACAAAATCCGTTTCGCTGGAAATGTGCAGACATAAAGGATACTTGGATGCCTTCATACTTCGCGTTGGTCAGTGAGCGAAATGCGGAAGACGATCTTCCTCATTATAGTCCAGGATCGACTTTCTTCCAATCTTGGCATGATATGTATTAACGATAATCCTCTTTAAGCCTTTGAGGTTTTGCTGGAGTTTTGTTGAGGCTTTTGGGCGAGCATGCTACACAATGCTTTGCACTACTTCAGGCCCTGAAGAAGGCGAAACAGCCGAAACGTTAGCCTGATAAATTGTGCTCGATCTTCCTCATGCCTTTCGAGAACACAAATACGCCCGTTTTGCTTCGCCCGTTTTGTAGATGGACTGGCTACAGCCTTATGCTGACTGATTAGAGAGGGTTCAGAAGATTAGAGATACGCGCTGAATATCGAAGCAGAACGGGCATTTTTCAGTATCTATAAGACCTGAATTCACCAGTCTGTGAAAGCCACTTCCGTCTGCAAAAGCACTTATGTAAAGCTTGGCACATCCCCTTGGAGCCCGGTCATCGGTCCTTGCACATTGCACATCATGAACTATGAAAACACTCTAACCAGCACACTCGGCTGCCCTTAGGAAATTTAGCAATTCAAGGTGCGCCCCGGAAAGGTATCAGTTCTTTCGCCCCGCTATTCGACTTATGACGAGAATTCTCTAAAAAAAGGTTGTAAACCCGGAATCACTTTAACAACAAACCTCTAAACTTTACAGAAGACACCAAATGATGTTCCAAGTGTGAGCAATATATACACAGAATCAAGCTGGAAAAATAGATTACATGCTCCCCCTTGCATGACTCACATATTCTACGACGCAGACTTGCAGGAAAATCAAGCAGATCAATTGAATAGGTACAAGTATGATTGTGTAAATCGTACTTTAGATCATAGCACAACAAATTTTAATGATATTTTATTGTCACAAACATATTCTATCGTGGAAGAGATCAATTCAATCTAGGCATTTTGAACACAGGCTGTAACTCCGTTTCGGGTTCTTCTTCTTCAGGTGCTGTGGTCTTTTCTTGGAAAATAGGCTTCGGCTGTGTTTTACGATAGGCTTTGTCCACATACAGCGGGTTCTTAGCGGCCTGAAGAAAGTATACGAGTAAAACTAATAAAAATGGGTAGCAAAAACAGCAATTTCAGAAAACTGACCTCTTCTGCATGCCGTAGAATACTCGACCTCACGTCTGTATCCTCCAAAAAAGTTTTGTTTTTCATTGTTCCCATTTGTTGAGCCACATATGAATGCAAACTGCCACCACTTGCAACCACTAAAAGCAAAATTTACGTGAGCAAAAATAGACTGGACCTCAATTCCCATCTTTTCATTTCATCATAAAAAAGACATAATAAACACCTCTTCCATTGGCACTTCTTCCAATAGGGACATCCGCTGGCTTGCGGAATTGTGGACGTTGTTGATTATCTCGCATACGTAGATACTTCTTCAGTCGGAACCCTGTCACCTCCTTCTCTTCGCCCTCCTCTCCACGTGGTTGGAACATTTCCAGTGTAAGTGCTGAAAATTGCATTTTAAAATTTATATTGCATGTCAACACAATTGAAGACCTAGACATTAATAGTCAATATACTGGTCACGTCAACTTGCTAAATTCCGAATCAAATGCTTATTTCAGATTTCAGAACGTAATTCTACTCACGTGACAGAATCATCTCTTCACGAACAAACTCGCTAGTACGATTCCTTCGCACTGGTCTCGTGATGCATCCCAAAACCCCACGAGTCGACAGTTGCTGGTCATAATATATTCTGAAATCAGGCACATTGAAGGGATTACGTGAAAGTGACCACATAAGCAAAGAATTACCACAAACCTTATAGTTCCATCGCTAAGACCTACTAGAATCTGGTTTAGTTTAGGATGCCAATCGATCTTTGTACAACTCTGAAATAAGTGCGAAGTTATGTAAAAAGTAAAACCACAGAACAGATGCGATTCGCCAATCTATCCAGGACAAATCTAGAACGTGACGAGCAGAACTACTGAAAAACTGCAATTATATGGAAGCTGATCAAAACACTTACTATGCCAGGATACTCAATCTTGTACACAAGATCGAACGTATCCGCACTGTAGAAAAGCAATTTGCCGGCCATATCTTCACCAGGTGTTGACGTGCCTGTATAGACCAACTCCCCTCTTGGAGAGAAACCGCAGTCCGTACTAGAAAAGCAATAGTAAATGGAAAGGAAGAATTTTTGGCTCGTGTATTTCATCACAAAACGAGATGGGATGTTGGGCAAAATTGGAAATTTTTCGAGCAATACCTCCTAAACGCATTTTCCAAATCCGTCAGCTCAAGAATAGGTTTCTTGTTGTCCTTGATGGACCACATCCTCATAGCATCGTCCAAACCTCTCGTCAAAACTTTCTGAGAATCCGGAGAAAAGGCAATGGAGGTAATCGGGCCTTTATGAGCATTCCGGACAAGGTATGTTGTATTGACCTGGAAACCAATTTTCATGCGGTTCTTGCTCACTCAATGGCGGAGGAAAAGGAAATAAAAGTGCTAAGAGGTATAACAACGTTACAAAAAAAGTACGAGAAAAGTGATGTCGCTCGATATTGACAAGCTAAAAAGTGAGCCAATGTCAATGAAATTTACATAGAGGTTCCCGTATTTCCACATTTGAATGGACCCATCGTCACAACCAGCAACAATTAGCTTGCCATCCAAAGAGTAAGAGCATGTTTGCGGCATAGCTCGTTTCCCACCAGCAGTTTTCGTTTTTATAACCTAAACATGACTGCTTTACTTAGTAGCTCCGAAGAGTAGCAAATCCAGAGAGTCTAAGTGGGTGCCTACCTTTCTATGAGTGTTTATCGTTTTCGTCATAACCTTGAAATCAGCTAGACTCCATAAACGTATAGTTCTATAAACATTCTATTAGAATTGCGTACAAAATCGTAGCTAAATGTTCCGATCTAACTGCTTACCCATCATCGCCACATGTCATGAACTCGTCTTTGATTATTGGATTGAATTGGCAACAATTCACAGCAGCTGTGTGTCCTTTTGTGTAACTGACATCTACGAGGTACTGATCTCCTATAATAGATTCAGCATATACAAGCCCGATTCAAGCAAGACAAGGGAACAACGAGGAATGGGCTTCGTTGCCAACAACCGCGTAATTTTACAGCCGCTCTGTTTTTCATAACCACGACACTTCAAATGACGAACAAAAGCAACAAAAACAAACACTGTACACCAAACGTAATTCAACGAAATGGTAACACAAACCTCGGACGGTTTCAGCCCACTGTTTACCACTTCTGTCAATAAGGAAAACTTGTGCAGAAGTACTGCAAACCAGCATTGATTCACCATTAGCGCTGAAGGCGATGTCGTTGATAATGTGGCTGAATGCAGAGAAATTAATGTATTCAAAAACAAGTTTTTTTTCACAAAGAAGATATACAAGATTTCAAAAATTGAGACAAATACCAAAATCAGTAAAATGTACAGTGTTTACCTCTCACAGGGCGTTAAATCTTTGTCGGAACGTAAACTCATGTCCATTTTTTGAAAGTCGAACACTTTCACTTGAAAATCAACACCACCCGACGCAAAGCGCACCCCGTTAGGCTCAAATCGTAGAGCTGAGACCTTAATGGATCAAATATCTGATGGGACTGGGCTACAGTAAGCCAAAGCCTTGAACACCACAAAGCACCGCTGAAGAGGCACAAAATAGGTTCACAGTTTTATAAACACATGCTTACCGGTTTTCCACTATGAACCAGCTTCGCTTCACAGGCTGTTGGAATAAGATTGACAATGGGGATCTGAACAAATTTTTATAGATATTAGCTTGTACTTCGTGTAACCATTTAACAGCTCACCCCATCACCACTATAGTCTACAAAATCTTCATCATCATCGTCATCTTCTTTATTCTTGGAGTCTGACGAACTGACGATCACACTTTTATCGGGGACAAACCCGGGAGGCAACATAGGTAAGAAATCATCTATAATCGAATCGTAGAAACAACGGGAACAATCTGAAATCGAGAACTGCAACATACCGTCTTCCTCACTGACCGTGCCACTGTCCTTCAAAGGTTCCCTCTCCTCAGTCTGAAACAAGTGACCTTCATCTCGATCATTGACACAAGAACACACACACAAGAAAGTCATAGCACTGGAATCGCCGCAATTTTTTTCGACAATTATTCTAAAGTATCTCAAGCTGGAGTTTTTTTTCGATTTCATTACGACATCTTACAGAACTCATAAATATTTCATGTCTGCTATGCTACAATTGGTAGAGAGACTTACAGTTTTTTCGGTTCCTGTCTTGGTTTCTGCGATTCGAGCTTGTGCAGCCTGAAAGAAGTACATTTTAAAACAGCAAAAAAGCCTAATGGCGGAAAACACGAAGAAGTTTTGATGGACCTTTCTTGTCTCTTCAAACATGGAGTCTAAATCGAATACTCTTGCTTTCTTCTCAGCATTTTTAGACTTTAAACCTCCTGAAAATCAACAAGGTATTCATCGTGAAATCAATGAAGTCCCTATTCATAAAGGAAAAAGGTACCTTCTGATGTCGATGGAGCGCATTCCTCTTCAACTGCCGCACTCATCCTCGGAAACGGCTTCAGGAAGCGTCTAAAACCTTTCAGCCTCAGACAAGAAACGCGAAGCGATTAAAACACGGATAACAACGATAAGTTATTCCAGTAGATTACTGTCGCCTAAACCTACACCCTGAAGAAACGCCGGGCGAGTTGTCGCGAGACATTTGTCAAGTTTCTGGACATTTGTCAAGTACATAGCTTGTGAATCAAGCAATTCGTTGTGGGACCTACGCTATGGACCCTACTTTCGTTTCATTTTGGTGCTACTTATGAATTTTTGTTGGAAGAGATGATGTTAAGAGTGTCCACACCCATGAAAAATCCGGAATTAAGGGAGGAGATGACAAGATACGTTGTTTGAAAGGTAAGCTGTCGTTTTGCCAAAGAATATTAGCTTTTCCACCGAGTAGAAATCTCCTCTGGATCACTGGCGCCTGACAACATGAAGAAGTAGGGAGAAGCAAGATCTGCATTCTTACTGCTTCCATCTCAAAGATTATCATAATACGGCGACTTTGAAGCAAATGGCGTGGCTTCAGGATCAGCATAGTATAATTGAAGTTAAAGTAGTCCTAGGAGCAGGAGCACACCGCTCTGCCTCACAATACATTGCACTGGATCAAATTGGCCTTCAAATACACTGCTGTCATGAATGAAAGTTCATTACCTGGCACGTTGCTACCCGGTGTACTGCGCTCCACTTCCCTTTTCAGCCTAATAAATATACGAGGCTTTTAGAAAATGGCATCAAATTGCATTGAGAGAAGGACTTCAAAAAACAAGTGTGCCATTTCGCTTCAAAACGCATTTACATGAAGTTATACCATTAGACCAAAAGGAAACATGCACGTTATTCCCATTGTTTAAAAAGAAACCTTTTAAAATGAGTAAGGTTGTAATTGATATTTTGTCTTTTAGTTTCTTTTTACTGATGAGCCTTTTCCCGTGACGCAGTCTTGGTTTTGAACATCACTCCATTTCAATCAAACGTTTTATAGTGGCACTCTTACCGGATGGGTTATTAATGCTAATGTAATGTAATCGAAATCATTTTATTGTGGCTCTCTACACAGTGAACCGTTGAGAAACCGCTCCAGGTTACAGGTTTTATGACATATCGGAAGGAGGAGGCACGAATGTTCTCGAAAAAAGTTCCGCCCTGCAGAAAGTGTATGCCTGTTGTCCAAAGAAACGAGCTGAGTGAAATTTGAACTGAAATGGAAATACTTGCCGTTCCGGATCCCCGCTTCTACATCCATCGGGAAAGACTTCGTAAAGCTCTCCTCTTCCCATGGTTCGCCTCTTATTTTCGAAATTTTCCTCCCAAGATGTCATATAACCTCTTTCGAACAACGTAATATGCCACCTTTTCCTTTACATTCGGATTATTCTTGTGTGCGGACACTCGGAATATCAAAGTGAAGCTACAGTAAAGGCACGATGGTGTGGGTCCCGCAACGAACTAAATTCGAACAGTGGGCAACTTGCCAAAAAAACTCGGCCGGCGTTTCTTCAGGGTGTAGGTTTAGGCGACAGTCAGTAGATTCATGAAAACAAACTGAATTTCGAAATTTCGAAAGAAATTGAGTAAACCATGGTGTCAGAAATGAAGAATAGCATAAAAGCTGACTAAATGCAGAAGGAATCTTCTCAAGACAAATGTGTTTCCTATGAAAGGGGTTAGAGATAATTTGAAAGTTTTTTTATTCGAAATGAAATACATCCGACCACCGGCCAGCGAGCAACCACCTGCTGTGTAGCCGTGCATTACTGTGACGTCAGGAAATATTATGTCATGCTACCAACACATGCTGCTTCTGATAAACAAAATATTTTCGATTTTGCTTTGATTTCGAAGTAAATGTTTTAATTTAATATTTGACACTCCGTATATGTTTGGCTGAGTGTTTATTTGATGTGGCTTACCATCTGGGTTTTTTTCCCAACATATTTCAGTTCACTTGCTTCTTTGGAAATTTCTTTATCTATGTGAAACTCTTCTTCGGTACTTTCTTTTAAATTAGTGCTTTTTCTTCACAAAACGTGTTTAGTTGATGTTAGGCGGAGAAGAAGTGTTCAAAAACCCGCTTGATGGGCTAGAGGATGAACCATTGAACGGCAATGAAGTTTTGCCACCTCCTGAACAACCACGATGTGAAGTACCCAATGTACCCAATGATGGCTTCGTCGATGTCGACACTAATGAACCGAGCAGTCCAGGGAACATTGCTAACGACAATCGATTCGTAAGTTTCTATTTGGGCTTATTTATCTACTTTATCTTGCTGTAAACTCGGGGATTCAGCTAAAAGTTTCTGTACGACTTTCTTCTTTGCTTTTGTCCGAGCCTCTCGGTGTTCAGCTGTTTTCACAAAATGACCTCTTTCTCAGTAGAGTCAATCGGTCTCTACACGTAGATGTGTGTTTCCCCGATAATATGGGGAAATATAGGAGAAGATTTAGCGGAAAGGTCTTATTGGGCAGAGAGGTAGAGATGCGAACTTCAGTAATCTCATTGGTTGCATCCATACCAACAATGGCAGCATCGGAACGCTGACGCCGGCGTTGCCACCACTAGTGTGAACGCAACTATTGTCTTCACGTGGTGTTTGTGGTCATACTTCGAAACGCATCGGATTTTTGAATGAAAAGTGAATCGGGGACTCAAATAAACTCTACTTTTTAGTTTTCTGATATTAAGGGTGGCATGTTAGTCAATATCTTTTCAAACTAGGTTGCTCTCTACTACTGAGCCACATATTTCTCTCGGAAGTAGTTGAAAACAAAGTAAGCGTTTTAGTGAAGCTGGGGCTCTCGGATGCTAGCTAACATTAATCATTCCAGCGAGGTTAGGGTATCACCGTTGTATGAAGAGTGTCGTCATCATAAATTATGACCTTGTTGCATCTGCATAAGACATGCCCTACGGAAAAGACAAAAAATCCCTGCTCAGTGCTTGAAACAGTATCAAATGAATACAGCCAAGCGTAAAGTTCTAGTAATTGACTGAACTCAATTGAATACGTTGAATTCATTAATAAGTAGTATCATAAAAGCGGATCTGGAAATCAAGTGTAAAAAACCCTGAATAATGAAAAAACTGTAGAATCACTTCTATAGTCTATAGCATATACTACTACGTATAAGGAAATTCGGTGATCCTACCACTGATTACAGTCTCGTATTAGAACGATGACACATGGTGCTGTACGGGAAACGTCAGCGGTAAACAATGGTATGCAAACTAAAGTTATTCCTCAGAACAGTCTCCTTGTTTGATCCTCATTAGTACCGTAAAGTGAGAAGGACGTTGTGGAATAGGTCTTGGACATATTCGCCTATTACAATTCCTTTGAGCGCTGGCCTCCTTTTATGGCTTTCCGATTTGGAGTTCTTACTATAATTCTATGGCATCAACGTTTAAACATAAGACAAAACTCACCCTGACTGTAACGGTAGCTATTCTTGCTTGTATGGACGGCTCGTTAAAATTGCCTGTATGTTATCAGCTGACGATCGATCGAGTTCACGCTCGATCAGTCTTCTGATGTTCATTGTTATTCTGTGATGTTGCAGCATCGTACTGAAGAAATCAACGTGGATCTCGATTCCGATAATGCTATCATGGTCGATATCTCTGATGCCCTTTCAGAGAGGGATAAGGTATGCATACTAAACTCGCCTAATGTTTCTTATCTGTTTTCTTTTTCAACTCCTTTCTTCTATCGGGTAGATATTTCTGGGGTCCTGATTGCTTTTATCAAATTTTTATACTTCTCCTTCCTAGTGGTACTGCAAGGGGCAATTAGCAGCTACTGATGTGTATGTACGTACTCTTGCAAATATGCAAAGAGAAAGGTAAGGTTGACCATAAAGCAATGAAGGCCGCTGAAAGCCTTCGTGAAATACGACGCTTTAAGAAAGTTCATCGGCTTGCGGATTGACGGTGTTGTGAGATGAGCTATAAGTACTACACTTACGTTATCCGTTTCTTTGAATCGGAAAAGTTGTTGCTATACGGGAATCTAACGAGAAATATTGCCCATTTTTGGAAGCTCCGTTATTACCTTTCCATTCCATTTCCCACTATTTTCTGTTCATATCCTTTCGTTCTCCACACTGAAGCTGCTTCCGAAAATTGAGGGTATTTAAGAACATCAGCCGTTCGTGGACCTTCCACTTTTGGAATGCCAAACAAACTTTAGCTCTTCAATTTTAGGCTTTTGAAAGTTTGATATCAATGACAAAGCTACTGCAACGCTTGGAAAAGTAAAAATAACTACTGACTCCATTAATTGTTGCTCATACATTTCATGGTGGCTTGATAGGCGAATTTATAGGTGAAGTACACAGTACATACGAAGACTCGTCTCCAAGGAATGCGTCCTGAGACTTCGGTGGTTCGCGAGCACGAGGAATTTCTCTGGCTTCATAGTGTGTTGGATGAAAACGAAAGCTATGCGGGTTTCATTGTGAGTCGATCCCTTTTTAGTCCTGTGCATTTAAACAAAAAAAGTTTTTTCTGCAAACAGCAAGAGATCACCTTTTCCTTTTTGTGACAATTTTGCCAAATTGTTGGCGTATCAAACTTAACGGAGCGCTAAAGACTCAATACTTCTAAGCTAAGGTCCCTCCGGCTCCACCTCGACCCGATTTTGATTCATCACGTGAAAAGCTGCAAAAACTCGGTGAAGGAGAAGCGACCATGACAAAAGAGGAGTTTTTGAAAATGAAACAAGAACTCGAACAGTATGTTATCAATTTCTTATAGTGCGTGTGCATAAAGATTCTCTCCAAACATTTTGTTGCCTGTTATTCAAGTGATAGGTAAAATGGATTTAGGGATTATCTTGCCCAGTTCAAGAAAACTGTCGCCATGCATGAAGTGTTCCTGCAACGAATTGCTGCTCATCCGGTATTCCGGCAGGATTCCAACTTCCGCATTTTCTTGCAGTATGAAGATGAAGTGAGTCTTCCTTTCTTGTCGTGCTTCGTTAATGATTTTTTACCGCCTTCAACCTCAAAGCAGTAGCCTCATCGATGCATTATAATATAGCTTTAAATTCAATTATTCTTGACGTTATTTCAAGCTGAAATAAGTAGTTTATTTGTTGCTATGCCATGTTACACTGTTGCGCTTCCCGCTAAGGTTTTCAGAAGGTCAGCATTGATTGGAAAAGTTTCTGACTACTTTCCAGCTTACAGTGGTTTTTTATCTGTTATTACTGGTGTTCTTGATCTAATCTGTTAGGAAACGAAGGACCATTTTTTTCTGTAGTTCTACAAAGTCAACGTTCCTTGTAAACAACACACCTAACACTCTTCCTACTTACTCCCATGTGGTTTTCACTTCGATTAGTTTTTGTTTTTTGTTACTTCGCTGCTTTCATTTCCGATGGCGTTTCCAAATCTCGACTATTGGAGCTCGGTTTTGAAATGCTTATGTTTGCTCATATCAAGGAAGACGAAGCTTAATCTTTTCACGGAAGCATCTATCATTAGAGCTGATAAAAGGATAAAGTTTTTGGTGTGAATCAATCCCGCCTGAGGGTTGCACCCCCGCAATAGTGGCGCGATGAGTGCGTATGTGGCCTATACAATGACTTGCGGTGGCGTGCCGATGTACAAGTCAGTGCTTTTATCCTCCCAGTCAAGTCTGGTACCAATTAACCGACCCCGGAGAGATGGGAGGCTTAGTTGGTCTAGGCGGGTATCGATCCGCGATTCGAGCCCCTGACCGTGCGTGTGAGATAGTACGCCACTTGCCGCTACACCACCTCCGCCCTAGAAGCTGGTATTGCCTGTTATTTCAATCCCTGCAACTCGCTACTGTTCTTCGGATTGCCCTGGTCTTGTCTACTAGCTCCTTATTTTGAGCTCTACTATCTCTGAACTTCTTCAGTTTTCGGCCTCTTATCCTTTCTTGTTGCTCGGAACTCGGAACTTATGCCATGACAAACAGATTTCGTTTCTCCGTGATAGCCTATAGATTAATGTTTCTAATAGTTCCAGTGGTGGCTTCATGTCTGCAGAAAGCTGTGGCTGGCCTAGATCACATCCGTTATTATATTGAACGCTCATTTTCTAGTTTTTAAGTAACACAAAAACTATGTCCGTGATAGCCCACTCAGAATAGGCAATCGTGGTATGTTGGTGTCAAATATTCGAAACAAAAAAAATTTCTTTGAATTTTTTTTGCCACTGATCTCGTTAATGAAGGGTCATAACGAGCGGTTCAGGGCTCTTATTATTTTTTATTATTATCTGGAAAACCTCAATACATCGGAAGTAAAAGAGTTTCGAATTCGACTATGTTTTTATTGGATTTCTAGCTTTCTACTTTTTTCTAAGAACATAATTTTATGATCAAAAGTTCAGAGCATTTTCCTCACGAGAGTTGTCTCATGTTTTTGTTCAACTTCTACTTAGTTTCCAGTCAGTCAGTCTAGTATTTTTCAACTTCTTACTGATCTTATATCAAAGGAATCTCTTGTAGTTTAGTACACTGGGCTGCATCTGTAGCTCTTTCAGCGATCGTCACCGCCATGTATGCCTCGGAATGTGTACTTATTCGATGATGGGCGATGCCTTGTAAGACGTCTCATTCGCGATGGTTCTAACGACCTTTACCTCGATACCATCACATGCCGTCGTTGCGCTTCACGCATGAAAATCACATTACGACATGGGAAATATAAAGGCGAGACGCGTTCTTATTGGGCATATAGATGTCAAGGATGCCAGTCATATCGTTCTTTGATCACAATTCAAAATCCAACGACAACAGCATCACCGACATCCTCGAGAATTATGCCGGTGCCCTTGAAACGAGACTCGAAGTCGGATATATCGCCTATAGCGGAGAAGCGATTTGCACCTTCATCGTCGATGCCGTCAGCGCAGAAACCCTGCGGTTGCCTGGTCTTCATACCCAAACAGCTGACTGAAGCGGAAATACTACTTGTGCGAGAGACGTTCTTCAAGATTGTCACGAATCAATATGTGGAACCGGAAACAGAATCTGCACCTTGCCCTTCTTCTTCCGCTGGTTTCAGCTCCAGTTGAATCTGTGCAAAGTTGGGCCAAGTAGTGACTACGTAGGCGCGTGAGTCCTACTGTAGCTATTTCCTGACATATCTATTTTGTTAGTTCGTCAAGCCATTACACTTCGTTCTCTTGACATTTTTCGTTCTCGTTGATTTCTTATGTTACTTGGGCAAGTATTATAGTTGCTATGCAATTAGGATGATGTCAAATGAGGTGTGTTCTTGAGTGCTAAGAGTTCGAGTGCAATTTTTATTTCCCCCGGATAGCTCAGGAAATAGTTTTCAGCAGCCATTTTTTGGCATCCTTTTTCAATTTCCTTTCGTCATCTTTGATTGATTTCAGTCTGTACTATTTTTGGTCTTGTGAGATTTGTTTCAGTGTTTTTTACTGAAGTTTTCTGAGTATAACTAAGCACGGTGAAAATGTAGTTGGGAGGGGCCACGCGGCGGCGCGACACTTTCCTCGTCTGGCGCTCTCCACAGCGAGATAGTAGTGGGCCTGAGTCTGGGAAGGAATGGTGAGGTTGTACTTATATGTTTCGTGATTTAGAACAAACTAATTGTTGACACGTGTTGATATGCTTGCATATGATAGATACTCTTCTTCTGAGCCGATAAAACCTATTTTTAAGAAGGGGAGGGGCTCCGGGGTGGGTGAGATGGTTATCTCGTTCAAAAAGCTGGGATGAGATAAAAGTTGAACGTCCAATTGGCTCACCCACCCCGGTGCCCCTCCCCTTCCTAAAATTAGGTGAAAATACACAGCTATAACATAAAAAAGCTATGAAACGTCCCTAAATACCATTACGGGCTCGCCTACCCTTCCTTGTTTACTATCTCGCCGCGGAGAGCGCCAGACGAGGAAAGTGCCGCGGCGCCGCGTGGCCCCCCCCAACTACATTTTCACCCTAAGCACTAACAACTGTGTGAGAGTGCAATTTCCATAGCTACGGATTGGTCTCAAATCGGCAGCGCGTCATAAATTGGTAATTCCTTTCGGTTTGAGATGCTGTGGTGAAGAAGGAGACCTTGTTGCTAAGTGGTTAAAAGGTTCTGAGAAATTCTAGTTCTGTCAATTTTCTGGGGATGTCTTTATTCATCTGCTGGTGGTAATTGACAGAGCTGAAAGGGTCGCTATCCCACAAGGTTATTCGGGCAGGGTCGCTGCTGTTTCAAAACGGTCGTGGGTGTACAGGAGACTGGATCTTGTGTACCCGAGACAGCTGTAGAATAGCTAAGCTTGATTATTTCAAATTTATTTTCTTCTTGATGTATCCTGGATTTATGTAGATCGTGATCATTTCTTAAGGCAGTTACCAGGTGTTTGAAAAGTCGCGACCTCACACAGTCATGGATGTGTTAATGCTGTGTTTACTAACAAATTATTGTTTGTTTCTTTGTTTTTATAATTTCATTCATCACTACTTTCAGGTATAACAGTGGGGGTTCTTTCACGGTGTTTATCTCTTACGGTTGAAAAAATTACGGATTTTATGACTATAGTAGTTTGTTATTGTTGTTGTTCTAGTTTGTTTATTTAATGAAGTTACTAACACGAAGGAGTTTTCAATTAATTTGAATGGGAATCCCATCCTACGTTAAAGTATTCTAGTCTACCATTCTTTGCTACCATTTATTTTTAAATATCATTTTTTGGATTCACCTCGAAGGACTTCAGGTTTTCCAGAGACTCCCATGTCTATTACACCAACACAATACATTTCAGTTATCCGTTCGTGGCAAAAACAAGAAGGAAGTAGTTGAGTCGTTGTGGAAGCGATTAACTCAGTCTGCTGACGAAGTTCTGCTCTCTGGACAGGTACGAATTTTGGTTCCAGAAAATGTTTTTTGCCTTCGTTTCAAAGAGAATTTTCTATTCGAATTTTGGAAATTAAACTAGGAAAGTCAATGAGTGGAAATGACTAGGGACTAGAATTGCTTAGCATGTTGTTCCTTTCGTCAAACGATCAGAAACTGGGTTAGTTATGTGTGGGTTGACACATACCATGCCGTCAACTCGTCCAAACTAGGTCACGCACGCTGGGCTGTCATCTTTAGTCGCGCCAAGACCTTCAGTGTTTGAACTCGAAAGGTGAAAAGTTTTACCAAGACTAATCGAGGTGACCATGCGTGCTCCGCCTTGGCTTTGGCTCACTTGTAGCGATATATACTTTGGCCCACACCCGTATGGGATCTGTTGATCATTTGCCCCTTTGGTTTAGTGGTTCAGGGCTTTAGTGGTTTTCAAGTGAAGATGCGGTGTCATGTTCGTCACACGTCTTATTCATCGTGCTAGTCGCACGCCATTTCACATCGGCTCTCCAATATTTACGACTCGCGCTTTTGATGTTCAAATTCCTCGGACCCGTTTGAAGTTTGATATCCCTTACCGTCCTCTCTGGCCTCGACGCCATCCCATCACCTTTCTGTGGCGATCTATGGGCGTAGCCTGATATGTCGACAGGCATCTGTTTCGCTATTCCCCGCATTTCCTTTAATACCAGAGAGCAAGAGCACTTTAGAGAAAAATGAAAAGCGTAATCGTTTAATTCATCTTCTGCTCCGTTGCTATAGAAATCGTGTGCTTGTTTTTCAAGCTCTTTATGACTGATGGCAACTACTTATAAAATGGAATAGTGGAGTTGTCAATAAAAATCTGGCTTTCGAAACTTTCAGAGGGATGTGGACGATTTTTTCGAGAACGAACGCAATTATCTTGTGGAGTATAACACTCACATAAAGGACGCCGCAACAAAAGCCGAGAAGGTGGTGAAGTTACGCAAAAGTGAGTATCGAGTTTTTTTTAGTTGTAAATAAGCTGCGTTGGAAGTTGGATGATGATCTTGGGTATTCAGCAAAAAATGCTGGTCATGCAATAGGAAGTTTTGACCATAGGATTTGTGTCTCTTCAGACGAAAAGAAATGTGTCTAGTTGGTGATTTCGGATTCGAAAAGTTTGAACTTTCCATAGGATGTAAGTCAGCATTTGTCTCCAGACATCTCCAGACATTCTTATAGACTACTACTATGCAGCTCATCTTGATTCAGATTCTCGAATGTTCAGTGAGGGAGTTGGGTAAGGGAAATGGTTCTCAGTAAATGCATGGGTATTCGCTCTCTTTTTAAAATTTGTTTGCTCCTCCGAACTTATTTTTTTCTGATAGAACGCGGAGGGCTTTTTTTGTAAATCTCTGTTCATTTTGAAAGCTAAAGTCAAGGCGAGATTTTTACTACGTCGTAGTATAATTGTATAAAGTTGGGTTCCAAGCATCCTTTATAAAATCCTGTTTGCTACTGTTGAAAGTGCACCCAGTTCATAGAAGAGGATTGCGCATCTGGTGAGTTTCCGAGCAGCAGAGCAAAGGAAAAATCGGTAATATCAAGTTGCATGGTATTGATCAACATTTTTGGGAAGTGTGCCACTCATCCGTCTTGGTATTTTCCTGTATGATTGAAGGGTAGTTTAGCGGATCGTCTACCACGTCGGTGTCCTGCGAGAGACCAGGTGGCTTACAAGCACAATTAGGCGAGCCCCTTCCCACTCAATCAACAATTAATGGGTGAAAGTCAACCTACAGTCAACCTGAGCGTGGCTCAGTTCGTTGTGTTTATTTGTACGCTACATAAGACTGGCGAAAGGAGGAATCAATACGACATGAGAACAAAATTTCACAAAGTTTTGCGAGAATCGGTTTCCAGTACCCAGTTTTGGTTGTCATCTGCGAAATCTCTCGGAACATAATTAGAATGAAGTGTCTGTGAGTAACGAAAGCAATTTTCAAGAGCGGACGTAGCTAATATCAAACATGTCCGGTGGTGTAAAAGGAAATAGCCAGATTTTTCTACTTAAGGCTTCTCAAAGTTCGACAATATTACTTCCTAGAGGTAATATTGTCGAACTTTGAAAATCCAGAAATTGAAATTTGGCTCACTTCCACTTGTCGTTGAAGATTCTATTTTGGTTTGGATTTTGTGAAAATTGGCTTCAAAACATTCTTATTATGCTATTACATGTGAAGGGCTTTCAGCAGAAATATCGGATTTGAGCGCTCTGCTACAGTAGTCTCAAATGTATTAGCTTTTATTATTAAGTGAGATTTTGTGACTGACGTCAACGTCATGACGATTAGCCGAAGTATCGTATTACACGTTCTAGTGAAATGATTTTGTGCTCGATGAAAAGAAGTACCAGTTAATGGCTGGCTACAAAGAGCAATGAATTCTCAAAGCTGACTGATCCCTATGGCTTACGTATCGCATTAGGTTTCTTCTCAGGAATGGAGAGCGGTTCGAGTTCCTTATCGGGAGTGAGGAGCATTAGGCTTGAGCGGCATACTGTGCTGCGAGACAACCAACTAAGCCGACCAGGTTACGGCGTTCAGCGAGACATCTAACGGGGAAACGGTTCAGCTATGAACGGTTGGGATCTTGTGCTGTATGCCTTGTGCCTTAGGAGGTAAGCAAACCAGCCCGTTTGGCCCTTCTGCTGGATGCATTTGCTTATTCTGCGATTCTGTATAAGAGTCTCATAATCCCACTCAGGGAAAGTACGTGGGGAGTCGCTTCTAAGGTGGGAGTTCTTTATACGGTGTACAAAGGGCTGCCGTGCAACTGTGACAGTATGGTGTGCTTTAACAGTTGATTCATATATTCGCCCAATGTCTTCCACATATAAACAGGGAAGTGTCTTCCACCTGGGATTTAGAAGCGACTCCTCTCGTACTTTACCTGAGTGGGATTATGAGACCCTTGAACAGAATCGCAGAATAAGCGAATGCATAAAGTAGAAGGGCCAAACGGGCTGGTTTGCTTACCTCGTGCCTTGGCTCATACAAGGGTCTGCGAAGTCGAGACGGTGTCCAAGAGAGCGTCTTCAGTCCTTCGTACAATCTTAGAAGGGCAGATAAACTGGTAAAAGGCTTCGCTGGTTGGATGGCTACCATTTGCTAGGAGCAATAAGTTATACCTGTTCTCTGACCTTTTATATCCCGCCGTTTGGAAGCTATGGGAATTTTTGTACTTGAACTTCAGTCACAGTTATAGGCGGAATAGTTGAGGGAGTACGAGGAATCCTTTTGGTGACGTAAGCTGTCGCCACTATGAGCGCTACATCGGTGTCGTACCCGTCTTTCGAGCGTACCGCTCGGACATCTGGAAAGCATTCATCTGTGTGAGCTGCAAGGTACAAAGTTTAGAAGTAAAATTTTTAAGGCGAATAGTAGGATATAATTGATAAAAATGCAGACTAGAGACTTCTTTCCAGATGAGTTCACTCCTTAGAAGCAGTTGAAGATATCCAAGACATTTTTTGAAATAAATTAATTCTCGCGTAAAGTACGACTATACAAGCCTGGAATGTAGTAGGCTCATCTTGCCTTAATATATGTGTAAAATGTAAGGGATTCTGACATGATTCACCTATTTATGCGTGAAAAAGGTTCCATGAGCGTGGTTTTCAAATGAATCATCATATTGCATCTAATGAACAACCGATGGGAGTGAGCATCATGTTTTTGAGAACATTTTACTCGTGAATTTCTAAATAGGCTTTAACGGATTCTTTCCCAAAAAAGGTTTTCGTCCGTCCCTTTAAACTTCTCAACTCTTCCGAATTACTTTATATTGTTTCGATATGATTTGAGAAACGGAATCTTTAGTTTTACAGTTTGACGTCGCATTTTCGCCATAGAGCTCACAGTGATATAATTTCCCGTTATTGATTCAAAGTTAGAGATGAAACTTTATTGATATTTTATTTTTGAATAAGTCCAGCTCAATCTTCTGTCTGGGATTCTTTGGGGAAGAATAGCGTAGGCGTTTGTTGTTTTTGTCCGGTGATCAAGGAGAACAGCGTTTGAGCAACTATATCATATGAATTGTTCCCAAGAGTGACGTTTCCTATACCATAAAGGGACTTGATGACGTTGTTAGAACCTTCAGTTGATGATGGACTTCCACATATGTGGAATGACTTCTTACTTAACACTTGGGAATCTTTTTTTTTACTGAATTAGTCTTTTCTTCGATTTTTCCTAACATCTGCTAATTCTTAGACTCGATAGGAATATTATGGAAACAGCCTACTCCCTTGAAGTAATAGTTTTGTAATAGTAGGCGCTGGCCTCGAATCGAAATAGGCCCTGACGCTGTGTGAATTGGTTTCGCCATCTTTTGACGTCTGCAAAATGTCTGCAACGATCGTTGTATCCGTGCCGTCCGCCACCAGCTCGGCCAGTCATTAGACATTTTCTGACGCCATTCGACCCGCCAACAACGCAGCCGCACTTTGCAGATTTCTCAGACCAAATTTATGATAGCGAAAAAAGAACCAAAGTGTGATAGCAGTCTGCAAAGAATTGGTCTGGGTTAATGTAATGACTCTTTGTAGGAAAAAAGGCTAGAGTTCCTTTTCTGCGAGCAGTGCAATAATTCTTCCTTTTGATCGATTCTAATTCGTTTTTTTGAATGGGGGTGGCGCGTTCTACAGGGACTGATTCCATTTCTCAGCCTTCAAAATAATCTCGTCTTTTATGTCTTATCTATTTTGAAGGTTTTACCACCGGTGTGATCTGCGCATCCGCCTGAGTTTCACTGCTTCATCGTGATTTTATGATTTATCGAAATGTATTTTCTACTTTTATATCAGTTTTTCGGTCTTGTGTTACTGCGAAATACAACAAAAAATCTTGAGCATGATAAGGCTATGAAATATAGGTCGATGGATTTAGGATTGCATTAATCATGAACTGCTGCAGTACATTTCATTCACACCTGTATTACCTGTCGTCCCATCGATCATCAGTTTGCTCTGGAGGCGTCAGTAACGTCTTCAATTGTCCCTGTCACTAGGCAGTACAGTCCAGTGAACCTACTCGCTCGAGGACACAAAGCCTAACCAGCATCCCTTTCACTCAGAGTTTTCAAGAGAGTCTGACCGTTGAGCTGTCGGCCGTCCAGGTGGTCCTTCGACGTCCCGGAATAGAGTATTTCGTTGACCGCACTTCAATCGTTTCATTTTAATCACTTCATTATACTCTTCGGTGTGGAACTATCTAGCAAGAGCCCATAGGAAGACAGTCGAATAGCTGGTATGCGAATGGGTCGGAATTTTGCTCTATTTTTTTCCTTCACGACATTTTCTTATTGGGGAATGTGAATTAACTTGGTTGATGCTCCCTTCAGCGTACTATGGTAAGAGGTTGATGAGCTCGTATCATGAAATTTGGTGTTGGCAAAAAAGAAAATCTTTTGTGTCGTAATACTTTGAAGGATTTGTGAGGAAAAAACTGATAAACAACGGCCGATGACATTCTAATATCTTTTATTCAGTCCCGCCAATTCAAATATTGGGATTAACTGAACTTTGGTCTTTCGAGGGTGGTGCTTTTTGAAGGTCTGGCTGATTGTTTTGGCGCTACGCCATCAATTGCAGCTGACACTAGGGATATACTCCTACTGCGAAAGCGTCGACGTTGTCAAATATTAGTTCCAATATTACCTTTTAATTATTCCGGTCTACCTTTTCAAGTTGGTCGTTCTGATGCGCTCAGAAGCTGCAAGTAATTTGAGCGTTTTTTAATGATATTTTTGTGTATCATTTCTGAATGACAGCAGAATTTCTCAGGAATTGTTTTCTGAGGAGTGCTGAGGTGAAATTTGGAATGGAGCAAATTTTAAATACATCAAGAATAGGTTTAAAAGATGATATGAAGCCATGCTTTTAACAAAGATTAGAACTCAGTTGCGACCATACTATTTCCCTTTGTCGTATTGTTGGGAATTACCCACCAGTTCAAGATCGACTGCTTTTATGGCCCAAAAAAATCCGCCCATTGCTTTGAAATTGCATGATCGATGTTTACCTCATTCATTTTCTTCTTTGAATGGAGCAGGTCATGCTATGGTCAACTATGAACCAGAGGAAAAACTAGAGGCGGCCTTAGTCGCGAACCGACAGTCTCAGAGCGGAGAAGGGTCCCACTTATCCGATTATTTGAGGTCGCAGACAGGGCGTGTTTCAGCGAAGGCCAACGCAAACCACAGCAGCTTCAGTAGTTGAGACTGTTCTTGCCTCGGCCTGGATACCGTAGCGATTATACTGGGAGTTAAATGTGCGCTTTTCGGAGGTTCTTTGAAAGGCGATACTGCTTATTTGTTCTCTAGCTTTTCCAAAATTTTATTCTTCTACTCGACGCAATCGTTAAACATCCGGTTTTATTTGCAAGTTTTCGAGCCAGCAACCAGGTCCAAAAGTGTCATCTAGCATTTATTTTTACATTGACTTTTGAACTTTTATGACTTTGGCTCTTGGCGGGGTGAGGCTCCATAGGTATCACTATGAAGTGGTTGCGTTAGACAGCTGCCGCCAGACTATGTGGGCGATGTGATCATCACCACGATGAATCACTGATCATCTGTCGGTAAGCCATGTCTCTAGATCTCGTAACAGGCGACAGCCGGTCGGCAGTTTGTTTTTTCGTCCTCAACAGATCACATGCCTATGTTGTGTACCCCGCCCAGTTCTCGTGTACCCCTGTACCGTTCACTAATGATACTCACCCAATCACTTTGGCTAAGTTTCCACTGATTTTTCCACTTTAGTCTTTCCATCTGCTTTCCGGCGTTTTCGCTGCTGCCAGCGAAAATCGCACATCAAACGTTTCCGGTGGTTTACCAGGGTACGTGCAGTTCACGTGCAATTGAACAGCCGTTGATGGATGGCTAGAAACCTTTTTCTGAATTTCTGAAAGGAGACTATTCTCCGGAGGCGGGGACGTGGCCGATTCAGGGAGCGGATGGCATGTGTCTAAATGGGAAAACGAAGGATAACTAACTCGTTCTAGTCATTTTTATCCCTTCTGCTGAGCACGCAAGCAGGGGTCTCTACCCTACTCTACCGTCTTCGTTCGAACCTCCGAATGAATTTTTTATGTGGGGGCGTTGAGCGCGATAACAAAGATCAGGCTTGTCTGGGAATTTTGCTTGCCAGACCTACAAGATTGGAAGGGACTGGCCTGGGTGAATTCATTTCCGAGCTGTGGCAGATACTCCATCGGCGGTTCCGCTTATATTTCGCTTTGGTTTTTTTGGTTAAGGGGGGAGGGGAATGTGCACTTTTAAGAGCTAAATTTTGTAATTAATTAAATCAGCTTACATGCTCCAAGCTGTTTATTCGTGTGCCTTGGTACCCTGCAAGGGTAAACAAGCACTGTTTATCACGTGGTACTTCACTAATGATGAAGTTCTCTTGGGAAACAAGGGAGGGGCGGTGTAGTTGCATCATCTTTCCTGTTTTCGAGCTTCACGGAGGTTTCATTTCGTGATGAGTCGAAGAGCAGCATGTGTTTAGCGGAGTTAAATTCATAATGCGATCTTAACAACAGTAGATTTGTTTCTGAGCTGAGCCTCTTAATTTTATAAAAAAATCCGTCATGTTGACACTAGCGCTACCGCTCATGCGGTCCGATTATCTAATCCTGTTCCGGTCAACCTAAACTCACCCCTCCGACTCTCTTTGACTCTTCATCTCTCCGACATTTGTTGACATCAGACTTGTCTGGGGCTGTAGAAATTTTGATTTTTGACTAGAAGTGCAAGGGTAAATTAAGTAGTGCCCGTTGTTTGGTGCTGACATTCTAAATTCAATCGTTTATGTTGTCTATGTTTTTGCTCGTTTCTTGGCTCCTGTGGGGAATCGCAAGGCGGAGAGAGCGAAACTGTATCATTTAAAGAACAAGCAGTGCGCCACTACAAAATCTCTAGTTTGAGCTGTTTGTTTTACAAATTTGCAGGTTTCTCAGCAGGTTTGATTCAGAATCAAAAGCTCTCAGTGCACCGTTAATCAGATTACTATCCCCAAAGTCTGGAGGGAAAAATTTTATCTATATGTTTTACTATTTTGACGTTTTTGGCATAATCGTTTCCATAGAACATATTTACATTTTGTTCCAAAAAAAAGCTATGTAGTAGAGGTTGGAAGGAGGTCTTTTAATTTTGCCAGTTTCTGACAGTCACTTTATATTTAGCAGTATCTAACAGTAAGGTTGCTATTATGCAGCCGTATCTCGGAGTTTTTGTAAAGTGAGTTTTAATCAGGTTTCTAAGATGGCATGAATTTCTGCGAGCCACAGACAAGACATGAAACATTACTCAAATCTGCAGAATCGGGTAATATTGGAAGGAGAAGGATTAATTTTGAAAACAACAGCTTATACAGACGTCTCAAGTTGTTTTAGAGAAGAATGAGAGGATTTGAGTGGCAGGAGAATGAAAAAGGTCTGGAGGTTTGTGTGCTCGCATTCACATTCATTCATGTGCTCATTGTCTATCACACCGAGCTCTCGTGTGCTACCGTACCGCACTCTGATGTCATGTTATCAGTACCCTAGCTTGCACTTTGTTACTTTCATTTACATTCCGATCAGTAGGCTGAAGATCTGTGGTGGAGTGGGTACGAGAAGAAAGATCGGAAAGGTTTTTCGCCAGAATTCGTAGTTCTCTCGTCTCCGAGAATGAAATATTGAGCTTATGCTTATTTTATTGGAGTTATGCTTATTTTTTGGTTGTCCGAGCTCTGTACTGCCTCTCTTCTTGGTCTTCCCTGGGTTCTTTGATACTTTGTAAAGTTCGCCTTAATGTGAGGACCACCATTAGGTACCAGGCGGCTTCTTTTCAAGTTTGGAGCGAAGCCTGTGAATAGCAGCTGATGACCGGACGTTATACGCGAACATAAACTGTACGCCTCTTCCTTCTGCTGCTGTCCTGAAGGTGGCCCAGCCTGTTATATCGAACATATGTGGGCAGATCTTTGAACGAAAATAAGAAGAGAAAAGTTTCGACTTCCAGGGCTGCTTTTTGAGAATTTTCTGCTGGAATAGTTGGGTAGAATACAAATTTATGCAGTTTTTGAGAGTTTTCATCATTTTCGCCTATTTTGTAGGATCAAACCGTACTTGAGTTAATCGTGCTGTCGTTCATGGAACTAGTTCCGTGGTGTTAAAGTGAAATAGGAGGGCGAAAACGTCTACTGTCTTCCCAACCGTATACCTGACTAGTTATGTAACGAAAATTTTCGTATTGAAATGATTTCAAGACTTCGAATGAAAATTGTAAGTCTCAACGGCGAGAATCATAAAATTACTTCGCGCTTTGCTGGGGGGATAGCCTTCGTTCAGGTTCTTCTATTAGGAAAGTTGTTCTGGTGGGCTCTCAAATGTTGAACCCTTTACCGCTTTACTATATAGTATAGTTATACCGTCTCTGCACTCCGCACTTCCTATTGATTTCCGTTCGGATTAGCTGCATAAATCCTCCCATTTTGATGAATTCGAAGCCTTCAATTATTCTTTACGCTTGGTTTTGATAGATAGAAGTGTCAGGCAAGTAGTCAGTTCGACTACTAAGAATTGTTCGCTTCGCTGCTGTTGCAGCCCTTTGCGCTGTTGTTTCTCCGCAACGGCTAAAAACACGATCGAAGTTTCGTTGCCATAAATTAGTTGTTCGAACCCCGTTGAGTATCGACGTATTCCAGATGTGGCTGAAACCTATGCAAAGATCGGTGACTGCCTTGAACGTATGGCTCGAGTTGAACCAGACAAGCTGTTGGCCCGAACGGAGGTGCGAGCATCGGATGGAATGCACAAGTTGAAGAAGGTGAGCAAATAAATCAAGAATTATTGGCGCTAATGGGTTCTGGTCATGGTCGGTTATAGGTGGAATGTGTAGGAGAACTTGAAAGTCTAGAGGCATCTGTCAGGGAAAAAGGAAGGAAAAATAGAAAGTATCTGGAAGACGTGAGCAAATCGGCGTGCTTTTATGTATTTTTCTTCTGGGTTATTTTATTTACTAGTCATGATTTATGATAAAAAAATTATTTTATGATTTTAAAGGTAGTTTATGATATTACAAGACCAGTTTTAACTTTTGCAATCCTAAAAACGAACTGGTCTTATCGTATCAGTATCTTCAGAATCGTAAAAGAAATCCACGATATTTCGCAATCTATGGTCTGGCATCTCTCTTCAATTTTTTATTTAACGAATTTTTCAAATTTGATTTATATTCTCCAAAATTGCTGTACGTAATGAAGAACTATTCGTTCCGAAATTTGTCAGAGAAAATAGAGTATCACAATGAGGTATTTCCCTCTAGTGAATGCGGAGTAGGTGCCCTTAGAGCCAGTATTAAGTGGACTCGAAAAACAGCTTTTGCGGACAGCACTTGCGCTAAATATCCATTTTTGATTGCCACCCGACGAGCCCTTTCTTGAGACTATGGCTTCTCAAGTGCGATGTAGCTCGTGCTTATGTCGGGAGTGTCGTCATCGTTATCGCCCATCGTGTTACACAGGCACCAGCGTGCGCTTTGGGAATCCACCACCTATATTTCTTGCTGGGAGACCCACCCCGGGTGCGTAATTGTGCAAACTGACCGCAGCCGGAAGCTCATTCATTACCTTTTGCTTGTATTTTCTGGTGATTTTGGTAATTCATGATAATTGTTGATTTATTCCTAATTTTTTGTATTTATATTTTCCTTATCTTTCAATTTAACAAAGTGTGCTTGTATGATTGTAAATTTTCGAAATGGATCAATGATCAATCAAATAAAATCGACAAAACTATCTCCCAGTCGTAAAAAGAGGGGGGAAGTTTTTCTTTTTGAAGAAAGCCGATTTCCAGGTGGAAGCACGATCAGCAAATGATGAGGAATTGAAGCTGACTGACACGCTGACCTATTTCACAAGAGATACTCAAGCAGCTAAGGTTCGATAAAAAATTTGATTGAAGTTTGCTTTTTTTCATTCCTCTTTCTTTACTCGTTTTCTTTTTGGTACCTTTCCTCTTCGTCATTTCTTCGAGTTACAATGTTTCTGTCAAGCAAGTGAGACAGCTGAGTCTTCAAACCGGACGGAAGTGTTTACGTTGACATTTACTCTCATTCCTCGCTAGCATTAAGCGATGATCTTCCGTCATTGTTTCGATAGCAAATCTCTACCGTCATCGTCTATGACGTTCATCGATTGGGGTACTGCTGGGAAGGTATGATTGAGAGGGAACTAAATTATTTTTTTTCAACCGTGAGACTTTTTCAGTTGTTTGGACCTATTGACACGCTTGAGGGGAATAGCTGAAGCGCAATATCAGCTACGTTGATGATAGAAGTCATGGTATAGCTTAGCCGCCCCTTCTCGCTAATTCCCAGCGCTTTATTTCCGGTCTCCACCCATTACCACTAATTTTCCATTTAAATATCTTTGAGGGTTTCATTAAGTGCTTTATGATGTCATAATGAGTAGTGAGGAAGGTGATGTCATAGCTGTACTTTATAGTGATCATTTTATGAAATACGAGTTTTTGATGACGTTGTCCAGCAGTTTTCACTCGTAAGCCGCTTAAAGACTCGTGAAATATTCACTCTACGGAATACCCGCCCCTTTGCAAGTTACTTTGTAATGCAGGTTCTGGGCTTCAGATAAGTTTCTATTTCGTTTTTTTTTCTTACAAACATATCGAAAGGCGTGTACTTGCAACCATATGAACCCGCTGGCGGGCCACACCGCTATCGTGCCCCCGTAGTGTTTATATTATTTATCAAGTGTTCTTATAATTTCTTCATGTTTACAAGTATCAGCTGATAGAGAATTTTGAGGCATTGTGGTCCAAGAAACCTTCATATCCAACTACAGTTATAAGAGAAATTGAAAGTTAATGTGAGGACAATATGAAAGGCGCGGTCGCCAATTGGTTAAGGTCAATATCCCTTGTGTCAACAATTTATTCAACAATTGTCAATTTTATGTTCTCTAAGCAAATCTCTCACTAAAACATTCCGACACTTGGAGGGGTCGATAATTATCGGAACCAATTGAAGCTTTTGAAGAAAGTAACTTCTTTGTCATATTTCTGCGGGCCTTTGATAGAGAAAAATGGCTTCGTAGAGTTTTTCTTGTACAGCCAGTATACGGATTAATCACAATCTACAAGAAGGAGCCGGTCCAAAATAGCCTTCGTTCGCAGGATAACTAGAAATTGGCCCAATTCGCCTTTGCGAATATCTTTTCCGTTGAGATTCGCATCGTACTGAACAATATCTGGGAACGTTGGAAAAGTAAGAAACCAAAATTACTTGGATGTTCCAGCGTCGCGCGCAGTGCCGTTTTTCAGAAGAGTTTGCTACTGCTGTTCGGCTCCAGACAAATGAGTGTCTCAAGTATTTCAGGCGACGTTCCATCTGCGAAGGGTATACCGACCCTGTTGACAACGCATCCTTTACATATATCCAATGAAAAGGGCCTATATCAAGCTAAGTGCCTTATTGTTAGTTATTTGGGCTGAAGAGAGATGCGTTAAAATGTTTGCTGGATTGGAAGTAAGCGCTTCAGATTTGCGCAGTAGAGGTTGACTAGGGTATTGAGTTGAGTTGGGTTGGGTAGCCATTTGGAAGCATGATCTTATTCAAGTAATCTTACAATAACTGAAGTTCACATTGGGTAGACAATCTATTAATTGAAAACAAGCTGTAAGGTTCTTGTTAAAGTCTGCGTTATGTATTTCGAGGAAGATTCAAGAAGTATGTGGCCTTTGTTCATTCACTTTGTACAGCAACAGCAGTGTAGAGTGCCCTAAGGGGATAGCTTCTTCTTTCATTTTGCATTGGACTCGTTCGGGTTCACACCCTCTATCATGTATGTTAGCTATGGTTCCTGCTAATGTATTGGTCTCCTTAGAAAACTACGGGCTGTTTTCCAAGAATAGTTCAAATGCTTTTAGGATTACGGTTCACATCAACAAGAGTTTAGGCAGTGTGCTATATTTGCCTCGACTTACAAATTGCCAAGGTTGGATATAAAGGGTTTGCTCAGAGTTTAGTTTTCTTACGATCTCCTATCCCTACAAGTCTTCTGGTTAGCTTCCCCTCCCCTTATCCCCTCCCGTTTGTCCTCCAGGCCTTGTCCCATTTATCGTTCGTCTACGACCCATACATTTCATAGCACTCGTTTTTCTGCGGTACGTACTACCGCCTATACGATTTTATTGTCGTCTGAGCTATGGACAATATAATAATTCCAAACGAACTGAGCGGCCACCTGTGATCCAACACTTGCTGCAGATTGGTCTGGGATCGTTTGCACTTGTGGAGGAGTGCTATACACTCTTTGCATATCGGCTGTAAATGCGCTGCACGACGTTTTACGGGCAAAAAAATGATGCGAATCGATCGTAATGGCGTCTGGGATCGGTGGAGTTTCGAGACGATGTTGTTGGTCTATCTCATCTACGATTAATGGAATAATTACTCTTTCTAGTGTCACGAAACAGAATAGGGCTCAGGAATGTTTTGAAACAAACACCAAGGGAAGCATTTTGTAACCCTCCAAGTCTATCCTCGAGCCGAGTGGGTTCTAGCGACGGAAAAGAAGGACAGTGAGCGACGCTAGCGTCACTCACTGTCCTTCTTTTCGAAGCTCTGTTTCTTCTTCTTGATGTCATCCGTGATGTGATTAAATTGGAAATGGCTTCCCTCCCAGCTCGCTTTTCCTAGAGCAGGTGTTCTCTTTCTTAGATCCAGCTTAGTCCCTGATACTTTCACAATCGCGTATCCCTGGATACTGGCTTAGGACACATTTCGCTCCATTTTGTCGAGAAAAGTGGTTTTTCTTCGGCTTATATTGAAGTTTATGAGGAAGGCAAGTGAAAATTGCTAGCAGGAAATTTCCTATCACGTCCCTATCAAGTGGAATAAGCTGACAATCAGTTTTCAATTGCTCATGGTCTCATTTATGGGCATTCTCGTCCTTACTTTCATCGGGTTTCTTCTCTTTCAGTCATATTTTATGATATTTTCGTACTTAAACGTCGGTTTCATCTTTCTTCGTGTCTTCTTACTGAAATTACGTGGTCCAAACAGATGAGTCGAATTGGCAATAGAACATGCATGTGTAGCCCATAAGAGCTACTCCAGTGCCTACGACCTGAGATTCTGTTCTTTTCTGGGGATAGTAGGAGCTGGAGCTGCATGCTCGTGCTCACAACAGTGAGCGAACAACCTCCGTGTTCGTTTATGCATGGAATCTTGCTTCCACTAGAGGCGATTTGACTGATTACAGTCGTTTACATCAGCTATTGTAGTAGCTTTCACGTCTGCATTTCGTATTAATATCACCAATTTGAATGTAATTTATGGGCTGTGAAAAATCGGTGCCAATCGGGAAATGTCTACGACAAATAGGTTTCCCTGGTGGAAAGGTGGCTTCATGATGGAGAACGGGGACCCGTATTCATTGCGGGTTTTTCCTTTTTACTTCAGAGAGACTTTGATTAGGTCGGTATCTTACAAATGACCAGATTTGCCGATTACAATGCGCACCAGTTCTAAATACTCAAACTTTTAAGAGTTGGGGCCTTGACCCGGCTACCATGATCCTGTGCCCGACCGATATATCCTTGAGTCACTTAAGGTTATTTTGGGGATCTTAGATGTACATACCTTGTATCAACTACAAGCCAATTATGTAATTTTTAAGTGTGTTGGATGTGCTGACTAGTACTTTTCAATACTCTCCTTACGATTTCATATTTGTCACATTTTTTATTCTGTCGTGCGAGTTGTCTGAATATTACCACTGGGTTAGTCATCATCATAGGGAAGAAGGGGAGTGGTTGCTGTGAAGGGCTTCTCATTTCAGGGGCAATAGAAATTGCCACTGGAAGAGCTATTCGTTTACGGCTGTTCCTGCCCCGAGGGGGATCTATGTCTCGTTCGTTGATGTTTTCGGTTCGTAGCTGAAGCGGACATGTTCGTCTTTGTGTTCGTTCACTGTACGAATTTTGAGTTATATTAGTTTCCGAACTTCTTCGAACTTCGATTCTTCTTTCTTCGTTTCTCTCTTTCTTCGTTTCTTAATCCCGCATCGTCAATGCTGATCGAAAGGGCTTCCTCGTATTGCCTTAGGATTTGGAATTATTCTCTGGTGCCTCAAAAAGAGAATGAGGGAGGGGCCCATAGAGATGGCTGGAGGTGAAAATTATCCAGTATTCATATATTCTATGGAACTAGCACTTGTTTATGATTTTGATAGCTCTTTCAACTCCTTAAAGGGTTTTGACACTGGGGTGAATGCTCAATTTTGATGCCCAATGTAAATTATGAAACGAACAGCGGCTGAGGGAGAAGGGTGGGGGTCTCGTAGGAGGCGATAAGTTTGATGTCATATAGGGCGCTGTCCGGACAAGGAACGGTCTGGAAAAGGACTCGGCTCAAAGAAGGGCGTCGTCGACGTTAGTGGATGAGTTTCAAGGTGTTGTAGAGCTGCACCACTCACAATAGAGCACACAATGATGGCAATTCAATGGCGAACGTGGAAGACGATTCTTGGCATTTTGGCTTACTGGCCTCTTTATGCAACTGCAACGATTAGGGTCTCGTTCAAATACCCCTCCCATGCCATTCCTGTCAGGATAATCCCGAGCAATTCCTTATTATCGACACTTAAGAATCCCTCGAATTTCGCGAGTTTTGCAACTTTGCTACCTTTCCACGCGACGCGACAATTCTCCACCAAACCTCTATTTATCTTTAGAAGGATGCCTCAAACCTGCCCTCAACTCTGTATTTGACTAAGGTGGTGGGTTGAGCGCTGCCCTTCAAGGGTTCATAGGTATGCGATTAAAAGTTCTGCGAAGGATTCTTAGAGGATGAGAAAAAAGTAGACGATCAGCAGCAATTCCAATGAATTTCCAATTAGCTTGAAACGAAGCCATTCCGTCACTGCGCGTCATATACCCTAAAAAAGCATAATCCAATTAATATTGGGAATTGAGCACGGGGACTCGTGGAGGGACTCGTTCAAGCGAATATGTAGGCAGGCTATTCCTCAAAATATTCGTTCTTATGGGAGCAGTAGTTCAAGTGATGTGATTGCAAGGCTGCCCATGAGATGCCCTTTTCGGGAACATTCTTTGCACTATTGCATCATTTGGTCTTTTCCATCTTTTAGTCTTCAGGATTTGCTCGGTTTCATTTTTCGCTTTTGGTCGCTTCGAGGGAATTCCTCAAGGGTAGTTTTTATGATAATCTAAGCTCAGGAGATGATATGATGGTTTTCGTCCTGTAGAAGCGACGACATGATTACAACTCAAGGCTCTGAGTACGTAGATTGAGCTTTTTGACTATTCAATAAAACATTTTTGATTAAAAAGCAATTTTATATGCGAATGTAGGGTTTAGTAAAAAAGTAAGTTCAAGCTCCTATCCGTCGTAAAAGTGACTAAGGCAATGAAGCGCAAAGAGCTGAGGTTGTTGAAAATTTTTGTCAATTTGGAGGCTTGTCGAGGCCCTGTTTAGCTTCTATTTTCAGTTGGGTGAGAAAATATAGTTGACATAGTGGACGGGGGACCTTCCCACCTCTTGAAAGTCGACGACGCTCGACGGGGGTGCTCTTTCTTGGTCAGGGCCACTCCCCTATATAAAGACGTTTCTCGCGAACGAGAGACTCCTATCCTTCCTTCACTTCTATCTTTTCCATCTTTGGGCTGATTTCGATACTGTAGATCTGACCTATAGCGGGTCTCGTCTTTCTGCGGATTCATCTAGAACATCAGCAAAAGACAATTCCGTCAGATTCGATCCTCCCTTCCAGTTGATTATTTTTAGAAATTTATCATCGTTTCTCGGACCACTTGCAATTGATGGAGTTGACCCACCAACAGAGAAATGAGACCCTCGTCGTTGAATTCGTCGTGCATACTCCCATAGGCCCATACCGCCGCATCCACTCGATTGGAACAAGTCGTTGCACAGCCCATTACGTCAGTCGCCCCCGCTTCCAAATATAAGCCGAGTGCGTGGGTGCGTAATTCAACGAAGTCGATTGGCTCGAAGTTTGGAAAGTACTTACGCGTACTTACTTTTATACTCTTCAAATCGAGAAAGGCGATGTATTGGTGAAGTTAGCTGATCAACACGAAAAGAATGATTTCTTTTAGTTCATATGATTGGAAAATGTCTTTTGGATCATCGGGATACTCAAGTCCCTCTTCCCGATTAAATCTTTCAAAACAATTGTAAAATTTTCTTGCAACTTTCATGCGTTCTGTTCAAATCATAGCGCTTTTATGCTTGACCTCATTTTCAAAGTGCTATCAATGTTGTCATTGGCAAGTGGTAATAGAGGATCTGAAAGAGCGTCGTCGATGACTGCAGCCTGGTGGCATTGGAAAACGGAGCAGGCATGAAGGAGAGAGATGGTGTGAGAGAGGCGATTTGCCGAAGTGCATTTCCGTTTTTTGAACTTGCGCTATTGAGCAGAATTGCATTTGTCTTGCAGTGGCGAACAACCGTATCCCAGTCGCTGCCGGTCGATACAGAGGTCTTCATATTTTACCATAATTGTTTTTGATATTGTAAACTTGTTCCAGCATTTAAAATGGGCGGTGTCAGTGAAAGAATCCAGAGAAAACAAGGCAAGATCATTATCGGAGTTTTACCGCCTACTGATTCAGCAGGGAGAGGAGTGCGTTTCCTAATTTTCAGGACCTTGCCTTTTTTTCATAATTTCCCATTCGATTATTACGGTTCCAGCTGGTGTTAAATTTCTATAGAGATTTTTTGGAAGTAGTTCAAATCATGGTGATTAAGGCTAGCCTCCCACCATCGCTGCCTAAGCAATCCCTCATCCCTTGTATGCATGTGCTATGCTCTGTCCTACCCGGGTGTTTCACCCATGTGCTGTTTAAGTCAGAGTTGGGTAAGTAATCGAGATTGGAGGAGGGATGGAAGGGCGTGACTTGAGCTTCTTCCTCTGGCCAAGAGGGTGTCGTGGGGAAGAGCAGGAAGTCATCTCACCGCGGCTAACTGGTATATCTGGATCATCTTCGATATCACTTCATTATTAGCTTGTTCTGGAACATTACTGTCCCTACTTCTCAGATGACACCCACCAAGCTACGCTCCTTGGCACTTGTTTGATCCCTTTTTCCTGACGAATGCTCAGCGTCACTTATAAGACGGATCGGTCCTTCTCATTTGAGAAGAGAGCATCTCTCCAGAATGACTACACTCGATCGCTTGGGGTGCATTTCTAAGGCATAAATTGATTTTAAAAAACTACCCGCTTCAATGCCCCCGTTCGTGAAGTAGTCAGAGAGAAAAGAAGGAAACCATTGCGAGAGACTTCATTTGTTTTTTCAGCATACAGTTTTTGTCTCTAGAAAATCACTGGATGGCACTTCGTGGGTCTAACACTTCTTGAAGTTGACTTTCCGAGTTTCCAGCCGTTTCAAAGAGCTGTTGTGTTATGTGCTTGTTTCACAGAGCAACTTTCTGTAGCTGATGCAGTATTTAACTCATTACAATGGCATTTTTAATTGTTCAAATTGAAGATTTGAAAAGCAAAATATTTGCTCAGATTGCGTAGCCTCTATCCATAAGATATATATGCCCCAGAGAAAAAAGTGCTCTCAGTTTCAGTTCTCCATAAATAGCAGAGTTTCCATCGATTTTCATTAGCTGAGAAGGAAATGAGATTCCAATACGAAAGAAGGTCCCAGTCAGAGCCATCGCCATCGGCGTAATGGTAGTCTAATGAAAAGGAGTTGTATGCTTGTTTTTGTTCAGTTTATTTTTAGTAAGCTTGAACTTTTGAGAAAAAATGTAACGAATTACCTCAGTTCCTTCTAGAGCTTGGGCTTTCAAATTAGAAGGTCGATTCCGTGAAGTTTCTTTTCCTCTCTAAGTTAAGCTAGGGCAGGTTGGAAAAAAAGGGTGAAGAGGCTTTATCTTTTTTCGAATTCTTCTGGAACTTTTGAAATTTCGGATTTTTTAGAAGTATTTTTGTCATTTTTTTACTTGGCTCTTTGTAAAATATGTTTTGGTCATTTTATTTTGTTTCTATAACGTAGTGATATACAGTCTCTTAATATGCTTCTGTCACATATTTAGTTAAAATAACGGCGTAGTACCAAACAAAGTAACGATCTCTTTCACAACGGTGACGATTTGAAGATTAGCCGAATAGAATAGTCTTATATGAAGTCTTTTGGCGTTAATCCAGCCAATCCCGTCTGAGAGAAGCGCCCCCGCACTCGACTTCCATGCAGAATCATAGTGGCGTAATGAATGCGTATGTGGCCTATACAATGACTTGCGGTGGCCCGCCGATATACAAGTCAGTGCTTTTATCCTCCCAGACGAGTCTGTTAGTCGACCACGGAAGGATGGAAGGCTTGGTTTGCCTAGGCGGACATCGGTCCGAGATTGGAACCCGTATGATAGTGCGACACTCGCCACTACATCCTCTGCCTAAATTGAAAATATGTAAGGAATGAAGCTGGGGAATAAGGTAAAGACTTTTTCGTGTCTTTGTTTGAGTTAGTGGGAGTCAGACTCGCCTGGGAGGATATAGCACAGAATTGCACACGGGCTGGGTACCGATGTCATTGGTCATTGCATAGACCACATACGCACGCACTCAATACCAATCTGCTATTCTGACTGAAGTCGAATGCGAGGCGCATTCCTCAGAACGGGAGAAATGAAGCCGGAGCTTTTTATACTTCATCCTTAGGCTAGGGTAGAGACCTTACATTTGCGAAATGTCCTTGAATCAGTTTTGGCGATCTTGATATAGGTTCTGAGAAAAGTATTTATAGAGTGAAAAAAGCGAAAAAGTAGGAGAAAACGGCTAGAACACGTTAGAGCAGTTTTCATCACATGTCTTCCTTTTCACGACACTTCCTTTACTAATTTGTACTTGTTTAATTTCTTCATTTTATAGTACACTTAGACCTAATTTCTTGATTCTGATAGTTTAATTAGCCCTCTGCTTACCTTAGTTACCTTTCTGCTCTGCTTTGAAGGTCTCAGAAAGATAAGTCCGGGGTCAGTCACCCGTTTGTATGGTCTAGAAGGTAATGAAAGGATGTGGTTGGGAGTGAATTGCCATTCAATCTCGCTTGACACCTTTTTCCCTTCACTAGTACATGAATGGCATATTGATATGTGTTGCGACACGATAGAAACGCCTAGGCATCGCCAATGCCGTCAGTATCACTCCAACGGGGAGACTTTTCATGGACTGAGAAGGAAGAACATGTTGCTGTTCCGCATTCCACACAATGACGCAGTTTTCTAGCGTTCTTCGCATTAGAAAGGGCTATGCATGATCGATGTACCATTTTCTTTCGCAGAACGGCCCATGCTGCGCAAATGGAGCAAGCCAGTGAGCCCTTTGGCCTCCCAAAAACGATTTTTAGAAGAAAATGCAAGATTGATTGGTGTAACTGGAGTTGGATGCAGAGAACGTTTGGTTGACGATGTACGTCATTGCGGAAAAAGGCGAAAGGAATGACAGCAAAGTGAGCTCAGTAGGGTTTGATGGAACAGCTTGCACGAGCTCTGAGTAAAAAGCTTTCTTGGCTCTTCTTGTGACAGGATCATCTTCTTGAGGAAGATTGCCAACGTCCCAATTGAGAAGTTTTGACGTTGACGTATCTTTCGGACTGTGCTTGGTTACTTTGAATTCTAAATTCGTATTTCCAAACGATATGTGTGAAAATCCTCTTATGGAAATTGGTCGACGCAGAGAGCTTTGTTAATCAAATGATGGCCCCCGTCCTGTCTGTCAGTTCATTGATTGATCCCGTTAAAGTTCCAGAGAAAAGTTCGAAGTCATTTTATGGCTCCGGTATAATCAGCACACATAACGTGTAGTATAAAAGAAAGAAAATAGCATAGGAAGTAAGCTCGAATTAGTCTCCTGCCGATAAAAAAATCCCTTAAGAAGAAAGTCGTAGAAGGTGACGGTTTCAGTTGTCAATGCCAGAGTTCACTGGATTTCAAAATCTCCTGAATCACTTTTATTTGTACAGGCTACATTGTCAGACTGGAATTTTAATAATTCGGGGACATACATTAGGGCAGTCCGGTTTCTGGCAGTGAGAGTAGCTGATCGTGGATAGTCGCCGTTCCCATGTATGGTCATCCTCCTCCTCTCCAATGATTTCCATAAAGTGATCCACGATTTGCTGTTTCTCCAAGGCTAACTTCAATCTTGCTCAATCTTGTGTTCAAGTCAACCGAGCACACTTGAACTCTAGGCTGAGCAAGATTCAAGCAAGTCCTGGAGGAGCAATTCCTTTCGTTGTTTCGTGGCTGTATTTGAAAGCCGAGGAAGTATTGACCAGGAGGGCGGGACCGCTGAGGTCATCGTGCACACTTTCCATTGGTGAAAACCTTCCATTTAACAGGAAACACATCAATTAGGGGTTGCGTAGCAGGGCCCGCCCATTTAAGTTCAGTACTTCCATTTCCCTTCCCCACCCTTTCCACTGTTTGGAACTTCATCGCCTGAAGGGTCGACTCTGGTTTTCGCTCCCGTATCACCTCAATGTTTGCTTACGAGTGTATGGCCCCTGCCTATCGGGAATCATATATTCTTTTCAGCAAATGAACTAATGATTGAAAGTGGGAGCGAACACTCGGACCTAATGTTTCGTTATTAGGGAGAAAATAGTGGGAGAATCGACTTCCGATCAAGTCAATACCTTTTCGTTTTGAATTTTTATTTCATTCTTTTTCTGCCTTGTTTTAATCATAATCTAATTTTTTTTCTGTTTTTTATTTTTAGCTCTTTCCCTCGACTGATGCTATATCTTCAGCTCACGGTGATTTTTGTTCTGAGAAATCATTCCAAGTAAATAATATTCTCCTTCTCAACCTTGGTTCTCGATAACGCTTCGGTTTCCAGTCCGAGATCATATTACTCTTTTTTCGTCCTTCTATTAGGAACTCCTTGAGTGCACACATAACTCAATACTAGTCTCACCTGAAAAACAAGTAGCACGCCAAAAAGCACGAAAGGGGCTCATACGAAGAACGGAAGTAAGCCGAGTAAAGAACGAAAGCGAGCCGGGTAAAGAGATGGACTTTTAATGCGATTAGCTTTTTCATATTGATTCCCTCTCTACCAGTATTTTTCATTATTTCGCGACATCCTGTTTTCTTCGTTACATTACTTCTGTCATTCGAACGATACTTTGCTCAGGTTCTCCGTTGCCTTGTTTGATGCCGTTGGCTCATAAAACCCAGCCGTTACAGTCTCATAGTAGTCATAGTCGCCAAAAAGTGAAGTTTTAAGCTGGCAATATGAATCGTTCTTATCGTTCTTAATTTTTGCCTCAACAAAGAAACGAACTGGCGTCTGAGTTCTTCATCAGGTCACAAACTGGCTTGCGGGGCCCCTGTGCAAGATTTGCGGATCCCAATGTACAAGTCGCTACTCTTAGGGCCATGCTAGTGGTAGCGGTGCAACTTGACAGATCGCGTTCTATGGGAATATTTGCCGAGTGATACCCGACTTTTGTGAAACCGTGATCACCTAATCCATAATGGGGCGTCCTTTTCCTCAATTTCGGAGTCTCATGATTCGTTCTTTGCACCTGTTTCATTGACTTCTGCTGGTTAAAACTTTCATATTTCTCAGAAACTCCCATCTATCTCTGTCTATACGTACAAAATATAAAGTCGAGTCAAGTTATCCTCTAACGTAGGCAAGGGGTCAAATCCCAGACTAGAACTAGCCCTTTTTGATCCATAATGGGAGGGTGAAGCATTATTCTTCACAGCGATCGGCTCCAACAAGTCATTAAATCGGTCAAGCACCCATTTCAAAAGGTCAAGTACCCATTCAGGTGCCCATTCCGAAAGTTTTGTTCTGTTATGATAGAAAACAGAAAGCGTGGGCAATCCCAAAGTAGGATTGGCGAACGCTGTCAGCTCTATCCTCTTAGCTATTATCCTCAGTGACGTATCGGATCGTAGCTGGACTACTTCGAACCTGGAAGTTTTACGCGCACACGATTTCATGTTTTAGCTATTCTGGCCGAGTTCTTTTTCTTCCGACATGTCTTCTGAAATTGAGAACTGTCAGCCTCCCAGAAATTTTCCTCGTCTCACTTCCAAATCTAACAGAAATCGGTTTCGCGTGGCTGATAAAGCGTGTCGTCGGGACGGTAGGATTAGAGGGTGACTTGAACGTTTTAAACGTTTCATGAACGTTTTTCTTGTTTTCAGACGGCTTTCAGTTAGTCACATTTCAGTCGAAGCTTTTCTACAATTTTTGATTTCTTTCTGATAGTACGACTAAAAGTTTAATATGTTAATCTCTGGTAGCCAAAGCGCCGCGTAATGGACTCCAGTGTTTGAGACTGCAGTGAGGGTTGGGAGGGAGCGCATTGGAAAAGATTGTTTCTAGTAAATCCCCTGTCACTTGCTGATTGTCTCCTTGACGAAGAGTGCTCATCCATTACCTTCACTTTCTGAATTTCTGCAGGCTCCGTAACATAGCCTGAAATTTGATGCCTTCAGTTTCTTGCAGCTAATTTGCACAGCAGCTTTGGATCGTGGATGGGGAGCCAGAAGTTCAAGATGAGTTCAGTCTTCTAAAGACAAGGAACTAATCTATGATATGACGGCTCGTCTTCCGCTGGGAACTCTGAAGTTTTCCCAAGTCGTCTGCTTTTCTTCCGGATGGGTAATAGATAGGTTGGTCACCATCTTGTAGGGATGAACGGGTAAGAACCATTCCGATTTTTCTTAAGGCCACCGAAATTCCCTGAGTACCCCTAAGGCGGGAGCTCACTTTCAGCAAGAACATCATTATTATTGCTTTCGAAATAACCAGTACGAATACTGAGTCATGTCGTTCAACGGCGTTCTCTTTACCGAGTAGAGGGCCATATATGCTGAATTGCTAACGTAACAGTGTTCTGTTTGGCGAGGGAATCGAAGTTGTTATAAATATATAAGCGGAAATTGTCAAATTGCCGCTTTATTCTATCGGTTTGTTATTCTTCTTCGATTGACAGTTCGGTTTTTCAATTGTTAGTTGCTAACTGACGGTCTCCCGATATTAGCGCTGTCACCCCCCCCCCCCCCCCCCACTTCGATAATGATGGGCGGAAGTGGTTAAGTTCTAGTCTTCACTGCGCCGATCCCGAACCGTGTTTCTAAATAAGAATATCATAGGTTTTCCAGGAACAGGATGACTTCAATGCCCATAATCTGTGCAGACAAACTGGTTTCCAAACTGTGCCTCTGAAGGTCTCATTTGCTGTCATCTAGACGTATTTCTCATCGGTAATAGAGCCACTAATGGTTTTAAAGTGCATCTAAGAGGATTCACATGCATTAGGGAGCTGAATCCATGTTGTTGGGATAGAAATCGTTGCGAACCTGTATGAAGTTGATAAGCCTGGCCAGCAAAGTTTGTCCATTCATTGATTTATTGATTACCGCTTTGAATGAGACATCGAACTGCAGCTTTTATGTTGGATTGTCTATGTGTTAGAACTATCGCAGGCCATAGGCTCAATTGATGCAAAGAGAAAAATAAATGCGAAGAAAAGTTGTTTTCATATCGATTTCTCTATTGAAGATTCCGTGGTGATGACGGAGGGCTCATCCTTTTTGTCTCATGAACGGGAATGGGATTGAAATGGGCATATGGTGCGTATTCGCTAGGCTATATACGCATCAGTGAGTTCGCAAAAAGCACCTTTCCGAGGAGCGAGTTCTGGGGGGTCGGTTTTCGAAATCTTCTAGAAGGGAGAAGCTAATAAACGGTAATTCCATCATCACCGTATTAATTGGCCAACTATTCGGTGTTGGTTCGCCTGCAAGAAGCTTTTTTTGCAGGGGATCTTTAGTGGACCGTGGAGTCGACGAAGAACCCGGCTTGACGGCACACAGTGTGCGACATCGGGATAGTCATGCGGTTATTTCTCTACTGTTCCATCCACCTTGGCAGCTTCTTTATTTGGTCATCAGTTTCAGCGAAGTTGGCCTACAAAGACTGTTCTAACCCACTTTATTAGATCGCCATCCAAAAACTGGTTTTCTTCAGCAGCTCCTACCCATTGCTCCATTAATTTTAATGTTTAGATAGGGTATATAGTGGCCAATTTGAGAATATGGAAATGAATCATCTTGGTACGCCTTCTTTCGTTCCATTTTAGTCATAGATATGAGCAGCGTTTATGGTACGAGATGACGATTTCGGAAAAACGATCGTATTATTGCTCCGATTCCGAAGGTCAGTGCAGTAAAACCCACCCAGTTCGTCACTACAACGGCGCTTTGCATTTGCACGCTTGCAATCCCCTGTCATCGCACGTTTGCACGTTCGTTGTGCCATTTCGTATGAATTTATGAAATCCTAAGAATAATGAGCCTTTTTTGACTTCTCTGACTCCAATTGTAAGCCCCTACCGTATCAGTTCGGACTAGTTATGTTGCTTTCATACAAGCTTTCCCAGGCTTTTCATGGGTTCTCGGAAATACAAGTAGATGATTGGTAGCTGATAAAGGGCGGTCCTCGATAAGAAGCTCAAGACATTCCTACACCACATATCGAAAATTGGCATGAGGCCAACGTTAGCTCGTATGTAGAACCCCTCTTGGGTCACATTCTTCTTCGAAGCGGTACTCATTTTTTACATGCAGAAAGTGCCCGGCATGGGTCAGTTCCTTAGTCCCTCATGTCTGAATACAGGCCGTTGCTTTTTATTTACCTGTCAGCAGTAAGTCTTAACTTTCTGAGATCTCAGAGGTCATAGTGGATATAGGGTTTACGGTCCATGTATGTCGAAGCGGCGCCAGTTGCCACTGCCTCCCCTTTGCTGTATGTTAATGTCCGTTCTCATTGTCCGACGGGAATTATTTCACAGCACGATCAAATCACTACCTATCCCCCCCCCTCTCCTCGTAATTTACTTGCATTGGGTGTTGTTTCTCTTCGAATGGTACTTTTCCAGAACGCCTTCAGTTTGTAAGAACATTTTATTTGGTATCTTACTTTTGTGATGATGGAACTTTTTATTCTCAATCGTACTTGGAAGTTCCAGAGAGGAAGCCATCTTGTGTTTTGCTCATTTGTAAGGCGATTTTCGACTCATCAGCTTTTTGCTAATCCATAGCTTCAATCGCTCAGCGGCTAAGGGTCTGGTAGATTTCCCTGGGATGAGCTCTGTTGAGAAAATTCTCCTGCGATACTTGAGTTTAACACTAACTCTTGTAGGGGGAGGACGTGGGGATGAGATGGATTTGCAGGTTGGTAATGTATTCGTCTACGGGGCTCAAGTCCTTATAAGAGTACGCGCGCATTCAAACGTTACTAACATTCTACATGGAAACCTACATGGCGTGGCGCATCCCAAAGTATGTTTGATCTTTGTCTTGGGTCCAGAGATGAGCACACAATGACATTTCCTTTGCCAACGGATTGAAAATTCTTTTCTTCTATCTAGGACTTATACAATTGTTTGTTTCAAATCTATTAGGTTTTAGAAATACATTATATTTTATTCAATTCCTCATTCAAAACTAGTCAGCCTTCGCTCTATTTCACAATGTGCTCTCAGGATGTGATCGATGTTGCGTCATTGAAGTTATTGTTTGCGGGGACCAACCCCTAGGCGACGGTGTGACGTCGGTTGGCGTCTGTTCGGCGTCAGAGAGTGGCAATGACAGTCGACGACGCTTTGGCCGTTCTTTAGCCTTAACAAACAATGTATCCCGTCATGCATTTGGGCTAGCGAATATTGCTTGAGCGTTTTTTGGACTGGAATTCGAGAACGTTTCGTGAAGGAAACGCCAATGGATTTTGCTGGCCATTATGTGAAGTGCTGAATAACCAGAAGTGACTGGAAAATATTATGAGAGCAAAGTCTATTTAAATCGATCTTAAGAGCGTCATCGGCGGATAGAAAAGGCGACGAATCTTCTTTGACGTCTTGTTCGTCATTGAGGGTGTCCGGTACGAGAAGTTGATTCCACCTCATTCACTCTAGCATTCCCATGCCAAATTAATGGTTCTGTTTGATCGACACTGCTAGCCACAGTGTAGGCCCTTCACACCACCATATGAAATCCCTTGCAAGGGCCCAATAAGTGGCTTAACCTAACCCTGCCAAGCCTCTCTTCAATTTTTGTTTTTTATTTATTGACGCCAAGAGTTTGAAGGCCAAATTCATGACTGAGGGGGAAATGAAGAAACGAAATCGATCATGAGCCCCAACTACGAATTGGGCAGAAAAGACGAAAGAAAACCAGATTCTTGAAACCCCTTATGGAGAACAGGAACTCTCTGAAGCGGTTTTGAGAGGCTGGCATTTTGATCGAAAGTGGCTTCTGTTGGAAAACGTTTCCTGCTTGGACTAGGCATGGTCAATGTGCTGGCTTCTATTGATCTGACATTTTTAGTTTTACCACTGAACAGAATGTGTCCGTCTAGTTCTCAACGTTCACGTCCATATCGAACAATCTCGCTCCTTCATCTTTCCATTTCTCGCCCGTCTCGTTTCCTTCTGCGCTCCAGTGCCAAAAACAGTAGTCAACTCATTTTCTCTCTTCACTTCTTTGAATATTTTCGTCCTTTTGGGTTTTCCCTGATAGGGTCTCCGTTTCCATGAGGAATGACCGTAGTAGTTTCCTGGTCAGTTACCATCTTATCGCTACCAATTGCAGGATCTCCTTTACCGTCGCCTGCGATGTCTTGCCAACTACGAAGCGGCCAACAAGAACCTCGAACGTGCACGCGGACGGAACAAGGATATTCAGAAGGTTAAATCATTTTAATTGCAAACCTATACCGTATCGACTTACGCCGGAGTGCTCAAATACTGTGACTGTGTCCAAATCCATTCCCTTGTTAGGCGGCTCGAAATCTCCGCATGAGAGGTTCTCAACAGAAGGGGCGACTCGACGAAATTTCTTCTCTGATAAAAATTGGTTAACTTTGTTGTTGTTGTTTGGGAATACTCTAGGGCGGAGTAGAAGGGTTAGGTTCAGATTTGTTCAATCATCTGGCAATGAAATAGGTACCATCAAACATAGTTGAGACAGAAAGGTTGTTTGAGGGCTACCTCAGAATGTTTTTTGTTTTTCAGTAGTTATTTTACTCGATGAAAATTAGTATTTCGGCAAGGTTTTCATATGAAACCATAGTTCATTCCAGGCTGAAACCGAGCAGCAGGAGGCCTGCAAGAAATTCGAGGACATCAGCGCTTTAGCGAAGACTGAACTGAAGGATCTGAAAAAGCGCCGAGTGTTGGCTTTCAAGAAAAATCTTGCCGATCTTGCTGATCTTGAGATTAAACATGCTAAGGTATGAATCTTTTAAATGATTCTCTGATTGAGAATGGGATGAAGAGTGAAGAGTTTCTTTCGAACTTGGGTACGATGTATTGGCTACTTCTTGGTATACCTTTACTTTTCTTCTGCCTGGCTATTTATGTGGATTCTTGGGGAAGTGGTTGTAAGGTGATGTTGTGGGAATAGTTTGCAAACATGCGTCTGGCTCGGAGCTAGATAATGGATCGGATCCTGTCCAGCTTGAATAAACCTTCATTCTTCGGGTTTCCGGTCGACTTTCTGTTCTGAGTTACTTAGAGGCGAAACTGGGAGAAGGACAGTCCTATAGGGAATCCGTCCTACAGAGAGAGCCAAAGAACTCATTTATATGCAACCATGACTCTCAATGAAGCCGCCCTCATGGCTTTATCAAGCGGGGTCCTTCCCTTCTCATACGTACTTTCCAATGATGGTTGAGCAAGTACTGCGATGGTTGATTCTGTTGCGGCCTATTCATATTCGTCTGGGTTTTTCCACCTCTGTCGGCGTCCTAGTCCTCTGAGATCGATTCGTTGTCGGACGCTAGTCTAAGAAATCTGTCATTGATCGCTGCTGAACACAATTCAAGGGATACAAACAGTGTTGTAAACATATTACCTGTAGCCTCTCATAGTGCAGACCAGGGGCACCTACACATGGCTACCGATCCGAATTGATGAGCACCTCGGAGAGTTTTATCAGTGCGGATTACCTTATCTATTACCGACTTAGTGAGTCTATCGAGAGGAAGCCAATCACTTGAAGTCAGGAAAGACCCGAAAATGACCTTCCACTTTAAAATTCGATTTTTCCCATAAGAATAGCTCTCAGACTTTTGCCCAAAATCCTTTTGTCTTGTGTGATTGAATGGCTTGGGTCTCCAATTCCTCCAACTCTTCTATAAATCTCAACCAAAACTTCGTTTTGAAAATTGTATTCCTAAATGATCATTCATGTACCTTCTCCCACATCTCCCACATCGATCAAGTGAAGTCTTTTTCCGTTGTTGAGGGTCTCGATTAACGTACCAGCCGATGACTGCCATTGTTTTTTTTTTCAAAGAAATGGCAGTACGGTACATTATTACAGTCTGTTTCAGACAGTTATTATAAAAACCAGTCGGGCCGCCCGGCTAACGCCAGGCTTCCCTCCTTCTTATGGTGTCGCCCGGCTTCGCCGGGCGTTCCTCTTTTTTTTGTAAGAGATTTGCTTTTCCTTGAAAGCTTTACACTCCCAGGAATTGTGTCACATTGATGACTTAACTGATTGAAAGCCAATGTCTTGAATGGTACCCAGAAATGGATAGTGGCGCCTATCACAGATGTCGTTATCAATAGAACATTTTCCCACGGAGTTTTCATTAATTGGGAATCCCAAATCATTAGCGGTCAGATGAGTTCAGTCACAAATGATATGTCACAAAACAAAGAGGAATCGTGGTACTTCATTGTGTCATAAAGCTTCCCGCGTAACGGTCGTACTTTAGTAGCAAGAAATGGACAATATTTTCATTTCGTTTTGGAGAAGTGTCTTTCTGCATTTACCCGTCTTATTGAATGAAACATTTCAAAGAGTCAATGCTTGATCAAGAATACGCTTTTGCTCTCTAAGGCCCCTTATCAGTTCTTATCACTTGTTATCAGTTCCTGTCACAGAGTACCTACGACCACGACACATCCTACATTGCCGTCATCGAAAAGGTTCCAGTATTGACGCGAGGGGGATTGCAACGCTTGCTCGCTTATTATTGTGTTAATATTATGAGTTATGAATTTGCAACCTAAAATTTCTAAAGCGCACGCTCCGCCCCTTGCAGGCGGAGTCCGCTCCTGCTACCTGCCATAAGTGTTCCCATGCCGCCCCCTGTACTCCTACCGATTTTGAACGCTTTGGGTCCACTGGGACAGGAGTTATGAATTTGCTATCTAAAATTTCTATCGCACACGTCCCGCCCCTTGCAGGCGGAATCCGGGCCTACTACCTGCCATAAGTGTTCCTATCATGCCTCCTCTACTGCCACCAATTTTCAACGCTCTGGGTCCAGTGGAGCAGGAATTATGAATTAGCGACCTAAAATTTCTATCACGCACGCTCCGCCCCCTGTGGGCGGAGTCCAGTGCTGTTACCTACCATGAGTGTTCCCATCATGCTTCCTCTACTCCCACCAATTTTCAACGCTCTGGGTCCAGTGGAGCAGGAATTATGAATTAGCGACCTAAAATTTCTACCACGCACGCTCCGCCCCCTGTGGGCGGAGTCCGCTCCTGCTACCTGCCATAAGTGTTCCCATGCCGCCCCCTGTACTCCTACCGATTTTGAACGCTTTGGGTCCACTGGGACAGGAGTTGTGAGTATGCGGCCTAAAATTTCTATTGCGCACGCCCCGCCCCCTGTAGGCGGAGTCCGGTTCTGCCACCTGCCATAAGTATTCCATTCCTGCCCCCCGTACTCCTACCAAATTTGAGCTTTCTAGGTCCACAGGGACTGGAGTTATGAATTTCCGGTCAAACACACACACCGACACACACACACACACACACACACACCGACACACCAACAGACACACTTAGCGAATTATATAAAGTAGGATACTTGTGCACTTTGTGTAGACAGAAGGTGAAAACTGGATGAGATAGCATCGCATGAAACTGTTCATCAAATTCAGGTGTAGAGGTGCCTATATAAACACAGCTTTTCTTCTCTCTCCGTTCTGGCAGCGCTCTTCTGTTGAGAAATGACTCCTTTTTTCGGAATCTCAGAATTTCTCCTTGCTTTTTGTTTTCCTCTTTATCTTTTTGATCCAAACGAGTCTGTTCTTAGAGAACCTTGGCAATCTGGCGATAACGGAGATAATTCATGTGAAAGAAAATTGGTAAAGGTGGGTGGGCAAGAGGCGACTCTAGATTCTTGGGATCTCTCTTTATTTTAAGCAGATCAAAGGCCCAACATGGATGATAGTTTTCCGCAAGGGATTGTAAGGGCAGTGATGGGATTGTCTTCAAGGGGAAATGGTCAAAAGAGAGTTGCAGGAAACTGTTAGGAAGGGTTCTCGTAAAGAAACAGCTCGCGAGGAACTTATCAGGCGTAAATGTGGAATGGGAAGCGGTAAGAAACGCTCTTAGTCTACCGTACTGTGAAGTGAAGATTGCACTGAATAGTTTCTAAGTTTTCTGAATAGGCTCGAATTTCGTTTAGTTGGAGCGGGTCCATTAGGTAACCTAATATTCGAACGGGAGCTTCAAAAAGTGGACCGATGGTACCCCAGTCATTCAGCAAAGCGCCATGCATTCAGTTGTCATTAGAGATCTTGCCACGAGAAAATGTCTGGAAACTTCTTGAACCTCTCTGAGAATGTTCCATGGCAATTCGCTGTCTTTTTCTTCCATAGGCCGCTTTCTCTATAGATTCTTCAGCCATCTGAAGATCGATGGATTCCTTCTCCCTGAATCATTTCGATTGATGTAGGCATTTTGTTCTTTCCATGAGTTATCGTACAGCGTTTACCGTACACAGCGATGCATCATGTAATCATCTGATTAGTATGCGTCTGTTCTTGTGTTTCGTCGACGCACTTTTTTTGATATCGATGATGTGGGCGATAGTGCCCAAACGCAGTAGATTTTGTTTCCAGTTCTATGCTCGTCTAACTGGTCTCGTACGTGTTCAGCTGGGGGTACAGTATGAAAGCGGCTTTCCTGCCAAAAGTGCTGCAAACTGCGGATAGAGCCTAAAGAGCCTAGCACGTTCCTCACTGATTGTTATTTAACTTGGCTAGTGACCGAAAAAGAGCGCTCTGAAGCTGGTCGTCCTTCATTCACTTCTTTTGCGTTAAGAGTAATCACCTCTTTTGCTTGAAAATAGGTTCAGTTCCGCTTCCGCTCAAGAACCTCCCGTAGGAACGACTTTTCCCATACCGAGTGTCATTCCGTCGGCGTTCCTCATTTACGGGCAACCTTCCTATTCCCTTGTACTTTGTGCCATTTATTTTTGGATGCTTCTGAACTAAGGGTGAGTAAGCCGTATTGGATAGGCCCTCTTCCAATAACAGCACAGGTCCACCCAGTTCCTTCTACAGTGCGTTTCATAATTATAAGGTCACCCTCAATTTTTGCACTTTCAAAAAAAGTAATCATTAAGGATTTTTTCTAGCATCATGAACAGATTCTTCAGCACGAATAACCTAGGTATACGTTGCTTAGCCGCTGCTGCATTCTTCTGAACTTTTTTAGAACAGTTTATCGGTTTTTGCACCGTTTCATAATTATAAGGTCACCCTGAGAAAGTGAACAATCATTAACGAAAGAGAGGAAATTTCGTGTTTGAAGATACTTGTAAAGGAAACCATGTGTAGCAAAGGCATTTCTAAACCTGACTGTCAACATGGCTCGTGGTCATCTGCTTTCCTCTGATGAGAAAGCTCATCATGAAGGTGGGCTCCGTACTCGAGCCATTTCCAGGCAAATATAGAGATCCCCTGGTCCATTCGGAAATTTCTAGAGAGTCCTCATGTCGTTAGATATAACACCGACTGTGGACACCCATGAAAGATTACTACCCGTGACGAGCGGAAAATTCTGAGGACTGTTTCCAACAGTACGTCCTCCTTGAACCAGATCCCATCGGAATTAAACCTCTCTGTGTCGAAAACTACAGTCTGGAGAGCAGTGAGAAGATGCGAGAACATCACCAGGCAAGCAATGGAGAAGGTGCCACGAATCACCGATCGTCACAAAGAGGCTCGACTCGGATTTGCAAAGATGAACCTAGGGAGAGATTGGGCAAAGGTAGATCTGCATCGAAATCTCACCATAGAGCTAAATAATTCCTGCTCAGGTCGTCTTTTCGGATGAAAAGAAATTCATTCTGACGGAAACAAGCGGTACTAACGCGACTTGAGGAAGGAACCAGTCTACTTCAGCCGTCGCAGTTTCGGTGGAGGAAGCCTATGGTGCGGGGTGCGTTCTGTAATGATGTCGTGTTGTCGTGAGCTGCAGTATGGATTTCAAGGATTACCAGAAAGTCTTGGAGCATCATCTAGTACCTTTTCTATGCCATCGCCGTCACCTCAACTATGTCTTTCAACAAGATAACGCCTACAATCATGGGAGCCGTGCAACGGATGAGTGGCTGCAATGCCAATAAATAAGCGTCCTACCATGGCCAGCCTGCAGTCCCGACCCCAGTCGGATGGAACATATCTGGGACATAATATTCAGACAGGTTTATGCGAATAATCGTCAGTTTCAGGGCGAAGAAGAGCTGAAGCGAGCACTTATCGAAGCATGGAGAGCAACCGATGAGGAACATCTTCGAAACCTAGTTTCTAGTATGCCAGGCAGGCTCTTTGATATTGCTTTTAAACAAGGAGGAGCCATAGATTATTTACTGTTGTACATATGCCATTAACACTGATGAATCATTTACTTCCTCAGGGTGACCTTATAATTATGAAACGGTGCAAAAGCCGACACTGTCTTTAAAAAATTCGTAAAAAATTTGAGGTGAAAGATATTGCGACCAAAATTTGAGTACGGAGGTACATTGTGACGGGGAATCTACCAGTGTTCGCCAAAAAATTCCATTCTGGCTGCTTTCTCCGGAATCGCAAAAATCTGGGGTGACCTTATAATTATGAAACGCACTGTATAGATTACGGAACATGGAGTATCACCTGCATCACCTGTTGTCCCGTTCATCATCGAGCGGACGACAGTAATGCGGAGAAGTGAGGCCATCGCACTGGCAGCTGTCCTGGTGTTCGTTTTTTCACCAGGACCATTGACAGCGCCCCGACAGATCCAGTCAGTGTTGGAATATGGAGTGTAGAATAAAATGTAATAATAAGACTCTATATGAGGTTCCCAGTGGAGGGCTCACTCTAGAATTCAGAATTTTTTTATTACTCTGAGCTAACAGCGAATTTTCACAATGGCTCTACAATATTATCTTTTTTCAAAATTTTGATGATTTCTCAGCGTTTACATTTGCTCAAATAACGGTATGAATGAAAAAATAATGTAAAATTCCATAATTAAGTTTCACTTTCTTTAAGCATTTGTTTCAGGCGCAGATCCAAGTACTGAATGAATTGATCGCTCGGCTAAAACAACAACCGTAAGTCTCTTGGGACGATTGGCGGTTTTTACTTAACTTTACTATTTTATGTTTTCATTTGATTTTTTTCACTTCTATTACATTTTCGAGCACATAATAATTTATTGATTTTTTCTCCTATCCTGATGGTGCCTATGTGATATTCGTAGAACTTGTCCAGAATCTATTCTAGAAATTTTATTGTTAAAGTCGTTATTTATTTCTTCCCAATCAAATCAACCATCTGTTACGTTCATACTTCTTGTCCGAGTAAATTTGTTTATTACATGACTACTGGCTTCACTTTCAGTTTTAATAAAGTTTTAAATTTGAATCTGATTATTGTTTGAGAACATGACCGTATTATCTCGGTTCCATACGTATCAAAATCTTTCGTGCGATGTTGGAATTCATTTCGGCGAGAGTGTTCTGTATTGACAATGATTTTGAATGTCAGCGTGAACAATTTGACTAACTCGTTTGTGTGCTTTCCCATTCGTTTCAGATTTTTTTTCGATTCCGTTGGTATAAAATCAGCGCTCATGTCCGATTTTCCCCACATTCCTTCCACCTTTGTTCCGCTATTCTAAATTTCTGTATTGTTTTCGATTTGTTTGGATATTCAAGTGTCACCATCGTCGTTCGTTGTATAGCTCCGTTATATGTTGGTAGATATTTTCATAGCCTCCAGGTATGGGCAGGTGAATGTTGTTACAGGAGTTGGTCACACTAAATGGGTGGGCGTTTCCCTCGTGAGCATCGCACGTTCCTGACTGGTGCATTATTTGTCTAATAGGGGTGATTCTCAAGTACCCACACCCATTGTCCACACGAGCACAAGCCAGCGCGTTACCTGCTCTTGAAAATAGCAGTGGGGGCTACTACAAGAAGTAGAACAGCATGTGGGATGATCCTGTGGGTACTACCTGAATGAATACATGAGCCCAAACACCTTGTAGACTGATTACAGGCGAATGCACACGAGGGATGCGAAACCTACCAGTGGGGGACGCACTAAGGTCGATCTGACCAAGGCCTTTTGAGACAAGTGGAACAAGCCATGCAAGACAAAGATGGTCAGAACATTCGAGTGGGGGTTCTTTGAGAGGCATACGGTACCGCCACTTTGATTTTGTAGGGCTCAAGTGGGGTCATGAGATCCTACACTATATCTGCGCAGTCCGAGTGCCAAATTTCTCCTCCACTGATGGTGAAGGGAGCAATCCATTTCTCTGTTGCCCTTCTCTTTTTATGTAATCTACTAAAAAATAGAATCGCTTTTTTAGGCCAATTTAGGTCAGTCTATCTGCAAAACATCTTCATACTGGTGGCCTTACGGGGTATCGAAATACATATGCATCTGTAATGGGGATCCGTATTCCGTAAGAACTTTTACTCACAAAAAGGTTTTTGCTCGTCTGTCTTTGAATCTGTGCACTTCTTCGTCTCTTCTTACTGAGCATTTCGATATTTCAAGATAAGAGACGTTCTTTTTTGCTCGGCTCGTACTTTCAATTCCAGAATTTACTTGACATCTTGACAGGTCCTTCTCACGGATCTGGACGCTTCGTTGAAAAAATCTCTCTGTTTGCAAAGTTACTGGTATTTCAAAGTGACAGTTTCTTGAGTGAATGTCGGTGCTCGATAGTTTTTCGTCGTCTCTTCTGATAAGCCGTTTCAAAGCGAAAAGTATCGCTTCTGATTTCCGCACTTTGCAATCGTCTCAAGCACTTCTATTCACTAGACTGTTCGATGATCTTCTAATACGATAAACCTATTTTGTGGTGTTACTAGAAACGGTGGAGTTGACCCTGAAAAGTAGCGAAGAACAGGGTGCCTAGGTTTCGGGAAAAGGTACTGGAAATAACTGTTAATCTACTTCGATTCCTCTATTGTCTTGGACGATTTGAATCTGAGTCTTTCTCAATATAACTGCTATCTCGCTCTTTTTTCCACTATTTGCTCTCTTTTTTATGTTTGTCAGTAGGAACTGTATGAAAAATGGAATCAAATAGAGGTAGAAGTAAATTTTAGCCAAAGTTTGCTTTTTGGTTTAGCAGTTGATCAAATCATAAACTTTATACACTTTCGGTATTATTTTTTGTGAACATGCGGATGTATTCTCGTTTTCCTAATCTCCTTGATCAATGTTCAATGGTGCCGTATGTGATCGATTGCTTAGCCATGTGATCAATCATTTAGGGCATCGTTCTTGGTGTTTGCTGTTCGTGACGTTTTCTTGCGTCAGTATCGTGACGCCGTCATTTTTATCGTATTTATGTATTTTTTGAATTGGTTTTACTACGATTGTTAGAGTAATGCCGTAAAGATCCTGTATGACAGCATGTTTTACCCAGGTTTTGCCCTACGGTACGCTTCTACCCTCTTGGTCCTTTGCCAGGACACAACCCATTCATTATTGTTACTTTTTATAGTGGTATCGGAGCTTGAAGGTTTTCAACGGATTCGCCTACCGTAGTGCAAATATGGAGCCGGAACTGTTGCGTTCTAGCGAATTTCCCCATCGATGGTTTATCGGCCGCAAGTGGGTGGCAGGGGGGAAAAGTTGATTGCTCTTCTTTAAAGTCTACTGTCTGTAACTGATTGGTTCCCCTGATTTTCCAGAGGAACATATTTCTTGCGGGTTCTCATGCAGCGATGTTCTCAATGAACTTTGTTCTCAGTAATGACGGCAGCAATTCTTGTTTTCTTGGTTTTCTTGGTAAAGAGAAATTGCAACAGTTGCTTTGATGTATGTTGTAAACAAGAAATGTAAGAAAAACCTGATGGATGGGTAAAGTTCATTCTGTTTATGATGATGTCAGGTAGGATTTCTGTTCATATTACAGATGTTTCGAAAGATTCCCGGGTCGTTGCATTCTGTTGAACGAAAAACAGGCCTTCTGATTGACGTAACTGTTTTGAAGATACCTATCAGCGCCTAGTAATACTTCATTTTCAAGGAGAAGGCTTTGACTTGTTTTCTGCTAGCCATATAGATACTTCACCCCTATACAAACTATACCGATATTATAGCCGTTGTATCTAGTATAGTCGTTTAAGTTCTTCGTCACTGTATTTGCCACAACTACAGCGATCGGATACCAGAGCTTTATTGCGTCAAGCAGAGAAACCTCAAACTTGGGTAATTAAACCATGAGCACATGAAAGATACATGCGAAAGGCAAGAGTTATCATATATACGAAAGGCACAACTTATTGAGGATATGGCTTACGAGATTCATTCATACGAGATTGATACGAGATACAAATATAAAGCTAAATGGAGGCGTAGTGATATAAATGAACACTAAAGGCGTAGTGATATAAATGAACATTCCTTAAGCGTGATATATGAGAAGCAAATTACGAAGCAGGATAAAAGGCATAAGAGAAGCGTCAGAACCTCGAAGACAACTGGCCTCGGTCTTTGTTCGGCCGAGCTTATATAGGCGAGGTTTATATTGAGTCCCGCACACCGGGAATGTGGCCTTTTGCGAGAGTTTGGGAAAGGTTAGATCGAGATGAAAAAGTTGTGAAAGTTAAGATAAGAGAATGCGTCGACTCGATGCGCCAGGGTTGTGATGGGAACCGTGATACAGTAGCATTGAAGAAGCTAAGGTCATGGGAGACATGGCTGATGACTGACGAATTGACTGGACCATGGCAGCTCTTTTGTTTGACTCGTAGTTGCACTTGTATAGTCCTCAGCCAGCTGCGAGACGCCATTGTGCCATATTCACCCTGTGTGGTCTGGTAACTGAAAACAAGTCACTTTTCATGCGTTATGAGTCATGTTCAAGATTGATTGAATTAATGAGAAAATTATCAAAAATCGCGTGTTACCGCGATAACCCCCATGATAACTTTCCTTTCGTCGTTTCCCGGGCTGAAATAGAGGCCTGCTGCTCGTCATACTTGAAATATCTCAAGGTTTGCTGTACAGCTCACATGGCCCTTTCATCTGACATAACTGATATACTCGGTAAGCTTGACCACTACCATGAGCCCTACAAGGCGAATTTCAGTAGTGAACAGGAGCATCCGGGGCTAGCGGGGCAGGAAGGGAGTCATGGCCATTCAGGGCAAACAGGGACTTTTAGTTGTGAACCTGCTCTGCAAATTATGCTTGAAAGGAATGACAAGCAGAGAGCAACGCCAAGAACAACAGCCCAAAAGTTTACTCCTCTCAGTTGCATGTTTCCGCCTACACCTATGACGGGAGCAGCTGCAAGTGAGAAGAATAAACTAGCTGGCTCTGCTGCAAGACTTTGTTTCGTTGGCGTTTGATGGACGACCATTCTCTGGAATTCATAAAATAGCTCATTCATTCTTCAGAAGAACTCGTTCATCGTTTACTTACCGGTTCTGCTGTTAAGTTCTGTACTGGTCGTCCTTTGTATGTTCGTTGAACTGATGAAGCCCCGATTGATTAGATATCACTGCTATAATCATCTGATTCATTCTGCGGTACGTTGCTGTTGATTGCTGGTGCTTTTCTGAAAGGGTGACTGGTCCATTGTGGTGTGAAATAGTTGAACTTGTAATGGATTTGCTTCGGAAGATGAACAACGTGGCAGCAAGAAACCTGAAGGGGACCTGTATTTTCAAAGGGAAACCAAATGAAAATACGGTAGGTCCGAAGGCTTTTTGTAGACCTTTGCTAATTTTATGATTCATAAGAACTACGGTTTGTTTTCTTGAGACTTTCTTAAGCTCGAATTTGGATAGAAAAGTAGATTCTTTGAGTTTGTTCATGAAAGCCTTCGATAGCCTGCCTCTTCCGTACGTTTGAACCATAGAACAGGACTGAATAGACCTTCATTCACTTTGCAACCTCCGAAATTGTTCTGGTATTTGACTATTTTTGCCAATACCTTTGTCTAGAATAGGTTTATACCTCTCCAAAGCCAATGTCAGTGAAGTGATCGTGATTTTTGGATTTTCGTAAGGAAACTGTGATGAAAAATAGCTTTTTATGAATTTCATGACATCCATCACACAGTATTTATGTTGACAATTCCCCCAAGTTTTATGATTACCGATGAAATGTGATGATGCCCTTCGGGCATGGTCACATGGGTGGTTCTCAAAAGTATAATACAGTCATATGCAGATGGCGTTCCTGTTCTATTTTTAGTAACCAATGTGCAGTTTGCCCTTGTACCGAGTGAATGCTGCATAGGAACTCGTTGTAGTATAAGATTCGACAAATTTAGTAAACAAGATGGTGTTTTTTTTTCACAGTCTTCCAAATTAAAAGCATTTGTCGCGGTGTTATTACTTTAAACCAATATCAGTTTCAATCAATATCTAGTGTTATGGACTTTATACATTCCGTTAATATAAAAATATGCAAATGTGAAAATATCTAGTTATGAAAATGTTGAAAATAACAATTATGATGAAAAAAAAGGTTTTTCGAATTTTATAATAGAGATTTTCTCAATTTGTTTTAGGATGATAGTAGGGGTCAGTTATAAAGTACTTTCTGTGGCTGCGGGAACTGCGCGTCATTTACGCTTTAATTTCTGGATCTTTGCGAAAATTTGCTGTTTGGATTTCTTCAGCGCTAAGTAAGGATAATGGTCTACTTGATAGCCACTTTTTGTGATATCAATAGTCTGTCAAGTTCATACCTACTTGGTCCTTTATAGATGTAAAGGAAAAGCTAACTTTGCTGTCTGCAACTGCGTCGAAATTTCTAGACTGGCATCTGTTTCCTTGGTTTTCTACCCAAGCCAATTTTTCTTGCGAATTGGCTGGCCTTCTTTCGTTTACAGGCTTCACTACATTTTCTTCTCGTGTAGTTTGGTAAATGCTTATAATTCCTCTCGAAAAAATTCATTCTTTTTTTTTCGTTATAACCATCTGTGTTAGTTTCTTAATTGTTGCCCTATCAGTCGAAACTCTTGTTCTGGACTAATTAACCGTCTTTTTGAGCGATTTCACACTCGAACGTGCTCTTTGCGTTTGCATTTTATTATGGTTTTATAAGTATTCATCTACGTCCTTAAGTCCAGGTGCTTTGGGAAACCTTTGAAATTACTTTTCTAACTACTATTTTCTTTTCGGAGATTTTTTTTGTGGAGTAATTTCCCTCCCCTCCTAAAATAGCTATAGGTTAGGAGCTGTTGTCTGAAATACCCACGCCGTTATAGCTACATCACAATGTTGACTGTATAGAAAACAAATGAGGGGTCCCTTCCAATCAAGAAGTTCTAGAATAACTAGACCTTCCAACACTTTTAGAACTGATTCATCTGATTGGCAGATTTATATTTTTCTTTTCCCATTCGTCATACGTCGATCGTACGCGAGTGTAATGTGAGACTTGTTTCGTGTTTGTTTGTGACGATAATTGCATGTGATTAGTGTTTGATATGTGTTAAGAGACGATCTTCGATAGAGAGAGAAATGTATTGAATTGCTATTGATTTACATATGAACGATTACAGATGGGGTCGACTGAAGGCGGAGGTGGCGGCGTTGTTGCTGCCGGTGGGTTGGCCAGTTCGATGGTAAGCAGTGGCTCCGGCGAAGCACTACATCAGCAGTCGCCGTTGATGGCAGCAAGTAATGCGGGAGCGCTTGGCCAACAGCAACAGCCAGCCAGTGGTTCAGTTTGGCCGAACAGAAAGGAACACTACCAACTTGAAGACGCCATCGGAGTCGGTGCAACGGCCACAGTGTACAAGGTACGTCATTAGGCTACTTGTTCAGTGTTTCACAGTAGTTTGACGATTTTGTATAATATTCATTTGGAAAACTGCCTTGCTGTCTTTTCAATTGATCAATGAGGTTGGAACATCTGTATGTTCGTCCTGACTCATAGAAAAGTGCGTACCGTAAAAACGCACGTACAGTAAGGCTTCAAAGTATAATCAGTAATTTCTCTGTGCGTTTCTTATTCTACCTATATTCCTGTTCTCGCCATCACATCATTGCCTACTTTAAATTTCGGACAGTATTGCTGTTATGACGGTGGTCTTATCTTAGTCACCTTGAAACTTTTTACGATACATGGTCGTAAATAAGAGCGCCAACCCGCAAGACGTAGACATTATCGATTTTTAGACTAATCATGCAGATTCATTTAGAGTTCATTCAGGTCGCATGTGCCTTAGGACTTGTTTAGTTGATGGATTTTGTGAATTCACTTCTTCAAGGAATGCCTGCCTATTCTTTATATTTAAAATTTACAGGCATTGTGCATTCCACGCAATGAACGTTGTGCGATTAAATGCATTAATTTGGAGAAGTGCCAGACATCAGTCGATGAGCTCAGTCATGAAATTCAGGTGGGTGTTGGATTTGCTATAGCATTTAAACTTATGTCAGTGACCCTTTTTACTTTCCTTCTATGAGAAATAATTGATGTTCGAAAGACAAGAATAAAGCAATCCTCTCTGAAGACGTGCTCCTGCAGAATTACTCTGTATGAGTAAAGAGTTAGTATTCAGGAAGACTTTCTGCAATTTCTTCCTTGGCTTTTTACATTTTCAAAAATTAAATATCGAGATGGCCTGTGTTCATTCGCTTGATAAATCCAGAAAGACTTTCATATTAATTGCTTTCAGGCGATGTCATTATGTGCACATCCAAATGTGGTTAGCTATCATACATCATTCGTTGTGGGAGAGGAGCTTTGGGTAGTTATGCGGCTGTTAAACAGCGGTTCTATGCTGGATATTTTGAAAAGAAAGATCAAGGTGAGTAAATATGTTCATTCATGTTCTTCACTGTTGTGTCCAGCTCGTTTTATTTTTATTTACACGAAACGTTCAGGCTATTGGCAAGGAGCAAGCAATGTATGGTGTATTGGATGAAACAACAATTGCTACTGTATTGCGTGAAGTGTTGAAAGGTCTTGACTATTTCCATTCCAGTGGTCAAATTCATCGCGATATTAAGGTAAGCACGTCTTCAATATATTCTTTGATCACTTAGGTTTTCTACGTTTTTCGTTTACCTAGAAAGCACTGTTTGTACGTTTTAGGCGGGTAATATACTTATTTCTGATGATGGTACTGTACAGATAGCTGATTTTGGTGTATCTGGTTGGTTAGCTTCTTCTGGCGGTGATCTGTCACGTCAGGTACGGTAAATTCTTTGAGACGGTCCCGCACATTTGAACTGCCGGCTATCACATGGTCATGCGTATGCAACATAATCAGGGTTATTAGAAATGGTGATGGACTTGAATGTGTGGAATCCGTGCAACGAAGGTCATTTTTTGAGACTGTCTACATACTATGTTTGGAAGTTGTTATGGAAGGCCCACTTGGATAAAATCCTTGCTAGCTCACTTTTCCATATCCTTTTATCGTCCTGGTCTTTTCCCCATCACTTTCTTCACCGATTCACTACTTGTAAAATGTTAAATATCTTTACCATATAATTTCATTTATTGATCATATTTGTCTCCCACAACACTGTTGCTTTTTTGATTGGTTCTGCTTCCCAAACCCCTTTGCAGAGGCGAATGTTTTAATTTTGGCTGGCTTTTGTTGCACGGAAAATGATCCATTCAAATCCAATCTCCAATTCAATCAAATTTGGACGTCAGCTGCATGTTGCATATGTCATGGCCATGATGACGAAGGTTACTATGAGGATGTTTTCGGATTTTTCAGTAGGAAAAATGCTGCTTAAAAGTATATCTAAGATGCGTTGGCTTTGCGAGATAATCTTGTTTGGTTACTTAAGTTATCTGTGTCTCCCGCCTGCTTTTATGGCTAAGTTTATGAATTTTGACACGCTGACAGTTCCGGAGGATATCAGGGCGGCTAATCGGGTTGAGCGTCATGTTATGCTGAATCTATGGCGTTTTTGGAGTTTTTTTTTTTCGCCCATTCTGTAAAGGCGTTCAACTCAACTCCCCCTATATCCTCCGTATGTTGCATCGTGGACCGAATCTCGAAATAGGTCTTTTGTCGTGTAACACATGTGTTTGCGTTTCAGAAGGTTCGTCACACATTCGTCGGCACACCTTGCTGGTGGGTTTTGGCCTCATTCGGGATATACGGTAGGGGGTTAGCGTGGATGTTCATGAATCGTGTCGATAGTTGTTCGCTAACCATTAATTTTACAGTACTACATCAATAAGGGTACTAACGAGATGATTCTGAATATCCACGTTCGCGGCGGGGTGGGTGTAAGCTCTGGTAGGGCGGGAGTCGGGTGCGGCGCGCGTGGGGATAGGCGGGACTTGGGTTGGGCCGTGAACACGGGCGGGGAGCAGTCCAAGGAGGTAAATATTTTAGGATGGCACCAGAAGTTATGGAACAAGTTCAAGGATATGACTTCAAAGCTGATATATGGAGTTTGGGTATTCTTGCTATTGAACTTGCTACTGGGACAGCTCCATATCACAAGTTCCCACCTATGAAAGTAGGTTCACAAAACCTGTGATACGTATAAAAGTTTCTGGAAAATGAAAACCTGATAAGAATGTTTAGGTGCTGATGCTCACATTGCAAAATGATCCGCCTACATTAGAGACAAATGCTGAAAGAAAAGATCAGTATAAGGCTTATGGGAAGTCGTTCCGTGCGTTGATTAAGGATTGCCTGCAGGTTGGTTTTTATTCGGGAAGATTTTTTTCCCTAACTCGAAAGAACACCTTCCATGCAATATTGAAGGCAATTCATTTGGATTGCTCTTCTAGAGTGGAATTAATGGTGTTTAACTTTTGAATGGTGGAAATTTCTAGAAAGACCCTACGAAACGTCCGACTGCGTCGGAACTTCTCAAGTATTCGTTCTTCAAAAAAGCGAAAGATCGCAAGTATCTTGTCCACTCGTTGATAGAGAATCTCGCAGCTGTACCAGTGATCAGTCATCATAATACGAAAAAGGTTAGTTTCTACAATTAGCTAGAAATTATTTTTCGTTCTTTTTACTCAAAGGTTTCGCATGAACTTGGGAGGTGGGGTCTGTCGTTAGGTCGAAATGCGGAATTGTAGCGATAATTCCAGGCACTCAATTTTATTTACCTTAACTGTTTGACATTAGTTATTCTCTCTCTCTTTTGCTTTTGTATTGGTTGTTCTTCAACCTTTTCCTTTGTGTTGGTTTTCTAAAGTTGGAATTTTTCAGGTTGCATCAGGAAAACTTCGAAAAGATAAAGACGGCAATTGGGAATTTGAATATGACTCACCTGTGGGCAGTGAGTCGAGTGATGAAGAGGACATGCGGACAACTAAGGGCGCGGTTCCCACCGCTACCAACGCCGAGAATCCCCAGACTGAGGACATAGGTGCCCCGGGTGAAACCTTGAATCTTGTACGTTCCTCTTACTTGATTTCATTCTTAATTTTTTTTATTTTCTTTCCTTCTTTTTTCGAACGAATTTTATCGTACTTGTTTTGCTATGTGGAATATTGGTCAGGAGATATGGTGGATGGGAAGAGGTTCTGTTGTGTTACGGTTGATTTCTTCAATTTTAACTGGGGTGATTGGGATGGCGTTGCTGGGTTTTGCCTGTTGCTATAGGCCCGCTGCGATGCCTTCTTCACATAGAACAGCATTGGCGACTGTAGCGCCGCTTGTGATGGCTTGGTGAATGTGTGGCTCAGGTTATGCAAGGTTGATATAAGTGCTGCGCAGTAGCGACCCGCTTTCTTCCTTTTGGCAATTATTTGACGCTTAGTATTTATATCGACTTCGTGTCCTAAGATTTTTGCGAAAACTTCCTTGGTCGTATTTTGATTTCTGAATAACATTGTTAAAAAACTGGAATTGATTCATAGGTACTGCGTGTGAGGAATCAGCAGCGTGAGCTAAATGATATCAAGTTTGACTATACCCGAACTGCGGACACAGGTCAGTTAACTTTGGTACCTTCGTTTTCTGTTTGTGTTTTTCTGTGTTCAAACGACGTAAAGGTTCTGGACTGAATTCTGGGCTGAAGGTAAGTCCATAGGCTTTTTTGGAGTGCTGCGGATCCGAGATGCAGAACTTGCTGACGTTTGATGTTGCTTTTCCTGCAGCTTAATTTCTTCTATTACTAATCATATATTTATTGTTACAACGTCTTTTTATTCTAGTGGAAGGTATTGCACATGAATTAGTGACTGCTGAATTGATTGACTGCCATGATTTGGTGATTGTCGCCGCAAATCTTCAAAAGCTCATCGACCTCGCTGAACAGAAGAGTGAAAAACGATCGGTGACATTTGCGCTGAACTCGGGCGTCGCCCCGAATGAGGTGAGCCATCTAAAATAGAGCTCTAAAGTATTATACTGGAATCTGTATACTTTTTTTTTCAACCTGGTTCCTATACTTTCTTTTCTTTTTCTGCTTCGGGACGATTGTGAGGATTGCTAGGTTTGTTTCGGTCCTTTTTCCCTGCAGGGGTTCTCATTTCTGAGACTGCTCATACCCTGAAGCAGCACAATGATGATAGGGTCTAAATTGCTTTAATTGTTTCATTGTGGCACCTGCTATAACCGTGCGGCAGCATTAGTTGATTTAGGCATCCAAAGGTTGATCGGGATTTGGGTACCTGCTTAGTCTCGTTATTTGGAGTCTAGCTTGTTCTCTGCTGCACCGTGACCTGCCACATACTCTAAGCATAGACCAACTATTAAATCTAATTTCTCTCTGAAATATTTCCGCGTTCTACGGGTTTCCTATTCCTACACTGAATACTAGTAAGATACTTTTCTTCAGCACTTAATGTAGGTAATGTGCCCATACTGTCAGAATGTGTGCGGTGCAGATAATTTCGACTACGTGTTCAGCGCAACTTCTGCGAACAGATTTTCAACGGATATTTTGCAGGCTTTTCATTTCAGATCCCTGATGAGCGGACGCTGACGGGTTTTGCGCAAATATCATTAATTGACTGAGTTCTACGATTGATCTACATTATATTGTCACTTGAACTTCATTCAACTGCTCTACTAGATTCCAGTACAATAATGGCCGTCCCATCTGGATATCAAATCTCAGATATTGGTGCGGCATATATCATTCATTCGGTGTTTTTTCTGTTCAGCTGATTGTGATTGTTTTTTGTTTGTATTTTGCAGCAGTAGCTTTACGCTCTTTAACGCCAGACGTTACGCTCTCTCCCCTTCTGTCTCTTCGCTATCTCTTCCACGAACGTCGTCACCCCTAAACTTTCATTTAGATTTCCTTTTGTCATCGTCTTCTACATTATCATCATTATTGTGTTCAAGTTTTCACGTCATGAAAGTGCTCTTGTCCAGAGAAAAATGTGGTTTGATATGGCCGGTCACTAGTTTGATTCATAGTTATTTATACAATTTAGGGTTCATATTAATTCATTATTATCTTTTATATGGCGTTGATTGACGTGCTGTAAGGATATTTGCGACGTCATAGTTCACGCATAAGCTTCACCGCCGTGCGCATGCTTTGTGACATTTCAGGCGGACTTTTTCCTTCTTGAAGTCGGCACGCTTATATTGTCTTATTTTAAGCGTTTGAATTGGTAATCACTGAAGCAGTATCCAGGCTTGAAAGTTCTAGATGGTAATATAGTTGGGGAACCACGCCCACTTGGTTGGAAGCTCCGCCCATTTTGAGTAAAAGCTCATCCGGTTTAGCAAGCTGCCTGGACATCGCTTATGCGGTTGAAATTCATTAGCTGTACTCGTTCATTTTACTGACTATAGTTCTCAATAGCAACTTCTCAACACATGTGTTCTCTATAGAAGTTGTGTAATTGTGGGTTTTCACTTGCTCACCTTAGACAATTCCCCACGTTTTTCCTTAATTCCTTGCGATTTTTTCAAATTTCTCAATGCGACGAAGACGTAAGCAGCGCTTTGGGTGTTAGTCGTCGATGAATCGCGCTTATTGTATGAACTCGCATAGCAGCGCGCAAACCTAGTAAAGTGAACCCAAACTTTATCGCTTGCGTAAAGTCGCTTTTTGTCGCCTGTGCTCTATAGCTCTCTTCTTCATTTCCTATCAATCATCTCGTTCTCTCTCTTCCCTCATTCGTTCTCCTTCTCTCCCCCTAACATATTCGCTTGCAACGAATTCGCTCAGCACGTACCCAGCACACGTATTCTTTTTTGTATTTCGAATGAAAATTCAATTCATGTAGACTATGTGTGTGCGTGTTAACGTTATGTTGGGTTCTCTTCAAATGTTCTGTAAGTTATATGCAATGTTGATTAAAGAATTTTATGGTCTACTCGTGTTTGAAAATATGTGTTACTGATTTTGTTGCTCGTTCAGGTGGTCGTACTTGAATATTTGCATCAACTGTACCCTTTCATTTTTAACCGCATGCGTTTATTGGCTTAATTTTGCGTTTTCTGTAAAGGCAATTTTAGTGCCCAAAACAGTTATAAGCAAAATCTGCTTAAAAATGATTTGCTTTTCATGACCGGACATTCTGCTAGGGATAAAACCAGGTGTGCATAGTGTGAAGCCTTCACTAAATTATTGTTCCCACCCTTTTTCTTAATCCCTTCCCCGTATTTTTGTGCATACCGGTAAGCTATTGATTATCGCATAATATTGCCTTGGATAGACATTTGGATGAAAAGTGGTCTGTAATCCTGCTATCTTAATTGTAGTCAAAAGTTCTTGGGCACGCAAATAAGGGGGTTCCTGGAAATTTCGTTCCCATTGGACGAGTTTCTTTGCGAACGTTTCATCGAATGGGGCACATTATTGTCTAGTTGCGTTACGCTATTTCATCATTAAGTTGTCATTAACGAATATCTTCAATACCAGCTTCTAACTAATATTGGTTTCTTTTTGCTTTATGTGCATGGCCATATATTAATTACTACCTTTGGCCTATTTTACTATTAATCTACTAGTGGTGGGCGGTGGTTTGGTTCCACTCACATGTGGTTTCCCACGGGTACGTAACTTTAGCACAAAACTTTCTGTTAGGTATTTTAGTAAAAACTTTGTATCACTCATTTCACGGGTCCGGGAACTTCTCCCTGAAGGCGGCGTCGCACACGCCGCACCCACTGCGTATCGCAGGATTGCTATGGCAGATTGGAGCGCGCAATTTGTGAGGTAGGGAGTGGCTAGTTTCAGACTTGAACGTCCGTCCGTCCGTCCGTCCGTCCGTCCGTTCAGCGCGTGCGCGACGGCGGTTGCGTGCATGCCGCAACGGCGGTTCTAGACATTAGTGTTGACAACGACTAACACCGATCGATACCGCGACGGGGATGACTAATTTCTCAGCATTGAATGCGGTCGTTGTTTTTTCCATTGTACCGCTTAGTTTCGATGTTTTTGACCCTTTTTTTTGTATATTGGTGATGGATCAATTCGTAAGAGTGTCTTAGCATCTACATCCATTCCATATCATCGTCACCCATCGTGTTGTAGGATTATCTTCAACCCTGTTTTTGCATGCATTCATATTTCTTGACGGTGGGTCTTACTTAGGGGAGGTTATATTTTAGATTTATAGAGTTTAGTTCCCATTATATGCTTTCTGGTAGTTCATTAGCATTCATTTCAATTGGGGTCTTGTGTAGGCTGCTAATTTTTCTACTCTTTCCCATCTCATTGCCATTCATTCTCATTTGCCGTAATTTCAGATTGTAGATGCGTACACGAGTGAGGCCATTTATGTGTACTGTATTGATTCAACTTAACGAGAGACAGAATCAGATTCAGTGCAATCTCCATGATTTCACGAAACGCGCTCACGGCATAAATTACGTAGACACAGTGCGAATTCAGGTGATTACTGGCTGCCTTTATTCGAAGTAATGATGCTGGTGTATTTTTGGTAATACTAACGGTACGCATGAAGGGATTTTTTAGAGTAGGAGTTTGGGATTCGCGAAATTTTTGTTTATTGCAGGTCAATGCAAACTGTCGTCTTCGTTGAATTTGCTCCGCGCTCGTCGAATTCAAATTGTACCTACCAATTCGTGGTCTTACGAGTGGACTAGTAAACATGAGTGATCTCTTGAGAAGGGTTTGATGAATAAATTTCGATCTCGCTTACTTTTGTATAGACTGCATCTGACAGAAATAAAGATATGTATTATTTATTCATGGAGGCTATGATCCAGAAAAATAAAAGATCACCATCATTTCACAAATAAACAAACAATTATCATTATCGTCATATCAAATCATTTCACACAACAAATCAATGTCAGCAGTGTGAAAAATAAACAATATGAATGACTAATTAATGATACTTCCTTCTAGGCTTTGGTTGAGTCCATTTGGTCGTTTTGGTCGTTTGGGTTCAACTCCAGCACACCGCCCCAAACGTCTGCTTTGGTTTCGTTTTCGCTTTCGTAGCGGTATTTTCCAATCTGATGAGTTGTGGTTCTTCTGAAAAACAAACTTAAGGACAACCCTGATAAATACCGTTGATTGGAAGTAAAAAACGTGAATGCTAATGAAGTCGAAGGTTTCAGCTCAACTCACTTTCACTGGAAAAAGAGTAACGCGGTTTTGGTGTTCTCGTTGCTGCTCCTCTCACATCGTTTGCCATTGACCTAATCATCACGATTTGATAAAAGACCGAAATAAACAAATATATCAGGCAATGAGTTGTGCTTGCTCAAAACCGATGGAGATCAATCTAAAATGGAGATCAAAAAACTAACCTTGCGTTCCTGCGGCTTTACGTGATTGCCACATTACAACTCCAATACTACTAACCTGAAAGTAGAATGATCACGGTGGAAGAAACTGCACTCATAAATAACGACAAATAACAGTATTGGCGATTTACTATAACAACACGATCACGTATTATTAAATGCCAGCACTTATTCTAAAAAACAAGCAAAAAGAGGCAAAGAGAAGGCGACGAAAAGTACAAAAAAAGCAAAACTAGGCAAAGGAAAGGCGGCAAATAGTACAGATAAAAGCAAAAAGAGGCGACGGAAAGAGGCAGAAAGTACAGAAAAAAAAGCGAAAAGAATGAACAGAAAGAGGTCAGAAAACAAGCCACAATAACTTTTGTCTTTTGGCGGCGAACAACTTGACTTCACGTGTAAAATACGAAAGGGAGCGGTTAGGTTGGGTGTGGATTGGAGTTTAGGAGGAAACGTGGAAGGTTTCGAGAAGTGGGAATGTCTCGCGCACCCCCATCTTGCACTCAGGTGAAGCTGCAGTTTCTTCGGAAAGTTATGTCGTGGAGTATCGGAGGAAATCCGCTGACGGGGATTTCGAAATCAGTCATCCCCGTCGCGGTATCGATCGGTGTTAGTCGTTGTCAACACCAATGTCTAGAACCGCCGTTGCGGCATGCACGCAACCGCCGTCGCGCACGCGCTGAACGGACGGACGGACGGACGGACGGACGTTCAAGTCTGAAACTAGCCAGTCCTTTGATTACTTGAATTGGCTGACCGCTCTCTTCAATTCCAATGCAGTCTTGGTCGTCGCTTACATAGGAGGAGTCATTCTAATTAATCAAGTCTAATAAACATAAAAATGTTTACCCCTCATTTCACACATTTGACGTACACAACCACGAGTAAGTGTATTACTATCGTATTCCCACCGAGCACGAACTCCGGTGGTTTGGCACGTTCTGCAAATTCGGAATGTAAAACACGTTTTCTGCATTGCTTCTGTTTATCACTATTTCCGACGATTTCGTTATTCTTCTTTGCTTCCAAGCTTATTGAACGTGAGTTACCTGGGTTACCTGCATTACAAATGTTTTTGCCTTTATCGAAAGTACCACAATACGAATCACGAATGTTCTGAATCGCTGGGGATTGTACTCGTTGGTACATACAAGTAAAAATGTCTAATCAACTTATTATTTGTGAAGAAATTTTGTTATGATTGCTCGAGCGGTGTTAGGTTTGAAAAGAAATTCTTTTTTTTTTGAAGTTAGTGCACAGTACACCTCCTGCCCTGCAAGTTCTGCAAATTTTATTGACTACGATATGTATACAGGTTAGGGGAGGGGGGGGGGGGGAGGCATAAGGGTATAGGTCCGTAGAGCAATGTGCCATACAAGGGATATGGAGATTTCTGTGGGGAGATAATTTGCATGTTGATAAAAGGCGTCGCTACAGCTTTGTCCGTGGATCGGAGTTTGTTCATTCCAACAGGGCCTCTCTCCCCCGGTGACCCTCTTTAGCTGGTTCTCATGTTGCTGACTAGAGACTAGAAGCTGGCAGAAAATGGCTGTGCTGGTCATCAAATGAGCAGAGTTATCGTTCCAGTACTGCTACGATATTAGATGTAATTACCTAGGTAAAATGTGGGATGTATTTGACACTTGTAACATCATCTAGGTATGTCGCAAGCAACAATGTACGTCTCTACGTTCTAGCGCCAGCATTATACAACCATAGCCACTTGGCGAGGCTGTCCCTTGCAGACGCACAAATTGAACCAGTGAAGGTGCGAGTGGTGGCAGCGCGCACTTGCCATGCGCCAGAAGAGCCGACTTGCCTAGAGCCGCAGCAGACTCCTAAAGTTATCATGGGTTTAACTATACTAATTATATAGTACATAAATAGTATTATGTATGGCATTCATTTGTTGTATGAGGAATCGTATGGCCTAAATTGACTTATTGATCGAAATTTTCGACCATCAAACTTGTCGGGTATTTTTTTTCCAAGCGATCCCTCGGAAACCTACAAGGAATATGGTTGGGAGTTTTAATTTGGTATACGCCGCGTATCTGCTGCTCCTCGTGAAGTGTCAGCAAATTGGTTGGGTTGGTAGGTTGTGTATGAAATGTATTATAAGGGCGGACAAACAGACATCTTGAGAGCTGACGGCATCGAGTTTGTGCTGGAACGGTTAAGTACGCCGCTTGAAAAGCATAGACCGTAGCTCGAGCATTGACGAGAATGCAAAGATGAGTTTCACTGGTGAATTGGCAAACTTGTGATTGAGTGGGAAGCATGAGAGAGGCCGTTTGAGAGTGAGATGTCAGTTATGGGTTACTAAGACTTTCACTTTTCGGTGATACCATTTATGGCATGCTTCGTCACTATCGCTGTGGAAACTTTACACACGATTATTTATTGATATAATTATACATATGTTTTGATCAATGCATATAGGAAGGCTTTTTATTATCACAGATGAAAAGCAACCCTTAATTTACAAATGGTCCCATATTCCTGACGATTATCCATACTGTTCCCGTTTCTTGTTGCGTTCACGGAACAAATCACATTGATCGACTATTCGTTGAATAAGGTCAGTAGTCGAGATGTTTTCAGTTCTGAAAAGTTGTAATCGAGTAAGAGTTGTATGAAATGTGTCGTCGTTCTAATGGTTGGCCTCTGCATTCAAGGCTCTGAAGTAGGCGAGGAGGCCGAAACGTAAGCTGGATAAAGTTGTGAACCTCGGAAAGGCTTAAAACAGCTCAAGAGAAAAGTAGAGATGATAAAGTGGTAGAGGTCGCCGCTGCTGATTCATGCGCAGTCTGGATCGAATTTTGATCAGGTCTTTCAGTCTTTTGCTTTTTTGGTGAACTATTAGGTTGAGTCATAAGTCCTCGGACAAAATGATAGCGATAACTTTTAGAGATCATAACTCGGGAAAGAGGTGACGAAAATGGACGCGCATGGCATTGTTAGATAGAGTATGAAAAGTTCTGCAAAATACATGCTAACGAACATGCCCAACTGTTTCCTTTCCTGCAACCATGCCTCATAATATCAAGCCGTCGCAACTCCACCTCTGCAACACCACCCTATTTCTTTCTTTATCTGGCCAAGGACACGCGGAGATCGATAGTCGTATCAAGGAAGTTTACAAGAAGGGTGCTCCTGCTGGGTGCACGATTCCCAAGTGGCACACGATATTCACGTCGGGCGATCATTCCATCGACAATGAAGACCGTCCGGGACGCTCAATGGAGTTGGATTTGGAGGTGCTGCGGAGTCAGGTGGAAGCCGATACGTATCAAACTACTCGTAAACTGCCAGTCACCCTTGGAGAGTTAGTCTACAATTACTCATGGATTGAAGTCAATCGGCGAGGTGCGAAAGCTCGGTCGATGGGTGCTTCATGCTTTGAAGCAGTCTGACATGGATTTTCGCGCCGACATAGCTGTTTCTCTCCTCACGTTCAAGCGCAGGAGATGGTCAGGTGTACTCGTTAGTATAAATTTGGAAGAGCTTTTTATACTCTATTTAACGCTGCCTCGCGCGTCAGTTTTCGTCACCTCTTTCCCGAGTTATGAACTCTAGAAGTCATCACTATCACTTTGTCCGAGGACTTACGACTCAACCTGATAACTTTTATGAAACTGTCTAGGGAAGTGAAATAGTCAGTTTTATATCAGCTGTCCATCTTATGCCATTGCCAAAGTCGAATAATGAAATGTTCTAGGAGTGAGCCCAGGCAGCCTCGACAGCCTTACCCTTCAAGGAGTTTCGAACCTAATGTGTTTGCAACTCACCGTTGTGTAGTGAGAAAACGGTCGAGTTTTTTGAAGGGTTTATAGCAGTCATCGCTATCCGGACATACATAAGGAATGTCATCATGAGCGATCAGATCAGCCTGAAAATAACTCCTGCTAAAGACATGATCAACTTATAATTCTGGTTTTTTTTCTGAAAAGACGTTACATTTACGAGAGCTCAAAGTTGGGTGTGATTGGCCACTTCACCTGTACTTGTGTATGGCCCTACACTATGTAAAGTTGGTTCTGAAGCTCCAGAAAAAACCATTGTGATCCTAGCAGGTAGCCTAGGGTTCTGGTGCAGAGTGAGATACATCAAGTCTTCTTCAAAACTTATTTCCAGAGCAAAACCCTGTCAGCATTCCGCACCTTGAAATCTTGTAGGTGTTGCTTGGGAGCTCCCCCCCCCCCCCCCCGTCAATCCATCAGCACCTTTCCTACTTTTCTACGAATATTAGCACTCTACAGAAATACAATTACTCACCTGCAATTCATCAAGCAGTTCAACTGTCGGGTAAAACATCCCATGGTCAATGACGTAATCCACATATTTACATTCAGCCACGGAAGCAAATCGCTCTTCGTATGTCATCACCAGTGGTCCACCCTTATACTTACGAACCAATTCATCACTGCATACTGTAATTGTTATTTGTATCTGATAAGTATCGATTACGTTATCATAATGATAAACAAGCTCTAACTCACTTCCAGCAGTCACTATGACGTCGGGGAATGCTTCTTTCACTTGACGTAGTTGTCGGACATGACCATAGTGGAACATATCGAACACACCCTCAGTGAATATATGAATCGGTCGGTCCTTTGGTACTGAAAGCAGGTAGAACGGTGCGCAATCTGGGCCATAGTCGTACTTGGGAAACTTTTGAATTGGTTGATAACAGAGTGGGGCGATTCTGTCTCATGCTAAGACTATCGGTCCAAATTTAGGGTTCGCAAGAGTTTGTCTCCTACTCAGAGTCTTCAGAAGATGCGCACTTTAGCCAGCACAAATTCTGTAATCCTATGGACAATTATTTGGGGAAACTTCTTCTGAGAAACTTTTCCGAATTAGCGGAAGGGCAGGGGTCTTCTAAAATGGCTTCATCCTCCTGGCTACCGTTCAGTTGCACATAAGCGGGACGTGGCTCTTGCCCTGCGCCTTACGATTTCCTTGACGTTTCACTCACGCCCGCTTTTCCATCCGACAGTGTCGTCACCATGACGTCATAGTGGATGCGCCATGCACGCTAGCCCGCGGACTTTTTTGACGCAAAGAACGATGGATTATGCTGTCCCTTTTCTGATTATTGTGCTCCATCTATTTGTGGCAGGATACCATCAGAAGAGTTTGTGCTTAATAGATTTCATGCGTGAACCATGCAATACTTCGATTCAAGACTTACCGTCACCGTCGCGAAGTTGACTCAAAGTATACGGTACGAATGTCGGCTCCCCACCGGCCATGGTGCTGGAATTCGTGAATATGGTGTGTTCAGTATGGGATGTATACCGAAGAGACGGAATGAGAGATAGTGATAAAGTCAGAGATGGGAGATAAGGATGGGAAGCAAAAAAACATTGAGTCAGAGCAAGTTATAGCAGATTAACAATTTTTGGTTCAATGCCCATAGTGGTTACCCGCTCAACTCGTTGTATCTCACTGTGAGTGTTAATAAGTTATGTCTTAGAAGTCATCAACAATGGAAGGGATAAAGAGCACGATACCCGGAAAGCAAAAGTTCGGGTTTGAGTTCCGGTCGAGGCCGAAGTTTAGCTCAAATCTGGCCAATCTGGAGATCTGTAAAAGATTGGCTTGCGTCGGATTATTCTCTGGCTATTGTTCTTGTTAGTTAGGGGGCGGGTGGGAAAGGGATTAGTTTATGAAGTGATTTTTTTTATTGTATTGGGTCAATCAGGGGGAGATGAAAAAGCCTCAAGTTAACAATCGTATTTTAATAGGAAACGTAGACTGATCTCTGCGAGTGCTGTGGAGTTGTGCGGTGCAGAACCCTTCACAGTTCAGAAGGAAAATCGAATGCATGGCGCATCTCAAAAAGGGCACTCAACTCCAACACCTAGTGATTTGCTCCATTATTCTGTCTATGGTTTTCTTCTTCGAATGAGAAATTTTTGCACTAAGGATGTCAAAAAATAGGCGAAAACGAAAGACACGGCAATATGGTGGATTGGATGGGGAAGCACTGAGACTAAAATGAGCAGTGAAAGAGAAACAGGCGAATGACATCACATGTGGTCCTGACGGACGTGGAAGAAAAGCTTAATCACCTCCATAAAGCGGCACAGTATGCCATGCCGATGATAAGATAAGGGCGATGCGTGATTTCAATACGGAAATCCGTACACGATTTGATACAAAAAGTTGGAGAACGGTTTATATTAGGTTGATGCATAATTACTGCGGACTTTTTTCAACAAATTTTATTTAATGAAACGATGAAAGTACTGAACAAAAATATGTTCAAATAATTTCTCCGGAACTTATTCACCATCTACATAAAGCACTGCTTCCCATTGACTAGATATTCGGATCCCAAAAGCGAAGAGGTTTTGATCCTTACGGGCGATCCACGCCTTGACATCGGCCATCAAGTCATCCAAATCGACGTAACTTCTATACTCTAGCCATTTTTTCGATGAACGGTTGACGAGATAATCCTTAAAAGTTTCTGCTAGTGAATATGGCAGATTTAGGGACAGATCCCATTTCTTGTTGGCTTTGGCTAATTGTTCGATCGCCGAAAAGTTACTGAGATAGCGGAATGAGTGTGCCACCTTCCAATCTTTCTCGAAGTAGTTAAGCCTAATTCCGCGAATATGCGGATGGTTTTTTGAGTATATTCTTGTAGAGGAAATCAAGTAGATCGTTTCTAGAAAAAACCCGACCTCAATATTCAAATTCTATTACTAAAAGCCGCGAAAAAATCCGCAATAATTATGCATCAACCTTGTATTTACGCTTCATATACTTATTGTCGGGAGTGTTCTGAAATGGAAAATCCCAGTGAACTTCATTTCTATTCTTAGCTTTGCCACCAATGAATTCCTACTCCGATCGTCTCTTTTTTGAAAAGTCCACTCTGAACAGATGCGTATAGAGTGAAAGAAAATCTCTTCAATGGTAGTCACTACAGTTTTGGGGATGCGGCCCGCACCCGACCTCCATTCAAAATCACAAAGGCGTTTTTGATGCGTATGAGGCTTATACAACGACATGCCGTGGCCGGCAGGTCAGTGGTTCTATTCTCCTAGACAAATCTGGTACCTAATGACCGGTCCTTGAGAAAAATAATTACGGTAACCATAGGTTTACCGTATGGAGCTACTCCACCTTTGCTTCTGAACATACTTTTTCTTGGGAACAACAAAAAGAGCGGAATCTTCGGTTGAATTTACGTTCGACGTGACGAAATTCCAGGTCTAACCCCTTTGTCTCCTTCCGACCATGTTAGACAGAAGAAACTCGAAATGAATTGATTTAGAGAAGTTGGATTTTTCGAGTGTCGTGAGTAGGAGCAGCAGCTTCAGTGGCATCTACATTGTAATTTAAGCTTCACTCGCTCGGGAGTGATACCCTTGGGGTTGTGCGAGAGCAGTTTTCGAGTTTCTCCTTCATTTCGTATTTATATCTTGTATTTGGAAAAAAATAAAGCCTAGATATGTGGAATAAAAGTAGGGTAACAGACAGAAGACTATTCAGGGAAATGCTTTTTTAGGGTATCCGGCCTACTTTTTTAACCCTTTCTGTTTGATTGAGTTTTCCATCTCCGCCCAATGCCTATGTTATCGAATTAGGCAGTTTCGTTGATATATTGGCTTTTTTAAAGGAGTCATAAAACATATTTGGGTGTACTGATAGGACAGTGCCATGAAGCCCGAGAAAAAAAAATGCAACATTGCAATGTTTGCTCTTTTGGAGTCAACGCCAAAGATTAATCACCAAGGTGACGGAAGCAAACAAGCTGTAAGCTGGCGACATCCACATGACCACGGGACTCTGCTTTTTTGGAATTCCTTCAGCAGTTCCTCAATTCTTTGTAGGAGATTGGATGCGACATATGAATGGTAAACTAATCCATCAGCGAAGTTATAAACCAACAAAGAACAAACCTACTGTTGTCCCTGTGATAATTGAAATGTTTTTTAAATTATTCTACTTGACTCACAAGGTTTGCGATTTATGACAAAACTTCAGTCTCGGACGGGACTCAACCCGTACTTGTCCTTTCCGGGAGCCGTGCTCTTATCCCTTAGGAAGCATAAGCCATTAAGAAGGCGAGGGCAAGCGGGGTCTCAGTAGTGTAAGGGATAAGAGCACGGTCCCCGGAAAGGACAAGTACGGGTTCGAGTTCCGTCCGGAACCGAAGTTTTTCCATAAATCACCAACCTTGTGAGACTTTCGAAACGCGTACTGCGGCGAGGTAACAGCCGTTAACAAAACATCAAATCAAAACATGTATTCTACTTGAATTTGTAATGTAATGTTTTGGAGGTGGTGTAGCGGTAAGTAGCACAGTACCACACATGCATGGTCACGGGTTCGAATCCCATATTGACATCCATCTAGGTCGTCAGTTAATTTGGTATCAGGCTCGTCTGGGGAATAAAAGCACGAACTTCTACAACGGCTGGCCACCACACGTCATTGTATAGACTACATACGCATTCTGAATGGAAGTCGGTTGCGGTAGTGCATTAGTCAGATGGGATTGATTGACACCAAGAGGCTTTTTCTGTTATAATCATTCTTGGAAGTCTCCCTGTATCTTAACTGCTTGAAATAATTTTTGATTACGAAATTACGCAACAATTATCCACCGTGCATTCATTCAATTTAGTTCAAATTCCGAATTTTGATCCATGTTAAATGGAGAACGTTCGAATGTAGGGTCGCCTTGGAGACATGGTATGGTGGACTCATTTTCTGGTCCACCTCGCGGATGCCTTAGGTTTGGAGGATTCCTTTCAGATCCCATTAATTGCTATGAATCCACTCATGCTTTTGTGTTGCTAGCGGAAATAGTTTTAGTGGCACTGAACAGTAAGGAGAATCTGAGTGGATATTAGTTGGAAATAGGTTTATTTATAGTAGAAAACGTTAAGAGATCAAATAATCAATAAGCAAAGTATGGAGCTTAACATTCACTACCTTGGCAATATCTTCATGGCAAAAATAGAAGAAGAAGAAAAATCCAAGTTGGAAAGTGGGTATTAGTTGAGAGGGAGGTTGGAAAGTGGGTATTAGTTGATAGGGAGGGTTTTATTTAGAGAGCATTAATATGTTTGGTTTACGGAAACCGTCGAAATTCTACTCAAATATACTCTTAGCTACGGTTCTTGAAAGCCTTGAAACGGATTATGCAGAGGTCAGGGATGCAGCCGTTAACGATGCGATGCAATCGAATCTCCCTTCCTTCTGGATTTGCTAAACTTGTGCTAATTTTTCAATAAATAGAGTAAAACTCAATCTCCAATTTTGATCAGCGAAATGGCTATTTAAGTACATCTGAAATTCTGGGTAGAAGGCTGGTGCATGGCTCATTCTAAAAAGGCCGATCGATATTGGCAGTTCCAACCGTATTTAAGGGACAAAATTTGGGCCAAAATTCTAGGAGAAATGTATTCATAATAAAAAAGATATGTTTCTGAGTTATCGATTGAGGATATTCACCGTCTTGCGTATTTCAGGAATTGATCCGAATTGATTGCCTAATCACTCCAGGAATCGATGCGGGTCTGCAAAATCGATTGGAACCCTGCATTAATTGATCGCCAGCGTCTACGTGTTTTATCTTAAGGACACGAATGTGGCCTTGTGGGCTGGCTGGTCAGGCAGTTCCCTTGGTGTGCGCTGTTCTGGGTCTCAACAGCGGCTGTGTTCCCTTACACTTCCCACGTACCATGCGGTTCCTCCTTGGCGGACCGAACTTGACGTTCGAATGGCTTTTTCTTTTCGTTACTCAATATAAAGGGTTTTACTTATGGTTTTAATCATATTCACATATTTATATCTATTCATTAAGACTATTATTACTATTAACTTAGATTATTTATTAATTGATGATGAATGAAAAAAAATGAAAAAAATAAATGATGAAAAAAAAATAAACGATGAAAATTGCCTTTGATTTCTTCTTTTTTTGAATTTTTATTTTTATTCATTTACATTGGATGATTTTGTCTTGTTTTTTGAAACCAGTTTGTTGTCTTTTCGAAGCAGTTTCATTTTACAGTAAAAATATTCAATTATTTCATGAGCTGGATCGATGCTCTGCGCTTCCTATAACATTTGGCCTATTTACTTATTATTTACGGGGCCAGTTAATATTTTCACATATTTTTTTTTGTGCTCAAGAAATGATCATCATTTTCCTTTCATTTTATCTTTCAATTCATTATGGTAAGTTTCAGAATAAAGTAAAAAGGAATGTTCATAGCAAATTAATTTTTTGCTGTCTGTTTTCGTTGTTTTCTTATTTGTTTGCTTAATCATTTACCCTTTCTATAGGGTCTTCAGAGCTCATACTTTTGTTAGATCGAGAAAGTTGAATTTTTCCTCCCCTATGAACTAGAGGGTTTGCTTAGTTCTTGTCAAATTTTCTTTATTAAGCCGTGCGTTTCGTTTCTTTTCGTTATTGAACGGCTGTTCAGAAACATTTGTGCCCTTTTGACCTTTTTAATGGATTACAAGGGTCAACAACTGTGCAATTCAGTGGGTGATCCTCATAGACATGTGGGATATTAATTAATCAATTCAAGATTTCGGTTGCTTTCGAATTCTCCTTCCTATGGAAAATATCAAGATTGGTTTGGCGCCTTTATCACCTGCTATTAAAATTTAATCAGAGTTTTAATTAAACAAGCTATTAATACAATGATTAGCATTACGATGCTGAAAAAAGTGGAAGGATAGCGTGGATTTCTCAAGTTTAATGATTAAATTCCATGTAATTTTATACGAAAGTTCAAAAATAGCAATTAGTCAACGTTTTAATCAGTTCAGTAACCAGTAATCATTTATATAAAATATGGAGTAGCTGGAGAGGCACCCTGACTACATGGATAGCCTTAAAACGTTTGTAGGACTGGATCTATCATAGACTCAAGAGGTTCAGTGGTAGTGTACCTCGACAGATCAGTAGGAACGGTGGATAAATATGGATAGGCTCCTATACATATGCATAGCTACATATGTAGGTGGGGCATATCTTCGACTTTATCTACATTTTTAGGATCTTCGAGGCACAGCTTCATGGCGTATACCAAAAGAATGGTCATTTACCGTTGATTACCCGATCACTTATTGCCTCTTCGCGATTTTCTCATTTTGACCTATAATTTGTCAACAAAAAGAATAAATATTGAGCTCAAGTTACAGATTTGGTGATGGCGAGACTGCAGGCGAAATTCTTGTTGTTTCTAGTAATATTCCAAGAGATTTTCTGTGTCCATTACTGGAAGCTCAGCGATGACAAGAAGAAAATCGAAGCTGTGGTATGCTTTCACATGTTGATCCAAAAATATCACAGTTTAGAAACTATTATTTAAGCATTTTTAAGTGATTTTTATTTATTTAGCCAATTAGCCCAATACTTCTACCCTTTTACTTTGCAAATCCATGGGGCTGCTCGAGACTTTTGCCCCGTCGTCAAGTCCTTTTCTAGGCATAGCATCGTATTATGGTGGGGAACTTCCCTGTTATCCCGCCATACACTTTGATCTCTCGTAGTGGGCCCATGTCCAGGGTAAAAAGTCACAGTTTACGGACGTTAGGTCCGGTTTTCGGTCGTGCGCGGCTGTGATGATGCTGAGTCCTTTGGCTCCGCTAGTTCAGAAAAAAAACCACGGTTCTCGAGGAGTGGAACAAGCTCCATGGCGGAATACCCACTGCATAAATTAGGTCGACTACTACCGTAATCGTTGGAGTGGATTCGAAAAAAGACGCTAGAAAAGGTGCTATATGAGTGACATAACTCTGAAACTCCCGATTTTGATGGTGTTGAGTGCGTTCTGTGAAGCATTGGTACTTACTGCTACGTCATTTACAGTTTCTTATTCCAGCCAGATTCGCCTTATACGCTATCCTATCCGGGATCGTTGGTGGATTTCCTTCGCCAAGTTGACAGTGTAAAGAAGTTCGGAAAAACGTATGTCGAGCTGAGCAATGTACTTGTGAGTCACTTCTTTTTCTGATTATCTTTTTAAAACTCATCAACTTCTGTATCTCGATGCCTTTGAAAGATTGCTCGAGATAGATAATTTTACTCATTTTGTCTTCTTTCTCGCTCTTTTTTTGAGAAATTCTAGGAAGCCTGTTTTTTTCCTGGACTGGGTCGAACAGAAAAGGATCAGATCCTCTTCTAAAGGCACAGTTCACGGTAGTTTTCGGATATCTAGTTCTAGACGAGTGATGCAAGTGGAATGCTAGATAAGCATGATAGTGAGGTAGAAATGAGTAATGTAAGACTTAAGAAGTGGTAAAATCATGGGTTGGACGAGAATGTGACGAAAGTTGCACAGGTGTGGATTTATTTGGACGAGTTGTCCAAATATACATGCATTGCGTACAGCTGGCTACAGTAAGCTGCCTGGGTGCAAGCTGTCCTTACCGTTGTAAATCCACAATCGGCATCTATAGTCGATAAAGCCGTGAGAACCGTCTACTTCAAGGCGTGTACGCTAGCGAATCCATTTTTGGAGCCTTTGTCCCGCCCTTCAGCCAGCGTTTTCTGTGCTATCCATGAGGGTCACAGGTCGGAGAGGAAGTTCAGGGACCATCTTCACCGTGAACCGTGCCTTTAATTAATTCGTTACTCGTGGGCTAATATCTCGATTTAGTTTTTCAAATCTAAAACTCACAGAAAAAGTTCGTAAAATGTTTTTTCTTCATTATTTGGGGACTACCGGCGCGGAAGTAAACAAACAAACAAATAAGTGAGACATACGTGGAGATAAAAAGTAAAAAAAAATCAAATCAGCTTTCTCTTCTCGTGACAATTTCTGTGATGGTTGAATAAATGCATAAATGAAACTAGCTTTCTTTGTTGTAGAAATCCATAAATGCCCGGGAAGCACGTGATGATCCGGAAATCGAAAAACGACTTCAAGCCGAAAGTGAGCATTGTAAATTGGTCGGCAGTGTTGGATTGGATCGGAGCAATTTCAAGACGTCCTATTCAGCTGAGCTGTGTCCTGATTTTCACAAATACTACGAAAGGTAACTGTTTTTATGAAAAATTTTGCTTATCATGAATAATTCCAATAACATTCTGTGATTAACCAGTGTGAACCCCACTTCTGAGAGGTTCGATTTCAGATATACAGCATTTGTGAAGGAATATTTCGATATGGCACCGGATGATGAAAAACTTATACCACGATGTCGGCAGTGGCACAAGGAAGGCCAACTGCGAGGACTTCCGAAGGTACGTAGTGGCTCAATCAGTAAAAAGCTCGGCGTTACGCGTTATCAACTACTACCATCCATTACTCTTCAAAATCAAAGATGACTTTGTGTGAGTATCGGGGCGAGGACTGGCCTGCAAGAAATGATTAAGACAAGATTTTATTCACTAATTAGTTGTAGGCCGTCTTATAAGGCTTAGTACATATTCAAACGCTTCTACGATTCTGCATAGTGGTCAAGTGCGTAGCGCCTTCCGGAACAGGATCAACTTTTATGCCCGGCGCTTTACACCACTTTACTGTGGGCCCTACTTTGATCTATAAGGTCGATTTAACCTAGATAACGAATATTTTTAGGAAGCAAACGATCAACACTTGAAGACACGGATCCCAGATTCGGACTACGCTGAAATCCTCAAGGGTTACTTCCCACGTGTGAAGAAGCTTGTCTCGACGGCGTCACCAAAATATGGAGCGATTATAGCGAAATTGTTATCGCATCAATTTGAGGTAGGTGGAACATGCCTAATATTGAGCGATTCGCAGGGAGGCAAAAAATGCAATATAAACGAAGCCCATCGTAGAATGTATCCGCGAACGGTCGCGGCGCGGCTGACAGGCACAATTCGCCGAGCCGCTGCGCGACCGCTCGCGAATGTGGTCGGCGATTGCGCCACTTTTTTTCCTTGATTCCGATACTATTGGGAGGAGGGAAGGTAATTTTTTTGTTTGTGCTTGTTTTGTTTTTCAAGCCTAATTTTTAGACGATCAGCAGTCATCCATATCTGCACATGGCTGCAGCTGCCTACTGGCGCCAAAATGGAGACCTGCACGAAGCGTTCAGTTGTTACAAAACAGCGGTGGCATATGCGTGAGTTCTGTTTTACATTACTGGTTTATTCCTTTTGTGTATCTTGACTGTAAAACTTACTTTGAAATCTTTTTGATCTTTGAGCTTTCAGGGAGCAACTAGTAGCCAAAGGTGAAGAAGGCGGCCAGCTCAGTCTAGATGCTATTCATGTTGCTGCAGCCACATTATTCAACAAAATTGATCAACCAGAATCGGCGATGGCTATTTTGGAGGTAAGACTGCGATGTAGGGAGATTTATGGCTAGGTAATATTCCAGTTTTGGAGATTGCTCGATTCCCGTTGAATGCGCCGTGCATTCGAGTCGCATCCCGAAACGTCATCACATTTGCCAGATAATTGGCTTTTTCAATTGAGGATTCGGAACTCTTCATTGGTATTTATTGTTTGATGGAGGTTTAACGGAGTTGGAAGGGTGGGAAGGTTTAGCTAACCCGGGAGTAGCTTGATCTGAACGATTCTCGAGATGGGAATAGGAGATGGTGGAGCCGTCTGCACGGTATCACTCAAGCCTTCATAAAAGATGTTGAATTCATCTTTGTTCACGGATTATTTTCTTGTTTACATAACTGTTGTTTTTTCAGTATTCTTTCACGAAGGACGATCCAAACAGCTATAATCCTTGCGTGTTTCTGAAAGCCCAAGCAGCCATGGCCGATGCTGCATATCTGAAGTTAGACGCTTCACGGATTGAAGGCATCCAAGTCGAGCAAGTAGCTGACTTTGCCCGTATTGTCGCCTATTTCTCTGATCCGTTCATTAAGCAACTGGTAAAGTAGTGCTATTTCAGCAACACTTGATTCCCTTTGTTACTAAACTGGTAATTTCAGCTTGTCCCACCCACCGATTCGAATTATGTGGCGGAGTTATTGAAATTCCACGAGGTTCTCCTGAAGAAGCTGGGCGCGATGAGCTGTCAGATCGATCTGTTTGTTGAGCTAGCGAAGCAAAAGGTCAGATCTTCTACTACCATTTTATTTATCGGATCTTATGCTGTTCTTCTATTGATTACTCGGAGCTCTATGTAGCCGGGCTACATTCACAATTCAAATGATAGGCCCACAAGAGATAGGCTCAGCAGTGAATGGATGATTCCAAGGAGTTTGGTCGACAGGTAGCACACAAGTAGCCTCGGTCAGGAAAAAAAGGAGGACATATCCTCCCAGCTTCTTCCTATTTTACCGCATCATTCCTCCCCCAAATCTGTGTTACATGTACCTCCATCTTCTCTTCTCATACAGGTTTTTTTTTGAATCGCATTATTCGAGGAACAACTACTCTTGTAGCGATGAGAGGAATTTTTTGAAGAGTCATGAACGGAGCACAATGTTCTATGTATTGTAGTTTGACGCTTCTCGAAGTCACAACTCGGTGCGACTTCTCCCCGTCCCCCCAGAAGGCTGAATGGATTGTTCGAGGGCGTATTCGGGTAGTACAATGAGTTGGAACCCAACCGATGTTCACATCGTTTTCCAAATGATCTAGTGCCAACTAACTAACCGAGTGAGCCTGTAAAAATGACTGTTCTGACGAAATTGGATTCCATTGGCCCTTCTCCGCTTAGGCTGCTTTTCTCGGAGGCTGTATAACACATCCTCTGTATCACGATGGCAAGAGTTCAGTTGACATCGGGTGAAACTCACGGCTCCAGACTGCCTATCACACCTCTTACTAGAACCTCGTTTTGCCCTGAGAAGCAACCCACCACTAGGAACTGCTAAACGGCCCCGCAAGCCCCATCCACGAGTCGAAGGTGTCGACCAGTAGCCGTAGTTATCAATCCGAGATATTTTTTCTTTTAGGAAAACTTGGACCATCTGGTTTCTGAGAAGTTGCGCTTCAATGATATGTACGGAGATCAGGTGAGATTTACAGGGAAATTATATTGGTCAATTTCCATTTGTTAATAAGCTGAATAAATTATTTGGTGAAAAATTAAATAATAATTGAAATAGAGCGAAGCAAAAATAGTTTTTATGAACAAAGACGTATAAATCGCGTTCTTTCAATATTATGGTAGAAATAGATGGTTGTGGTGAAGTAATTCAGATGAAAATAGCGGATCAAATACGCGAGAGGATGGTGAACGAGAGGACACGACGATCTCTAACATTGGGATACGAGGAGGTGAAGTATGGATATAATCCATGTGAGTTGAGCATTTCAAATGAACAATTATTTCTGCAGGATTTTTAATTTCGATGAGCGCAAATCAGTATTTTTAAATATGAGTCGAGGTAACATAGTAAATAAAACCTTAGCTACCCCATTGGCATAACCCCATGACGGTTCCCAAGTGGAACCTGCTGAAGTTGGTCAATACTTCTGAAAGTGCGCCACGCACTTGACTTTCTGGTTGATATGTGAGCTCGTATTATTTTCGACAATTTCCTGGGTGGTTTAAAAAGTCCAGAACCAGTTCCCAAGGGCTAATAACGAACTATTGGCAGTGAGATGAATAACGATGAGATGTGAAAGGGGAATGCATGTAGATGAGATGAGATTAGTTATGGACGACTAGGTGTCGTATATTGACTATATGATTGCTATAACAGGGGTAATGATGTACAGCGGAAGTATTCTCATTTAGTCGTAATCATACGTGGGTGTTATACCTTCTATGATTTGTATATGGGAAATATGGGAATGCAGGAACATTCTTGCAATGAGGGCCGTAAAGGAGTTCAGACATCTTCTATAACACAAGGAGCTGTGATTCTTAACTTGGAATTGATATAATTATAATTTGTAAGTGGATGAGATGGTGCACTGTCAAATAGCAAAATCATTGTATAGACCGCAGAGACCATTCATTTAATACGCCCTTCCATTAAAACCGTCACTACGATTATGAATTTAAGGAGCGCATCCCATAAATGGGATTGATTAATGCCAAAGACTTTTATCCTTCATAATTTGTATATTGTTACTGAAATCCAGAAAAAATAAAGGCTGTGCCTGGTATTGTTTTTAATAAATGATGCTTTATTTTTTCATTAAATTATATTATTGAAATTTTAACACTGCACTAATTTTCAGATAGAATATGTCGAGTTATCAATGCCAAGCGATTTCCACGCTCAAATCATCCAAACAATCTAGTACCGACTTATCATTGTGAAGTAACTGATCCAGTCGCATATGAAGAATCGATGATGCCATTGAGGAAGGCGACAACGAAAAATAGACCTCCGGTGAGTGGATTACGAAAAAAAATATTATCTTCACAGAAAAATGCTTGTGGTTTCTTTGCGTTGTCAACTAAGCTACTCTTTTTTTGTTTTGCGTATGAATACCGTGCAGGTCAGAGCTAGGGCCAGGCATCGTCGCAGAAAACAGCCCCGTCAGTATGACCCGAGCTGTCTGAGAGGGTGAAATCAGTGGTAGTATTGAACCCATAGACTATTTTCGTTTTCAATCTGAAACCGTCTTCCCTGTCTGATGCTGAGGCGAAGTTGGGTGCATGGCGCGTTGGGAATGAGTTCAACATCACTAATTACATCCATTTCCTTTCGATGATATCATATTTCAGTTAAATGACACAGCATGGCGTGTCGCAGAAGTCTTCGCAACCGACAAAGCCTTTGAAAAGAAACTGGAGTCGCTACGAGGAAAAATGCCGTTGAACCCTCAGATGCCGAAGAAGTACCCTCTCGACAGGTAACCCGGTTTAGATTCAAAGCTTCAACATCTCGCGAGTGGGAAGGCCAAGGAACTGTTCCATGGGATGGAATTCACTGAAATGACGAAAGAGTACCTATTCGCTGTTGAATCGGAAGGATCGAACCTACTCGAAAAGTAGCGAGTAACTCGTTGAACGACACGAACCTTTTGACAAACACCACCTTCTCAAACTGGCCTGACCATCTGCTTATGTCGTGCGGATCCCACCTGCTCGATATGAAATTTACCTTACAAACTTTCGTCCATGGGTAGTAACATACGTAGAATTCAGTGCAACCTGGGCGACAGTACGTGATCGCTTCTGGCGTCGAGCCGATTGGCCGTCAAGCGTCGATTGCCAAATGATCATCTCACGAACGGATATTTTCAATGAGAAATGGTTCCCACAAGTGTTTATCAGCCCGGAGAATAAAGGGTTTATGTAAGTCCTGATTTTCATTTTCCATTTTCAGTTCTGCCTGCCCGGTGTGGTAACAGATAGTGTTTCAGGATCGCTGAATATCTAACAAAAGGCATTGGGTTGGAATCACACGAGGATCATCCATTGCCATGGCGTGAACCGTATTGCAAAGAGGTCAACATGGTTGGACATGAGCTCAGTTTTGTGAGTTTTTCCACAGAAAATACAAATTGGCATATTATTCCTGGAGTGCGCCATGAATTTGACTCTGTTTTGAACTTTTGAGAAATGGAAATGGGAGCTCGCCCAAGACGGAAACAAACTGTTCGACTCATCTCATGCATTGCAACGGCCAATCGTTTTTCAGCTCACCGGACTGGTCACGGCCGTAAATACTCGTCCATCAAAGGAATATGCTGAAACTCGTCTTAAATCAGTTCTGGTGCGTTTGGCTGATCGTATCATGGAGGACATAGAGATTGCACAGCGTATTCGATCGATGCTGGAAAACGTGAGTTTTTCCGGAATTCAAGTATTTTGCCAGGCAGTGAAGCGTGCGGCTGCGTTGCGGCACGTTATTTGACTGGGATGGTTGCGCTAGTTTCGAATCAATACTCGTTTTTTTCTTTTCGAAGAAGTCGATTGAAAAAAAAACAGGAACAAGATATAGCAATGGTTCCAAGGCTAACAAAGTAGGGGTAGAGTCAACGAAATAACCGCGACGCAGCCGTTCGCGACTGTTTCAGATCACTAGCCATGGGATCGCGGGAGTTACTTGCCTTACGCTCAACAAAAACAGTTCATTTGATCTTTTATTGCTGTTCCACTAACGACACCTTCCAGGACATTGGCCCAAGATGGCTGGCGGCCAACTTGGCAGCTCTATACTGGCGTGTCAAAGGCAATCCTAAGCAGGCTGCCTTCTGCCTTATCGAGGCGATCCTCCTTCAGGTACTCCTAATTTCAGTGCATCTTGAAATAAGTCATCAACAATATTCAGCCGAATTACGCTGATATCGCTTTTACTCAACTTGCACAATTGATCTTGAAAGTGACGAAACAAAAAGCTGAACCAGCTAAGCTTCTCCTGATGGCCAGCAGTGTCGATCATGATGAGGTGAGATGGTTATGCTGGAATTTGTTTTGTTATGTTCTTTTTTTTTTGGGTTGAGTAAGATGAAGTTTCAGTAGGTAGTGGGTAAGCCCTTTTTGGGGAGTTTGAGGAGTTCTGATCCTCTAAAGGATAAACAATTCAATTCAGCAAATCAGCAATTTAGCTTGGCATCATTTTCATAGTATTTTGTAAACGTTCTGCATGAAGTATCCCTCAAAATCGGGCCAATTTCTGGCTGTCTGTGCTCAACTACAAACTCCCTCAATGTGTCCTGCTCTACTTTTCTCCCTCCACTTTCTTTGCTCGAAATATTTTGGTCCTCAGTTATGATCATGACAATCAGGATACGTTCCTTTTCGTGTCATGATCCACCCCGATGGTGTGTGCTCAGTGTAAGGTGAAATTTAGATGTTAGGCGAATCCCTTACATAAACTTTTTTTCTGAATAGCTGCCGGGTTCTCATAATTTTTTTGTACTTTTTCCTCCCACAAAGGATTTTGTCATACATATAGTGTATTGGTGTGAAAATATCGTGAACTTCACCCACTGAGCGTTTTGTCAAAGGGCACACTGCCATGGCATACAAAGCAGTCCGTAGTTGGGGCTGATTTACATTTACGTTTGTTTCCGGCCAACTTTAGTTTTAACTTAGTTAGTACAACACACTTAGTACTTACAACTTTAGTTTTAGCAAAATCTGCTACCGCAATAAACACCCTGCTCTACCTGTGGATATTGCAGCCTTGCAGTCAGATAGTGTTGGGTAGCTTGAAATATGCTCTAGTTAAACATATCCAAATTTTGCGCGATTTGGTCTACTAACAAAAAAGTCATGAACGAAAAAGCGGCAATGCATTTCACCGAAGACTTTTAACCGCTACTGTATATAGGGCTCTTCGAGCTCTTCGCTTTGTACTATCGTTTAAAGATGAAGTTTTTTTCAAATCAATGTATCTTCAATTCTCTCAAATTTAGCCAATAGTCCACTGGCTTCGTGCTCGTTTGGCGTTACTGTCAAACGATGTCGATGGAGCGTTGAAGTTCCTCAAGTTATCGTTGGACAAGGACCCTTTCAATACCGTAGTTTCGGAAGATTTGCTGAAAGTGGCTTGTAGTGGAAAGGTATGTCGAATTTGAATTCCAGTGCCACTCGTATTTCCCCCATATCAATGGCAGATTGATCAACCCCTGAAGTGAGCACCCCTCACGCTTTCTAATTATGACGTTTGACATTTGGATACAATAAATTCAAGTTGATGATATAATTAGTTCTATTCACAGCTTTGAATTGATTAATTTTTACAATTGCTGCTGTTGTGAATGAAAAATAAAGGGAAGGTCAAAGGTAAGCTGATCAATCTAGGTCCTTTTGAAGGCATACTCCACTGTTAGAGTTAGGGTGAGAGCATCCGCTCTTGTCCCATTAGCGGGTTTCTCCCTCGGGTTAACCTACCAAGTTACCCTACTAACCAGTTTATTTCTTATCTATGGGCAATGCTCCTTGTGGACATCCATAGCAGGCATTTCCGGGAACCCCCCCCCCCCTCCCCTCCTCCCTCCTGTTTAAGCCCCACGCTCGATATAAAGGCATATACGGCATGTGCTACTTCTTTGTGTACTAATCTGTCCGATTTTTTTTGAATCCTGAAATGTCCATTTCAGTCCTCCAAATTAGCGATCTCGTCACGATTTCCTACTGTATGTTGCTCATCGGTCGTTCAGAATGCTGTCTGCTTCAAGGTAGGTTGCTTTCGTTTTTTTTTTGGAATTTTCATAGTACACGTTAGTGAAGAACCGTATCGAGACCCATTCGGAATTCTTCTAAATTTTCCGCCTTCACAAGGGATTATGGATTTCGGTCTGGAACACACAGTGGGACATCTGTTATCTAAAACATTTAGTAAAAATCACTTAATGATATAAAGGTTGCTTATGGCAATAAGTGACCAGCTATTACGCGTATTTTTTTTTTTGAAATCCTGTTGTATGAATTTTCGTAACTTAATATGGTGTATGGTGTATGGTAATGCCCAACTTGAACTCTAGCTAGTTAATTTTTGAATCGGTCGGTTAACAAAGATTGTTCTAGAGCGATTCGGGCAGGTAAGAGCACAAAGATGCCTTACAATTAGTCAGAAAGGTTAGAGGTTAAGAGCGTCCTCAGGAAACCACAGAGAGCTCATCATTACCATATTATTTATTACCCTTTCATCAACAAGTAAGATCGCTACTCCGGCCAATCATGTTTACTGTAGGTTGGTCACAAAACTGGTGAGCAATGCTATGTGGTGGACCCAGAAAGCAATTCAGGTCGTCTAATTTACAATCGATGCAACGGGGTGTATACGGTAAGATTATTGATTGATTTTATCGATCAGAAACTTCAATGAATTGTTTTATCTTTGTTTTTTTTTAATTTTTTTACTTATGTTTATTTTTCTAATTTTTTCTGTAAATAATTGTTCCTCACAAATTTGTCTTTTAGGGTGCCAGCTATCCAACAGCGCCTTATGTGAATATTGTGTCTCCGTTCTTACCAATTTACAATACTGGTGAGTTTTTCACCAATATTTTTTTTTTAAATTGAAAATCACGAAATTCAAATCGTATTTATCATACAACTACTTCTTAGCCATACTGAAAAATAATGAAAAATGTTTTCATTTGTCCATCAAGGCATTCTCGATGTAATTTTTCGACCTGATTCGATTTTTTTCAATAAATTAAATTTTTTAGTGTCCAAACGTGAAAATCCACCATTCATTGAGGATGAAAGTAGTGTTCAAACGATTGACACTGAAGAATTACCACTGGATTATGGAGGCTCAGCGGTAATTCTTTTTCGTTTCTAGAATTTCAATGATTTTGTATAATTACTTTATTTATATTTTTACTAGCAGTACTCCCTCGAATATTTCGATTCAGTTCTTTTCTTTTTTCAAAGTTCTGCTATCAGTGTCTAGACTATCAGCTTTGGACATTTTTAACGATCTTGAGATTAGATTCTCTGTCTTCTGGTGGAGGACGTCTGGTTTAGGCGTACGTATGGGATCACTGACGCTACTTCTCGAGGTCTGTTACTGTCCCCTTCCACTAAGCAATCGCACAGTGGCGAATGGGCTTTTTGGTTCTCTCCATCCCTTCAGTTTGTCAATGGTCATTAGAGAATTTTTGTAATTCGAAGGCTGAGCAGCCCGGTGCTGGCTATGCAACAACCTGGGAGTTTCCTAGTACACATAAGTAAGAGTAGTGGGCTGTAGGCTAAAATAACGGGCGAGAAGGACCATAGATATACTAGGTAGAATTCTTCAGAGGGTGATGCCTTCAAAATTAGCGCTTGATCCTGATTCTTGGCTACCGCTACAACAACAACGATACTGATGAGTTATCTTTGTATTATTCGTATAGTGCCGATCTTTGTGAGGGTCTTATTGAGTGTGGAAATTAGAGAGTCTCGAAAACTCTGTAACGTAGTAAATTATAATTTGCAGGAGCGCATATATGATTCATGCTCGACTTTCTTTAGGCGTTCTTCGCTCCTCGCCCTGTGGAATGGTGGACACGAGCCAAAAATGAAATGCGTTACGTTGTATCCAGTGAAGAAGGTGATATCGATTGGTGGGAAGAAGACAGTGAAAGCGAATTGGCTGAGGTGCCACCGGTGAGTAAATCCTGAAGACAATCCACTGAGACACCTGGATCAATCTGGGAGTTTCAGAAGCCCCTATCGTTCCTGTGGATCAAGGAACGTCGGGAAATGTTGCGATTCGATGCAAAGTTACCGTCACTGCTACCATCACCGTCGATGCATCAAATTCGTAAGGGTCTCTCTCGATTCCCTCCACCGAGACAATCACATAATGTGTGCAGTGGCGTCAAGAAGGTAAGGAAAATTGCCTGGAATTGCCCGTTATTGATTTATTGATTGGCGTTTCGCATTATTTATTTCTGATTTGCTATCGAATTTCCTGGAAAACTGGTGTGAATAAAGGTTTCAAGGATGTCGGTGCTCCTCAGCGGCGCAAGCTCTGATTTTACAGCTTTCCGTCCTGCTTGAGAACCAAGTGTCGACATGGGTGTCAGTGACAGCTAAAGGTGAAGACATAGCGAAATATGTGGACCTTCGTGGACCCGTACCTGGGATCGCTGGTCTACAGCCGATCTGTCCTACTATCGGTGAGCATTTTCTTAAAATCTTCTTCTTCTGCTCGTTGCCGCTCTTAGAAGATCGTAGAATAACTATCAGGTATAACCGAAATTTCAGATCTGAGAGAAGTATCACCGATTCTGGGAATGCATCATCTACCAGCATTTGCATTGAGCGATCAATTTCTGTTCTACAAACCAGAAAAGGCCCTGACTGATGTGAGTTACAGTTTCTCATTACTCATGGGAACCACTGAGCATCCTAGATAGATACCATAATTGGTAATCTAGAACCAGCATCGAGTGAAACTCCACTGGTCCAGGGGAAAACCTTACTTCAAAAAGTTTGTCGTTCAAAGTTTTGATCCGACGCATTTTGATATTTCACGTAAGATCGATGGGGTTGATGGCCATTGATTGATCGGCAGGCCCACGCTATTGCCTAAACCTAACTTCGTCGACGTTTGTGTCGTCGATTGCCTTTGTTCGCAGCATGTTTTCTTTCCTTCTCTCTAGTTTCAGCTATTCGAAGAAAGTCAGTTGGAGCATCCTTCTCCAGCCACGCTCTACCCAGTACCGATTCTCTCCGCTTGTATCTATAGAAAAACGAGATGGTAGACATCCGCGAAAACTTCCTCCTTTTTGCAACTCGGGCTGGATAGAATTCCTTTGGATCACTTACCGTTAAGGGGGCGAGGGGATGGGAGTAGGTCCGGTTAACCTCGACATATGTACATCGTCATATGAACAATACGTTTGTATAATAGTACCCTAAGTTCCTGGCCCAAGTCTTATATGCGTTGCTCTCGATGATACGATCTGATCTTCATTTACAGTAGTAACTTTCAAAGTTAGTTGTGGTATTCACAAACCCAACATGTACTTAGCTTCTAACGACTTTTTTGAAAGTATATTTGACTCGAACGTTTTTATGATTACCCAGGTTTTAACTCCCTTTATTATTTCCATTTGAGATTATTTCCTACCATCTATTTGATCGTTTCTTCTGTTTCCGGCTACTTTTGCTCCAGTTTACAAACCCTTCCCAATTAAATCTCGATTCATTTCAGGCTTTGAAGTCACTGGGTAACGAACGGGATTCGATCGAACATGTAGCTGCTCGACTACACACGGCTTTGTTGGCAAATGGAATGGGTAAAAGTTAGTTTGTTGTTGTTTGTTTAAGGGTGTTTACTGTTTCTAAACACAATGAAAATGACAGTAATAATATCGAAGTGTATCAGCTATTCACGAATTGTATTTTCCCTTTTTGTTCAAAATTTGGGTGCCTACTGGGTTCATGTAAATGAATAAGTCCGAGCAAGGGGTTAAAAGTTACACAAAAAGTTGGCGATGTAATAAAAAGCATAAAATAGATTGAATAGTGAAACAGAAGGAACAGTAAGAAATTGTGGAAGATTGAGAGGAGCATCTCTGACGGGTGTAGGGATCTATTAATAGCGTCTTGGGGATGAACGGTGTTAAAACTTTCGACAGTGCTTCATGCCATCTTTCATGGGCTCGCCGAGATCTAGATTGAACAACAAGCGATAGTCTACCTACTTTATCCACTCGTTTTATATAGTTGGGCGGGTTGGGCTCGTGGAATTTGTGGCCCAAATTTAGGGATTTCTGAAAATTTAGGGACTATCTTTTGCATGCTGCGAGAAGCTCGTTCTTTTTGGGGAATAAGTGGAATAATCGTTGTACTCGCGGTATAATCAGGTGGTGACTTAAGTCGTAATTGCGTTGTAATTTTTTTATATTCGAAATTTATCAAATTCATTGAAATATTCAAAAAATATTTTTAACGACTGATCCATTGAATACCATCCAGAGTGCGAAATATGCATTGCAGACGGCGAACCGGTAAATTGGCTATTATGCGTTTTGTCATCGCTTTATTGGCGTGTCGTTGGTGATGCTCATCGTGCTGTTGGATGTCTTCAATGTGCCCTTCAGACAGCTCCACCTCATACCCGAGATGTTGCATTGGTGAGTTTTTAAATAGTTCAGTTTCCGTGGGCAAAAGCCTCCAGTCATCTCGGGAGCTGACACAGGGAGGTTCCACGTGGGAGATCAGTTAAGACTAGCGTACTAACAAGAAAATGCGTGTTTACTGTCGGATGTTCAAAATGTATTAGGTTGAGTCATAAGTCCTCGGACAAATTGGCAATGATAATATTTATCTTACAATTTTTAAACGACAGTAGCGAATCATTTGAAATATGCCCCATTGGCATCGATGGTCTTCTGCGAATGCTTGGGCAGATCGTAAATGCCCTTGCTTTAGAACGCTGGGAGCTGGCCCTTGGAGAACTGCTCCAGTGCCATTTTGATGTCGTCGCGGGTTTGAAAGTCCTGACCATCCAGATGACGTTGAAGATGGGGAAAAAGGTGGTAATCCGAGGGATCCAAGTCTGGGGAACATGGTTGGTGTGGTAAACTTGTCCTGCCGAAATTCGTCAGTTCAGTTTTGGTCGCTCTTGCAATGTGAGGGCGAGCGTTGTCGTGCTGGAAGTAAACTTTGTGCTGCTGTGGACGTGTAGCTTCGGGATTCGCCTTCAAATTCCTCAGTTGCGTAATGTAGACGTGTGCGGTCACTGTGCATCCTTCGTCTAGCAGCTCCCATTATTTGACACGGAGAGCGCTCCACCAGAATCAGAGCATAACCTCCTTGGCGTGTACGTTGGGTTTGGGGGAGCCTTCTGCATCCGCACCTTTGTCAATCCATTGAGCACGCCGGTGAACGTTAGAGTAGAGGTTCGACTTCGCACCCCTGGTGACTAGGTAGTCGAGAAACGTGTGGTGCCCATGAGCGTGAGGAGAGAAAGTGCAACGTCGTCGCGGCGGTCTATGTCATACTGCTTCAAAGCATGAGGCATCTATGGACCGAGCTTTCGCACCTTGTCGATTGACTTCAATTCACGAAGAACTGTGGACTGACTCCCCAAGGGTGACTGCCAGTTCACAAGTAGTTTGATACGGATCGGCTTCCACCTGGCTCCGCAGCACCTTCAAATCCAACTTCACTGAGCGTCCCGGACGGTCTTCATTTTCGACGGAATAGTCGCCCAATGCGAACTTCTGGTGCCACTTGTAAATTGTACACGTCCTGCTTGTGAACGTCCTTCACACCTCTATCGATTGCCGCAGGTTCATGGCCAGATAAAAAAATAAATATGATGGTGTTGCGGATGTGGAGTTGCGACGGCTTGAAATCATGAGGCACAGTTGCGGGAAAGGAAACAGTTAGGTGCCTTCTTCAGCATGCGTTCGGAAGAGCTTTCCATACTCTATCTAACAATGCCTCGCGCGTTCATTTTCGTCACCTCTTTCAAGAGTTATGATCGCTAGAAGTCATCACTATCATTTTGTCCGAGGACTTATGACTCAACCTAATAAATTGAAGCTGAAGACCCTTCCAAATGAATAATTCGGATTAGGATTGGGCTTGTTTGGGACTTGGAAAAATCGAGATGAAAATAATGATTCGATGATTTTTCAAAGTATGTATGTACCAAATACGCATTCAAAAGCTTCCAATAGAAAACCGAAGAGAAGTAGAATGCATGGAGCATCAGAAATTGGTTGCTCAGTGCCTAACTTCTTTTCTGTATTGACACGTGATAGTCTCGCAATGCATTCGCGCGGCGAGACAACTATCCAAGATATTGCGCATAACGAGACAACTAGCCAAAATTGTCTACGTGCTGTGGGCAGGTAGGACGCACTACACATTTTTTCTTCTATCGTTGTAAAAGAGCGGCGATGATTAGGTTGGTCGTATGACTGAAGTGTCAAGTTATCAAGCTCAATTGCAGTTGTTTTTACCACAAAGGGGTGTCTTCTCAAAAAGTTCTGATTCATCAATGAGAAGAACATGACGACCGCTAAAATTCCGCTCGCACAGTGAAGCTTTTTTCCTGTCGCGGAGTCTTGGTTTACTAATGAAATAAATCGAATGACCTCAAAAATCTCACCCGCTCAGTGAAGCACTTTTCTTTAACAAAAGATATGATGAGAAGCTATAGAAGACCCTAAGAAAATTGTCTGTTATTCAAGGTTTCACTGGCGAACATCTGTCATCAAGCAGGTCTGCTTCATTCGGCTCTAATCGCTGCTGGAACGGCATTGTCGGCCAGTCCAAATCTGGTCGCCATCCATTTCACCATAGCCAACATCTATGCATCTATGGTGATTTATTGTGATATCCACATTCGATGGGGCCTAGATAATGCCCAGATTGCAACCGGACGAATGTACTGGAAAAGTTTCTTTTTCAGGGTGATTATCAACGTGCTCTTGAATTCTACTACTCGACCCTGTCGCTACAGATGAACTTCGAGCCAGCAAAGGAGCGAATCCGAGCGATCTATTGTCATTCTGGGAAAACATTCGATTTCCAGGCGGTGTAAGAGCGTCGGAAAAGTCGTCTTGGAACCGTATCTGACAAACAACTGACTAACCACCTAACATTTCTGCTAGCATTGTTAAATTCGATATTGAAGGCCATTCATTACGGGTTTTCGCTTGATAATTAATTTCCAAAATAAATCTCTTAATTCAAACCAACTTCTGTTTGCCTTCAGAGGAGGTTGCACAGGTGAGTGTCATTTCATGGAAGCAAGAGACCCTCTTTAAGGGGTGTGGGGCAGTAGGAACGAGATCGTCGCGTCGCGGCCAGAGACGCCGCACGCGGAGTGTAGCAGAGTGCAGCGGCAAGTTAGAAATGCAGGAACAAAGGAAATAGCAGTAGAATCATGCCGTAAGTAATAATCGCATAGTGATTGAGCTGTATGAAGAAAGTTAGAACTGTTATAACGAGGCAAATGGTCCGCGGCAACCGCGTGAGGCGGATCGATTACACAAAACAGTTCCTACTGCCCATCTTCCCTCTTACAGTACTCTGACTTCCTCGAAGAAGCTGAAAAAGCGTAGATGCGCTTGACGCACGAGTTGAGCCATGCATTCTACATGTATTTAGGATTTGTTGAGTTATTTGAATGCGTATTTGGCATATACAAGTAGTTCCGGTCTTCGTAGGTTGACTACTTTGTTGTGAGTAGAAGTCACCGTCAATGTGATTGTGCTGGTGATTTCTACCCGTTGAGAAGGAGGATACTAGTTAACTGGTTCGTTTGACGGAGACGAAAGTTTTGGCTGTACCGTATGGGTTTCAATCCAGGATTGTTTACAACTCTCCTACTCCAATAGTACCAATAAAGCGACTGAGAGAATTCACTGATGTACGAAATTTTGTCGAAATCTAACTGTGGGAAGGCTTGAATCTCTTACTTGTGGAACCTTGGGAAACCAAAGTAACGAAACAGATTGAGATTCTTAAAAGATTAAGGATATCAAATTTGGGGTTCAGCAGCTTTAACAGTGAAATGCCCTGCTTGAAGTGTGAACGTCGTGGGGTGTGGTGCGTTAGGAACGAAATTGTCGCGTCGCGGTAAGAGGGGCGTCGCGCGCGAAGGAATGTAGCAGGATGCAGCAGTAGGTAAGAAATACAAGAACAAAAGTACTAATAGTGGAATTATGCATAAAATAATGATCGCATATCGATTGGGCTCTATGGAGAACGCTAGAGCTGTAATAACCGCGAATGAGTGGTCCGCGACAGCCGCGTGCGGCAAATCGATCACCCAAAATCGTTCCTAACGCCCGTCTCCCAACGTCGGGGCTCTCGTTCCCATCAGCTATGCTCGTGAACGCCATGCATTCGCCTCAGCACCAGTGGCTGTACGAAATTGTAAGGACCCCTAGGTCCGTTCTGCATATATCCATGCTGTATGTTGAGCTTTACCGGACAAAAGCTAAGTGGCAAGGGCGCACTATAGTACCCTCTCGATCCAAGATCGAATTCCGTACGATTACTCGCCTAGGCCAACCAATCTTTCTCATTATTCAAGTTGTATCATACTCGTCTGAGAGGATATAGTACTGATTTTCACATGACTGGCCAACGCAAGTCATTGTATAGATTACATACGCATCCGAACCCACGATTCTGACGAGAATTCGGTTGCTTGGCGCATCCCACAACTCAACATAAAGTCAACAGTCCTTTGATAAGGTCAAAGGACTTTTGACTTTATGTTGAGCTTTACACAATTTTCCGTGAAACTCTCGTATGTGCCGACTCATGTGATGACTATGCGATAAGAATGTTTACATGGTTGACTTTGCAAAATATTTTCATTCGTTTTCAACAATTTCATGGAAAACACTAATGCATGTGAAGGGTGCCGCTGTACAGAATGTTTATGCGACGACAGTCCAAGGCATGATTCATAAATATCAACAAATTTCTCCACGAATCGACTTTTATGCTCTAGCCCATAATAGGAATGGTTTTCTCGAAATAAGGAGTGATCTGATCACAGTATTGCTTGAATTAATGGGGTTGTTTACTGGATACTGTACATATGAAGCTTCAATCTTTGTACTATTGGCCTTGTTTTCCCGTTTGTTTTGGTTTACGGAAACAAATCGCCTGCATTCGCTATGAAATGACTGTCATTTAGTGGCCGAGAGAAAGACGGGCCTCGTGTTCCCATTGCATTATTTAACGCGATGTGATTTATTGCTGGTCCAGATGGTCGAGTACGTTTCATTTGGAGGGGCGTTGTCAATTATACTGACATTGTCATCTACCCCCGATCACCCTTTAAATTCAGCAGAACGTCTCTATGGCTACCCAACGTCTTGGTCCCCTCTTTTCCTTTATTTTTCTACTGGATCAGTCCGAAATCAGTGGGCAAGACGTCAGTCTAGGACCTAACTACTACGTGTTGCACTTGGCATTTGTCCCTAACCGGTTTCTAATCGTTTGAGGCGATTTGCTGAGTAATGGGAGGATTCAGATGGTTCAAGAGCAACTTAGGCCGTGCCTATACCTATGTCAGTCTCACAATCATCCAGACTGGACTCTTTTCTGACCTTTCGCTGCTGTTGCCTGGACCTAAAGTCTCTATCTCTCTCTTAATTTTCACATTGGGTCGTATCCAATTACTTGCCGGATTGCTTGGTTTGAAGCTGATGTGCATAGGAAGGAAGGGATTCCTTCCTAGGCCTCCAGTCCTTCACAAATCTACAGAATACTTCTCATAGTGGATACACAAACGCTCTACAGGTATCGTAGAGAGCCCTTTAATAAAATTTTTATTCTAACGGCCAAATCTGCGTCCCCTAGAAGATCCTCATAAGCAGGTGATTCGCCTCGTGTTTCTTTCCCGGAAAAGGCAGACGTCAGCGTGTATCTGCCAAGTGTGAAGTTCAGGCTCAGAGTCAGATCAGGCTCATATTTTACTTATAAATAAATAAATGTTTTGATTCTCCCTCCCTACTTCTTCCCCTTTCGCTCCTAACCAGTCGACCACGAATCTATCTTTTATCATTGAATTCGCTTTAGACGTTTGGAGTGCCTCGGGAATCCTTCGACCCTCCTCTCAATCGTTGAGCGACAGTCATCCCATGAAGAATTCAGATAATTCGCTTTTGTGCAAAAATAAAACACGGGAAAATCAAAATCGGGAGGCAGAGGTAATCGCAGGAGTTTCTGATTGCGATTTTGCCCCATGCAGCTACTTTCCGGAACCAGTCGGGATACGTGGAGGTCAATGTTGTTTTCATCATCCTCGACGAAACTGAGACCACATTAAAGACAGATCGGTCCACCGGAGGGAATACCGATTTGGGATGCGATCCTTCGAGCGTACTTATGGAGTAAAGCCACTCGAACCTATATAGGTACATACCTATATATGAGCCCCATTCCTTCCCAGGTGGCCGTATCCTGGCCGAATTTATTTGCCCTTTTTAAAGAGGTTCTCTTACAAACACACGTTAACGACTTTATTGGCTGTCATTTGAGTCCTTTATTGACACGACATTGATCCAGAATCCAGTATGGACTTCGGTAGTCATGCGATCGGGGTTCTATTATTTCAGCCGGTTTTTTGATAAGCTCCTGTCGTTAGAAGGGGTTCTAGTACTAATGAATTTTTTTGTATGAGGTGATAGGTGTAGCTCATTCAGGTTGACATTAATCTTACGACTGGACCGTGGTGGGCAGCTCCGCCTCCAACCAATGCATCAATTCTGTTCTGGAGGAATTTGCGAATTTCTTGAAAAATGTCTCAGAATATGGTGGAAATCAGAACTACCGAATTTGGTTACATCATTTGTTATAGTCTACTCTACTCTGCAGGGTCCAACTCCTCTCTTGACCCATGGTTCTACAGCAGATTAGATTCTTGCTCAGACGTTCTGCAAAAATTATCGCTAAAAACGTCCATAAAAACTCATTACGGTATGAAATCGCCCATCTATCTTGTGATGTGATGTTGTGATAAATGTGAAGTGCAGTGATGGATAGCTTCCAGTTGGTCGCGCACCGGTCGACCGCCTACTCCACAATGACACCATGACGTCGTTTTCGGTTGCTATTGTTTCGATTTTTTCAACGCTCCACCGATTTAATTCGATCGCTCGGAAAAGCGGACGAGTTCTCCCGCCCTCTGCGCACAATCGCATCAGCTAACCAGTTTCTCATTAGTCGTCGTCCGCCATCCACTGACTCCAAGTACATCATTTCTTTTCATTGTCGTACTAGAGGTCATTACGACTTTTGCTGTTCTCGAGCGGTTGAGAATTCTTCGTGAAACCCTTAGGAAATCGTCCACAGCTCGATTCCATTAAGAATTTGCTTATTTCACTTATAACTACTGCAAACATCGACATCATTCTCCGGCTTTTCACCAAGTTTTGTTCGATGACGATTTTGTTCACTTGCCTTTTGCCATCTCATTCCGTTATTTGGGGAATTAAAGAAAATAAGATGGGGCGCGACCAGCTCTCGGGATCAAGCTGTTTGTTTTTTTTTTCTTGATTATTTCTAGTACTGAATGTGCATCTCCCTGTACCCTGAGCTGAGGAGTCTGCAAATGACCCGTCGATTTGAAGAACATGGAAAGCCCAGAGCCTTGGATTGGAGCCGAACTGAAACATCATCTACAATATTTATTTTGCGTATTGTAATGCCATTTTGGAGTATTTTAAAGTAAAAACAGGATTTCTGGGTTTGGAAAGGTAGTGTAGTGGGAAGTGGCGCATTGTCGTACACGTATGGTCACGGATTCGAATCGCGGATCGACATCCGACTAGGCTAACCGAGCTTTCTATTCCTCAGGAGTCGGTTACTTGGTACCAAACTCGTCTTGGAGGATCAACTTACTGTCTTGTATATCGGCTGACCATCTCAGGTCATAGCATAGGTCACATACTCATTCAATACACCATTTAGTCTCTAAGTATCAGTCGAATGCGGGGCGAATCCTTCAGTCAGGGTTGATTACCGTCCAAAGACTATATCCTTCCTACACTTGATACTGAACAATCATTCTCTTCACTCAAACTGCCTAGCAATTTGAATGTGCATTTCGGTAGGACCAGTCACATTTGGCAATATTTGTATAAAACTCTTTTTGTTATACTTTATTCAATCTGAATGGAAATAGGATTTATGGCTCATTCTCAAGAGGGGATTTCTGACAAAAAATGCTGCATGTAAGTATGTTGAAGAGTTAACATAGGCATGGAAAGGATTTGTACTAGTTGAACGCCGACGGAACGATTGTGTATCGAGTATATTACTCACCACTGTAGTCATCACTACATTACAATGACTTCGGCGCTGTATTACATGGCCTTCAATGCCTTTTTCGGAACCGATTCATAGTCTGGTTTCGTAGTCATTTTCGCTACTTAGATTGGTCCACTTGTGTAGAATGGTATATCGTAATGTGAAAATCGAAATGGTTCTGATCATACTATTGACGAATTTCTCTTCTCCTTTACTAATCGATACGTATACTTTATTCAACATCGGACAAGTTTTGGTTCATTCTTGAGACATTACTCGCTAGATGAGTTGTCAGAAGATGGAGATGTAAGTCTTTGACATTGATCAATCCCGTCTTTGGAGAGCGCCCTGTATTCGACTTCAATCCAAATCGCAGTGGAGTATAGGGGGCGTACGTGACCTATACAATGGCTTCCGGTGGCCAGCCGATGAAGTAATCAGTGTTTTTTTCCTTCCACAAGTGTATGACACTGAATGATTTGGTTCGAGATCACCAGAAACTTTATGTAGGAGTTACTTTTCCCATAGAACCGGGTTCTTCGTATTTCCCTCATTTTCTGAAACCTTCGCTGGGAAATCTTTGCCTGTTGAAGGAGGCATAGCGTATTCTACCAGTTTTGACGGCCAGTCACTGTACTGGTTTGTATCTTACCCTAACGAGAATCCGATCTTGGATAAGATCGGCCTAATAATTTCTGTTACAGAAAGAGAGCGCCTCTGCTCATTGGGAATTGTAGTGACGAATTGAATACGCATGTGGCCTATACAATGGATTGTAGTGGCTAGCTTAGGTGCAAAATGGAACTTTTACTCTCCCAGGCAGGCCCTGTAGGTATTGACCCACCCTGGAAGGAGGGAAGGCTCAGTTGGTAAATGTCGATCCGGCAGAGGATCCCCAGACGTGCGTATGTGATAAGCGACACTTGACACGGCTCCACCTCACCCTCCTTTGGGTTACCCAGATAAAACCACATCACCTTACCGTTTCTCACACGCCGTACTTCATCTGTTTTTTTTTGATTTTCCTGTATTATTCCACGTAAGTAATTCCAAGATTTGTGAGGCTCTCTGATTATGAGAATCCCGATATCCATCGGATGAGAATCGACCAGAAATAGGTCAATCCGGGCTTCTGTCAATCTCCAGCTGCCTTATGAAATATATGACAGCTGTTTCATGCAGAGAGAGGAGTGAGTTTCCAGGTTACTGTAGTTTTAACTATGTAATTGGTCGTGAATTGGTAGTTAACCAGTGGGGACTTGAAGTGTGGGTGGATAAAGTGGAATCAGAATGAAGAAAACTCTGGAATGTTGCCAACTCAGTGGGTCAGGAGCTAGAAGGGTGATCGATGATCCGTCTGGTTGATCGATGACTTCTCTCCCTTGCCCGATTAATGCCTGCTATCATTATTCATTTATCTGATGTCATTATTTTCTAATTCATAAACTCCGAATGTAGCTGTTTGTTTACTTCCTTTGTTTTTTTTCTTTGACGTTTAGGTCTATCTTCATAGCAGCTTATACTCTTTGTCCGGCTTCAAAAATCGGACCTCTTGGGCTCTAGAGCACCACATTGTCCATCCTCATTATGGATGAATAAAACCAATCCATGCTCGTAGGGAAAATACGGAAAAATACACTTTCTCGAACGATCGGGACGGTTATCGTTTTTTATCATTCGTTACCATTCGTTATTGTTCATTTCTAGCGAATTTTATTTTGTAGAACTCGATTTCAATCCTTGATTAGCTTGTAACGGGCAGTAAATGTGAGATCAGATCTAAATATATACGAGGTATAGGTTTTGGTAACTCAGTATGTAGCAAGGTGGAGTAGCAGGGAATTATGTTGTTCCCACACAAATGGTGTGGGATCAAATCTTGGGGTAAACTCTACCTGTAAACGAACCCATTTATCTAATCACCAAACTTCCGTGAAGGGGAAGAAGCGGTACTCTTTCCTTCGGGTTCAAGGAAAGCAATTGTATAGCCTTAGCATATGCGCATGCCAATACCCCCGCTATTTTCAATCGAAGTTGGATGTGCGGCGTATCCCAAACGGCGTGATAAGTAACCGAGCTTTTTCCGATGCATTTTGAGAGTGATCGAACAGGCTAACCGCGCGCTCTTTAGGAAACGGTTGAAATGCCACTGCAACTATTTGTAGAATTATGTTGTCTTTTGAGAACGTGGCGCGATTCGGAGGTAATCCTGTCGATACTGAACTTGTGAATTATTTCTTTCAACTACCACTACTTGACTTATTTTTCGACCGAATTTTTCCACGACGACAGTATCGGAATGCTTTGGGTGTTCCTTTTCATGTGGTGACTTCTCCATCTGCCATCCAACGACGTTTAATGATACCTCATCTGTCAACCTCTACCATTAGACTTTATGGGTTCATTGAGTAACTGCAATGAATAGGGGGTCGCAATTACGTACTCTCACAGTATGCCGCTTCCGATTTTACGCTTCATAAAAACTGCAGGGGTTTAATTGTGACGTGGCAAAGGGGAAGTCCGATCGAGTCAGCGACCGATCGACAACTGACGCCCAAATTCTTTCACCTCCCCCGCTTGCACTTTTTCTAAGCAGTGTTTGGGAAGTTTATGAAGCTCATTTAAACAGTCTATTGTTCATCTCAGGACCTTCTTATGTTAGGAAAAGTCGACAGCTTTCATGACGGCTGTGGTTCAGGGCGCTAAGATCATTTTATGTACTGCACTCTAGTCAATCATTCTGTGAACTTAGCCTACTTATTCGTTCCTTCTAGTTGTTTCCCGGATCGCTCCTATTGGAGTCACGGAGGGACGTTCATTTAGCCCATACATCCAACCAAGTTATTTCTGGGCCAGCCACCTTCCGAGAGAAATAGTAGAAATTAAAATTCATCGTCATTTTTAAAAATTAGGATCGATCGGAACCGAACTTTTGACTTTTCCCTTGTTCCCTAGAGGGTTGCGCCCGAATTGGCACTTGTCCAGTCAAGGAATTATCCATGCGAACCAGAGAAATCACGCATTCTAGTAGCCAATCGCACCTATGAGGCAGAAAGGTTTGGTTCTGAAAAAGTTTTCGGAACAAGTTTCTGGTGTAGTCCAATGATCGGCTGTCAGTTGTGTTCCTTTGTTTCCAAAGTAGTAGTGGGTCTCTGGGGAGGTGCCCCGAACACAAAGAAATGATTGGACAAAGACCGAAGCTCATTTGGGCTACACAGCGATTTCTAAGCTTCTGTGAGCTGTATTTGCTATTACTCAGTGCTTGCTCCCAGTCATTTGGGTAGAAAATGATCTGATGGCTATCGATCTGACTGTGGTTTTCAGTTTTTAAATAGTTCTTCCTGCTTGAGACATTATGTGACCATGGGTGTTCCGGTGAAATCGGGGAATTACGGGTGGAGGCATCAGCTTCTCAGAGCAAACAGAACTGCAAGGTGTTTCTCATCGTCATAAACGTTTTTGCGGTCATAGGCGTGTTCAGCTGAACACGCGCTGGTCGGCCTTCTGTCGTTTCGAATGAGGATTTCTTTGGTTTCCGATGTGTCACTTTTGTGTCGACCCTTCCTGCTTGTCACTGACAGCGTCTCTTGTGCGACTAAGCGCTAGGCCAAGGTTGATCGCTGGATTTCGTTTCGTTACTGTTCCGTGCCTCCTCCTATAAACGCAGTGTTCAGCCCTCATTCCATTCTTGAAACACTTGTTTATCAGATTGTTTACTTGTTTACCTCTTCACCTCTTCGCCTATTTACTCGTATATACTCGTTTTTGAGTAGCATACTTCTAGAGACTAATACTACCCGGTATAATTCGTTGCACTGACCACTGGGAACATCTTCTGGTAAGGACTAATGTCGTCTGTAGCCCTCAATTCACTGAAGCCCTCTTACCCTCCTCTACCCACTGGATCGACCTTGAACGTGCTCCCATACAGATCAGTACCTCAGTTTTCACCATCTTACCCAAAATACTTCCTTTTAGTTCCATTTTTAATGAAGTACCGGGCCTTCAGTGGGTCCCAATACGGGTGTGGGAACCAAAAAGCTGAAAAATGATAAAACAGTTCTATTTTGGGAAGCGGACTGATCAAATGGTGGGTGAGTAAACATTACCCAACTGTTATCAGAGCTGGAACCTATTTCCCTTTGCCATCCTCCACTGGTGAACTTGAAATAACCCTGAGAGCAAATATGTCTTCTGAAGGGCCTCTTTATTTGCTTACTGCTACTACTACTCACCTTTCTACGCTGCTGATCAACTATGAAGGAATCTCATGATCCTCTCACTAGCAGTAACAACTGGGCATTCCCGTATCAGTCTTGGTTGGGCAGCGATGTGTAGCGGTGAGGTTTTTATCAGGGAGAAAGTTACCTAGGTTGGGGTTGGGATACACCCACCCTATCTTAGGTGACTTTCTTCCAGACAAGGTAACCACTACTGCATAATGGCTTAGGAATTCAGTACTGGAACGATTGCTGCCCAAGTCCATCAGGACTGCTTAATCCCAAACAGAACCTGTCTGGAAAGATCCCGTTTCAAACAGTGGATCAGTGACACCTTGTATGATACGTAGGAGCACTGGCTTGAGCCTAAGGTGGACATCGCTGAACATATTCTTGTGACGACAAAGTGCTCAACCAACTTCCACTGCCACCTTGAATGGTAGTCGAATGCGTAGGGCCTTCTGAGAGAGAAATATTGAACAAGAAAATCTTGATCCTTCCCTCTGCAAAGGGTAGATTTCGACAGTGGTTCTATTGGAATCTGTCTTGCCGGCACTGATCGGCACGGTCTTGCCTCCTGTACGCCCATGAACACAGCTGGTGGTGCCTATAAAATGGGCGCCCATCTGTCCGTGAACGGTCATTTGCCCCTGTTCCAGTTCAGTGTTGAATTAAGACAGTGGACACATGGTGCTACGGCAGTGTTTGCTGTCCGTTATTTCATGGTAGTACCATCTCATGGGTAGGAATGATCTGAAACGATTAATCGTGCTCGCTCAGGTTATAGGATCGAATCTAGCCCGCTTAACTAAACTGGTTGTCGAATGCATGGCCCATCTCCAAAGATTGATTACTTTTTTATCGTCCGTTCTATAGAGATTTGAACTTTTTTTTGATGTCGGGCTGTTTTGAAGGATCTTATCTTTACGACCATCGGAAACCCTCTCATATGGTCTGGCAGGCGCGCGCCTTTGAAATTGTCAAGTGAAGTTTGATCGAAAATTAGTACGGAACTGGAACAGTCAGCCTTCTTTTCCTTCTTTTTCTTTCTAATTGGGTGGTTCCTTTGTCGAAGGCAATCGAAGGTCGTTTAAAGGCTGATTACAGGAGGAGTTCCTGAGAGTACCGCCGTCCGATTTTATGTATTATCGTGATCGAAATATGACTTCTGATACTTCATGACTTTCTCCTTCTGGTCTCTGATTACGTTTTTGTGTTTTTATTAAATTTTTTAGCTGATTTTGTTGTACCTTTAGAAACTTGGGTCATGGCTCATTCTCTTCTCACAGGCGTTTGGACCACTTTACAATAGGGCTCAGATTATGAGTGTCTGAAAGAAAATCTGATCCCACGCCCTAGTCGTTCATTGGCCTTCCGAAACTGTTACGGCGCCTTGAAGTAGGAGTAAACTTCTTTCAAGATGTCTCACCAAGTCAGCACTTTCTTTGGACTTCAAGAGATGTTGTACGATCAGGACCTCTCGCCTTCTTTCCGAATGGATTACTATATACAATGAATTATCAATTGATACGGAAATTTAAGCGAATTTCGAAGGCTTCGTTTTTACGAGTGTATTGATCCGCCGGTGGAATGGGGTCGTCATTTCGTCAAATGTCACCTAATTTTCATGGGCATTCAGGCATTATACGGACAGTTGGAAGAGCCTTGTCGTCGTGGGGCCCTTCGTCCTTGCTGACAGTGCCTTCGAGTTTGGAATGCTAGTAGGAAAGAAGTTGTGGAGCTAATCTCTTAAACCACAAAAGTCTCCATCTGCCATGGATTTAATCAACCCTGGAGGTATGGAAAATCTGGCCGGCTCGTGCTGGTGTCTATCCGATACTCTATCCTATGCGTGTGTGGCATTCCGCTGCGCCACTTAACACTACGCCATCTCCAACCATGTGGAACTTTTTTGAAATATTCTTTTACTTCCATAACTGTCTTAAAGAAACCTGCAAAAAATATTCATCATGAAGGATTAAGAAAATTTTATGATTCCCCCATGCTTTAATTTAAACATATTTTATTATTTATAATTATTATTTTTGCTCGATATTTTTCAGTTTTTTTTCAAAGAAATTTCAGTACTCTACTCTTGATAAGATTCATTCGCAGGGTGGGGGTGGTCGTATAGATGCTGAGCAGGAACTCTCATTAATGAGGCAGCTCTGTCAAGCATTTACTGCGCAGTTTTCTCATATCTTCATAATAACGTTTCATCAGATTTTACCAAACTGGGCTGTAGCTCGAACTTTGAGTTCTTCGTACCTGAATACTGATTGGACCCAGGCCAAGGTCCGAATTCTCCATAACCGTGACGATTCTTATTATTCGATGACGTTACTTATGAAAGTATTGATCGAATTCAGATGATCGATTGGCAAGCGACGGAAATCTTGGCAGGTTGCTTGTTTACGGCACTGTTTTTGGCACTTGTATTAATTGTCGCTCAATGTCTAGCGTCGTGTTTCGACAACTGGAGATCGGCCAGGTGAAAACAAAATTGTTTTCTGATAATTTTATTTTTGGACGGCTGGAATAGGGTACAATTTTTATTATTTCGTTCATTTTTCTTCCTCATTTCACTGGAAACTCTAAAAAAATTTTTAGGATAGTGCGTAGACTATCCAGACAAGGCCTACAATATCTCATAATCATCTTTGTACCCTACGATAATAAACCAGTCTTTATTGGCGAAGTAGTGATTCGATAGGTAGAGGGCCCGTGTTGGTATGTACGAGGGTTACTGCATCAAACCGTTTGAGTTGATGATGAGCACACAAAGGTGTAGGTGGTACGGTCCCCTCACCGAGCTAGGAACTCTTAGTTAGTATTCTCGGCTCTCTACTTGTCTTTGTTAGTTATCCCAGCTCTTAGCTGCGCCGCAAACCGTTCGGGCCATTGGAAAAGGGGGTCTGAAAGGAAACGGCAGTTGTTGACCGTTTTTAGTAGTCTCCGATGCTTCGTCAGACTACTGCTAGACGTAGGATATTGTCTACCCTCCCACAAAATTATGGAAGTATTCCAAAAATTTCTAAGAAAAAAGCTTGATCCCTGTCCTTTGCACCTCTAATGGCGACGAAGGCAAGGCGATAGGGAATGGGTGGAAGTGGATGAACAAAAACAAAAATCAAAACAGATAACGAAAAGTAAGATTTCGGTCTTTCTGTCTCAACCATATTTCGTTCCACGTGAGCTCCCTTTGATCATCTATTGAGGGGAAATCACTGGGAACTCGGGGCAAGATGTTGCGCTCTGAGGCAACTAGCCAAAACGCTAGCCAGATATCTTGTCGCCTAATGGTGCAGATTGGTATTTCTTCTACATAACTCGTGTTGAGCCCCCACTTCCTACTCAGGAGTAGGGATCGGATTCCCTGTGTTGTTACCTTATCCAAGTGAGTAAGTTTGTGGATAGACTTAGTTGCAACTCATGTAAAGGAATATCAGAGAATCGCGATTGTTGTTAGGCCTGAAAGGTTGCAAAATATTAAACTCGAGACGTTACTCGGCTCTCCAGCTCTAGTTCTTTCTGTCATGAACCATTCTCGTGGAAACTTCCAAATTTCAGGCGGAAAGTCGAAACGGAACGTTTGCCAGACGATTATGTGGACGAGATTAAGCGATTGCTGGATCGGCACAAAAAGATTATGAGCGAATACGATTTTCCTGATGATACGCATACTGAAGTGGACACTTTGAAGGCAGATGTCAGTTTTCATTTTTGAACAGAAGTTCTAGTGATGTAATTAGGAGAACAGGCTTAGGGTACTGTATCAGGGGGTCTGCATTTCCATTATCTGCCAATGGATCGGGTCCAGCCGAAAACAACAACTATTTGGCTGTGAGGCAAAGGGTTCAGATGAAAGTCGACCAACAAAACTCTCTTAACTTGATTGGAATTTTATGTAGGCGACTTTTGTACGTACGCGGGCTCGGATCAGCAGGATTTTTTGTGCGCAGACCGAGCTCCTAACCATTGCGCCATCCATGTACTTTCTTCAGAGCATTCATCCAATAACGGAATCGGAAATGGGCTCACCAATTCGAACCCGAAACAACAGTAATGCCGCGAAATTGCAGAAATTGAAGGCGAGTCTTTCTAAATAAGTTATCGAACAGCCAAAAGGACCTATCGTCCCATCCATCATTCCTTTTTGCAGGAAGAACTCGGCGAATACCGGATGGAACCTGGTCCTTCTTCACAAGCTAAAGAGGAATGCGAATCAAAACGACGTTCATGGGGTGGTCTAAATGACTCTGTCTTCGATCCGGTCGAATTGCCCAATTCACTTGACGCCAGTGTACAAACGACGTAAGTTCTGCTTCCATACTTGAGTGCTCAAACCGAAAAAAGGATTCACAGGAATTGCAGACTTCCTACTTTCTTCTCTTGTAGAGTTTATACTTTCAGTGCTACTCTGGATCGCATGCGAGCGGTACAGAAGATTGAGACTACTGTTTAATGGAATTTCGTCTCACCCAGCTTGGAATGCAGTTCACCTTCATCGCCACTGAATGCTTTACGGGTAGTTTTTGTTGTTGTTGCATTTTTAATCCATTTGCTCAGCTCTTATTGAATTGTACTTTCTTAAAGGCACATCCTGCGATAGTAGCATGTGGGTAGGGAAACTTATTGCTACTGCTAGAAATGAAGGTATGGATGTATAGTAGTCAGTTGATAACAAATGATCCACAAATGTCCATAAGCCTGGGTTGCTCTGCGACGGCGGCCCTCGCGGATGACAATGCAAGGGCGTGACTTTCTGAGCAGGCGTCCCTGTCAGTTTCTGCGTCCTAACTATTTTTTGTGAGCGTTTTTTTCCGCCCAGATAATACCAAATACATCTCCAACTAGCGATTAGTAACTTTTTATATTACAGACTTCTCTGCAAGGCCAAATTACCGCGGTATGTGTCTTTAGGAAGACGCCTAACCTGATTTTGGAAGTAATTTCAACTTACGTGCTTTAAAATCTGGCTTCTCATAATTTAACTCAAAGTTGGAATAACCAAGAAGTGGGTAGCCATCCTGATGACAGAGCTGCCTCACTGAAAAGGCAATATTAGCCTCCACTGGCGATGCTGGAACGGGAGACGGTACGAACGTGCGTCCGAGGGTGCGCGCGGCAAGATGCGCGGCGAAGTTCGTGACGATTTGTACGACTGCGGCGCCAATTTTTGGGGCACAAACTCGAAGTAGTGTGGTTTAATAGGGTCAGATAGTCCTCCTTATCCAGTTTACTTCAAATTTGGGCCCCAATGATGGGCGCCAAAGTCGTTCACATCGTTACGAACTTTGCCGCGCAATGTGCAGCGTTCATCCTCGGACGCTCGTATGTACCCATACCCAGGGTAACTGTGTTGTATTGATATTGTACGAGTTGTTTTGTGAATTCTTCATGAATTGAACCAACCATATGCTATGTGGTAACTTACCCAGTGGGTAACCATAGATCTGAGTATGTGTGCCATTCCAATTCAACAATGACTTGACGACATTTACTGTGCCCGAGTTCTCTTTTCAATCCTAGGGCGTTCAAAGCCATAAGAGGTCCAACGAATGAATAGTGATGACAGTTGTCCGTCCCGGTCGCATTAAAAGTCTAACAGAGTCGCGGTAACGACTGTCGGGTAATTCTCGCAGAAGAGAGACTCCACCTCAAACCGTCCAGCAGGAAATCACTTCAAAGTGGTGTTAAAGCAGCATGACACCAGTTGAAGATGCCCTCTATCTCACAAGGTCGTCGAGGTATGGGTGAACAACAACAGCATCAATGTGTTAATACTATAAGCTATGGCATAATGTCCATTAGGGAGGCGTGAACAAGCGGGGTGTCGGTAGTGAGGGCTCGGGAAGCTCAAGTAGGAGTTCGACTTCCGTCCGAGATTGAAGTTTTGAACACAACTCGCGTTCCTTGTAAGACTTTTGGATCGCGTAGTGCGGTAAAACATTAGCAGTTAACAAAAGTCAACTCAATTCGTGATGATGTCGGTTACGAGGTGTTTCTGACTGGCGGGCACTGCTATGTACGCCCTTGGATCAGTCGCAAATCCGTTTTTTTTGTGGGTTCCCAGCGGTTCCCTTTTTATTTCCCTTCCAATGTCTAACCACATGCCATCTTAACTTTGGTGTTCCGGTACCTCTACCCACATCCTTCTATCGCCTGATGCACCTATACATAGAGAAAAGGGGAATGCCTAAAAGAACGTCTTCCTTGTCTCGCTTTCAAACAATGGTCTACTTGATGATTACTGTTCAAAAATGTTGCCTGTTGTTTACAGTACAGCTTGGGTTGTTTACTATTCAAAATTGATTTCCTCTAATCGACAACCGCCACTCTTTCTCATTTTTATATTTTGAGCTGTTGCCCAGTTATGTATGTACATATCCCCTTGTTCATGGGGCCTGTTGCTTCTAATTGCTGCTTTATTTCCTATTCTATTTGTCCTTCGATGTTTTCGCTGTTTACCTCAAAAACTGATCTCACTACTGTACATTGCTATGAAATAAATTGCCCAAAGACACTTTTATGCCAGCTCGGAAACGATGTGGGAAAAAAACAAATGAAAAATAAAAGGTCAGGAAGACAGGCGACCCAAGTTTGGTGAGGCTTGTTTGTATGAAAAAACAGGCCATTAATCACTTGAACTTGGTTTCAGTGTTGAACATTCATCTTGTTTCTTCTATGCTTCTTCCCTTTCGTCATCGAAATCCTCGAGGGAATATCGGAAACGTCCCTTTTCATCTCTGTACCCACTACGGTTCAGTAGACCTCATAATAGATTCAAAGTAGGTAAGGGATACCAAGTATAGGATGTGGTATCTTTTTCCCGAAATTCGCGACGCGCTCGCCGCACCCAGTCACGCTCAGCCGCGCGACGGATTCTCGGGTAGAAGGTACCACACCCTATACCTGGTACCCCTTACCTATTTTGGGAAAGGCGCTGTTGAGGGAAAAGTTTGAATTTCCGGTGGAAGGACACGATAGTCGTCGTGGGACTTCTGCTGCTCGCTGTGGGAGTTAGGGTAGAAGTGCTGCCACCCCAGGTACAGGCTTCAACTGAGACTCAGGGTGACTCAAGAGACAATAGAAAGAAACTAATGAGCTCCCATGAAGCAAGACATTTTGACTCTCAAAGGTTGCAAGGATTACTGGACGGGTTTTTGCTTCTCGGCCAAGTTATCGGCATAAAACAAGACCCAATAAGTCAAGGAGAACCGTGTTTTTAATACCAGCGAAGCCCTGGAGCCTTCGGATACGGTTTTACAGTAATATAGGACTCATATCTGATTCCTCGCTTTGACAAATTAGGTACTCATTCATCGTGCACAGCGCAATAAGCTTACCGTGAGTGGGCAAGAAGGCAGGGGCGTCCTGATGAGTTGTCTGGCATAGCGCTGCTCTAACTGAGCGTTGATTTACTCCATACTCCTGAGTGCGGAGCTCACGTGTTGGCCGTCGACAAGTATTCTTCATGGAATTTTGATGCCTAACTCCAAGTGATGCTTCTGCGTCTCTGCCAACTATCTGGGCAGTAGGCTACCTTTTACCTCATATTTCAACCTTCAAACACTCAGTAAGCTTTCTGGTACATAGCAAATCAGAAGAGACTTCTTTCCATAGTAGTGTGCATGCGGTTACTGTATCAGGAAATCTGTTGACTGCAAAGTCTGTCGCCTGTCGTCGGCAGAGTCATATTGCTCTCATCAGTCATCAGGGATGTCGCCATTTTTCTTAGATTCCTGCAACCTCTGTAAGTTTTCTTGTTATTTGAGCGCCCTTTTACTAACCAAAAAATGTAATTTAAGGCCATCCTAATCCCATCCTATTGAGAGGCATGATTTGATGCTCAAAAAGCTGATCGTGTGGCGAAAATCGCGATTACTTCTACCACAAGGTGAGTCATTGAATAGCTTGAATTTGATCCGTGAAGAAGATTTCATTGCAATAACATAATGAATGCAACGAAGTTCGACTTATTTTCAGGTCATGCAGAAAGTTCTCGCAACCTATTCCCATTTTAATCTGAGCACTATGGAAAACAGAATCTGGACAGGTTCTGGATCTATGTGATGGCAACCCGTGAAGGCTGTAATACTACTTCGAAAGGCGATGTAGGTAAGGTACTGTCATAAATTTACCGTATCTTTTGTGAAACTTAAATTTAAATGGAATCTTTTACAAATTGTGGTGGTTGCATGGCAGAATACGTTGATGCAACTAGAGGATCTATGTAGGCTTCCGTGAATATTTATTGTTATCAAGGCTATCGGCTAGAGGCAGTATGTGTAGGGTGGATTTTCGTACCTGTTCACAATTTTTGTGTCCTCTTCTACTCTTTCTTCATGATTACAGCAGTGTTCGATGGATGGTAGGAGCGAGATACTGGTAGAAGCACCTGAGTGAAAGTTAAACCTAAAATTTTCAAAGATGCAGCCACAGAAGTAAAATCGGGAAGCCGTATTATATCCAGTTTCTCATGACACGAGTGAAAACCCAGGACGAGGTAATGCTGTATCAAATGGGACATGATGTTTTCGAGGTTGAATTATAAACTGATACCTGCCCAAGCAGACCAACTTTCCCCCCGCCCCCTCCCCCCTCCCCCTCCCTACTCTAGCGGGGTCGTTGGTTCCAGGATCTCTGGGAGAATGAAAACACTGATTTGCACATCAGCTATGGTCATATGCGTATTCATATTGCCATCACGATGAAGAACCGAAGTTGAATACAAGGTTCAACCAAAGACGGAAATTGTCGACGTCAAGGGGCTTTGTCCCTAATCCACCATACTTTTCGTAGGATCGTGGTTTTCCGACTAAGGTTACATATGCCCAGTGATTGCAGGGATCGATACCTGTTGCCTAGACCGTCTCTTCTCAGCCACCCAGGCGAGTTCCATCGATTAGGTCTCCCGGTTGTCATCGTTCAAGGTTCAATATTTGGTGGCAGGAATATCACATTCCTTCTGTCTTCCGCCCTAGTCTTCCCCACATGACAGCTTAGCCAATGGGAGGATAAGCTCAGAGTTACAGGGATTTCTCGTGCGCCCTTGGGTGCAAAATGCTGTCGAGGAGAATCCCATGGTCGACCGAGCTGACCTCCTTGTCGATCGTGTCACCATGGGTGGCCCGGAGCAAGTCGATTTGGTCGCCCGCCCGTGCAACTGCACGCATTACGGCGTGTTTTCGTTTTTTTTGTTTCTAGGACCACTAGTACTTCTTGTTTTTCCATTTAAGGCTTCTCTTCCTCAATATTTATGAAAGTTGGAATTCCTATAGCAGGACTTTGCAAAATTTCTCAGGGATTTTCCTCTCCTCCAATCAATTTCCTTTTTATGTTCAATTAGGAATTTTTTTATTCACTAATGAAACTGCTCATCACTTTTGAATCGGGTTTTCTCTCCGCATATATGTTATCATATTGGTCTTCTGAATTTTTTGATAAGTTTGTTTCAGGACGGTGCCCTCCCAACTCGATGGCAAGGATCCAGCCATATCCTGCTTTCCTTCAGATCGTGCATCCATTCGAAAAGCTCGGCAACTTCGAGTAGAAGGCCCGATTATCTTAAACAATTCGATAGGATGTCAAAGGTTAGTTCCTTTTTTGTGCTATCGAGTCACCCCTTAGCTGGGTCGTCAAAAAGTTAAATTGGAAGTAGTATCAAGTAATCAAAATGAGTAGAGTTATGTTGTCTAAACGTGAGACCCCACATCAGCTTTATACGGTATTGCGAATTCTGTCCACACCACCGTCTTCTTGGTGTCTATGACAGACGACATAAGGCTGAGGTGCGATCGATCAGGCCAATGAATTTGGTCGCTCATCGTCCTCCCCCTCCCCCTTGCTACCCTTGCGCATACATGCAGGGGCAACCTCAACGAAGACGTTCAGGAGGACTTCAAGACCTCGATGCCATTTCTCTTTGTGGTCTTCTATACCTTATACTACTGATAAGCGCAAAGTTCCTGAAATTCTGCCATTGGTTTCCAGCGCCTTCCTGAGCGATCTCAAAAAAAAAATGGATGGAACAAAAGCAGGATGCTCAGACAAGCTACTAATGGTTATAGTCATTGTGAACTCAGAAATACTTTTCCTGAACCTAGAACTCTATTTCCCAGTGGTCATATCAGTTTTCTCATTCGGGAAAATCTTCTGATCTATATGTTTTCATGTTTGAAAGTCTGATTCTGCGATTTTGACATTTCATATTCCGTGGGTGATTAACCTGCTCATATTATATCCAAGGAAATTGCTAGTAAACAGGACAGACTGAAGCCAAGTCAGCCACGAGTCTGACCATCCCCAGTCTGTTCCTTCAATACTACTTTGTCTGTAGGCCGAATAGGATCGACTTAAACCGGCAAAAATCTAATCGGCTCTGGCATTGCTTAGCCTCCTTGAAGTGTGTCTTACACTCATCTTCCTTTCTGCTTTATAGTGGCTCAAGAATATGCCCTATGTTGGATAGAAGGGCTACAATAGTATGGAGACCATCTGTGGTGGCTGCTGAGGTTCTGAGTGATGAGCTGTGCTCAGGAGAACTAGTTGGAGATAGTTGTCTCAGCTCTTGTGAAAAGGTCGTGATGCCTTCTACACACCCTTGCAATTAAGCCTGCTCAGAATCGGCGTGCTGATCTCCGGATTAATTTTGGAGAGCTCCAATGAAAGTTCCTGCATGCCGTTACGGCCAATTTATTTATGCATTTATTCATTTATTTATGAACCTAAAGCCCCAAAAGTTTTTGCTCACACCACATTATGTAAGTCAATCTGTCGATTATTGATTACCATATTGATCGCCTTGTCAGCCTACAGGATGTACATAGTGGACGTTCGATTGACTACCCAAAAATGAGATCCATAGACCGGCCTCTTATCTGTTGACTTGACCAGGCATTCGAAATATCATCAAATACCATCGAGGGCAACTCCAGATCGGAACTCACAAGTCGGAATAGGAAACTCTCTTGAATGTTTGGACGAAGGAATTGCGAACACAATGAAAACCATGTTGTCAGGGTTTGGCTACTTTACTCCCTCCATTCCTCAATAATTCTTCAAGAGTCCGCTGAATGTATTACATTTATTGAAGTATTAGGTTCAAAGTTCAGTCGAATTCGAGCGATATTCCCGATGTCTGAAAGGTCAAAGCTCAGAGTGCAGGCAAGCCGATCTCAGCCTATCTATTCCTGCGATTCAATTATTTACCAATTGCGCCATTCGATTCTCTTCAAACCGATTTCTGATTGTGGATTCACTTGGCCTCATCACGCTTTGGTATCGATAATTCTATAAAGATACAGACTCAACAGTCGGTATATACCTCTTCACTTCCACAGTCGCCATGGCGTAGCTAGCAGCAATGCTGAGCGGGTGGTTCTTCGAAGTTGCATTGAGCACAGGAGCGTTACCGCTGATAGACGGCGGCCCGACGGGGATATACTCGAAAGAAATTAGGAGTAAGAATACCGATCACTTACGTCGGTTGAGGTGGACAAGCGCTGGCACTGGAACCTTTGTTCACAACTCCGTGACAATTGGCTTTCGCCATAATCTATCAAGCATTTCGGTGATTTACGGGAAGTGGCGAAGATAGCTAGCTTCGTCCCATCCATTCGCTGAAGCAGAAACTCGTGCGTGCCATAACACTAGCAACAATTTTGTTCAAGCGGATTTCATGGAACGGTCTTTTCTTTTTAATGTGAGGTCAAAAGGATGTGAGTGTTCTTCAGTGTGAGAACTAGTTTAGTGTGGTAGGTAATCTGTAGATATTAGTCAGCCCGAATTTTGCTGAGCTCACGTATCATGAGCAGATCAGTTTCGGCTTGACTGAAGGGGTACCTCTCATTGTCGTCGTAGACGAATTGATGATGGGCTTCACCGCAGCAGAGGTCTCATTGGAGACTTACAATACATCTCTTTTTCTTTTACTTTTAGTTTTTTTCCTGATGAGGACACAGTAAACTGGATTTTTTTGGAATTCCACCACCTTTAAAATATCGGTAGCTCACCTGTGCTTACCTGGGCATGTTATATTATTAAAGGCACAGTTCGCGATAACTCAATGGGCGGGTATGTCAGTGACGTGTCCGCCCATTGGATTATCGTGAACTGTACCTTTAAACTGTCTGATTGGAGCATGATCCATTATCCAATCACAGCGTGAACTGTCAGTTATGAACAACTGTGAAAAGGTGTTCAAATCCAAAATTATCCAATTTTAGACCCTAATTTAGGCGGCCACCCTGGCTTCGGCATTAACTGGACCATAGAGCTGAGAATCGGGTGTAAATCTATCCATATATGAACAGAATGGGCGGAGGTGGTGTAGTGGCAAGTGGCGCACTATATCACACGCACGGTCAGGGGTTCGAATCCCGGATCGATGCCCGCCTAGGCCAACCAAGCCTTCCATCCCTCCGGGGTCGGTGAATTGGTACCAGACTCGTCTGGGAGGATAAAAGCACTGACTTGTACATCGGCTGGCCACCGCAAGTCATTGTATAGGCCACATACGCACTCATTACGCCACTACGATTCTGAATGGAAGTCGAGTGCGGGGGCGCATCCCTCAGACGGGATTGATTAACGCCAAAAACTTTATCCTTTAACTTTATATGAACAGAATTGGAGCTGCACTCTCTATAGGCATTGTGGCTTCTCAAATGATTCGTAAATCGATGATTAATATAAAAATCTTATGATTAGAGTCTTTTTCTCACACTCTTGGGTAAGTCTTCCCGTCTCGTATCCGAACGCTGGCATATTGAACCTTGCACTTTGTTATTTGGCTCATCAGGGATTCCATCATCCCATGGTGAGCCAGAAATCAAAGTGCAAAATTCGATATGCTAGCAGGGCATTCCAGGGTGAATCGAATACCAAGGTTCAAAGTTCGAGGTTCATGTGGACACCAGCGTTCAGTGATTGGGTTTCCATTGATCGTCTTCTGCCAGTCTCCCCCACCATTGGAAGTTCCTTTTTCTTTTCTTACTTTTCTTCTTTACTCATCAGCTTTTCAAGATTTAGCAAATTGCTGGGATTTCTTTTATAATTACTCTCTACATTTTTTCAATCCATCAAGCAGCTACTTGTTGGTTCAAAAAAGGATAAAGCGATCACTCCCGACAGTTCCTTTTGCTTGATGGCTAGGTGGGCCTGGTACTAGTTTATCATATGTAACAAGGCTTTTTCGTGGGAGACGGGCGTTAAGAACGATTTTTGGTAATCGATTCGCCGCACGCGGCTGTCGCGAACGACTCATTCGCCGTTATTACAACTCTAGCGTTCCTCATACAGCTCAATTGATATGCGATCATTATTTGATGCATAATTCTACTATTAGTACTTTTGTTCTTGTATTTCTCACCTACTGCTGCTTCCTGCCACATTCCTTCGCTCGCGACGCCCCTCTCACCGCGACGCGACCATTTCGTTCCTAACGCACCACACCCCTTTTTCGTTCGTGTTTATATCGAATATGGGATTCTAAAGATGCATGCCCTGATTAAATCTAAAGAAAATGGGAAAGCACTTCAGAGACAAGGCTTGTGTTTCCCGTTAACAGACGGAAAACTCGCTGAAACTAGATCTACGGGGACTCCTGAGACAGTCCACTCATTTACAGTGTTATTATAGGTCTGACATAGGGGCAAAATCACGTTGGGACCAAGACCCAAATGGTTTGTTAGACCCTGATTGGTGAGCGTCACGGGCCAACAAGCTCGAGTTGTAGCTTTAAAGGTCTGTATTTCAAACGTAGGGTTCGATCCTGAATATAATTTTAGTCTAGCAATAAGTAGGGGTGCCCTATAGCACTGCACTAATTTGGGAGGTAGACTTCATGCCTGAATCTTTCTTGTATGGTGTACTTCACGGTGTATACACAACATCATGTAAGCCTACCTGTCAATGATGCCTAAATATGAAAAGCTAAGTATTATCATTACCCTATGGGACAATTGTGATCTGAGCCCTATCGAACATCAATAATGGGTTCCATGATTGATTGATTGCAACCATACCACCCATGGCTATGCACGGGCAAGTGCCTTCGTCGGTGATGTCTGTTAAGTAATCGGCGTGCGTCTCTGCCTCAACTAAAGAACCCCCAAATTGGAAATTCATAACTCTCATGAATCCTTTGTCGAAAGCTTTCCAGGTGAACCGAACTGAGCAGGTGGTTAGTCAGTTTGCCGAATCTCCGAGCTTGGGATAGCCCATGATCCGATTTGGGTTCGCACCATAAACCTTTCTAGATTGACTTCCCATACCCATAGGTTCCCACAACTTCCGGGATTTCAACGGATTTGCAAACGACTGAGCGGGGCATGTTGAGAGTTTTTTTTAAGAAGGGATTGAGAGATTCAATGCCAGCTATATTAGTTGCCATTTTTTATCGAGAGCGGGGGTGGGGGGATAGAACACCAGCATAGTTTTACCCTCTTCAATCAATTTTTGGGATTTACTTCGTTTAATGTCTCATGTTCGAATGAGGTGTGCAATCTTTAATCCCTAGGTCTGCCATCATATGGGAAGATATCATACAAAGATAATGACGTATTCAGAACATGGATGCCTGTAAGTACAGGCAAGAGATATCGCGGAAAACGTGTCCGAAAGTCCGACGTGATGCGCCACGTAATCCGTATTCCCATGTAGGAGTACCGGCAGCTTCCGACAGCAAATCATACTTGCTGTCCCACTGGAGCAGGAAAGCCTATTCACGTAGGATCCAAAGAAGGCAAGGTATGAGTATTCTCAGTTCTTTCATTCAGTTCAGTAGTACATTTGTTGCCCAAAAGCTTTTTGCTTTTCAGCAAATCGAGAATTGACCACTTCGTTTCTTCGACGTTACTATTCGTGAATGTAAACCTGAGACGACTTTGGGCCATGCCAGGACATCGCAATGATTCGGCAGAAGAGAGTGATAAGAGGTTCAGCGGAAATGTTCATCGTGAAGGAGGGTGTCTGCCTACGCGCTACCAATCTGAATACTTTTCGATTACCCGTGTTGGAGGGGGAAAATCTGGAACTGCAACTAATTTTCATGGTCTTTAATCTGTGTGAATTACTCTGAGGGATTCTAGCACCAAAGCCTTACCACTTTCGTCAGGTGCGTGCGTGGTTGCCATGATATGTTCGAAAAATATGGGTATGCGAATTTCAGCTTGACCTCGATAGTTTCAAAAGAAAAATAACATTCTGTTCGGGAGGGGATGGCGGGATACTTTCCCTCAAGTGAGGGATACACCGAGGTTTAGCTAGCTTCTCTGCAGGCTGCGCCTTCTTGTAAACTGAATGCTTCAAAAGGCTTGTTCGTTGCTTTTTAAAAGGTCGGCTCAACGCGATGTTCGGGCCTGGGGGAGGGGGGGGGGAAGTTTGTGTTCCGAAGCAATGTTCAGCGATAGTCACTGAACAGAAAACTTTGCGATGAAAGGAACAAGAAATAGTCCGCAAAATTTTTGAATACCCAGTAGTGGAGCGAATGAAGACTAATATTGAAAAACCAAAAAAAAATGTGCAAATGGGTCCCTTCGCTTTATAGTTCCCTCAGCAGATTTGGAGATGAGGTGCGGGATCGGCATTCCCTTATGGGTGGGTATAAGTCCCATGAGAAATGAATCTGCGACATTGGATCCCTTGTGATATGTTCTCAGAGGAATCAAAGAGTTGGTAATCGATTGATTTGTAATTTGTAATTATCAGCTGTTATATGATTTGTCATTATTGATTGGTTTTGGTGTTTATGTTCATAAAGTATTTGTTTGTGGTTCAGGATCTTGAAGGCAAAGTCCGCTCAAGTTGTAAAGAGTTAAAAGTTCGAGCAGACTTTGTCTTCAAGATCTCACTTTTTTTCGATCTCAAGTTATAGTTATAATTAGCGAGTGCGAGAGTGATTATGCAGGTGTGAAGGTATGTGAGTGATCAAAAGTGTCCGGTTCGTATCAAGCAGGGTCAGACGTGCAGTCTGAGGACGCTAAGGAGGGAGAGGGAAGGAGGTAGAATCACCAGGGAAGAGATTCCTCTTTTCGTTTTTGGAGTAATTCATACCACATTGAGGAAGGCGGGTTGGAACTCACAAGTAGATTTTAGGAAGGATCAACTCAGGGAGAAGGGAAAGTTTAACAAACATTTGGGGTTTTTTTTAGCATATGCATAGGAAGGGAGAATGGATGAAGGGGAGGGATGATAGATCCTAGAGAGGGAGGGGGGAAGAAGGCTAGAGTCGTGTTCTGTGGGTGGGACGATGTGGGAGCGGGGATTCGCCAGAGGTTCTTGGAGGAATCGTCTGCGTAAAGTACTATGAGAGAAGATGGAATCATCTAAGAGAAATAGTATAGGAAATGCCTGTCGTCTAGGTGGAATAGAAGAGAAAAAGGGGAGAAGCTGAGATTATCTAAGTGAAATAGAATAGTATGAGAGAAGCTGAGATCGTGGTCATGGAATAGTAGGGCAAACGCTACGGTCTTCTAGGTGAAATAGAAGGGGAATATTAGGACATCTAGGTGAATTAGTATGGAAAATGCTTGGACGACCAGTCACGTCTGACCCTGCATTGCCTAGAACTCAAGTGAAGTCGGGGTTAGCCGATTCATGTTATAAATAATCCTTAAAGAGAGAATCTCGGAAGATGCGATTGCGTTGTTCAGTGAAGATTTTTTTGGCTAACCCAAGTGGCGTTGGGGGTAGAAATATGAGGGTGCTTGGGTAATGTGTTGCAGGTAGGTATGACAGATATTTGAAAAAAAAGTTTAACTTTTGTTCAAGTAGTGTTACAACCAGGTAAGAGAGTTTAGGTAAGAAGTGTGCTCGGAGGATTGGAGATTGGGTTGAGTTGAACCACGTAGGATTGGACGTAGTGACGCAATTGCAACTATCAGAAGGGTTATTTGGGAAAAATGTACAGGGATATGCGGTAGTGGGGTGCGATTAATATTCGAGTAATTTAGTAAGTGGGAAAATGGTTTGGAAAGGCTTTATAACTCAAGAGGAGTGCTGTATAGTTGTATAGTGCAAGGGACGTAGAGGTGGAGCCGGTTTTCTATAGTAATTTATGGGATTCATAGAAAACTAAATCCTTTCTCCCGTTCCTAACATTAGAGGAGTATAATAGTTGTAATATTGATGTAATTGAATTCAAAAGAGGTTTCTCCATAGAAAGTCATGAGGGTAGCTGTAGTGGAGCACGAAATTTTGACCGGTATGGTAATTATTTACTAGGTTAGAACTTGGGAGAGGTTCGCAGTTCAGGAAGAGAGTCGTCTATAAGTAGGGGGTTTCTTCAAAAAGGGGAGGGGGGCTGTTTTCTCTGAAGAAGTAGGTAAGAGTAAGACCTGTATTTTAGTGAAGAATAAGTCCTAGGAAAGGTAAGGCAAATTTTTGTCTAAGAGATGGCAAATGTCATTCGTGCAGCTTTTTTGTTGAGAAAGATGCTCAGAGCGATGAAGTAGGGAACCCACAACGCCACTGCAGACTCACGACATTTATGTGTGTAAGACGAGGGAGCATATTGGCAACGCAGAAGGGGCCATGTGATGAGGAATGCTTGACAAAAATGTATAAAGTCATCCCAAAAAAAGTTTTGTTCGCGATGGTCTGTGAATTCTCCCCATTTTGAAGTTGAAAGGGAGCGGGGACGGTTTTTTACGATATTTCATCCCCTGTGTTTACTTCAGGAGAAGCGTTTTTCACCAAAGATTTTACTACTGCATTCCTCATCACAATAGGCACCTCTCGTGCGTGTATGGGCGTGTACTGGAGTGCTTGTGCTACGCAGGAAGGGGTATGTGCTGAGGAATTGTGGCCAAAAATATGCAGTCATTTTTAAGAGTTGATAAGGGGTCGTTTGTGAATCACTCTAGAATTCGTCATGGTTGGGTGGGGAAAAAAGACCACTGACCTTACTGCTACATTCCTCATAACAGCTCTCTCGTGCGTGTTTGAGTGGGTGATATGTGTTTGTGTGGGCATCTCGGAAGTTCACGCATGCGTGTTGTGTGTTGGCATGGATGTGAAAAATTCTAATTTCTAGAAAGTTCCATTTGCTAAGTTCTCGTTGACTGTGTTGGTTGTTGTGTTGTTGTTTCTATTTTTGTGTGTCGTTCAAATTTGTGCTGCAGCTATTTTTATTTACAATTCACAAAATAAATACATACAAAGCAATGTCACGAATCCTACCTAAGTACCCACCCTAAGTTTTCCCTCCCCTTTCCCCCACGTTCGCGCACGCGCGTTATCTTCGGTTTCCCACCGATGGACTCGACTTGTCGACTTTCTTCGAGGTCCCAGGGAAGGCACGCCTTGGAGTGCTGGAAACTTCCCCTGTGTCACTCTCCCATCCAATGCAACCACGACGGCTCATTAGTGACCGGTGCTCGTGACGGTCGGGTTCGCGGGGCCATCCCTTCCAGAAAGGAACCTCCCACAAAATTTAGGCATGCAACCTTGCTCCATGGACAACAGTGGGTGGGGTTTCGAGCTCACCAGTACACACCACCATTTCCCATCGAATTTTCGCGAGATCAACAGACACCACAGGCACACGTTATCGATCTTCCCATATGCATAGAGAGAAGTTCGATCGGAGCGTTCGCCTACAACTTTTGCGCAACAATCGCACAACACCAGCGAGATTTCTGCCAAAGCATACTCCTGCTAGAGTAAATGAAAGTGATAAAATGCAAGAGAAATAGTAATTCTAGAGCTCGTAGCGACTGCCATAAGGTTGACAGCATGATCTGATCAATTCGGCTACCTTCTAAAACGGTGAATAGCGAGAGACTCTGGAAATTGGAATCAACTGCGATGAATATGGGAGCAAAAGGCTCTCCTTTGCACAGAAAGTGGTCATAGCGTTTCGAGCAACGAAATGCCAAAACACGACACCAAAGACTCGGAAAACTTGCTGGCACAACTGAAACAGCCCGTTAGCCTCAACACAGCCGTTTTTTCGAGGTGTTGCTTACAAAACTTTGCATAAATTTGAAGGAAATAAGTATTTCGTTCAGTTCCTGCCCCGTCCTTGTAAGTATTCTTTTTGATTAGGTCTATAATCACCGAGATCTCAAAATTTACGAGGAAAAATGGAGAGAACCTAAGTGTGACCCTCCAAGGAAAACGCTCAGAAATCAAGCGAATACCGCCGTCTTGCACAACATTTAAATTAGCCGAAATGAATGTTAGCAATCTGTCTCCACTCTGTCCTTCGAGTATCCTTCTTCGAGAGCCTTTGCCGAAGCGATAGTGGCATCGCGGAATTGAGTTTCTCAGCTACTAATGAAAGTTTTGAGTGCAGTAAGAATACTTTTTTTACAAATTCAGAGAAACACCTACAGTATTAACTATGTACTACTAAAATGCCTCAGAATCAGCTGGAATTTTTTGAAATTAATCGCTTTCACGAACAAAGTTGTCGGGATGAGCTTAGAAATATTTCAATATTAAAATGCTTTTTCAAACTATTTTTATTACTTATTTCTTTTTTTTCATTTTTTCACAGTTTTCTTTGAGTTAACGTCATATAAGCAACGAGACAACTAAAGTGGGCAGGGTAGATGCAGTTACGCTAACCCCGTTTGAGTAATGGAGAATGATAGAAGTAATCCATGATATTAATTATTCTGAATAGAGATTTTTGATTATTTAAAAAGGTAGCTTTCCCAGAGCATGCCAACTGAAATGACAGAAGCGACTCGGAAAAATCACCATGCAACTACAATCGCTAGCAATAAACTGTCTGTCAACCGATGGAGAGTACTCATGATTTGGGAACATGGGATCTAGTGCGGGAATGTTCTGTACTAGAAAAACTGTCTCAACAGCATCGAGTACTAGGAGTGTAAGTCAAAAGAGCACGAGGGAGTATCGATGTCCATTCGAGATCCTTCAAAGATGTTTAAATGAAACGAGCTTTTCACAGGGCGCTGAAGAATCTAGAGTTGCTTAAAGTTTCAGCTCAGTCGCTGAGAACATCCATGTGAGCAAGAAGATAAATACCGACTATTTATTAGTTGGTAACAGTCCCTTAAGTGTTCGAGAAAAGCCGACTGAGCACGCCAACTGAAACTTTGCCTGTATTCCAAGAGATGGTGAGAAAACTAATGACTATGACGGAAAGAACTGATGTCGGAGTGGATCAAGCAATCGGCCGTCGACGAAAAGATAAGTGACTTCCGGGCTAGAAAACCGCTAGAAGAAATGTTGTACTATTGAGTAACCGACAGCGAAGGACATGTATCTCGGGTAGGGTTTTTGTCGAGAGCGGTTCACCACGGTGCGGTGAAGCCGACTAGTGAAAACAGAGCCTTCCACCTTGTACAAGTTGGAGATAAAGGCTTTAGAAATGGCCAGCCGGAACCAACGAACACGCGACGTATTAGCCTTGATGAGGAGTCCTAGCCCCTGGCTGAAAGGAGCAAACGAAACATATGTTAGTCCACACTAATCTCATTCTCCTATGATCCCTTTTTGTTCCGAAGATGACGGAGCACCTAGGAGGCACTCGAGGAGACAAGTTTCATGTGTCGATGTGTCCGATTTGAGTTGATGTGGAATGCACATATGCTCCAATAAACACAGATGAACTTCCGACCTTGAGGCTTCCAATTCACTGCAGCGGACGGCATTCGTATAGAAAGAAGAATATAACAAAATGAGCATGCTTCTAGCTGTTGCGAAAACGAGCAGGAAAATGTCAAGGAGAAGGGTCTCAACTCATCTAGCAGTACCAACTCTATGACACAATTTTTTGCCCCACTTGCCGAGACGTCGATGATCAGCTGAGGCGGACCCACCGGTCGATAGTGGCCGAGCAGCCATCGATTGAATCAGACGAGACAACGAAATGTTCCGCGATCACGGACGGAGCGTTGAGCTGTTTTTCAAGAAAACCGAGTCTCCATTGGTCCCAAACAAGGAGATATTGCGATGAAGCTGACAATGGGAAGGCGCACTTGTCTCGGAGCTGAACAAGACGACTTGTGATTCCCTAGCAGAGCAGATAACGAAGAATCCCAATAGAGATGATTACGAGAGACAGAGTAGTTGGAAGTAGCGAACCTCAAATGAGTTCCTCACAAATTCCCGAACAACTTCGAAGAAAATAGAGCTTCCTAGACTAGGTTTCGTTTATAAAAGCTTAGACTTGACCCAGTAAAGAACTTCGGTCTGATCCGATTTAAAAACGAGGTGGGATTCTCACGAAAGAGAAGAGCAAAGTTCTGGGGTATTGAGGAGTATTCGAAACCGATTCTGTCTCGATAATGAAATCGATGTCAGAGCTCAGTTTGGATGGATTACTTCTATCTTCTTATGGTGGGGTAAGATAACGACAAGAAGAACAGTACCACCCTACCCGGTCATTAATGGTAGGCCCAACTAGTATGATCCCTACTTTGGACCCCGCTATCAGCTCTATACCAGTGTCGAGCGCACTTCTTGCTCGCTCTATTCTATACTAAACCTATCCCCTCACTTCTCCTTTTATTTTTTGCACCCAGTTCGACGACCCGAACCTTACTTTTTGTAGTGAGAAATCGATCTAGCCGATCAATCCGACCTATCCCAATCACTATGAGGGTAGCTAGGTGGTTCCCTCGAAGAACGATTCATATGAATCTTTTCTTCTTTCCCAGTGTTATGGAGCACTAATCCGAGCACTGACTCCTTCACACACACTACTTTACCAGGTCACCAGAGCGCATCATGTAGTCGCTAAAGCTGGAACATACCCTTCAGTCATTAGCAAAGGGGTACCTACTTACAACCTGAACCCTATAGATTTTGCTGAGAAAGGAATGGAATGATTGGGAGAAGACTGTTTCAATTCGAGAGCGAGCTATTATTATTCAAAATCGTTTATTATGCCGGGAAAAGAACGGCTCTTTATTAACTTTTTTTAGACAGCTTGTGTGGCTCAGGAGATTGCTGGGCGGAGGGATAGATAATCTTTAGGACCAATTTTTATGCCATACTGACATGCTTTACACGCTGCTTTTTGCGAAAATCCCTTAAGGAAAGTTCTTTTCTGAAAGTTCTGCCCATGGGTTTTCGAGTGAACCCTAACCCGTGTTAAGCCATCGTTTAAGTGCCACTCAAGCCTCACAATAGGCAAAATCATCAGAAACCCGAAGAAAAAATTCGAGCACCTTTCAGTTAAAATAAGTTTTAGTTGGCCACTACGTTAAGAATAAGCAAAAAAAAACTCTTTTTCAAAGTGTGAAAGCGATTCCGAGGCAATTTATGAGTACATCATAAATAAACTACTTGTATGTACTTTCAAATCGAAAATAGGAATTTCTTACTGCCCTCAAAACTTCTATTAGTAACTGAAAAACTCACCTGATGCGATTACACAATCTCTTCGACAAAGCATCTGAAGAATGTGATACTCGAAGCAGAAGATGGAGACAGATTAGCTACCAATGAATTTCTGGACATACAAAGAAAGTCATGAGATTCGCAAGATTTCCGAGCGCTCGAACTATGAAGCTTCTGTAATATTGCCTACTCCGAGTAAGAAATTATTAGGTCGATGCAAAAGTCTTGAGGCCCTCTGATACACGTCTCGAATTCCCTGCAGTTATAGTCCCCTACAAACCCCATATTCGATGAGCTGCAAACTCCCACTGAACTGAACCACCATTATCTAAGTCACTCATGCGACCAGGGAGCTAGTTGGATACTCATTTCGCCTAGAAAGAGGAGGTCTGTGAGGCGAAAAAGTCGGCCTGGCTACTAGTTTCGTCGAGAATCGAGAGGTCTGAGAGCCTTTGATTTGCTTGAGGTACCTGAGAAGGGAATTCATTGAAGGGGCGAGATTAGAGAAAAAGGGAGGGTATGAGCGGTATCACACTCAATTTCCTGAAGCCTGGTCTTTGCCGAATGGAACCGATCGTCATTATGCGGGTAGGATAGAAGCTCTCCGCGAATGCCTCCCCTCGATTGCATAGGCGAGGCGATTGTATGGCGTTGAGGCCTGTGAGTTCTCAGTTCATGATTTCCGGCATCCTCTTCACTTTGCTAAGAAGTCGATCATCATCGCTAGCATGCGGTCGTCCGAAAGAGGATCGTCGCGCGTCATACCTCTACCATGTAAGGGAACCAAAAATTGCACAACAGTCGTATGGCTAGCGAAGTTCTCTCCGAATGCAGTGTTGATGTTGGATCCAGCGGAACGAGGACTGCAACCGCGGCACCATTCGTGGTAGGCGTCTGCTCGGAGCTCATCCCTCGATAATTGCGAGATCTTTCACAGATGAAGCGTTCGACATTTTTTTTGAAAATTGCTGGCGATTCCTTTGGAATTTCTCTGAAATGTGGTAATGGTGTTAGGGGGAGGGGGGAGGAGTCTCAAGACTTTTGCATCAATCTATCACCCGACAAGAAAAGTGCAGGAACTGAACAAATTAGTTATTTCCAGCAAAATTACTCAAAGTCTCGCAACACCTCAAAGAAAAAAGCTCGCTGTTGAGGAAAACAAGCAGCTCCGACTGTCCCTACAAGTTTCTCAAGCTAGTGATGCCATGTTTGGCATTCAATCGCTCAAAACACCACAACCACTCACTGGGCAAAGGCCCCGATTTGCTCCCATACCCAAAACAGCAGATTCCGACTCCCATCGTATCCCACTACTCAACGCTTTTAAAAGGGAACAAAATTGATCAGATCATGCAATCAATCCTATAGCAGCCACTACGGACTCTAAAAATCACTACTTCTACTAACATTTTATCACTTACCTTTACCGAGCAGAAGTACACTTTGCCAAAAGTCTCACTGGATGTCGTGCAACTATCGCGCTGGAGTTGTAGACTAAACGTTCCTATCGAACATCCCACTATACAGATGGAAAGATCAATAGCGCGTGCTTGTAGCGCTGACTGATATCGCAAAAATCCAAAGGGAAGTGATGGTATGACCTGATGAGTTCGACACCCTGCCTACTGCTGTTCATGGAACAAAATTACATGCCTAAACCCTGTGAGATGCTCCATTCTGAAGAGAATGAGCCCACAAACACAACTGTCGCAAGCACCGGCCACTGATGAGCCGTCGCAGTTGCACTGGATGGGGAGTGATACAAAGGAAGTTCCCAGATCTCCAAGGCATGCCTTCCCCAGGACCTCGTAAGTCGAGTCCATCGGCAGGAAACAATGCGTGGGGATTCATTGTGAAAGGGGTAAATTCTTTGGAAGGTTCAAGACCTTCTCTATCCCCAGAGAAAACTTAGGGTGGGTATTACAGGGTGATTGATTAGTGTGGGCACCTAGACTAAACTATCCTTTAACCTAGCCCCCTAATTAGTTCCCTAGTCGTTGTTCCCACACTCAACCGCCTCAGTCCGTCAAATTCTGCCGCCATCACGTTGCACTTCGGAAGGAAAAGAGCAGCCACCCTCTAACAAATAGAGAAAAAGTTTCATGAGGTGTTCGGAAACCAAAAGTCACGGTGGCCCATCACCCGGTAATACGAACCCTGGTCTCCAAAAACAAAAACAAAGGATCATATGAAAAAAGTAAGAGCTCAGAGTGAATTACCACCCTTTTACACTTGAACTATCAAAAGAAAGCCGGAAGATTAATCTCATCAAACAAACGGGTGAAGTAGCAGAAAATTGGCCTATAGGAACCCTTTCTGCGTGCCCCAAAACCGCCCTTGCCCTTCTTGCCCCCCACCTCCCCCCTCATTTTCACTTCCTTCCCCTCCCTTAACCGGTTCCCCTTGTCATTGCTTTTTGATTTGATGAGAAAATTTGGAAAATGAAAGGTTCTAATAAAAATTTGGCCGCAATCTTCCTTCCGAGCACATGGTGACTGCAGTACTTATTTGACGTCAAGAGACCTAAGTTAGGGAAGGACCACCAGGGTACTGCTAATCAGTAAGTAATTAGTCCCCGCCTAAACAATGACTACAGATAACAATCTACAGAAAAGATACCTACTAGCTATAAAAAATACAAATAACTATATAAAGTAAGTTAGTTATGGTTATAGTTACTTAGTTAAAAAATTGGATACATTACAATGAAGCCCTAAACAACCTAAAAACTACCTAACGCCCACACTAAGACAATCACACCTGTGTATCTTAAAAAAAAAATGTTCCTTCGACGGTTCTTGCGTCCGCTTGCTGTCCACGCTCATCCTGCAAAAATAGTCAATTAGGGTAGGAAAAGGAAGAAAGAAATCGAATAAACACACTTTTCCATATCACGCTGGCTTTATAAGGCCGATCCCCGCCGCTATCTTCACCGGAAGCAGCCCTTTCTTCCGAACATTTCTTCTCCGAAGAATTCGCAGTAGGTTAAAACCGTATCGAATTTGATGTCCACATCATGACATAGATGGTTCCTCCATGTATGGTCGACTCCACAACTGGTTCGCGTCCATCCAATCGCTCTACGGTTGGTCGAATATTTGCAGCGTGCCGTTCCAAAAAATCGCTGGTTAGGTAGACGACAAATGAACGGCAGCTGCCTTGTAGAAAGCCGAGCCTACCTGAACTTCCTGTTTAAGCTAATATACATAGCAAAAGATGACAAGCAGTGCATACCCCTGATCCCCGATCGGATCGCCCCTTAGCAGGATAGGCGGCTGCTGACTGCTTCCAGCTGAACTTTCGGGACCTGAACATGTAGATTCAGTGGTAAAGAACGAGCTAATACGGTGATGGAAGTGGACATTCGTACCGAGACATTTTCGCGGCGAACCAGTCCCGCGTCCCGTGTACTTCTGAGTAGTCCCATATGCACCAATATTTCGTAAAACTTTCCTCCACTGGGTTTGACACTTGCTCTATATGACGGCAAAGTAGTGTAGACCAGAAATGGGCCGGTTTCGATAAGTACGGCGTCAACCTGAATTGAAAGCCATCACTGTAGACATCGGAGAAGGCGTTTGATTACGGCGTACCTTCGATCCCCGATTGGATCGCCTTACACGAAAGCTGTTCCTACAGGTCGACCCGTCATAGCAGTCCTCAACATATCCCGATCTACGGTAGACGGAAGGCTTCCCGTTGGGTAAACGAATCCATTTTGTGACTCCAAAAAAAGAATAGGCCCGCTTCAATGAGGACGGCATTAAACTGAATTGAGAACCATGAAAATCTAGAGGTAAGAAAGTCCTCCAGTTGTCACGTACTATCGATCCCCGTTGGGATCGCCTCACAACAGATCTGTTCCATTAGGTCAATCCATCCTCGTAGTATTCCCCGCTTGTTGATAGGCGAAAGGCTTCATAATCAATTTGGCAAATGTACGTTCCAGTCGCAGAGTTCCGTAGACAGGGAATGGGCCTGTATTGATGAGGATGGCATCAACCTAAATTGAGAACCATGAGAAGCCAAACAGGAAAATCGTTCAATGGTCACGGACCTTCGATCCCCGCTTGGATCGCCTTACAACAGATTGGTCTAATAGGCCGATCCGCCCTCGCAGTCTTCTCCTTATCCATGGCTGCAGCCAGACGAAAGGCTTCACAATTAAGCTGACCGATGAACGTTAGAGCCGCAGAGTTCTGTAGACAACGAAGGGGCCTTTGTCATTGAGGACGTTGTCAACCTGAAGTGAAAGCCGTAACAAAGACGTTTAAAGAGGCATCCAATATTGACGTACATCCGATCCCCGTTCGGATCGCTCTACAACAGAATCGTTGAAGTATCGGGACGACTTCCGATCTTCACCCTCGCCATGCCTTGAAGTGGTTCTTGACTCGCTCCGAGATGCGTCCCATTTCGCAACCATATCTGCAAAGACGAGAAAGAAAGGCGAACCTGACGTTGACTCAGGGTCATGCGTTGCGGTGAACCACTGGATCGTGTACTCCTTCGTACTCATCTTCTAGCTAGCGTTAATCCCGTGCCGTCGCAAGGTCCGCTATTCTGTCAGTCGTCTCCTCTCCTGTCAGAATACCTTTTGTCTACGGCATCTTTTCCCCTTACTTCAGCCTATGCGAGGTCCCATCGATCACGTCTTGCCACCTCTTCTTTGGGGTTCTTCCAGTCGCTCCCCTTGAGCCTCGAACTCCATTGCCTCCATTATAAACCACTGCTGATGTTATACAAGCCGGTGGTGTAAAAACCTCCCAATTCCATTACAGATCACTTGTGAACCCTTAACGCATTACAGGAACACATGAAAAGAGGGCAACATATAACCGAATTCGTCCGTTTTTGCTGTATATAATTCCTCGGCTTCGTACTCTGGTACTTTTTCATTGGTTGGAAGCTCCATCTCATTTCAATAGAGCTGCAAACCTTGCCCTTCACGCCACCGGTCATACTCCTGCCGAAATTTGCCTATTCACAAGATGCATCGTCACACTGTTCACATGACTTTGGAGCTAGGCATTTTTCATGATGTTCTCGTGGAGGTCGTCCAACCTTGACAGCCTCTAATGACTTGTGAGAGTGGTCAGGATCCGAATGCACCGCAACCCAGACGAAGAGAATCGCAAACGATGCGCGTTTGAAGATCCTTTGCAACTTTTCACAACTGAGCATATATTCAAAAACGCTTCACAAGTAAGATATTCAAACATCAAAACTACTGAATAATCGTTCTCCGAATCCAGCAATCTCCAGGAAATCCGAAGAAGCTGGTAGAGCAGAAAAGATGAGTCGCTCGAAGTTCACATCCTGCATTAGTGATGGTCTGGGCAGCAGCATCCGCAAATACCGCAAGTACTTCATTCATTTTCGTGGAATGAGGCTGAAAATCGATGCCAATTACTATCTCGAGGAGTTTTCAAAGGTCGTGGTCAACTGAACTTCTGAGAACGATTGCATTCTCCAGCAAGACGGTGTATCAGTTCATTGATAGGCTTTGATCCAGAAGTGGTGCCATTCAATTCAACCGACTTCATAGCATCAGAAAACTGGCCCACTCATTCCCTTGATTTGACCGTAATGGACTACTAAATTTGGTCGATCCTGGAGCAGAAGGCCTGCGCTAAAAACAGTTCCTCCGAATCGTTGAAAGGAGCCCTACAATAAGCATTGGATGAAATTCCATGTTATGCTATCCGGGAAGCAGCCGAAGTGCATCCGTCTCGTCTCAAGGAAGTTATCAATTCCAAAGGTTCATTTGAGTGGTATTGTAAATTCTTCACTGTTATGATATATGTAAGCGTTCTTGTTGTTTATATCAAATGCCGGTCAGAAACACTGAAGATACATTGAAACTATTTTGTCATCGTATTTGTGACCCACCCTGTATTTATGATTAGTCTAGGAAAGCCACCTAGAGAGGAGTGCTGCACCCTGTAGAAAAATCTTCGCTCACCGCTCAGACCCTGAGTCGCCATACAAAAAGAAATAAAAATTGAAACTGCTTCCACACTTCTGCCGCTAGACGGATAAAATGTTAAAATCGATTGACGTTTTGAACGTTAAGGAGAAGGCAGAAACATGAAATTTGCAAAAAATAATCTTTAAAGCTGCGCCTAGTGTGAGATTCTCGTCGTCTCCGAGATCGGAGGTCCTCTCTGTGGTTGACTGCGCCGTGTCCTCTGCGTGGTTGGCTGTAGTTGGTAAGCAGGTTCGTAGCTGCGTTCCTGTGCCTGGCTGACTGTACGTTTTCCACGTGGGTGGGTTGATGATCCTCTGCCTGGTTCACTGTGTGGTCCTTCGCGTGGGTGAGTGGATGGTCCATTACTGGTTGACTGAGTGGCCCTCTTTGTGGCTTGCTGTAAATAGCAGATAGCCCAGCTCAGCCATCACCTCATTTATAGCTCCCACCACCGCCAAACCTTTTCCTTCCTTTTCAATCCGGATACAGTCCTCGATGCAATCTCACAGGTTCCAGTGAATGCGTTGATCGCAGACTGGAAGCAAAGCGAAGTAAAAAATGAAGTGTCCCGAGAAAAGAGTATTTCGAGGAGATTTGAGCGACACCCACTAAAGCCGAAATAAAGAGCCGCACTTGCAGAGAGTTCAAATATATTTCAAATGCATAAGGCAGCATTGAATACTCATCGAAACAAAGAGATTACACGAAAAATGATGGTCCTTCATCAAATAAATAAATGAGACGAGAAAATAAGATGTTTTCGGAGCTAAATGCCAAGGAGCCCTTCAATCGATCGATGGTACAACGGAACAAAGTCCATCAATGGAGTTTGAATGTTAACTGTCACGTCAGATTCTTCATAGCCTGGGAAATCAAGAAAGAAGAAGAAGCAACACATGAAGTAGGAAGAAGGTCAGAAAGGATATCGAAAGACTCTCAGTATCAGGACAGCATGATATTCTCTGGTAGTTCTATTTGGCTGGATCATATCGACACCGCTTGAAATTTGTAGTGACATATCTCACCATTAAGACACATGATTATACGAATGGATTATAAAATATTCTGAATCCTCAGAAGAGCACTGAAGACCCATCAAATTAAAGAGGTTAAAAAAGTGATGGGCCATGGTAACGGAGTAGGACAAATTGCTTATCAGAAACGAATGTTGTAGACTGGCTGCTGGCTTCATTCTATTCTGACAAAAGCATGACCCTAATTAATAAAAGTTATCATGCCTTGCCTAGTTATCAACTAGCTTACTCGGCATGAATGGAAATTCTATTGGACACGATCAGTTCGATACAACTCAAAATATGCAGCCACTCTTACCACTGAGATATGCGACTGAACGAACGACTTATACGATGTTTCGGCTGCATAGAATACATAGCAGCGAATAGTCTCCAAATGAAAAGGATTACAAAAAATTTATGGGCCATTGTAATGAGCGAGCAAGTTAAAATGCTCATCAGAAATGAACTTTGTGAGGAGCTCCCTAATCAATCGTTTGTACGACTGTGGGCTCGGTCGATGAGCAGGGTCGCGAACTTTGACCCCAAGAATGTTCTCGTATTTTGGACCCTTTAGCCAGGTGAAGCTGCTCACAATCTTGCCCTCTCCTTAATGAATTTCCCAGTTGCTTGATAAGGAAAAACAGTTACAGTGTCTAAGCCATGAGAGAAATATCTATCACTATCCACGAAGAAGTGAAAAAAATCGAACTGAAAGATTTGAGATTGTACTCTCGTACGTATGAAACTGATAGTCGCCCATTACACAATCAGTGATCAAGATTTCTTCCAGAGGAGGCCTAACCAGAGAAGAGCCAATCCTGTCTACCGATCTGGAGCTACATTCAGCTGCTTATCTGTAATATCGTGATCAAGCTCCAAACTATTATAATACCGTGCATCTAGTTTGTAGTTTATATTTCTTCACTTCTGAATATGCTCTTTGTTCCCTTTCAAACTCGATACCCAAGTTTTCTCTGCTGTCCGCCAACGTTCACTCGAATGGTCCTAAATGGTAAGTACAGTAGCGCTCAAAAGTATTCGGCGAAATGCTTCTTCACTCGCACTTTTCAGTCATAACTCTTTTTCTACTAGATGTAATCAAGCGAAATTTCAATATGTGTAGCACTTGTGTAGTGAGAATATTTACCATTATTAACCTGCATTTTGATCATGTTTCAAATATCCCAAAGAGCTCGAAATCAAAACCAACTAAGATAGGGACATTGGTGCTTCAAGGATTTCTTTCCTTCTTGCCGCTTTGCAGTCAAATAGTGTTGGATATGTGAACCACGCTTCAGTCAAACATATCAGAATTTCATGCGATTTGCTCTACTGGGAAAAAACTTACTGCAGTTTGAAGGTGGCCGAATACTGAGCCTTTTGAGCGCTACTATATATTACTTAAATGTCAATTCATCTGTAGATTCACCATCCATATTTGCCCCTGTCTGGCTTAGAAGCAATTGTCTGTTGAATTCTTTATCTGTACAATGTCGAGCGCATACAAGATGCGCCACAGAGGAATGGGTCCGTCAGTAACACATACTTCCGCGTACGCTGGGACTTTTTGAAAAGAGAAAGCCTATATGTCCGCTGAATTCCCAGACATTTGATTGATCGACTCGATGATAGGACCTCTCCTCGACCCTCCTCATGAATTCCGATGAAGAAATAGAAAAGAGATCTACACTATCCCATCTGATGCTTTGTATCAGCTGCTTGACAACCATATTCCCTCCATAGGTCTTCTTTCCGTGAAACACTGAATCTCTTAATTTTCCAAAAGTAATTATGATCAGTGCAGTGTTCTGGAGGCAATTATAGAGAAGATATGATGTCAAGATAACATGCTTAGCGTCTATGAGAGGAAAATGGAAGAGGAAAAGAGCATTAATGCCAAAAGAGGATAAGCAGTTGATTAGGTATCGGTTTCCTCTAATAAAATTTTTGACGCCCTCGTGCCGTCAACATATTCTGAAACATTCCGAGGTTACCGGAGTTACCACCAGTAATGTTCAAAAGGGCCTTGTAAGCCATATACATAGCAATTGTCCAACGTCGGCAATCCCCTTCACGAATTGTGGAGCGGTCTACGGCTGATCCCGAGATCCGCTCACGCAGCGCAAGCTAGAACAGCACTTAAGAAAGTTTTTACTGCTCTGCTCCCAAAACTTGAAGGTAGTATGCTATACTAAGAGATTCCTTATAACCGAAAAGTCACGACTACCATCTGCTGCTGTCGGCTCCAGAGACTGGCTCATTCAATTGATGACAAGCAACCGAGAGAGGGTTTCTGTCGCCAACGCTACGCTGTTCAGGATGCAATTGACTTCAATATTGTTCTCCACCCTCCCTATTTTTCTGACTTTGCCCTTTCTGACTATCACCTTTGAATCACCCCAAGCAGTTCCTGGCCACGAAGAAACTCGCCACATTTTTTTATTCCATAATACTATGGCTCACTTCATCATCTTGCAGCCCTATTCTCACTGGAAGAAGACTTCATCGGATGCATGCCATAGATAGATTGAGAATAAATTTTTGGATGAGAGAGAAGTCGAATAAAATTGTTTTAGTGTTCGAAGCACTCATCCGAGCTCCAAGACTGATGCAGCAACCTGATGAGATGTTATTTTTTCAAGTTTCTGTTACTTAGACTGCTGATCAGTATTAGAGAAAGCAGCACGGAGTACATAAGGAACACGCTGATATCGAAACTATGAGAAAACATTTGAAATTGAAAAAAACGAGGGTATGGGAAGCGAGGGCCTGTATTGCAGGGTGGTGGGAATCAATACGGGCGGCCCGATTCAATGATTGGAACATGGACCACCCATAACGACCTGATCTGCAATCATCGTTCTAGGCAATTTCGGCTTCTGTACAATTTTGGCAGATGTTTTTTTCTTAACCTGATATTAAGTAAAAACACTGATACTGCGATCCTTAACTCCCAGAGGTTTCAGTGTGTCTACTTTTTTGGAATTTTTTAAACACATACTTGGACCTAATGGCAGACTTCAAGTTTTGAATTTTTTTTGCAACGATTCGTGACTCTACGATAGACACCAAAAGTTGACGAAGTCGAAGAGAAAAGAGCAAAGGCCAGTGCGGTTTTGGTATCGCATGACGGAAATCGAGTGGAGAAATGAAGAAGTTAGGAAGAATGCCCCGTGCGTACGTCTTTGTGGAACCGGTAATGAGTTAGTGGCAGTCACTACTAGTAAGCAACGCATCATGTGAACATCCTTTCTTCCAGAAGACCAGAAACCTCTTTGACCACGAATTTGAAATAAGAAGCGTGGTGTGGGGAAAGCCGAGTTAGATCATTCACTTCTGGTGCAGCTCCCGAATACGTCTATTAGCCCATTGTTACAGTAAGCTCACTTAGTGAAAAGGAAGCCCCGAGATTTTGTGATAACCTAGCCACCCACAGAGTTTTGTTCATAAGCACAAAGGTACCCTCACGAATCAAGTTCTTGTGGACACCGATGCTCATCATACCCAACTGAAATATTACGTCCTAAGAGCATGGAAGAAGAGTTCTGTCCTCTTTACGGGTATCTCCATCACGACCGAAAGCAGTGAAGATAGCATTCAGCCATTGTGGCCAATCCCATTTTATATCTGTGACTGCATACGTCGGGGTGTGGTGCGATAGGAACGAAATGGCCGCGTCGCGGTGAGAGGGGCGTCGCGCGCGAAGGAATGTAGCAGGATGCAGCAGTAGGTAAGAAATACAATAACAAAAGTCTAATAGTAGAATTATGCATAAAATAATGATCGCATATCGATTGAGCTGTATGAAGAACGCTAGAGCCGTAATAACGGCGAATGAGTAGTCCGCGACAGCCGCGTGCGGCGAATCGATTACCTAAAATCGTTCCTAACGCCCGTCTCCCCATACGTCGCTGTTATTGGATCACCCGCATGTCGACTTACTCATGAGAATCCTCTCACTTCCCTAAACTTCCAAACTGTCTTTGATACCCGTACCCCTCTTTCACCGAACACAAAAATTTCTAACAGAAAACAAAGAATCAGCAAGTGCTCCAAATCACAAAAGTCACAGATTTTGGCATACTTGTACTGAAGTAGTGCTAGGTAAAGGTAAAAGTAACAAAAGTAAAGTCAGAAACAGTTCACCTTACGTGTCTTGGCAGTCCTGGTGAAATACTTCACTCCTTAATCGAAATGGTGATACAAGTACGTGGTGTCTGCTAAACTTTCTCCGAAACTCCAGTTCCTCCACGGAGCAAACGATTTCCCAGTGTTCCGAGAGGGCGTCCACAACAAATAGGTAAAGGTCCCAACATGGTCCCAAAAAAAATCTGTTGAATTTTTAATTTTACAGACTTTCCCCAATTGAACGGCCATTTAATTGCATAGAAGCTATTCTTGGAGGTCGGGAAAAAACGCCTGTTCCCCGCTGCACGATCTTTAAAATCAAAAACCGCCTCCTGATGAGATTTTCAAATTTTGCATCTTTTTTGCTTTGTTTTTTATTAAGAAAAAGAAAGAGAAACTGATGGACTGAGAGTGTTGCAAGAGGTCCAGAGTCTTGAAGAAGTTTAAGACGTTCACCCATTACCACAGTCAAATTACTCCAAATCTCAGACTTGTGGTGATCGAGCCAATCCGTTTTTTCCTTGTCTCCAAATGACCTGGTTTCGATAAATTCCTTAAAAAATCTCCTTTCGTTGTCGCACTTTTGCTATTCCCTAGGGTGCTATTACGTTGGTGTTTCCAACGTAATAGGATCAGGCCACAACATTTGACCGATGACCACGCTCCCATTTATCCCGAATAAGGAGGGCGACTTTTTCTAGAATTTGCTTCGTTTCATATCCATTCGGAAGCACGTTTTTCTCCGATTTCATAGGCACTTAATTTTCTCTTCCAACATCGTCTCATCTATTGAACGGTTTGCAGATCGTCGTGCAAGAACCACCCACTCATCGCAAACCCCGCCCATTGTTCATATCACTCCATTTACTTTCAAGTTGATTTTAGTCTGAACCAGTCTCTATATAGCTCGTGAAAAGGAAACACAGGTCTTCCATCTTGCTATGCCCCGCCCATCAGTTGCGTCTGTCCATTTGCTGTGAGTGGGCTCGCCAGGAGAACCTCCTTTCCAGGTTCCAGTTGATCACGGTCCTTTTTCTCTGCTGTTTTTTGAAGTGCCCTTCTTTCTCTCCTCTTTTTTTATTTCCTCCAACTTATTCCCAACTCGCTGCTTCTCAACTTCTCCCAACTCGGAATATTATGGGTTTTTTAGAAAAAATCTACTATAATCCAAATCCACAATCTCAGCCGTTAGTGGATCTTCCGTCTATGGCACATTACTAGCAGGAGCTAATGCATAAGGGTCATTTGTCAACTGTCGAACGAAATCTCTGCCTAAGTAATCTTTCCACATCCCCTTAAAGCAGTCGTTACGGAATCGTCCCATCAAAAGGCAGAGTAAAATCCTACGAGTTGTCTGAGCACTTCGATACAATCTGCCGAGAACTTCATCCACAAACCGGCGAGACTTCCTTGACAGCCTCCCGTTGTCTCAGCACCTTTGAGTACCGAAAAGCAATGTTGTTTGAATTGGCTCCTACTTTCTTCACATTGTTACTGGTGTGGGAGCATAATTATGAACGCTGAATCGGAAGCAGGGCGTAAGCAAAGTGAACAGCAGGCTTTCTATTCTGAAATTTCGGGAATGCAACTAAGAATAGGCTATTCCGATAAAGTCCTATAAGGTAAGGAGAAGGGATTCATAAATGGCAAAACGAGATGGATCGAATTGTTGGAAATGTCAAAAATTACGAAAAGACGATATTTCAGTAAACTGACAGTCTCGTGCCATTAATGGATAATCCGGAAACGTTTTTAGGATACACTTCACCCAATTCAGCAACTATTTCCGTAGCTTCACAAGAACTCTATGGGCGTATATGCCACAGCCTCAATACCTTATTCACTACATCGGCCTTTTATAAATGCCCCAGACATAACAATTACCAGAATCGCTTTTTAAGTTTCCAGACGATGTGACGACGCTGTAGTTAGGAACGGTGCAGCATTACTGATCATGGGAACTTTAACTAATTTTAGAATGTATTATGACCCTTTCATAGTTCGCGACTTTATACTTCAAGTATCCCACTAGTTAAAATTGAATACTAATTATTGATTGGGAAGTAGAACTGGGCAACAATTGAATCTGTCCTGAGTACCGGATATGTATCGGTAGCTCCAAGGGAAAGCATTGGGAGCGCTTCGCGTCGAAATAGGGTTTAGACTTTGTTTAACACACCCACATCAGCCAAGGACGCCTACTAGAAGACGTTTCAAACAGCCCTTCTATGAGGGGTCCCGCAAAAGGACCGTATGATAATAGTGAGGGTGCTCTATACATCTCCCTTACCCCAACTTATTTCCCTGCGCTTTCTTTGATTTTTTCATCTTTTCCATCAGATTCAAAGCAACGCTTTTACTTCTTTACTATTTAATCTTACAATATAACATGGAGCTGCTAATGAGCTGTCCTCATCGCACTTCTTAATCAACTATTCTTCCAAGTAGTTTAATAAGAACTGCACCGAGGCCGGCTTATCAGCATTGCATTCATATTTGCAATTTTTCAACGAATTTACAAAAAATCACATAATCTAACTTCCAAAATCCCGGTCTCTATGAAAATCGGCATCAAAATGGCTGACTTACACAGAGTCTGGGAATTGCAGAAGATGGACGTCGTAATTCTTGTTGTTCCGTTAAACAAGTACACATTCGTTCTTAAGTGTTGCCGCTCTAAATGCATTACTGACAATGGCCTGCTTTATGAAAAAAGGGTTCTGATGCAGTGTTATTCAAGATGTCTTCGAAGCCTTCTTTCACATTTACTTTACTACTGGTAAATAAGCCAAGAAAAAATTGCAACCATGAAAGCAGTGCTGATAAGCCGGCATCAACGCATTTCTTACTGAATTACACTCGGAAAGGTAAGTTCCGAGTAAGCGGATTCTGTTGTACGATTAATTATTATTAATTAGTAGCTCAGAGGTGAATTCGTAGCAGGTGGCACACTATCACACACGAAGTCTAGGGGTCGGTTTTTCGATTGATACTTGCCTAGGCCAACCAAGCCATCCATCCCTCCGGGATCGAGAGAGTGGTACTAGTCTCGTACGGAAGGATAAAAGGACATACCTGTACATTGGCTGGTCACACCACAACTCATTTTACAGGCCAAACCTCAAGCTACATACCACCAGGATTCCGGTGGAGTAGGGGCGCATCCCTCAGATAGGACTGATGGTTTTTCTGGTGTATCAGGGGCCCAAGAATCAAATTATTCACGGAAGCCCGCTGAGGCGAACCACGTTTACTTCCTCTTTTCACGAAATCTTCTGTTTCATATACGCTGCCTCAGAGAGTACGATATCTTCCTAAGAGCCTGAAAGGAAAGACTTTTTGGTCATCCACCACCAATTACTGTATAAACTGGATATGATGCGGATCAGTAAAGAGGCTGGAAACTTTAGCAAAAAATCAATTAAAAAACAGTGGCCGAATCGATTAATGCTTTTGATTCAACGAAAAAAAATTTACTATGTATATTTACAATGGAAGTCCTGAAAACGCTAATGCTTCTGAGTTTGGCTCGAGGTCCCAATTGCTCAGCGTGATTCCCCTAGAAGCTGGGTCACACTCAACCACGACAAATGTATTAATGAGAGCTAAAGAAAGTGCGGGAAAGGTTCTGGCAGGTGAGCATGAGGGCGAGCTCAGGTCTCACATGAAGCTGACTGTTTGACACAGAACGTTTTAATTGGTCGCTTTAAGCATTTCCATTCAAATTCACACGGAAAATTGATTTTTCCGTTAATCTCCGTTATGGATACGCTAAAAGATTAAGCGCTCATCAGTTCTCTTGAGATATGCCGAGCATTGGAGTGTCATTGATGGATTTGATAAAATGAATGCATTTAGAATGCAGCAATTAGCATTTTTCATCTCCCGGATAGATTAAGCCTCGGTCGCTGTGGTCCATGGCAGCGTTCGATGGCTTCGGAAGGTTCATCTAGTTGAGCATCAGACAATAATGCTGAGATGGTGATGGCAAACAAATACTGGAAATGGGACCCTAGTATCATACAATTGTGGGGGGCCTCTACCAATCCTCCCAGAAAGTCTTCGAGACCATCTGACTGGAAGCACTCATGATTTCTTTCCCAAATTATAGTACGGGATACGGGTAGACAATTAATGGATCAGTGGCCGATGACGCTGAGAATAGCACCCCTGAACGAGGATACTTTTACTAACTCAGGAGAAACGATTACTCATATAGAAAGAATCAGAAACCCGACTTCCGATTGGCAGCTACCCCTCTCCCCAGCAACTCAGTGACAATGGAGAAGTCTAGCTCTGGCCTAGTCGTCTTGGCGGCTTTATAGCACCTACATAGCCCTCCAGAGTGAATTATTCATTTATCCGTGTTTTTGTTTTCGAAGTTGCTGTTTTTGGCCCCAACTTTTCAACTAACAAAGGTTATCGATTCCCAGTATGAGCCTTAGTCTTCTGATGCGTAGGCTCGAGAGCCCAAATAGCAACCGTCCAATCTTGGCCGCATAGTTTATGCAACTAATGATCCCTATTAGTGCTTGTCCGTCGATCGCATTATCTCTTCGCGCTTATTTTTACCCGATCTCTAGGGATTACTTGGGAACTGAACGCGAAAAACAGAGGAATTCAGAACCTCACTGCTTGAAGTCGATTAATATGTTGCTCTTCACTCTCTAGTAAGCCTAATGAAGCCGGACGTAAGATCAGATTATTATTTGTCATTCATTTTTTGTAGCCATTATTTTATATCAATTTTATGCTAATCTTGAAATAAATTCCTTGTGAGTGGTATTTCAAGGAGACAGCATTCCCACTTTGGGACAACTCCCACCTTTGCTAAGGGGAATGAACTTTCTCCTAATGTTCTGAGCTCTTTGACCTTTTTATTCTATCGGCAACCCGTTATTTGCAACCGCGGCCACTAGACCAGCTAATCTGCAAAAATGCTTGCCTTCTCGAATTTAATCCGGGCCTTGCTCTCATTATCCCCTTGCGTGACGTTATTCAAGCTTGCCAGGAAATAATGGATACAAGTATTCAGCAAGTACTCACTCCAATATTTCCAAAATTTTAGACAGTTGCTGACCGTATGGCGAACCACTCAGACAAAGAAAAAGCCCGCTTGACTGATCATGCTCAGATTTGTCAGGTGAAATCGTTCGAGCGAGCTTTTCTCCTATGTGGGTGATTCAAAAAAGGGCGCAAAATTTAAGATCAAGCGAAATTGAGTAAGGTGAAACTGGTTGTACAACTTCTTTGTTATGGACCGCATACTTAGAAAATCTTTTAGTGTTCTGATGTCTTTTGCTCACATGCTCTCATGCTCTGATGCTTTTCTCGATGTTTACCTCCAGAAAGACATCAGAGCACCTGACTTGAGGTAACCAAAAATAGAATCAGCTGCGTAAATCTTATTCCGCTGACTCATTTATCAGGAAAGGCAGAGCGTAATGTATGGCCGAAATTCTTCATATCCAATTTGAAAACATAGAAGCTGATCGCAATAAGTAAATAAATCGTAAACAATAAAGTTTACAATTCTTCATTTACTCGATTATACAACTCGGCCTACTTGTTCCCCTTGAATTTTTTTGAAGAACCTGATCATAATTAAGGTAAGAACTCAAAGTTAGGGATCGGCCTGTGACTGTTACAACACTGCTACGCTCTATGATTGATTATACCGTGCCCGTGAACTTGGGAAAGGTCCCGGATGGCTAGCCTTCTCCCACGAAAGGATTCTATTCAAACCCACATACCTGGCAACTAACCTATGAATTAATGACCAAATAGAATGAAATCAGTTACCACTGAGACTTGTTAGACCTCAAAAAATACATAATTAGGGTTTTTTGGCTCAAAACCAAAGAAACCAATTGACCCTCAGGATCCGATTGTAATCAGAACAATTACAGAACCCTCCCTTGAAAGGAACAAAAATGAATCCAACATAGTAACGGCCGCTGGGGAAATCATATTCCTTTAAACAAATTGATTCCAATACCGTAGGAATCGCAGGAAAGAACATCCTGCATGATCGATGTACAAAAAACACGTGCAACTCATTCCAGAGCAGCCACACCGAGTCCTAGTGGCTACTACTGTGACTTTTCATCCCTCCCTCGCTGTTGTTTTTCATTTTCACCTCTCAGGGTATTTAAGCAGCGCGTAAAGGCGTTGAGAGAAGATGTAGGGAGGCTCTCGTTGCTGTTGACTGATTCTAGGCTGACATTGTTGCCACGATAATGGCTCGTTTTCCCTTCCGTTCCAACCCAGACCCGGACACATAGGCTATGGAGATCGAGCATCGACTGCCACGGAATTGGCGGACCCACCCCAGACGCCAATATGGAGGCATCGAGAAAGGCACCAAGTCAACATCAAGGTCAGGAAAATGGTAAAAGGACGCGACGGCAGAATCACCAAAGGGACTAAGGGAAGGGTCAACCCACTTCTGCCAAAAAGGATATCCATGCTTTTGGAAATAATTAACTTGTGAATGTAATTGTAGTAAACTAAATATATGCTCGAAATAGCTATGCGTAATTGCTCTGCAGAATTTATTCAATTGTATAAAATTCGATACAAACTAACCAGTTTAATTATACGCATACTATATCATCGGACACGCCCACTTCTGTTGACTAGCCCCGCCTTACTCTATGCCGTTCAACCAGTTAATTTATGTGCTGTTCGAGTTTTGCTTGAGAATTTCTTCACAGTGGGCTTATATGGAGGACACACTTTACTCTTACTATAACCGTCATTTTTGTAGCCTCCCTACCCTTTGGATTTCACTTTTGCCACATTTTTGTTTAACACTTTTTCGAACTTCTATAGGAAGGATGGGGCGATGGTCGTGTAGTGACAAAACGTGCACTATCACACACGCATGGTCAGAGGATCATATCCTGGATCCACATCTGTCTAAAGAAAGCATTTTACCTGTCCGCAATATCGATGAATTGGAGCCACATTCGTCTAGGAGAATCGAAGCCCTCACTTGTACACCGGCTGATCATCACAAATAACTGTATAGACCCCATACTCATTCAAAACGCCAGTACGATTCCGAATGAGGGCCGAATACGGGGCGCATCCTAAGACTGGGAGTGAATGATGTCAAAGGCCTCGTCCTTTTGACGACGCACTGCCGAGGACATGTCGGGTAAAAACAAACAAATAATTACCTAAGTAAATCAGTATCTTCAACCGAAGGACCGCAGTATAATGTTAGTTCTTCGCTTCTTTTGTAAATAGCCGCGCTTTACTTTATGAGATTTAGCTCATAATATTTGCGTTCATCTCTCAGTTGTGTACCGATTTCATTGAGTCGACATATTAATCAGTTATGACAAAGTAGCAAAACAGAAATGAGCTCGTATCAAAGGCAGTGAATGGCATTCTTCATCTCTCCTTGACCCATCGAAAATTAACGGATTTTGCAGCAAGAGAGGCGAGGAGAGAGCTAGTCCGACAGTCACTTAGTTACTTTAAAAAAGCGAAGTTGCACTAATAGACCGACCTGTGCAAGGAAAAATTCTTCTGTGTGACCGATGGCAACCGTTTTAATCCCACGATAGGTTCCATTTCCGGAAGGCAATCACCTTAATGAAGGAATCTATCCTTCGGAGGCATAATAGTGTAGGATTCGACCTCCAAAAATTCATCATTGGCATTGAATGCTATGTAATGTCTCCTGGAAGACACGTCAACTACTTTCCAAAGCTTTCCCTCCACATTAACCTGGTCTCCCCTAACCAAACCAGGCTTTCCCTCTCCTGCCTTTCTCCACTCCATCTTAGAATGAAGGAAAAGTATTCAGAAGTTTATTGGACCCTCTTGAATTCCTTAGTGAAACATGCATCAAGCCTTCCAAGCTGCATGAGTTTCAGCTTAATTGATGATGATCGCTAAGACAGACCCTATCCGAAACTGAGCTATTCGCTTTTGCTCCAGTGCACGCAGATTACGGTTCAGGAGGAACCGCTGCTATTTCAAGGCTAGGCCGTACATCGGTGCTCCTGACACATGAAGTCCTCGACTTTGGCGAAATGCAGTAGTCAGCCTTTTCTCTCAGATTGACGCTTCTCCCATGACTTCCTTTTCAGCGTGTTGTTGTTTTTCATTTCTCTATTTCCTGTTGATATGATGTGTATATAAATACGATGGACAAAGCTGGAAGAAACGGAAATACGAAAATTTCAGCGCATGAAAGCATGAAGCTGTTTTGATGAATGACAAAATGAAACAGGGGTTGAGGGGTTCGGGTCAGATCCAGCCGATGTCGTGCGGGACTAGATTACGGCGCAGCTACACCTACCAACTTCATGTTTTTGGGGAATAGTTCAAATAACGGCATGAAGAATCTCCTAGCGAATCTGCTAACCAAGTGATAGAACTGCTGAACCACCTCCATTATATTCCGATTCTTTATAATATGAGCGACGACTTACTTTTCCCACAGTGCGCCTCACTTCATTAAGTTTTTCACAACTCAGCAGTGATTTGACTATTTTGATACTGTTACTTTCAGAATTCTGTTGGAGGACTCTAACCCTCAGTTTATCGTGAGTTTAATGTGATGGGTTCAACCCAATCGTCGACAAATCAACAGAAAAAAGAAAAGGTGAGTAGAAAACAAGTCACACCCCTATAAAAAAAGAGCATCAGACGTGTGCGTTTGCTGGAGGCAAGCTTCAAAATCGAGACCCAGAGTTGGGAAGCTTAAAGCCAGTGAATTAGGTGAAGGGGAGGTTTAGGTCCAGTGCTACGAAGCGTGGTGCCGAAAAAAGAGCTGCGCTACAAAGGATAAGACAGCAATGCAAAATTATTAGGTTGATGCATAATTATTGCGGATTTTTTCGCGGCTTTTTTTCTCCCGATAGAATTTGAATATTGAGTTCGGGTTTTTTCTAGAAATGATCTACTTGATTTCCTCTACATTGTATACTCAAAAAACCTTCCGCATATTCGCAAAATTAGGCTTAACTACTTCGAGAAAGATTGGAAGGTCCGCAATCTCACAAACTTTTCGGCGATCGAACAATCAGCTAGAGCCAACCAAGTAATGGGATCTGCCCCTAAATCTGCCATATTCACCAGCAGGAACTTTTATGGATCATCTCGTCAACCGTCCATCGAAAAAATGGCTAGAGAACGAGGTTACGTCGATTTGGATGAGTTGATGGCCGATGTCAAGGCGTGGATCGCCCGTAAGAATCAAAACTTCTTCGCTTTTGGGATCCGACTAACTAATCAATGGGAAGCAGTGCTTGACGTAGTTGGTGAATAGGTTCCGGAGTAATTATTTGAATATGTATTTGCTTAGTATTTCATAAATTTTTTAAGTAAAATTTGCTGAAAAAAAAATCCGCAATAACTATGCATAAACCTAATATATAGAGACAGGTAAAATGCAGGGGAAATAGAAAATATCAAAGTAATCGTGTTTTGACCGCCAGGAAGTCATGTGTGCTTTCACTAGATCACCTAATGTACTATCGCCGAAAAGTACTGAGATCGCGGAATGACTGTGCCACCTTTCAATCTTTCTCGAAGTAGTAAAGCCTAATTACGCGAATACGCGGATGGTTTTTTTTTGAGTATATTCGTGTAGAGGAAATCAAGTAGATCATTTCTAGAGAAACCCCCACTCAATATTTAAATTCTATCGAGAGAAAAAAAGCCGCGAAAAAATCCGCAATAATTATGCATCAACCTAATATATGTATACAGTACCACCAAAAAAATCATCACGGATGCATTCTGTCATAACTCATCTCGGTGATGTTTTAAGCCGATTTTTTTTGATACATTGACAATAGAGATAAATTAATTCCCAAGATTACAGACTTACAAACCTGAACAGGACTTACAAAACCCTTTTTCTTTCGCTCAGACCACCTTTCATTTTTTCTAAACAGGATAAAATAACACCAATTTTAGCAGTTCAAAATATCGTCTTCATTAAACTTCAATTTCATGGAATGAAAGAGTGATTAACTACCAGACAAATGATTTCCGTCCATTCTTCTTCCAGCTGAGCAAGTCTCTAGACAGTATTTGTTTCTCTCTTACCGGCTCTTCTTTTCTCGAGCTCTTGCTATATCAAATCAACTTTTTAAAGTCGAGGGACTGGCTGAGCCAGTCCAAACATCGAACATTCCCCGACGAGCCACCCACTCGCACATCTTTCTAAATCTGTGTTCAGGGTCTTTGAAATGCTGGAAAATGGATTTCCTGCCGTGCACACGATGGGCGAAAAGTAGCATGCACTATTCAAGATGTCTACGCACATCTGCTAGTCCATAGTGGTGGGAATATGATGCAGAGGCCCTGTGCCTGAACTCGAAAACATTCCCTAACCACCGCCAACATGCTTGACAGGTGGCAGCTGATAAATTGGAGAAAGATCGGTGTTTCGGCCATTACCTAAGAAGATGTTCGCGTAGGATCTTGGCTGGACACACGGATGATCTCCCTATCCCTCCTCAGAAACGGTAACCCGTGGCCTCCCGAGCCGACTTGTTTGGAAAACCCACCTGAAGGACAAGTCACTTTTGCATTGGGAAGGGAGCTACCGCCTACTTCTTCCTATTTATCGCAGTAGAGACGGCAATGTTCGAAAAAAAACGCTGTCAAAAACATTGAGTTCGAGATGATTCATGGCAAAATAGGTCCATAGTAATTTCTTTTTGAACTCTACTGTATATGTGCAAGCCACACTAATGAACATAAAAAATGATGGGAGGTTAAGATAGCCGATAAAAAAAAAGTCCGGAGCTTCAAGTCGTTTATATACTAAAAGCTCGTCGTTATTCTGATGAACAACACGCATAGAAGTTACCATTACCCTGTTCGCCATATTGGACATAAAATAATTTTATAATAAGTTTTGACTAGTTTAGGTAGAACGATTATTTCGACAAAACGTTCGTTCTGGTCGAAGTCGAAGTCTCGACTATAGGAGCGATTTACTGTCTACGCGCCCTGTTGGTGGAAGCCACAGTGCACGCCTAGCGAAATACAAATGCCGACCATTCGAAGATGGAGGTAACAACCCTTTAGATGAAAAATTAATAAAACTCACTCATTAGACCTGAACTTTTTTTTATAAAAACTGAGTTGAAAATCATTCGGCGCTCAAGTTGGGGCAAGTATTAAAAGGAAGATGATGACCATTCTCCCCTGAATGACGGTAAACTGAGAGCAATCGCGTAAATGACGGATTCGACTCCAAGGGCTAACGACTCCTCAGATGAACCGATCCAACCTTTCAACCTACTCAGTTCCTCATTCAGCAGGTCCCGCGCACAGGTGAAACTCTCTGTGCCTCTGTTTCTTGCGACCGTAACTACGACACAAAAAAGCAGAAAGTAAGATAGTGACGAGTAGGAACCATGTGCTATCAAAAATCGGAACGTAGACAGCATAAGTCCACCGAATCGCTTACAGGCACTGTTCACGAAAAAAATGGTTTCGGAGATCTGCACACGGTTTGAATTCGACGCCCACTCTGATACCATTTGTGCAGGAATGAGGTCGGAAAACGGTCTGGATAAGGCACAATAAGGGCAGGAACATTGGGGGACGGGAGGCCTCCGCCCCTCGCTAGGCTGACTACGAAATCTAATTGCCGTTCATCACTTTCGCTTTGGGCGAAGTTGTCTGCATGGGTGTGTTGTCTGTATTGTAGGCATTGCGTCGCCTAACTGCACTCGTCCGAACACTCCTTTAACCGCCGTTCTTCCAATGTGAAACTCGTCCAACCCCCCTTTCCAGCTCTTTTTGACCCTTTCTATTTCTTTTTGTTCATCGTTTTTTGGCTTTTCTCGTTGTTATCGCTTTATTCTAGAGTAGTTCTATGAATTCCCGTCAAAAAAGGGTACACTAAATTTATCGTAAACGGTGCCTTTAACCATCCCTACAGAAACCAATGGCCACATCTCTAATTGGACCTTTACAGACCAATAAAGGCTTCTTTCGCCATAAATTACTCCATACGTGCCTTGGAAGGAAAAACATTGGCTTTTACTACCCTTGGCTTCCAAAAGTAATAACCACAAGTTGAGTAGGCGAACACCATGACACGTTCCGAAGAGAGATAGAACAACGTTAAGCAATGTATACTATTCCGATTTGCGATAATTGTTGAAGGTTGATTGAACTACAGATTTCCTCCTCACTAATCCACTTAACGGACTTATTGAAACAATAAATAAACGAAAAAAATATTTTAAAAGTAGGTTGTGGTGAATATTGGAATAATTGGAATATTTCAGTCAGCGGCGCTATATCGGGACTTTCACAAGACGAAAAACGTATGATTGAGATGTGTTGGCTCAAATGTACTCGACGGCAATTAAAACGATGTTCCGAAGATATTTTTCTAGATATTTTACATCAAGACGAATCATTATCATTACTTTTCAATTTGGTGAGTAATTTTGAAAACCAATATCCATCATTGAATCTGCTCAATTTTAAAGTAATGATCAAGAAAGAAATGAGGGAGCCCTACTGAAGGTAGAAGATAGCTATGCTACCTTTCAAGACGTGAACTAACACCCTAAAAAGCGCGACATACTTGACACCTATCTAGAATCTCAGAAGTACCCTGATGGTAATGAGCCCTAGGATATGGATTTACCAATTTGATTGCAAATCATTAGAGAAAGTCAAAAATCGAAGCCATCTATAAATGGCTTCGTATTCTTGACTTTCTCTAATGATTTGCAATCAAATTGGACCTAAAAATAATAGTGATACCAACATAAGTCTTCTTTCTGATTCTATAGAAAAGACATTATCTCAAAGATGATGGGGAATTCGAGTATTGTTGCAGGAAGCAGTACCACCGACACGTTTACGTGAACACGAGTATTTCAAGTCACATGCAGCGAACTTCGTTATCGTTTTGAATCTAGTCATTACTAATCTACAAAACAGTTTCGAGCAAACCTGCGAGGCTTTACAGGTATCACTTACTATTTAGAACTGATTGATTATCTCTACTATATATAATCCACAAGTTTGGTGTGTCTGTTTGTATGTATGTATATTTGTCTGTGTGTCACGTAGTCCGGTTTTACCACCGAAACACCTTTAGAAGTCGGGACAAGTTCGGGATGAGTGGAGTCTGGGACAAGACTATCAGAGCACATGTGAACTCTGTGGAGCTCCGCCCACGGGAGGCGTGGCTAGTAAATTGGATAAGCCAGAAAAATCAAACAAAATTAAGCATATCTGGGAACCTACTTTAGCCGATCCTCCGGCTCACGGACATGTTGGTACTACTGCTAGACTGAGGATTTGGAAGTGCAAACTTGAAGGAATACTCCCCGGAATTCCAAGGCAATAGTGGTCGATAAGATTTGAAGAAGGTAGAAAAAAAAGGTGCTCAACAGCCAATCAGCGAGGAATATATCAAAGAAGCCTATCTCAAGGGTGCCAGGTTATGGGCAGAAGGTCAGCTTAGGATACGACTCAAAACCTCATTCGCATTTTCTAATAACGCGCTAATATTCACCAAGAAGCAAATAAAACTGAAGATTCCTTCGATAAAATGGCCTTTTTCGGCTTCGGTTATTCAACCTGAGCCGCAACTGTCCGTTTCATCAAAGGAATCTTTTTGTTTGATTCGGGCATTGCTTTATTTTGGACCAAGCGCATCCGAAATAATGCAAAATTAATCCAAATAGGGTTTGATACTTTGAACAGTGTAAACAGTGCAATAGACCTTAATTCCGATTTCGTACCGATTTCCTCTTGTTATTTTCATAACCATTTTTAAAATTAAACCCCACTTTGAGGCAATTTTTTCCAATTTTGTCTTCAGACCCTCGGCTATCAACACGTTGCATTGAAAACGCGTGGATTTCAATCAATATTCTGGGATGTATTCACGGACTGTTTTGAGCGAAATCATCCTGTAACGTTTCGAAAAGAATCTGAACGAGAAGTGAGCTTCTGTTTGAGCATCATCACTTTGACTACTACGCTTACAATTGTGGCGAAAGATTTTTATGGTTATTATATTTATTATTTTCTAACTTTCAAAAGTGCTCGAACAAACATCTGAAAGTTACTCTAAACTTGTTCTCGACAGCTGAGCTACATGGGCAAATTAGTAATCAAGAATTAGTTCCGTCACAGAAGACAGGCGCGTAACATAAGGCCCAAATGATCGCAGTGGGGTGTGGGGCCCTTATTTAACAGCACTGAATGAAACATGTTATTTGTATCCGATCATGGGTATTCTGATTAGTGAAGAGAAAGTGGTAGAGAATAATCTTAGAGGAGAGAACTGCACCCTGCGTAATTCACGACCATGAAACTCGGAGAGCAGAAAAGCAATTAAGGACAGAAACTTTCAATTAGTTGAAAAAAACGAAAGAAAAAAGAGAAAATTTGTTTTCTCCACACCTTTTATTATGTGCTGCCAAGCTCCAAATCGACTTTCAGGCATGGAGCCGCATGATTCTGTTCATATTGTCGCAAATGAAAATCGGCTACCATCGTGGGCTTGGTGACAGGAAAATTGGACGACAAAGTGTTCCAGCTATTTTCTAAAATATGTCATTTGCATTGGATTATCACCCTTATCAACCTGATCACAAAACGAGTAAAACGAGTTTTCTTGATAATAAATGCTCGAAATCTTTTGAAATTCATGCATAAAGTAACGAATATGGTAAAAATGCGAAGGGTGTACGTGAAAAGTTGCCTTTGAAGAGCTAAGTTACCAGGCTACACTGGTTACTACCAACGGGAGCTTCTTTTCAACTGATCAAAAAAAAACACGAAACTCCTACCGTCATAGATTGATTGGACTTTCGTAGTGTTGAAGAATACTCTTTATAATTACATTGAGACCCAGGGTCGCAGAAAAATGAGAAGGCGAAAACACCTTAAAGAGGGTGAATGGTTAAAATAGCATCTATTCTACAAGGTCTGCTGCTCACTTCGAATCGAGCCTTCTCCAATGACTGGTGAAAGTCGAACAATTTAGCTAAGCGCGATCAAGGATTACAGTCGTTTTTACCAATCTCTTCTCTGCGTACCAACAAATCAACCCCTTACCACCCTAGGAAACCCTGAGCAACCTTCTTCTTTTCACACAGATGGAAATCTGCTTTCTACTATCATTATGTCTATCAACCATTTTTGAGAGACTGTTCCACCCGTCCCACACGCCTTAAGCAGTTAACAAGGAATTCTACAAATGATTTTTCGAAAAACTCATGCTCTCTTTTGGAAGTATCTAAGAATTACTATCCAGAAACAGCGGTGATAAACATATCAATAGCTGCACTCATAATTTGCGTTGACGACTGCCGAACCGCATTGGGCGTTGGTTTCACCCCACCGCGGTGACCGATACAGTACATTGACTGCATGGGCAGCTAGGGGTGGAGTTAAGCAGCATTCTTTGACAATGCGGCGAAGCAGACACTGGCTGCAACCAGTGTCCAGAGTGCTGTCGATTACTTCTTGCATTGACTCTTCCGAGATGTAAACTCATATGGAAAAGAATTGAAAAGAAGAAAATAAGAAAAAATGATAATCTCACATGGAACTAATTTCCAGGAGACATATTCGACCGTAAGTCGAAGGCTAAAAAAAGCGCTGTATTACCCTGGTAAACTTTCTTGAAAAATATTTATCTGATACTCAAAAATTAAAATCTACGGCTGGAAGAACTGCAGTTAACCTTATACTTGACACATTACCCGGTAGATTAAGAAGAATAACAACTTCAAACAGATTCATGATGACTGAACATCAGCCTGATTTCCCCTTTTGACAGCCTACAAAGGCTGACTGATCCATTCATAACTAAATAAATTCTAGGCACAATTCAAACCTGACTAATAGGCCTGATATTGTACCTATTTCAATGGCTTGAAAAGAGTGCAACTACACCTTGATACTGCAAAATCCAAGAAAAAAAAAGAATATCCTAGAAATAACAAAATCCTTCAGTGCCTAACAGCAATAAGTGATCCCGATAAGAAGCAAAAACAATCAAATAAACAAACGAATAGACCTCAACAATCATTTATAATGAAATATTGTTCATCACTTCGCAATACTTCGACTTCGCATCTCCAGGTGCTAAGGACGACAACGGTTCAGCTCCAATCGGCGGCAGATTCATCTTGGGCCGTGGGCGAGCGTAGAGCGATAATGACTCTCGGAACTGTTCCATACATTCAACTTCTTCCTGAAACCATAGAACATTACATATAGAACATACATATACAACATATAGTAATCTAACTAGGATTCATCCTATGAAATGTGGTTGTAAGCTGGAGATGATGCTTCCATAAGAGATAGAAAAAAAAATTATCAAAAAGACAAGCAAGAGAAAGAAGCGAAAGGAAATAATTGAAATTGAATATTCGAATAATTCAAATAAAAAAATGATAAAGTAATAGTAATGAAGTAAAATAATTTAAATTAGTGTTCTAGAGATGGATAGATATAGATATAAGAGTGATAATGAAAATACGGCACAAGTCAAAAGTTTAAAATTGACAGTTCCCAGTAGCGTCACCTACCAGTTTAACTTTGCCAGCAATTTCCCTCTTCGCTCTCGATTCCTCCACCATTCCGTCCCTCTGTTCGCCTTTACCGTGCACGAATACAGCAATCTTCGATAAAAGGACTTTGATCCAAAAAAAGCTGACGGGAAATAATAATAAATAGTAATGTAAGGTAAACTGTATAATCTATGTAGTTCAACAATTGGGTAAATAGGAGCAAAGGTAACAGACTCACCATACGTCGCTCAGGAGCATTTCTGGTGAATTTGAGATCGAAATAAGAGAGGAGATCTTCTTTGGTGACCGTTTTCAGGACTTCCACAGAGGAATCAACTACAAACATTTTTTGCACAGAAATCACTAAAGTGATACGTGACATTCGTTACAGACTGCCAGACCTTGCCCCAAAATAACAGCAACGTGTTAGCAACCAGTGCTCGATAATGCCAGCTACAACAATCTATCTAACCAGAACTAAGTGCTGCCATCAAGTTCCTCTCGATTACGGCTCTACAAGGGCATATTAGAAAAGCGGAGCGCAAAAGGAAAGTTAATAATTGATTATCTCAGCAATTCACGTCTGGTAATCATTAACTATTTCCCTTTCCCACAAAAGGGTTAATCGAATTTCAAGTAACCACAACAAACTTGTCAAATAAACAAAGTAAAAAGCACGATATCACCAGACAAAACCAACTTAAATCGAAATCGTACTGCCTACAGCGGATTTCAATTCAAAAGTGCCGTGACTGTGCTCCCAAAGTTTTCGGTTTCTCAAGCGCCCGTGCAATGACGCCCGTCTTCTGTTTGTCAAATTCATCTTGTGGCATTTTCGCAATTTCCTCCTGTGATTAATTCTCATATAAAATAAAAAAAATAATCAGCAACTCTAGAGACCTTGAAGAATGTCAGGTGCACTGTAATGAAACCTGAAGTGAAACTAACTCGAATATTTTCAATGAATGCCTCTATTCGATCAAGCACATAGTCAGGACTATTAGGACCTTGCACAACGAATTGCAGCCCAAGAACACCAGCCGTGTTCAACCGTGAGCCAGCCGCCACAATATACCCTAAACAACGTAGGGCCACTAATGATATTTCGTGCCTTGATGCTGAGCTGGGGCCCAGACGTTTGTTCTTTAATAAAAAGAGGAATCAAAAAAAGTATATTAAGTTCATAAGAGAAATAATAAGGGCGGAGGTGGTGTAGTGGCAAGTGCGCACTATATCACACGCACGGTCAGGGGTTCGAACCCCGGATCGATGCCCATCTAGGCCAACCAAGTCTTCCATCCCTCCGGGGTCGGTTAATTGGTACCAGACTCGTCTGGGAGGATAAAAGCACTGACTTGTACATCGGCTGGCCACCGCAAGTCATTGTATAGGCCACATACGCACTCATTACGCCACTACGATTCTGAATTGAAGTCGAGTGCGGGGGCGCATCCCTCAGACGGGATTGATTAACGCCAAAAACTTTATCCTTTATCCTTTAAGAGAAATAATTACCCAATTGCTCGACAGTTCTCAGCTGGTTGAAGGCGGGTTCACGCAGAAGTTGTGCCAGTAACTCAACCAAAGCGCTTCCTCGGCTAGTCTAAACTCGTAAGACTGAATATGAAAGGCCATTCACACAAGAATACATTCCCTCAAAAAAAATTATGGAAAAAATGTAAAGAAATAAAAACAAGTTACCTGTATTCCTGCTTGGAACAAAACTTTAACACAGGACATCTCGTGGGTATTTTGAAAATGTCGATACACATACGCATCTCCTCAAGTACATATTAAAAAAGAAATGAAATAAACTGAAAATAAAGCAAACTATTAAAAGTGGATCAAAAAGGTGATAGAAGCCTTTGTGAAAAATTAATATGAATGAATTTTCCGGATTACGTAAACAATAAACGCTTGGTTCTTTAATTGCTGAAAAAAATTGGTCGCAACATCGTTTTAAGTTATTTAACAAGAACCTCTTTTAAAAAGCAATATTTCAAGGAGAACTTGAAATTTTGAATGAAAGAAACCACTTTGTAACAAGAACTGCTCTAATGAGCGACTGCGATCATAGACATCTTTCCCTCACAAATTACTAATCGGAAAATGTTATCAAAAGATTACCATTCTCTAGAGCATGTTCCCTACACGGCGTAAACTCGTTTCTGAATAACGGACGACTTTTGGATGCCTCACGCAATGTTTTTGTTACCGCATGACCAAGAGTTAATGCCTCCTAAAAAGTAGCTGCAAGCTCTCAAAGCTAACAATTAAGCGAAAATGGCAACTAAAAAGCTATGAACATAATTTGGAGATCCATCCAAAACTATAGAACGGCTCAAAGAAAGAATCTCTACAAATTAAAAATCAGTACTTACCTGTTCAGTCGCATTACCATGGACAAACAGCTCAACATGGAAGGCTCGTAACATTTCTTTTCCGAATGCCTCTACTTCGTGCACATCTATATCTGAATTGCAGAAATGAGAATCAGGGAAACGGTCTACACCCCTTGAAGATTTATTTCTGAGTCGGACAGCGTCTATGCTTGAACTATTAGAAGGAAAAAAACTATCAAAATTATCAGCGTCGGCACAAATAAGATATTGACAAGAGACAGATGATGTCATAAGACAGATGTAATCATTTGAAAATGAGAGGCAAGCCAATTTTCGAGAGTTTTGATTGAATTTCACGAAGGTAAACCAAAAGCCTGCTCTCCCACTTCAACAATTAAACCAAAGTCCGGCAGTCCGTCCATCCGTCGCCTGCGTGCGAGCCACGCGACACTAGCCATTTGTTTACAACACTGGCACGTGATCAATCGGCGTCCAATGTAGTCAACACCTGTCTAGCGCCGCCCTCGCTCGCACGCACGCGACGAACGGAGGAACGTCGGTTGAATCTTTGCGGCCTGAAAGCAGCCACAAAACATAGTAGCAAAGACAGAGAAAGAGACGGAAAATGCTTATTATGATGCATCCACAGATTTACATAAATATAAAAAGTTGTTATGATAAATACAATAAAATTGGGTAGGAACAAGGACGTCGACCAAATTGTTCTTTCGAATTTTTAAGCAAAAAGTGATTTGAGTAGAGATACTGGAAGAAAGAGCTCGAAGAAATGATGCAGAAAGTAAGGAAATAGATCCAAATAAGTATAAAATATTCACTCACCTTCAATAACCGCAAGAAGTTGCTCTCCACTCCAAAACTTGTCAGCAAGCAGCCTATCGACGTAAGAATTCGATAAATCGTACGGTTGTGAAAGAGCCAAACTCTCCAAACCGCGCTTGATCCTATCGAGTATCACTTCAAACCGCAACGGATCTAAATTGAGCGAATTTCCAAGACAGCCTCTACACGTCTAGATGGCGGATCATTGAAAACTAGCTCAAAATCAGAATTTATAACCAAAATCGGATGAAGTTATGGGGGTTTTGATAGGCCTGGATCATTTATCCGACAGCAGACGGCAAATTTCACAGTGTGCATCTTTCTGATCAAAGTTTTCACGTCACAGCCTTTTCTGCAGGTGAATTCAGTTCTCAAAGTTTCAAAAAATCCCTTCTGAGAAACCGTTAAAAACCATATCCACTTGTTGGTAGTCCATTCAAATATCGACATAAGAAGGTGAGAGATAAGAAGAAGAGAGAGACAAGATGAAATACTTTTCGATGGCAAACTTTCAACCAACCTGGTTGGAAGTCGGTCATCCGCTTCACCAGGTGTTCAACAAACAACGGTTGCTTTTCGTCATACCCTGCCACCTTAAAATGAACTTCAAACTGAATCCGGAAAAAAAACAATCAAAAATCAATTATACTAAAAAACACAATAGTCTTCGACTATTTGTAAGTAGATTGGTCATGGTAATGCACATACAATGCCAAGTTAGAAGGCAGTACAGAAAATTTGGTGCACTGTGAACGTCTGTTTTGAGTAGGCGTAAAAATAGCCATAGATTACAGTGTCTACATAAAGTAAAGTGCTTTTCGCTAATAAAAAGGACCAGTGGCTGCTTTCATACTTCGACTTGCGCGCCGGCTCGCAGATGGACACGGCCGGACATTTAAAAGTGGGGTGTGAGCGGCTAGGGGGACGGTCAAGTCGTGCGTCAGAGGGTGCGTGCGGCAATTTGCGCGGCGAAACTCATAGCTATTCTGACGAGTTTAGCGCCTATTAATTGGGCCCAATTTCGAAGTACAGTAGAATAGTAGTATCAGCTGACCTTACCAATCTACCTTACTTCAGATTTGGGCCCAATGATAAGCGCCGGAGTCGTCCAAATTCGGCACGAACTTCGCCGCGCAACTTGCCGCGCGCACACTCGGACGCACGACTTGACACACACCCGAGCGGCTATGCGCGACGGCGGTCCTATCCAAGCGTGTGACAGCAGCGGGTACCGATTGATACCGCAAATCCACGCTTAGATAGGACCGCCGTCGCGCATGGCCGCTCGCACCCCACTTTTAAATGCACGGCCGTGTCCAACTGCGAGCCGGCGCGCAAGTCGAAGTATGAAAGCAGCCAGTGAAGCAACAAAACGCCGATCATGATAGCAACAGCGGTTAAATTTCTATCTAGCTAAGTGTTAGCTTGCGAGTTTTTATACTCGATTATATATTCAGAAGGACTCGATGCTTGAATCTGAATGTGTCATCAATTCAGTTTCTTCTGATTAGCTGCCATATACAGCCATCGTCGTCGTCCACAGTTCACTCCGCAGCCGGGAGCTGCAGCCGGAGCAGCTCCAGGCTGCAGAAAGCTGGTATCAATCCGCAATATCATCTAATTCCTATACTCAAGCTGGTTCTTGAGTTAAAAAAAGTTATACCGTCTGAATAGTCACATTGTCGCGAAATAAAGGGAAAAGGAGAAAACATGAAACAGGTCCCGTTCCTTTTCACTCCTGCGAGAACTGCTGCGTTGCCAAGAACTGTGACTTGCGTTTCTTGCTGCACTAAGTTTAAATTTCACATACACGGATACAACGTTATTAAAGGCACCATTCACAAAAAGTTAGGGTACCCTTTTTTGACGGGAATTGATAGAACTACTCTAGAATGAAGCGTTAACAACGAAAAAAGCGCAAAAAACGATGAACAAAAAGAATTACAAAGGGCCAAAAAAAAGAGCTGGAAAGGGGGTTGGACGAGTTTCACATTGAAAGAGCGTCGGTTAGAGACGATCGGTGTCACGTTAGACGAGTGTCGAGACGACACAGTGTCATGTAATCGCGTCAGGACCCACCCTGAATTGCAAATTGGCAAATTGCCAGAGACGCAATGCAATAGCAGACAACACATTGCATCTCTGGCAATTTGCCAATTTGCAATTCAGGGTGGGCCTGACGCGATTACATGACACTGTGTCGTCTCGACACTCGTCTAAGGTGATCGGTCGAGGGGCGGAGATGCGAATTACGACAACAACGGGCCCGCCACTATGCCCTGGACGTCGAAGTAGCGGGAGTGAGAAGGACCCTTCTACAACCCATGGGGGCCGCTGAGTATTAATAAGGTAAGAACTCAATAACTTTTTTTAGCGTGAACGGTGCCTTTAATGAACTCCATTATAGAGGACAGAGGTGCACATACAAGGCAATGACCATTTCTATTCGAATCGAATAACCTCGAACGTCATTTTGCATCACTGTTGATTTAAGTAAAACAAGTACATAACTGATTAGGGAAACAAAGGGAGGCGTGGCACAACAAAACAAACAAGCAAAATTAAAAGCGGTTATCTGATTTCCTGTACGAGTGCTCACTTCTAAAGTTATCCCACTCTTTTCTGGGGGAAAATCACAATTCAGACCTGCTAGTTCAGCGTAGTAGGTTTCTTCCGTTAGAGCATCCTATAAGATTTACCAACTACGATAAGATAAATAAAAGAAATTAGTTCAAAGAAATCTCACTTGATAAATTCACTTACTCTCAAACACCACCGAAACATGATTGTCAGCAAGTTCGATCTCGGATCAGCCCCAGTGATTGGAGCAGAAACGGACAACTAAAAATGCTAATGCGCTGGTGTGCCATATATCCATAACAAGCTGTGAAGATTGAGACGTATGAACTGTGAAGAGATCGACTGTTTTCAATTCGCTGACTGGGCCAGCTAAAGGCATAGCTGCCACCAATCGACTTGAACCCTATTTGGGTAAACTCCAGTCGTGTTGTTATAAACAAATACCAACCTTGGTTACCATTTTCGGCAGTTTGTACTCATCATCCTGCTTAAACCAAATACGACACCATACATCATCATATATGACTCGTGGGTGTTCACTAAAATCCTACTATATATAACGCGCTAAGTGTGTCTGTTGGTTTGTCTGTCTGTCTGTGTGTGTGTTTGACCGGAAATTCATAACTCCGGTTCCCGTCGACCTAGAGAGTTCAAATTTGGTAGGTGTAAGGGGGCCAGGATGGGAACAGTAATGGTGGGTGGTGGTGGCGGACTCCGCCCACAGGGGGCGGGGTTTGTGCGAAATAAATGTTTGAGCGCAAATTCATAACTCCGGTTCCCGTCGACCTAGAGAGTTCAAACTTGATGGGTGTAAGGGGGGCAGGATGGGAACACTAATGGTGGGTGGTGGTGCCGGACTCCGCCCACAGGGGGCGGGGTTTTTGCGAAATAAATGTTTGAGCGCAAATTCATAACTCCGGTTCCCGTCGACCTAGAGCGTTCAAATTTGGTAGGAATACAGGCGGCAGGGTGGAAACACTTATGGTGGGTGGCAGGACCGGACTCCGCCCACAAGGGGCGGGGTTTGTGTGAAAAACTTAAACTTGGACCTAGAGCGTTCAAATTTGGTAGGAATACAGGTGGCAGGGTGGAAACACTTACGGTGGGTGGCAGGACCGGACTCCGCCCACAAGGGGCGGGGTTTGTGTGAAAAACTTAAACTTGGACCTAGAGCGTTCAAATTTGGTAGGAGTACAGGCGGCAGGGTGGAAACACTTACGGTGGGTGGCAGGACCGGACTCCGCCCACAAGGGGCGAGGTTTGTGTGAAAAACTTAAACTTGGACCTAGAGCGTTCAAATTTGGTAGGAATACAGGCGGCAGGATTAAAACACTTATGATGGGTGGCAGGACCGGACTCTGCGCACAATGGGAGAGGGGGGGGGGGTTGAGCGGAAAATCATAACTCTTCAAGGGTGCAGGGCTTATAGAGATATGTCAAAATGGACCTAGAGCGGTCAAACTTAGTAGGAATACAGGAGGCAGGATAGGAACACTGATGATAGGTTGCAAGACCAAACTCCGCCCCAAAGGACTGGGCGTGAATAAATACTGTTAGTTCGGACCCAGACCGTTGAAGCTTGAAGACACAAGGAGTTGGCTGGGAACATTGATGGTAGCTAACATAGTAGACTCAGCCGCGATGAAGTGTCTGAATACTTTTTTCTCTAAATAATCGCCTTTGTGATATAATGCGATGTTCTATTCGGACACAGCGAAGATGGCTTACAGAAAAAATCGCTCACAGTTTGAAGCTAATAGTGAGGGTGTACAGCTTTCGAAGAAAAAGTAGAATCCGAAGTGTTATTTGCGCATCATGGTGAGCGCCCGGCGTAGCCGGGCGAACCCATTAGAAGGAGGGAAGCCCGGCGTTAGCTGGGCGGCCCGACTGGTTAGCTATATTAGTCGGGCCTAAGCATTGTTGGTCGCCTATATGGTCGTGATGTTTCACCGCAATGGGCGCAAAAGAGCACAGAACGAAGTTGACTTCTTAGTTTTTCCTGGGTGCAAAGTTTATGCTCCCGTCTAAAGTAGTCGATCTCGAATTTACCAGCAGTCTTATCGTTGTGCCCCAAGGAAGTAGAGAAAGGGCCCTGTGACATCGATTCGATATCTCGTCAACTCGAGATATCCGATGACCTTCGCAAAGAGATTACGTTCCGCAGTGCTTTTAGCATAAGTGCACGGACATTAGGCGACCAGATTTACTGCCGAGCACTGTATTTCGTGCATCCTGCTACATTCCTTCGCGCGCGACGCTCCTCTCACCGCGACGCGACCATTTCGTTCCTAATGCACCTCACCCGAATAGCAATATTAGAAACGAATTTAAATCGTCACTGCTCAAACAACGTTGTAAGTAAATACAAAAAGGATAAAAAAGGATAAAGTTTTTGGCGTTAATCAATCCCGTCTGAGGGATGCGCCCCCGCACTCGACTTCCATTCAGAATCGTAGTGGCGTAATGAATGCGTACTACGTACTACGCGCGCCACTTGCCACTACACCACCTCCGCCCAAGTAAGTAAATACAAAAACATCGAAATTTGAGTTATACAAATGTAATATAATATATAACAAACAAATACACGAAAAATAGCTTTGTACCTTTTCACAGATTCCCGAGGCTTAAGATCGAACTTGGTTGGTATATACTCGTTTTCCTCGGGTATATGAAGAGCAGGATGCACTGTCTCTATAGCCGCTTGGAATCGGTTCATCGTATCCTCAAATGGTACGTAATAACAACTCCTATGGAGACGGGAGCGTGTAGTTCAGCATTAAAATAACAACCCAGAAAAGACCTCGTTGATGTCACTAATTCTCATCTCAGTTCCATAGACCGGTTCCTCAATATTTCCTTCTTGACCGCTGAAGATCTTCGAAGTCACCATGTAAAACATATTCTGTGGAGTCAACATATCAAGAACTTCCATAATTCGATCTAAAACTCATGAAAATAACTCAAAACCATTGAAATATCAGAGCATTTAATTTGAGCTCGCTGAAGTGCTGAATAGGCACTGACCCTCAACATACCAGGATTAAATCCCGTCCTAAAATAGCGCCATGACAAAGTATCTTTCCATAGTCCATAAGGCATCTCTGAAGCTAGCTTCTTCGCCAAACTCAACGGATTTTCCTTGTTCTAAAATGATTAATTGGAGCGGTCAAACATTTCACGTACCGTTCAGTTGGAAAGTTCACAGCCAAACATACTTTAAACCTAAATTTTAGCTCTCCTAGTTTATTACATTCATCATGGATCCATTTAGCGGCACCAGTACGTTTTAATAGACCAATATAGCCGAATATAAGGCTGATTACATCTTCCGCATGATGAAGGCCATCTGAAACATGAAGCATTCTAATCTTTAGTTCACAATTCTTTAGTTTCTCCTCATGATTACATATGCGCTATACACAATTTATCAGCAATCGCATATATAAGGGGGTTATAAGGTGATGGTGGGCTATTAGGCTATATCGGCACCACGCTTCGACAAAAAAAAAACCGGCTCGTCAAGTGGAGCTCACCTATTCGAAACTACTGAAATCGACTATCAGTCCAGGTAATAAATTCTAGTGAGCTACATCGAACATAACAACAAAAAGCCGGAAACGTGGACTGGGGTAGGTCTTGTTGTTAATAGCATTACTGATAAGGATGGCGTGCGAAAAATAAAGTGTGAATCCGAGAAATTTTAGGGTTGAGAGGTCCAACGACATTTCAACACAACTTGGTAACACATGCATAAGGAGTGCGGCGAAAAACAGTAATTAGGAAAAACAAATGATAAACGGAGGGAGGAAAACAAATGATGATGATAATCTCTCTTATTTATACAGCAGTAACTTGGTCGGTTTGTTGGTATGTCGGTATGCCGGTTTGTGTGATTGTCTGTCCGTTCGTCTATGAAATTTTAGTTATATGGAAAACTAAGCTCTATCTTGCACTTCCTTCTTATATATAACCACGCTAACGCACGTAGTATATGTCGACGGCCACTTAGCCACGATGGAGTTATTCAGCGGAATGTTGGATAATCAGATAGTTCTTATCAGATATCTTATGATAGTTCTCTCTAGATTCGAACGATGAACTGCTGATAGCATCACGCTCGATATATTTGAGCAGAGTTATTAGTGGTTGATCATAGCTCCGTCCACCTTAGTGCAAACCCTTTCCACAATAAACTTGACCACCCTTCTTTTGACTGCTCCAAACCATTTTTTCCGCATTCCAGAAAGTTTTTGAAGAGATGAATTTTTGGTCCTAGCCCCGCTTCCATGTGCCAGCTCCGCCCCCTTCGAGGACTTAACTACATTTGTTCCAATTCCTCTTACCACTTTTTTCCCGCGTTCTAGAACGTTTCTGAACAGAGTTATGAAATTTTGATCTAAGCCCCGCCCACTTTGGTGCCAGCCCCGCCCACTTCGAAGACTCGGCCACACTTGTTCCATTACCTCTAATCACCTTTTTCCCGCACTCTAGAACGTTTTTGAACAGAGCTTTAAAGTTTTGATCGAAGCCCCGCCCACTTTGGTGCCTACTCCGCCCACTTTCGGGATTTGACCACATTTGTTCTTTTACACCTTGACACCTTTTTGTCGCATCCCAGAACGTTTCTGAACAGAGTTATAAATTTTTGATCTAAGCCCCGCCCACTTTGGTGCCAGCCCCGCCCACTTCGAAGACTCGGCCACACTTGTTCCATTACCTCTAACCACTTTTTTCCCGCACTCTAGAACGTTTTTGAACAGAGCTTTAAAGTTTTGATCGAAGCCCCGCCCACTTTGGTGCCTACTCCGCCCACTTTCGGGATTTGACCACATTTGTTCTTTTACACCTTGACACCTTTTTGTCGCATCCCAGAACGTTTCTGAATAGAGTTATAAATTTTTGATCTAAGCCCGCCCAATTTGGGGAACCCCGCCCACCTTCGGGATTCGACCACATTTGTCCCATTACCTCTAACCATTTTTTTCCGCATTCTATAACATTCCCGAACGAAGTTACACTCATTTTTGAAAAGTAGCTTTCACCTCAACGCGCGCTCCGCCCCTCGTGGGAGGGGCTTCGCTATACTTATGCATGCTCAGCATGCATAAGGCCTCGCTCACTCTTTTTATTTTTTTCCTAGCCTCGACGCCTTCGTTAAATCAAGTTATGAATCTTTGTGGAAAGTACCGCGCTGCGGGAACGCTCCGCCCACCGCCGGTAAGTTTCCTTTATTTTGATTGTTGACCCATCCCTCAGCTTTTGCACATTTTTCCCGGTGTCTGGAATGTTAAGAGACTGAATTAGAAGAATCCACCCATGACCCCGCCCAATTCCGTTTCCCCTTGGAGGCGGAGCTCCGCTAGGCTAACATGTGCTCTGTTGGTCTTGCCCTATGCTCAACCCATTTCAAACTCGACCCGACTTCTCCAGGTGTTTCTTTAGGTTATATCGAATTCCCGTACAAACAAACAAACAAACAAACAAACAAACAAACAAACAGACAGAGCGCTTTATATATAGTAAGGAAGTTTGGTTTTCTTACAAAAAAAGTTTCCTTATTCTTATATAAATAACATCCAAGGAACTTGAACATGAAGAGATCGACCGCGCGGTCACATAATTGCATATCAGGCACTCTAAGTACTGTCTCCAATGCTTCCAGGACATACACAAATCTTGCCAAAATATCATACTTTTTCAGTACTACTCCACTGACTATATATGTTTGTAATAAAGAAGCTCTTATAAAACATTCTCGTGGACCATGTCTACGAGAATGTTTTATAAGAGCTTCTTTATTACAAACATATATAGTCAGTGGAGTAGTACTGAATCTGATCATGAAGCTTGTTAATAAATAAGAAAACATTAAATAAGTTTCAAATGTCAAATAAAGGAAAAAACATGGTGGCATCCAACACTGGGTGCCATGATCCCATGCGCCAGTCATTGTGGCACCAACCGACGGGTGCCATGATCGTCAAAGGGTTAATGGGGTAGAGTAAGTACTGCAGAGTGAAGTGAGTAATGTGAAGTGGATTAGGTACTTCAAAACGGTGATTTCGCTTCGTACTAGCATCCTACGAATGTCTATACAAATATCGGAGGTGATGATGTACTTATGAGACCTCCGCTTCTTTAGACATTGAGCGCTAGCGTGGAGACAAGAAGATCAGCCCAAATGTGCTTAGGAACTGCTGCTGCTCTCCACGAGGTAATCATTTCATCCCTACCCTTTCTTAGGCTTCGGTGAAACTACTCTTTCGCCTAGAACCGACTCGAAGCACAGGTAACGTCGGCTACCCGTCCTTCTTTGCACTCAAAGCCTGCACTAAATAAAAGCGATAGCCTTTCCCTCCCCCTCCCCTCTTCCCCTCCTAACTAAATTTCCTAATTACTTGTAAAAGCGTGGAATGAGCCCCGGCGTAAGCCGGGCCACCCGACTGGTTATTAGCATTGAACTCACCAGCACACAGATTAACATCAATATCAAATGTGCTCATTCCTTCGGCCGGATTGGATCTTCCAGCCGAGAGCGAGCTAGCCCATCCCAAACGCTTTAGTTCTGATAACAGGGAGCCTTTCCCTTCATGATTCAATAGATGAGCTGAAAGAAAAGGCGTCGAACAAAAGCAGCTCATAAATATAATAAAAAATACAAATTAGTCAGATTACCAAAATCAGAGGTTTAAAATATAAGCTAAACAAATTGCAAATAAGGGAAGCTTACAGATATAACGTGATGGACTCGATTTCTCTTCTTGCGAGTCAGCTGGATCGCGAATCATTTTGGTTGGGAACCGAATCGCAAGTTTTCGTATGTCTTCTATGGGTACAATCTAAATTGGTGATCTAGTGGAAAAAACAAGTTACAAATCCAAGTTCTGATTAAACTCGAATGAGGGTCAAACGGAATTATCCTTAACTATTCGAAATCCCTTGGCAGCAACTTAACGACCTTTAAGAAAGGGTATAGGAGCTATTTAAATACTTTTAAAATTGCACGAATCTTTTCGCCCTCTTTCACAACCTTAACGAAAATTTTTAGTGACAAGAGTGTGATGCAACATTGGGAAACATATTTCACGGCTAAATGCGACTGATTGGAAGCATAAAGTAAAGTTTCAGTTTTTGGCGTTAATAAATCCCATCTGAGGGATCCATCCTCCTAGACGAATCTGGATCAATTAACCGACCCCGGAGGGATAGAAGATTGGTTGGCCTAGGCGGATATCCATGCGAGACTCCTACCCCTGACCATGAGTGTGAGATAGTGCGGCACTTGCCACTACACCACTTCCACCCCCTGGTAGCATAAATTAGGAAAATCGCCACATGACATTGCATTTACATGCATAGTTAATTTCCATCTTATCGTCGACATTTCAAATAAATTGAAAATCAACTGAAGACGATGATCAAACCTCGATGCGTCTACCTAATTGTTCTCGTCCATAAGGATTTTCCCACTCCATTGGTTTCACTTGCTTATTTTCAATAGCATCGAAGCCCAACTTGCCAAGATAAGCTTCCATTTCATCCAACGACTCTGACCCAACAATGCACAGCGACATGCTAAAGTAACAACAATACTACAACAAACTTCTAGTGACTATCAGTTAATGGGACAGTGGACCAGAACCACTACTACAAGAACCTAGACAAGGAGGCTATCCTACTTACATGATCGGCTAAGTGTGTCGGTTGGTGTGTTTGTGTGTATGTGTATATGTGTATGCGTATGTGTATGTGTATGCGTATGCGTATGTGTATGTGTATGTGTACGTGTATGTACAGTAGCGCTCAAGTCTTCGGTGAAATGCTTCTTCTGTCGTACTTTTTAGTCGTAACTTCTTTCCTACTGGATATAATCATGCTAAAATTTCTATATTTGGAGCGTGGGTGTATTGTGAATATTTACCACCATTAACTTGCAATCTGTTCGTGTCCCAGATATTCCAGAGAGCATGAACTCAAAATCGACTGAAAATACAGATGATGGCCCTTCTAGAATCTTTTGTTCTTTTTATCATGTCTAAAGTGTACGAGCGGTAATGCCGAACACAATAGATGAGAAAAACGCACATATGGTGCGAATAAGTGCAGACGTCAACAACTTTAGTTCAAGCAAAATGTGCTACCGCAACAAACAACTTGCTCTATCTATGGATACTGCAGCTTCGCAGTCAAATAGTGTTGGGTAGGGTGAAATATGCCCTATTTAAACATATCCAAATTTCGCGTAACTTGGTCTACTAAGAAAGAAGTTATGAACGAAGAAGCGTCGAAGCATTTCACCGAAGGCTTTTGAGCGCTACTGTATGTATGTGTGTATATGTGTCTGTCTGACCGGAAACTCATGACTCCTGTCCCCGTGGACCGAAAGCGTTCAAATTTGGTAGGAGTACAGGCGGCAGCATAGAAACACTTTTAGTGGGTGGCAGGACCAGACTTCGCTCAAGGGGGGGGGGGGGGGGGATTTGTGAAAAATAAATGTTCGAGCGAAAATTCAGAACTCATGTCCCCGTGGACCGAAAGCGTTCAAATTTGGTAGGAGTACGGGCGGCAGGATGGAAACACTCGTCGTGAGCGGCAGGACCAGACTCCGCCCACAATGGGCGCAGTTCGAGTGAAAATTAATAACTTCTGTTCCCATGCACCCAGAGCGTTCAAGTTCGGCAGGAGTACAAGCGGCAGGATGGGAACATCTATGGTGAGTGGCAGGACTGGACTCTGCCCATAGGGGCGAAGTTTGAGCGAAAATTGACAATTTGGTCATAGAACGTTCATAGTTTCCAATTGCACCAATATTTCACGGAGGTATGCCTCCTTGGCCCATTTGTCTTTTATTTTCTCTGAATAATCGCCTTTGTGATACTATACGATGTTCTTACCGGACACAGCGAAGATGGTATACACAAAAAAAACCGCTCCCAATTCGTAGCTGATACTGAGGGTGTAGAGCTTTCAAAGGAAAAGGAGGATACGAAGTGTTATTTACACATGGTAAATTTCTCACAGGAAGGGAAAGCGCCCGGCGTAGCCGGGCGAACCCATAAGAAGGAGGAGAGCCTGGCGTTAGCCGGGCGATCCGACTGGTTCTATATAAAGCGGAAAAGGGCAATTGCCGTTAGAATACAGTCAGGACCAAATACTTTTTTTTCTGATAGAAGACATTCTCAATCAAAATAATTTTGATTGGGTGTTCTGCTTAACTGGAAATTGCAATTTCAAATCCAAATGTAGAGAATTCTTAAAAAAAACCCACATATTAGCGCTATACCACTGCTTGTGGAACTTCAACAAAGCCTCCCTCGGTTCAATTCCATTTTTACGAGCATCATCCATCAATGTTTTCTATAATCAGTATTTATTAAGATAACCATCAGTTTGGAGAAATAGCATTTCAACATAGAATACAAATATCATGCTCACCTTATTGCCTGTCCCAAACTTTCCATAGTCATGGCCAGGTTTTGAGAGGAATCTGAAAGATTTAGTTCTCATAGAGCAAACAGTTACCTAGGTAGACGCATGGAATGACTATTCAGATCGAAAACTACAAAATTTATGCAAAAAAAGAAGTCTTACTCCCACCTGAATATAGCGATTGTTGAAATCTTACCGCTCTACTTGCAACTTCCGCCGTCTGTCATCCTTCATAGTATTAGAATGTTCCGAGTCAATCGCACACACCTTAAGAACTTGCCTCATGTGGATAGCGAGTCGGAAAACAAATGAAAACCTCTAACCTCTCTCTCAGTGGCGCTCTCTGTGAATTGCGGGGCCAAAAAGAACTGTACAAAACGATCTAACGCGCCCTGAATACCAAAGAAGTTTTACTACAACAAAATGGAACAAAGTAAATCAAAAAACTGCGAGCTTCGTATGAGAACGTACCTCTAACTGATCTGGCTTCACATTAAAATGGTAATTTGTGTGATCAGTCGCCGTATACGCATTCGTGGTACCGGCATGAGCAGAAATAAACTGAAACGCTTCTTTTCAAACTTGATCAAATACACGCTGACTGCGCTTGTACTCAACAAACCTTATTGAACTCGTTCTCTGATGGATATTTATCGGTACCTAGAAATAACATATGTTCACAGAAATGGGCCAAGCCTGGCAGTTCCCATGGATCCATGAGATATCCTGAAATTCGAAAACATGATCACTGAGTTTCTACCAAGCCCAGTCTCGAACATGAACATCTAGAGGCTCTTTGTAAGCTAAAAAAGATTAGCACTGACCGACACCAACATCCATAGCGGCAGCAGAACTATCTGTCGTTGGGTCGGATACCAGCAATACCTTGAGGCCATTTGTGAGTTCCAGTCCTCGATACTGAAAACACACGATTTCGGACAAACAAGGCTAATTAAATCTGACCGACGTAATCAAACTAATAGCATATTTCAAAAATACTCTCTGCAATCACAAGGCTGGCGAATTATGGACAAATTTTGGTTTCGAACGGGGCTCGAACCGGTACTAGTGCTCTTGAAAGCACAAGTACCAGTTCAAGCCTCGTCCGAGATCGATGTTTAGCCATAAAACGCCAGCCTCGTGAGGCTTTCGGATCGAATTCGAAATTCGAATCGAAAGATCGAGAGATTTCGGATTTGGAGGAAGAGTTGAGTAAACCGATAGTGCGGAACGTTAGCTCCAAATAAATGATAAAAGATAAAGTCTGGGGCGTTGATCAATCCCGTCTGAGGGATGCGCCTACGCATTCGACTCCAGCTTCAAATAATGGAATGAAATCGTAATTCCTCCAAGCGTAGACTGTTGCTAACATTCCTATGAAAGACGCATAAAATCCATTCACCTGACGTTGATCTTCGGCGCTTTTAACAATATCGTTGTGTCTACGGAGAACAATGTCCTCAGTCATTTTCATTTGAGGTGCCGGTGTTGATATGAATCAGACACGTGGTGTCACAAAAATGGACGATGAGCCCTGAAATAACGTAAAATGGGAACGGTTAAGTTTAATACCAAAGAAATAGCTCAAATGTACAAATAGCAAATAATTTCGAAAAAGAATCACAGAGATTGAAAGAAAAATTCCTATTGATCAGGAAAAAAAGTATTCATACGAGAAGTCTTGAAAGTTTTGAGAGTAAAGTAATGGCTTCCCTAGAAAACTATAAAAATATAAATCCCGCTCGGAAAAATGCTGACCGATTTTGACGTTATGAACCTCGATGTCGGAAACTACAATAGGAACTATGAAAAGTAGTGGAAAAGGGGGCAGGATATATCCCCACATAATAGTCTAGGGGTATAGTTGACGAAGACCTTATGAAAAGTGCAAAACAAGTTAACTTAAGCTCTCTTTGGTTCTACTGAGATTTAACAAAAAGCATCCCCACAAGGAAACACAGAAAATATAACATATTAGCTTGATTTCTTTGACCCAGAAAACTGTTTTTCGGCTACCAGCAGGAATTTCGCAAAATTCGGATAGAACATAGGAGTAGAAAAGAGAGAATTGAACTTTCGTATGAATCAAGGAATCAGTTTCAGCAATACTCTCCATCCAAACCTGTTACTACCAATTAATATATCACACCACTCGGGTCGCCCGGCTAACCCCGGCTTCCCTCCATCCCATGACAGTTTTACGAACCACCTAACTGGCCCACTCCTTCATCGCAACAAATGATACTATTTCGGACGCGAAGTTAGACAGAAAACTCACAGGGCATACAAATGGTATTAAAACGATAAGCGGTTCCATCCTGCCCCCAGTATTCCAGCCAAATTCAACGCTCTAGGTACACGGGAACAGAAGTTATGAGTTTCCGTTCAAAATCCGCCCATTCAAACCCTTATTTAGCACAAACCCTGCCCCTGTGGGCGGGAATTGCGCGAAATAAGGTTTTGAATAGGTGGGTTTTGAATCCCTGTGGGCTTGATCTGGTCTTGTCACTAACCACAAGTGTTTCCATCCTGGCTCAGGTAATCATAGCAAATTTGAACTTTCTCGGTACACGGGAACAGGAGTCATGATTTTTCGCCAAACATTTATCTCGCACAAACCCCGCCCCTGTTGGCGTACGCCCAACGGATAGATCGAGCTATGCGGCCGCCCCCTCGGCTGCGGGCGCAAAAAAACTGTGTAGTAGACGACTCATTAATCGGTATATGATTAGCAAGAGTAATTGGCTGAGTGGACGGATAACCGGTCCTCAAACCTTCATTATGAAGCCTCGAGTTGTCCATTACGAATCTTTGCCTAGTCATCTGCCGTCTGCTTCTGAATTGATCGTTCTCTCTCACACGAATCAATCGCTATCTACAGGGTGCGTCATAATTATAGCGACAGCACATGCGCGCACTTTTTGGACTGCTTTTCAAAATCGCAATTCAATCACCAAAATCTCTCCCTATTTTAATGTTGACCTTACCACACCCAAACTACTTAACCGCTCAAGGTTAAGGAGTTTCGGCACGCGAAATCCACCAGCGTCTTGGTGTACATCGCAGTCTAATACACAGGACCATCAAACGCTACAGGGAGCTAGGAACTGAAAACGACAGACCCGGAAGAAGAAGGCGTGCCACCGTCGCTACCATAGGTAATATAAGGACGGTAGGTGAGAGGGTTCGGAGACAGCCATCGCAGTCGGCTCGCAGGATGTCGCGAGAAATGGACATTATTTAAAGGATAAACTGCTTCCTGGGCTAATTCTCACTTTAGAAACCGCTTCTGGACCTTCCTGCAGGATGGAGCCCCCGCTCACAGGTCGACTACCGTGCAACAATGGTGCAAGGAAAACTTCCCCGACGTAACCGCCTTTAGCGAACGGCCGGCTTGCCCTCCGAACCTAAATTTAATGAATTACAGTGGGTGAGCCGTTCTGGAGGCAGAGGCTTGCTCGAAACCTCATCGCTCTGTGGATTCGCTGAAAAGAGCTCTTGAAAAGACGCGGAACAAGCTCAGTGTGCGATATTTGCGTGCCACCGTCGATGTTTTCCCCGAACGTCTCAACTCATGCGTCGAGACCAACGGAGGAGTTTTCGAGATCTATTGAATGTTTTTAATTCTGAGGTGAACAATGAACGCTGTTGCATTGGAAGTTTGCTAAAATTGTAAACGAGTCGTTCGAGGCAATTCAAATACCTTGTCGCTATAATTTTGACGCACCCTGTAGAGCTGGTTGGGAATGGCGAACCAGAAATGAGCTTAAAACTTTACAGAAGACGATGAAGTCCCCCTCCCGTAAAGCTTATTACCAAACTAAAATGTGTTTCACACGAATGCGTGATATTCCTCGATTTTCATTTGTGATACAACTAACACAGGCCTGATGCTGCCAGAATGCTGTATTTATTTTCTAAACTCTAATTGTTATGTTCTAAGGCCTTTCACTTTATTCGTAGCCCTGCTTCTTGACTAAAATAGGCTTTTCAAGCAAGCGATCGATAATCGATCCACTATTTGCATAACCATGAGAAACCTGGAGAAGCCTTACAATTCACACAACATCACTGCATTTGGCCCGCTCATAAAATTGACCTTTAACTGGATTGTCACATTTCTGACAGTTCAAATTCTTGGAATGCAACGCAGGTGGTCTGTTCTCACATGAATTTCTCATGAATTGTTCCGCCTTATAAAACCAATTATCTTCGATGAATCAGAACTCTTTAGTACCAGTAAAAGTTAGGGCATACAACTATGGGAAGTTAAGGCGAAATCTCTCTACCCCTAATTTAGACACAAACTGCCACCATATCCCTACCCTGCACCCAATGACAACCTGCAGAGCCATTTACCCAGTAAAGTAGCAGTAAGCTATCAAGTGCAAAGTTAAAGCAAAAGATGGCCACTTTCCTATTTGAAGCAGACTTCGAAGGTAGGACGAAGACTTGAACGTCAACTGTTATGGAACGGCGTGGGAGAACCAATCGCGATACATGATCATCTTTCCATACACAGTTCATGACATCGAAAGATATTTCCTTCTTTTCCCAAGAGGAATGACAACAGAAAAAGTAATATCTGACATAAAACATGAGTGGGCAGAAAAGGAACACCGTAATCTCTCCACACTTCGACTGACAGCCACGCGGTTCTCGCGGCACCGAGTCGAATGAAATTTCCCAGAAATCGTATCAACAAACGCCTTATCAGGAATGAACAAAGATTACCGATTGGTGATTGCGCCGATAAAGATTATGACTAAGAAATGGACCCTATGGCATTGGCATTTCTTGAATTAGTGATGTTCTGGTTATGAAATTATATTCACTGCAAATTGGATAATGTTTACAATTGAAGGTCTAATTAAATAGAGAGGTAGGTGTTAACTTCGCACATTATCTAAACACGTTGAGATAATCCCGCTTTGGAGTTGCGCCATGAACCATGTGCCAAAGACGTACAGACGATGAAGAAGATCTGCTACGGTAGCCTATAAGTGTGTGAAAGACATTTGGCCTATTGAAAACTATGTCCTCAAAACACCTTAGATCTCAAGTAGACCGGAAACCGTGTCCTGAAGGAACCTTGACCGCTCGTCACTAATATAGCACCCGATAAGCTCGAACACAACAAACTCCTAAAGAAGCTCTTATCGGGTTTGGTAAAGCATGGCGTCATGGTACTGACGTCAGTAGCGCGGACGCGAGATACCAGATTTTGATAACTGCAATGTAGGGCTCAGTAACTAACAACCCTCGTTGAACGAAATTTCAACGAAATCCGACTGTGACGTTCAGTTTAGTGAGAAGTTGCTTTCATACTCTAACATCCGTCCGTCGCGTGCGTGCTGCAACGGCGGCGCGCTAGACAGGTGATGACAACGCTTCATACCAATCGATACCGCAAGACGGGGAAGATTAACCCATTGGCGACCGCGCGTTTTTAGCGTGTCTGGCGTGTGGGACCGGGCGCGCTTTTCGCGGGCTGCCACACGGTCCCAGGAGCAAGTAAACTACTTCGTAAGCATTTCCAGCCGACAAAAAAGTTTTTTTTTTAAATGTGGCATGTAAAGGTTACAAGTCATAAACACTATTTAGAATTACGTTATGGCATCTAATGTTGTTTCTGATTGTTTTAAGGGAGGTGAGAGTTTTTACCAAATCGTTTCCAAATGCGACTCTGTTTAGACACGAGGATACAGATAAGTTGAGAATAGCATGTTTCGAATCATCGGATACCCAGCAAAGTCCCTTTACATCCTTTTTGCACCTTTTTACAACCTTTTTCACAGCCTTTGGTTTTCTTCTTTTACCAATGCCGTCGGAAGTAACTTTGTTTTCTCTTATTACTAAAGTCAGAAGTAAACTTTTTAAGGACCACTGTGCGTCAAGATTCTATATTAGGTCATAAACCTGCTCGATACTTGAAAGGGTCAAAAAAATCGAAAATGAAAGTTATACATGGAAAATAAAACTGTGGCCCGTATAGGGGCCACGCGGTCCCAGGAGCACAAGGCGTGGCCCGTATACGGGCCACGCGGTCGTCAATGGGTTAAATTATTCATCCCCCGGCTTGCGATATCGATCGGTATCCAGCGCTGTTAATACTTGTCTAGAACCGTCGTCGCGGCACGCACGCGATGGACGGATGTTGAAGTCTGAAAGCAACCTAAGAATATAAATTAAATGGAATTGAAAAAAAAGAGGGCTGCAATCAATCAACGTTCCAAACTTTTCGCCTACAGTGCCAATCACTGTGATGAAAAATTCGAAAAAAAAACCTTCGAAAAGTCTCACATGAGTGAAAAATGTTTCAAATATTTGTAGTTCCTTTGCCATACGACAGCGAAGCGTCAACGTGTCAAACAAAAAGGTAGGGATCTAATCTTAAGAGTGATTATAATCTCAAGCGTTTATGCAGGATCCGTACCAACTACACGCTTACGTGAACACGATTTCTTCAAGTTACACTATTACTTGAAGTCAAATGCAGCGAACTTCGTTCTCGTTTTGACTCACGTCATTACCAATCTACAGAACAGTTTTGAGCAAACATGTGAGGCTCTGCAGCTACCATTGAATATCATTATTTAAAACAGTTCTAAATTAAAAAGGGTAGAAAAATCTAGCGTTAACAAAAGGATGCATCTGGGCTGTGCTACTTCCGCCGAACCTTCAGGTTATTCTGCACGACTAGTAGGTTAGAAGTTTCGAGTGCAAATTCGTATGGAAAATTGAAAAAGAATAGAAACTTCCACTCAGTGAAAAAAAAATGAGAGAAAAAGAAAATTGATCTCGATCACACCTAAAATATGCTGCCGACATCCAAATAGTTTTCAGGCTTGGAGGCGCATGATTCTGTTCATACTGTCGCCAATGAAAATTCGCTGTCATCGTGGACTTGGCGACAGGAAAATGGGACGACAAAGTGTACCGGCTATTTTCTGAAAATGCTATTTGCATTGGATTCTCACCCATATCAACCTCATTATAAAACGAGCAAAATGAGTTTTCTTGAAAGCAAATGCTCGAAATCCTATAAAAATCTATGTTGGTAGTATTGGGTGGGGTGAATAACGGGGAGAGTGTACGTGAGAGGTTGTCCTTGAAGAGCTAAGTCACCATGCTACACTACTTACCCTCACAAACCTTTATGTTATGCCAAAGAGACACTCCTTATTTTATTACCAGGCGGCTACGCACGCTCTCGCGCGCGCTAGGGGCTCTAGCCATGAGAGACGGAGCCGCATGAGCTGATTTTCATTATAGACCTTTATCGGATTTATGAGTTTCCGATCAAACCTCGCCTCCTGTGGGCGGAGTCTGGTCCTGCCACCCTCCATAAGTGTTCACATCCTTTCGTCTGTACTCCTACCAAGTTTGAATTTTCTAGGTCCGTGGGGACGGGAGTTATGAATTTCCGCACAAACCCCGCCCCTTGTGGGCGGAGTCTGGTTCTGCCACCCACCATAAGTTTCCCTATCGCGGTTTCTGTACTCCTACCAAGTTTGAACTTTCTAAATCCATGAGGACATGAGTTATGAATTTTCGCCCAAACCCCGCCCATTGTGGACGGAGTCCGGTCTCGCCACCCATCATAGGTGTTCCCATCCTATCGCCTGTACTCCTAAAGAGGTTTGATCCTTTCTCGGTCCATGGGGACGGGAGTTATGAATTTCCGCACAAACCCCGCCCCTTGTGGGCGGAGTCTGGTTCTACCACCCACCATAAGTTTCCCCATCGCGGTTTCTGTACTCCTACCAAGTTTGAACTTTCTAGGTCCATTGGAACAGAAATATGAGTTTTCGCACAAACCCCGCCCCTTGTGGGCGGAGTCTGGTCCTGCCATCCACCATACGTTTTGCCACCATGGCGCCTGTACTCCAACCAAGTTTGAACTTTCTAGGTCCATGGGGACGGGAGTTATGAATTTCCGTACAAACCCCGCCCCTTGTGGGCGGAGTCTGGTTCTGCCACCCACCATGAGTTTTGCCTCCATGACGCCTGTACTGCTACCAAATTTGAACTCTCTAGGTCCATGGGAACCGGAATTATGGATTTTCGTATATAAATGTAAGAAGGGATGTGAGCTTCGAGGCACGCTCCGCCCATTGTGGGCGGGCCTCCGCTGACGTCATTTATGCTGGCGACACCTCCGACAATGCTCCTACCACATCAACTTCTTCCTGCTCTGTTGGCTTTCTCCAAACCGAGTTATAAATGTTTTCATAAAGCATTGCATTTTTGGAGAACGCCCCGCCCATCGGGGGTGGTTCTCCCCAGTTCGATCTAACTTACCAATGCACACCTCAAGCCACCTTTAAACCCCAATTTTGAGGCCGTCTTGTGGCTGAATTTGAAATCATGGTCCTCGGCAGGGCTCATTTCGAGGCACGCCACGCCCACTGTGGGCGGGGCTCCGCCAAGCTGATGTGTGTTTTATACTTCTCGAGACCTGGCCCACCCATCCCACGGGTGTGTTGCGATTCGTGCGATTCCGAACGCGCGCGGCAAATTGCGCGGCGAAATTCACGATGATTCAAACAACTCCTGCGCCTATCATTGGGGTCCAAATTTGAAATAAAGAAGGTAAGTAGGATTGTCCGACCCTACTAAAGTACTCTACTTCAAGTTTGTGCTCCAATGATAGGCGTAGGAGTTGTTTGAATCATCGCGAATTTCGCCGCGCAATTTGCCGTGCGCGCTCGGAATCGCACGAATCGCACGTTCCCCCCATCCCACAGCTGACCCGGTCTCTCCAGGCAGATCTAAAGAAGCTAAGGAATTTCGTGACAGACATACAGACAGACAGACGGACGGACAGACAGACAGACAGACAGACAGACAGACAGACAGACAGACAGACAGACAGACAGACAGACAGACAGACAGACAGACTAAGCGCTTTATAGTAAGTAGGAAGAGGCCCAGGGTCGCAAAAAAAATAAGGAAGCGAAACACAGTTTAAAAGGGAGTGACGAAATACGGATGTAATCTACACGATTTGCTCCTCAATCCGATTCCGATTCACCAGAGGGTCGCAAGGGAATTAACGATTAAGCTGAAGCAACCCGCAAATCGAAGATTAATAATCGTTTCTCCCACTCTCTATTCTGTGTACCAGTCCTGTCAGAAGATTCTGGAAGACCTCGTTTTCACAATTATAGGAGAAGATATGGTTGCTACTACCATTCTGTTTACTTATCGAGTTTTGGAAAACGGTTCCGGCCACTTTCAGCAATCTAATTGACGAATTCCAAGGATGACTTTTTGAAAAACTTACGCCCTCTTTTGATAGTAATTGAGAATTATTCTTCAGCCTTTATTCTTTAAAAGCAGCGGTGATAGCAAGCAGACAGCATTGAAACCTTGTAACCAACCATTAATAGCTGCACTCATAGATGGCGTTGACGACCGCCGAACCGCGTTGGGTTTCCGTCATTCGATGTTGTTCACACCGCGCCACCCATAGACCGATACAGTACATTGACTGCATGGGCAGCTAGGGGTGGAGTTAAACAAATACTCTTTGACAATGTGCCAGCAGGGTAGATGGGCAGTGGGAACGGTTTCGTGTAGTCAATTCGCCGCACGCGGCTGTCGCGGACCATTCCTACGCCGTTATTATAGCTCTAGCGTTCTTCATACAACTCAATACTTACTCACTCTTCATATACGATCCTTATTTTAGGCATGATTCTACTGTTAGTTCCTTTGCTGCAGCATCCTGCTATATCCCTTCGCGCGCGGCGTCCCTCTTGCCGCGACGCGACAATTTCGTTCGTACTGCACCACACCCTGCCATCAGACACTGGCTGCAACCTCTATCCAGAGTGCTGTCAATACTTCTTGTAGCGACTTTTGCTCAAGAAGTAAGCCCATATGGAAAAGAATGAAAGAGGAGAAAATAAGAAAAGGATGACTATCTCACATGGAACTAATTTCCAGGAGAGATACTCGACTGCAAGTCGATGGCTAAGAGAAGCCCTAACTACCCTGAGGAAACGTTTTTAAAAATATTTATCGGGTACTCAAAGAAAAATTATAATCTACAGCAGAAAAACTAGAGTTAACTTCATACTTAACATATTACCAGGTAGATTAGGAAGAAAAACAACCACTTTTAAAAGATTTATGATGATTGAACATTAGCCAGACTCCCTCTTTTAACAGCCTACAACGGCTTACTGATTCATTCATAACTCAACAATTCCTAAGCACAATTCAAACCTGACTAATAGGCTTGAAATTGTGCAACTACACTTCGATTAAAGGCTTGGAAATAGTGCACTACACTTCAACACTGAGAGAAAAATATTCAGACAAAATCGACATCTTAATAATAACAAAATCCTTCGGTGCTTAATAGCAACAAGTGATCCTGACAAGAAGCAATAACAATCAATTAATCAAACAAAAAGACCTTAACAATTATTTATGATATAATATATTTCATCAGTACTTCGCCTTCGCATCTCCAGCTGCTAAAGACGACAACGGTTCAGCTCCAATCGGCGGCAGATTCATCTTGGGCCGTGGGCGACCATAAAGCGATAATGACTCTCGGAACTGTTCCATACATTCGACTTCTTCCTGAAAACATAGAAATCCAACTAGGATTCATCCTATGAAATGTGATTGTAAAAACTGGAGATGATATCTTCCCAAGAGATAAAAAAATTATCAGAAAGACAAGTAAAAGAAAGAAGTGAAAGAAAATAATTAAAATTAAATATTCAAATAATTAAAATAAAAAAATCAAGTAATAATAATGAAGTAAAATAATTTAAATTAGTCTTCTAGAGATAAATAGATAGAGATATAAGAGTGATAACGAAAATACGGCACAAGTCAAAATTTTAAAATAAACAGTTCCTAGTAGCGTCACCTACCAATTTATCCTTGCCAGCAATTTCCCTCTTCGCTCTCGATTTCTCCACCATTCCGTCCCTCTGCTCGCCTTTACCGTGCACGAATACAGCAATCTTTAATAAAAGAATTTTGATCCAAAAAGCTGACGGGAAATAATGAGGAAGGTGAACTGTCTAGTTTATGTACATCAAAAATCAGGTAAATAACAGCGAAGTTAACAGACTCACCTTACGCCGCTCAGGAGCAGTTCTGGTGAATTTGAGATCGAAATAAGAGAGGAGATCTTCTTTGGTGACCGTTTTCAAGACTTCCACTTCGGAATTATCTACAAATACAAATTTTGCACAAAAATCACGAAAGTAGTAAGTATCAACGACATTCGTTACAAACTGCAAGCAACGCTGCTGCAACCAATGGCTGATAACGACGGATACAACAGATCTCTTCAATCAGAACCGAACGCTGTCACCAAGAAATCCCTTAACTCCTTACAAGGAACCCTCCTATCAGAAAAGCGGAGCTCAAATCAGAAAGGTAATTGCTTGTTGTTACTGTAATTTATGGTCAGTTTATTATGAATTTGTGCCCCTCCCGCAAGAACCAAAAATCTTGCATTTGCATTATGCATTCGCGCAAAATCACATTCCCAAACCAATCGACTCAAAAACGGAATGAACAGACAAAACCAACTTCTATCGAAATCATACTGCCTGCAATCGATCTCATTCCAAAAGCGTCTCGACCGTGCTCCCAAAGTTTTCGGTTTCTCGAGCAATCGGGTAATAAGACCCGTTTTTTGCTTGTCAAATTCATCTTGTGGCATTTTCGCAATTTCCTCCTGTAATGAATTCTCATAAAATAGAATAAACAAATGAGTAACTTTAAAGATCTTGTAGACTCTCAGCCATCTACTCAGATGTACTGTAGTCAAATCTGAAGTAAAACTGACTCGAATCTTTTCGATGAATGCCTCTATTCGATCAAGCACATGATCAGGGTTTTTAGGACCTTGCACAATGAACTGCAGCCCGAGAGTTCCAGCATTCAACCGTGAGCCAGTCCAAACGACATACCCTAAACACGTAGGTTAGATCTAATCACTGCAGACCTCCCGGAAATATTTATGTGTATGCACAAGGAAATCACTTCAAGCCAGTGAAGATGTCTCGCTGTTTTAGTGCAATTGTGGGACACCTACACCCATGCTTGTATGACGGTATAAAAAGTAAGTAATCACAAATGTAAGTCAAACCAAATTAGAGTAACACTTACCTAATTGCTCGACAGTTCTCAGCTGGTTGAAGGCAGGTTCACGCAGAAGTTGCACCAGTAACTCAACTAGGGCATTTTCTCGGGTAGCCTAAAGTCATAAGATTGAAAGTCAACGGCCGAAATTCCACGTTTTCCGCTAATAGCGTGTTAAAAAACGAAAATGCCTGCAAAATAGAAAGGTAACGACCTGACCTGAACTCCTGCTTGGAACAAAACTTCAACACACGATACCTCGTGAGTATTCTGGAAATGTCGATACACATATGCATCTCCTGAAACATGCATCATTGAAGAAAAAATGGAACAAAAAAAACTAAATAAGGTTGGATAAAAGACTGGTAAAGTAAATTTGTTAAAATTTGAAAAATATTTAGGACCGAGTAAACAATAAGCGGCTTGATTCTTAAAATTACGTAAAACATTTCACTGAAAGTTCACGTAGTTATCTAATATGAGACCGCTCTTATTCAAAAACAACATTCCAAGGGGAGGATTGGAATTTTAATCAGATTAGACCACTCCACTACGCAACAAGTACTGCTCTTATGCAGCAATTACGACCACGGACATCCTTTGTTCACAGATTGCTAATTGAAAAAATGTAATCACAGCTTACCATTTTCTAAAGCATGTTCCCTCATCGGCGTATATTCATTTCTGAACAACGGACGACTTTTGGATGCCTCACGCAACGTCTTTGTTACTGCATGACCAAGCGTCAATGCCTCCTAAAAAGTAGGCGCAAGCTTTCAAAGCCAGCAATTACGAAAATGACAACTAAAAAACTATTCACACAATTTGAAGATTGATCCAAAGCTATAGAAAGGCTCAAAGAAAAAATTTCTAAAGATTAAAAATTGGTACTTACCTGTTCGGTCGCATTACCATGGACGAAAAGCTCAACGTGGAAGGCTCGTAACATTTCTTTCCCGAATGCCTCTACTTCGTGCACGTTCATATCTGAATTACAAAGATGAGAATCAGGAAAACAGTTTGCACCCATAGAAGATTTGGTTCTGACTAGGACAGCTCCTGGTCTTCAGTTAAATAGCAGAGAAAAGCATATCACCTTCCGGATAGACAAATCGAGATGCCGAAAAGAGCACGTAACCATTTCAAATTCGACGGAAATCAAATATTCTAGAAGATTTTCAAGCCTAAGGAAAGAGACTCAAACCAACAGTAGTAAAAACAGCTAAAGAGACTGACGATGCGTATTCTAATGCCCCCACAGATTTAAATGTAAAAAAGGTCGTGAACAAGAATGTGGACCGATTTGTTTTTAGAATCTTCAAGAAATCAAAGGCACAGATCACGATAATTCCAAGGTACCCCTAGTCAGCTGAAAAGCGGAATTAAGGGTTGGGAATAGTTCATCGGTAGTGAAGAAAGCGAGAAAATTCGTCGTTTTGAACAAAACAAGACTCCTCAAAGTAGCGAAAATAAAGGTTGAACAAAATTACCATGACAAAAATAACATGGAGAGGGGTATTCGGACGAGATGTCAGTTGTTGCAATTGTGCAAAGAGGTGATCACAGCAAGCAGGAACCGTACAGAACTGCCTTTCGCTGTCGCTAATGGTCAAGAGGAGCTGTTTGAAAATCCTACATGGACTAACTCGTGAATCGCGCAATCGATGCCCTACGATGCCGTTGAAGCTTGTCCGCGCATACGCACGGGACAATTTTTGAGTCTTTATAACGCCCTAACTAGACCGAACTGCGATCTGATAGGGCCAAATATGGTATATGAGGGGCCTCAGATTCATGCTATGGGGGTGTCTCAGAAACCATTTCTATTGTGAATTGTGCCTTCAAGTGCACTAACTAGAGATACTTGGAAAAAGCTGAAGAATAGACGAAAGGATACAGAAAGGAAGAAGATAGGTAAAAGGTTTACCTTTACAAACAGCAAGCAGTTGTTCTTTGCTCCAGAACTTGTCACTCAGCAGCAGTTGAATATAATGCTGCGATAAAGTGTATGGTTGTGAATGAGCAAAATTCTCCAAAGCGCGTTTGATCGCATCGAACAACACTTCAAACCGCAATGGATCTAAATTGAGGGAACTTCCAAAACAGCCTCTTAACGAGTAAACGTGAATGAATGAGAACTAGCTCAAAATAAAGATTTGTAAGCAAAAACGAGTGAAGGTATGGTGGTTTCGATAGGCTCAGGATCGCTTAATCAACAGAAGACGGCATAATTCACAATATGCGTCCTTCTGATCAAAGTTTTCACATCATAGCCTTTTCTCAAGCTGAAACTAGATCCCAAAGTCCTTTGAAAATGTGCTCGGGAAGCTACTTGCAACCACTTTCACTTATATCGGAAGTCTCTTCAAATACTGATATAAGAATTTGAGAGATCAGAAGAAAGAGAGGCAAAATAGAGTACGCTTCAATAACAAACTTTCAACCGACCTGGCTTGAAGTCGGTCATCCGCTTGACTAGGTGTTCAACAAACAACGGCTGCTTCTCGTCATACCCTGTCACCTAAAAATGAACATCAATTAAATCCAAAAAAATCAGCAAACTACGCTAAAAAATCACAATGGTCACCGACTATTTGTTAACGATTAGTAACCGTTAATGCACATACAAGACCAAGTTATAAGTCAGTACGGAAATTTGATGCATTGTCAACGTCACTAATGCGTTCAGCAGGAGTAAGCGTGAAGTTAGCAATAAATAACGTGTCGCACATAAAGTTAAGTGCTACTCGCTAATGAACAGGACTAGTGAAGCAACAAAATGCCGATCAAAATAACAACAAAAGTTCAATTTCTATCTCGCCCGTTTTCATACTCGATTCCAAACTCAGATGTAACCATCGCTTGAATCTGAATAAGTATCCGATTCATTTTTCTAATTTGCAGCAAATTGGAAAAAATGAAATGCTCATTCAGATCCAAGCGCAGGCCAACCCTTAATGGAGAACAAAGGTGGACAGGTGGACATACGAGGCACTGACAAGCTCTACTCGAACAGAACAACCTCGGGCCTTCAGGCCATCGTAGGACTCGAAAAGACAGCACATAACCCGTTAGGGAAACAAAGGAACACGGCACAACAAAACACACAAGCAAAATTAGAAGCGGCTCCTGATTTCCTGCACGACCCCTCACTTTTAGATTTGTTCCAAAGGTTCCTAGCTCAAGTTCACACTTCAGACCTGCCAGTTCAGCGTTGTAGGTTTCCTCCGTCAGGGCATCCTGTAAGATTCACAGCCATGATAAGACGAAAAATTGAAATTGACAATTTAAAAGTTCATTACATGAATCTACTTACATTCAAACACCACAGAAACATGGACGACAGCATCGTTGATCTCGGATCAGCGGCAATTATCGGAGCAGTAACAGACAACTGAAAATTGTAAGCGCTAGCGAACCGTAATTCATAACAAGCTATAAAGAATAAGACGTATGTATCTTGACGAGATCGATTAAGTTCTGAATTTGCTGACTGATCTATCGGTAGGCCCAGTGGCCATCAATCAATTCGAACTTCTATTCGAGTAAACTCCAGTCACTATGCTACATTCAAAAACCAACCTTGGTTACCATTTTGGGGAGCTTGTACTCATCATCCTGCTTGAACCAAATACGACACCATACATCATCATATATGACTCGTGGGTGTTCACTAAAATTTGTTATATTGATCAGGCCTGAACATAAATGGCACCCTATATCATCGTGATTTTTTACCGCAATGGGGGCAAAAGAGCACAACAGACAAATTGTCTTTCATGGTCTCTTCCTTGGTGCAAGGTTCACGCTTCCGTCTATGTAGCGCGAGATAGGGGAATGGCTCGATCTGTAACTGACCAGCAGTCTTATCGCTACGCTCTAAGCGCCACAAGGAAGTGGAAAAGCCTCCATAAAAAAATATGACCCGCAATATTTGCCGAATAAATGCGCGAACATTAAACGACCAGATTCACAGCTGCGCACGGTCGTGGACATGCCCACAGTCACGTAATGTACTGAGTTAGACGAATTTTACTTCTAACGATAATTTACTGCGTTGACAACGACTGGGATAGCGCATGAATGCTGTCAGAAGCATCTTCAATTCGCTACCGTCATGGCTGCTCAAGCACCGGAGTATTATAAACAAAATTCTTGGAAACTCACTGCGCAATTCTAGCTGGGAGTGAATAGAATAACATCGAAATCCAAAGTAAACGAGTGTAATAGTTGACAGAAAAAGAATTATGTACCTTTTCACTGCTTCTCGAGGCTTCTGATCAAATTTGGTTGGTATATACTCGTTTTTCTCCGGCATATGTAGAGCAGGGTGGACCGTCTCTATAGCCGCTTGGAACCGGTTCATCGTACCCTTGAATAGCATGTTATAACATTAATTTTAGGGGACAAGAGCACGTATTTCAACATCAAATAAGAACGCAGAAAATACCTCATTGATGCTACTGATCCTCATCTCAGTGCCATAAACCGGTTCTTCAGTGTTTCCTTCTTGACCGCTGAAGTTCTTCGAAATCACCATATAAAACATATTCTGCGGGGTCAACATGTCAAGAATCTCCATGATTCGATCTGGAACTCACGAAAATAACTCAAAACCATCAAAATCTCAGAGAATTCAATTTAAGCCCGCTGTAGAGCGGAAAAGGCACTAACCGTCAACATACCAGGTTTAAATTCTGTCAACAAATAGTGCCATGATAAAATATCTTTGAATGGTACAAGCTTTAACTCCGAAGCTAGCTTCGTCGCCAAACTCAACGGATTTTCCTTGTCCTGGAACGATTAGAAGTGATCAAACACTTCACATAGGGTTTATTGAAAAGCTCATAGCTTGACATACCTTAAACCTAAATTTGAGCTCTCCTAATTCACTAAGCTCATCTTGAACCCATTTAGCGGCACCAGTACGTTTTAATAGACCAATATAGTTGAATACAAGGCTGACTATATCTTCCGTATGATTAAGGCCATCTGAAACATGAATCTTTGGGATCGATAGTTCACAGTGCTGTAGTTTCTCCTCATAAATCACATATGCATTAACCAGAGTTTGTCAGCGTGGCCATGTCACGTGAAGGCGGCTATAAGGTTGGGCCGATCAGGCGATATCGGCATGTAACAGTGAAGCGTCTTTTTGCATTTACATGTTAGTTTGAAAAATATTTCTAAAGTTGACCAAATGATTGCCTCTAACCCAGCATTCCAGCCACCAACACTGACCAGGGATAGCAAAATCAGAAAAAACCCAATTAAATCGGCTTGTCCGGTGAAGCTCACCTCTTCCGAACTATTACCGACCAACATTCATGTAATAAGTCCCAATAAGTTACAGTGAACACCAACAAAGAGCTGGGAAATGGCGAGTGTTCTTAGTATCTTCTTAGTACCGTTGTATGGGGTGTCCCAAAATTATTGGCGCCAAAAGTCAGAAATTTTTTAGGTAGAAATAATTTATCAAATTACATTACCTGTTATTGATTAGTTGCATAAGAAGGTTCCCTTGCGATATGCATGGTTACTGATGTGGAACTCCCAATATCTTTCAGATGAAGGAGGCTCATTCAATGCCACTTGCAATCATTGACGCGCGAGAAGTGGAAGGGCGTTATGAAATTCTTTGGGATTTTTCTAATAACCGTATAGGAGGCTATTAAACGATATAGAAAAGAAGATTGAATCAGAGACAAACCAGGAAAGAAAGATAGAAAGGCAGAATGTTTCTGAAGATGGGACTATTAAAATGGTCCGTCTGCCAATCGGTTGGGATCCTGGGTGACCCATTAAAAGGAAGTCAACGGGCACGGCTTACAGGAGTTATCGCGGTAGAATGTCATGCAGTAGCCTCACTACCATTACTATCGTATGCTTCAATTCCGATCTCAACAGACACCGCAGGGCCAAAAATGCAGAAAGTCGCAGACCCACTTGAGTGATGACACGCAACCCTTCGTCGTTTTCTCTGGCCAAAAAATTTTTTACGATAAAACCATCCCTCAACAATCAAAACGTTCGCGTTCCAGAAAGAAACATCTAGCGAGTAATATCTAACAAAAAGGTTGCTATCAGAATATTAAAATCATGTTTTTCGAGGATCACTGGCAAGGGTAAGCTGCTCGTGGTTTCTTCGGTGCAGGCATGAAAATTGACCAAGACCGGTACTCAAACGGCGTACTGATGGAAGTAAATGGAACACTAATCCGACTACGTTTTCTGAAACATCTCGTCGTCCAAACAAACTTCCAGCGGGACACTTCTCCAGCCCACAGAGCCAAGCTTGCCCGCGAGTGGTGCCGACGACAGCTGCTCGACTTCATTGGTGAAGAGGGATAGTCATCCTATTTTCCAGAACTTGACTCACATGACCCCACGAATGGTCCCTGGTCAGAAGAGGACCTGTAGAGTTTGCGGCCCCAGTTTGGAGTCCTAGCATGCAAAGGCTGAAGAATGGCTGGGAAGATATGGAGAAGGATACCTGCGTGCCACATGCGATCAAGTCGAGAGCAAACTTTGACTTCTAACCGCGCTCATAGGGGATATTTCCAAAGGAGACTGTAGCATGCTGTAGCACATAGTGTTAGCTAGTGTGCATAGAGATTCCAGTGCCTTTCGCGGCTGAGAAGTTTCAAATATATTGCTATAAATCGGCGCCAATAATTTTGGGACACCCTGTAGATAAGGATAGCGTACGAAAAATGAAGGAATTCGAGCTTTTAAAGGAAGAAAGTTTGAACGACATTTCAACACAACTTTGGTAGTGCATGCATTGGGAACTGCGGTGAAGAACAGCAAATTTCAGATGAAACAACCGATAATGACAATTACCATAGCACTCACCAACGCTAAGATCAACATGAATATCAAATGTGCTCATTCCTTTTGCCAGAGTGGATTCTCCAGCCGAAAGTGAGCTAACCCATCCCAAACGCTTCAATTCTGATAACAGGGAGCCCTTTCCTTCATGTCCGAGCAAATGAGCTAAAAGAAAAGGCGTCAAAATTCAAAAGCGGTTCTTCGATGAAATAAAAGGTTAAAAAACTAGAGGAAAGCTTACAGATATAGTGAGATGGATTCGATTTGTACTCTTCTTGCAAATCCGGAATCGGGAATCGAATCGTTAGACTTCGTGTGTCTTTGATGGGTACAATCTGAATTGGAAGTATAGTAGAGGAAAGTTACAAACACAAGTGACTGACTAAACTGGGATGCGAGTCAGCTACACTTACGGACGGAATTATCCCCAACTATTCAAAATCCTTTAGCAGCAACTTAATGACTTCAAGTAAGGGTATAGAAGCTAGTTTAAATACTTCTGAAAATGCACAATCCTTTTCCCCCTCCCCTACACAGCCTTAACAAATATTTTTAGCGACAAGAGTGCGAAGCAACATTGGAAAACGTTTTCAAGGCCAAATGTGATTGAATGGAAGAATAAATTAAGAAAACCGCCGCATGACATTGCATTTGCATGCATTTCTTATTCCCATTTATTACCAAAACGTTTCAAATGAATTAAAAACTAATTTCAGACGATGAACGAACCTCGATGCGTCTACCTAGCTGCTCCCGTCCATAAGGACTCTCCAACCATTTCATTGGTTTCACTTGTTTATTTTCGATAGCATCGAAGCCCAACGTGCCAAGATAAGCTTCCATTTCATCCAACGACTCTGACCCAACAATGCATAGCGACATGCTAAAGTAACAACAAGTAATACAATAAGTTTTAAGCAACTATCATTTAATCGGAAAAAGCAAAGGACCACTACAACTTGCAGCAACTTATACAGATCTCTGCAGTATAATCAGCGAGTTGAGGGCAATTGCGAACTAAGCTCATTCAAAAAACCCTTTCTTGAAAGGAGACTTTTCATTTAGTATACTTTCGGATGGCTGTTTTCGCTTAAGTGGATATTGCAAAGTCAAATTTAAATTTAAAGAATTCAAAAAAAGACCCACATGTTGGAGCTATACCACTGCTTGTGGAACTTCAACAATGCTTCCCGCGGTTCAATCCCATTCTTACGAGCGTCATCCATCAACGTTTTCTAAAATCAGTATTAATTCGGATATCCAAACAGTTCGAGTAAATAACATTTCAGCATACAAACAAGCACTCCGCATACCTTACTCCCCGTCCCAAACTTTCCATAGTCATGCCCCGGCTTGGAGAGAAATCTGAAACTTTCACTCTAATAAAGGAACAAATTATCACGGTAGACACATGAAATGGGAAGTCATACCAAAAATTACAAAAGTTATACAAAAGTGACGTGGCGTGGCATCATGAAACAATGATCTGGCATCAGCCCCACTACCCCGTAAGCCAAAAATTAAGTTCCTCGTCACTTTCAACACCAAACTAAAGAAAAAAGGAATTCAAAAACGATGCTATACGACTTTGATGTAAAAAAACTTAGCACTGAAGCTAAAAATAAAAACAAAAACAAACATCAAGAGAGAATATCGCTTTTCTACCTAGACTTCTTCATTGGAAAGAACTGACAGCTAAACGCCTCAACTCAACTCAATGTGCCCCTAGAGATCACGGAGCGTTTAACACTCACAACATATCCGTCACTCCAAATAGATACGCTGTTCTCGAAATACGAGACAGAGGGGAAGTTTACATGATTATTTACCCTCATCTGAAAAAGCAACTGTTGAAATTTTACCGTTCCACTTGCAACTTCCGCCATCCATCGTTTTTCAGATTATTTGAATGTTCCGAATCAACCGCACACACCTTAAGAAGTTTGCGATATACTAGGCATCTTAGTACTGCACGTCAAACAAATAAGTTGATGGTGGTGAGCCGGAACATGAATGAGAAGCACTAACCTCTCTCTCAGTGGCACTTTCTGTGAATTGTGGGGCCAAAAAGAATTGTACAAAACGATCTAACGCTCCCTGAATATCAAAGAAGCTTTACCGTAACAAGTTTGAACATAGTAAATCAGAAGCCTGTGCATTTTTCATGGGAACGGTACCTCTAACTGGTCTGGCTTCACATCAAAATGGTAATTTGTGTGATCAGCCGCCGTATACGCATTCGTGGTACCGGCATGAGCAGAAATAAACTGAAACATCACATTTTGAACAAAATCAAATATAAAGCAGGCATTGAGCTTATTTTCAACAAACCTTACTGTACTCGTTCTCGGATGGATATTTATCGGTACCTAGAAATAACATATGTTCACAGAAATGAGCTGTGCCTGGCAGTTCCCATGGATCCATGAGATGACCTGGAATTCAAAAACATGAACAGTGAGCTTCTACCAAACAGTTTGTCTTGAACATGAACATCTGGAGACTCTTTGGGAACCGAAAAATCAGCACTCACCAGCATTAACATCCAGTGCGGCAGCAGATTTATCCGTCGTTGGGTCGGATACCAGCAATACCTTGAGGCCATTTGTGAGCTCTAGTCCTCGATACTGAAACACCCATTTTCGAGCAAACAAGGGCTAATTAGATATGATTGACGTCTTCAAACTAGTAGCAGATTTGAAAAATACTCTCTGCAATCACAAGGTTGACGAGCTATGAGCTGTGCGCGAAACTTCGGTGTCAAACGGAACTTAAACCCTTGCGTTCTTTATCTTTGCACTCCCAGACTACGCTTGCCTCGCCTGTAAAACGCTAGTACGGGTTCGAGTCCCTTCGAAGGTCGAAGTTTTGTTTTCCCCAATAACTCCCATGTTTGGATCGCGTAGTGCGACGGAATAACATCAGTTAACAATACACCAATTCAAAATTTTCTTGATTCTCAGACTAGACAGACAAATGCTATTCAGAAACATTACAAACGGTTGCGGAGCAAAAAAAAATCAAAATATGTGGCGACGTTGTCAAAATATCGTCCTGTACTAATAAATCAACGAGCGATGCGAGAGGAACAGCGACTCTCACATCCTTCGTTAATGGCGACTGATGCGATGCGACTAAGTTTTCTATGAAACTTAAAAAGATCTTTAAAAGAGGGAGTAAATTAATGATGCGAAATGCCGGCTTCGAAAACAGGCGCACGCACCAAATTTTCAAGTGGATCTATCAGGCAGACTCAGTGTCGCTAGAATTCACTTATTGTGATTTTTGCCAGACATTGGAAACCTAAGCTTAAATATTTATTCTTTTTATTGCAAAATGCAAGAAATCCATTCACCTGTCGTTGATCTTCAGTGCTTTTAACAATATCGTTGTGTCTACGGAGAACAATGTTCTTAGTCATTTTCATTTGAGGTGCCGGTGTTGATACGAATCGGACACGTGCTGTACACAAAAATGCACGATGAGACCTTAAATCGAGTAAAGTTAGACCTGTTGAGACTGGAACTGAAGAAATAGCAAAAATTTAGATTTTTATGATAAAAAGAAAAGAACGTAACCGTAAGAAAAGCATTTGAGAGCAAAGCGATGCCCTCCTAAGAGAATTATAAAAAAAAATCTGCTCGGAAAAGGGCAAGCCGACCTCGGCTTGATGAGTTCTCGATATCGGAAATTACAATCGGAAGCCTGAAAAGTAGTGGGAAAGGAGGCAAGATATATACCCACACAAAAGTCTAGGAGAATGGGTTATGAATGCCTAAGAAAAGAGCAAGACAAGTCGACTTAAGCTTTTAGATTCTTTCGAGATTGAAAAAAATGTTTAAGAAAACACAGGAAATATCAGATATTGGCTTGATTCTTCCACCGAAACTGTTTTTCGTCTACCAACAGGAATTTTCTGAAAACTGAATAGGACATAAGACAGAGTAAGGGGCGATTAGAACAGTCAAATGAACCGAAGATTTACCTGTAGCAGTATTTTTCGTCCATCCCTATTAAAACTAATTACGTCACGAAATAATCATCAAAAACATGAAAACAAAGTAAAATGTTAGTAATATATCGGCAACGTAAGACTTAATGGTGACGAGTGGGGGAATTCTATACGGGTTAAACGACCAAGGTCGAACAGATTCCGCTCGTATTCATAGAAACGCATTTCCGCCTGCGCCAATTGACACCTGCCGCAATCAGTCCTTGAGTATCAACTAATTACTGCTCTACCTAATACTGAAATTAGCAGCGAACTGACTAATTCGCTTAGACAAATAGGACCCAAACTTTTCAGACCAAATACTGAATCCCAGAAACAAACCTAGGTATTTCGGGAGGGAATTTCATGAAAAAGTCTGGGTTCCTTTCCATTGAGTCTTCTGAGAGCGTGAAACACCGCAGCCACAATATTTCTTCAGCGGGCCGTTCCCTTTATATCATAACTGGTTTTCAAACCAAACTGAACAAGTGGAAGAGTGAATTATTAGGGGGAAGGAGCGCCCAGGAGAAAACTTCCAATACTTGATCCGCTACAAATAAACAAATAAAGTTACGATATGCAACGATATCTCTACTTCTGATACTGAGTAATGAGTAGGAGATGTTCGACAATGGAAAGCTGCTATTCTCACACCCCAATGAATATATCGAGCTATCCGACCACCCATTCGGCGTGCATAAAAACTTTGTAGTACGGCAACATATTAATCGGAATATGATCGACAATAATAGTCAGCTAAGTGGACGGATAACCGGTCTTTAGACCCTCATTACTGAGACTCGAGTTGTTCATAATGAATATTTGCGTAACCACCTGCCGCCTGCTAGAGAATGATCGTACACTGTGCAAAAATCTCAGCATTAAATCTCTCACACGAATTAATCGCTACTTGGAGCTGCGTTGAGAACGTCAAAGCAGATTAGAACCAAATACATTACGGAGAACGATATAGTCTCCTTTCCGTGAAGATTATTCCAAAACGAAAACCTATAAAACGATACTGAACTAAGCGGGAAAGTTCGATGCAAAAATCGTTGTGATTCACGCGAACGCGTGATTTTCATCTATAACGACATTTCCACTTGTGATACAACTAATACAGGCTCTATGCAAGTATATGCATTCTTTGAACACCACTCTGAATTACCAAAACTTATCGGTAACTGTGCCTTCAATATATTTAACCCACAACAAATGACAACGACGATTGCCGCTTAACAACAGAAATCGCAATAAACTATTAACCCGATAAAAGCAAAAAGAGAGCAAAGCATGCTAACTTTCCATTTCAGACAGACTTCGAAGGCATGAAAGAAGAATCAAACGCCAACGCCTATGGAGGGGCGTGGGAGAGACAATTGCGATTCATAGCAAAAAGCCCAATACATGATTGTCTTTCCATATAAAGTTATTGACATCATGAAATGATATTCTCTTCTTTTCACAAGGCAAATGATATTATCAAAAAGATTGAGAAATAGCTGATATAAAAACATGAGTGGGCAGAAAAGGAACGCCGTAATCTTTTCATACATCGACTAACACCCAAGCAGTTCTCGCAACGCCGAGTCGAATGAGATTTCGTAGAAATCATATCAACAAACGCTTTATCAGAAACGAACGAAGATTACCGCTTAGTAATTAATCTTACGAAGAATATAACGAAGAAATGGATTCTACGGCATGGGAGACATACTGAATTGACTGGAATGTTTTGGTTATGAAATAATATTCACTGAAAAAATTGACAATGTTTATAATTGCATATCTAAGTAAATAGAGGGGCCGGGTCTCCCCCGCACATTATCTGAGCTACGCACATTGAGATAATCCCGCTTTGGAGGATGTTATAAACCACCCACACCAGCTTTCATGTATGGTGCCATTGTAAGTTGCTACTGATTGACGGTGCCCAAAGATTGAGGTGCGCCATGCACCATGCGCCAACCGTTAAACGTTCAGACGACGACGACGACGACGACGAGGAAGGATTCTTACGGCAGCCTATCAGTGTGGGTAGTTTGGCCTACTGAACAACACTGAGCAACAACACTCTACTAGAGCTTGAACTAAACAACCTAAATCATCGAAACAACTGAAAAACGGGCCCTAAAGGAACTTTGTCCTGCTAATCACAATATCGCACCCGATAAGCTAGAAGACAACAAACTCATAAACCAAAAGTTTGGTAATGCACGGCGACATGGCACCGACGTCAATAGCGCTGACTCCAGATGCTCCCGTATCTAACAACGGCAATGGCAGTCTCAGTAAATTCCAACTACAGCAACTATATTCGAGAAGAATTCAGAGAAATGACGTCCTATGAAATTGTAAAGGGCAAACAGAGCAGCAATCAACTAAATTATGGACCACTTGGTTGATATTGATACCCAGGCGTGGTATAAAGAATAGACATGTACAAACGCAGACCTAAAAAAGAGAGGGGGCGGAAAAAGGATCAAATAAATGTGGTTCCTTCGTCCCATGGTGCCAGTAAAGCATCAAAGTCGGGGAGAGGGAAGAAGAAGGGTAAGTAAAATGCGAAAGAGACAATGGTATACAATAACAGCTACTGTTAAACCAAGTAATCACTCGATTTTTGTAATTTTTTCCTTCGGAAAAGAATTATATGGCTTCCATTGTTTATGCCCACGTTGAACGATGCACTGGATTTCTTGAAAGTAACCCTTCCCCAGCAAAAGTCAGTTGAACGCATGCTTCACCTAAAACCGTACTGGGGATTTCATGAAAAAAAAAGGAATTCAGACAGAAAGCACAGAAAAATTTTCTCATTTTCACACTGAGAAGCTGTTGAAGGGAGGACGGCGCATCGATGTGCGCCCACAGTAGTCGGGAAATGTAATTGCCTTATTTCCACTGTCTTGCAGTGAAGAAATAGGAGAGAATTGGAGACAATCAGTGTGGTAGAGAGAAAGCGATGCGAACCACCCTCCCACATATAGAAAACCGCTATCACGACCCATTCAAAAGGACAGAACAGAAAATAATCACAATCGTTGTCAAAAGGGTACACCAGAAATCAGTAGGCTTTAGTGAACCTATTCTCTACCATATAGCCGTTGAAGTTATGACAAAACCCTACTCGATAAAACTGCTTAAATGGTTAAGTTTAAATGCCGAATTAATAATCGAATGGAACAATCGAATGAAGAAAGCGGAAAATAAGGAAATATGAGGTCTAGCGGGGAGCAATAGAAAACAAAAAGAAAAACGAACAAAAAGGCTGGACGATGGAAAAGCTACCGGTGGTGGAGATAGTCGATTTACATTTACGAAGAAAGATGATATTATACCTAGGAGAAGCTTACGTATAACGACATTAGTGAGATCAAACGCCTGGATTTGAAGTAACTCGATAAGTAGGGATATCGACAGCAAATTCCGAGGAAACGACATCTGACGTCAAACGCCGCCTTTTGTTCGCAGATTCAAATTCCCTCACAATCGCCAGTAATGAGATTAATTTGGAAGTGATACCAAATGCATGAATGCAGTGGGAACAACTTCTAATGGCCATGTACGTAATGGTTGAGAAGTAGAGCAGAATCGATGAAATAGAAAGATAAAACGGGGAAAAGACCAAAGATAACTAGTCAAATACGACAAGAAAATCAAAGAGAAGAATATGAAGCAAGATAAGGGAATATTGAAGAGAAAGAGAGCCAGTATATTGCACGATTAAGAGAAAGGAATAGAGAGCTTAGGAGTTACAAAAGAGCTAGATGGAGGACTGGAAGTGTCATAAGGAAGCAACAGGAAAAGAAAACAGAGATAAGATGAAGAAAATTTTAAAAGGATTAAAGAGAGGATGATGAAAGAAAACTAAACTGATTGGAAGATTATTGGAAAAAGGGTGAACATGTAGACCAACGACAAGTACCTTAGTTTCGATGAACTTATTGACTTGTAAATGCGAGATAAAGATCAAACAGAGATTAGTTTCGAAAAATCACCACGAAAGGAAACAAAAAAGTAAGGAAAGAAGTACATGAGAAGAAATCCTTCAAAGTGAAACGTAAAAGAAAAGTGAGCCAATACGCTCCCGTATTCTGTCAAACTACAAAAATTGGTCCACTTAATAGACTAGATTTCAGCTAATCGCTAGCATTTTCCGCAACGAACCCCCTTCTTGACATTGAAATTGTCAGTACCCGACTTTCCACATAGAAACTCCACTCGACTGTTTTCTGAGGCTACATCCATCCCGGAAGCCTATTGATTTCGATGATTTTTTGCAAGAACCGAAGCATTTCAGGCTATAGAATGAGGCGAGGCGAAAAAGACCGTGTGAGAAATCTTGGATAAGGCTCGCAACCTTCCCAGTTCAGAGCTCCGAGCGCTTTCGTTGAGCAGACTAGTTTGGTTTCTTGGGAACAGACCGAAGATTAATCACTTAAAAGTAGTGCACATGACAACCATGCTCAATCCCATGACACAAACACCACCATGACATGACTTGATCCTGCAGGGTCTTCCCCAGCTCCACTTCCAAAGTTTAACCCATTGGCGACCGCGCCTTTTTAGCGTGTCTGGCGTGTGGGACCGAGCGCGCTTTTCGCGGGCTGCTGCTGTGGCCCGCTGGCGGGCCACACGGTCCTAGGAACAAGTAAATTTTTTCTGTAAGTATTTCCAGCCGACAAGAAAGTTTTTATAAATGTGGCATGTAAAGGTTGTAAGTCATACACACTATTTAGAGCTACGTTATGGCGTCTAATGTTGATTGTTCAGAGGGAGTGAGAGTTTTTACCAAATCATTTCCAAATGCGACTCTGTCTAGACACGAGGAAGCAGACAAGATGAGAATGACATGTTTTGAATCATCGAATACCTCAGCAAAGTCCCTTTACATCCTTTTTACATAAATTTGGTCACCTTTGGTTTTGCTCCTTTACCAATGCCCTCAGAAGTAACTTTGTTTTCTGTTATTACTAAAGTCAGAAGTAAACGTTTCACGGACCACTGCGCGTCAAGATTCCATAGTAGGTCATAAACCTGCTGGATACTTGAAAGGGTCAAAAAAATCGAAAATGAATGGTATACATGGAAAATAGAACTGTGGCCCATATACGGGCCACGCGGTCCCAGGAGCACGACAGGGCGTGGCCCGTATACGGGCCACGCGGTCGTCAATGGGTTAAAGCCTTGTTAAATAAACAACAAACAGATTCAACCAAATGTTCTTCCCGGGAGCAAACCATGGAGTATTCCCCGAAGCAACCACTTCAGGAAACGGCATGGGCGCACAAGTACGGCATGCATTTGCGTCACAGTCCTGCTACTCGTATTGGATCGATTCCTGCTATATACCATTCACCACCAGAGAAGCTGTCCGCAGTGGGAGAGGGACGCGTCACTGTTTCCTTCGTCATTGATCCTTCGTCATTGAATCAGATACGCTTTTTATGATATGCCTTTGCATAAACGCACTTTCCCTGCAGACATTCGCCACAACTTTGTGCGCTTTTCAACTTTGGGACCCTTTCAGATAAACAGAAACTAACTTCTCAATTATCTCAAAATTCAGGAGTTGGGGTTAGGAAGTTCGGAAACTGGCCGTCCCTATATGATACCTTAGCGCCATAAAACCAATGTTCCAAAGAAAAGAGAAGGAAATAGCGTAGGTAACGAAGGTAAATGGTTGACTCGTTAGCCGGAATAAAATAGCAAAAATAAAACAGTTTACTCTGCAAGATGAGACAGGTGGTGGTATAACGGCAAAAATTAGAGAGGTTGCAGAAATCTTGAGTATGGGACCAGCTTTATTGGGTTCCCAACGGTTTTTGAACTTGGGCAGAAGCCAACAACTAACCGCTATAATGATATTTTCGCTGAAAAAGGCTCTCCAGTGGGTGATCCACTCACTAGTGAATGCGTAAAAACTTCGGATACGCGAGAATTATCATATTAGGTTGGCGCATAAGTCTTTGTACTTTTTGGTTTCCATGTTGTGAAATCTTTGGGGATTGTTCTATCACCTTCACTGCGGAATATGTGTAAGTGCAGGTCAATGCGCTCCCCATACCATATCTGCCGTAGCATTTCGCAACGATAAGGCTGCAAGAATCGCTCTCGACTCAAAGCAAGTTACACCGCTTCTGCTTTAAAAGTTCCGAAAAAACGTTAATCCAAATCGAGCGACAGGGGAAATATGTGATGCGATGGGACCCTAAACTATCTCCTACAGCACGCGAAAAATTGGTATTGGTAGTTTGAAAATGGTCACTTTGACCTGACCGAAAAACCACGACCAGGGAGACCAGTTGAGCTGAATGACGACCTCTTCCTATAGCTGGTTGAAGAGAACTCCAGATGTAGTACCCGCGAGCTGGCACAGGAACTTAATAGCCATCACAAGACAGTAGCTGCCCGCTTGCATCGCCTCGGAAAGACATGGAGATACGGAGTAGGATACCTCATCAGCTCAGTGGATGAGTGAAAATGCGCCAATCTAATTGAATGACATTTTTGCGGGGAAAGTGTCGACGAGAGCAGCAATCTAGTTGGCTGCTTTCATAGTCTACAATGTGGATCGGCATTCAGCGACGTCAGTTCATCACAGCTACTACGACGCACGGAGTATGCGTGCGGTAATCGATCCGCTATATATTTAGTAACGTCAAGGCTTGAGCGCCTAAAGCACCCCAGCTCTTTTATCTGCCTTTCTCCTTCTTTCGTTGGCTTTTTACCTTTTTCACAATGATTCTACAGCGATTGTAAAAACACAGATAACACATAACACGATCAGAGGCTCTCTTAGATATGTAAACAGATTCTTGCTCTGAAAGCACAGACGGATGCCAGGTCCCAACCCAATCAGGGCCCTTCCTCAGCCCGCCAGCATCTGAATGGGCCTTATAGGTGAGCTATATCAGATCAACTGTAGGGCCCTATTCAAATGCCGGTGGGCTCCTATTAGATGCTACATAGGGCCATCTAATTGGAAGGGTGTGGTGCTATTCACGCGTCAATATAATGAGGTCATCGGGCAAAACGCGCTAAAACATCATGCCTACCACCATAATGAGTAAAACAAGAACTTGTGTGTAACATAAATGAAAAATGACCAACTGTGCACGGTTACAGAAGGGTTGCGTTCTCAAGGATCAAAAAAGTTGAAGTTTTTCTTACTTTGAACGTTTGACCAGTAAATTATCAACCTATGAGGTGAATTCCTAATCTCGAAAGGGCTTCATTGCTATAGTAACGAAATTTGCTCTAATTTATGGTGAAGCTGTGGACTCTTGCAAATTTAATTGGTCCATCTCAACAGAAAGGTACTGAAACGATGCTGCGTGCGCGAAGACCTCTGATGGGGTAACGCGTGAATCGCGCGCCTCCCAATAGGAGGGGGTAACAGCAGCTCAACGTGAACAAATGTGAGCAACCAAAATCAAGAGCATAGGTTCGTTGGATAATTTCTACTTGTTCTGTTTGAACAACGCCTTCTTATGAAGGCTAGTCATGAAGTCTTCAAATAGTTTCGTAGCCAGCAACCACAGAGGAAAAGGCATTGGTCACATGTATTAGCTCATTTCCCCTAATGGTAATAAGTGGAACTCCAAAAGCTAAACCGAATACCTTCAGTACCACTATAGGAAGACAATCCTAGTCAATTATGGGTTTCAAATGGCGGGTGGTCTGTGATTTCAACATCTCTGATACCAACAATCAAAAACGATAAGGAGGCGATTCAAGGGAAAATCTTGGTTTTGAAAAAAAAACTTTCGACATATTGAAGCTATATAAGAAGACAACGGTGGACGCAAGAATAGGAACCTACCTTAGGAGACGAGATGATGATAACGTGTTGATGGAACGACTTGACTGTTGAGCGATGGATGACCAAACACGCACCGGTCGAAGTGCCAAACCAAAGGTAAAATGCATCAAAGGGTATTACCCAAACTAAAAATTAAAATACTAGGATGGTACCAGCAGAAAGTTCAATTAATGCAAAATTCTAGGACAAAAGAGAAACTTTTTTTTTTACAAAAAGGAAAATGATGGAAGGTAGAACCAACGACAAAAACTTAACGAGAACGGCTAAAAAAGTAATGAATCGAATTCAAAAAAAGGTTAAATAAGGTGCGTGGAGAAAGAGCAGAATTATCTCAACAAACAGAAATCGAAAAGTAGCCAGAAATCAATCCAAAAGAACTTTTCGAGGTAATTCTCCCTGATAAACTTCGACGATGATTTAAAAGTTGCTGATGAGGCAAAACCAGCACCAGCCTAAAGCGCGAGCTGTGCTGCTGTTGCTTGGAGTGTTGTTCTGTTTTAATCGCCGTCGCTACACACAAATACACATTACCGTTTGGCGAAGGCAGTTTGGCACGGAATGGTGTTGATGAGAACCTGAGTAAGGATATAGAGAAAGTATCAGCAGAAGGATAACACATCTGTCGCAGTTCTAAGCAACATATGGAAGTTCTAGAATGTTCGTTGGAGATGTGATTAGGGGTTTCCAGGAAGTTCATCGGTTTCATTATCTTCAGAAGATCAAATTCAACATCTTAAAGCCTGAAGGATAAAGCCTTTGATTGATGAATCCTGTTTTGAGATGTGCCTCGCACTCGACTTCCACCGTACAGAATTGTTGAGGCATTTTTGAAGACTTGTGTGGCCTGTACATTGACTTCCTGTGGCCAGACGTACGAGTCAATGCTTTTGTCCTCCTAGATGACATTAGCACCAGAACGACCTCGGGGAGATGATGGGCTTGCTTTGCGTGCGCGATTGATACTATGGGTTCGATCCCCAGTCCATGCGTTTGTATAGTGCGTACTCACCACTGTACCACACCGTACCCCAAATTCAAAATCAAATCGCAAAATTCTCTTTTTCTCTTGATGTGTCTAAAATGGCATAGTCATTGTTAGAATGCAGTGTAAAACTGCTTGCAAGGTGATTCATAGTTCTAGTAGGGAAGGCAACATTTCCCTTGAATCTCACACATCACTTCTACCGTTTCTCTAAAGAAATGAATGGCGTGTGGGAGTACTGCGGCCAGGATATTGCAAGTAACAGTTGTTAGATAGAAAAAGGCAAATTTAGGATCATAGCTAAGTGAATAGATATGTGGGTAATTGAATGGTAGGAAGCGCCTCGATAGCATGCAGGTACCGTAATTGGAACTCTCCCAAACGGGCCTCCTACATAGTTGGCAAGTCGGTTCTGGGTACTTTTATTAGGGTGTAGAAGGGAGCACGACATAACCACAACGGTTCATACAGCGATTTTCAGTTAGTTCTCCGATCAGCAGCCCATCCTTCAATATCAACGGCCACCACAGATGGCGTGCATATTATTACGGCAACTGTATATCGGTTTAAAGGCACCGTTTACGATAAATTTAGGGTACCCTTTTTTGACGGGAATTCATAGAACTACTCTTGAATAAAGCGATAACAACGAAAAAAGCGCAAAAAACGATGAACAAAAAGAAATAGAAATGGTCAAAAAAGAGCTGAAAAGGGGGGTTGGACGAGTTTCACATTGGAAGAACGGCGGTTAAGGGAGTGTTCGGGCGAGTGCAGGAAGGCGACGCAATGTCTGCAATAGCAGACAACACGCCCAAGCCGACAACTTCGCCCAATGCGAAAGTGATGAACGGCAATTAGATTTCGTAGTCGGCCTAGCGAGGGACGGAGGCCTCCTGTCCCCCACTGTTCCTGCCCTTGTTGTGCCCTATCCAGGCGGTTTTCCGACCTCATTCCTGCACAAATGGTATCAGAGGGAGCGTCGAATTCAAATCATGTGCAGATCTCCGAAACCATTTTTTCGTGAACAGTGCCTTTAAGGCAACTTCTGAATGTACTACACCTACAGTTTCAAATGGAAGCTGAGTGTGGGGCGCACTCCAAAGAGGCATTTCTAGTCGATCCCTATTCGAATCAGCTCTAATCTGACAACAATACATCTCTCGCAAACCTGTCGAGATGCTAATATACAGTACTCCCACACTTTCATAAGGATGCTGCATTTCCCGTTTGTCATGCAAGTTTCATATTTTACATTTTTGAATTCTTTTCGCCCGATAGATATATGAAGGATAGCACATCGAAAATTCATGCAGCTTTTCCATTCTCACTAGAGAGGAACAGGGAATGCAGAACGTTTTTTGATCGTAGACTTATGGCCCCTAGTAAGGGAGTTTCAGAGGTTTCAAAGAAAAAATGTGAAATAAGGACGACCTCTTCATCATAGTTCTGGATATGTGAAATAGCTCCAAAAGTCGGCAGAAAACCAGTGGTGGAGGAGTTTCCTAGGAATCTCCCACCTTTTATTTCAAAAAGCGATGAGGAACGATTTTCACTTATTTTCCGGTAATTTAGCTTCAAAAAAACAGATAGTAAGGCCCTTGTCAATGCCCGTCAGAGGCCTTTATGGAGACGATATTTAGAAGCTCTATATGAATCACAGCAGTTCGGCAACATCGACATTTTATTTCCTAATTGTTTAAAGGCACGTTTCCAATGGGGATGTTTCCAAAGGTTCCTCACTACTCGGGTCTAAAGCCTCTAGATGGCTACGTAAGGCGCGAAGGGTAGGGCCTTCATAAAGTTTAGTGAGGGCTCGCATTCGGGCCCGATGCGCACTGCGACCCGAAAACTCAGGAAAGGACGTGTTTAGTGACCTAGCGGACGCTGACATCATTCAAAATGGAGCGCGTTTGTTGTAAATGCAGTCGGCCCATACACGTTGACAACTAGCATATCTTGCTCTGCAGCGACTGAAATCTCGGCCAAACAACCCCTTGGTTATCATAACTTCGTCCAACCTCAGAAAATGCGAGATGTGCCTTTCAGAAAATATTCGAAAGTTGTAAAACTATTTACCTTTTGACGAGGGTACACCATTTTTCTTTCCGCGACTGGTAATCTGTTCTACTGCGGAGAAAACATGCAAACAAAAAATTTAGATCGATTAACGATGTTAAAATAATTTGTAGAAGCGAAAATCCACAAAATTGTACAGGGTAATGTGAACCAATGTTGGTAACGTAACCATAGCTACCATTTCAGCAATGGAAATGGGTACTGCGTATTTTTTACTCGGTTAGCTGTCATTTCAATCTGAGTCTCTGTGGCTGTCTCTGGCTCCGTCGAACGAGGACGTCTTATCGTGTGGCGCTGCCCTCTTATATTTCGACCATTTCTCCTAGGAGACGCAATCCCCTGGCTTAGAATGGCCCACTCGAATGTGTTATTTAGCAATCAATGCAACTAAGCGGACACATCACGACGCTTTTCGGTGAGTTCTCCCCACATATGTAGACAAATTAATTGCTAATGAAATTTTGTGCCATTCATTTCAAAATGTTTGAAAATTCGAATAAATAATTACTCAGTTTAAATCTCCTCTATTTCCACCTCATTGGAGTGATTTTGAGAACCCAATGGATTAGAAGGTAGCAAAAGATTTAGAAAATCTTGTTTTTGGTCGGGTCGATTTCAATTTTGTGGTTTTGAACAGCTGGAATAGTCTCGGTAAAGTTCTGCTCTGCAGTAATATCAGTTGAAGGTCTGTCCTTTCAGTACTCGCATCAGCTTTGGTCGGTGTCGATGCCAACTTCACTTCTTTTATCGACTACGAGACTACAGAAGTCGGACTTCGCGACAGCAAGGTAAGAAAGTACCCCGAACTGCAGAGCGGCTGATTGCTGGTAGGAAAAAGCACAGCTTTGTACAGTCTGTCAGATCTTACAAACCTTTTTTATCTCCTGTTGACCCGTATTTCAGAGCTGAAACTCCACCTCCTCCATATATGTGTACCTTTTCTGATGGGTTTCATTAGCTGGCAATAACTAGATATATATCGCTAAATTATCTTCACAGAGCCTTATTGTCTTTTTCGGACCTATCAAAAAGGCAGAATTCTGGCTGAAAGAATAAACTACTTTTCAGGGTGATGTCTGTCTTGGTGTCACATTTGCAGTGACCATCATCAACCTCAACATCAACGATACCGACAATCGAATACCGGTAAAAGTTAAAGCTCTATTCTCTTAAGCTTAGTAGTATCGAACGGTCTTCGAAAAGTGCGATGATGCCAGGCTCCCCACTCAAGAGTAGGCGGAATCCAGATATCTATCCATTAGATGCAGCTCAAATGAATGCGCTCTCACTGATGCATGAATGGGGGTGTGAGTCGGGATGTGCCGTAGCAGTGCTTCACTGAAACTAGGTCGTCGTAGGCCAAAGGCCTTGAAGCCTGGATTCTACCTACTCGTTCGTGAGGATCTTGACCTTTTATTTCTAGCCCGCGGTCCATGGAATGGCCGAATTGTGACCTCACGACACATCCTGATTCATACCCGACAGGCTCCCCCAGTCTATATCAGAGCGACCAACAAGCAGTTTGCACAGCGTCCATCATCGAGTTGGATGGCCGGGAAAATGATAAAGGTTAATGGACCCATTCTGAGATATTCTAAAATATATCTCTCAAACTCAAAATGTAAAATGATAGAGAAAAGACCTTAACAACGACCAGAAGAAGGGACTTTTCTTGAAATTATTCTAAATTTATGACTTTTGTCTATTCGCACATTATTTATAGAATTTTAGAGCTTAAGTATTTTAACAGAACTAAATTTCCAATAATATTCAGTTCGACCTGACTTCAACAACCATAGACGGTTACTGTGCAAATAATTCCAAAGGAGATGCCTTACTGACAGCCACGGCCGTTCATGAAAAAAGGAAAAAACAAATGAAATTCTACTTTGGTACAGTAAGTACAGCTATTGTTTTCTCTTGACTTGAGCCCTTTCTTTGTGCGCCATATAACAGTGACACATAAGAGGTATGACCAACTATTATATGGGTATGGCTCGACCATGTACTCGAAGTAGATACACCAAGAACTCCGCCTGGGTTTGCGCATTTTTCACAGAGTTGCAGAAATTGTTTGATAAAACCTTTCATTCAGATACAAAATAACTATAAATATGCCGCATCGTATGGTGTTAAAAATTTTTACAGAAAAACGTGCTAGTGAAAAAATATGAAGAACTTCGTTGGCAACTTCGAAAAGTGGTCTATTCGGAGTCATATGAAGGCAAGTCCCCTCTTATTTTCACAAAAAATTTATTTTTCACAACCAAGTCACATCTCAAAGAAAAAAACCTAATTCCAATATAAGGTTGCATATAAAAACACCTCCCCTGGCTGGGCCACCCAGCCTTTTCCATTTTTTTTAAGGAATTGGAGTACGTTGGAGAAAATTTCCCGTGAAAAAATTCCTATGAGTTTTTTGAGACAAATTTGGACTACATAATTCACCCATCCTAGGGAATATCACACAAAGGGAAAATACATTCTGGCTGCTTTCATACTCCGCCGGCCGGCCAGCGTGCGGGTGCGCTTCGTTGCGTGTGTCCGTCGAAACTAGGTCACGCCGCAGCCGTCGCACGCGTCGAACCCGCCCGCGATATTTGACAGACGTCGCAATTGTCACTGGGGCATACGCTTTGCGTTTGGTCCACGGCAGTCAGTTCAAGAAGAAGATAACACAGACAAATGCAAATCATTTGCTCCAATGACACTTGGTAGTACTGTAATATCATCTCAAGACCTCAGTGTGATGCGCCGCGCGCGAAGTGGGCGGGGTGACCTACTTTCGACGGACACGCGCAACGGACGTTCTCCCCAGCGTGCCAGCCAAGGTAGTGGTGGGAGGAAGGAGGGAGGCAGACGGTTAGGCAAACAGTTTACGCCCCTTCGAAGGGCTGAAAGCAAGCACCTTCCGAAGGGCAAATGTAAATGGTTCTTGATCTTGTTTTTCTTTGTTTTGAATGCCTCAGCACTCCTAACCTCTTGATACTTCTTGCTGGTGCAGTAAATAGTTCATAATTATAATGGGATGGGTGCAACCATTTCTGAAGCGGTTGGTGGCTCAATAACGATCCTTGGGTATGTGTACGAACGTGCGTCCGAGGATGCGCGCTGCCAATTGCGCGGCGAAGTTCGTAACTACTTGTAAGACATTAGCGCCTATCACTGGAGCCCAAATTTGAAGTAGAGTAGATTAGAAGGATAATCTGACCCTGATAAACTAGTCTACTTCGAGTTTGTGCCCCGAAAATTGGCGTCAGAGTCGTTCGAATCGTCACGAACTTCGCCGCGCGCACCCTCGGACGCACGTTCGTACCGTCCCCCACGATCCTTCAAGGAGTGTTACAACAGCGAAATCAATTGCTGACAATCAAAATTCTCAAAAACCAAAATCCCTTTGAACAAAAGCAGCTGCTCAATATTTGCAGTTCAGATGACACGGTGAGCTTCGAATCGGACAATTCGTCTATAATTATGAGCGCACCTTTAACGCAGAAATATGTCTGTAAAGATCGTCTCAACATCACTCTTCACAGCCCTGGTTTCAGGCAAGGGAACTATTCTGTTAGCTAAATTTCAAGAAAATTTCTAAGTTTCCAAAAATTCACTACAAAAAATGTTGTGATCAAAGAAACAAAACCGCGTTGTTTTTATTTTTGTCAGGTTAGATGTCGTCCATCGAATTGCGGATCGATACTCGCCCAGTTGATAAACTTTTCGTCCTTTCGATGAGGTTTATTGATACTAGATTCGGGATATAAAAACAACCTCTTTACTTCAGATAACTACCGTAAGTGATTGCGAAGGCCACATACGCATTCAATCCACCATAACATTCCGACTGGAGGTCGTATGCTGGGCGCATCCCAAACGGGATCGATCAACAGCAGAGACTTGATTCCACGGATTCGTTAATCTCTTCGCTGATCCTGTTAGCCATCTCCTTGTCCTTCTATCTACGGCAACTTCTGCCGTTTCGTTAGTTTCGGCAAGACGCTTCTTGATAAGGACTCACCATCTCACCCTTAGAGCTCCTCGTGACCCCTCTCTTTGAGCCTAGGATTCGATTCCCTCCCTCACTGGACGATTCTGTGACCTTCTTAGTTCCTATCCGCACCATCGCAGATGCTGCTCTCTCATATGCAGCTGGACAGAGGTTGTTTTCATCACCGCACTGACGTCTTCGTTTCTGACCCGGTTCACCGTAGATCCATCTGAGCATCATCAGCTGCAGGAATGAAGTTGACCTCCATAATTTTCACCTGCGGGCCGGCACTCCAGAAAGCAGAGCACCGTGGGCCTCACGTCACCGTGGACCGGCACAACATTCCTTTAGGCGTCCTGGAGCACCGTCACAAGTATTTTTAGTGAACCAACGTCTAAATATTTTTCATTTGGTAAAACTCCAAATTATATTTAGTGTTACTTGAGCTAATGTAAATACAACGATTTTTTTTTCAGAGATGTCATAGCAGAGTTCGCTCCAGAAATCGATGTACAACCGTATGGACCGAAGAGCAACTGTGAGTTATTGTTAAGCGCTTGGGTAAAGGGAACACCCTCGAGGTTCTAACTCCCTGCCCTTCCCTTATTCCGGTTTAATGATAGGTTACTGTCACTGGGATGTGGTTGACACCGCTATGATTATCATATTGCGTGTCGCCACAGAAGTGGGACTCGGAGCTGAACGACCCACGAAATTAATTGACCTGACTCCACAGGAGTACTAGAGGAAGAGCTTGGGAGTAGGAAAGGCCGTGCAGTTGAAGCCATCTGAGTTGGATTTCAAAGGGTTCAAAATAAGCTTCAGTTATGCTACATTTACAAAGAGCTCTTTTGTTGAAAAAGGAAGATTGGACCTTCAATCCGCGACGACTGGACTCATTTTCAGTTTATCTTTGTGAACGGACTCGTAAAAGAACACTCGCTGAATCGTTCGAAAACAAAGCGACCATATTCTCAGGAATCGTGCTAGGACTTACATCAGTGTCAGCTATTATTGGACATGCTGTGCGTCGACATTTTATTCCAGAGCGAAAGCAAATGTATGAAAACCTCGGTGTACAACAGTTACAGCAGTAGAAGGTGGGAAGCAAACCTAGTATCTAGCCAGTTTATGGGTTTTTTCCGATTGAATATATGTAATTAGGTTTGTGTGGTCAATTTGATTGCAAATAAAATATTATTTGAAAAGACGAGATTCTTCGGCGATTTGTGGGCAAGCTTCGACCTCGAACGGGACTCGAAAGCGTACACGAGCTTTCCAGTGCTCTTTTTCCCTTACACCATCAAGACCCTGCTTGCTCTCGCCTTCCTAATGGCTTATGAGCGAGCTTGTGGGAGGGGGGGGGGGGAAGGGGCGAGGCAATGTTCTGCACACAACCCATCACTCACCGAACAAGTGAAAACATAATTCGCCTAGGCCTAGTACGCATACCTTCAAGCAGCTCTAGCGTGCTTGTAGTTTAGGAACATAATTTTAAAGAAATCTTCTCTCAGGAATTAAGTTGTCACGAGTGGCGGAAGAGACGACTAGACAACACAACCAACTGCTCGGGGCAGTTACATACAGTGCGTTTCATAAGTATAAGATCACCCTCGGATTTGATATTTACGGAGTAAGTAGTCGAGCATATACCTTTCTGGCACCACCAATAAATTCATCACCTTCAATAACTTCCTATACGCGTTTTGGTTTGCTCAACTTTTATATTAACATTTACATAGATTATTTTCGATTTTTTTGCCCTTTCATAAGTATAGGATCACCCCGACAGCACGAAGGTTTCGAAATCTAGAGTAGCAGAATTTGCACTCGGAGGAATCTGTATAGGAGAGAATGTGTCGCAAATATATTTGAAAGCAATATGCACTTTATATCGCGAAGGTCATCTTCTTTTAGAAGAAAAGACACAAAATCGAAATTTTTGTGATAGAGGGTTCAGTACGAAGGCAAATAGGAGGAGAATCGTAGGATCTCTCAGCTACGTTCAAAGATATTTAAAGATTACAGAACCCCCACGAGAACAACAAGAGGCCCGCCCAAGCTAACCACGAACGGCGAGAAGAAAATGCTAAGAACTAATCCAAATAAAACCTTGTCGTTGAACAAAATTCGATCGGAGTTGGGTCGCAGTGTCCTGTTGTTCAAAACTACTGGATGGAGAGCCGTGAAAAAGAGCAGCAGCACTGTCAGAGCAGCACTGGAGAGCGCTCCGAAGGCCACCGACCACCAAAGGAAGGCACGACTTGAATTTCGAAGTTGAGTTTGGGATGAGATTGGATGAAAGTAAGCCTGTGTCACCGATTAGCAATACATAACAATATTCACGTTCAGTCAGGTATTTTTCGATGAAGAGAAATTAGTCTGGTGGGCTGGAGGTTGCTCGTAACCTCTAGAATGAACTCCAAGGACTTTCAGGAAGTCTTACAATGGCACCGGGTGCCATTTGTGAGCTGGCGACGTAGTCTTAACTACTTTTCAGCAGGACAGTGCTGCTATCCACATTAGTCATTCTACGAAAGACTGGTTCTTTCCCAAAATTTCGAAGTTCTGACATGGCCAGCTTGCAGCCCCGATCTGAACCCGATGGAGAATCTGTAGGATATCATTGTGAAAAAGATTTATGCGAACAGTTCGTCAGTTGCAGACGATAGAAGAGCTTAAGGAGGCAGTAGAGGTCTTTCGAAACCTTGCTTCGAAAGGCCTTGCCCAATATTTCTTTTTATGCCATGTAAGCTTTTCGCTATCGGGTTAGAACAAGGAAGACTCTCGACTACTAAATGTTCTCCTTTGCCGTTACTAATGATAATTTTTATTCAAATTCTCAAATAGATTTTATACTTATGAAAGCGTGCAGGAAATAAAAATTTATTATAAAAATGTTATGGTAGAAGTTGATCAAAAAATGTCGGTGCGTAGGGGTCATCAAGGGTGGTGGGTGAATCTGATAGTAGTGCCTAAAACTTATATGCTTGGCTGCCTATCCTGTGAACCCCACACTTGAGGGTGATCTTATACCTGTAAAACGCACTGTATAACACTAGGAATCAAGATGCGCGGAGTTCTTATCTTGATCTCAGCCATCCAACCAAGTTGGAGAAGTCTGCATGTGTTCATAAGCGAATGGCTATTAAGAGTGAATTCATAAAATTACCGTGAAATGATGCTGCTTTAAAAATCGTAACGCCTTTTTTGATTAGAGGTAAAGGAGAACAAATCTCAAGTCTCATGTTGCTCAGGTCGTAAATTTAATCCAAATGACCTTTACAATCTACTATAATCAAGATACCAGGTCCCATTCAAACTGTAGAGGCCATAGTTTTCGAGGAAGTGTTTTCTTATCCTTATTATGTGCTTCTTCACGACCAAAGGGCAACATGGTTTTAATGTTTTACACATCTCATGAGGCATAATCACCTCATACTATCCTGAGTGAAAGGTTGTCATACTACTCATAGAAGCAGAACCAATCAAGGTCAACCTATTGGGAAGTATTAGAAAGGCTAGTTCTTCTGAAGTTCGAAATATCCAAATAGTCCGTTGCGAGTCGATCGTGATCCTGGGTGACTCATGAAAAGGAATGCAACTCAGCAGAGATTAATGAAGTTGTCGATGTGGCGGATTGTCAAGCAAAAGCTTCACTGCATACCTTCCGTGCGCACAAATCTCACTTCAATCCGATCTCAACAGACAGTTTAGAGCTTAAAAGGCCAGAAGCTTAGAGGGTTGCTAACTCAATGAGGTGGGGGCATCCATATCTCGATCGTTTTTTCTAACAGGAAGTTTTTCGCGACAAAAGCAATCCTCAATAAGTAAAACGAACGCGCTCTAGACAAAAGGGTCAAATGTGCACTCTCTCAAAAAAAAAAGTTGTCATGTGCACAGTGAATTGAGTGTTGCTAATCAAGGGAGTCACTGGCAAGGGTAGGACGCCGTTGGTTTAGTCGGTACGTCAAGAAAACTGACAAAAACGTGTGTGTAGAGTGCATACTTATAGACGTACTGAAGCATTGATCCGACGTAGCTTCCTGGAACAGCCGGTGATCCTTCGAGAAGGACTCCACTCCAGCCCACAGACCGAAGCACAGGCAAGAGTGGAGTTGACGCGAGCTGCCCAACTTCATCAGCATGAAGGAATGGCCATCCTGTTCTCCAGTTCTTGAACCACTTGGCTCCTCCGTGTGATCCCCGATTAGAGGAGGACCTGACGAGTTTGCAATATCAGCATGGAGTCTTTGGAATTAAGATTCACGGTTGGAAAGAAGGATGAGGGATACCTGCGTGCAACATACGAGGAGATCGAGAACACACTCTGAGCCCTATTCCTGCCAGTGCGGGATATTTCGAAGAGTTATTTCGCTTGCTTTTGCACATAATTTGAGCAATCGCGTGAGCACATTTGATTGTCATCCTCAGCTTTGGAACATAAAATATATTGCAGTAAATGAAATCGATTATATCAGATTTTTTGAGTTTGTTTCAATACCCTCCCAATACAATGCTCTCTCTTGACTGTTGTAGAGTGAACACAGAATACAATTAAAACATTCGCCGAAAAACCTTGTCGACATTGTAGTGACTGATGTGGGGGAAGGACAGATTATGACATATCCTTTATTACATTCAATCCCTTGATCAAGGTGAATTAACGAGGATTAGCAAAGAATTTCTCGAAAAAAAAACACCACAAGAGCACCGAGCGGCGTTTCTTTGAAACAATGGCTCAGAAAAATGCCACTGCATTTTCAAGGAAACGCTATACTATACGATTAGTAAAAACGACGAATCGAGCGCCTAGCGTTCAGTGTTGTCCGATCGCACTTCTAAAGTAGGTTGTAAAAGTAGGATTTGTTCAACATCAATCTCGCGCTTTCTAAAGAAAAGATAGTCTTGTGGTTCATCCATGCAATCTTATTTTTCATGGTTGTATAGCCGTATCATTCTCACTGAATCCGATAACCACCAGTTGAATAAAAATAGCTTCAGCTTGTAGTCGTGGAAGTGTCCCGTTAGGGGAAGAGTTAGGCCGTGCCAACACCTATCAGCATTCTCATCCTACCACCTGCATCTTTACCAAATTTGAAGTCCATATTTAAAGTATCAATTTTCGTTCACCCCCGCCTCCTGCGAACTCGGTGTCGCACTACCACCTAACACCGGTGCCGCCTGTACTCTTACCAAACTTGGATGCTCTACGTTCAGTGAGACAAGAGTTATGAATTGTTGGTCAGACCAACAAACGCATATACACACATACACACACCAACAGACATTCTTAGTGGACTACATAAGTAAAGGATATCCCAAAATTATGGGCGCCAAAATTCAGATACTTTTAAGGGTGAAGTAGTTTACTAAATTTCCTTCACCCGATGACAATTATTTGCATAAGGAGGTTTTCTTGCAAAATGCATGGTTACTGAAGGGAAACTCTCAATATCTTTAGATGGAGGAGGTTGCCGCGCGGTCAATGCCACTTGCAATCATTCGCATGCAAGAGGTGGAAGGGCGTTATGAAAGTCCTCGGAATTTTTATAATAACCGTCTTGTAGGCTCTCAAACGTTATCGAAAAAAGAATGAGTCGGAGACAAACCAGGAAGGGATACAAAGGCCAGTGTTTCTAAAGTCAGGACTATTAAAATGGCCCGTCTGCCAGTCAGTCGTGATTCTGAGTGACCCATCAAAAGGAAGTCAACGGGCACGGCTTACAGGAGTTATCGCGATAAATGAATGTCATGCAGAAGCTTCGCTGCCATTCCTATCGTATGCAGAAATTCATTTTCGTTCTCAACAGGGTAGGGCGAAAAAAAATGCAAAAGGTTGTTGACTTGTTCAACTTGACACGAGCATCCCCGCATCGTTTTCTCTAGCTCGAAATTTTTTATGGGAAAGTCATTCTTCAAAAAATAGAACGATCGTTTTGTATAGAATTACCAAACGTGCAATCTCTCGCAAAGAAGCTGCTACAAGAACAGCAAAACGATGTTTTCTGAGGGAGTCACTGGCAAGGGTGAGACGGCCGTGGTTTCGTCGGTGCTGGCGTGAACACGAGAAATACTTGTACTCAGAGGGCATACTGAAGAACGTAATGAAGGACTGATCCAAATTGGCTTCTTAAAACAGCTCGCAATACTCCCCGCAGGATGGTACAGAGCCGAACTTGCCCGGGAGTGGTGTCGGAAGTTAGATGCTAGACTTCATTAACAGAGAGGGATAGCCATCCTACTTTCCAGATCTTAACTCACTTGACTCCTCCTTATGGTCCCTGATTAGAAGAGGGCCTGTCGGGTCTCCGGTATCGGTTTGGAATCCTAGAAAGCTGAACTCCAAAGAAGCTGGTAAGAAATTGAAAAGGATGTCTGCGCGTAACATGCGAGGCATGGAATTCGCACACAAATATCCTCCCACGCCATGTTCATCATGGTAATCTCGTACGACTTCGATTTCCGCAACTTTCAGGAAGGTTTATTCCACAAGAAGTTGGCGGGATTACTATCTTTCCTCACTACTCATGTACTACCCCCAACCAACACTTCCGCTTCCCTACTGAAAAAGGGTACCTCAAAATTATCGTAAACCGTGCCTTTAAGGAAACATTTTATGCCCTCTTGACAACAACAGTAACATTTCCCCAGGCCCTACGCTAACGGCGTGTATCGTTTCCCTGCTCACTTCAAGGCGTTCACTACAAAAATTCTTTGCATATATTCATGCCCATTCATATTTATTGAGAGAATTTTTGCTCCAATTTAGGCTTTTATTCTACTAGCTTTTATGACTAATCATGTCGAACGTGGATGAGATTTCATATAAAATGTTTATGCTGTATTCTGACCTTCCCTAGTATCAGCCAATCTTGATGTGGACAGGCTTTCACAGTGAATGTTTTTAACGTATTCCATAGTCCCTTTCTAAAAGTCAGGAAATAGCACTGGGATAGGGGAGTTTCTGAAAATCTTCTCCTCCGTGATGCCATATATAAGCACTAAAAAAAGTCATTGTATAGTTTCAATAATAAGTTTTCAATTTCCACGTAGCGTACACTTGCAATCAGAAAATCTTTTGCACCAATAAATGCAAAATTCAATTATCAAAGACACTATTTCAGGAACTTCTACGAAGTCCACTATGCGAATTATTTTCTTCGTCCTTGGCATTTTGGTAGCCATCGCCTCTGCCGGTCAAAAGCCGGTAAAAAATTTTGTTTGAATGCTTTTCGCCTGATTTTTTCCACGGAATCCCTATTTCTCACAGAGGTCCACTGTACCCTTTCATCATCGACCTTATAGTCTCCGAAAAACGACAGTTACACTCAGGGTATAAAAAACACCCCTAGCCACTACTGCCCTGTTAAGACTATTCCAATTTTTAGAGTACTCGGAATCCACCGTCTCATTAGTGATCTACCAGAACCGAAATCCTACTCTATTAGCTGATTCATGTCGTTATGATAGCATGTTCTCCGCGTATTGATAAGACTTTGCTTTTTCAGATATGCACGGACTACGCTGGTAAAGATGTGGGACCGAACTGGTGCGAGTCGGTAAAGGCTTATTGCAATACAAAAGACGAGGATCAGAGGAGATTATTGATAGGGTTCTGCCCAAAGACATGTGGCATCTGTTAAGCTTTTATGGGATCCAAGAATTCCAATAATAAAATGTTGTAGAGGAATTTCATTTCAAATCACTGTTTGGATGCATGAGTGCCGAGGTAGTTCAATAAAATTTAAAGCTCTGAAGTGATGTATATGAGTGTTAAATTGAAACTGCAAAATAAGATCATAAAAAAAGTTGCGAGCGGTCAAATGTTTCCCGAAGGAACTGTCAATTCGGAAAGCACAGTCATCCGATTGCCAGCTTTATTATGTCATAGGAAATACACGCAACATTGTCAGCAAACTGTTAATCGCAAAGATTTGTAGAGTGTGCTCTGTGGCTAGTAAAAGCTTTGGTCACATTTTCTGTCACTTAATCGAGTAAGCGCTTATTATACTCAATAGTTTCACCTGCTGATCGCCTCCGTTGAAGACGGACTGCTTTGCAGTAGCTTGTGTGATTGTTTTCATTCAATGACAACGACAAAAAGAGGATATGGACCAGTGCAATGAAACTTCAATAATAACCGAAGAGACTTTAAATATTCAAGTAGTTAAAGTAGTAAGTAGTAATCACTTCTGTCAGAGTGTTGTCTTTCACAATTGACGGAGACTGATCTTGAATAGTCGCAACTCAGACCGATGAACTTCCAAATATAATAAATGTAAATCCCAACAAGTCACTCACGATAACTAAACCAACACGGACAGTTGCTCAACTTCAGAGATGATGAGACTGCCCGGTCAACCACATTCATTGATATTAGCACGGAGGGACATGATGGATCTTATTACTATGTTCAAAATCTTCTTAGGAAGGTTAAATGTGCAACAGCACAAGTTCTTCCAAATACGGTGTTCCAATACTAGAGGAGAGAAGTTTAAGTTATCAGTTCCTCGACCACGAACCAGTATCAGGGCCAGGTTCTTCACTGCCATGGCTTCAGCCGATTTTCTCAAGATCTCCAAGAAAGTTGCCTTACCTAGAAGTGTAGCTCAATTTAAACAGATCTTGCATCGTTATCTTAAATAAGAGGCAAATGTTAGAGCATATGAATTAATCCGCTCTTCTTTTCGCTGTTCGTTGCTCTTACTATCTCAATACCGTCCTTTCTAATAGTCTTTCTAATAGACTTGATAGTTCAATAGTGAATTGTGTTCGTATTGCTGGAAATGTTGTTGTTTGAGTGGTTGTTTATTTCTTTTTCTTTCATGTGCGTGCACATGCAATAAAGTTGAAGGGACACGTTTCAGCTCACTATCAAAGCTGATTCCGACGTTTAGGTGTACCTTCAATTACCTTATCCTCTGTGTGAAAGAATACAACGGGATGAAGTACGCCTTTCCGCATCTTTTCTCTGTGCTAAGGATGGAAGATTCGTGCTAATACCTCCCTTTAGACACGAAAATCACACAACTCCATCCTGCGGACACAACAGTCTACCGAAGCTCGACAGAAAAAGCCTCTCAAATGCAAGCACACAATTTAAACACGTTAGGGGCCAGAGTGTAAAAGTTGGCAAAATTGGATGAACGATTCGTTAAAAGGCTAGAGCTGGAAAACTCCGCGTGCCTAGTACTTTATACCCTTATCGAAACCCATATTTGCCTACTGAAAGCATGTAATCGCTTCTGCCGCAGGCTTACAAAGTTAGGCCTATAATCAGCTGTGCTGACGGACCGACCGATCGCATTTAGGATTCTGAATAAAATCATCGGTCAACTCCTTATCCACATACCATCACATCTGTCGAATACGAGACAATTCTTAGACCGCTCACGTGCTTGCAGACTTCAACGCAACTGCGTTGTCAAGTCATTTGATGTCTCTGCGCTCTACACCGACGTTAGCAACAACGAGGCTTTGCAGACTATTTCAGAAATGCTTGACCAGCGCGCGTGATGTGTGTTAACGCTTGGAGTGAGCGAGCATGAGTAATGGATCTCATCCAGGAACGCTTTTACTGCATTGTGTCCAAGTGGTCCGTAAGATACTTCTCACACGTAAAAGGGCTTGCGATGGGAAAGCGGCCAGCACCGGTTCTCACTGTTTGTTTTATGAGCAGAATCGAATACCCAGTGCTAGCACGCATGCCCTTAATGTACTGCCGTTACATTGACGATGCCTCGTCGTAACCCCAACTCAAATAGAAATAGATGAGTTGTTCAACATTTTAAACAGCCAATCGCAGTGCATCAGGCTAGCTCGGGAAGTCCTAAGCCAAGGCTGGTTGCCATTCGTGAGTACTCAAGCTAGGGTCATCAGTGGAACATACCGTGTAAAGTAATATATTGAAGGAAGCTCAAGAATATCATCGTTTACACAATGTCGCCACACCCTAGAGCTCTTAAACGCGCAGTATCACGAAACATGTACAAAACAGCTGTGGAGCTGTCGGTAGCGGGGAGCGAGAAAAGTCCAGAAGTTACTGCACTGAGTAGCTAATCATAACGGAAACACAGCGCGGTAGCATGATATACGAAGCAGACCAAGGCCTGTTCCTCACGGAACTGAAGATAAGGTGAATCCTCACTACCATTTATATCAGATCGCGCAATTATACAGCAGTGGCTGAAAAGAGTGGATCTAGCCAATGATGTTTTCTTGCTTAACACACCAAAAGGCAGCATTAAACACCTTCTCTATGACTGAGTTTGTATCATGGATAACTACGTGATCTCTCTTTGGAAAAGTAGGAGACTGCCTAAAAGCTGTGGTTTACCAGCTTTAGTGTTTGACATGTGATACTTGCTATATTGAAGAAATCGGGAAACAATTATGGGTTCGTTAGAAACAACATTTAGCTTGCAAACGAAGAAGTTGCATAATTGCACCGCTAGGAAAGCACAGAACAGAAGGTCATGCCGGTTGTGACTTTGACGTTAAATTTACGATTTTGGCCTGCGAGACCATATTGATGTCAGAGAAATTCCAGAACCCTCTAGATAAGAGACCGAAATTGAAGCAAGTGCCATACATCCCCTGTGTGAGCTTCCATAGTGGAGGCTGATACGTGTTCCTTCGCGATACTAATATTAATGTATCGTGGTTGGCCGGTGGATTTAGAGGGTGACTTAGCTACAACCTATAAGTTCACTTGACTAATGCAGTAACAAACCTCGTTGTTTACGTCAAGGCCTTTCGCATAAGAAATTTCCACTGCATTCTTGTGCTCATTCATTTGTTTCAGAGGGTTCTTGCACCAATTGAGAGCTTTTATTTTGCTAACATGTAAGACTAGTTATCCTTAACGCCCTGGATGAATTTCACATTAAATGGTTATGTCGTATTCTAGCTCTCCCTAGTACCAGCCAATTTTGTTATCAACAGGCTTTCATGGCAAATGTTTCTAAAGTATTCTAGCTTTACTTTCTAAAAGTCATGAGATAGCACTGAGACACAAGAGTTTCTGAAAGTATTCGTTTACGTGATGCCATATATAAGCTCTGACGAAAAAAGGATCAATGTACAGTTTCAATAATGAGTTTTCAATTTCCACGTGGTGTACATTTACTTACAGCCGAAAAATCTTTAGCACCAATGAATGCAAAAATCAATCACCAAAGTCACTGTTCAGGAGTTCCTACAGAGTCCACTATGCGAGTCATTTTCTTCGTCCTATGCATTTTGGTGGTCGTCGCCTACTCTCAAAGGGTGAAAAACATTACTATCATGTTTTTATACTCTGCAGGCATTGCTACACCTCTTTTTCAGATATGCGAAGACTACAAAGATAAAACGATGGGAGATAAGTTCTGTGTTGCTATGAAGCCATTTTGCAATTCAGAAAAAGAGACGGCAGTGAGATTTGTGACAGCATTTTGTCCAAAGACCTGTGGTATCTGCTAAGACAAAAGGGATTATGTACTGACAATAAACTGTTGTGGAGGTTTCTCTCAATTGTTATAGCTGGGGAGAAATTGAAGATTTCAAGAAGTTCAAATGAAGTGTAGCTTCTTTAGTGGAGTTTGGATTGCTATCGAAAAGAAATGAAGGACAAGTTTGCGAAATTAATTCTTCAAACATCTATTGAGCAGACAAATTAGTCCCGTCAACTCAATCTATGTTGTGCTACAATTATCGCTCTTTAGAAGGTTTATATTTTGCTAAAGCCTAACTAGGTGATGTACATGCCGAGAAAGCCTTTGTCACCTGGCAAAGGACGTGCCGCTATCAAAAACGTTTCTCGACATTCCCATCTCCTCTAGTCCTTAATTTCATATTCATGTTAGGCCGTATGTAGTGAGACGAGAAAAGGAAGAAAATTTGCAGAGGGTGCAACTTTTGACTAGCAATACACCAAATTTAAAAGCGAATATGATCGACTCTCAAGGAACTCGATTTACAGGGGCAGCTGTACTCATCCAAGTATTGCTGTCTCATCTTTCATAATTGACTAATCCGATAAGGCTTCCATGAAGGCTCTTGTAGCGAATGAGCCATACTGAAATGCTCCAGTATTTAGTGTGCACTCATTCTTTCTAGTTTGCCAATTCAAGTAATGCTAGGCCCTAGCACCTGAATCGGTGACAGCTGATCGCATATTTTTGGCGTCAATGACCGCTTGACATCGGCGTGCCATGAGCTTGATGAGCTTGCCGGTCTCCTCCTAGGAATGCTTTTCCATGCGGACTTCAGTTGAAGGAACTTTTCGTGCTCACTGCACACATTGAGAAACTCAAATTGGCTCAAGTTTATCCCACACATGTTCGATGGGACTCAGAACGGGAGGAGGGACTGCGATTGCCACGGCTACAGAAAGCCGTTGTTGTGGTGAACCACTTGGTACAAAGCGTCGAACCGTAACATGACACTGTAACTTGATGTTGTTGCTTTGACCTCTCACAAGATTGTTATAAAATAAAATTTTACAACAACCCTGTGAGAGTTCAAATCAATGACATCAAGTTACAACCATGCCAGGTTTCTGGAAGCCCGTACGTGGGGGTTTCGATTTGTGCTTCATACCAATGTCCTGTTGAAAATGAAACCACTGCGGGTAGCACTGCATACATACGGCAAGACAACAGTCTTCATAATGCTGATGTACTCCTCAGAATCCATCCTCTCCTCGATCTGGTGAAGGAGACCAACTCTTTTGTCACTGGAGCTGTAACGAACAATCACCGAACTGCGGCCACTCTTCACGCTCGGCAGCTGGTGCCTTGAAAGGTATCCGGTACCGGCAGACTTATCGACGGTATCGACTCGTCTTTCCAATGATCCTACACTACTGCTAAATGATTAGATCTTAGGGGTACGGGCATGATCAAAACGAGCTCTGCGACTCTTGACGGAAAACAGCGGTTTCTTTACCCGAACACATTTGAATAAACCGCTCTCTTACTGAAGGCATGCTCAATGTTCACGGACAGGTTGGTCGTACGTCGAGAGTTCGCAAATAATTCGGCGGTAGTTGGACGTGGTTCATTGCTTACAAGCCGCACAATGTTTTTGTCTATGAGACGACGTTCCCATTCTTACTGCTGACAACGACCGACCCTGTGTCCGCACATTCGTTTCAAATTGTTTGCACGCGATTAACTGACATCCGTTGAACTTCGGAAACTTGATTAGATATTAAGCCTACTACGCCAGCTTGATACGTGGAATTTCTGAATGATTTGTGAACTTGGCCTAGCCGCAAGTAAGGATTCTCTGATGCCTTTCCATGGCCTTGATAATGTACTAGGCGCATGACTTGACACAAAACAACGAGAATCACTCGAAGTTCTCGCAAGGTGAAAGTGAGCAGCGGATGATTCAATAACAAGGCCCCAGTGTCGGCATTAAGAGTTTTTCGTTAGACCGTTATACTTATACGGTGTTACTACTGCGTAATTTCCCGTAGTAAACTTGAATTTTGCGATAGGTACATTCGAAAATGTTGGAACGCGTACTCCGCTGAACATTGGTTAGACTTTGAAGAACAGTTCATGATAAAAGGAGTTTTTCAATTACCTCTCAGGATTACCCAGTGGCTCACGAGGGTAACAGACACTGTCGTGCCCAAAGACTCAAGAGCTATACAAAGTTGGAGCACTATAACCGGATCGGTCGCATGCCACGTCCATCGACCGATGCTATGTCAGATGAATTGTAGAGGCAGTACGGACTGCAATGGATTCGCACCAGGGCCCACTCATCCAACATGCAATCAGCTGATTAAGTGTAACTCTCATTCTATCATATTTTATCATTTATATTATCTAGTATTTGTAGCTGTTGCAGTCTTTTATCTAGTTTTCTACCTTAAAAGGATGAGAAAAGTGGGTTATTTTTGACGTTCATGGTGCTTTTCTTAACTTATGCTTATGAGTGGATGAACTTTAAGGGACACTTTCGCTTAATATATTAGGTTGAATGCTTAATGTATTAGGTTACAATTATTGCGGATTTTTTCGCGACTTCTTTTCTCTCGATAAAATTGAACTTTTGGATTCGGGATTCTTTTTTAGAAATAATCTCCCCGCTTTCCGTAACAGAAATACGTCTAGAAAGTCATCTTCATATACCCCGAATTATGCTCTATTACTTCGAGAAACGTCGGAAGGCGGCACACTCATAGCGTAATCTCAACGAACTTCCCGGTGATGGATCGGTCAGCTAGAGCCCAACGAGGAATGGAATCTGCTTCTGCGGTCGCCCTATTCACCAACAGATACTCTTATGGACTATTATGCCAATCGCCCTTTGAAAAATTGGTTAACGAACACAACTTTCGACGAAATGGATGGCTTGATGGCCAACGTCAAGGCGTGATCGCCTCCAAGAATAGAAACTTTGTTGTCTGTGGAGTCCGACTGCCTAGCAAATGGGAAGCAGTGCTTGACGTAGGTGGTGGATATGTTCCGGAGCAATTTTTAAACATGTCTTTGCTAGACATTTCTATCGTTCCTTCAAGTAAAATTTGCTAAAAAAAAATCCGCAATTATTATGCATCAACCTAATAGCTATTCACACCAGGACCCACACGCGCGCAATGACACACACGGCATAGTTCATCCAAACATCCCTTCTATTCATTTTTCTGGTCTTATTCTCGACCATCCTCTTCAGAAGCTTTTTCGAAGCCTTTTATTTTTGCGGGAACATCTGCTCTCTTCACCTCCATCGCCCTATTCTCCACCTTCTCCTTCATTTTCGTTATTATCTGAATAACCCAAAATTATCTTGTCAATTACAAGATCCATACAGTCGCAAGTACTTTAGTCGTGACTGGAGATCTTTTCTGCAAATTCCTTTCCTTGTCAAAAAGCTTCGAATCCTACAGTCACGCTTATAACGGGACTAAATTGCCATCTCAGAATACAGCAAACTTCAATATTTTTTCTCGAAAATTACATCAATTTTTTTGATTTTTTGATATTGCCAACCTTTCACAAACTCGACTTCTACGACTTTTACATTGAAGAAATATTAGAAATCGCTTTTCGCGCACCGGCGTGCCACGAGGCAGTGATATGGAGGAGGGCGGCAGACGGTCAGTCAACTCCTCGAAGGGCTGTAAACAATGAAAGCAGCCATACGCGTTTAGGGACGAAACTGGTAATGCAAACCTACGCCTACTGTCAGGCAAGTCTGAGGCACTCTTGAATGATTCTATGGATAAGAAAATTGACGATTAGATAATTAGGTGAATCGCATGGTTGGTCCGAAGGAGGAATTGCTTTCCTGCTTGCTCCTGCAGCTATCTTTGACCATAGGAGGTATATTTCCATCAAACTGGTTATGCGCTTGGATTCACAGTTGCTTTTATAAGTTTTACAATTTTTCAAGAAGTAATATAGCATTTATGCTCATAATGCTACATAATAACTTGTAAAAAGACGAGAGCTAGAGAAAATCTAATAAACTGCTGATTAGGCTGATGTGCTTACCGTTGAAATCCACACGACAGGATTATCCGCAACCACCCTTCAGTTTTACTAAATAGCAAAAAGAAAAGTGTCATCGCCTTACCAGAACGAAAAGTGGTCAGAAGCCACTTGCAGTAGGACCGGACTGACTTGCAGGATCTTCAGTTTCCAGCAATTCAAAAAGAAGTATAAACCAGTAGCGTACCTGGGATTTTGATAAAGATTTCTCTCCGTCACAGTGTCCTTGCCCCCGAAGGCTCTGATGATTTCTTCACGAGAATTCGTCCTCGGTTCAAATGATACCTCTTCTTTTACCAAGGAGCGCACCTTTAAGGCAACCATCGAAGTGTGATTTCAGCAGTCAGCGTAAGAGTTTTGGCTTACTTGAAACCTCCTGTCTGCATTCCTCCGACCACCGAGAAATGGCGACAATGGGCACTACCTGGAACCGCCCGTATGAACCCCGCACGGAATGGAACGGATTGATTTTTCTAATTTCCCCTTTTGACCGACCGAGACCAAACTTACATTAAAGGCACGGTTCACAATAAAAAAGGTTACTGAGTTCTTCCTTCAGGAATACTCAGCGCCCCCCATGGGTGGTAGAAGGGACCCTCTCGCTCCCACAATCTCGGCGCTTAGGGCATAGTGGAAGCCCCGTTGCTGCCGTAGTTCGCTTTCCCGCCCCTCGATCGGTGTCACGTTAGACGAGGGTCGAGACAATACAGATTGCTATTATTCGTTTTAGGACCCACGCACAATCAGCTAATCGCCGAGTGATGAGGCGATGTTCGCGATCCCTTATTTAATTTCCTACTCCTCGAGGCTGGAAAAAGTGAGCTACTTTTGCTGTTGCTAGAGCTTTTTTTGTTTATTTATGCTTATAAGTGAATGAATTTTTGCTTACCATTGTCTGTTTTGCGCACCAGGACCGACACGCGCGCAGTGAAACACACTAGATAGCTCGTCCGGACGCCCCACCCTTCTTCATTTTTCTAGTTTCATTCACGTCCAGCCCCCCTTTGAACGTTTTTTCGAAGCATTTTTTCACTTTAGAAACACCTATGCACGCAGTCTCTTCACCTCAGTTGCACTAGTTTCGATCTTGTGTTCCATTTTTTATCATAATCTGGATTGCCCAAAATTATCGTGAACTGTGCCTTTAAGTGATTCCACGCATTACTGGCTTAACTTACATTTACTATACACTTGCCTTACTGTTAGGTTAGTGCATAATTCTCTCGAACCCAGGTCATGCCTGTCACTAATTTCCGACTGAGAAGTGAAGTTCCCGGATATTCCAGTATTTTGAACCTTTACAACCCGAGCATTATTCTAAAGAATTATGGTGAAAATATAGATTGGGGAGGGGCGTCCCTAGTCTCTGTAGCGAAGCGCTGAGCTTTGAGGGAGAGGGATAGCCGACTTTACCTGTGCATGAAGACGCTCGAGGGACTAGTTTTTGATCGGAGCACATCATATGAGCCGCAGACAGGGTGGAATAGCGGGATGTGCGAGATGATTAACTCGTGCAAAAGCAGGGATGGGTAAGATCTAAATGTAAAACCTTCATCTCACCTTCAATCGAATCCTCATCTCAAACTCGTCCATCTCGGAGCCCTTGCCCTCCTACACTCAGTCTTATTTTAAAAAGAAACTATATTACTCTGGCTGACACCCTCCTTTTTTCCCCAAGCATTACGGGATCGCAAGGCCTGCACCTTTACGGGATCCAAAGCCCTGCTCTCCCGTCTTCTCTGCACTCTACCGCTCAGCTTTAGAGACAACGGCTGCCCCCTCCCTACTGACTACATTTTCACCCTGATTAGTTAATGAAATTAATTATAAATATAGTTAACATTACAAACTAATGAAATAATTGTGTCTGGTAAATTATGCACTAATCTAAAAATATCTTGCAATTAATAGGTTCGGAGAAAAGATGTGTTCCCATAGAAAAAAGCGGAAAGATACACATACATGCATCACAACACATCTAGCCATAACTAATAATAAAAATATTTTCTAGTAATATTTATTCCATCAATTTTTGAGCACCACATTGATTGAAACACTGGAAATTGAATAAATGTCTTAAAATGTCATACGAGAGTATGGTAAAACCTCATACGTAGGACACATTTAATACCCGTGATAATGAAATCAATAAAGAAGGAGACAAGAACGGACCTGGAGTGTGAGTAATCAATCTATACATCCAAAAGTAGTGAACCAATCAATAAAATTTAAAATTGCTTTTAAATCAAGATTCGAACATTTTTCGATAACATATAAAAATACAATATAGTATGAGCCAGCTATCACAATAAGCTATTACAGATGGCAGAGATAATTGAATGGGGAGGGAGGGGATAAAATTAGTAGAGGATCAAGAAGATGATGGTAATTAATGGGATCACAACAGAAATCAATGACGTCGATAATGTCGCCGATGAATTTCCATTACAGTAATCCGCATAACACGTACACACATCGATAGTGGACTCATCGATCTGGTCACCGCCTAACTTGAACAGCTCCTTTTTTCTGAAACCGAAACTCATAGTTTTTATATTTATATTTACAGGAATATTTGATTAAAATGCAAATTTTAATTTTTATTTATTTTCTGACAGAAATGGTCCTCCTAGGAAATCTAGATTCCCATGAAAGCCGTCAACTGCAGCCCTTTGAAGGTTACTCACGTTATGACTAGGGTATTGAGGCCTCATGAATCATTCAGGACAGGCTGATCGAGTAATACCTCATGTTCACAATGTTTCTCCTCGAAAAACCATGATATCTGACAAAATGCAAAAGCTTCGCAGCGAGCAGGATTCGAACCTGCGCGGGCAGAGCCCAATTGATTTCGAGTCAATCTCCTTAACCACTCGGACATCGCTGCATGCCACCCCACCGCCGAGAAGAGCTACTCATGACTCATCTCTTGAAAGAGGCAGTCCGACCACATTGGTAATGAACGGAACAAAGGTTTCTGATAGAGTGCCTCCACTGACAGTTGCTTCAGGAATGCGCCGTGTAATCGTTCCAATAGGTCTATTCGGTATCCAGAATATAAGTGACCAGCAGGGATAACCAGATGATCCTTCATTCGAATGAATAGGATCCTCTGGAAAATGACTGAAGAAACGGATTTCAGGCCTCAATAGATCGTTTTCAGACGCAATCAAGTGACGCGACGATGAATGGAACACATCTCGAGCTCTCGGAATGGTTTTTTGACTCCACCCGATGTTTAGCCCCACGCCTTCTCGAAAACGGTACAGCGTCAATCAAACCGTCGCAGCAGTACAGCGTACCCTTTCGAACACTCAATCTTGCTCGAGACTTTCCATCTGGATCTTAATCCATCCTCTGGACTTAGTAGGCTTTCAATGGATTCAGAGAATGGTCACCTTATGCAGTCACCGACTTCCTCATTCTGGCGCGCCTTCTACCAAATCACTGACCTTGTAATGATGAGAAGTTACTACTTACTACTTAGACTCTGTGAAACTCCACCCGTAGGCTGAAAACATGGCATCCAACCCTTCCACTATTGCCCAAACTTCTCCGAATACTGTTGTTCCCAAGCATTGAATCACCTTGGTCCCTCACAGATAGTTTAATTTGGCTCAATAGCCATACGGCCTGTTTTTTCGAATCGATAATTTCAATCAGTGACCGCTCGAATATCAAATCGAAACTCACCTATAAGGCCGACAGGAATCTCTTTGCATCCATCGATACCAACTGACGATGGTCTCGTTGAATCCCTTGATGAGTACGTCCTTCATACATCCACGGATATAGCCACCAATGCGGACGCCTGGAACAGATGAGGAATCTGTCTTGGTGAAATTTTTGTCGAAAGAAAAGCTTAAGAAGGCTGAAGGAAAGTCATTGTGGGATCCTACTTGGGCCCATTTTGCCCCTTCGTTTCTCCCTTTCTCTCAACCAATTCTTCCCGTTGAATTCAAAAAAACCCTATATTCAATGGGTATAGGGACCGGCGTCAATGTCAAAAGCTGAGTTCATTCATGCAAGAGCACTGTTGTAGGTAGGAAGGTTACGGTGGCTACCTTCCAATCGACGCGGGCATTCCAGACATGACTGAGGAAAGTGTGGGGGTGTTAAAATAAGGAAAAACTGTGCGGTGCAAAAATTCCTGAATGCTATCCATCTCAGACTAGTCTAGACAATGATACCCTTCCCTTAGACCGTTTCAGACCTCTAGATCCCTAAAAATCCACAAAGGAGGTGGGGCCACTTTTCACCGTGAGACATTCATTGCTACATATCCATTTTTAGCAGACTTCGGAGGCTACATATTGCGAAGAGGGTCTTACCTGCGATATTTGGGGCTTCATACATCGAAACGCATATGGTGTCACAGTGGACAGCCGGCACCCGTCCCTCGACTAACCGATCGTCGTTACAGTCATCTGAAATCGATGGATATTCGACGTTTACTGACAAACCCATGATATTTAGCTACTATTCACCATTTCTTCACATTTCCTATTTCGTATATCTATTTCATAGTATCTATTATTGGAAATCTATCGGAATGCAAGTCGTTTGAAAGAAAACACGAAATTTATCAATCGGTCTGAAGCCTGCACACCAATGTCAGCAAAAAGAGGATTCCTGGGGAAAGAATTCTCTGGAAACATCTAGGTTACCGAAATTGTACTTCAAGAGAGCATAAATTTTCAGGCGGTTATGTTATCAAATTATTACCAAGATGCAAAAATAGGTGGCCGAAATTGCAATGTTGGCTGGAAAGAAAGTTGTCAAAGTTCAACGCCTATCATCAAAACAAGTATACCATATCAATTCCATCAAAAAAGCCCTCCACTTCAATACAAGGACAAGGTAGGTACTCACTGATGATAACCCCACCAATCACTTTAAAGACGTCGGGTGTGGAGCAGTAGGAACGAAATTGTCGTTTCGCGGCGAGAGACACCCCGCGCGCGAAGGAATATAGCGGAATGCAGTAGGAACAAAGGAACTAACAGTAGAATCGTGACTGAAATAAGTATCGCATATCGATTGAGCTCTATGAAGAACACTAGGACTGTATTAAAGGCGGATGAATGGTCCGCGACAACCGCGTGCGGCGAAACGAATACAGAAAAGCGTTCCTACTACCCGTTTCCCAAAATACGTCTTTTTCCGAGCCGGAATTTTCGTCAAACTCAGGTCGAAGGAAAAAATTTTTGCATAAATTGCTTTACGTCATGAGAGTATACAGTTCACGAGCTCGAAAAGCTAACATACCCGTGAAATTTTTTGGCCTTTTGTAGATATGCGATAACGACGGCCACACAGCTTCATACAACCGAGACATGCATGAGAAACACCGAGCACCGTCTGGAAGAAAAAATCTGTCAGTAAAAGAGTTCCCAAATACATATGCATGTAAGCAGAGCAAAATAGAAACCTGAAATAAATAAATGAGGTTTGACTTTTTTGCAAAGATCTGAATTTTCCTTCTCGAAAATTCTTAGCCCCTTAAACTTCTAGCGCGTTTCACTTCTAGTCTTTTTTGGAATCCAGAATCATACTCCGGGACAAACCCTCGATCCCGATTGGCTACAAAAAATTTCGAAAATATCGGCCCATCTCTAGGCAGTCTCTAGGCAGTGCTGACCTATTGCCTAGTTGTTTACTGAAAATTATATGTAAGCCTCCAGCTACACTTTCAACTGAAGACAAGCTGTACGATGAGGTAGTGTGACCGCGCTTTACCCATGAACTTCAGCCAAATAGGTGCTTCGTCATTGGTTTATCGTGTCTTGAAAGGGACTGGTGAGTTGTATTTCAAGAATAAGGGACTGATTAGAGAAAATCAAAAATTCATGCACAAGTTTTTTTCTTCTCTTTCTGACATTTCAACTATTGAGTGTGATTTAATTTTGTAGTACGGGGACATAAATAACAAACAAAAAAAGGCGCTTTGGACTAGAACGTCACATTACCGGAACATCTAAAAAATTATGGAAAGCATAATAAATTCCGGTATATATGTACTATATATATATATATATATATATATATATATATATATATATATATATATATATATATATATATATATATATATATATATATATATATATATATATATATATACAGTAGCGCTCAAAAGTCTTCGGTGAAATGCTTTGACGCTTTTTCGTTCATAACTTTTCTCTCAGTAAACCAAATCGCGCGAAATTTGGATATGTTCAACTAGAGCATATTTCACCCTACCCAACACTATTTGACTGCAAAGCTGCAATATTCACAGGTAGAGTAAGGTGTTTGTTGCGGTAGCAGATTCTGCTAAAAGTAAAGTTGTTAACGTCTCCACTTATTTACACCCTATGTGCGTTTTTCTCATCTATTGTGTTCGGCATTATTGCTCGTACACATTAGACAGGACAAAAAGGAAAGAGATTCTAGAAGGACCATCATCTGTATTTTCAGTCGATTTTAAGTTCATGCTCTTTGGAATATCTGGAACGTGATTAGGTTGCAGGTTAATAGTGGTAAATATTCACAGTACACCCACGCTTCACATATAGAAATTTCGCATGACTAGATCCAGTAGGAAAGGAGTTACGACTGAAAAGTACCGCTGAGGGACCATTTCACCGAAGACTTTTGAGCGCTACTGTATATATATATATATATATATATATATATATATATATCTGAATTTTTCAGAGGTCTGGAATCAAAATTCTCATACCAGTTATAATACTTAATCGGTCATTAGATTCTTGTACTATCATTGTAGCAATAGCTAAATAAAATAAAAAATAAAGCAGTGGTGACGGAGATCGGATACAAATAACTACTAAACACCAGATACTTGATCATTTTCATCAAATTAGACCAGCAGTGATGATCAACTAAATGTAAATAAAATTCAAAAAATAAATGGTTACTGTAAATTTTGAAAAACGCCTATAAAAAGTGACTGAGTAAAACTCTACAGCGATTGCAAATTATTGGAAGTATCCAGTATAGAAATGGAAGGAATAAAATAATCGGATCCAAATCCAATACTGTCATGGTGTAGCGCGTTCACTACGCATAAATAAATAAATAAATAAATAAATCAGTAAAAAGAAGTGCATGTTGGTGAGCCGCTTGACTTTTAATTTAAAATTTTTTTGAGTAGCTCTTGAACTTCTGAGTAGAATCTTAAAATTACCCTTGAATTGCACGCCGGCTTCGATCAAAGCCATCTCGTTCAGGTAGGCTGTACAGATTTTAGCCGTAATGAGTAAAAAACCAATAAACATTGCATACTATGCCGGAGCGAAAGCCATCTGCACACACATACACACACAAAAGCAGCGCCTACTCAAGACTGAGGACTTTTTGCTGATGTGTGTGCAGTAAAAAAAGTTCCTGGAAACTATAAATTAACAAATCGTACGGAAATGTGGCGATCGCACTGAGCTGTAACTGAGCTGTAAACGGAAATCAGAACGAAAAAACGCGGCCAAAAAAAGCAATAAAGAGCATTGGTGAATAGGCGGACGTTAGGAGTTTTTTACCGAGAATTTTTTTTGAGGTAATACACCAGAACTGATGTCGCTACAGGGACGCGCTACGTACGCGTCGCGCGTTCACTGACTGGTCCAGGGTCACACGTAAGGTCTAGAGGTCGGAGTCTGAAGACGTAGTGATGATGATATAATCATGCCTATGAGCGAAACTACTCTGATTGACGAATATAAGTGGAGATCAAATTTCGATTGAACTTGTAAATAATTTTTGAGCACGCCATGCACACGCAACGCATCAAGCAAATTGTAATTTCTACCAATTCGTCCAGAGTTAACAAAGCCGCCTGACCATTCAAGGCATGATCACAATAATTTCGTCTCCCGATTACAAATACATGACTTGATCTACGGTCAGAGGGGACGCATTTAGTACGCATTTAGTAAAAATTCAGATTTAGCTAGCTAGCATGCGTGCGTGTGCGGCGCGTGTGTGCAAAAGACATAGGGCGCAGAAAGACTACAACTATAAACACCAGACTACTCTGAACAACTCTAATAGCAACAAGAAAATTTTAGGAAAATTTGTTTGAGTTATAACGAGGCTTATTGAAAGTCCAATTCAGTGACAAGTCGAACAAGCCACAAGCTTATTTTCGTTGTGAAAATGCAAATTTTTAATTCCTTCGCGTGAGTGTGGGAATTCCTCTGCAGGCATTCCCCACAACTCTGCCGTCCGTCACGGTTAAGCTGCTCTTAGCTTGTGGCGTCGTTGATCTTCATTAATATTTATTAGATTAACATCGCCAACCCTTAAGCTTTCCACAATAATTCAAAGCTTCCCGAGAAACGCCTTAGCGCGTTGGCATCCGACGCTAATGAGCATCTCGGGGGAATAATAATTATATGTTGTAATAATTGCAATAATGATATACTATGGAATCGTGAAGAAATCGAGCCGAGCATGGTTTGAAGGGCAGGTAGAAGGTAAAATGGCAATTGTCTTTTCCCCTAGTTTTCATGGAATTCTGGCACAAAGAGATAAGTGTAGGTGAAGAAGGCTGGCTATACTTGTAGGAAATCAAGGTAGTGCTGAGCGACACATTTGCTCGTACAGTCCAGTGGAGATGCCACTACTTGAACTGAGTAAAACGGTCTTTGTTTGTGTCACCCACGATCACATTAGGTTACTATGTATATCAGAAGAAGACTTAACAACAAAGAGGGAGGGGTATTGTTAGGAAGGCTATCCAAGAACGGAAGACTCGATACGGGCAGAATTCGTACTTGAGTACTCGGACATATGCGAAGACAAAGGGCAAATCGTTCCTGCACTTCAGTTTCACTATGGTGATTAGATGAAGCTAATTGTAGGTGACAAATAGCAAACTACAAATTATAGGATGAAAGACCTAATAGGTACCTAAGACGATGTAGCCTTCTACATTTTTTGAAAGGATAAGGTATCAAGTCATCGATCAATCCCGTTTGGATTTGGATGCGCCATTACATTCCACTTTCATTCGGGATCGAACTAGCGTTCTGACGAGTATGTGGCTCACATAATGATTTGTGGTGGCCACCCGATGAACAAGTCTGTGCTCCAGGCCAGCCTGTACTAATTAAGTGATCCCAGAGATATGGAGACGTTGGTTGGCTTGGAAGAGAATAGATCCACGCTTTGATCCTCAAATGTTGCGCGTAATTCAGGGCACCACTTGCCTCAACATCAGCTCTACCCCTTCACATTTCGATCCCATAAATTGTGGAATTATCATCTAGTGGGACCTGATGCTAGTCGGCAGATCGGAGACATATCCAGAAGCTTCTTGTTCGATACCCCCCCCCCTAACAATGTATAGGGTGAAAACGCGTTCAAACTTAAGGTATTTAAGCACCATCACGATTATGAATGTGAGTTGGAGGCATGGCGCATCCACCACCGAACTGATTAACACCGGCAACTTCACATCCTCCGGTAAAATCTTTGAAAATAAAAAGAGAGCCGTAATACTTCACAGCAAAAGCAACTAGACGATCTGTTTATACGGTACTAAAGTACGGTGGTGAGTGGAGATAGAAGTTACTTGAAAATTTTATTCAAAAATAGGAAATCGTAAGTTACACCGGAAGGTCAGCTGAAAGAAGAAAGAACAAGATGGTCACTGCGGTTTTTATACGAAACTAATCCCCAGGAATATGATATGCAGCTAGATCTCTCTGATTGTCATTAGATCGAGTGTAATATGATTAATGATCATTTAATCGATCACAAGAAACTAATCAATCAATAGGGCAGTCAGGTGAGTAACATACGTATCTCATCGATTAGAACCAATCAGCAATCATAGGTGAAATGTCCAGGTGCGTGCGTGTGTGTGTAATGATGAGGTGTGAACGGGCTAGGCTCGTCCATCATTCCTCTAAGATCAGGGCGAGCCGGTAAAAACAGCTGTTAATCAGCTCTACCCACCACCCATAAGTCGGTAGTAACGTAGCAGAACGAAGTACAGTATCTAAGCGGTTCAGGGAACATGAAGGGGACCAAGCACCTGCCCCCAGGCGACCACGAACTTCGTCACCAGATCCCACTGCGAGAATATTGGCAGCTGTTTGTAACACATGTTTGACAGCAAAAACACAAACAATAGCGCATATGGGACGAAAAAAGAGGAAAAGCCTGTTAACTCTACTCAATAAAAGCAAACACCTGACCTCAAAATTCTGGAAAAAGGTTCCCGTTAGATTCAATGTGCCATGTGTCACCTAAATGGGTTTGTAAAAAAGGGTGCTTGAGTCGAAGTGGGGATGTCCACCACACAATGTTCAATTCTTTTCTTTTATCAATTCTGAACTGACGGCCGATCAATTCTTGCGGAGAATCGATCTGTCGAGCCCTGCCCCCTCCGTTTCCAGGATAAAACTTAGGCAGAATGACAAAATCATTTTTAGGTCAGCCTAAGTCTATTTTCCCCGTAGATCGGGGAATAAGCGGGATCTCCATGAAGCGATACCCGATTGAAGGCTGTTTTTGATTTCTTTCTTGACTTCAGCGAAACAATAAATAGAAAATATGGGGACCGATAAAAGTTAAAGATGGGGGCGGGGCTTACCATAAATGGGCGGGTCTACCAAAACGGTCAACGATCCTGTCATAGCTCCCGGGTAGAATTTTGAGATTTTTTCTGAAAACAATGTTGGGTGAATGTGCTAAAAACTAGGAGTTTACGCCATGTTCTCAATCCAGCCTATTAATCTCACATGCAATTGAAAACGTTGTCATTTGTCGGTAGACAAGACGGGGTGACGTAAGTGCGAGCATCCAAAACTATCGATTTTAAGTGGTATAGTAAGCTATAATGGGAATATCGAAAAAACAAAGAAAAATCGAAAAAAAAGTGGGAAACCTCCTTTCCTGATAAGCGTTCCCTTGAAGAAGAGGACTACGCATGGCGATTACTTTCCAGACTCTAATTACCCGACTCCTTCCCCCGTCATTCCTGCCCTCTTAATTCCTTCTCCAAAGCAATACACACTTCCTTATAGAGCTTGATTCCTTTAAAAAGCCCCCACATTCATGAAAAGAAGAGCTGGAATCTGTTGAAACCTACACTTCATTGAGGGATCGACAATATCCGAGGCATCAGATAGAAACAGAGGAAATGAAAAACCCATTCGGACTAGGTTGAAATTGAAGTAGGCTAATTAGACGGGTTCTTTTCAAAAGCGATTTATGGCTGCATTCATCCATTCAGATAAACCCTAAGGTGTGGATCATAACGAGAACAGATCCTACTTGGAATGCAAGAAAAAGGAGATAGAAGGAAAGAAAAGAGAGGAAGGAAATAAAAAAACCGACCTGAAAAAACTACACAAAAAGAAACATCATGTCATTTACTTGGACTATTCAAAAAATTTTATATCTGGGGCAATCTCCAGGTATAAAATTTCTTGAAGAAACCAGGTTAATGTTCATTCTGAGTTTAGGACTTCCTACGAGTACTATATGTTTGCCTATCAGAGACCACAGGAATGGGCTGCAGCGATGGTATCAAAAAACGCTCATAAATTTAAAGTGGATACGCAGTACTTCATTTTTTTCCCAGAAGTTTCTTGGCTCTATAAGAAGGGCTGAACTACGCTGTTATAATGCCACCAGTGTAACGATATTCAAAATGATGAATTGCTGAAGGACCAGCTTGCTGAAAAAGCTTCAGAGTGAGAAGTTTCGGCGAAGAGGAAGGTCCAAAACTTCTTTGAAGTGAAAATGACTTTGTCACGTTCCCATTTTCCAAAACTATGATACATCAGTTCTTGGAAGATCGGTCACATCGGTAACTTATATCGGTTTACAACTTCGAAACCTTTGGAAGAATGCTTCATAATAATCTACCCGAACATTTATTACTGTAGGATCTCCCATTCCATTCTTTAATAAAGCAGCCCATACTCACTGCTTCTGAAATTCAAAACATAGATAGATTACATTAAGTGCTTGGTTTATTCAGAAGAATATACATTACACATACAAATTGATGTTTTCAGTAATCAAAGCAATTCGACTTTCATTTGACCTGAGTTCGCCTTTCAAAGTCTGAGAAAGGCTCGTCATGGGCTTTTCCACTGGCACTCATCTTATCCTTGGTTCAATTAGTCTCCGACCTTAGCCATCTTCGGAAAACGATGTCAGTAAGGAAACAAGGGCACTGACAGGTCGTCAAAAAGACTTCTTGAAGTAATGTTTCTTCCAAACACCCCTACGAAACACTCTGCAATTGATTACCCTCATACATCTGAGCTTAGGCGAAGTTAATGACTCGTTCGAAAGAACTCCTTTAAACATAAGAAAACCTACAAACGGAAGCCTTATGTGTAATCGATCAGGCCATGTGCCCCGGTAACTTCCGACTTGAGAACTTTGGGAAAAACTTTTTGGTAAGAAAGCTTGTTGGGACTTTGACTCCAACGAGTTCTGTTACATCCCCTCCCCTTCAACTTAATTCCATTTCTATTTATAGGAAGTTTTTCCTATGCAAAGGGTCGGGTAAATACAGGGGTTCAATCTCAGCTACAAACATAAAGAAGACTTCGAAGAACTGATTCAATGGAGTAAAAAGAAAGTAGTTGTGTAGGAGAGAAGCTGTCGCATAATTCATCACAGTGGCAAGCATGACTACAGATTGACATACGGCAAAACTCCCTTGAAAAACATGCATATGTCTGTCCTCCGAATACAACGGAACAGGCGCAACCAGAATTGATGGGAACACGACGACAAATTCAGATACCAGACTAAAGAATCCATTAATTAGGCTCCGTAATTGTTATGGGAAAAGAATGAAGCCTTGACATGAGATGCGCCATATGTTTAACTTTCACTCCAAATCATGGAAACATGTGAAAGAGTACTCAGTCTAGCCGGTAGCCTTGGCATGGCAATGAGTTTTAGGAGCAGTTAATCTACTTTCCCCAAGGATATCTTTTGATAGGAACCTTGGCCGCCAGTCTACTTACTAGAATATCTGAACCCCAGAGAGGGTTTGGGGCGGGCGCGACGCTTACTACTGCACTACAAAAAAGGTTCCATAAAAGTACAACTTTGTCGCGTAGACTAAGAAAATTGGCCAAATCCTCGTTAACTTCATTCTTTATTCTCACAAATAAATAAATTATTGGCTAACTGCGTTTTCATATAAATTATTGAAAAGGAACATAGAAGAGTGCCAAACAAGAAGAACGAAAAACAGGGACGGAAAATGAGAGATCGATTCTCTTCAAAGGTCATTTGGAGTACGCCGTGTTTTCGAACTTCAGTGAAAAGCATTTATTCTATCGGAAGTCATTTCGGAAATAGGAAATTAAGATCTCGTGAACTATTCTAGCGGAACTCATTTCGGAAATCGGAAATTATGAAGTCGCGGATACATGTTCCATATTAGGAAGTACTCGACGAACACACTAACTCAGACTGTCGAAGAACTTGAACTTGCGGTTAGGCCCCTCTTCAAAGACGCCTAAAAAGCTATGCCTAAGAGCAGATAGAAAAGGAAAAACCGACCGAAACAGTTTTTTCGATTGGAAAGGCAGCTGATCATTCTTTTACAATAAAAACTTGATTTAGGCTCGCTCAGAATAGTCCACGAGCTCTTGATTGAAAGACTACGTAACATTCTCTCGGATTCAGGCCAAAATCACCAAACTCATCTTGCTCAGTCAGCAGATCCTGAAGCTTCTGTGGTAGGTCTCTCCACGTGAAGGCGGGTGCCGTGAGTATTTTAAACTATTTCTTTGATCCACTGCCCCCAACCGTGCACTTAGGGCAGGGACAACTTTGTCTGTTCAGTACCAGTATGACCTTCTTTGTCTACAAGGCCTTCAAGATGTTGAAATATAAATGCGTAAATTCAAGCTTTTCAAAATGCTGCCATTTTTTCTCATGGCAGTTGATAATCGTAATAATTCCACTTTCTCGCCCAATCTGTTTGCGATTTACAACTTTGTAGTGAATTTTAATTATTACGTTACCAGGCTTCCCACTTGCCATGGAGAGAATGACTACAGAACATGACTGACTCATGTTTTTGTGCGGTCTGAAATATTCTAAGAAAATTGAAGGAAAATCCCACAGCAACCGACTGTGTATCGCCTGGGATTTATGGTCGTCATGGTGCTCCAACTGGAAATGCGATTAAGAAAATCTTTGGAAAATCTGATCGAACAGGCTTTGTACCGGCAGACATCAAGAAAACAGAACGACAGCAATCTGTGTGAACACGCTTGCTTATTAACTAGCCCCTCTGCTTGTACCGAGGGCTAACAACTCAGAGCATAAACAACAATATAAACAAAAATACCCACCAGATCACGAATGATAGAGGCAAGAGTGAACAACGATTGAGGAGTCATATCACCAAGAAGTGAAGGATTTCTTTATACTGTTACGTACTTTTCAAACAATTTTTGAGACCAGTAGAAGCCCTTCAAAGCTCACAATTCGAAACTCCCCCATAGAGGGCAAAGAGTAATCCCTAGGAAGCGAACAAACAGGGATTAGTAGTTCAGAGGTTTTTACCAAGTGACTGAGTGGCTATCCTACGAAAAACTCAAAAACGAATTAGAGCCTTGGGAACTCGTAGAAAATACTACTGTAATTAATAACTTACCAGAGGTTCCAAATCATTTCTTCAAAAAGAGAATAGAACAAGAGGGGGAGCACGATCTACTCGGGGAAGACAGAAATCGAGGTGATCCCGGCTGGTTGCGCAGGGTGGACGGGCAGACCCCGAAGGATGAGCGAGCAGGCGTGGCCGTGGCGGAAATCCGGAAAGAATCGCGCCGAATCAATCACACTGAAGCATTTCGTTGTGGCCGAGGAAACGAAACAAAGAAACTTTGTTGAAAGGGAGAAAAAACTAGTCAAAAAAGTCATTTTCGCCGTGGAACAATCACCAGTGTCTTTCCGTAGACTATACAAATCGAATTAAAGGGCAAAAGAGACCAGTAATCAGCTTGCAGCAGCACGTTATCGTCTGCTCAAACTCGGACTAATCGACACATCTTGGTTCCTTCAGTTCCTAAGGAAACTAAGTGGCTTAGTGTGGATTAGCTCGGATTTGTAATGCGCCATGCATTCATCTCTCAACAGTAGCTGCAGTGGTTGTTTTTGACTACGTACTCAGTCTAGAGGATGACGTTCAGTATCCGTTCGACGCTCATGAGCGTGAAACTCGATTCGGGACTTTGATCCCTGGACCACACATACGATAGTGGCCTAAACAATAGGTCCAACTTTACAAATTTAAATCCTATTTTGATGGCCTAAATGGAAAGAGAATTCACCAGTCAGTTTTCAAAAGTTAGAAGCTATTTTAAACGGCAGGAGGTGCTCTTTGAAGCATGGACTATCCGTAAATTGGATATCTTTTTTGCCAAACAAACTTATGTTTCCGTTGGAAGCATCAAGCCGAGACATAATTTTTCTGAGTATAAGGAATACTAAATTCCTATGGAAACTCGTCAAAGATCCTTTCAAAAGTTCGCGGGTCGCCATGAAGAAATAGGAATGTGACCTAACCGGACGGGACCACAGACTGGGCGCTTTCTAGTTTATACTTCAGCTGGACCTATGACATTTCAAACGTCCACAGCGTGAAATTAGAGGCTGTCATATCTGGGGATACTTTCGGAATGGCAGCGGAGTATCAAAAATAGGTCCTACGTAAGAACTTGATCTGCATACTACACGGCGGGATGCCGGAAAGCCGAGATTCCGATGTTCCGCCAGAAAGAAAAGAGATCGTAAACAGATCAACAAGTTCCAGAGAGCAGTAAAATACGTTTTCACTAACGATATCCGCGAAAAAGAGCTCCTTGGTCTATTTGTATGTGCTGTGGTACCTGCTTGCAAGAACTCATCTGACTGCATAGAGACCATGGCTCTCTCCCCTCACATAATTCAAAATAAACAGCAAGACGAGAGCCTTATTTCACTGCCCTCGACATTTTTTTCAGGAATATTTCTCGAGTTCGAACTGTCCTACCTCCGTCGGTCACAAATGCCAAGCTAGACTCACGAGTGCTAATTCACAACTTCCTATGTGAACTTGGGATAAACACCGGTGCATTCAACAGTTGACGGGTGACAGCAGTGGGAGGTGGCAGCGGTGGCGGCGACTATGACTCAAGTCGTGATGTGTGATGGCACCATTAGCCACCACTATCGCCTACCGCATCTACGACAAAGCACCGCAATTCGGTAAATTTCAGAACGACACCTGACGGACAACATAAAAGTCCTTTGCATCGGAAGAATCACCATCATGGCGCCGATGTTCCTACGAAAAAGTTGAAATGAGCTCCGATGGCACGCTCTTGAAAGAACTCGGACCAGCAAAGGAGAAGGATTCTCACAAGGGACTTCCTCAAATGAGGAAACTGTCCATCCATGTGCCGCTACTTTCATATGTTCCAAGTGAGGGAAGCGGAAACAACTGAAACCCTTCTTTATACTACCTAAGTCAGATGTAGAACAATTAAACTGCAGTAAAAGAATAAGTGAAAGGGCACGGATTATTATGTATCGAAAATATCAGCTTTAGGCAGCAGAAACATGGAGCTCCATTACTGATAAAAAATCATTTTCTCTCTTTTTCCTCTAATTTGCGCAACACCCGACCTTTCGAAAGCTCCAAAAGATTCTCGAGTACATTCAGGAAGAGAATTCGCCCAGGAATCTGACTAGGAAAAAGTGCGTGGCAAAAGATTACTTGGAACAAAATGTGTCCCTCCCTAGCAGCAGCTCAGCGACATTAGGTAATGAACCGAACTTTTTTGAAATCTTTTCCACTACTGACGACATTCTCAAAGATTCTGCTGCTCCGGCAGAATACGCCAGACAATTTTTTGGATCTTTTATTTTTTATGTACTTTGAATGTTTTGCACCAACTCGAACTCACTGAGCTTCAGGGTTGCACAGAAACAAAGTGTGTCGTCCGACTAGAAGAGGTTCCATTCACAACAGCTTCGAAGAATTATTTTTTTGCACTACTACTGGACCTATTTTTCCTATACTGGAACCTCCTAGCTTGCTTTTAATAGTAACCACCCAAGGATTTGCCACAAGTTGTTGTCGAAAAAAAAATGAGATGCGAAAATGATGGAGAATTGGATTCCACAACACCTCCAATAAAAAGTAAACAAAGAAGTAAACAAAAAATAGATACAGTTAGAAAATACTAAATTCTCGAGAGGAGGCTCAGTCACTGACTGGATGTTCTCGAAGAAATCTATCGAGGCTTTCGGAAAATACGTAGATGTAGTCGACTGCCAGACAAAGACAAGTACTTTCGATGGTTGTCAATTCAAAAGTCCAACGGAACTTCCGAGAATGTCGCAGACGAGCTTTGCAAGTGAAAAAGCCGCCTAATTGCCTACATTCTCAGCTATCCCTTGTTCTAGTCAAAAATTAACTGTATGGCGTTACCGAGTAATTACTACTTAGATTCAATACCTTTTCTGACCTTTTCTTCAGTGCATCGAGTTGTCGGCCACAGTAATTTCAGGTTCTAACGAACAGCACCACATCATAAGGAAGGGACAGAGTATGTGACTAACCCACTCAGTTACTGATCCTTTTTATTGTATGACGAGAATTTTCTATGACCCCTTGTACCAGGATCAAAGCGACCTGTGGTTTTGAGGGTCATAGAGAACGGTATTGGTGATCCAGAGACCCCTTCTCCTCTCTGAATTCCGACCCTGGTCAGTCGGGTCGTAGATAGTAATCATAAAAGATTGGACGATGAAGCCTTTGTTCGCTGCTCAATCCCGTCTCAGGGATGCGCCGCAAATTCGACTTTTATCCAAAATCGTAGTGGCGTTTTGAATGCGTACTTCGTCTGTACAGTGACTGGGGAGCCAGACGCTGTCTATGTCATTGCTATTCTTTCCCGATCTGACACCTCTGGGAAAGTAGAACAGTAACAGAGGAGGCATCATGTGAACTCGGATTGAAGACTTGGTTGGTCTGGGACTGTACCGATATGTAATTCGATCTCTGGTTCATGTATGTGATTTGTGCCACATGGCTCTACACCACCTCCAACCAAACCAAGGGTTAAGCAGCAAAAACAGCAAAAAACGTCAACGAAACCATGTCAAAATGGAACTTGAGAGAGTAAAAGTAGCTTCCATCCATGTGGGCTGTCACCTCTTCGAAACGATGCCTAAGATTTGTGATTCTGAAAACTTCTCTGGAAGACTTTTAAGTTTTTTTAATTGCAAAAGGCAGAGTCAGCGTGCTTGCGCCTCGCTGGGAAGATGCGGCATACTGTCTAGAGAGAGTAAGAATTTGAAATTTCTATTCCATGAGACGCTATTTAGCCACCTGTTTAGAGACGAACTGACCTATGGAGGAGAACAGGCTCATCTTTCCTACCTGGCCACCCTTCGAACAGATTTACCTTCGAGATACTCAGCGTTTATCGTGTCCGCTTGTCCTTAGACCGTCCGATATTTCAGCATTCTACCCATTCCCAAACTGAACAGAAATCCTCGAAATGCACTTCGAAACTTGAATTTCAAGTTACTACAAATAGAAGGACAATCGATGAAAGTAAAAGGAAATCGTACCATGTTCTAGCCTAACACATGACTACATTTCTTGCCTACTGCTATGCTCACCCTAAGTAAAAAGAACTCAAGGACAGTGTCCTAGAAGAAAGTTAATTACCGATCAAACATCTGCCGCGAAGTTCCAAATGGTAATTTCAACATCTCACGTGGAAAAGAAATGGTTGAGACGCTTATAAAATGTTTATTCGAAGGTTACTTCCCTAAAAAAAGGTCGTAGACCAAGTATTTCGGAATTTTGGTTCAGTTATTTTTATATTTTTGATCCAGTCCAAATTTCATCAAAAATCAAGAGAAAAGCACGTGTGAATCCACTTAATTATAGCAGAAGTCCAAGAGGATGCGAATTATTCCGCCTCCTACCAGTTTTCCATACTAATAGTGTCCTTAGTGGGTTAAGGATTCTCAAAACACCAAAGGACAGGAGAACGTGTAATCACAAAGAAAAAGTATGAAGAATTCAATTGTATTCGATCGGGGCATTCATATCCACTCCTAGTTTATTGGTGACCCTTTGAGGCTGCGCCACACATTCGACATTTGTCCATAACCGCGAAAATTGCGATGATACCTTCTCGATGATGTAATGTCTTGCAGAGTTTGAATCAACAGTTCTGGGCGTATCTTTCAGCATATTATCCCCCCCCCCCCCCATGGATACTGGATGGGTGAAGTTTTCACTTGTAAGGCGCCGATCCACAAGGTAGTCGCAGCGCCTTTAGCCGTTGCGCTATTTTCGCCATCACTGCCACGACGATGAACATGCGTACTATGACCCCGGAAACTCCCATATTTTGTCATTTGATATAAAAATTATAAAGTTTACGAAGATCATCAAAAAAAACTGATGGCAGGTCTGGGCATAATATAGCAACGGAAGGAGAAAATGTATTCTCAGTCAGTACATTCTACGAAGACGGACGACTACTGAGCCGTCAGTGTAGAGATACTGCTGATAACTGAGTCCGTCATAAGGGCATATGGTAATATTGGTAAGTGCTCTAATCCAGAATCTGTACGTATATCCGATAAACCGTGAGCTTAACGACACTGAGCTCGGAAGCCATGATCCCATCTTCTTGGGAAAACGTCAGTTCAGCTTACATGCATGACAAATCCGCTCCAAGAATAAGACGAAGTAATAAACTTTACGAAAATGACTGGTAGTAGTACTCGGGAAGGGCTTAGAAGGTACAGGAGGATAGAATTGCTGACTACTTTCGCAGAGTTTTGAAAATACGAGTGAATTGAGGGGCAGCAGCATGAAACCATGATGTGATTACGGTATGAATCTAATCTACTCAAACTTCGTTCTTGGAATGAATTCAGCTATAGCTTAGTAGAATCTGAAGCATCCTCTTTAGGAACCATGTTAACCGTAACACCCGTAAATAAGCTATCAGTCCGGCCTCAGGAGTCAAGATAAAGCTCAGATTGAATTTTCTGCTTCTGGACAAATTGGCCTTCAGCACAGTGAAGCTTGGGAGAGGGAGTGCCCATTCGAACGAGAACATGCTCCTTGGATTGGGAGCGCTTTGGAAGCTCACTCAATGCGGACATCCTATGGGTAATTGAGTAATTGGTAAATAAACTTATATGTAGGATGCTCCCCTCAGAAAAGATTTGGACGTGGACCTCCCGTGCAATACTAAGCTGTCAATACTTCTGAACGACTCCCTTATTTGTACCTTATTTACTTGTTTACTTACTTATTTACTACGCTCCAAGGCGCGCTATAATCGACAAGAGTTACTAGAATTCGTGCAGTAAACAAAACCAGCTCGAGAAATGACAAAATGAACAAAGGAAAGTAAATGTGACTGGTCTAACAATATGAAATCTCCCTTCCTGTGAAGTGTAATTTATTACGGAGCGCGAAGTACAGAACGTATATGTCCCTGGCCCGACTTCTAAGCCACTACAGAGACCAAAAAATCCAAGTGTATCTCGCTGGAAAGGAAACAGAATGCCAAAGTTCCAAGAAATGTGGCACGAGACATATGCATTATTCCTTGTTGTAATATCGGTTTTTCCCATGCTTGCCCTTACAGTTGCACCTGCCCGATCAGAAAAGTTCATTGGTTGCTGCTGAGATCGATTCAGAAATAATAATTACATAGATATCATAAGTTCTCAAAGCAGGCAATGGAGAATCCAAATGAGGAGATCTGAACCGGCTCTGATGGGACACTACTGTAGATAAAACTCAGTAGGAACACAGTAATCATACGAACTGGTTAGGCCCAGGTGCTGCCGCTACCGTACACATCATCAGTAAATCATGTCTTCGACATGAAATCGTCCAAATCAATGACGTTCACTATCCTCGCCCTTTAGATGATTGGTCGCTGTTGACTCGGGAGAATCGAAGGCTGAGCATCAGTGAATCTTTGGTGGGAGGGGGGGGGGGGGGGGGTTGGGGTAGAGTGGAGAGAGAGGGGGAGGATTAGGGAAGGGGTTGCCATTCTATGGTAAATGCAGGATGATATAAAGAGCATGGCGTATCACAATAGGTAATAGATCAATACTGAGGGCTTTACCTTCAGGATGAGAAACCCCCAAAAATGACTATTTAAACTGCCTCCCTAGTAATTAGACAAAGATGTTTTGACAAAATAGTAGGGAGTAAGGAGTACGATGAAACGATTGAATGCTGAAATGGTTATCAATAAAGGGGTTATACTGATTAAAAATTCTTTTGGGGATCTAGCCCGAAAATTGGAATTTATAGCTAGTGAACTGCAGTGTCACAGAGGAATATGTTTAACTGAAGAATAAAGCACTTTTCTTTCCTTTTCCACTCTACTGTCTACTGTACAAGAGATCCTAGCGGTCAGGCTGAATATCTTGATCAATACAGTACTGAACAAGGAACTAAGGAGCTTCCAGTGATGAAGTTTTTGAGCAAAACTACAGCAATACTGAAGAATTGTAGCGTTGTCAAGTCAGTGCCGGTGGAAAGGCATAATTCCAATTTAATGTGTCGCAGGCAGTGTTGTTCGCCGATTGTTTTCGTTGTAACCGTTCGTTCCCAGGCGTCGTATGCAGAATCCCTGGCAACTACTAAATAATTGCTGGTTATCCTGTCAAGAAATGCATTCCCCACATTCCCCTTCTGGTGGGATGAAGGCGATGACGAAATTCCCTTGTTCAATTAAATTATGCTGTAAATATATGTAACCGCCTGAAACTTCTCGCACGTTATACTCTTTTTCGTATGCACCCATGCACTGGACTGGCACTCCGAATCGTAGTAGTGTTTGAATGCGTATGGCCTATACATTGACCTTGGAGGGATAGCTAAATCAGTGCTTTTTATGTCCTAGATAAAGCTCGAGCTTACCTACCAGTAGCCTGACCTAGACTCTTGATAACCTGATAACCCCTACGAGGTGAACAAAAGCATGCGATCGGGCGAATTCTCCCAGACATCCCTATCCAATCGATACAAGGTTATGTTACGAGTTATATGTGATTCATATAAACTTTAATTAAGATTTCGGTTCCATCCTACTCGAGCAAGAAGCCGATTATCCTGCGGAGATTAGCCTGATATGCGCCCACGGGATGGAAGCAAAAACATGGGCATTAGACAGTTCTCGAGAGTCACCCGTAAGGGGAGACTTCATGTAGCTTTCTCTACCAATGGGACTGGAACCGATTTCAGTGCTCACCTAAGGATAATGGCTAGTAAATAATAAAATGCAAACAAGTAATGCAATGGGAATCAAAGTTCTTCTAAGAGCTACGGCTACCGCTACCCTACACACGGTTCCTGGATTGAATCCGTAACTAGCTATTCAACACCTCGCTTACCAGACTCGTATGAGTCAATAAAAACACTAGCTCATACATCGGTTGCTTCAGAATCCATTCTTTCCATCAAATATTATTCAAAGCGCAGCGACTCTTCATAGAAATTGAACGCACGGCGCGAATCAGGAATGGTGACTTCAAGGCCCTTCGCCGCTCAGAGCGAGGCTCACTGTTCTCAACCAAATTTGTCTCCGACATATAGTTCGCTTGGCTTTCTTGGTCTTCTGTATAGAAATCGGGAGGGGCCCCTGTGGAGCACGCCTTCAATTATCTCTACAATTTCGATTGATGGCTTCATATGTTAGCGTTTTCTTGATAGATCGACATTCATCAAACGCGATCAGTGAAAGAAGATGAAGAGCATGCTTGGTAATAATGGCTTCGCATTCCGGTCAAGATGGGAATTTACGCTATAGTTCATAAATAAAACGGAGGTAGTGTAGTGACAAGTTACCACTAGCACACGCATGGTCCAAGGATCGAAACCCGGGTCAGCACCGCCTAAGCCAACCAGACTTGCCATTCCGGATCGGTTAATTGGTACCAGACCTGTCCGGAAGGATAGAACGATGCGATGGCTAGCTGATAACTTGTACAACGGCACCCGTAGACCTTGAACACATTCAAAACTACTACGAATCTGAATAGGAGTATAATAGACTACGGGCCAGCATCCCAAATCAAGACTGATCGAACCCACAAGACTCTTTCTTTTGATCCTTTCATTCGTTTTTTATTTAAAACTATTAATGCCATGCTTTCCATAGAAGTAAAGGAAAAGGGACTGATCGATTTCATTCCAGTCCATTCAGTGAGAACGATTCACTAATGTGGCTTTACAAGAAACAGCCTCATAACTGAATTTAACGACCACTACGATCGTTTAGTGCCAACACGCTTATAGCAGCTTAATGCAGTACGCAGCTGTTCGATTAAAATAGTACGTGCGATTAATTTCTCCAGTTCACCAGCTGGCCCTTCCAGAACAACCTTTCGAAAGGGAATAGCACGAGAGGATAAGCCATGAAAGCAGCTCTCAGGCAGAATATAGAAGCACACAAGGATTACGAGTTCTTTAATCTTAATGGGGCTTAGTATTTCAGAAAAAGCTTGTCTCCGATGGCAAGACCGCTGAAATCAAGTCCAACTGGTAAGGAGATTCTGGTTCTGTTTGCCCTAGGAGTATATCCATCAGTGATATGTACCCTTACCACCATGGCAGAACCATAAAAATCTCAATTGTTCTAGAAATCGATTTTTCTGACAGGATAATAGTTCCCATCCAACTCAAAGCGGTGGTCCAAGGAGATGTCAAAGCAGAACTGGAGTCCAGTATAACTGAAAGGCACATACAAATCTGATGGCAGCAGTACTTGACTAAAACTCCCCTGGGCAGACTCAGACTCATACAAATGGCTCATTTTGAACCATGGATTCTACCATAATTCAAAATAACGAGAGCACTTAAATGTCCTCTGCCCGATAGGAAAGTCTCGAAAAAATGTTAAAACCATGCCTCTACCCTTTTGGATGGATCACAGCGTCGTTCGGGTGATTAAGAGCATGGTCTTTCTTTCCAGCGGAACATGGCCGGCCAGGACCATTCACCGAAGACAACGTCATGTGCAACGACCCTATAAATGGTCTTGGATATACCACAGAGGGTATAAACATCATTCCAAAGCTCAGAAACCGAAGCAATAGAATAATGATCAAAAAGAGGCCGAGAAAGGGTGCAGGCCTCGGCATTAACGGGCAGGAGTCAGGACTGAAGAGAGAGCGGTTGCATCTCCTCATCCTAGAGTGCGACAAAGACGGTAACTATAGACGGTAGGAGTCCCACAGCCTCACTTTGTGAGGTGAGAACTAACTGTTCCTCAAAAGTCAATGCTCACTCAGAAAAAGTAACCATGGTGGACGAGATGCGTGGCGCATTTTTGGACCTCGGCAGCCTAATCTCCGAGTTTCCCAGCAAAAATCGTCAGAAATTAAAACTACCAAAAATGTCAAGAAGAAAAGGAAACAAAAGAAGTCTAGCGATTACTTCACAAAGGCAAACCAAAGAGCAATGACGGATATGAATATTTCAGAATGAGCTTGGAATTCTCAGAAAAATCCCTCAGTTAATTTCGGTGTGTGAATTTTTCAGTAAAAACATCGTAGGCCGAAGTTATGCGTTGTTATGGCATAACGATAGACGAATATAAAATTGCTGCAGCAAGTAGACGACGGCGGCGGCCTGGCGAAGTGGACGATTCCACGAGGGGTTCGGGAAACAATTGCTCGGACAGCACTCAAACCACCTATTGAAGTCTGTTGGTGCTACTGGGCGATGCTTGAAGAGCCGCGCCCATTCGGCCATTACATTCGTCGAGCATGTGGAGTCTTTAGATGTCCCGATGACGTGCTGTGGCAAAAGATGTACCATGAAGATGCTAGTGCTTTTGAGGGGGAAAAGTGTAACTATGAGGAATCACTTGAGCCGTTACAATGAATCATTGGAGACATATTCTGACATATCGGCATGCGCCGAACGCCCATACGCTACTCACCCACACGTACGTATATAAAGGGCAGAAACTTTAAAAGACTGGAAAGTACGAAAATCTGAGATTGCTGTAGAAGTTCATCCATCATTGATGTCTGGCACTTGCCACCTTCACAGAACTTAAAAGCCTTTTTCGTTCTGGAGATCGCTATGCAGTACTTCATCTTTGTTCCAAATATCGGAAAGTAATGAATGGATTCAAAAAAGATGATCAGTATGATTAACCAGTCCAAGATAAATTAATTGAGGTTGGTTTTGGTAATCTTCTGAAAACTCAAACTGACAACAATTTGAGTACATATCTATGGCTTTTTCAGATCCTTACTATAGCTAACATAGCAGCAAATTGATTATCCATCGGCAAACTCGATCAAATCGTATGAGTTTTGCGTCAACTCGGACACTATGTATATACGTAAGAGTAAATTGGCCGAGTGGGCGGAACTTCCTGAGTAGGCGGAGTTTCCACGAGTTCCCTCGAGTTAGACTATAAATTTTCACAACGAATCACCGACCGAACTCTCAGGCCACAGATTCCAAAGCGCTACCCGAGAAGCTTATACAGTTTTCAAATTCCCAGTATTTCGTATAAACTATCTCAACTCCCAGTAACTATTACTTGGATACTATGAATTCTCGCAATGACGAATAATTATCATAAAATCAACTTTTACAAAGTGAGGCACCACAAAACCATTTTAAATACTCACGTTGAAAAGTGCTGACTGGCTGTTGCTGATACACATGAGCATGGTCGTCGAATACAGCTGAAGCTGGCGCCAACATCATGAGGAGTAGAATCGCCAACTGCATTAGTCAGCCGGCATCGGCCCTTAACGATCGCGTTATGAAATTGGTACTTCATGGAAAATTTGGAAAAAACTCAAAAAGCGAGAGAAGACAAACTCCAATCGAAGAGAGAAAAAAGACTACTTCACGTGCAGAAAAAAGACAGAAAGCTTTGAACAATGGCATACAAAAGCTATGTTCAATGACAAATAGAGTAAGCAAATATTGGAGAAATACAAGTGCAAGCACAAAATCTCGATTGGATTAATTTTTTGTTTACGCACTTCACTGATGCCCAACGGTTGAACGCCAAAAGAAGCGCGCGGTCGCGCTGCAGTCAACCGCATAGCGACCGCTCGCTCCGAGAATATGTGGTATCCAAAGTAAAATAATGTCTAGACAGGCGCACAATAGTTTTTTTAGTTTCAGTTTTGCATTGACAATCCATTCAAAAGAGACAAAAATGGTAAATCAAATCTGCTGCCACAATTTGATTTCAACCTGAGAGCTTTTCTTCATAAGCTGTGAACCGCCTCACTAGTTCAAGGATTTGCAAAATGGAAGGATAAGCATTTGAAAAGGAGAGTATGGGAAACGGGTCAAGTATCTTCTCCCCGAACGACGTGTCGCGTTCGCCGGATATGGAGAGTCGCCGCGGAAACACTGAATCGGGCAGTAGGAATTCGAGGAGAAGTTCCTTTACCCACAGCAAACAAAACATTGACCTTCATACGAAACTTAAACCCCTATCTTCCTTTTTAGAAAACAATCTATCCAACGAGATGCTACTCGCCCTCCCCAAAAACGGAACAAATACACATGGAAGCCTAAGATGCTTTCAGCGAATTCAACGTTGTGAAGTAGAAGGTTGAACGGTAAGTATCTGCCGATAATTTCACAATCCAGGTCCAGATTTCTTCCAGGGCTTTCTAGAAGCTTCCATGGAAATACTACAGAACACCACTATATTTGTATGCGCATAACACAGTTGGATATTTCATGATATCGCGATCGGTTGACCAAATCGAGATCCATTTTTGAGCTTTCTGTTCAAAGCTGTGTACCTCTGGAACAAGATGTACACAGAACCCTCTAGAAGGAGCTTCGAGACGAAGTGCTTGACACAGGTTCCCAGTGGGTTCCATGGCGGATGCGGTTGGATTTGAACTGTGGAAGAATGCGTTGAATATGGGTCAACAGTTTAGTCACTACATGGCTAAATAAGCAAAGAAAAAAGGGTGTGGTGCAGTAGGAACGAAACTGCCGCGTCGCGGCGAGAGAGAAGCCGCGCACGAAGGAATGTAGCAGATTGCAGCAACAAGTAAGAAATTCAGGAACAAAAGAACTAACAGTAGAATTACGCCGTGAGTAATAAACGCAAAAAGACTGAGCTGTATGAAGAACACTAGAACTGTCACGACGGAGCAAATGGTCCGCGACAGCCGCGTGCGGCGGATCGATTACACAAAACCGTTCTTACTGCCCGTCTCCCAGGAAAAAGTAGCCGACCATGTTAGCCTGGCTGCGTATACGAATAGATAGTGTCTTTACATAGAAACCTAGCGTAAGCTTCCAAACATAGAAACCCCATCGAACTTTTCAAAAAATCTCGTGAAAACTCCGGACCATTGCAAAAATTTTGGCAGATATGTTCGGCACAACATAAGATTTCGAGGTCCAGATGAATACCTAAACCTTACCGTCACCTGGATAAACAAATTAATACGTCAAAAATAAAATACAATTGGATTCCAGCTGAAGATCAAAACTTAATCTTTTCAAAATGTTCAAGAACGAATCAGAAACGGAGCGTATATTTTGAAAACTGGTCTCTCTCTACAGGCCCAGTCCTCAAGATTCTTCAGAGAACGTAGTCCTGAATGGATACATATGTACTACGAATATCCGAAATAAATATAAAGGAAAGGGATGAACAGCAAGAAAAAGAATTTCCTCTAAAGCTCAGATGTTCTCGCCCATGCTTCTTAGCTAGCTGTCTAATCAGCCTAATCATCGATCTCAAAGGCGTATTTCGCTATGTACACATGTCCCTTCTCTGATATATTATAATAAGAGCTAGTATAAGAGAGTTCCGAGAACTTTCGCTGAAAGAGCAAGTACAGATTCTTGTCAGGGGCATTACTATCGCTTTAGTGCCATATGGACAAGGAAACTAGTGGTGGAGCGATACAATTGTTAAAAAGAGGAACTGAAAGGGACGATTATTCGTGAAGGAAACTAACATTACTATCGATTCAGTGAGTAGACCATAGTAAGGGTGTTCCGGAGAAGTTACAGTTGGCATTTGACTTACAAACAGTTACTGTTCCCAAATCTACATTTTTTGCAATAAATTTTTTCCCCACTTTGTCTGATTTCCTCTACTAATTCTATCCATCAGCCAAGTCAATGAATTCATTCCGTCATCTATCATTTTTTGAGTCAGCCAACTTATGGACATATGACAAGTGGCGCAACTGCCCATAACGGATCCCGCCTATTTGACTGATCCCGCCCACTTGGCAAAACCTCAGCTTCTTTAATCGCTTTGAACTTTGTGGAAAGATTCCAGGACGGGTACTCGTCCAAGTAGATCACAGTTACTGCACCACTAATTGCCGAATTAATTGTAACCATGCAGAATAACCATATAAATCAATTTCATACGTCACCAAGTGTTCAATAAGACAATGTGCTCCGTATCGTCGAGGGGTCAGTGCGATAATACGGATGCGCCACAGCGGTCTATTCGATTATCTCGACGTATCCAAATGCGGTTCACATCATATAAACGCTTCCCTTTGATCACAAAAAGAGAAAGGAAGACGTGGTTGGACAGCCCCTCTAGAATGCGCCATGGTTTTGACATTCATTTTAAATTAGAAAAGCATTTTGAAGCCTGGCCGATGAGTTCTGATGATCAGTCGCTGTCCAGATGACTATACATACTGACCATGACTGCTGTTCACGAATTTTCAAGTGACTGAGAGGGTAGCCAAGATATTTGCAGGAAGAGCACGGAAGGAGAGCCACGTGGTCGGCCATGCAGCTTCCCACTTCTGCATTCGATACCAATCAACAATCGGCATCCACTCTCTGGAAACTTCATAAGCACGATCTTAAGAGAAGATTCTAGAAGTGGAATCAGAAAGACATCGAAAATGAGACAGACTCGCTATCGGATCTGACAGAAATAGGATAAGTTCAGCACAGAAGGTTGTAGTCGGGAACGGCGCAAGAACAAATGGACAGGGATTGGAGCGATGGTGGTGACAAGTCCGACAACGATGACAACGACCTCCAGTTAAGGGCGTGCCGCGTGAAATTCAATTCGCCACCGAGACAATATGCAAGCCGACTGATTGCCCCCAGAGGCTTGCTAGTCGTCAACGAAAGAGGACAAAGTGACGATCCTTTTTCCCTCAAATTATCATTCAGAACCGGATACACGTAAAACTAGCCATAACTAGCTCGCCAAGAAAGTTCACGGTGGGTGGCGGATATGGGAGGAAGAAAAAATTGGATGCAAGCGACACTGCACTCAGTACAGATCAGATTCAAAACGGATATTGGAAGCTTTTCCGGAGAAAATTAGTTTAAAGCCGTGCTAACACCATCTACTCCGTCTATGGTGTTGTTTTCACCGGCCGTTCTGGCTATTTTATGGAATAGGCATTTTTCTTCTGTTGGAAGTTGCCAAAAGAAAAACCCTAAGAAGCGCCGAACATCTAGACAATCCAAGGACTCGGCCCTCCCAGAAGCAAGCAGAAGAGTTTATTTGGAAGATCAAGAACGACTTCACTAGACATCAATCACCTTCGAAGGGTATGTGGGGAACCCGGGAAATATCAAACATCATTAGAAAAAGTATTGGAAGCAAATTGCACGGCGTATCAAGGAAAGAGCAAGCAGTGGCGATCACCTTACTCTTGGTCGTTATTTCAAGCTATGGTTTGGGCAAGAACAGGCCGTGAACTGCAGAAAAACTCCCACCCCGATGACGCTCCCGTCAAATTCGGATCTTTGGCTCTTTTCCAATATTTTATATTCTGCAGTGACTTGACAGCTACAGAAATCGTCATGGCAAAAGGCCAGTTGCTGTGAGAGAATCAGAGAGATGAAGGTGAGGGCAGTTCCATCTATAATGAGCTTGCCGGCAGGCTCAGGGTCGTAGGGAGTACTCGAGCGGACATACAACCTACGACCTAACGCCAGGTGGTATGGGTATATTTCGTGGTTTACAGGATATTTGAGAAAGAAGCCTGGGAGATCGTCACCAATGATAGCTTTGTAAGCATATCTATTAGCACAAACGCCGATCGTGTCTTTATCGAGAAAATTAGACATTTACTCAAGCAGTGTGCTGTGTTGAGTCAGGTCTAGAGAAGAAGAGGCAGCTCAGTTACAATTAAGCTTGCCTCAGAGTGGTCGAATACTGCTAACCACTACTTAACGAAGAGTGCAACTTTCACTTAGTGATTATCTCCACCAACCCTTGTATTAGTAATTTGGCCCAGGAATTCCTCCAGAAACCATTCTGTTTTTCGGAAAAAAAAACCACTTCTGTCATGTACCCATGCACTAACAGCTTCAAGAATATTCTAAACTTCACTCAAATACACCACAATATTTTCAAATCCATTGGGAACCATTGCAATTTTCCCCATATCTACGGAGAAATCAAATTACTTACTAGTTAATAGCCCTACTGTGAATGAGCTACGAGGACTATATCCCATCTTCGTTTTCTAGTGAGTTTAAACGTTCCAGAACAGTTCGATACCGTACTGTCTGGCTCCATGACCCCGCCTTCTTAGTGTCTAAACTTGAGGGCTATTCCAGTTACCGTATCCGTGCAATGCACTTCACTTAAGGCGAATTTCAATAGATGAAATAGAGCCGAGCGAGCGATAGAGTTGAGAGCTATGGACGCGTGGTACTAAGCAAGTTTGGTGAATTTAATTGGATAACACAATTTGGATAATGGCGAGAGACGTGCGCTGAGAGCTGTCGCTGAGGTGACCCGCCCCACTCTCATCGGCCCTGCCCCCCCTAGGGAGCAACTTGGAATCTGTGGTGCACGCTCAGTGGACGAGATTTCAGCGAATTTTACGAGGTAGAACGCCATGCTAACGTTGAAGACCGAATTTGCAGTGATGAAGTAATTCATTGAGTCATGTTGGGACTGCGTTTTTCAATTCATGGAGGAGACTAAAAGCAGGAGTCACTTCTCGCAGGTTGCAAGGGAAGTTCGGGGACAGAGCATTGCAAAGATGGTAATTTTGAGATTAGAAAAAATTACGGATGGAAAAAGAGCCTTTTGAAAGAGAAATACTAGTAAGTTTCATGTGCTCATTGCAGTGCACGCCATGTACTTCACAGCCATACTACAACTTTAATTACTACTAATTTTCAAGCGTTTAAGGTAAGTGAGGAGTCCGACTAAAGGGCTTTACAGTATTCAGCAGACATTCCGCTCTGTTCGAATGATTAAAGTGTTCGGGCAAATAATTTGTAGCATTAAGAGGGGCAATATCAGGTTCATGATTCGGGGAGCAAATCCTGGATTGGTACACGCCCAAGTCATCTCAGCTCCCATTCTCGTGCCGACAAATTGGTCAAACTAGTTTGGAAGGATAAGAGCAGTTGTTTGTAGCTAGACTAGCCACCTATAGTCACACACACACATCCAAAACTAATCACCATGACTCTTAACAGAAATCGAATGCAGGGCGCATCCCAAAAGAGGGCTGATTAACGCTGGTGAGACTTCGAACATCGGGAAACTAACTTCGAATTCATGAGCCGACCTGATAAATCGCCCTATAGAGCTATTCAAACGCTTCTGTGATTCTGAATAGGCTCCAAATGTATGGTACATCAAAAATACCTCTACCGATTCAAATACTTGGCACTTTTCGACGATGCAGGGTAACCTTTGTCATATGGAAAGATCTACGATGGGAAGAAAAAATCTAATTACATTACTGAAAAGAAATATTTGCCACTATCTGAGTGCAAAAGTTAGCAAAACTCACTTGCCAATTCACATGATTGCTGATGACACGGCTTATCCCATCCAGATATAAGAAAATGGCGAATTTGTTCCCAGTCGATAAAAACCATACCCATTTCTTTGTCACTTTCAGAACGCTGCCCTCAGGCCACGCCCAATTGTCACACAATTCTTAACAAGTTTAGACTTGTGCGACACACGTTGTAAGCATTAAAAACATGGCCCGGCAAGTGTGCACCAGTCACGTCTAGTCACGTCTGCCCCATTCGGGTGCGCTTCGTTGCGAGCGTCCCTAGAAACTAGGTCACGCCGCAGCCGCCGTCGCATGCGGAGGGTCAGCCTGCGACTTTTGACAGATGTCGCAGTTGTCAGTGGGGCATACGATTTGCACTTGGCCCACAGCAGTAAACCAAAGGGAAGATAACACGGACAAATGCAAATCGTTTGCTCCACTGACACTTGATGGTACTGTAATATCATCTTGAGACCTCAGTGGGGTTCGCCGCTCGCGAAGTGGGCGGGGTGACCTACATTTGACGGACGTGCGCAACAGACGTCCTCCGCCCCATCCAAACATTTTGGATGAAAGGAGGGGAGGCGGAGTGGGAAAGGGGGCAGCTCGAGATGAGCGAAGAGTATAAATGAGCCCGACCTTCCCCATAATTTACCGTTTTAAATCTTTTGAGACGTATTCTGACTTTGAAGCAAATTCACACAACGTTAAAAAATACTGCTTTCTGCTACTATTAGGTGGTATAGATTGGCTCAGGCCGAGTTGGGTAGCCCTTTTTGGCGTTGGGCCAAAATCTATAGTTTACGATTCAAATCAGTCAGACTTTCCATACATCTGGGATTGGTCATTTGGTATTGAACGATGACCAAAATTGAAACAGGCCGACTTCCACAAGAAAATGATCGGACTCAATTAACATTCAAGCACATCTACAATTCCAATTGAAAGCTTAATTCATGGGGTATTACCAAAACAGGATTGGTCACCGTCAGAACCTTCGCGCGGCGTCTCTCTCGCCGCGATGCGACAATTTCGTTCTTACTGCACCACACCCCTGTTTATGTCGAGCACAAAACGATCAAAAGTGAAAAATAAAACAGAGGAATTCAGAAAAATGGAAAGTGACAGACAAAAACTAGAAAATTCTTCATAACAGGCTTTACGACTTCCGAAAATCGGAGTCCGACAAAAAGGCCGTCCCAATCCGAGGACGGCCATGTTTCAACGATCGCAGAAATTGAGAAAAACCCCTTTGACGGCAATAACTTATACAATATAATTTTTCTGGATGTTGTTACCCAATTCAAATGAATCATCTTAATAATATTCAGTATACAGTAATGCTGACATATTTGCATTCATATTTATCTGAATTACTGGTGTTCTTTGGCCTTAGTCTTCAATTTTTTGAAAATAAAGAAAGGTGTTTAGAAGACCCTGAACGATGTCACTGGGAAATCATTCATACGCATCTTAGTACTAATGAATTTCTGAATTTGACTGAACACGAGAGGGATGAAGGAAGAAAAGAAAGAAGCAGTGAAAGAGAGTGGGAAAGAAAAGGTTCGTCGGTCAGATAACTAAGGAACAGCAACCCAAACTTATCCATCAATCTTGGGAAAGCTGGAAAAGTAATTTTTATTCTTGATTAATATTCTAATTCATTTCAGACCACAGTCGAAGTCGAACAGTGATTGAAAAAGTTAAGAGTTCAAAAAGCTCCCAAGCAAAGTTCAAAGCTAAATGAACCCACAAAGATCAGGAAAGCACAACACACCACTCCTTTCATCTGCCTGCTCAATAAAAGCCCGTACGAGGATCTCGCGAAGAGTGCTAAGCGAGGTGACAACGAAATGAGTTAAGTGTGTTGAAATGAGCGTCTGTGAAGAGTCGCAAGATCGAAAGTTAATGCCGGCTTGGCTGTCAACGCCGCCTCAGGCATAGGCTACGACTGCCGCCCGAAGTCGTCAACCGTCCATCTTTCTCATAGTGGACATTTGCATAAAAATAAGTGTCGTGAGAAAGTTGACGACTCATTAACATCCCAAAATCCTGTTCTCTGCGTACCCATTCGACTACTGAAGAAGGCCTTCCTATCAAATATGATCATCTGGTTTTGACAGAGCTGGCAAGATTGTTTGTTGCTTGATTCATGAGGGGTAATTCTTCCGCTCCACCCAGAGAGTTCGACTTGGTAGGAGAAACACACAGGAGGGGATATCCAGTTTCTGGAAAGAATAGCTCCGGTATTGAAATTCTTGTCAGAGAAAAATGGCTAAGTGACCAAGGGATTCAATCTACCAAAGGATTCAAACTCATTCAAGTTGACCCATTCACCCCGTACAACCAGTGAGTGACTGGTAGCAGATGCTATTGAGTTGATTGCTAGATGCTCATGAGTTGAACTCTGTTACTCGTATTACAGCGCTGAACTTCCCATGATTTCTTGGGAAGGACGAATGCGTAGCGCAATCTCGAATAGTGAATCAATGCCAGTGATTCAAGAGGGATTAGAACTTTGAGCCATGCGAGAATTCGAAACGAGAATTCGAATCCGAAGTCGAAGCCTAAAAGACTATGGATGTGAACCCCTCAACCAGTCTTGACGAATGGGTTCACGGACGATTTCCGTTCAGGTTCACAGAGCGGCTGAAATACCCTGGTGCTATGCTCGATGACAATAATAATAGTAACTGAAACTTAACGAATATATCGTTGTTCAGAATTTTGAAATTTATGTCATATGGTTTCATAAAATATTATTCTATAATTGCTTCTTGAGAATCGGAAAAGATTCAGATGCAAAACAGTGTGCGCTGTACATAAAGCTATACTACTCTTGGTTTGGGAGCTTCCGTGATGGCGAATGATGGATATTTTGAAAAGTTTGCTAAAATATCCGTGTTTAGTACGTGTTTACTATTCGATTTTGTTTACTGTACGATGGTTTATTTTTATTTATTCGATTAAAATCGATTAAAAACACAAAAAGCGGACCAAAAACAGTAGCAAGTGAAGGTCAAAGCTTCTGCGAGAAAAACCCAAGATTAAGGTGTAAAACGTCCAAACGAAATATCAGGAAATATCTGAGCTATCTGAGCTAGCCGAACTGAAGGAAAAAAATATAACTGACATGTTTTGAAAAAAATAAATTTTTTGAGGGCACCAATGCCTTCCTGCCACCCTGTAGACTTTACCACAAGATTGAATTCGCCTTATATAATATTCCTCTTTAACAAAATTTTCACGCATGAGCGAGTGTGTGAAAATCCGTGTCCCGCAGTTTTGTTTTGCACTATTCCATCGTGCAGCCTCCTCGTTATACCAACCCAACTGAGCCGAACTGCCATAATCCCATAATGGCGTTCGAACACTGGTCAGTTGAAACCAACGACCAACTCTGCCAGGTGCTAACAAGTAACCTACTCACTACTGAAGGTGAAAGTGTAGGAGAAAGTAGCCAAAACATAAGCCTTCTCTGATTGTTAGCCTCAATAACAGAAGGCTTATGTTTTGGTAGACGCTCACTATTATAGGGGAAGATGACTGCAAACAATACGGCTAAAAAATTCTTGATTTCTGACGAAGGAAGAGTTGCCTTCAATTTGTAAAGGTTCCTTAAGTCAGGCACGAGGTCGAAAGCCGATGTGCACTATGAATCGGCCGAGGAGTAGTGGCTCGTGGTAGGAGTGGTAGAGGCTCGCGGAAAACTCGGCTAGTTCCTGCTGTATCCATTCGGGATTCGATCCCCGAATCAGATAAAAGGATTAGACATGCAGAAGATGGTAAACTGAGAAATCATGACGAGACTGAGAAGATCCACTGAACTTAGTCAGTTCCTGGTCAGTTCAGTTCCTGGTCAGTTCTACATCAGTATGCTAACCATGGAAAGGAGGTCTACTCAGTCTCCCTGGGCTTCATCGGAAATTTCCTTCTCTTAAATGAATAATTAAGCGGTGCTGATTGTCGCTGTGCAAAGTGCGGCTTAAGCTGCTGCTACAGACTATTCGAGAAGCACGTAATGCCTCATTTCCCACAGAAAAAGGCTTTCGGTCTCAGAGAGATCACCACTAATCCAGTTGCAGCCTCAGTCCCATAAAATTCCAACTAGGCCACCGACTGGTTCGAAAGACAGAAGTCGGGAATCGAGTGATGGAGTGAATCCTCACTAAGACTTCGATGATCTATTCCGGTAATTAAGAAAGCATGAACAAGAAGTACACCATCGTTAAATAACTGGAGATGAACCGAACGAGGCAGGAATCAACGAAAAGTAAAAGTCAGGGAATACAAAAGCGATAAAGAAATGACAGTATTGATCAAGGTGTGGTTGATTCGACCTGAAACTACCTTCAGAGCTCCGAAGGACCATCTGCTTCTATTTTTACCACAGTCTGGCGGAAAGGCATCAATAGTTCAATTACAGCGCTATATTTGTAAAAAATATTGAGAACAGATCAGTCCGATGAGGGAAGGTCGAGCACCCCTTCAGAAACATGTGTAGCTATTGACGATTAAGCCAGCATATTAAACTAGAGGTTCCGATCACGGCTACGATCAGATCAACAACGAATCGATACACGATCTGACAAAATTAACTTCTAGCCCGGTCCCCTACCTTAGAAATTCTCGAATTAACGGACATTAGGAAGTTCCTCAAAGAAAATTTTCCAAAACGATCACAACGGCCTAATGCTTTAATTCATATGAATGAAGGATGAGTGGACTAGAATTTTTTCTGACATGGAATCGGAGAAAGAGCTTCGCACCCATCAACGAAGTCCGACTTGCCGAGAATATAAGTGTGAAATGCAATGGCTGTTCAGCAATGAAAAGAACTTGGAGAGTTTTCTATCGATTTTGATGAGAACAATAGAGAAAAGCATAAAAACCTTGAGAACTACACATTTGCAATCTTCTGCCTGAAGCCAAAGAGAGAAAAGTGGCTGAATTCTCAGAGAAATTGATTTCTTTGACTAAAATCGCCTAGACAACAGTAATTTCCACTCTATCCTATTGAAATGAGCCTTATAAAAACGAGTCAATACGAAATTTAACGACCAGGTGTTGCTTTATTTATAGCGGCCATCCTATGACGCCAGACTAGGATAAATTGACACCAATGAATTTTACGAATTCCCCACAATATTTTATCAAAAGGCCATGAAAAACATGAAAAAAACGCAATCATATGGTACAACCACAGACCCGAAGGGTAACGGAACTTCTCCCCTATCGCGGCATTCTCCCTTGGTATGCGGCAAATGTCACTGCAATTACCGTACTCACCCCGCCTCCCTCAAATCGATAGGACGCGACATTTTTCCTTGACTGGCTTGCTTTTTCATTGGATTTTATCGTTTTTTCTTCTGTTTCTTTTTAGTTTTCATGTTTATTAGACTTGATTAATTAAAATGACTCCTCTTATATAAACGACGATCAAGACCGCATTGGAATTGAAAAGAGCGGCTGGCCAATTCAAACAATTAAAGGACTCCCTACCTCACAAATTGCGCGCTCCAATTTTCCATCGCAATCCTGCGATAGGCGGCGGGTGCGGCGTGTGCGACGCCGTGTTAGGGGAGAAGTTCCCGGACCCCAGACCCGAATTCTTACAGTAAGACTGCCCGTAAAATAAGTGCATTGGGCGTGACCACGGACACAGCTGAGTTGACAGCAATTTCACCCGTTCAAGTCAAGAAGGTATGGGTCGTGAAGACCCCCTCTTTTTTTTCGGTGAATGGTTTGATTGGTTACGCTTGTAATGGCCCTTAACACTTTTTTTCGTTTCCACCGGAATAGTCACAAAAGCATGGTGCCGTTGAATGAGTTACGTTGCCCGTAAGTGCGGCCTGCATTATTGTTTGACGATCGAGGATACTGTAAGCATTCAGGTTTGTTGCTCTTCTTGATGAATGAACCACGTCTCCAACAATGGGTGATCTTAATTGCCCAGGCCGTTACCTCCGCAGCTGAACATGGAAGATAACTGGATGGTATTCTCGGCATTCTCTATTATCCTAAAATTTATGCAAAATCTAAACTGGGAAAATGCTGTTTCTCAAAAAATCTTATTCGTCTTAAGCCTAAACTACCACATTTCCATGCATTTAATTGGTGCACGTAACGTTAGAAAAACTGAAAATAGATCGTGTAATTCAGAAATGCTCTGAACAAACTGACAACTATGAGGAAGGGCATATGGGGAATGACCGATGAACTGCCAAGACGATTTTAGCCTTTTGAAGCTATTTAGGAAAAAGCTAGCCGGCAAGGGTTCAAAAGGAGATATGCTGAGTGGGAACTGGGGAGATTTTACATGAAATAGTGTATTCTGACACTGCTCAGGTATCACCCTCTTGAGGTTAAATGTAGTGACTCAAGACGAAGATCTAAAACCTTGAGTGTTGATTAACGCCCTCTTTGGAATGCGCCACCACATTCGACTTTTATTCAGAATCGTAATGACGGTTTGAGCTCGTGTGTGGCCTATACATACTATAAAATGCTGTTTCAGCCAAATAAGTTCTTTAACCGTCTCAGATGCGTCTGTTACCAATTCGTCGTAAATAAGTTAGCAGGTAAAAGTATAGGTAAGAGTAAATCAGCACACGAATCAGCTACCAAAATCATTCACAAAAACTTTTAAAAGTTCACAAAGTACATGCAATATACAAAATATCTGGCAGCTGCAGCAGACTCATCAGTCAAAAAAAAAAAGAAATTCCCTAGTAGATACTAGACGCTGATAGAATCATCACCAAAGTTTCGTCCGCGGGATACTCAGTTCAGGCGTGCGCACAAATATTTCCGCGATTTTCAACAAGGTCGTACGCATGGCGCATCTTAAGAGATTCTCAAGGTGACTGTAAAAGGGCTCTTCAAAATGAACCATGCATATGGCCCTATTCAAAATCGTGGAGAGATTTAAGGGTAGGGTAGAGCTCTACGATGTCGGGGTAAGTCAAATTCAGGCTTTCATTCTTCTAAATAACTTTCCCACTGAACACCTGGATTGGATGAATGGGACGCTTGATAGGCATGAACGAAGTATTCCTATGAGCCCCCTCTTGTGATGCATTTCATAGAACAACTGCATCACTGGAATAGAGGGTAAATAATAAGTGATTAATTATTCATTTCACTCCATTTCTATATTTTATTTACTTATTTACTTAGATGTTTACTTATTTTTTTAAAGGCACCTATTCACGAAAAAAAGTTATTGAGTTCTTACCTTATTAACCCATTGACGACCACGGCGTTTTGCGGGAAAACGCCGCGAGGGACCAGCGCGCTTTTCGTCCACCCGCGACTGCAGCCCTTTCGTGGACTTCATGGTCCAGCATGACCGCTTTTTCAAATTTATAAGAGAAAATTATAAGTTTTCAGGAATATTCCTTCAAATGGGTTTGGTAATAATGCCCACATTGAGTGATTATTGATCTTTATTATGGAAACGGCGTTCGTTCTAGTGGTCACTCAATTATGAGTTCAATCCTTACCAGAAATCGCTTCGAGCAACTTTTATTTGCGTTGCGTTGGGAGCTTTGCCTTTGGTCGATATCAGCGAAAATGATAATGACGACCGTCTTTCAGAAATATCTGATTTTTTGAAGTTGTTCAACGAACGGATAATTCACCAAGGTAATGAACTCCTTTGAAAAAACACCTTTACAATTGTAAAATTAGAAGATTTTCTAGGACCACGCTATGTGTAGTCTCACTTAAGCCTGATGTAATGTTTTAAGAAGAAAAATTGTAAAAAAAATGGAAATATCGATGAATAAAACAAAAAATGCAACTGCAGTCCACATGTGGACTGCACGGTCCCACGTGGCCGAAAAGGTGCAGTCCACATGTGGACTGCATGGTCGTCAATGGGTTAATACTCAGCGGCCCCCATGGGTTGTAGAAGGGTCCTTCTTACTCCCGCAATTTCGACGTCCAGGGCATAGTGGCGGGCCCGTTGTTGTCGTAATTCGCATCTCCGCCCCTCGACCGATGTCACCTTAGACGAGTGTCGAGACGACACAGTGTCATGTAATCGCGTCAGGACCCACCCTGAATTGCAAATTGGCAATTTGCCAGAGACGCAATGTGTTGTCTGCTATTGCATTGCGTCTCTGGCAATTTGCCAATTTGCAATTCAGGGTGGGTCCTGACGCGGTTACATGACACTGTGTCGTCTCGACACTCGTCTAACGTGACACCGATCGTCTCTAACCGACGCTCTTTCAATGTGAAACCCGTCCAACCCCCTTTCCAGCTCTTTTTTTTGGCCCTTTGTAATTCTTTTTGTTCATCGTTTTTTGCGCTTTTTTCGTTGTTATCGCTTCATTCTAGAGTAGTTCTATCAATTCCCGTCAAAAAAGGGTACCCTAACGTTTTTGTGAATAGGTGCCTTTAAATGCTGAACAATATAATATCGTTACATAACACCGTTATTTATATTTCGTATAATTTTCCATGTGGCATCGAGAAGCCCCAGTTAGAGAAGGCATGGTCCCCAGATCGCTCCTTCTCCAGGAGGGGAACTATTCTATGTACTCTTAGATCGCTACGGGTAGGTGTAAAACTAAGGGACCATCTAAATGTCTCCACCTTCCATGTCAGAAGTGTGACGTATCCCGATATGAAGGAGACCGATCAATTTCGACGGAAATTTAGTTTTAAAAAACCTTCTTGTTGTTTCAAACACCAAACACCACCGTGTCGTTATAGAAACAAGTCGAAATTAATGAAAAGTCTCAAAAATAATTGACTAATCCGAACGCTGGCTGGCAGTAAAAATTAGTTGGCAATACGCGCCAATGGAAAAACTTATTGAGAGTGCTGCGACAGTTTTCTTTACGTCTTTAGGAGGGTAACAGTGCCGTACGGGTGTTGCTTATCGTCATTAATCAACTATCGAGCAACTGTTCGGATGTTATAACTGATATATATGAAGCTATCGGATCAAAACGAGACAGATGAGTGGGGTTGTGACAGCAATTAGTCATTTTATTACAATCCATCGTCGACAGAACACGCCTGGCCAGTCTGTCTACGGTAAACTGATCACTGTTGGAAATCTATTCGACATTTGTGATTAATTATCGTTTATTCGATGATACGGTAGACCTTGGCAGATCCCCTCAACGGACGTTTCATTCAATACGTTTAGAGCTGGAACGTTTCAGTATTCCACACTCATACACGATCAAAAGAATCCGATCCCGGATAGATAATTTTTGAAAAAAAAATTCTAAAATGGGGCTTAGCTGAAACGAGTGCTGAAATGGAAGAATCGGTCCAGAAGCACAACACGACTCAATATTAAATCGAATAACAATAAATAAACAATAAACTAATAAATAAATCACTGAGACTGAATGATGAAGCAGTTTCTTTGAAAATCAGTAATTCGAAATTCATGTAGAGAAAAATTAGAAACAACTTGGGTTTTTCACTTTTCAACTCCGAGTAGTATTAGAAGGGACGTGAGATTCATCCTCCTGAAAACCACTGTATTCCCTAAGCAACTTCAAAAAATGAACGTTCAATCAGGTAGAAGTGATTAGCCACTTTCAACTAATTTTAATTTTGAGTTTCTTGATTAGTGATCAGGGATATCTTCAATAGAATCAAAGTATTGATATAAATTCTGGCATATATGGACCTAACGACCTTCTTTTGGGACCGGAGGACCGAATAGTCGATAGAATGACTGTAGAAGCTGTATGATTGGAACAATGGAAAAGAATTCCAGCAATTCAATCGTCAGAGAACATTACGATATCGTAGCTATTACGACAATCATTTCATGGAATTGCGAGATGCACTGTGTAGCTTCATTAATTATCCATTCCATGGAACCATAAACAAAAACCGTTGCAGACAGAATGGAACCGAAAATCTTCATGAAAAATGTGCTGAGAAATTCAAGGGTACCAGCAGCATAACACCCCGAATACGTTAGAAAACTTGAACAAAGCCAACGGATCTCCTAGTAGGCGCTGGTACGTAATTCCTATAAATTGCCAGAAATAGAAAAAATGGGGCTTTCTGCCGCACCGAAATAGTGAATGGGCTTTTTTGAGTTACGCAGGAAAATCGAGGAGTTTTATGAGAATTTTCCTCCGCCAATTTAATTACCACCCACTCTTTTTTGGGGATGAAATGATAAATCAACCCCGATAAGGGTGTTTGCAAAATTGGTATCAACGACCAAGATTGAATCAATCTAACAAAAATGTAAACAAATATAGACACAAGTATTGCCTCAGATTAGTGCCGTCCAAGGCGAAGTGACCAACAGCATGCCATAGTTCTATGTGGTTACTTGATTGACAAGATGATTGACCAAAAACAATTCTTCTCCCATGAGACATTTCTATTTAGGGATATTTGGTCATGAAATAGTTCGAATTCCTTGTTATTCTCGAATGTTTGTTGGATCGGAAAAAGGGGTTTCCACGTCAATCGATCCTGCTTTTGAATGCACTCTCCATTAGATTTCCATTTAGAATCGTAGTGGCGTTTTAATGCGTCTGTGGCCTATACGGTACTACTGACTGACCGGTAACAATGGCTTCTACATCGTAGTGGCGTTTTAATGCGATTCTATACGATTAATTGATTATAAATTAATACGATTTAACGATTCTATATGGGCGGGTGCCAAGCGATGTACAAGTCAGTACTTTCATCATCCCAGACGACCCTTGTAGCAACCAACTATCACGCATGGATGGATATATTAGTTTAGCCTGTTTTAGAACTCAATCCCCTCGCCACGTGGATAGTATTTCCCACTCGGCCTTCCCCTATCTCTGCTTCCGAGAATTATCTTCACGAAGGACTAGTGCATTCTGATCTCCCAATTCTCAGCTCGTTCAATTCAGTTTTTAGAAATATAAGGCTCATTCAACATAATATTAAGGAGGACTAGATGTAGCGAAGGGATTGGAAGCCATTTGGGAGACGAAGTTTGGAGAAAAACGTGGTATCCCGGAGACAGGTGACGGGCGTGCCAAAAGAGTGGGTCGGGATTGCGAAACTTCTATATCAATCATCCAAAAATTTAACCCGAATAAAGACGTACTAAGAAAGTTACATAAATGAAGACTCTTCAAACACGAAAAGTTTGGCTCACCTATCTGGTTCAGAAGAAAAATCAAAAACATAAAGAATAGAGATAAAGGATAGTATCTTTGAGTGTTAATCAACCCTAAGGATGCGCCCCGCATTCGACTTCCATTCACAATCGTAGTGGTGTATTGGACGCATATTGGCCTATACAGTGACTCACGATGGACCGCCGATGTGAAGTTAGCGCTTTTGTCCTCCCAGACGAGTCTGGTACCAATTAACCGACCTCGGAAGCACAGAAGGCTTGGTAGGCCTAGGCTGGCACCGATCCGGGATTCAAACCCCTGACCATATGTGTGAAATAGTGCGCCAGTTGTCACTACACCACCTCCTCCATCAAAAACATAAAATGCGAAAAAAACGCTATCCCCACATCCATCTATACACAATAAGGTTACCTCCCCAGACGTCATTCGATCCTTTTTCTATGAAAATTTTCTGAAGCTCTCGAATAAATATACCTTGATTGTTAGGCTTCCGACATTAGTCCCTTTTCAGACCTTTACCATTACATCAGAACCTTTTTATTTGTGAATTTTAGAAGCCCGAAAAAGACCTCAATACTGACAGCCAGCCAATTAGGGCATAATTAAGATGCTTCAAACGAAATCCGTGAAAAAGTAGGAATCCCCCTAAAAAATTGTGACGTATACACAGTGATGAACAAAACCCTACAACAAAACAGATAAACCAACTCAATGATAAAGGCAAAGTTCAAGATAATTTTGAGGTTTTCTGTTCAGGTAGAAAAGCGGAGTGTTGATGTAAAGAAGAACATCGGTGGCGAAGAGAGCGTCCGCTTACTTCAGGTTTTTCAAAAGTAGCGGAAGTGGTGGTTGTACGAGATCACCGCGACAGGAAGGGCTTTAAAGGGTTTGAGGACGAGATTCAACTTGCTCCCATAGCTCAGAGAGATGACTACATCAAGTCGAAATTGTCCGAAACTGCCTTTCACTGTCGCCACGGGTTATGACAAATTGTTTGAACTTACTACTTTGGTTCCCTTGTGAATGGTGCAGCCTCTACAAACCCGTTGGAACTCGCCCACTACAGGTGTGGCATTCACACGATACAATCTCTGGCCCCTTATTGGGCCCTAACCAAAACGTTTTTTTTCTTATAACGACAGGTATGGTATTAGGGGGGAGCCTCGTATAGGGAAATCTTAGAAACCATTTTTATCGTGAACCGTGCCTTTAATTAAACTATCTATAGTTATGACCACGACTATAGATGACCATTCCGTAACCATTTCCAAATGTAAATCTATGCTTTCGTTTTTCAAATTTCCTTATAAGGATTCGAAGACAGGTGGGCCGGACACGTTATGCGACATCGTGAAGACCGTTGAACCGGGCAGTCAGTGACCGAATCCTTCTCAATGTCAGACGAACACCAAAGAAGGCCACTATGTAGTGCGAAGGTCAGACTTCTTTACGGGAGCTCTGAACGAAGTAATGCTGCCCCTCGTGTTCCTCGAACGAGGGCGATTCATTGGACCACTCTGGCTGGACAGGGACGAATGAAGACGATATTGGCGCCCGCTGGAGAAAGTCGATGATCAGCGGAAGGACAGGTAACATAGGTGTAATCCGTTTTCATCTAGGTGTATTACTTGGCAGTGACATGGTATGCTGAGATTCCTCTTCACTCATATTATGCCACGAGTGTATGACTGTCACCATTTTCAGATATCCCTACTCAGCAGAAATAAGTGTTTGGGACCTCAAGACACCGTAAGATGCACGTTGTTGTAAATAATGATGTTCGGGCACAGTTGTAGCTTGCAGCAAAGTTTTTTGTTTGAGTCAAAAAAAAAACCAGCCCCTTGTAGATGTTTGCAGGTGACACCACCGTACCAACACAAAAAGAAAATCTAAAATTCAGATATACTCAAAGCATCAAACATCAAATTGAATCCGTAACGGCCATAAAGGAAGTTTCCAGAATAATATGCTATCATCCTGGCAGTTCAGCGACCTTCAGTATAGGAGATATTCTGTTTTGAAAGATTTTCAATTGTATAGCTCTATTTTTCAAAATAAAAAGAGCTATGCATGTAGGTAGAATCTTAAAACTGTCAAAAGGACGGACCGAATGAGGAAAAATTATCCGATCTGTTATTCGAATGGATAACCTGTAACACTTGGACCGTAAGAACCACTCATTCGATGGGCTAACATTAAGAATTTAAATTGTCCGACACATTTACCCGATTAACCTCCCAGGAAAATCCAGGTCCAAGGAATTATTTAAAAACATACATAGAATAGAAATCAAAACAATGAAACACCAAAGGTATTTGGTGGAAACTTTCATGCTTTCAGTTGCTACAGCATTTTAATTCAATACACATTCTGTCTCCAAGAGTTTCAAGCCACGCCCCTATACCTATGAAATTCGCAGTTTGAAAAATTGGCGAATAACCGCAATGATATGTGAGTCCAACAAAAAATATAGTAGAAAAAAAAATAAAAGACACGGAAGTGGGGACCATTTGGCATACCTAGCAGGAAGGTAGGAAAGTAGAGGAGCAGAGCTTCAGACAGCACAAAGCACGAGTCCAGACGGTTTCCCTGTGCAAGTGTTGGCGGTCATCAATCTGATGCAGCTACTCTGGGAGTCCGTCAGCGTTTCCAGAGGGCGACACCTGCTTCTCGTGTGGTGGATCTGACATCGTGTTCATCGTGTCCACCCCTACCATCAATCAAGTATTTATGCCAGCGACTTATCAACTGGGACTTTGTCGAACAAGTGTTACTACAGAGTCATCCGTGCAAATCGTCGATTTACCAACTCGCTCGGGTAGGACATCAGTCGAAAGCTGTCGTCAATCAATTGCTTTATTTGAAATTTGGAATAGATCGAGTAGGTAAATCAAAAAAGAGCCCCAGAGCTGACTGAAATCCCAGGAGTGGGATGCATTAAAATTGAAAAGATAATTGAAAGACCAGAGCTCATTTATACCTCTATGTAGGGTTCCCAGAAGTTCAAATTCATCCCAATATTCCAAAAATAAAGCAGTGCTGTTTCCAAAAACTAACAAGTACGTTAGCAAATATCATAAACATATGGTAGACCTTTTGTAAACTGATTTTCACCATCAATCAGAAGTCTAATTTGTATCTTTTTGGTGTAAAACCGCTTTCCATAGTGCTGGATCACTCAGTTCGGATTGGAAGTGGTTACCAGTAAATGGTATCTCGACTGGCTGAATACGGTGAAAGTTTCTTCTTGCTACCTGTAGCCAGTCAGAGAAGAAGGTAAGTGGCAATTTATGAAAGGACTGTGCGAAAGAATAGAAAAAAAGGGAAAGAGGAGTACAATGAAAAAATTGAGAAGTTGGTTTGATGGCGGAGTAAAAGAAACAAATGAAGTGAAATAAACCCTGAATCAGAGGAAAAATCAATAAGATGGCTGATTTAGGACGAAGAAGGAAATCAATAAAATTGACTGAGGACGGTTTCCGAAAATCAGCAGGAGCTAATGAGCTAAGGCGCATCGATCGCGAGATTTTAGGTGGTCATAACTCGGTAGATCAACGGCGCCTATTCAATCATGGAGGTAATTGTTAATAAGCAACTAGTGAATCAAATATGAATTAAAATAAAAGCTATAACATAAATGAATAAAGGAGAGTAGCCAGAGTATGGCTGGCCAGAGAATCAGAGATTTTCGTCTCTCGTCTCCACTGGTCCATTTCCTTTCTTTCAGTCGACGATTCAGAGTTTCTTTAGAAGATTATATGGACCCATAAAGGGCAAGAAGAGCTATTTCAGAGAAAATACATACAGCCACTCATGAGGCCATTTTCTACTGTTGTTTCTACGGCGTCATGTTCTACTTTGCTTCGATGGCTTCGAGGGGCGTGATTTTTTAGTCGTGGGCGGTGTCCTATGCATTGCCTAACTTTCGCGTCCACCAAACTACGGAAGGTCATTCCTATTGTTGTAATCACTTTTTTCTACATAGAAGAGAAAATCACTATTCTGATGGGAGAGGAACTACGCAATCGTAAGGACCTGTGGATAACAAAGTCCGCCCATTTCGTAAACCCCTCCTTCAAGGCGTAGCAATTCCCTAGTAGAAACGAGAACAACAGAAACTTCAAAATGACGTTTGGTTCCATCGTCATCCCAAGTCAAAGAACAAACTAAAAGACGACGAAATTCGTTAAAATGATGGATTTTTGGATACGTCGCAAGCAAATTCTCATAGGATCGTCAATTTCTCCAGGTGCGTTTCATGAGATCGTTCACTTGAAGGCAGACAAAGCGTGAATAAGTATCCTGGAATTCTTTTTTCCTGTTAGCAGTTTTCCTGTCTAAGTTGTTACCTTACGGGTTTCTTACCAAGATCCTTCTGAGGCAGGCTGCTCCCTTTCGGGGTAGACTGCTCAAGACTGAAACGAAGAACAAGGCTTTGGCCGAATTCCTCGTATACTGCGACTCGGAAAACTGAAAAGCCCTGTCAAACTCCGACTTCTTCTCAAGATTTTCGAAATACTTTAACTACTAGTCCGTCCAGATGGGGCTAAGATGCTAGCCATCCTAGGTGGAACCTATTGACTCCTGGCCCATGGTTTTATAATTGAAAGTAACGAATGCGGGGCAGTGACAAGTGACACCACAACCGTGCCTTCAAGTTTCTTTCTCTCCTGGGAACAGTCAAAGTGCACCGGAAAGCTGTTCCGATGATGAATGAGCGAACTGCTTTAGAACATACGACTATGCCCCCACTAATCAAATGAAAAGAAAAATTTCGAAAAGCTTCAGTCGGAAACAAAATTGCTTCTGGAAAAGAGAAAGGAGGAAAGTAGTAGAAGGGATCCGAGTTGTTGAGTACCTGGCTTATAGTTGTGGTTTATGGATAGTGAAAGTCTTTGTTCTGGCTAGAATCTGCAAAGGTCAGCAACTTTTTTTGCAGCCACAATAGTGGCTGGCCAAGTAGTCGTCCTGGCTAATTGAAATTAGAGCTTAAATGGATTACATAGTACATTCATCAGGAGATTTACCATCACGGTTCACTAGAGGTAATTTCCTCGGAAAAGATTACTTCATGAAAAAAACTGCCTGTCAGAAACTTTTTGAAAATTAACTTTTTTCTGTAAAACATTAGCAGACGGGGTAAGTGTGGTGGCAAGTGGGGCACTCGATGTGGCCACAAGGCCTTCAACATACCGAGATCGACTTGGTACCAGACTCGTTGGAGAGGACAAGTGCACTGACTTTCACATGGGCTGACCGCTAGTAGCCGTTGTATGGGCCAGAAGTCACTACGATTCTGACGCAAGTTGAACGAGGAAGCGCATGCCCCCACACCTTCCCTTCCTTTTCTCAGATTCTCAGGTCCTTCATATCGGTGAGTGACCAATTCTAGCAGCTCTGCAATCCAGCTTTAAGATTTGTGCTAAGTCAAACCATGTCAAAGACATTGTCATGACATACGCCACCGATTACAAGAGCGAGACAGAGTTTGAACCCTTTCTCACCTCCTTCACTCTATCAACACATTTTCCCTCGAGTAGCTATCTTCCCTTTTCTCAAAGCCGTTAAATCAATGGTCGGTTCTTTGCTTCGAAATCTGCATAGAATAAGATCGATTATTAATTTTATGAATTTTATTACTTCGTTTAGTGGTTGACGGGGTTATAAAGTACGAGTAAGTTTGCCATTAAGCGATGTAGTGGTTTTGCAGCTTGTGAAATTTTGATTTCGAACAAGCCCTCCAAGTGCTGGACGCGAAACGAAATCGTTTCCGTTTTTGAACGGAAGTTCTGCAAAAAATCTGTCAAGGAAGGTTTCTCCGCCAAGAGTTTATGACGGCAAAAACTTCAAATAGTACTAAAGTTGGGCTTGGAAATTAGAAATCACATCTTCGATGAAGTTTCTCGAACAGTGATCAAAGGAATTAAAGGATAAAAGAAAGGATAAAGTTCCCGACGTTAATCAATCCCGTCTGAGGGATGCGCCCCCGCACTCGACTTCCATTCAGAATCGTATTGGCGTACTGAGTGCGTATGTGGCCTATACAATGACTTGCGGTGGCCAGCCGATGTACAAGTCAGTGCTTTTACCCTCCCAAACGAGTCTGGCACCAATTCACCGACCCCGGAGAGATGGAAGGCTTGGTTGGTCTAGGCGGGCATCGCTCCGGAATTCGAACCCCTTTTCGTGCGTGTGAGATAGTGCGCCACTTGCCACTACACCACCTCGAATAGGGATTACTTTTGATTTTTATTTGACTTTTTGTGAACATTTGAAGGAATTCTCGCTCACGAAGAAATGCACTCAGCACGGGTCATTAGTCAAGGCGAGGATGTGCCATGCTTCTGATAGATATGCAGAATTCTTTTCCTGGATTCCAATTCGTAGTAGCAGATAGCGAGCACTGGTCCATTTCGGGATCCCTTTGCCTTCATGCAATTCCATGTGGGAATTAAATAAGTCAGTCTCATGCCGACCACCACCGGGATTGGTAGGAGAGGATGGGAAGAATTGAAGAATTGCTATGAAGAATTGCTCTATTCAGTCCATACTGAAGAGGCGTCAGTGGTTCCCTTTAATATCCAAAGTCAGCTGAGATCATTACTCTCGTTATCCTACCCCCTCCCCCACCGTCTTTCGCATGTACTCCGAAGTTTACTCGATCATGCGTTACCCGACATGGGTAGACCCTGCGAAAATTACCTTGACCATCGAGTATTGCATCCTAGCATATGAACCAAGTATTACAGGGTTCCTGTCCATAGCTGTGCCTTCATGAGCAAATTTCCAAGACAAAAAATCTTTCTACAAAAAGTTCCGGTTCTCCTCACTCTGAAAGAAGCCAGGGAAGTTGCGAGAGCACTTTGAATTCCAATCTTTCTGTAGCTTTCGTTTTCGATGTGTGCTTTCCAGGTCTCATATTGAGCGTTGGCGGCTTTCCTGGAGTACTTAGTGCTCATTCCAACGAAATACGGCGTTTCAGAGACTAACTAACGAAGAAAGAACCCTTAATTAGATGCTCGAAGAACAAGAAAAGAAATAAACGAGAGGCGAGGACGTTCTGGAAGAATCCGAATCGATACCGGCCTATGTTCACTAACTGTGAGGTTCCTTATTTCAATCTAAGAGCAGTATTTGGAAGGAGATAGTGCTGCAACCAAGTACTCGGGGTTGTGTTATGTATGTGCCATGCTCAACAAATCCGAGAAGTCGAGAACTTCGATGAACTAAGGGAATCTTCGTGCTATTCCCACCAAGTGAAGTTCACTTTCAGAAAACTAACACAATTGACGCTCAGTAATGTTGGAAAAAGTGAGCTGTGAACGATAATGAGTCCCTTTGGAATGCGCCATGCATTCACTATCGATCTTGAGAGAGATCCCTATGTGGGAGCGGCTCAGAACCCAAAAAATACTCGTTCGATTTCCTATATTCCAAAAAGGAAGTGTTTGAGGCTTGTGCGAGAAAGCTCGTACATTGAAAGGCGGATTCTGGTCACTGGCCTGGATTAAATTACGCAGATTAGAACTAGAACAGGAAGTCCAGGAGTTTGTAGGCGAGTCAAACATAGCATTCAACTTGGATTTCTAGCCAACCCATTCAGTGCCGCTTGTCCCTTCCAATATTTTATGTTTAGTCCTTATTTTTCCCCTTTCCGGTAGATCTTCTACATCAAGCAAATATCGTGCCAAATTGCTCATAAGAACCAGACTGCTGTTCAATGGTACCAATGGCTCTCGGCGGAGTCTGAGAGCCTAAGTACGGAAGCCCTTTTTTCATGACGTTCTGAGACACCCTAAGGACACATTTATTACTTGGAATTGTTTATAACATTCTAATAAAGCATCAGGATTTATGAGCCAATCCAATAATTCTGCCGGAGTTTTAAATGAGTCGATTAAGAATTTCTGACATTCGTTCTGCTCTATACCGCTTGTTTATACTATTTTGTCTAATCAATAACCTACATAAATACGCCATCAACGAGGCAGCCGTCAAATAGAATATGAAGTCTCTCCCACACAAACAGAAGATAAAAGATAAAGATTCTGTCATCGAGCGATTTCTTCTTCGGGAGGCACCGTCGCTTCAATTTCCATTCAGAATCGGCTGATGGCGTATGTCCTTGTACAATGAATTACTATGAGCAGCCGACGTACAAGTCAATACTTTTGTCCTCCCAGACGACTGTGGTCAACTGTCTGGCCATGAAGGGAGGGTGGGGTAGGTTGGTTTGGGCGAATATCGATCAGCGATTCGATTACCCAGACCATGCGTGGATGATGGTGGTGCACGTGTCCACCACCTCCCTACCATCTTCCAAATTAGCATTTGGCATCCAGTAATTAAGAAAAAGACGTCAGCGTTATTTGCATCTTTGGAAACTGAATTAATAATAAATGTGACCAAACAAAACGGCAAAATTAGCGCCAATAGGAATATAGTGTCTGTGATGTCACATATGACGGTAATCACATGGGTATGGAGCATCAGAGTGATGGCTGACTATCGCTTCAGCCCCTCACTAATGACCATATTCTCATAATGATAGAGGACAAAGCGCTTGGGAGCATAATGAAGAAAAGAGAGAACAAAAAAATGAATTAAATCAATTTTTTCAATTTGAGAAAATTGTGGAGAAATTTTCGAGATATTTTGATAGACAGATCACAAAGAGTCTTGAATAGAGCTTTAGATCAGAAGAAAATTGAAGTTTTTCAATAATAGCGGAAGGATGCAGTCCGTGAAGTTTCGATTATGGGACGCTCATTTGGACAATCGCTAAATAAACAAACAATGTGGCGATTTTGCTATAAACGACTGCCTTACACTTGGCCAGCCTCACATGTTCGGTCGGCTTCAAGAGGCGGACTCAATGGTGAGGAAGGCGGAGGGGCGTGACCGCGTTCTTAGACGATTCCTGGCTGAAGTTTCCTTTCAGTAGTGAAAGCAGATCGGTGGTTACTTTCAGGAGAATATTATCTATCTCCTGATCTCTTGTTGAAGAGAGGCTCTATGTTAGCAAAATTAGGAGCGGTCCAAATGACCCCACCCTGAGTAACCCCAGTTTGCCCGGAGTATCCTAGGAGCTCGACTTCAACAGAGATTTTCGCATAAACTGAAATAAGTGTGAGCCCTATACGGTCCCTTTATCGACCCTTGACTGTCTAGGGCCTACATAATAGAATTAGTAAGTTGACTCTAGAGCGATGGAAGAATTTCTTGACCCGAACCAAGTTAGTTCACGGAACGAAGTGATTACTATTCTCAGCAACTCCTCTCTCAAGAATTTTGGGCAGGCAGACCTTAGAAACCAGAAAATATCATTTCATTAGCGGCTATTCCGACCCTGACACCCATGAAAACCCATCGGTAGAAGCTGAGATGTTCTCGGAGGGATGAGAAGTTTTGGGATGGCATGGGGTGATACCACTGACCCGCGGGGTTCAAGAATTTAGAGTTCCCCGTAGATGAAAAAGGTCAAGCGTGTCTTATGAAATTTACTCTGCTCAGGGCACGCCACGCACTGAAACCCATGAGGAGATGTTGACGCATTTGAATGCGGGAGTGGTCTATTGAAGGGATTTCCATTTTGTGGAGGTCAGGAGTTGATGCCAAGCAACCCCACTTGCCGTGTGTGACTAATTTAAAGCAGAGTAGGTTTTACTATAGTTGAATAAGGCTAGTAGCAACCCGATTTCCTGAACTTTCTCCCGGAATTTATTATGCTGAGTATAAGCTGCACTTCTAAGAGAATTTTTTGTTGAAATCGCGACATCAATAAAAACGTGCTAGGGAGAGGGGTTTATAATTAGTCTGACACACTTCGAAAGACCAACGACTTATAGAAAGGAGAGGGATGTCGCTGGCTTGGATGGCTACGACTCCACGAGCAGTGGGGAAGTGGGGTGAGAGGCATGAGTGCTGAAAAGAGTGCTTTGTTCTCTCAAACTTGTCTGGTACATCAACCGACCCCGGACAGTTAGAAGGCGTTGTTGAATTGAGCCAGCATTGGTCGGGATCCGATCCCTCTACCATGTGTGAATGATCATGAACCACTTTTCCATGAAAACATCCAAACACCCCCAAATGGAAATTTTCACACTGAAAAACCTTGTCAAGGTACCCAATTTAAACCGAAGTCAAATGTGTTTTCAAAATTCCAGCCCAGAGAGGCAGAAAGGGCAGGGTAGCTTCCAACGGCAGTTCCCTGATTCCAACCTTTGTTTCATTCGAACAGACAGTTAGGGACTGACAAAGTCGAATGTCTTCTGCCACATAAGTTTGTCTAGCTCTGGCTTGCCTATGAAATTTCGATGAACAAAAGATGAATGAGGGAACTTCGAAAGGCACGCAAGCTGTCCCTCTTATAGTGCAGACCAGGCAAAAATTCAGCAATAATGTTTTGCTATGAATGAATGAAGCTGGAATCCTTAATGCTTAGCTCACCAAATAGAGGCTGTTGTCTTGGTCGCCGCGATATTTCAATTGTGTTTTCAAATTTTCGTCTTGAGCACGACCTTTTAGGGAATTCAGAGGCTGAAGGAGAAGATCCCAGTACAGTAGGAGACTTTGAGTAATTTTCGATCATGTAAAGTAGTGTACTATACTTTGTCTAGATAACTGGAAATCTAGAATTGATCGATCGATGATGTGGGAAGATAATATAGAATTGGGAACATTTCCCAGAAAAATTGACGGAATAAATGATTCAAGAAGCTTCAAGGGGTTGGATCCCTTCCTCCCTTCCCGTCCCAAAGCGATTTCGACTACTTTGTCAGTGCAGTGGCAAGTGGCGCATTATCACGTAAGCATGATCTTTGGTTGGAAGTCCCCCGAGACCTTTAATTGATGATAGACTCTGTGGGAGGATAGAAGTGCCACTGCACCAACCTGTACATCGCAATTCACTCTATGGGCCAGATAAGCATACGAACCACCGTTACCATTCTGAATGGAAGCCAAGTGCAAGGCGTATCCCAGAGATGAGATTGATCAACACCATGGAGGTTATCGTACTTTTTTGTAGCAGTGTGCCCAAAGAGACCATATTTATTAGAGAAGGGAGTAGGAGAAGGGTGGAAATTAGGGATTGCACATAGTACGTCTACCATCCCATCTGGCAAAAAATTGCTCCTTTTGATAATGTTACCTCTCAGACCATTCTGTAATCTGTTTGGGAGTATTTTCCCAAGCTTTGTAAGTATTAGGCACATGAAATCTGACCCAGGAACTATCACTTGCTAAGTTACGGAAATTCCCAGGCTTCGATGCCCACTATTGGGTTGCATAGCTTGAATGACGGCGACTTATCCGAATTAATTCTTCCCTGAATATCAAATATCACCGCAGTGATTCTCACGGTGTTGGCAAGCGTCACACCCGGAAGTTCTCTACACCAACCCGAAAAACTCCCGAAAAAGCTTCCGTCGAATCCCCGGTAATAAATTTTCTCCGAACGGCAATGGAATTTTGGGTATTTGCGGCAGTTGGAGCCATTTTGGGTGACGTCGTGTCAATAGTTTTTTATTGACTTGCAGGGGGTAGCTTTTCAAAATTGTCATTTTTCAAAACACCAACCAAGAAATGAGCGATGAGTTTACCCTGGTTTTATCATTAGGGATTTACTCTGAAGCTTTCGACCCATCCCATCGATCGTTCGTGTTTGTTCTGACGGCAGTATCGCCGACTTTTTTCCTGCATAGCGCAAAGCTCGGTTAACTATACAATGACTCATCCTATCATGAGCTCACAGGAGCCAAAAGTTTTCACGGATACGCCATGCATGCGTCTTCTGCATGAAATTCTGGCAGGAGAGTAAAAAGGGAGCTTACTCTAGGGAAAAACGAATTTTTCAGTATAAAGGCGATTCGTCATTTGCAACAACCTCCTCGAAGTTTTCAATGAATAATTAATAAATCCTGAGAACAAACTTTATGGGCAGTGGATGCCGTCATGGTCCAACTCCTCGAGCGGAGTCTTTTGAATTAAGAGATTCATCTAATTCGTGGGGAGAGAAGTTTTTTATGGATGTCCAGCCTGCGGGCAGGCTGACTTTGGTCTCTCAACGTCCTCCCTTCTTTCTGCATGAGGGTGTTGTGGGGGCATCTCATCGCAAGAAAGATGATACACACTTCTAGGAACCTTTCAGCCAGCCGTGAACTTTGGATAGTCCCTAATGGGGACTTCTTGCTGAGATTCTTACTCATCCTGTACCAGTAACCCAGCTAGGACCCATTTGGTTGCCTCGGAGCAGTATTTTCTCTAGCAAAGACAGGACCCACAGTCCTTGAGAGTTTAGGCTGGCGACTGCTCCATTTGGAAGGCCATCTGACTGGGCGGAGTCAGCCCCTTATTTCCTTAGAAACCTGAATTTCTGAGTTCCTGGGCATATATATGGAACGCCATTCAGTTCATCGACTCTAAACATCAGGGTCCCATCTGGACAAAAAGAAAGTGAAACGAGATTTTTCGCTAAGATGTTGCATTTTGTTGAAAGTAAAGTATCGAGAATTGTTTTATTTGAGCTTTTTCCAATTTTGTATAACACAATTTGATGGCACATCGCTGTCAGTAGTTGTCGTGACCGTTTTTCAGCACACCTCGTGGAGTTCCATCCGGGTTGAAACGAACTCTGAACGACGATCAAATTAGAAGAAATTTCATATCTGCAGGGTACCAATTAAGGTGGGGTTATTAAGGTGATTAATAGCAAATGGTGAATTAAAAACGATAACGTAGCTTGATGCCTCGAAAGCAAAACTACGGGTTCGAGCCTCACCTGAGGCTGAAGTTTTGCCCATAATTCGCCAACCTTGCGAGAACGTTTGAGCGTTAATTGATAACTTGATAAAGCAAAAAGTCTTCGTTATCCACCGATCCAATTTTTGGATGCGCCCCATATTCGATTTCCACTCGGAATCGTAGTGATGTATGTATGACATGCGGGTGGCAACTGATGTACAAGCCAGCGTTTTTATCCTCCCAAACAAGTCTGGCACCAGTTTACCGACCGCCGAGAGAAGGCTTACTCGGACTGGATCAGTACTAAGCTGGGGGATTCGATCCAGGATCATACGTGTGTGTGGTAGTGCACCGCTTGCTTCTACACCATATCCGCCTATTTGACATTTATTGATAGTCCGAGATCGATCCTACCAGACGCCACGCCTCTTCTAGGTCGATTAAACGGACGGGACTGGCATAGAAGGAAAGCAACATAAGCTCCAGGGCAGTGGTCAACAACACTTCTTCACTCCTATCTGACACAACAAGGATTTGGAAGAATCCGAGAAATCATTCATTTGGCCATGTCTTAAGTCCCTACGAGATTATCATAAAACCCAATCCTATAGCAATTAGATGGTGGGACTGGGTAGTGTCAAATGCTGAGCCTCTACAATTAAGACATTCTCCCAGGCCAATGCGACTTCCTTCCAGAGTATGCTAATCGGTTCCAGACTCATTTGGGAGGATAAACGCATTGTCTTGTACTTTGGGTGGATCCACCGAACTCATTGTATGAGCTAAATACGCATTCATATGTCATTATATTCTCAGTGGAAGTCGGATGCATGGCCTAATCCGAACTGAAGTATTGACTAACGTCAAAAGCTGACCTCAAAATAGGCACAAGAATCGGCTCAAACAGAAGGGGCGAACTGACAGACAAAAGGTAAAGCGGTGAAACAAGAGACGGGCTATGATAGCAAAATCTGGACCACTTGGGCGAAGAGGGTAGACCGTTTTGCGGGCAACAACAACATTTATATTTACTTTTTTGTTTATCCATATTTTTATATTTATTTAGGTTTATCTATTATCAAACGTGCTGCTATACACAATAACGTGTTGCTGTATTGGATAGGTATGATGCCCGAAAGACACGTTTAAAAGTTCGGCCCCGGCTGGGACGAGCGATTTGTCAGTAGTTCAAGTGACAACAAAACGATATAATAGGAAAATCGCCTACCTCTGTTTCGATGACGGTAAACTGGATGTCGATGATCCGTGATACATTTCGCTGTCATCTCGATAATGTGGTGGATGTGTGGAGAAGACCACCGTACCCATCGGTATTCCGAATCCGCCTGAAAACCAACCTAGTAAATAACCCTGCGGTAAACAATGCATGAAAAAATAACAAATAAGTTCATAAAACTCAAAGTTCCATTTCTAGATCGCTGAAATTTCCCACATTTTTCGTTTTTCCTGAGCAAAAATAACATGGGGCAAGTAACATCAGATAGCTGGTGTGGAGTGCGCCATGCAATCAAATGAAACCCGAAACCAATAAATGTAATTTATGACTTCCTGCCAGTTCAGAACAACCTTCCAGAAGGACAATTTTTGTGCCAAAATGTACGATACCACCCAAATTCTTTGGACTATACCAACCTGGAGGTGTGGGTTGACACACCAGGGTGAGAGCGGGATACTTCTTATTTACCCAATGCCATACTGGTCGAAAGAGGTTAGGCTTTTCCAGCATAGTTTCACAATCCTTCAAAAAGTCCCCATGATGGAAAGAAATATTCCACAGAAAATCACTTTTTCACTATGACATCTATTTGTTTGTTTATTTATTGCGCTCAGAGCGTGGGCTGCACTTGAAGGAGGAAGTAAATAAAACTGAAGTGGATCGAACTCGCGTGTAGGATCAGGCTAGAAATAAAATAATGAAAAGTTGAATGGGATGAGTTAATTTCCTAATTGACAGAACCCCTAGCACTGGAATTTGTGATAAAAAAGAAAGTTCCAGAAGATTCCAGGATGTTGGTCCTAAAAGAAACCTCGAGGAATGCCCCAGTTCTTCCCGCTAATGTGTGTTATTGTCCGTTGGTGCCCGAGATGACGCCCGTCCAATTCCTTCTGCGAACAGTTGCTTTCGATTCGTCATCGTTCCCGATCAGCGCTCCAAAATGGGTGTGGTGCATGTCCCCGATGAGTAATCAGCGAATTCAAAACATTGAAATCGATCAAAATATCTCCTTAACCAGGTGTTCTTGCGCTGTAATACATCGCAGACCATCTGGCAAAGGACGTCGCTCTGGCTCCCCACCCTTTTCCCACCCACCGCACCCTCCTTCTGGGTTATTCCCGTCCTATCACTGAATTCGGTCGGTATCGCAGATTTTTTGGGAATGACTTTTCAAGATCCAAATATTTCAATTTCTTTCTGCAAACTACATAATGTAGCGGCTGAATAAATATAAATAAATAAAATAAATTAAAATATATCAGCAGTAATTATAATTGGCAGGTTTTCTGGAATATTTTAGGGTACATCTGGCGCTGCTGTCACAGCACGACTGGTATGTAACTGATGTCCGGGATCCGGCCTGCTACACTAGTCGAGTCTTCCATTCTGTCCCTCCGAAGTCAGCTCCTGGACACCTTGGTAATCTTGCTCGTCTGAGAATAGAAAATGTTGACTTCGTCATATCCGGTTCTGATAAGATATTGTGTAGCAATGAAAATCAATAAACAGCCTAGTAAACAAATGTAAAAGGAAGTGTTTGCTTTGCTTTCCGCCTAGATGGACCATTTCGGTGACCAAAAGGTATTCAAACCATCTGACCACTCCTATGGGAGCTCAAGGTATGGAGCTAAACAAGAAAAAATGTCAAGGGATCTTTCACAGCTCAGAGAGGTGTGCTCGAGGCTTTTGGTCTACTGGTAATGGGTGATTTAGAAAATTCGCTCTCAGCACGTTCAGCAGTGAGCTTTGTAGCATGCTCCTGCCCTTCGCACCATCGCTGGACCTCCCACTTCAAAGTTTCATCATGAGAATTACATCAATGGCTTCCGGAAGCGAATGCTTATCTTTGCAAAAATCGGCCAAATCAGAAACTTCGAATTTTCTTGGTCGGCTACGTTCAGACACTTCGATTTTTCTTGGCCGATTACGTCATGGACACTTGATTGAATGCAATGGAATGCAAGAGTTTGACGTTACCATTTTTATTTACCCAACTATTTCATCACAAAGTCATTGAATCATCAGAAAAAAAGTGCGATTCAAAGAAGAAGAGTCAGCCAGTCAGGCTTATACTAAGATATGGGGACCTCGTGGTGATGCGGAACTTCTCAATTGACTGAGGGCCAGGCAGTTGGATGCAGAAACCTCTGAAAATGCCATCGGTTACCAGTCTATGGAGCTAGAATAAGCTATGTGAAAGCGCTCTCAAGTGGCCAAACGAAAGCGAACTTAAAAGCGTTGGCTGAAGCTGAAACTGCACTGCAGTTCTGGTCAGTTTCGTAGACACGTTTGAAAGTTGTCCACATAGGAAAACAGTGATGGGTGGGTTGAATGAGGCCAATCAACTTTACAGGGTTTGGATACAGTACATCAGCTGGAGGTCCTGAACCAGGGGCACGGCCCGAACTTACAGTGGAACAACAAATGCGTGTTAGGAACGTGATTGAATGATAGACAGTGGTTCGCCAAGCATTCACCAGGAAGACCAAAGCTTGAACCCTTGCATCCAAGTTGAATAGGGAGGGGGGGAACAACTCGCCGTAGGCGAACTGTTGACAACGAACATTTCAGACTTCTGGAAAGCACAGGGACACGTCTGACTACGGTCCGGATGGGACTGGGAGGATTGGAGAGATGGAAACTCTGCATATAACTTTAAACCTTCTGAACATCCAATGCGCGAAGTCCAATCACTGCAGGAATCTGGGGTTATTCCCACACCTTCTGGAGACCTCTAGCCACAGCTACGTACAAGTCCTGTGGCCCTCATAAAACTTTATTTCAAAACTACAATTAAATTGGTATGTGGAATCAAGTCGGTACAGTAACCTACAGTAATCTTTGGTGAGGACTAGATTATTCTACATTTTACAGATATCTTACCATTGGGCCTAATGTTGGAGAACTTGCATGAAGTTAATCCTGTAGCCTCTATGAGTGCGTGTCCATCTTACCCTGGTCACCCAACATAACCCATGAAAGTTCACCTATTCACTTGACCATACATGGCCTTGAAAAGTCTCCGTTTAGACAGAATTAGCGCAATGGTAATGCAGTCCCGTGTCGGAAAGTAGCGTCCAAGTAAATGCGGTCGATCGAATCACTCAACAGTAATTCCTTGAACTAACAATTGTACGGTAAACCGCAGGGTAGCAGTGCTTCAGTGGAAAAAGGACGAACTTCCTACGTTCCAGTTAATCCTCTTAACGAAAAGTAGTTTTGCTTCATGTTCGGGGGCACCAAGGTAGTGCTCACACGGTCACAGGATCGAATCCTGCCCACATCGGCTTCTACAGCACCAACCTTCAAATTTGAAATCAGAGGATAATGTTCTTTACGAATACCAATGGATGTATGATACATGGCGCGATCTGAACACTTGGACGCAAACCGATTTATTTGCTCAATTCAAAGAAATCGATATGGCAGCTTTTTTATTGATTTGATCACGTCATCGGAGTGATTACGTCGATTACTGTGTATAACCCGACGACAGTATGTGATCCCCCGAGCGCCTCGATGGTGACGCTGACGCGATGAGAGCACTTGTAAATAAACGGTGGCGTTTTTCCAAGAGATTAGCAAATAATGCCGTGCACTCCCCGTTGAAGTGATGGGGCGTCTGGGGCTGGGAACAATCGATATCGATCGTTGCACTTCCTGTCGTCGATCACTCAAAAAAGCCTGTACAACATGGACTGACTACACGGGCTATGCTACAGTACACCGATTACGCAACGATTCGAAGGAAATCGACTTATCGATTGCTTTCGATCTGCAGCTTAGTGGAGGTTAGAGACGCAAAGTACACACTCGTTCTCTAGGCTCTAGGTTCACAACGTGGATTAGATATTAGAAAGAGCCAAAAGAAAAAAAAACAAGGAACCACTGCAGATCACTCAACATAAAGGCCTAGCAAAATTGTAGCCAAGCATTTTTCTCAATAGAATACAATTACGTAAAAAGTAGTAATGGAATGGTTCTGGATCAATTTTTTGTGTGGAGAGAAAGCACTTTTGCAACTATTCATTTCTTTTTTTTTTGAGGATATGGGCATACTTTCTCAAGAAATGATTATAAGTTGGTTTTGATTGGTTTGAATCTTTTTATGTTTGGGAGAACATTCTTTTAAGCTCTTAATTACCCTTAATTCCTTTTATTTTGGTAAATAACTGCACTAGAAGTAATCGAAAATGGCTTGAATTGATTATAATGGATCCAAAGGGGGCAGTCTTTACGTGAATATTGAGCAGAGAAATGAACCAGTCGTTTAAGATTGCAAAAAGACTCGAAAAAAAGTAGCGCACTGCCAGTCAAGCCTGTAGACAGGAAACGCTCTATGGGACGCGAGCGGTTGCGATGCGGTTGGCTGCGGAGTAACAAATGTCTTTGTAAGCATTGCATGAGGACTATCGGCAATAAAAAAGAGATCATCAAGGGATTTGTCATTTCAGTCAAAAAGTCAGATCTCCTAATTAAAATATCAGAACCTCATGGGAAAGTGGCCGTCATCCTTTTTGAAGAGGAATCACCCAAAATAAAAGTATTGATCGGATGCTGCATCGATCAATAAATCAATCATCTTTAAAACCATGAACAGCAAAGCTTCTACAACTAGCGTCAGCTACATTAACATCAATCACAATATCATTGTTACAACCTGAATGGCCAGATGGGCTGACCAGTCCTATGAGGTTGTTTTACAGACAGCAGCAACCTGAAAGTGTTGTAAACTCAAGGTCAGAGCGAAATTTGCTCTGCGGGTGGCCATCGCGGCCAAAAAGGTTGGGACAAGACTTGAGACAAAAGCTGTCTTTTCATGTAAACACACTTTTCCTACAGATTATTTTGAATAGTAAAAAAATTTCCATGGAAAAAACTGAACAGAAAGCTTAGAAAGTTAGAAACTGACAGCAAATTGGGTACCATCCGCTTTCATTTACAGTTTCATAAAGATGTGGATTTCGTCGACGATGTAGCCAGCATCCATTGCAAAGAAGACAGCAGAAGAATGAAAGAAGTATAGACAGAACAATAGAGACGATTAAGCCGATGATGAGTAAAGTGTAATCGATTCTGAAATCAGAAAGTAAAAATCGACAAAAAATAGTGTACCACGTAAAAAACATGTGATGACCGCAAGAGTACGCGCGCGGTCGCGACGCGGTTCCGGGCGAGCGCTCGCTGTAACCGCACGCCTCGTACTCGTATAATATGTGCACTCACTGGAATGTACTGCCATATGCTATGAATCGTTCAGCTCGTGTATGGCCGCTATCCGCTCGCTGTACCTCGTCAGGTCCACAGCAGTAATATCCCTAAAAGTAATGTCTTGAAACCACGATTAACTGTTGGATAGCCAATTAAGGAATAAAAAAGAGATAGATACTAATTTCTTCACAGTGCTCCTCCTAAATACAGTAATCTGGTATCTAATCGGGACCCATTGCCACTCGTTTCAACGCCAGTATGGGACAAAATACGCCCAACGAAAATATGACTTATTCGTTCATGGGTAAATGTATAATTTATGCGATAGCAGTTGAAGGAACCTGTTTGATGACTGTTTCCTTACAACCTAGAACTTTCCCTATCACAGAAAATTAGTTCGGGTGGGGAATAGGACGAGCACCTCCTTTTCTATTGCTCCTTCAAAGATTTTTCCTGGGTGGCCTTGTATTTAATTTTCGAAAAAGATTTGTGATAGTACTTGAAGTAAGAACTTCCAACTCAACTTCCAAGTCAGAAGCCCGGGATTCGTCGAGGTTTTCTTTCCTCCAGACATGCATAATAGAAGTGGAAAACTGGAAGAGACGGGAAAACTTAGTGGAATGGACCGGTTTCGATCTGGGAACGTTGAAACAACGCCTCTATTTGCTAAGGCACTTAAGAAAAGTAACTTATAGAAAACTGATTTGTAAGTTGGGTTTTGTATTCAATTACTCTTTGATAAAAGCAAAATTGGGGATCCTCTAGGGTCCATATGGAATTAGCCCGTCCCCAAGCCACACAGATAATCAAAAGTGTAGGCGATCAAGCCAGTTCAAAAAACAAACCCGCTCCCGCTGTCATTAAACAGCTGACTCTCGTGTGCAGTTTAACTTTAGCTCAATCTACTCGTAGGAACGATGCCCAAAACACCTCTGTAACGGCGACTCTCTCCTACACCTTCTACTGGGACGAGTTATCCAGAACTAATAATGGGATCCTGCCTGACACCAGTCAGGACCTCTAGGAGCTAAAACACCGAGTTATGGTTATGTATTGGGGACTGCGTAATACTTGAGAGGACCCCTAAGATCTGCAAGATAACTTGAGTTCGAGTGAATTATGTGGTTAGCCCAGACCACCCGTCCTTGGCGTGAGCCCTCGTGCCTTTGATTTATCGATACACCTGTCTGATGAAGGGCCGATCTATGGCTGCTGAAGCTCCCTAGTCGAGCTCACAGGCTCAGTGCTGCCTGAGACCGAAGCAATAATATAGTTTAACTGGGCATTTCACTGCTAGCTGCAAAATGTTCCAAAAAACGATTTCAATGAAGTTATAAAGCCACGGAAACAGAACACGTGATTCGTCGATTGATTCAACAAACCTGATCAGCTCCCTCAAATGAAGGACAACATGCGTAAGCGCATTCGAGAACATGGCCTTTCGACGTTGCTGGGCATGACACCTGAAATTCTTTGAAGGGAAAATTGATATTGCTCATAAAAATCACAATCCTATATCTTCCCCAAAAAAACCTAAATTTCCAGGATTCCAGTGTTTTAACCAGTAATCAGGGACTCATTGAGTTTCCTGAAGAATCGGAACACCACCTCACCCATACAAAGAACTTCCTCACCCCAGTTCATTCAGATCTTCGGAATTTGGAAAACTGAGAGTTTTAAGAATGCTCAGAGAAAGGGCACGATGAATAAATAGTTCAGCAAAGCCGATGGAAAAGCCTTTGTAAGTAACTGAGTAAGAGGTTGTATGGGGTTAATGTAAAAGAACCCATAAGGCAGACGACCACTTCTTGTGACCCGCATATTTGGTACCTTTGCTCTGATGCTGGGAAATTCCGGCGGCCGCGGTATTTCATTCCAGCCATTTCCACGAGTTTCTCGGTGATTTTCTATTTTCATACCAAGTTGTGCTGACAAACTTTTTGAAAACCTAATTTCTCTATTTCTTTATCTGCCCTTCTTCTCCTCACTATCCTTTTCACTCTGCTACTCTGCATCTTAGTCTCTGCCTCACTCTAACAATCTTTTCCTCTCCTTCCCTCACGTCACCCTTTTCTCTCTCTCTCCCTCTCTCCTTTCTCCTCAACTCCTCATAACTTCATAGGCGGCCTGAGGAAAAATGGATTATCACTACAACTTTTTTTTTCAGAAAATTTGCAAAAACAAATGTACCATTAGATGGGCCGGGTACCCAAAAACCTGGGCTCCCAGTCTAAAACCGTGTCCAAATTACCTACTGGTTTTGTACTTCCATTGATTTGGGAAAAAAACAAAATTTAAACAAAGTAATTGGGAAAAATACTGTTACCTTAGCAGTGATAAGTGGTAAAAAACAGAGTAATGCAAGAAAATAGGTGTGATGGTACAGCATCAGCCCCGTGTTTAGGAAGGGGGCGTGTTGGAGCCAGCCGGGTTGAAGGGGAGCGCCGGGCAAAGCGGGAAGGAGAACTGGTTCGAGACCGACCGCAATCAGTGTCGATCGAGACGCCCACAATAACGTGCGACACACATGTGGGCACAGTCAAGACATAAGTTCACCCAGAAGTAAATAAGTTCCTGATAGGAGGTTTAAAGACAAAGGGCAAAAGCGTTGATGAGCTTATTTTGAATTACGCCACGCCACCTGTTACTATCTAAGATTTCTGAGGTAATTGAATATGTATTCGGTCGTCACTATGAATTGCCAATGAGATGTTGCACAATACAGAATTCCGCCCTCTCAAAGGGGGCTGGACCAAGCGACTTGTGGTCAGTTCATAACTAGGAGAACCAGGAGAACCAGTCCTAGCTGCGGATTAGCCGGTAGGTCCAGATACCTGTTAGGGAGGGCTGAACTGGGTTGGGTTAGACGATAACGTAACGCTCAGGGAAGCTCTATTTACTCTTTAGGTCTATCCAAGTCCAGTTTTATCCAGATCTACGTTTTCTTCAATTGAATCTAGAATATTGCCCAGGCCATGCCAGTCGCATTACTCATCTGCTACTTCCCAACTACTGGTACATGAACAGGTGGAAAACGACTGTGTTTTCTATTGATTGCAAACTTCAATAGGTTTCCCGCAATGTCCCAGTGATGATTCAGAGTCTAGCGGTGACTACGTCAACAATGAGGAAACTGTCGACTATGCTTTTGAAAACTGTAAAAATCTCGGGGAAAGAGCTGAGCAATAGGTACATCTGGGATACGCCATGTCGCTGTCTTCCTCTGATATATTCGAAAGCATTTTGGTACAGGAGAAGTATTAGCAGCACCTAAAGGGCGGGTTCACGCTAGTACTTCATCAAACAGCTTTGTTTAAAGTGACATGCCGAATGGGAGAACAGTTTAGGCAATCACCTTCAAATGAAGTAAGTCACCCACTGGATCTCCCTAGTGAACGTTTTCTACGAGAAGGTCAACCAAGTGTGCAGAACTTTCAGAAAAGTACCTTTCTGCTGCTCTAGAACAAATATCCCAATAGAGGATCAATCCTTTAAATAGAGAAATGAGAAGTATGGAGTATTCTACACCATCTTCAGATTAAGCCATGTATTAGACCTCTAGGGGCGGAAGTGGGGTAGTGGCAAGTAGCCACTATATCACACGCACGGTCAGAGGTTCGAATCCCGGATCGATGCCCTCCCAGGCCAACCAAGCCTTCCATCCCTCCGGGGTCGATTAATTGGTACCAGGCTCGTTTGGGAGGATAAAAGCACTGACTTGTACGTCGGCTGGCCACCGCAAGTCATTGTATAGGCCACATACGCACTAATTACGCCACTGCGATTCCGAAGGGAGGTCGAGTCCGGGGCGCATCCCTCAGACGGGATTGATTAACGCCAAGAACTATATCCTTTCATTAGACTTCTGGCTAGCATAATGCAGACTTGAAAAGGTGTTTCTGCCTGACTTTTAAAGGTGGTGCAGCTTTTTTCGCTTGAAGATTCCACTCACTAGCAACTTTTTATTAGATTTGAAGACTCAGGTGGGAATGGCCTATAGGCAGGGTATGGAGCGCACTCGACGTTCACTGTGAATCGTGGTGGCGTTTGGATGCGTATGTGGCCCGACTTGCGGTGGCAAGCCGATGGTCAGGTCAGTATTTCATCCACCCAGACGTGCCTGGTACCAATTTAGCAGTCCCGAAGGGATGAAAAGCCTGATTGGTCTATCAATCCTGAACTCGATCTCCTGAGCATGCCTGCAAGAGCGCACCGCGGGGGACGGTCAAGTCGTGCGTCCGAGAGTGCGCGCGGCAAATTGCGCGGCGAAACCCATACCTATTCTGACGACTTTAGCGCCTATTGTTTGGCCCCAATTTCGAAGTACAGTAGAATAGTAGGATCAGCTGACCTTACTAATCTAACTTACGTCAGGTTTGGGCCCCAATGACAGGCGCCGGAGTCGTCCAAACTCGCCACGAACTTCGCCGCGCAATTTGCCGCGCGCACCCTCGGACGCACGACTTGACACACACCCGCGCACCGCTTGGTTGCCGCCACCACCTCTGCTCAAGTTAATAATAGCGCTATACCGATATGGTGATAGCTGTAGCAGTGTCTGGACCAAAAGCTTCGCTTTGGGAGGGCAGCATTGACTGAAGAGTGCATTCCAGGGAATCATATCCCGAGCTGAACTCGTCCAAATTATTATGTAGAGATCACTAAATCAAATGAACGGTGCTGTGGTGCTTAAAGCGAAGAGGCTCGATCGATCTAGCAGCCACCTAGTTTTTCAATTGGAAAGGGGCGGGAGAGAGCCTTTCATGACAAAGCAGAACTCTGGTAGGAACGGAGGTTCAGCCTGGGACCCCTTGACTCTGCCCAAGAAGCGAACAAGTGACTTCACTCTTTGAATGGAGGGTAACTGTGTGAACAGCTCGAAGGTAACAGGCCTTGGTCGGTATCATCGTAAGTTTATTCCCTTGCTTCAGTAGTATCTCAGAAAACAAGCGACATGGTAGAGCTTGTCGCGCTCCATCTTACGCCAATGGGCGTGGTCAAAATGGACGAGTTCCCCCTATCTCTGCTAAGACCGCGATTTGTAATAACCTCTGATTTCTGGCAATTTCTTCTTGGATTTGTATGAGCTAATTACATACAATCTATTGTATTCAGTTCGATTTGGGTAATTTTTCAACCGTCATGTTACCTGAGCCAAGCAAAGGAAAGAAGAAACCAGATATAGAGGATAAGGACAACGCAAAGAAAACTGATAAGGTGATTTCGTTTTTTTTTTCTTTGGAAGTTTTCTGTTGGGCTTTGTTTTTTTGTATTTTTCATTCGATTCTAACCTTAAACATAATATTATAGCGACGAAATTCGCTAACTGATTCGTCAACGTTCTCAACATCCACATCGTCAAATAGCAGTAGTGTAGACAGTGACGAAGCGGTCAGTTGGCTAGGGACTTTGTGCGACTCAAAAGGGACCATGACAGTACCCACAGAGAATGTTACCAATGCAGAAGAACAAGTTGTAAAGGCGGATTTAGAGAAGGTAACTATTATTGGTAATATGCTAACTTTATTCTTTTTTCAACCAGTGCTCCTCATTTTCAATAGTTCCTCAATTCGGGTTCTCGAGTTCGTCCCCGGGAAAGTCATGCACCTTTGACTGGGTTTATTTACTCTTTTATTCATGCCCTCCAACGAGACATTTCAACGTCACCAACGCGGCATCGTTATTATTTTCAAAAACCTTTTAATCTTTTTTTTTTGGATTTTAAGTTTACTTCTGAAGTTCCCATCAAAGCAGTAGGTTTTCCCCTGTGGGCCATTCGGACAGGACTATTTCCATCTATTGTTGTTGGATGTTGAACATAGTTTGTTCCTGTGAAATCGTTTCCCATGCCCACAACAGCCTTGAAAGTACCTTTCCCATAACACCTTCACGGCGATTCAAAAATAGTGTCAAGGTTTTAGAAACCCTCAGGGGTAGTTCTGATTTTCTAAAACATGCATTTTTTAAATTTTACAGTTTTTCAGTGAGTCATTCATCCTCGTAAAAAATTTCCATCCAAATTTCCTTGTTTCATGATGCTGCGCTTGCCAAATACTTCTTTGTTTACCGAACACTCTTTTCTTTTGTGTTCGAATAAACGGTCTAAATTGGAGTTGGATCTGCTTATTATTCCCTAGATAACATTTCTTGATCCGTCTATATCTTCGGGGAGTTATCAGAAGTATTATGAACGTGTAATATTACAATTCATTTACAACCATACATAAAGAAGAAAAGTTCAAGTTAAACATTTCTCATAATCACCTGCGGCTGTCGACATAAATATTGATTACGCTTTAGTTTCGTCGACCGATTCGAACCGATAATTCGACAGCTGAAGAGTATCGACGAATTCATGGTTTCAGAAGTTTAGCAGATGATTTTAATGTGAGGATCAACCTACTTATTTTTTTGATTTGCTATTTTTACTTAATAATCATACGATCTCATTTGAGTGTGTTATTTACAATTTTTTTTTCGATCATCGGTCTCCAGACATGTCTATAAGCCATGACTCCGCTGATATACCCTAATAATGGTTGATATTTCTCGCAAATTATATTTCCAGAATGTACTTTCGGTTGAAAACAACAAGAATTGCAATAACGAGATTACTAAACCTGCTGTGATTCAAACGAAAAAGAGGGTCGAAAAACTACGAAAAGAACGTGAGAAAAAAGACAGAAAGGATCGCGAAAGAGCTGCAGCAGCGAAGGTATTAACAGCAATTCGTCTTGTATTTTTTTATACGAGTACAAGTCCCATTCCTATATCTTTGTGGTACCTCCCTTAAATTCATGTGCTTGTCATTCAGAAAGAAGTAGAAAATCGGGAAGCAAACCGACAGTCAGCATTATTCGAATGTGAAAAAGAAAGGTGTGTACGGGAAATGGTTAGATGTAACCAGCGTCGTGGTCAGCATACCCTTGGACCGGTTCACTACGGGTTTGTTGTATTTATCTTTGAATTAAATAATTTATCAAAACATTCATTTATAACTTCATATACAGGGCGGTACTAGATACTTCATTGCTTACCCTTTGTTTCGGATTCTCTTTTGCTTTATTACCTACCGTTCGACCTCATCCTGATGATTTTTGTTCCAAAGGGTCATCCGTTATTGTCGGAGGGTTGTATTGTGTCAGTGGACGGCCACGGAGAGCGCTTTTGAATTGTGGAAATGAGAGATCGAGCTCCAACATTCAGTAACCAGAAAAAAAGTTAATAGCTCGTTTAGATGTGTGGCTCATAGAAATTTGTGAAAAACTCTTCTTAGCAGACAAAGTAGACTTACGACTTTCAGAATCAGTTGTTTTTTTGTAATTACAGATAGTAAAGGTTCTCTTCAGGTCAGCTAGTCTAGTGGCATCAATGGATTCGACCAATTCAACTCCAACAGAAACCATACGTATAGCTAAGCAAGAGGAAAAGCTCAGAGCATGCGTTGGTTTTGGGATCGCTGCCACTGGGGTGTATGATCACGTTAGTACTATAAGTCATTAGTCTACTGTTTTCTTTCAAAATAGTGATTATTCAGCTTCCAAAGATTGCTTGCGCCAGAATAACCAGACCTCCCTATTATTCTGATCTAGTTGGAGCCCACAAAGAAAACTGGAGAGAAAGTTACCAAGATGTGAGTTAGCAGATATTGCCGTGTATTAATAGGTTCAACAAATAACCGTTTTAGTTCTATTTACAAGAACATAATCACGTTGGAGCACTGTTTGTGGAGAGGGATGCCTTAGAAGATATGGCGGTAAAAATGGAAACTGTAAGTAAACTGCAGAGTAGATGTCGACCAGGTTAGCAAATGTAGTAATTCGTGTTTTAGATCGCCTCTATGAACGATTCTGTCTATTCGAATAAATGGCTTAGAAAACTGTTGATGCTAGTCTTGAAAGGAAAGATTCGCAAGGTTTGTGTTGAACTAGTTTCTATTGCTACTTGCTTTCCTTTCTTGATCCTAGTAATCATTTTCATTCTCCACATCTGCAGTTGCAAGGAATCTATTCATTTCTACCACGTATTCGTCTGATTTGTTTTCTGAAGGTATGGCGAAGAATGCTGATTATTAGTGAACTGTTGCGAGATTATGATAGTCATAATAATCGTTTCCGAGTACTAGGACTACGCCAGGTTGTAGAGCACATTATGAAGGTTTGTTTGTTAAGCATATGTTTCATGTTTAGCTAGATTAAACTACTAAACTGGTACCTTCGAACAATTTTTCTTGTTTACTTTCATCCTCGTCCGATCGTCCAATCGATTTCAAAGCGTTCATTGAGAAATCGATAACAGTACCATTTTTACAGAGCATTGTAAATTTGACAAGGGATCCCCAAAACAATACAAACGTGGTCATGTATTTGTCTTCACAATATGCGGGTCGAAAGCCTTGTTTTTTGGAGAAGCATTGCCAGTGTTTGTGAGTATTTTTTACTTATCCATTTAAAAATTTAAATTTTAATTTATTTTATAAATTTATATTTTATAAATAAATTTTAAAATTTAAAAATCCATTGTGTAGCTACTGCGAGTGGCTCCACGAACTTGGGGGTAAATCTAAAGTTTTTCAGTTTACATGGAGGATTTGGTAGTCCTTTTCATTTTTTTCTAAAGTGGAGTCACAGTCCTTGATTTATCGAGCAGTATTGAGAACCAACTGTTGTATAAGTAAACAAACATCAGTTTTGATTCAGTAGAAGCAAAAAGTGACGAGATCTTTGAATTGGGGTAAGGGTGGACCTGGCCTGCTATTTTTTTTTGGGTGGGTTGGGAAGAGATGAGCCTGGAAGACCAGAGAACTTTTGCATGCTATGTTTGCCTGTTCTTCATTTACTGTATTTGCTTCAGGATGCTCGATTTAATCCTCTCTTCTTTGTCACCATCCGAATGTGGTAAAGTGACCATGGAAAAAACCTCCATGTGTCATCGACAAGCTGTGCATTTTGCAGTTATCAGTGGCCAGCCATGCCAGCTCAATGTTTTGATGAAACACGGTGAGGTTGAAGGTTAACTTCTCTTGCATTTTGTTTGATATGATATGACCATATTTCTCTTTTTTTTGTAATGTTTGGGTAACGTTTGTGATACGTGGTTGGGCTAACCTTGGGACTAGTTTCTATTTTGAGCTGAATCAGTGTGGGTGGTCGCTTTCTAAAAAGGGTGTTTCACTCAAAGGTTATGATCATAAACCAGACTAAAGGGTAGACTCATGCGTGCTGGATCCTTTCACGTGGGATTTTTCGCAGTTCTCGTGATATTACTTTTCAATATTTTTTAGAATAAAGGGAGCATTTGCTTTGAAAACGAACAGCATGGTCACGCTGTAACCATCGGGATGAAATTCTTTATTCGCACCAAATTAATCCTTCTCCCCTTGTTCAGGTACACCATGCAACGAGTTCGACAAATCGAAGCAGGCTCCCATACACTACCTCGTTGAGCGGAACAATGTGCTCATGGTCGGTGATTTGTTTTTTTTTCCTCATGAAATGTTAGAAGTTCGGTAAACCGGGCTAATCATGTGTTGTACTCATCCAGTCATCTCATTGAAGTCTCATGTTCTTCTATCTTCCAATTAATGTCTCATGTTGCTCGGCAGCTCTTTCTCTTTTCTTTTTCTACGCTAATGCCCCTGACTATGATGTCTCATTGTCCTTTACGAAAACTTTGCTAGGTTCGACAATTCATGTGGTATGGCTCTGACATGTCTATAGTGGAACCGTCTCTACCGAAAGTGCCATCGGAACTGTTTAATGTCGACAACGGCGAGGTTTGAAAATTTCAAATATTCTGAAGTCTTTGATTTTTGTGAAATGTTAGTTGGTAATGTTAATGTCATGTTTGTTATTGCTAGTCACATCCATGATCTGTCATTTTCGTTTTTGCGTGTGTTATTTTTTAATCGCGAATTCTCTTCATCATAGAAATTCTTGTTGAGGGCTGGTTCATGTGTGATTTCCTATTCTGAAGAGGCAGTCGCTCATTCATTTCCACTTCTTTAGTCCATTATAGCATCGAAAATGTGTTGGTCCCATTTCTACTAAGTTACTATTTTGTTGTCGCAGGTATGTACTTTCTTGCAAACGCGAATGAAAGCTCTCGAACGGATCATGGCTACATGGCTCAAAGCGATCTGTGCAGGTCTGTGTTTACTGTAGGCCCTGACGAAAATTACCGAATGAAAGTCGCAACATCCACGTCAATATTCAGGCAAGCTACAGCTTGGTAATGCTGCAAGCTCACTACATTCTGTTCGTTTTCTACCACCAGGTGGAGCGGACGGTGGAATAGACCAATCGAGCGATCCCGTAATTATTTTTATTTTTTGGAAAAGCTCTTACGGGTTGCGTCTCGAATTTATTCATTATTTCATTTTGTTTTTCTTTAAGAGAAGATTGTTGATCGGTCTGAGACCTGATGTGATCGGTGAAGTTACTGAAGGCGATAGTTTGGTGAGCAATTGCTTCCAAACTTAAAAAGCTGTAAATTTGAATTTCTTATTTACTTTCGTTTAAGGTTGTCTTTATGCTACCAGTAGCCTTTACGCCTCAAGATGCTTTGATGCCAGCTGCATATCCGCACATTGTTCGAATGGAAATGTTCGAAGCGTCATATGAGCCATACAAGCAGGCTTTATCTCTGATGAAGGCGCCAACGTTAGTATTCTAAATTCTAAAATTGATGTTGTTCGATTTTGTTTCTCATCGTTGAAGAGTTATTTTCCATTTACTGAAGTTCCCCATTTAGATGAGAAATAAGAAGTTTATGATTAGTTACGTCTTGCTAGGCTGGGCCTGCCTCCACTTCTTATTCCCCTTTGTAACAGGACGTTTAACACAGACTAGAAAACATCTTTCTTGTCCAATAGTAGCCTGAATTGTTGTTAATTCAGTTTAGTGCGCCTAAAAGATTGGTTTAAAAACCAGAAAATCAACGAAGTGAGGAGAAAAAGTACTCATTGCAGACTGTGTGTGACTGCTGATCAATTGCTTTCCAAAGTCTACTCGACGGTGCCAGTTTTCCGAGAAGTACATAATGGATATTTGTACGCTTGGCGAATACCTTGTAAAAATTCGGTGTTAAAAGGCATAGGTGAGTTGATATATTGATCGCTTGCTTTTTTCGTTTCTTCATTCGCTTCTGACCTCGAGTGGATAGGTTCATTGCCGTTATAGATATTTTTTGCCTGGAATGATGGAGGAATTCGGTTTTACTTGTTAATTGTAGTTCTGAACATTCCTATAACTTTTTTTTATATATCCATATAATCCAATAAGGTCCAGCAGGTGGTTACTTCAGTTATAAATCACTCATTCCGTATAGGTTCAGATTCAATCAACTCATTTCAGAGTTCGCATCATTACATTGTACAATGGATACATCAAAAATGGACCCTCAAGTTGCTCGACAATCAATGCTTTTTGTGCAGATTTTCGTTGTGAAATCAGCAACGCCAGGGCGTGGCAAACAGAAATTGGAGTGAGCGGGTGCGCTACACGGATAATGTTACAAGTAATACGTTTTATATTTTCGAATGCTTCTGAATTTACTCTAGTTGTGCAGATTTAAATTCCATGCTTTTTATGAGAGATATATGCTTGCCAAATTTATTTCATGTCTTTGAAGATTAACTGCTTACGGTGATTTCTCTTCAAGGTCTTGATATTTTGGCCTATAACTTGGAGTGATTTTATACGGCTTATTCTCTGTTAGAAGATAGTGTCTAATGCAATCGGCATGGATCAAAGGCCTCAGTACGAACTGGGATGGTATATGAATGCTGTATCTGATGTGTTAGAGGGAGTAGATGAGGGATTATGGTTTTTTAAGGTTTTCGGTGGTTGCAGCCTAATTGGTAGTCCCATTCATAACATCTTTGTCCGAATCTTGGGGTCAAGGCGTAATGGGTTCAGGTATATGGGATCAAAGGGCGCCGAGAGCAGCTCTTCGTTTTTGCCTGCACTATGTATAGCATGCTATCGCTTATACGTTTACTCATGTACTTACTTCTAGTGGGTAACTTACATTTCATGGGCCTCTTCTAGACATAACTGCATTTTACTTAGGCGAAGACGGTAGTTGGGGCGTTGTGGCGTGAAACTATCTCCTACAAATTTTTGTGTCCAGTCCTTTTTGGCTTTGTTTATTTTACAGCAACAGAAACCTGCCAGAACCTGAGGCCGATGATACCATTTTTGAACTATTTTTAACAAAAGAAAACCCAAAATATTGTCTAGTTTTGCGAGTTTTGCTATGCTTCCTCTACGTTTCTGGTTGGTAATAGATTCTGTTGAATAGCTGTACAACTTTGGCATATCTAGCTTTTGCATAAAAAATTCTAATGATATTCATTTAGTGATAGACTTATTGCTATACTTTGTTTTCGTAAAGTGTCATTTTCATCCTTCACCTTCTATAATTATCGAAATTTACAATCACGAAGATTACTAGATACTAAATCGAAAAAAACCAGTGTAAAGTCATTTTTATAGGGAACAAGAATGTGTGTGAGCTAGTATTGAATATTAAATCAGAGTTGTGTAATGCTTATCTCGATCGCATGTAGTGGCTTTTCCTTTTCTTTTTTATCCCTCAATGAACTACGTGTTTTTGGAGGTTTTTATGTAATAAACGTTTACTATCTTCGTAAAAGCACCATTTCAATGAAATTTCTCCAATCAGAATCTGAACTAGCGTCTAGGACCATGACAGTGTGTATAGGGTGAGCTTGTGATGTGGTATACGGTCGCGTCACTGCACAATAATAACGAGCTCCGTTGTTTTGTCAACTATCCCTCTGAAATGCTTCCTTCGTTGATGCGCCGAGTTTGGCGGGGATGTAATAATGGGAATGTGGAACGGTTGCAGTTGCTGTTGCTAACAAACCGGTGCTGATTAATTGTTCTACAGCCATGGAGCTAAGCAGCTCTTTGGTGACGCATTTCTCGTGTGGCTATACACTTTGGTCGGTGGGTCAGGAGGTGCCATTGTGGTTGCCGCAGTGAAGTAATGTCACCGCGTGCGGCGAGCTCAAATAGTTCTGGTTGGTCTGCCGTCAAAGTAACATCAGTTTTGCTGTTGTTATGATCGATGGAGTGATTTTTTCCTCATAAGAACCCTTAATGTTGTTTTTCTTCTAACTTCTGTTTTTCGGAGCCCTGCAAGAAAAAAATAAATTGGAAACTAATAAAACGCCTCTAAACTAATAAGAATCACCTCTACAGTAACCTCTGGTCGTGACAGGACCACCTAAAGCCACCACACATGACGACCTCGTCTCACCACGATGACTTCTCCTGACCCGTGTCCAAACTACTATATTTCATCGGGAGAGAATTACTCAACAGAGACAGATAGCAGTTCACGCAAAATAACTTAAGTGGTCGTGGCCAACCAAGTAAGTAATAAATTCAATGAACAAAAAAAGCAAATGAACTCATATGCAACGCGACCGCACGCCAACTGTCATTACTAATTCCACACAGAAGAAACAAACTTGTAGCTAAATAAAACTCAGCGCATTAACAATTTAATAAAATATATTCAAGCAGTATATACAGGAACTAATTCCTTAATCAGCGAAATCATATTTGAAGGTGTCGTTCATAATAGCCCCCTTGATGATCTCGTAGTCAGTGATGGCACGTTCCCGGCAGACCGTCACATTGTCGTTATTCAAGAAGTTGCCTAAATAAGATAAATATAACATTTGCATGTGATAGCACCTAAACAACCTTACTTATTAGACAATACCTAAGACTCGGATGCACCATAGAGCATTAAAGGCACGGTTTACGATAAATTTAGGGTGCCCTTTTTTGACGGGAATTGATAGAACTACTCCAGAATAAAGCGATAACAACGAAAAAGCGCAAAAAACAATGAACAAAAAGAAATAGAAAGGGTCAAAGAAGAGCTGGAAAGGGGGGTTGGACGAGTTTCACACTGGAAGAACGGCGGCTAAGGGAGTGTTCGAGCGAGTGCACGAAGGCGACGCAATGTCTGCAATAGCAGACAACACACCCAATTTGCCTGACAATCTAATTGGCAGACTCTGGCAATTTGCCAACCAGCTTATCGATTTGTCACCAACTTCGCTCCAATGCGAAAGTGGTGAACGGCAATTAGTTTTCGTAGTCAGCCTAGCGAGCGGCGGAGGGCGACCGTGGCTCACTCTCCGGCCCCTTATTGTGCCCTACCAAACCGTTTTCCCACCTCATTCCTGCACAAATGGTATCAGAGGGGGTGTCGAATTCAAACCATGTGCAAATCTCCGAAACCATTTTTTCGTGAACAGTGCCTTTAAATGATGCAGTCAGCATCACTTTACGCCCCCTAGGAAGAACTACGCCCGTATGCCTTTCTCCTGATCACCTGAGTGCAGAGGGCAATCAGGTGTAAGCCCCGTCAGCTAACGAAGATCAGGGACGCCGTTGCTTAAACCGAGAGATTTAAGAATAGGTGAGCCGGACATGTTATGCGATTTCGCGATGAGTCGGGCGGTTGCTGACTAGAACCCTAAGGACTTCGAGCGAACACCATGACGGCCGCCAGCGTGATGGTCAGATTCTTCACGAAAGCTCATATTTACCGTATCTCTGAGGCGTAAAGCACCCCCCCCTTCAGTACTACAGTGGTTCGCGACAGAATCGAATGGAGACGTTACTAGCGCCCACTCGAGCAAATCATCATCAATTTAACGACAGATGACCTGTAGGGGAAGGCGGGAAACGCCCAACATAAACAGGTCTGATCGCTGTTGAAGAGCATGGAACATGTGACCTCATACGCAAGCGAATAACAATAAGGCATGTGGGGCTGTGAGTCCCACTCATGACCGCTCTAGTGAAGGAATCCATTTGGACTGAATCTTTGGCCAGATCGAACCTTTTTTGAACAACCACTAAGCTCCTGCAGTGACGAACTACGTGTGCTGGAAAATATCCTGGATGGGAACTAAGTGCATAGCGTATCCTTCAGGTGAGCTACCACCGATATTCCTTCATAATTCTTCATTATTCAGGCCGAATGCGTTCAATTCTATTGTTATGGAATGTGTTTGTCGAAACTGGCGATAGATTCCTAGCTACCCGTTTGAATTTCACATTGGGTAATGCCTGTCATCAGCATTACCTGGAGTGAAGACAAGATGGGTGGTTAGGAATCCCCAACGGCATGCCGCGCAGCGAGACAACTATCTAAGGACCAATCGCGTTGCCCCATTAGCAAACAGGAACCTCTCTTCATTCTGGGCAAAGTATTCACCCTATACATTGCATTTCGTTACATCTGCATTTGGCGGATGCCATGGTACCCGTTGTACACTCAGCCAGCGCATCCCGCTCAGTTTGGGGCTCTTCAACTACTGTTGGGAATAGTTGTTGCTACTCATATTAGTCAAAAGGAATTCGTCTCTTCACAGTAATCGTTACTTTCGATAACATCATCATTCCTGTCGCTTACACATTCGTGAAAATCACATAAAAAGCGACAGGAATTCGTTTGAATGACAGATGTTGACGAGAATGAAGAGCTGTTTCACATTTAAGTGAAACGAGCCCAAAAATAAAGCCGGTCCAAAAAAGGCAATTGCCGCATACACGCGTGAAGGACACAGCCAACAGCGTGACAGGTTTTTGTTACTGCTTCTTCATAAAAGCGTCATCGATGTTTACCGGTTACACAATACTCCAATAAAATTGAGTAATTTCAATGAATTCTTACCAGTAAATTTCAAAATGACAAAAAGTAGCGCCCTCATCAAACGAGCATCGATGGGTGAATCGGTTTCACCCTTACAATTGGTCTTTAAGAGGTTACGGCTTCAGAGCATTGATCACCAATAAAAAAGAAAAAGAGCAAAGTATAATATATGACGTTGATCGACCTCCTCCAGGATACGCCATGACTTCGCCTTCCATTTAGAACAAGCATCTAAATGTATGCCGAACTCTGACAACAGCCTGCGGATTCCGCTGTCCCATTCTGACAAATGGCTTTATCCTGAACCGGACCAATTGACCGACGCTGGTGTGGTGACTGGACTTCAGCGAAATCGGATCTGGTGGTTGGACCTTTGAGTGACTGCCCCACCCACAGTTGCAGATGAGAAGGGCGAAGTACACAGGGGATCGAAGTAAGTGGAATGCGCCGTGCGCACGATTTCCGACTGAAATCAGAGACAAATCTGGATTTGCGGAATCCGATGTATTGCCACACTCAGAAACAAATTTAAAACTAGTGCTGACTTCATCAGCACCTCCAAGGCGGTTTTTTTCTAGCAGCTTTCTGAATAATCTTGAGATATTCATCGGATTCTCCGCTGGTACGAGGAGGAGGAGGCTAGTTGTGAGCGGAAAAAAACTCAGTAAGAAGGGAAAATTCCAATAAAGAAATAGGTCACCTCCAAAATAAAGGTGCTGGTTAGCTTGATTGGGTTCCTTCATTAAGGAAAACCATAAAAATAACGGAAGCCTCCTAATTCTGGGAGTCATAGCCTCCACAGTTTGAACTAGAGCGATAAGCATGGCGCGTCCTCACATTAAACCCATTCCTTTCGAGGCTGATGTTATTGATTGCTACTGGTCCTATGGCTTTCTATCTCAAGAGTCAGACTGCCACTGATATTATACGAAGTCACACAAGGTTGACGATTTATGGACAAAACTTCAGTCTCGGACGGACTCGAACCCGTACTTACCGTTTCCGGGGAACCGTGCTCTTTTCCCTTACACAATCGAGACCCCGCTTGCCCTCGCCTTCTGAATGGCTTATATGCCATAGCTTATCAGCACTGTACGGAGTGTTTGAAGAATGTATTGCACTTACAGAAGTTCCAGGTAATTCTCAAGCCATTATTCGCGTAGTCGAGACATTCTAATGCCCGCGCTTTACAGTTGAGCTTTTTCAGTTTCGTTTCACATTTTTCTCGGTAAAGGTCACAGAGCTCTTCCTGAAACGACACAATACTATTGCTTATGGGTAATTACAGAAGGGAAAAAGTAAAGAATTGAAGTGCACAACTTCTTTTACCTCAAGTCTAGTTTGGATGCACATTCACGAAAAAAGAGGTCTACACTAAAAAGCTGTCACAGTATTTGGGTTAGCTGTACTGGAACAGAATAGAAAAAGACCTGCGCCCGAGCTATTAGCGCTCTGATGGACAAATCGCATCGTGCCCCGTAAATCACGCCAATTAATATTTTTCCGGCTTTACTGATATTTCGGATTATAGCGACACGACGTCATCCTGCTTTCAAGGCTCGCAGGCGCACGCCACAATCCGACTATGAACGCGGCTATGGTCAGAGAGGAGCACTTTCACTACAGTTGACTTAAATGATAAATGGTCTCTTCTCTGATGTAGGTCACGTTCACAGTCGGCGCCTGACCGCAACCTCGACCGCAACGCGAGCGAGCTGCATAACAGGGGAGACGGGCGTTAGGAACGATTTTGGATTCGCCGCACGCGGCTGTCGCGGACCACCCATTCGCCGTTATTACAGCTCTAGCGTTCTTCATACAGCTCAATCGATATGCGATCATTATTTTATGCATAATTCTCCTATTAGTACTTTTGTTCTTGTATTTCTTACCTACTGCTGCATCCTCCTACATTCCTTCGCGCGCGACACCCCTCTCACCGCGACGCGACCATCTCGTTCCTAACGCACCACACCCTCATAACAAAATTGTTCTGATCACACACTTTCTAGTCGAATACAACATGGAATACTAGTCAGGGAGGAAACTGCCTAGCACATGTCAGAGGTATTAATGGAGTTCCCACAGCTCAGCTGTCAGTTCAGCCGCTTCGCGTATGCACGCGCAACTGTCACATATTAAATCATGAGTTCAATTGAGTAGTTACCAGGTTGATATAGTCAGCTGAATACCAATAAGGAACTAATATTTTAGATTTTTCGGTTTACTCACCGTAGGGAAGCTTGGCCTTTCAGGAAGGGAGTGTGTGATGAAGACAAGCGCCAACAAACTGATAATCCCTATATACATCATCTGAAAAACATAAATAAACGTATGTGAGGAGAGGTAAACCATTCAGAGTTCCTATCGACGTGATTGTCAACAATCTGGTAACGAAACCGAACCATATAAAATGATTATGAGAAAAGATATGGGAGCAGCTCGTAACTGGGCGATTCCCGAAAACTTATGGATCACAATGAGTCCCAACCGGCTGCGCTCACTGCAATACTTCCTCTGAATCGCTGTTCCCAAAGGTGTGACCGAGTAGAAAGGTTCCGAAGGAAAAACTCGGTTATCAGAGCAGACAGACGTTGAATAACGGTTACGTCATCTTTTTCCAATAACTTTCAACAGAACGTAACCCATTCGTGGAACAATATCGAACCGAACTCAAAATATTTTCAACGGAAAATAAATAATTATTGCAAAAAGAAAAATGTAAAAATTAGCAAAATTCAGTATGCCTTACAGAAAACTGCACGGCTTAAAAAGTAAACATCAAAAAAAGTTAATAACGAGTAATAAAAAAGAAAAAATGAACAGAAAATGCAATAATAAATATTCAAAAGCGACGATAGAAGAATTGAGCCAGTATGACCTTTAGGAAATATAAATATAAATATAAAAAAGGGAGTGTATAAATAATACACAGCTCTGATAAGGGCGATAGAGGTGGTGGCAAGGGGTAAGGAACTTCTCCCGCGCATCGCGGCATTCTCCCTTGCGGCATGCGGCAAATGTCACTGCAATTACCGTACTCACCCCGCCCCCCACCAATCGATATGACGCAATTTTTTTCGTTGGTTGCCTCTGTTTTTTATTGGTTCTGATCGTTTTTCATCTTTCTTTTTCTTGTTTTTATGTATATTAGACTTGATTGATTAGAATGACTCTTCCTATATTAGCAACGATCAATACCACATTGGAAGTGAGGGGAGCGGCCAGCCAATTCAAATAATTAAAGGACCCCTACCGCACAAATTGAGCGCGCTCCAATCTTCCATCGCAATCCTGCGATACGCGGCGGGTGTGGCGTGCGCGACGCCGTCTTCGGGGAGATGTTCCCGGACTCGGTGGCAAGAGATGGTCCATGGTTTGACGTCGTGGGGAGCGTTAGTAAAGGCATTCTGGTCTGTACAGTGAATAAAGTAACTAGCTGATATAATCCCCAGAGCACTTATCCTACCAGACAGGTTTGACTCCAATTGAGCGACCCGATGAGGGTTCAGGGACTTGACTGGCTTAGGCAGGAATCGATCCAGAACTTCATTCCGGAACTATTATGCATCCCTACTATCCCACTTTCAATTAAATCGAAAAACTTATTCAAAACTGTAACACTCTACAACCAGTTCATCTGGCTCACTTTAGGTTCCATTAAATGTGACAGAGATATACGGGACAATTATCCAGTTTGCTAGTACCATCGGTCGGAATTATTGAATGCTCCCATTGAATAATGTGCTAATCGACTTTTTCACTTGAACTTTCGCCTGACAAGGGAGAGCCCATTACACCTAAGCGGTTTACTTCAACCAGTCACACCTAAGCTGATTACATTACTCTGAAAACGATGCAAAGGTCGCGTCACATCAGGTCAACTGACACTCTCACCCACATGAACACCCACCACCCAAGTCTGGTAAATGGTTCGATAGTTTTCAATACAGTGAAAACAGTTTAATACGGATCCGTATTCTGAGAAATTCAACTCGATGAAGGAAAAATAGAGTATACGGTAGCACACGGTATTATCACAAGCATAAAGTCATCAAATACAACTGCTGAACTACAAGTATACTTTCAATCCCATGGAATCACCAGCTTTTCTGGCTGTGAGCCTTGGGAAGTACCATAGATAACTTCTCGCTCCCTCAAAACATTACGACAGGCAGATGACCCCGAGAATTTCTAGGACATTCAATTTTCTATAATATTATAGTACTATCATTTTTTTAAAAATTCTGAATCGACTGCAAATATGCCGATGTCCAGGGAAAAAAAAACCGTAAAATCTCCTAACTGTAACAAATAAAAATTGTAGATTACCCAGCAACAAAGGCACCACATTCCACAACTAACAAAGCGGACTGCTCTTTCAACCCCGCCCAGACCAGCGAGGACTTCTTTTTCAGCGTCTAGGTTCAATAACTGGTACAACTTTTTGCTAAGAGGACGAAAATGGCACCAAAAGCACTGGCTGAATCTGCTCAATTGCTGGCTGCACACTTACTATTTCGGAACGTACGAAAGGTCCCAAATGGGTGTCGGATGGCGGTAAGGAATTGACCAGTGGCATCGAATTACTAATATAACTACTACAAAAAAGTGGCAATACTATTTCCTACACAGGAAATGAACTAGGCTATGAGCAAATCTTGAAGGGGAAAGTCGAATGTAGGCAGAAACGAGGCTTCATTCTTGGGCGAAACTTCTTGGAAAGAAAACTGGTATGGTTCTTTGTCATCAGGACACCTGGGAACAATTGCATGTTACTTTCTGAAGTTCCAACCTAAAAAAATAATGGGCTGGTAGGTTTTCAGTTGTCTGTCACTGGCTTGACATACACCTACACTGCTGCTTGACGTTTTTTCTCGACAGAACAAAGGTAGACTCGGGCAGACTCGGAGAGGTTGAATGACAACTACGAGTAGTCAGGAAAGAACAACGAAGAATCGAGTTGAACAAATAGTGGCGATGCGTTCAATGTATATATGAAAGGGTCACGAGTTACATTCTGGAAATAATCGGTCAACGAAAATTCATTTAACACTCTGAAAACGATGTTTTTGTGGGTGGTTCATCAAGTCTAATCGTTCTCCATCACGTCGGCCCCATGAGGGAATATGATGCCGTTTTTGAGAGCAGTTACTGGACAACAAAGGTCTTTGCCGAAGTTAACGATCACTTCATCTTTCGGAAGTAAAAAATCCTTCCACGAATTATATGAAGGTCCCAAGAGAGGGACAGGCTCCACCAAATAATAGGATTGAAGTGAATCAAAATGAAATGAAACTTCAACTCAAAAAAAGAGTCGAAAAGGACAGCCTACTCGCTTTAGAGGTAACGTAACACGGAGAAAAAGGCAGTGTGGAGATCTGAGCTGAACTCTGTGGAAACTCTCGAGCATTGAAGCTTCTCAGTATTCAATTCCAAAGGCAAAATTGCATGTGAGAATAGCACTCTAGCATCATCTTCAATTCTTTGTGTGAATCCATTCTGAGCAGGTTTGAGGTAGGGAAAAATTCACGAGGAAACAGGCGCCAATCAAAAAAGCGGTCTCGAGAATTGGGGTGAATGTCATTTTCATGCTTGGCACACATTGCTGCTTTTCGAAGCAATTTTCGTGCAAACTTCGTTCCTCAATGCGAAAGTGCACTGCAAAAAACCCCACACCCATTTTCTTTCCTTTCCCCGAAGTTTTGGATTATGCATGTGCTAGTATTACATTTTCAAGTATTAAATCTCTTTATGATAACATTGAACATCGCCTAGCCACCGCAGGTCATTGTGTGGGTTACCTACGCCCACAATTCTGAGTGGAACTCACGGATAATTGAGATGATTGGTTTAAAGGCAGTGTTCACGAAAAAATTGTTTCGGAGATTTGCACATGGTTTGAATTCGAAGCCCCCTCTGATACCATTTGTGCAGGAATTAGGTCGGAAAACAGCTGGATAGGGCACGATAAGGCCAGGAACTTTGGGGGACGGGATGCCTCCGCCCCTCGCTAGGCTGGCTACGGGTTCGAATTTTCCTTCACCACTTTCGCATTGGAGCGAAGTTGGCGAAAAATCGATACGCAGGTTGGCAAATTGCCAGGAATGATCAGCTGGTCGACCGCCTCGCACAGGGGCTAGTATTCGGCTGTTATTTCTATTATTCGCGTATCGTTTGTTTTTTTTTTGTTATTAATTTTTTACGGTATCATTCTTTAACTTTTCTTGTAAGTTTATTGAAGATTTTAACATATTTTGTGTAGATTATTGCATGCAAATGTTTTTTTTTATTTCAGAAACTCCGTTAATTTCGATGTGTTGTCTGTATTGCGGTCATTGCGTCGCGTTCGTGCATTTTCGCGCGAACACTCCCTAACCGTCGTTTTTTCAATGTGAAATACGTCCAACCCCCCTTTCCAGCTCTTTTTTGACCCTTTGTAATTATTTTTGTTCATCGTTTTTTGCGCTTGTTTCGTTGTTATCGCTTTATTCTAGAGTAGTCCTATCAATTCCCGTCAAAAAAGGGTACCCTAACTTTTTTCTAAACACTGCCTTTAAATCTTCAATCCCGAAGAGGCGGTTCAGTGTGTCCCATGAGTAGAATCTGATTCAACGGATCCTTTTTGAAGAGCAGAAGTAATTTGAGGCAAAAGGCGCACTACCACACCCCGTTCCATAGAATGAATCCTAGGTCGATACCCGCCCGGCCGACCGAGCCCATATTGGTGCGCTACCACACAATGTTCGCGGCTCGAACTCTACGGGCCGGATCGTCCAAGCCCTCCATCCCTGCGGGGTCGGCTTGTTGGTACCACACTTGTCTATCATATGAGAGCCCTCAGTTACACATCAACCGACTACGGCAAGCCATTGTATAAACCATATAGGTAATCAACGTCCATCAAAATTCCTAATCGAGGTCGATTGCGATGGCGCATCTCAAAAACGAAACCAATCAAAGCCAAAAGTCTTTATCCTTGATCCCGAGGAGTTGGTAAAGAGATGTTCGGTAATTTTATTTCAAGAAGAAATCGTGATCAGAAGCGCTAGAGATCATTAGATTGAAAATCATATGTGGGGAGCAGAGATGCGGCAACCGCTCAGGGAGGTAATCTGAATTCGAAAATGGCAAAGAACGACCAAGAACGTCAGGGTTGGAATACTCAGAACAGAGCGCCCAAAACATCCAGTTCTGTACCACTGCTCGCCCAACACAGAACGTTTCTCCGCGAAATTATAAAAAAAAAGAGTGTCAAAGAGACATTTATCTAATTGACAGCAATCCAGTTGGCCATTATGAATTTCTCGATAATTTCGAGTGATTGAAAGGGCTGACTGAAAGTTTACGATAAATTTCATATTGAAAGAATACGGAAGTAAGGAGGCCGGTCAGATGGCGAAGAGATAATAAGAAAGCCACGAGTACTGTACCTTGGCCCGGAAGATTCCTTTCCTTCCAACGTCTACGTCCGGTCTTTGAATGAGCGATGAGGTACGATAACTGGTAAAAGCAGTGAGATCACCGAAGTACTTCCACTTCATTTGAAGCAAAATCAACAAGTAAATCTCATCGAAAAGAGCATCATACTGGCAGTTGATCACATATCTCGTCACCCCCCCCCCCCCCCCTCCCCCCCCTTCCTCCCATCAAATCAGCTGCAAAAGGGAGCTCCCGATATGACGGTAGCAAACGGACTTGTTCCGCTTCCTTGTTTTTCCCATCGAACCGAACTTGGACCACTGAACAACTCCGCCTTTACGCCTTATCTACATCGGATTATCAAATTACCGTACAGAATAGCATTAAGGTAACGAAGATCAAAATCCAGAAGATGTTGCATGAAAAAGGACCGGTCTTGAGAGGGAAATAAACAGTTACCATAAATTTATGGGATCGTAATATTCAGTTTGGCACGGAAAGGTAGGTGACCAGCGTTTTTGCTATGAGAACCATTCTATTACGGAACATTACTCAGCGACTCTCAACTCCCATAACAAAAGTAATGATGGTCACGTAAGCGGTCCTAAGGCAGGGACGGACTACTTGGGATGCGTACTGCCAAAGTTATTCATACAATAATTATGAACAACTTGGAAGGTGACGTAGGGGAATGTGGCGCACTATCGCGCACGCATGGTCCAAGGATCGAATCTCAGACCAGTATCTGCCCAGGCCGACCAAACATTCCATCCCTCGGGGTCACTCAACTGGTCTCAGACTTGTTAAGCAGGATAAACGTACTGACTTGTACATAGCTGGCCATAACAAGGCATTTTGTAAGCCACAAACACAATCAAAACCTATTATGATTATGAATGGAAGACGAGTGCGTGGCGTATTCCAGGTACGTGATCAACGCCCAATTCTTTATTCGGGAATCTGAGGCTTTACATCGTATGTGGCCTCTCTGGCCCATAAAATGACTTGTGACGAATAGCCGATTGGCAAGTCAATGCTTTTATCCTCCCACCAAAGCTGGTTCCAACCGAATGACCCCGGCATGACGGGAGGCATAATTGGCATGGGCGGTTACCAATCTAGGATTCGATTTCCGGATACACGCGTGTGAAAGTTTCCCATTACCCACATTCGCTAAAAAATAAAAAATAATATGAAATACACACATAAAAACATGAAATAATAAAATAACAAAATAATATATTTACGACAGGACTATATAGTCGAAGAGAAGGGTATTACTCCAGAAATGTGAATTTGTTGACAAGGAATACGACATGAAAATAGGCTGGCCGCTTAATGGGATGTGACGGCCGACGAGGGGGCGTATGGGCGATGGTTCCCTAACGAGTATGTAAGAAAGTGTCCGGATTGGACTACGTAGACCAGATGTTCGCTGCGGGGCTACCATCGGTGTGCATTACAAACGACAACCCGATCATCAATCATTACGCCCAATCGGGCATACTATACGTACAATGCAGCTGCATCAATTGAAAAACACAATTTATAGTTGAGCAACATCTTGAAACAATAATGTGCGTCCTGTGTGGAATGTTTGCTGCGGTAGATGGAATGTTCAGATGGAATTTCATACGACTGAATGCCAGTTTCATACAAATTGCCTGCATCGCATAACATTACACCGCCGTCCATTCTTCGTCGTAAAAAGTTCAAATCGGCAAAGTTCTTCCAAGATCTTTTGTACTTTTACAACCTACCACCCACACAAAACAAATTGCATTTTAAAGTTGGATGGAAAAATAGTCGAGGGAAGGGGGCAAGGCCCTTATTCAACATTGAGTTCTAGAGCCCACAGGAGAAACGGCTGATTTTACTTATGCTCAGAGACGCATTCTAGCAAAGGAAGATCGGTTTCACCAAATAAACTACAAATTTTTAGCCTGTCGAGGAGTGGAGAGATGATTTCCTGGAGCAAAAAGCTGGTTGCCAGGTAAGAATCGGACGTTCCACTGGATCCTCCCCTCGTTAGACATAGAAATCGGTGCCCCTCCCCCTCCCTAACCCCAACCAAATTTCCACCCAAAAACTTTGTTCATCTACTTTTTTGCCTGATTCAATGTAGTGTAATGTAACTAATATTCAATGTCGTAACGATTTTATTTATTCAATGTAGAGCGCATATTGAATAAATGAAATCACATCATTTGTATGTAAAACAGACGTAGACTACAGAATGAACTAAGCAGAAGAATAACACGTTCAAAGACAATAAAACTAATTTGGAGCGAAGTAGAGGGTACAATGAGTCGGGTAACGGAACTTCTCCCCAATTGCGGCATTCTCTCCTGCGGCAAATGTCACCGCAACTACCGTGATCACCCTGCCTCCCCGTCAATCGATATGACGCAAAATTTTTCATTGGTTGCCTTCTTTTTGTTATTAAATTTGGTTGTTTTTTCTGTTACTACTTCGTTTTCATGTCTATTAAACATGATTAATTAGAATGACTCCTCCTATATTAGCGACGATCAAGATCGCATTGGAATTGAAGAGAGCGGCCGCCAATCCGAATAATTAAAGAACTCCCTAGCTCACAAATTGCGCGCTCCAATCTTCCATCGCAATCCTGCGATACGCGGCGGGTGCGGCGTGTGCGAGGCCGTTTTAGGGGAGGAGATTCCGGACCCCAATGAGTCGAAGAAGGAACAGTGAAGGGAACATGATAGAGAATTCACAGATCACTCCAAGTATATCCCATTGAAAATGTAACTAGGAGAGGGGAGGGGGCGCTCTTTTGAATCCCTGACGGCCAGAGCGCAGAGAAGGAAGAGTAGCCGAGCCCATAATGGTGCTTAGGACGTTCTATAGATTTTATTATTATGAAACGGTGCATTTTCTACCCAAACTTAAGAAGGAAGGAGCTCCGGGGTGGGTGAAGCAATTGGATGTTCAGTTCATCTCAGCTTTTTGCACGAGATAATCATCTCACCTGAACCGGAGCTCCTCCCCTTTTTGAAGTTAGGTGAAAACAATATTCTTTTGGCTAAAAAGCATCTCTAAGAACAAGTAAAGTCGGCTACCCGCGTTCTAGCCCTCAGTCCCTCAGTGGTTCAAAAGAGCGCTGCCTCCCCTCTACCAACTATATTTACTTTCAGCGCTGTGTAGGCCGGGTGTGGTAAGGAAGTGGCCGCGGAACCGCCGCGCTTGCCATAGGAGCACCCGTGTCGAGCCAACCCACGCCGCACCAGTTTTCTGCTCGTCTGCGCCCTCTCACCAAGACACCGGTTTGTTGAGCCGGTGAGCGGCTCTTTGAGGCGAAGTCAGATCTTAGAAGCGAAATTTAATCGAAACAGCTCAAGTGGTCGACAATTATTGGCAATTAATACCATTTTTGATAATTACCTGGAATCCCATCAGGGAAGGGTTGGCCATCTTCACACACCACTGAACACAGCCTCGATGCTAGGTTCAGGTAAACTAATTCCCTCAAAAGATCGATAACTCGACAGTTACTGGGCCGGGTGGGGGGACGTGCGATTCGTGTGATTCTGTTCGCGCGCGGCAAATTGCGCTGCGAAATTCGCGATGATTCAAACAACTCTGGCGCCTAACACTGGGACGCAAACTTGAAGTAGAGTACTTTGGTAGGTTCGGACAATCCTACTAACCTAGTTTACTTCGAATTTGGGCCCCAATGATAAACGCTGTAGTCGTCGAAATCGCACCGAATTTTGCCGCGCAATTCGCCGCGCACATCCAGAATCGCACGAATCGCAACACACCCGGCCGGGTGGAGTCCGTTCTACAGCACACAAAACAAACCAGAAGACTCCCCAGTACAACTCCTGAAATCTTCTCCAAGAAGACGAGAAGCCTCCTTACACCTTTTTCTGAATGGTGACGGAGAGCACAGCCGCAAAGCCTCCGGCACCCATTCTCCCTATTACTGACTGTGGTCCTGCCCTGGCCAGCAGAGGACTTTAATTGTAATGAGGGAGGTCCATAAGGAAGGCAGGCGCTGCGAAGCGGCGAGAGTTGATAAAGAACTGAAGCGACAAAAGTATTTTTCATAGTTTTCAGTGGTATTTCAGATCATGGCTGGCCGGCCCAATAAGGTTTCTGCACTCGAAAGTATAAACTCTACTCACTAAACGCAAAAGCACTAGGTTACCAGCGACGTTAATGTTGTATGGAGTTCATAAAAACTGAAAAGCGAAAAAGGCTTTTCAAGGCCAATCACAGGTTCCCAGAGTTCAACCTTTTCAGTGATCGAACATCGGGAACGCTGCCTCCCTGCTATGAGGTGTTGAAGTCCAAAGGTTGACGAGAAACACGTGTAGTTGATCGCTACGACCACTCTTTTAGCGTGGTCTCATCGCCAACTGGTTCTCAGGGAACATCGGGTGAACGTCGCCCCGTCTGCGGTGACCCAGTGGCCAGACTTTCTCTTCAGAAAAGTCTTACTGACCAGTTCTGAAAGTGACTATCTTCGAGTGGCTACGGGTAGATGCGAACTCAGAATGTTCCTCTTCTTCCCTTCAAACTCAGAATCTTCTCACGATTCCCTTGATCTACATTACTCCAGGCTACTGCTGAAGAAATTCTTCATTAGTAAGTTCCCACTTCGTCATATGAGGGTGGAAGTGGTGTAGTGGCAGGTGGCGGTGGGGTAGACGGGGATGGTTCTGAGATCGGAACTCTTCCAAGACTACGAAACCTCCCACTCCTCCAGGGTCAGTCATCTGGGATGAAAACATAAGGTAGGATAAAAGTACTGGTAAATTGCACCTCGACTAGTCAGTGCGATTCATTGTATAGTCCACATACGCACCGCACTCAAAACGCCACTACAATTCAAAATGAAGGTTAAATGCATGGCGCGTCTTTGAAACGAGGCTGAAAGTTTGTTATTGACCTCTTCCGAAAACGTACATAATGATCAAGGCATAATGCCCCATCTCCTTTCAACATACTTCATTACAGCAGGTCTCACCATCCGACTATTCAACTGCTAGTTATCGAAGAGGAAAAAACCATGCCATAACACCAGTAAGACCATTAAAATCAGTAAATCAATAAAGTTTTCACTGAATTCGAAAATCTACAAAAAAGTAAAGGAAGCACTCCAATACCATGCATAGAAAGTATTAAATTGTGACCAGTCACCTGTTCTTCACGCCCACCACTTCATAGAATTCAACCAAACGGCCTTCGCTGCGATGGGGTCGTTATGGACAACAATCAACATCTCACCCACGCCGCACCTTCAAAACTAGTTCCATAGCCGAACAGATTCCTCATATTTCTATCATTACAAAAGGGTTCGCACGTACTTTAATATTAAATTCATAAACTATGGCGACAAACAACAGAGAAAAGAACAATTGAAAAATAAATAAGAACAACTTTATTCATTCAAACAATTTCACAGAACTTTCAAATACTACCGGCATTTCAACATCAACAAAATTTCATTCATAACAAGTTTACGTGGTCAATAAAGAAGAGTATGTCCAGTTGAAAACTAACGCCAAGTACTGAACGAGCTGAAAGAAAAAAATCAAAAGAATGAATCTAGGTGTAGAACTGTCCAATGCACAATGTGACCTAACCTGGCATGTTGCCCTCCTCCAAACAATGAGCTCGGCTTTTGTTGGGTTTGACTCGACAATCCGCCTCCGAAAAGCGAGCTACCACCGCCGCTGGAAGCCACTCCACCAAACAGATTTTTATTGCCAGAGAACCTGAATAAAGGTACTTTTTGATCCTCAAATGAATGTTCATTCAGTCAATCGTTATTAGACGCCAACTCCAAATATCTATCAAATATTATTATAGAAAGAGAAATGAAACATGAAGGTAGACCAAGATGGACTCGTAAAAGGTCCAACAAATATCAAAACCTTCGGATAAATTGAAAAGTCTGTGCAATGAAACTAAAGGGAATTACTATTAATTTTTAGGCAACATAAGTTCCACGGGAGGGAAGCGGTGGAAACGATGAGCTTCTAACCTTCCAGCAAAGCAGGATTGGTTTTCACAGCTGGCTGATACCCCATTGTTCCCGAAATTACCAGAGTGAATTACGCGACCGCATTTTGACGTTCTTTCACTTAGTTTGGTATAGAAGAAGTACTCACGCTGAAAATCCTCCACTGGTAGCGGCTCCTCCTCCAAAAGCGGTCGATGCTTGAGTAGGTGATCCAAACACTGGTTTTCCTCCGAATACCGGTGGACCACCGAATTTCGGAGTTGAACCGAATACCTTTAAAATTCAGCCTGACATAAGCTTTCATTCTAACAACCGATGAACAGAATAGCAACAGACCGATGACGTTATAGGAGAAGATGACTGGGCAGCTTTTTGTGCCGCTGAGGCGAATGTCGATGGCTGAGAGCCTGAGCCGAAGACCTTCAACAATGTATTTTAAGGTGATTGAATCAAATAACTTGTGTTCACTTTCATCATTAAACAACACAAAACGTACCGATGTCTGCCCTCCTTTGGAGAAGATTGAGCTTGTCTCCTGCTTTGCTGCTGCGTTCTTCAGCAAATTACTAGTTCCCATGCCAAACACATTCTTAGCTGCGTTTGCGCTCGAGCTAGAGCCAATTCCACTGTAAAAAAACACTAATTCTCGCACACGAATACTCTAGAATCCCTAACCCAAATCATTTCAAAATTTAGGCAAAATCTGCGAGAGAATACTTGAAAAACACCCATAGGTGGTAGCCCCCAGCCGACTAGGAGGCCCTTCCTTGAAATTCACTTTATCAATAAAACCCTGCAGAAGCTTCTACGACGCACTACACAGTAAAGTAACAAGAAGCCATTGTGGAAGTTGACGATGCAGCACCTCATAAAGCCTCCTCCGAAAATGCTGCTGGTCGCCTGAGATGTACCACCAGCAGCACCGTCGTCATCCATGCCCTCATCTGTGTCGGCTGTCGCGGCCGCTGAAGCAGCTGCAGCAGCAAAACCTTGAACAGCAGACAACAATAAGTAATGGTTTGAATTTCAAGCTTTTTCCCAACACAAAACCAACCTAATGAGGTAGTGGCGGGCTTAGAACCAAAACTGAACGCAGTACTTGCGGCAGCTGGCTGGCTCTCTGCCGCAGTTTTCGGTTTGAACGAAAACGTCACAGAAGCGGGTGGACTTGATGTCGTCACAGCTGTGGCTTAAACAGGAAATGATATGATAAAGAAAACAAAGGCTAGTTGCACTTTCTGAATAAACAATAGCAAAAGAAAACAAATAACTAAGAACAATATCGAAAAAGGTTCATTTAACTAACCTGCTCCAGCCGGCTTCGACCCGAAAATGCTACCAAAAGCGCTGGTTTGAGCAGGCCCTAGAAGAAAATGTTTAAAAGCAAGACTCAGTACAGCTGCAGCAAACATTGAGCCTCTGCAAGACGGAGCAAAAGCTAGTAGGAAATGTAATGTGTATATGTGATTGATATCAAAACAGGTCAAAAGAACTTCAAAAAAATAAAGTATTTGTGACATTCTAAGTCTTTGGTTCGAGCTACGGCGTTACAACCGGATGGGGTAAGAATCTGCGAGCAGGAAGAAGGGCCATTTCCTAAACCTATGGCCCATTTACTAAAAGCATGTTTGCTCTACTACTAATCACACTTCTTCCAGCGTGTGTCAGGATTAACAATTACATGGCCTCTCCATGAAAATATTCGTTAGAGAAATATTTTCAAAAATTTAAAATATTGAACATATTTATTTATTTTCTCATGTTTTGAATCAGCCTCTTCTCGGACATACTCGAATAAGGACCACTCAAGACGTATTTTTGAAGCGACTCAACGAAGTACAGCTTGAACAGCTTGTGTCTGACTCCAAACTACTTAGAACTGCGCACATTGATTTCTTCTGCTAAGTTTCAAAATTCTAAAGGCTGACCTTGTTCAGTTTTCGTCTCGGCTTGGCCAAAGGCTTTGGGTGACCCAAACACACCTAAATCTCGAGCAAAATTTTTCCCAACCAGTTCCATTTAACGCAACGAAAGAATGCCGTCGAGTATTGAGGCAACTACTGTGAGCAGCTGACTTACTGGGTTTGGTTGCGTCTTGCGAGGCTGCAGATTCTGGAGGTTTCGCTGATTGCTCGGACTCAGAGGTTTTCACAGACACATCCTTTCCGAAAATTGACTTCGGCGCGGTTTGTGCTGGAATGTTCCTCCTCACATTCTAGTATCATATAAGTACTAGCGCATATGAGCTCCCACAACTAAGTAGAACCATATCAACGCACCTAAGCCTCCGAATATTGAGGGTGGTTTGTCATCTTTTTTGTCAACGGCCGGAGCAACCGAGCCTCCTAAAACATTCAATTTCACAAAATTTTAGCACAGATCAGTCCGCGTAATGAGAGCTTCTCCTAACCTCCAAAGATTGATGACGGCTTTTCTTCTTTCTGTTCCTGATTCAGAGATGTAGCAGTTTCTGAAGGACAAAAATTATATTGTCTCGCTCATGTTGACGTTCCAAAACTCACTTCCAAACAAGGTAGACGGCTTTTCGTCTTTCTTTTCAACATTCGAACCTCAAATAACAAAGCCACGGTAACTGACCGTTCATAAGTTCTGGGAAAACCGTCAAGGGAATAGGGCACAGTAAAATACACCTACCCAAACTTCCAAACAGCGACGTTGGTTTTTCATCCTTCTTTTCTGAAGTAGCATTTGCTGTGGTTCCTTGAATTTACTGAGTCACTTCAATTTCCATTTTAGAATAAAACAATATAACTAACCTAAACCTCCAAAAATCGATGTTACTTTTTCTTCCTTCTTTTCGACATTTAGTGTTCCTAAATTTCATAGACCAACCAAGTAGATCTCACACTAAAATATTTCATTCGCCGCTCACCTGTGCCACCAAACAGAGACGACGGCTTCTCATCCTTCTTGTCCGAAGCAGAGACAGCTGTAAATGAGACCACTCCAATAGTAGATAAAGAACCAGCCATGAGGTCGGGATATTCTTTACCTGCAGTGCCAGAAAGAGGTGCCTGCTTGTCTTCCTTCTTGTCCTCACTTACGGATGCTGAATATTCCAAAGTAGAATAAAGAAAATGAAATGAAAGGAAAATGGTCTACAAAACGGTTTACAGCAGATCAGACCTTTGTTTTCAGAGATTGGGAGAGGTTTCTCATCTTTCTTCTCGTTGTCAGATGTTCCTGTCGTACCTAAAATGCCATAACCTTCTCAAGAAAGAAGTAATGGCACACCCATCAAAGTTGGGAAATTGTGAAGTTTCAGAGGAAGTTCGACTAGAGCTGCTGCAAAATTGAAAAAGTTCAATGCACTCGGCAAGACTAACTATTCGATACCTGTGGACTACCACAAAGAAGGGAACAACAAAGTAAACATTGTGACTATTACCATATTCTAAGGCATTAGATAGGACCGACAGAAAGGAGAACCTCACCAAACAACGGCTTCGACGTTAGTGACGTTGCGGTTGTGATGGGACTAGCAGCTGGAAAGACTTTCATCTCAGAAGCGGATAAGAAAAGATCAAAAACACCTTCTGTGGCTGCTGTCTCGTAATATTGTCTGTATCTGTTTACCTTTGTGCTCGAGAAAGAACGGTAACCCATGCACATATTTGGGACAATTCTAATTCTTCTTTGCATCCTACATATTTTTTATATGAAATTCATATCTATTCAAGGACTGTCATAATGCTACTGCATACCGTAATCTTTCGTCAAGTGACAGCTCGCCCACTCAAAATGCTTCATCTACTTGAGCAAGCACCCATGCAACTTTCGGCAAGTCACTTCACATACTGACCATGCAAAAACGGTATAATTTCCCCATGTGTGAACGAGCTAGTTCACAACCTAGGCTTGACCAATCAGTAAGGGAATATGCGCTCAACTAAAAATAGTATATCAGACACAATCATTTTTGCAATATCTGAATTAAACTCACATGAACCACCAAAAAGCGGCTTTGAGGTGATTGGGCTGACATTAGGTTTTGCTAGGGATGCATCTAAAAGTTTGAAGATCATATAAAAGAAGAAAACAACACCAACAAGATTTTACCTTGGCTGCGTTTATCTTCTGTGGTAGTAGCGGATGGTTGTTTTTCAGAGAAAGCAGACGAGAATAAGGAACCTCCAGGTTTGCTTTGACCCTAAAGTGGAGTGACGCTATTCATAGCGTTTTTTATCGCAAATTTCAGCAGTCAACTAGTCCAAAACTATGAATTAGCATACCGTAGTGAATTTGAATGTCGCTGGAGTGGATGTTGCAATAGGAGCAATATTAGTGCCTAAGAAAAGCAATTTTGCAAGCCGATTCCCGAAACACAAACGAAAAAACCTACTGGTTGTTTTCTTATTATCCACTAGAGTAGCAGTGCCAGCACCTGCTGTTGCGACAGTCTCAGATTTTGTTGATAAAGAAGAGAGAGGTACTGAAAGGCAGTTGCAGAAGATTCATTCATAAGCCTTGCACTACCGAAACACCCATACATTATTTTTGGAGAAAATCTACTCTACTTACAATTCGTCGCAGCAGTCATTTTCGGTTGAGCTTGGGGTGGTGCGTCTGCTTGAGTGCTTACATTTCGCGTTGCTAGCACAGGTTTGATGCTTGGAGGTGATGCTATCTAGACAGTAAAGCGTAAAGCAAAATTTATGAAACAATCAAATTACCACTCAAATCCGAGATCTTGCTTCCAATTTGGCTCACCTTTTGTGTTAAACTACTTTCAATATTGCTGGCATTGAGGAACGATGAACTCAAGGTGTCATCGCTAGGTGCGCTGTCAAATCGAAGAGCTTCAAACTTTTTGATAGTTGCTTTGACGTCTTTCTGCGAATAGAAATGAATGAGATTGGTTTTTATATAGTTGTGAGATTAATGAAACTAGTTTTTATAAGACTGGAAAATAAATGAGGTTGGCGTAACCAGAGATCGAAAAAATGGAGAAACGGTCCGAAGGAACAGAAAAACGTTACAGTGTAAATGGAGGAAAGAAAGGCAATCACTCAATTACTGATGCGCATCTCTGCAATTTTCGAAGGCTAAGGCCAGAATGGGATAATCCTCACCTTTGATCTCAGAACTTCCAGTAGTCTTGCCCTCATTTCAGCTTTTGATGCGCCACGATCCAGTTTTACTGGCCTCGGATACACGTATGAGAATACCGCCGATGGAGCATCAGCTAGAGCACTCGTGTGTAGATTAGAGGCAGAGTGATCTCTTGTGGAGTCCAACCTGTAAAGTAAGCTTTTTTTCGCCAATAACCTTCTTGCTGCTTGGAAATTCGTCTATAGCGAGGCTTTAACAAGTATAATGAAAGTGACACACCCTGCTCGTGATGTCAAGTACAAGACCTTCCTTTCCAATTCTTCGACGCGTAACCGTATAGCAGATGAATAACGTGATAAGTTTTTCATGCTTTCGTATATACGCCCTTCAAATTTTGGATCGAACTGAGTCACACGGCGAGGTTTACAAACTGTCTGCAAACAAAACGAAATGTTGATTAATTAGTCTTCGAGGTTTTAAGAGTCAAACCGCTTACCGAAATTTTCTTCGTGTCCGCTAATAATTTTTTGGCTTCATGAAGTTTCAGAGTGAAGTCCTCATATTTTTGTAGAACTCGTTCAGACTGAAGCCTCTATAACACAAGTGATGTAAAACTACTGAAGAGAGTGGTCGCGACTGACTAAGTATTACTCGTACCAATGAACAAACCTCAAACGGATCTACGGAAGGCCCGAAAATCAACTGCGAATCTTTACATTCTTTTGCTAACGCCATCCTTTCATCGACAGTAACCTTTCTATCTGAAAAAGGTTTGCTTAACATCTTTCTCAACATATAAAACACAGCACGGGTTAAAAGCATAACATCAACATCATCTACAAAGTTCGGAACTCACCTGCCAACATGGCTAACATATCTTGGAGCTCATCATCCAACTGTATCACCATTCGCTGAATCTCCTCAACGGTTTCTGCATTATCCGCATGAGTCAAAGCGCTCACTAAAATGATTAATTTGAAACATACAGCAAAATGTCAGAGAAGTTCTGAGAGATGCAATACAATACAAGGGCGAGGTTCTATGAAAATGAAGATTTTTTTTCTAGGAAAATAACGGATCAAACGCACCCGCTTCATCAACATTACTTTCGACTTTTTGCATATTAATGCAAAACGAATGTAACAGTTCATGAAAGTTATGCCAATCATTACTGAAAGTTTCTATGGCCGTTTTAGCCGATGATCGTGCTGCAGCTATTGCATTTTTCGTGGCCTCAGCAGAATCAGCGACCTGAATTGCTATTAATTAATAATGACTAAAAAAATAACTAATAATAATTAATAATAGCTATACTAGCGAAATACTTGAAATTTTCAAACCGAGACCTGTTTAGTTGGCGTGGTAGAGGGAGCTTTTTGATCCAGTGATGCATTGGATGAAATCACAGGTTTCATTTCTGGAGTGCGAGCAGCAACTCCAGCAGGGGCTTTCCCGACACTTGCCAAACCTCAAACAAAAACGATATCAGAAAAAAGTGCTTCGAGCAAGATCCAAACAAACCTGTTGGCGGAGTGGTTGCCGGCTGCGTTGTAGTAGCATTTAGTTGTGTTCCTAGACCTTGAAAACCACTGAACAAAGTGCCCGTGCCCTGCTTCTGGGCAGAAACCGGTGCAGTCGGAGGTGCCCCAGCAATAGATGAAAAACTTGGCGCTGCAGCAGCCGGTGCACTAGCAACCGATTGTTGTGATTGAGCTCCGCCAAACACTCCGAATGATGAATTTGTAATAGAAGAAGTAGCAGACGGTTGAGGTGACGGTTCATTAGTCTTTGTAGCGAATGCGCTCAGGAAGGGCGTGGGTTGTGGTGTAGAAGCTAGCGATGACGGTGCTTGCGCTATTACGCCAGGAGTTGCGGCAATCACAGTCGTTGGACGGAGTCCATTGGTAATCTTGCTCGCGTCGACAGCAACTGGTGCTCTGAAACAGCATCGCTTACTTAGAAAGCTCAGTTGAGCTTACAAAGAGACGTCTGCGACCAAAACTTTCAATGAAGGATGTTTATCAAGTAGAAGAAGAATACTCACACATTACAATCAGGATAGTCCTTCGAAGGTGGCGCAAGTTGAAGAGAGAGCACTGAACCGTCACTGTACAATAATATGACAACAGGAAGGCGTCGTGAGGAGCCGTCTCCTGAAACGTTTCCAGTTCTGGAAGAGGCCTTTGCCAATGGAAAAGGTCAAGAAACTTCCAAAACTTCGAAAACATCTGCGGATTTCTTGGGCGGATTAGATCTGGCCTCCTAACCAGATTATAATTTACTGTCCATCATGTAGAAACATCAAGCACCAGGATATAAATAGAATCAAACCAACCTATAGTAACCATAGCCTGGTTTGAAAGATCCACGGCAACCCCAATAGCAAATTTTGTATTAGATGGTTGAGGTAAAGATGCTATACTAGTGGTGGTCCAAGCCTGGAAGAGAACATCAACCTTAAGAATGTCTCTAACCTGGAACATGCACAAAATCCTACACTGACATTTGCGGGCTTACATATCGCTACTAGATCAGCTGAGCTGGGTGAAACAACCAACGCAACGTTCCAATCCACTAGAAGTCTTCTTGTTACCCCCAACGAGGACAGAGATGAGAAGTTGACTGGAGTCCATGATGGCGGCTTGTCCTAGATGACATAGAATTTGTAATTTACCCATGAAATCACTTGTTACATAATCTTTCCGATAATTTCAGACGACAAATTTGTAGCAAATCTGCAGATTACTAACCTTTTTGATGCTCAACATGAAAGCTGCAATGCTTGTCATTTCCGGGTTAGAATAAGCTACCAGCCAATCCGTAGTAGACAGCCAGCTTAGATTAATCACCAATACATTTCCAGCATTTTCAGGAGCATTTGTAGTACGAACGAGCTGAACACAATTATCTCATACGAGGAAGCCTGCCACCCAACAGAAATTGAAAATAAGCATCAATATCATAGCTAATAGAATACTTCGAGCTCCGGCTTTAACTGGTAGATCTTGCCGCGCACATCACCAACGACCAGCTGCTTTCCTTTCGGACTCCATGAGATCTCACTGATATTTGCCTCTAATTTTTTCTCGCCAACCATACTGTACTTTGAAGAATTCTGAAGAGTTATATTCGATTGCCGGCACCATGATGCAATGAACCTTCTTCAGAAAGTATAAACTAACCTGCGGATCAATCTTGGCCACACTCAACGTTCTCTCATTGTCTGAAGCAGCGAACATATCTGATATGGCTGGGTTCCATTCGAACGCGAGCCCTTTAGAGGCCGAATTTCCAATTCGGATAGTTGATATAGGGAAAGCCTTAACACGATACCTTTCACTGTCAACGAGGATTTCAAACTGTAGGTCACTAACCTCCCCAGGAACGTCAGCAGATAATGTTAAAATGTCAAATATGAAGACGAAGCAGCCTTGAGGGTTGCTACCGAGCACTCCAAGGAAAGTTTCATCAGCATTCAATCCTATGCTTACAATTTCTACCTGGAAAGATTGAGATTTTGTAAAACCAGTGTTGGTTCCAAAGCGACAGGGACGAGAATTCCAGGTACCTTCGAATCTAAACGTGTAATTTTTGTCTGAATTTTTGCATCGCCAATGATTCCACTTGATGGCTGATGTAGTGCAGAGCTGCGGAAGGCAACAAGCTGAAAGCAATGCCGTTTGTCAGATCAATATTTGTGGAAGCTAGCAGTCCACTATTTCCTATTACTTTCAAAGGGAACAATGGATTTAGCGATAAATAGAGAGCAAACCTCATGATTATTTGCTAAGGCCACTGCTATATTGTACTTTGATGCGACAACGAGTCGATGATGAAACTGAGCTGGACAGGATGGAGGTACAAATTCATGTAAGGGAGGTAAATTGTGTAATGGTCGGCACTGAAACAATAAAAGCGATGAGAAAACGAACTTAGAAAGGGGAAGTCGTCAAAATAACCCACTGTAAATGCAGCGGACATCAGAAGACTATAGCTCGGTGATACCTGAGAGAATTAAGGAAGTGAGTTAGTGCATAAAAAGAACCTCTACTTAAAACGAGAGAAATGTAACGTCTTAAACGACTTTCGTTTAGAATTTGAAAAGTCGTTCAAAAAAGTGTCTTGTGTGATCACAGACCACCCTCTATCATGACGCGCAAGAATCTCAGCTGCTACCTGCCGCAAATGCCCGATGGGACCAGCAGTTATTTCCGGTTCCATTGTCTCAGTTTTACTTTTCATATCGTACATTCTCGTATCCAAGGTGTACATTTGATTGTTATCGTATCTTTTTATAACTCAATCTAATTTTGAAGTTTTTTCAGGTTTTTAGAATGTCCTCGTCATCATACTCGGGCAGCAGCGCTGTGTATAGTGATTCGTCACGTGCAAGCACACCTGAAGCAGCTGGTTAGCCTTTTTACCCACTTTTGGCAGTAAGCACATCGTGTGCTAGTTTTTTGCAACAGTTTTTTCAATAGTTTTCTTTTTTTTTTCACCGCCATACTTCAACCTCAGGTGCGTTGAAGGGCGCCTCCTCCCCTGAGCAACTTGAGACCCTTTTTTGAATCTATTGATTAGTTGGAGGAATCTTTTATGTTGGATTCAGTGAACCTGTCATGGGGAATCAAAAGCGTACTTTTTTCCCGATTCTTGTGGCTTTGCCTCGCTCCCCGGCGATAATATCTGCAAATTGTATAAGAGAGGCCGAAAACAATCGTTGGAATAGAGCTTCTTGACGCAAAATCAGACGGGAGCACATCGATTTTCCCATCCTTCTTTCACTAACTTCTCTCTGAAACGTGTGGTATATCACCCTGTGTGCCACAGTTTTTTAAAGTATGCGCCATGACTCAGGTATTTCAATGATAAAAGGAGGCAGTGAAGGTCTCGTCTCTTCAATTCGGACGGATCTCACCCTGTTCGCCTCAACGAGAAAAGACAATATAGTTTATGGGAAGGGTTCAGCCAAACAGAGCAAAGTTTCAACTGTTTCAAGGCAGTGCAGTAGCAAGGGGTGCAATATCAAATACATTATTCATAGGAACCGAGCCCTTTTAGGTTACATGAAGCTTTTAAGCCATACTTTGTATCTGTGCATCTACTGATCTTCAACAAATACTCTGCAGAAGAGGTTTATTGGAGTTACTCGAGAGCAATAAATCCATGCTTCAGTCACTGAGCTGTAGGACATCGAATAACAAACACCGCCGAAAAGTTTTTCCCTCAATTTTTACTCCGCCCAGTTCGAGGTGTGAAGGTGGCCACTCTCACCTATCTCTTCTATCACGCATAAGGCTGAATTCTGATTCATTTCACAGTAATTACCGTTTCAGCAGCTCCTCCACCACCGGCCGAGGCTCCTTCAACTGAGCAACCAGCAGCAGAGGTAGTGGTTGCTCCAGAAGCAGCTCCCGAGCCAGCATCTCATGTCGAGGTTGGGAACAATTCGGACGACGATGGCGACCCTTTTGCGTATCCGATTGTGAGCACCATTTTGTCATGCTTTAGTCATTTTTCTGTTTCGTTCTCGCTTGGCAATTTTGCTGTCAAATCAATTAAGTCTTTTGTTTAGAATGAAGATATGCTATCTGACAGTTCCGAAGACTCATCAGAAACCGATAGCAGTGATTCCTCCACCTTGAGTGACGAGGAGGAAAGAAGTAAACGTAAGTTTTTGAATTGAATTTCTGTTCAGAAGGGTCCGATGTAATGTTTCGTTCGCATGACCTTTTTTTCAAAAGCGCGCGGTCCGTATTAGCCACTTCAGTGCATCTCGCAAGGCTCTAAATAGATTGCTATCAGATTGCGCCCGTGCACGTCCGGTCGCTGAAAAACTTCTGATACATTTTTCGAATTGAAATTCCAAATTTAACTGTGTGAGGGTATCGGAGTCATAAATTTTCCATTTTCAACATATTAGGGAAAATGTATCAAGCTGGACGACTCTTCCATTACACATTGAACTTGAAAAATTTCTGGAATATCTTTCAACCCAAGGATAAATTTGTGATTCCCTTTTATGACGGATTACACAGTCATAGCAGACAAAGAGTCTGAATCAGAGGAGTTTCGGGAAATTGATAAATTGTCAAGAAGTGTAGATATAAAATGAAATGCGCTAGTAAGAGAGACGACTAAAATATTTATGAAAAGCCTTTTCCTAGAAATTGGTATTACGAGCAATTATCACTGGAATTCAACGCTTTCAGGTAGTCACATGAGGCTGTCCTGCTCCGATTTCTCATATACTGGCTACTTTACAGCTTTCACTTTAACTGCTAAGCAGTTTGCGTTTTCTAGCGAAGCATGACAGTCATGTTCAAGCCTCTGAGAAGCGTGTCGAGTCACATTAGTCTTGAAGCTTGTCATTCTATCAACGCCGGCGCCTTTTGCCCATCGGCAAGCAATGTATGAGAAGGGATTGATTTGTGTTGGAGCACACTTACATAATTTATTATTTGTTAAAGGGTTTGATGCGGGCATAAACTTCCCTCTGTCAAATACGCTATCCCCATGAAAAATGCAGGCAGCCAGCAAATAATGATTCAATCGATATCAGTTTTCTGCTAGTATTTTTTTTGTCAAGAAAAGTGTGCACCATTGGAGCGGAATCTTATCATTCAAATTTTTTTGAAAGCCATGTGATAGAAACTATTTTAGCTCAATTTGACGTCGTGCCATCATCGCAAGAAATGGGTAAACTGATAGTTGATTATCTGATATCTGAAGGGTATAGAGAGGTGGGTTTTAAGTTCTACCCTGCACTTATCTGTAGTGTTGCTCAGGCTTGTTATTCATAATTTTTCAGGCAGCAGAGCTGTTGTGTCAGGAATCGGGATTGGAGTTGCCGAAGGATGATATCAAGAATTTGGACGCACGTATGAATATCAGATGTGCGATAATAGAAGGGCGGTTGGATGACGCTTTACGATTGGTAATTTCATTTGTCTTTATTCCTCATTTTAGCTTCAGAGAGCTAGTCTGGGGATTACGGCATAAGTTATTCTCTTGTTCTCCCAACCTGACCCTTTTTTCCGAACTTGGTAGGGTGTGCTTGATAAACCTCCTTTGGTCTTAGTCCGCTTAAATTTCAAATTTGCAATATATCATTTCCTCAATACGGATGTGGAAGTGTGTCTCACTGTGAATATTCTTACCTCGTTTTGAGATCGACGAGGGGTTCCACTAATCCGGCTTTATGCGCACTTGGATAATTACTTTTCTTTTTCCGAGATGTTTTCTCTTGAAATAACTCCCTTCAGTGCGGAATTTTCATAACATTTGTGCCCTAACTCTTGCATTACTTTGCATTGCTTACCTATTCGAAACCGCATTTCTGAGATGATGGTTCTAAAATTTATGCGAAACTTCGCTAAAGCTTATGGTGGAGTTTGAAGTTAACATCTTTTAACTAAACGAAAGGCAATTCAGGTCAAGGAACTGTGTCCAACTCTTTTGGATGAAAATCGTGACGTGCGCTTTCATCTCATGCAGCAAAACTTAATTGAGATGATCCGAAGAGGGTTGGTGAATTCACTTATAATTTATGATAACAAATTAATTGACTTCATACTTCCTGTTTTTCTATCCTCCTGAGAAAGTTGTTCCTAAGATATAGAATACAATACCAGCTGTGTTGATGCCTTAAAAGGAGGAAACTTCTTGAAATTTCTCGAAGCCCTCAAGGGCATCTGTAGTACTTAACACAAGGTTATTTTCGTTTTCTGAGTTTCTAATCTTATTTTCGCCTTTCAGTGAAATGGAAAGGTCGTTGGAATACGCTCAAGAAAATCTCTCAAATGATAACACATTGACGGATTCACAATTGGAAAGGTTGGAAAAAACTTTTGCCCTGCTAGCTTTCGAGAAGCCCGCGGAAAGTCCCTTCGGAAAGCTGTTGGATCAGTCTCAACGTCAGATGGTACGAGATTTTATGAACAATAGCGCATGAAGATATTTTCCTATGGGCCCTTTCTCTATGTCTTGATTAAATAACTAAGAATCTCCTTTTACTACCACAACTTTTTTTCACCCAAACACGCCTAAGGCTTTGTAGAACGTTCACAATGACATGCAGATGATTCTCTTTGTCCAGCGAACCCCCTCGTGGATATAATTTTCCTTATTTCGTTCGACATGGTCGAAAGAGGGAAAAAATTATGACCGTTAGCTTCTTATACGAAAATACGTATCAGGATTAGTTCATAAGTATGATTTCCAGCTAGCCCTTCGGGGCAGTTTCATAGAGACCCATATGTCCTTGCTTTACTTAGAATCCTTCTAGTTCTTCTTCTAAAATACTTTCCATTATTCAGGTCTCTACCGAAGTGAACGGAGCCGTACTTCGAGCTCTTAATCGACCCGCTGCACCTCGTCTCGAAGCATTACTGCGGATGATTGTCTGGGCTCAGAAGCAGCTGGTCTCAGAACGGGAAGAGGATCGAACAACTGCGCCTCCCTATTCTGGTCCCGCAAGGTATAGTGGTGGTGCTTCTGGTGGGTCCACTGATACGGAAGCGATTGCTCGATCCCTTTTCGGTGGCACGTCCTGCTGATTTCTTAGTCGTTTGCTTTTGTGCATTTTTATCTAGAGTGGTATTTATATATGTGATCTACTGATGGTAAGCTAGGTATTTGCTGCATAAGCTAACAATCGACATCTTGGTGACTTGCCTAGAAGGACGCAGGTCAGGACGCGCCAAAGCGGTCGCCTCATCGGAAATAGGGCCTTGCGTGCTCAATGTGTTTGGCTGCTTTCAGACCTCAATCATTCATCCGACCGTCCTTCCGTCCGTCCGACGCGTGCGTTCTGCGCCGGCGGCGCCTGACCGTTGTTGGCAACACTAGATCACGTGCCAACGCTGTCAACACTACTCTAGCAACCGCCGTCGCAGCACGCACGCGTCGGACGGACGGACGAACGAACGGACGGTCGTCGAAGTCTGAAAGCGGCCTTCGAGGTGATGTGAACGCCGTAGTCGCCGCGTTCGCAGCGACCTAGTTACAGCGAGGCTACCGCTGGGGCTTGTCCTGAGCCATATCCTGTCTAGAAAACTTCATTCGTCGTCAACTGTGCTCTGAAGTTTCTTTCTATGCTTGTTCGTATGTATCTATGTATTTATGTATGTACAGCTGTGTTTTCTGACGGGATAGTGGTTGCTTATAAATTTTAGCTCAAATGTGTGAGTAATAATGACAAGCGAATCTAGACTTTGTACACCGGTATTAACAATGCAAAGGCAAAATGCTGTCAGTTGCCCAAATAGAAGAAAAACACCCTCAGGTCTTATATTCGTAGGGAATTCTGTTGAGGCTCTGTTTCATGAGGTAGATCTTTTAGCAGATTGTGCTACCATGGGTGCCGTATTTACGATTTGCATAACAGCGAAGCGAGGGAGAAAGTAGGTACTGAGTAGAAGAGACTGTTCAGCTTTTCCCCTCTGTTTCCATCCTTATTTTTACTTGCTTTCAGTCCTATAATATATTTGGCTTCGGAGGACCAATTATTCCGTGAACAGACTCTGCAATCGTATTTCTCACCTGTTTGTAAGTAGGACCATAAATTTAAAGAATTACGAAACAGTAAGAAGTAGAACTCTGTAAAAGTAGGACAGTTTTCCAGTAATCACTATATGCGTGGGCTTGTGTATCCTCAAAGAAGAAATTCTGGAGACTTCTAATTCATGTGTCTGGTGCGGCGTTTTCGCTTAGGATGGTTTTTTTTATTTATTTTTTGATTAAGTCTTGGCGTTAATCAATCCTTCTTTCGGGACGCACCCCGGACTAGCTTCCATTCAGAATCTTATTGGCGTCTTGAATGCGTGTGTAGCCCATACCATAACTTGCGATGGCTATCGGATGTACCAGTAAGTATGTTTGTCTTACCACACGAGTTTGGTACCAACAAGCCGACCTAAAGAGATGGAAGGCTTTTTGGCCGGGGTGAGTATCGATCCGTGATTCTATCCATGCGTGAATGATAGAACACCACTTACCAATACACCAAATTCGCATGTTTTCCGTATGTTACGTTATGAGATAGTAGCACAGTAGTTGGATGAGTCAACTTGTACCTTATTGCCTGCCAACTCCAACCAGTGAGCAAGCACTCTATGATTTTAAACATATCCTGTTGAAGCCCTGATTCTAATCAGCAATTATCAGCACTTTTCACTTTCGCTTACATTCGATACGACTGACTCACGAAAAGACTGTGCAAGTTACATCTTTGTAAACGAATGACATGAACTTAGTCATGTGAAAGACGGCTGCTCGCGCATTACATCATTTCATTCCCTCGTTCAACTCTGCTGAGTCAGAAAAACTTCCTACCGGTTTCGAAACACATACGAGCGATGTTGAAAACTTTTGAAACCCAGCTCTAGAGATCAGGCAAGAAAAAACCTTGGCTCGTTACTCAGGCCAACCAGGCTTTCTATCCCTTCTCGATTGCTAGTTCAGCACCAGACCCTTCCGAGAAATGGAAAACGCTGTCTTCCGTAAGTCATCGTATAGGCCACATACACATTCATAACGCCACTGCGAATTCTGAATGGATGTCGAATGAGGGGCGTATCCCAAATAGGGATTGATTGTCGCAAACGATTTTAGGCTCTGTCCTTTTATAGAAGTAAGACGGTCGAGTGCATTGAGTCGGATTAACTCCATAATAGAGGCTGATGATGTCGCTCACTAATGAGGTAATCTTCAAATCCCGCCGTTCCCGACCTCTTTTCTACCTTCCACAGTAAATCGTGGATCGCATCTATATGGAAAATAAGACTCAGGGATATAGTGGAAGCTATCTTCCTCTCAACTATGTAAACATTATCATATTTCGAGGCGGCCCGCACTAGTTCAACGGGTATGACCACAGCCTGAGAGCTCCGTAACCATTTGCTCAATGATCACCTTATTCGTGCGTGTCTGAACACTCTCAGTACATACAAAAGAGAAGTACCTCACTGCATTCTGGTTCCATGAAGAGTCACCAGGAAAAATATGCTGCCGGCTAGGCGAGGATGAACAGCGCCGCGACGAAGCTAGCAATGGCCGCTTTCAGACTTCGACGACCGTCCGTCCGTCCGACGCGTGCGTGCTACGACGGCGGTCGCTAGAGTAGTGTTGATAGCGCCTACACGTGATCAAGTGTTGCCAACAGCGGTCAGTCGCCGCCGTCGCAGCACGCACGCGTCGCACGGACCGACGGACGGTCGGCTGAGTCGTTGAGGTCTGAACGCGGCCCATCCTGTCACCCTACACGCGTCGCGTACGCTCCACTCATGGGTTCGTTTTATCCGTTACTTGCAGGTCTTACCAATATTCATTGAGAGTGTAATGGGCTACCAATTCAGAACATCTTCAAAAGCATCTATGAATAAAAGTCCCGAAGGTAAAGAACTTCTAAGTTTTTCCAAGCATTCACGCGTAGGAACTCCCACATACATTCTAAGGACAAGGTGAGCAGTGTGCACTAATGACCTTTTTTTTCTGAGAGCGAATTACTATGCAATTGACTTTCAACTACGATCTGGAGCCATTCCGATGCGACTGACGCCTTCATGGCGTCGGGTGAATCCCATTGGCGTCTTTCTCCCAAATTCGTTATCGCACGGTTCAGCGACGGAAGCTGCCAAAGTGCATTGTTTACGACCATTTTGGTTGTATATGTAATGATATAAGTCGATAAAATATTCCAAATGCTACGTAGGCATTCATAAATATTTATTGAATATGGCAACGGTTCCGATATGGGAGAAGGGTCGATTTAAGAATCTTTTTGTTCAGCCATTCTACATGAGGGAGGCTCCAGTCAACGAGTAGTACATCTTCCTGTGATGCTGTTGAACCCGAGCGCATAATTTGTCAATTTTGCTCTCAGAAATGTAGTCCAGTGTCCCGGCAGGAACGAAAATTAGTCACGAGAACTCAATTCTTACAGTACTTTTTCGATGAAATGAGATGCAATGGGCGCAGAATTTCACACACAACATATTTCATTTCACGGCATAATCCTGTTTGAATGCATAAATCTTCAACCCGCCACATTTATGGTGCGTTGAAAAAGAACTGAAGGAAAGACACGGGGCGGGTGTGGGGGCAGCCAGGGAGCTGTGTTGCATCACGAGTTGAGTCGGAACCCACGTAACCGAACCGTAACCGAATATCGAGCTGAGTTTTCTTTTCTGGAGTTGTCAATTCTTGTACATAAGATGACCGTGTTCCAGACCACAGCACCCATACCGACCGGGTTTGGAGGATAGTTTCACGTGAGTTTCTCGTTGGTAAATAATAGGGTAGATCAGCTTTTGATCAGTTTCTTTGGTTCTCCATCCATCAATTCGTTCTCCATCAGAGTTTTCAAAACCTCCTCGGTCAATGTTGTACTTACCTTTTGTGAGATGTAGGGCACTGCACTTGCACGGGGGACGCACGATTCGTGCGATTCTGGGTGCCGCGGCACATTGCGCGGCGAAATTCATAGCTGTTCTGATGCCTTTAGCGCCTGTTATTGGGGCCCAATTTAAAAATAAAGTGGATCAGTAGTATGAGCTGGCCTACTAATCTGTTTTACTCTAACTTTGTACCCCAATAAAAGGCGCCAGATTCGTTCGAATCATCGTGAATTTCGCCGCGCACTTTGCCGCGCGCACCCAGAATCGCACGAATCGGTACACACCCCACTTGCACATGTTCGTAGATAGGTTGTACGTATCGAATGCGGCACGATTTTACGATGTATAGGCGCGGGTCAGTGGGTGTGTTGTAGTGAGTCATTCGTCATCTCTTGACCCCTGCGCTTCCATCACGACACGGCGATTCTCTCTTTGCATTGATGGGGTTTACTACGATTATATCGAGGATCTACAGATGCCGTCGGGCCATATGGTGTAAATCGTGGATTTCGAATCGAATGGTGGTTGTGAATGCTACGAGAAGTCCTCGAGAACAAAATCCTTTTGTTTAGAAAAAAAGAGACGCTGTTGGGTCCATTTGCTCGATCTTATAGTACCTATTTTGGGCGGTTTTTTATCCATACTGACACCTGCACCTTTCCAACATAACATTTTCTCCTCACTGAGATATCATTTGTCACGTATAACACAGCCTTGAAATTCAGTTATTTTAACGCATCACGAGACCTATTTATCAAGCTCATCTGTCAGCCAGGTGCCAGCAAAGCGCCTCTGCTTCCCTCGGTTTGACTCTACTGGAGGCGTTGAGGGAAGGGATGATTCATGAGGGTCATGAGGATTCCAAATTGTGCGATTTCTCTTAAAAACAGCATTCTAGTGTAATACGTTATATATAGCAGTTGTGTTCTATTCTCAAGGCTGATGTCATGTGGGCAAAACAATAACATTTTTTTTTTGAAGGCGATCGAGACACCTCAAAGAGGTGAGTCCAAGGATGCTTTCAGTTTTTTCGTCATATTGGTATTCATTTCTCAGCATTTTCGTGAGAAAAGAAAGAAATATCGAGAAGCTGGACTAACGATGAAGTTAAAGTGATTCCCTCGCAACCAGGGAAGGATTTTTTCAGAAGGTCCTATTATCCTTCCCTGTCGACCCTGCTACCATGTTCAAAATTGCTCATGTTTATTCATTATTACGGCATGCCCTAAGACTGTGGGAAGTCAACTATTACAGCTTGTTTTGACTATATGTTTTGTACCGGTTCCAGTACCATCCGAGGCCCAGGTTTTGCCCATAACTCGCCAACTTTGTCAACTATTACAATTTTCCAAGTTGTTACCTCAATAGAAGTGGTAAGGGAGAATGGCGTTGATGCAATAGGAAAAAGCTAGGATTGGCACGCCGAGTAAGGATCACGTTGCCTAAGGTGAATGTACTTTTCAGTAAGTAAAAAACGAGGTGGCACGTCGAATTCAATCGTCACAGCGATCGATCACATTCACTGCTGGCCGTGGCGGAGGTGGGAGTCAACGTTCTATGCTGGCGGTCGTTCGTTCGCTCGTTCGGGGTTTGAGAGTGGAGCTGAGTGCTGTGCGTTTTTCCCCCTGACTGTGTTGTCTCTACGGTCTCGTGGCGTGCGCTCTGATGGCCCATTTCGTTTCGGCGGACTGGCCGATCTGAGCGGCCTCTGACGGCCGGTTCGGCCAGCCAGCCAGCCAGGCGCAGCCGTCTTCAGCTGCACAGGTCGATGCTAGGCATAGAGTGTAAAGTGAGGCACACACATACACACCGCCCCCACTTCCAGAGAGCTCGTTCCTCCTTCGAATCGGCGCTCATTTTTCTTCCTCTCCTCTCTTACTTCATAGTCCTCTTCACCCCATTCGCTGGTTCATTGAGCTTTCACTTCACTTAACTCTTAACTTTAATGGCTCCCACATTGCTCGAATTGATTCCACTGAACATTACTTCATAAATGCACTTGACATTGCTTCCTGAAGCTCTCTGATAGCTTTGGGCCTGCTCAAAACACTTCACAGTTCAGACCTTGAGTCAAGATGTGGAGCTTTAGGTCCGTCTATGTGAATGGGTGGGTGGCGTTAGGTCCTGCCACAATTTACTGTAATGGGGAAAATTTCAGTTCCCTAGCACGTAACACTTTCTGTCAAGGAAGTCAGTTCTCAGTCTATCGTACTTTTTCTTTCTCACGTTACACATTAGCTTTATGGCGTCGTCCGATAGTTATGGCTCGGAATGGTAGCTTCAAATCAATACCATTCAAAGCAAGAAATAATACAAAATTATTGGTCATTGTTTATTTCGCCAGGGGTCATCAGTAGAATCTTTTAGTATCGCGTGATTCAACCCACCAACTCTTGAGAAAAAACAATATCATCACCGCTTGGGCGTTCGGATCCCGCCATTCCATGCATTGTTAATTTACCCAGCAGTGGGTGGGGTTCAAGCAGGTTGTTTTCGCTAAGTTTTCAGTTCTTTTTTTTCATCTTCAGGTATTTTCATTTCTTTTATTCATGCTATTTATCGCATCATTTCCACTCGAATCCTTCCTGCAACGGCGCTAACTGGATAAGCCCGAACGCAGAGGTCAGCACATCGTTAAGCGGCAGCTGCGTAACGATGCGGCTGCCTCTGCCACTGACAGACAATGAAACAGTCCGCGCTTAGTTGCAGTAACAGGTGTCCATCCTGGCGCTGTATTTAGCCCCGCGTTTATTCTTCCTGTGGGCTCCTCCCACAGTTGAGCCCACGCTTCATCATTTGTTCCTTGATAATAAATTAGAATGTTGATTAGATGCTTTATTAATATGTAACGAATTGCTTAAGTCTGGTTCAGAGCATTGATTGCTTATCGTTGAGAGACGAATTTTCATCTTTCACTGCTTCTATTTACATTCGTTGACGGTGGCGTGCATATCACGACGAAGCACCGACGACAGCTCAGCGAAAAACAATGCTGGGAAATAGAACTTTGTCAAACAACAGCTTTTTTACGGTCTCATCACTTCCTGCTGCTTTTGCTTATCTCACTTATCTACACGACAATCTTACTCAGTATTGTTTTCGCCATACTCAGCTGCAAGGAAATTTTCGCTACTCTTCTTCCGTTGGTTCAAAGCGCATTTTGAGATATTTTGGTGTTGGTACGTCAATGCAGGCTTCATCACCTAAACTTGTCATAGAAATGCAAAAGCACAAAAAATGAGTCTCTAGTTCCAACAAGTTACGGCCTCTTCTCCCAGATTGCTCGGATCTAGGAATAACCTATGCGACTAGATTTTGCTGTAATAATCTCTCCTCTGCTGAATGATTCTTGAACGGAACTTATTTTCTTCTCGAAAAAGTGCGTAGGCATCTCGTCAGCAGTGCATTACATTAGGTAATATCAATGAGAAACACGTGATCGTTAAACTTCATGAAATAACGAACGATAAAGTGGGAAGTAGAAATGAGGAGCCCGCTTTTACGCTACAGAGAAAACCTTCTGAACGTCGCTCGACAGTCATTTTGACGTCTTCTCGTCCTTTATTTATCAATCATTTGTTTCTTCGATGAATTGGAACTCAAGTTTGAAGTTGAGCTCTCAAACCAGCCCATACATTAAACCCACTTCAACTTCTCGAACATTATGGGCGGAAATATGTGGGTTGGGAAAAGGGACTTTTTGCTGATGCATTCAAGCATAACAAATGTTAGGAACAGAAATTAAATGCATGATACACTCCATAGCGAGGAAATGAATGGACCATTTCACTGCGCCCCCGCATTCGCGTCTCATTCCGAATCGTAGACGGAATGGGAGTTAGCCGAGGCAACGACTTGCGGTAACCAGCCCAGTCGTAGTCAGTGCTTTTATCCTTCCGGTCGCACATGGTACCAATGAAGAAGACCCCGAAGGGTTGGAAGGCTTCAGCCCATACAAATTATGGCTGGAAGGTAGTCGTCCTGTTCTGTCCTATAGGGGAGCCTCATAAGGTGGTAATCCGCTCTATTCTCCTCGATGTGGTGCATTCGGTAACATAATAGCAGCTTCAGATAGATACAGCTTAAGCAAAACTGCTTGGTAAGACACCAAATTGTTTCTGATATCCTACCTCCCAGTTCTACTTTGGATAAGTAATCCCCGATGAGATATCTTAAATTATTCCTGCCGTATTGCACTATTTTCGTCCTTTCATAGCTCCAACTGACTTCTCGTATCTGTCCTTCCACAGTGTGAAAGTGCGACGGGAAAAAAGATTTCACAAACAAAACGGTGGGAAGTATGGCTCTAATCTAGGGCCTCATGAGAGTTTTTTCAGTTGCCGTTTGTTTCAGGAATGGGCGGCGGTGAATTTCTTGGGTCCTTCATATTCTATTACGATGTAGCGCAAAGACAGGCTCATTTCAAATGTAAAGCGTACATAAAGAATTCTTGGACGAATAATTGCTTCATTAGATTTTGCATTGACGAATTTTCCTTTGCAATTTGCTTGAATTTTGCTCATCAATTTCCTTCTAGGCTTCGATTAATTTCGAGCCACAAAATGTCTCGGGGACTTCTTTTATTTTAAAGAATGCACTATTCAATTAGGATCCTCCCCTCCCATAATGCCTAGTAGGACTAGAGAGTTGATTAGGAAGAAAATTCATGCAATTAATTACATTGCCCCAATTTCCTCGACGATTTTGGCTTTTTTTGGTTGCAGCCGGGTTCAAGTCATTTGCAAAGTGCATTGCGTTCGTTCAAAAATAAGAAGGTTATTTCTTTGTGGTTCGAATTTGATTCGAGTTTGACAAAATTCTGTTTATTAGTGTTTATTAAACGGAATCTAAGTAGGGATAATTCTAGATGCTTCACTGTTTTTTAAATCATTGAAGACCTATCCGTCATAGAAGAGGATGGTGATATGAAAAACAACATCAGAACTAATGAACTTGACACACTTACAGCATCTAGAAAATGAAAAATTCCTAAATTCCTGAAAATTGTGCATACCTGTTGCTTGCGTCACGACTCCAGGTAGTTCCCAGGGACATATGAGAGCTTGTTCCTCGAAATCTGCAAAGAAAACACCTCATCTAGGCCATGTTTTTGTAAAGTTAGCGCTGGGACACCCACAGCTGGCGGGTAAGTTGCGAAAGTGGGCGAGGGTTACGAATGAATGCCTCTGACTCAGCTTACCTTTTGCCGATTTACCTCTTTCTACTATACCCTTCAAGTGAAAGCCTTGACTTACTATTTCCCTGTTTGAGCACACATCATAGTGCTGCCCACTCCCAGACCAAAAGAATGGAACTGCAAATGGGCATTGAAAATTTGAAATTAGCGCCGAAAGGCGAACGCGCGCGTTTCAGCCAATCGCGACGCGACGGGCGGTCGGCGGGCAATTTTGGTTGCAGCCACGGGTCGGCCTGACCACATAACGCACAGCGTCGTTCTTCGGGTGACGTCGTGGTGTTCTTGCTGCGCTATTTCTGACCTTTTTGGGGTTCCCAGTGGCCTAATCTGTCCATGTTTGTCTAAAGAGTGCTACTAACGTCGGCAGTGCTTGTCCTCGTCGTTCCTGTTCGTTTTCTTATCCCTGGAAATATTCGGCCTTCTATTACGCACACCCCCACTTCAGTGTATGATTGTGCTCCTAAGATGACGTCAGGGAAACGATAGACGATGGCGTGGCTCGTTTCCGTGGGTGTTTAGTGAGGCTTGCTGTAAATCATTTATTCTTGGGCGAAATGTAGTTTGGCTTGAGACTTCAGCAAGTAGCACAGTTACTTTTTAGTATTGTTTATTGTTGGAACGATTTAAAACCTCGGGGAAACTGCGCTTCCCTCTAATCTTTCGCTTCGTGTCCATCGTTACGCTGAAGTCAAGAATTGATCGATTTTTCGCGTTGGACCTCGTTTTCTATTCAGCAACGCAACCACCGGACGACTGCAGTCAATTTAATAATCGTTTTTTTCTGAGGGTTCCCGTAATGCTCCATTTTTGTCATTGGATTATTTTCGTTGAACTCCTTATCCATACGTGTTGCCTCTCAGCGAGTATGAAGGGGAACTTCGGTCATAACTATCAACAGTAAAAACCAGTCAGTAATGTGCTGGAGCTATGTATTGAACATTGCTAAATTGGGAAAGATATCGGTCCCCCCCCCCACTGCCCCTCTGCCGATAGAGTGTGTGGGTTATGATTTCTGTACAACATTCGCGTTGGAGTGGCATCATCGTCGTTGAGTATTTTCCGTGGGTATGGGTACATTCACCCAAAACTGGATGGACGCGGCGAAATTCGTGGCGTCTTAAACGACTTTAGCGCCTACCATTCGGGCCCAAAATTGAAGTAGAGTAGATTGGTAGGATCAGGTGACCATACAGATGTACTCTACTCCAAGTTTGCCCACCAGTGATAGGTGCCAAAGTCGTCTTAAACGCCACGAATCTCGCCGCCCCATTTGCCGCCTCCATTCAGTTCTGGGTGAATGTTCCGTCCCCCATTTTCCCCCAGCTGGTGCGCCGTATGCCTTCAAACTTCTCACTTGGGGTCTTATTCACGCACTTCAAAGTGTATTCATATTTATCGGGTCCATGCCAGTTTATAATTAAGCCACTGCTACTGAATTTTTAATTTAAGTTTTACTAGTTAGTCTGGAAAGCAGCTCGCGTTGCAGTTGAAGCTCGAAGATGAATTCTTTCACTAAAGAGCGTCTGTCAAGCTCATCCAGTTTTGACGTTCCTTTTATGGCTGCGAGCCTTTTTTTTTTGAAGATCGGGGCTGGGGCATGTCTCACATGCCGTGAAATCAAAAAATTAACTAAATCAGGAAAAATTCTAATAACATAGCAGATACCAAATACCAGATAAATGCGAGCTAGGGCGTGTCTTAGATCCTAAGCTTTGTCTGCCAATTTTGAGAGACCCAGCATAACCTCTAATTAGGATAAATTCGTTTTACGCTGTCTTACATTGTTGCTCCTACGAACCCATCATGAGTTTTCGGAGAATGACTGAGCCAGGTCGACCTTTGCCCGGTTGTTTTTCTATGTTCTCTCCGTCCCTCGCTGCCAGCATTGGTATATCAGCCTTATCAATCTTGTGAGAATCAGAAAATCATTTTGCTGTCTACCAGCAAGTAGGTGGGCGGATTGATGATGGTCGATTCTTCATAAGCTTTATGTATTGATTCCAAAGAAAATGATTGAGCGCCTGCTGTTGAGTAGGCGTTACTGTTGTTCGAATGGCAGCATCCGTGCTCCTATCTGTTCTCGCCTCTTACAATTTGCTTTAGCAGGCTTTTCCTTATTTCATGATCATTTTAGTGAAACGGCTGGACGTCATTGCTCACAATAAGGATGTCCATGACATGAATTACTCCATCACGGTGGATTCCTATTCGGTGGACTGTTGTTTTAAGGGGGCTAGCTCTCCAGCTGGCGGGAGGCAAACGCCAACTGCCACCTCCTCATACACTCGCTATGCGTGCGGTCGGTCTTCAGGTTAATATTGCACTACTGGTGCGGGGTAAAAAAAATGATATCGATTTTTGTGCTAAACAAAGAGTACTGCTGTTGCGTACTAGTCTCGCCTCATTTTTCATTTCCATTGTCTTACAAAACGTGGCTGTGTGGATCTCTGTTGTGAAATAATGGTGATTGTCCACTTAGTTCATCTTGGGATCTTAGTGTCAATTACAGGTGAAGGCAATAAGTTCCCGCTCTTAAATACCCACTCTAGTCCATGTCCAGCGTCGAATTATAAATTTTTCACTACTTTATTGATGGGTTCGTGTTTGTTTGTGCTGTCTACTGGACGCAGGATTTACTCTCTTCCGTCATTTTTTCGTGTATTACGACGGTTTTATATTGTTTCTCTGTTTGGGATGTTTCTACACCGTGTTTCAACAGCGGTCCTCTCTGTCAGTGTCTATGAAGTCACTTTCGGTGCGAGATTAGTCATCACCTTGGTCATTGATTGCTCGCGCTTATCGGAAACCACTGCTGTTCGCGAGCACTGCTTTCTGTGAATCCTCGGCCCACTAACTGCGCTCCTCCCGATCGCTACTCGCCCACGTGCGTTCATAGAAAATCTCTCGTCTTTCCGTGATTTCGCATGTTCTTTTCGTATAGTCGTAAAAAGTTTATGCATGAACTAATCGTTCAACCATTCATTTTTTAGGCTTCTTGACTCGGTCGGTTGCTTTTCGCCTCGCCACAACTACATAATTCAAAATGGTATGATTTTCACATAAGGGGACAACATGCAGCTTTACTACTGTGGTTCAATAAAGAAAAGCTTAAATTCGTAGCGTGGTTCCAATAAGTACTAACCGTTGTTGGATCCGTTCAAAATGAGACAGCATCGTTCAGTTGCTGATCGGATTCAAGCTAGTTTCGAGCTTTCAAAGATTTCTGATTAGTTGCTCTTCAATGTGGATGTTACTAATAGCCAAAAGATTTGCATGGTGTGCTTTGATTTGCGAGTGGTGTGCCTAATACGGTTTCAGTCGACTTCCGGTGTTATGGTCAACCCTGAGGTGCAGTCCACGTTCCAGAAACTGAGTGAAGGAAAGAAAGAATACCGATACATCATCTTCAAGATTGAGGTGGGTATTTTACTTGTAGTTCTTGTTTTTTGTTACAACCCCGTATTTCATAGGCGCCGTGTTTCTCCTTTTTGACATTCAGTTTCCAAGAACGAAGACAAATTCAAGATGATTCATCCGGTGGGGCAATTGGGATAGCAATTTACCTAATACCCAATTGTGGTAGTACCCACTTCAGTTGGTTGTCGGTTGTAGTTGGCTAATCATAGATTCCTTGGTCGAAAATCAGGTTAACCAGGAGTTTTCTTCTTAGTGGCCTTTTCGTTGAAAAGCCACTGTTTTGGCTCGAAGTTGAGAAAATAAGTGGCGTCATGGATTGGGGTTGATAGACGGTTGCGAAAACAAGAAACTGAGTGAGACATGCCTGTAGTAGCGGGTAAAAAGGGAGCTATCTTGTGCAAGTTCGAGGGGAACTACGGGTTTTTGGAAAAGAGCAGAGTTTGTTCTCAATTAATGAGACATTTTCGTGTCAAATTTTTTTTCCAGGAGCGTGAAGTTGTCGTAGAGGCGGCCGTATCGCAAGAGGAATTAGGCCTCACTGGTGACGATTACGATGACTCATCCAAGGCTGCCTTCGAAAAATTTGTGGCCGATATCAAGGTTAGTCACTTTGGATGTTGACGCTTATGAAAGTGGTACCGTTTCTCGGCACCACTTTCATAAGAACTTTCTCGGAAAGAAATTTGAATAGGATTAGCCTATGTTTTTAGCAACGCACTGATGGTTTTACTGATTGCCGTTATGCTGTTTTCGATTTCAAGTTCACTTGCTCGCGTGTAGGTGCTGGTACATCTAAGATGGACAAAATTGTGTTCCTTCAACTGTAAGTATATTCTGCTGTTGGTTCGATGAGTTTTTTTCTGAATAGTTATAATGAGGATGTTTTCAAAGACGTCAAAGAAATCTTACCTGGGTATTACAGGTGCCCAGATGGTGCCTCCATCAAGAAAAAGATGGTTTACGCGTCTTCGGCATCGGCCATAAAGGCTTCGCTTGGTACAGGCAAAATTTTGCAGTTCCAGGTGAGCGCTATGTGCTTGGTGTACTGGAAGGTCTCCGATAAAAGTGGGATTGTGATATTTGAGTCCATTAATACAGCGTTTTCTGTCTTCCTTTTTATATCGGGTGTTCGTCTGTTGTTCGAATTTGGGAATAGTTCTGAGTGTACTAGGGAATATGATATAAATTTAACTTTGTGAGGCAACTTCAATGAAATAACGGGAATCTCATAGTAGCTGGATAAGAGCGCGATGGTGCGCGTAAACATTGATGAGTATAGGGTTCCGATTTTCTGTTGTAACATTGTGTCACGTACATTTCTCAGCCGACGATGATTCACAATTGCTGGGTATTATCGAAAGGCGTATTTTTGTTAGGAACGACAGTAAACTTATGCTCGCATGGTTTCTTTTCAGTATCGTTGGAGTGTATGACGAAATTGAATGGTTGTAAGATATGTGTTCATAGGCTTTTACACGAAATTCTCTGGAACAAGGAAAATGAAGCCTGGAAAGAGAGGGATTCTGCTAACTTGGTTATTTGGGCGGTTTTCGAATCTGTGCCACGTTGTATCAAGCCTTCTGATTTTCCAGCTTTTTTACGAAAGAATTACTATTTTAGGTGTCGGATGAGTCGGAAATGTCGCACAAGGAACTGCTGTCAAAGCTGACCGAGAAATATGCCGACAATTAAGCATGTTTGATGGTGTTCTTCTAATGAGTGCGCTTGCAACGGCGACGATTGTTGTTACCATGGCGTGTTTCACTTGTCATCGCCCGTTTTCCGTCTTTTTTATAGTTTTTCTTATATATCTCACCTAAGCCCCCCTCTGAAGCATTCTGTTGATCGTCCGCAAAAACACGTCTCTTTTTTTAAAGTGAGTGTGTTGTGTGTTGCGTACGTACATAACCACAACCATCATCAATCAGTTCTCTGCGTGTGCCTCTTTTCGTCTCATATGCTAACACAAATGGTTTTTTTCTTATCTCCATTCCTTTTTCTACCCTCTCTTCCTTCCTCCTTTTCTCTCTTGATCGAGGTTCAATTAGGGTGCATTTGAGTGCCGAGAGCAGGCAAGCAGGCGTCTTAATTCATCGGAGAGGCGCGCATGTGTTCTTTGTACCCGGTTACGTTATTCAGAATGCTCGCTCGCGCTTTATCTGAAAAGGAAAATACCCGCTGCTATCCGAATCGCTCTGTCTCGGTGTGACTTCTCTGTTTTATAAAATTCCTTTTTTAAGTGTTTTATTTGTTTTCGTTTTGTGTGATAATAACCGTTGTGCGCGTTCAAATAAATAGACATTATTATTTGTTTGGTGTGTTTTACTCACTCGCATGGTTTGATTTGATTTACTGACGACGTAAGGAGCCATGCTAAGATTTTCATAGTGTCACAGGTGCATAAGATTAATTGAAGGGTTAGATTGATGGGTTTTGTAGGAAGTCGAGATTGATAATTACGATATGTAGGCAATGGACGTGTCTGCATAGTAATTTAGGCATCTGGAGTGAAGATCGATCCATCATGCAAAAATGCGTACGATATGCTCCACAATAAGCATCAGCACAGCTACATTATTTTCAAGGTAAATGTTGGATTTTACTACTTTCAGAGGTAACAGAGTGTAAGCTTAACTATTTGGCTAGTTTCGTTATTTTATGATATTAACCAATTTTGGTGATAATATAGTTGGGGGAGGGGAGGGGGCAACACCCTTTTGAATCACTGACGGCTAGAACGCAGAGGGGGAGGGGTAGCCAACCTACCTGTTCATAGAGATGCTTTTTAGCCAAAGAAACTCGGTGAAAAAGCCGAGGTGAGATAAAAATTGAACGTCCAATTGGTTCACCCACCCCGACGCTCCTCCCCCTCCTAAAATTAGGCAAAAATACACAATTATAACATAAACTACCATGGGACTTTACTAAAGGCCATTACTCGCTCGGCTACTCTCCCTTCTCTGCGCCCTAGCCATCAGTGATTCAAAACGGCGCTGCCCCCCCCCCCATCGACATTTTCAACTCAACTTTTTAGTAAGATTACCTGAGTGGGGCTTGAACTGATCACTTATTTTGGTGGTTTTTATGACTTGCATCTACAAACATTCGCTTCGTTGTAGTTCGTTTTCAACTTTCTAGACCATGATAGGAAAGAAGGATAGGGCCTCAAGTGAATCATTAATCCTGATTCGCTAAGTCACGTTGTACTGAGATCATCGACCCCCACTTTAACCAGTCTTTCTCGAGCCCTTAGCCACCATTAGCCCTTTGGATTGTAACTTCCACTTGGATTGTAGTGGACCTCCCAACTTTAGTTACAAGGATGCAAGTTCGATAGTGTACAGGTGACTTTACTTCAATCACTGCGCCGTTTCTGCCTAGTGAATTGGCATACATCCTAAGCAAAGTTTCCTAGAGTGCACCCGAATTCCATTCCAACCGGTTCATTTGTCCGGAACTAATTTAAGATAGCAAGCTGAAAGTTGAATTGAAATATTGAATGTTTGCGTAAGCTTATTCCTTGCATTGCTGAAGATGTATAGCTAAATAAGGTTTTATAGCAATGGATAAAATAGAATGGAATGTTCGGTTGATATGAAGCCATCCAATAGTTTACCCCTAACGTCTATAGGACGGTTCTTCTTGCCAGCATCCAGACACGTCCTTAAAGGCACAGTTCACGATAATTTTGGGGTATCCAGATTATGATGAAAAACGGAAGACAAGATCGAAACTAGTGCGACTGAGGTGAAGAAACTGCGTGCATCGGTGGGTGTTTCCAAAGTGAAAAAGGCTTCGAAAAACTGTTAAAAAGGGGGCTGAACGAGAATGAAACCAGAAAAATGAACAAGAGTGGGGCGTCCGGACGAGCTAAAGAGTGTGTTTCACTGCGCGCTTGTGGGTCCTGGTGCGAATAACAGACAATAGTAAGCAAAAATTCATTCACTTATAGGCAACAACAAGGTAAATAAATGAGTAAACAAAAAAAAAGTAGCTCACCTTTTTCAGCCTCTAGGAGTAGGAAATTAAATAAGGGATCGCGGCAGCAAAAAGAAAAACAGAGAAAAAAAAGAAGGGGAGAAAAACATCGCCTCATCACTCGGCGATTAGCTGATTGTGCGTGGGTCCTAGAACAAATAATAGCAATCTGTATTGTCTCGACACTCGTCTAACGTGACACCGATCGAGAGGCGGGAAAGCGAACTACGGCAGCAACGGCGCTCCCACTATGCCCTAAGCGCCGAGATTGTGGGAGCGAGAGGGTCCCTTCTACCACCCATGGGGGGCGCTGAGCATTCCTAAAGGAAGAAGTCAGTAACCTTTTTTTATCGTGAACTGTGCCTTTAAGTCAAATAATCAATTATCGACGGCTATAAGTAAAAATGACCTCTAAAAAGGTACATTCTAATGTGGTCCTAAGCAATATGTAGGCTTTCACACGGGTTATCCATAAACCGTACTCGTGGACTATACAGGTGGAAATCTATGAGGCGATTCTAAAATGCGGTGACCGATCTGGAGTTATTGAAACACCCACATGGCAGAAGTAAAGTAGTTGGGGTGGGCAAGCCGATACACTTATATTTACCAGTTAAGATTACCATAAATAAGGATTGTAAAGAAAAACAAATTATTCCCACAATTTGATATATCCAGCCACAACACTTTCGAGCTTTTCGCGTTCTCTTCAGATCAGATTGGTAGTAGCTAGTAAAATTGATAGCTGTAGATTGCCTATCTATCGGTTTTTTTGCGCGTTCATTTAGAAACATATTTTTGAGCTAATTCTTACCGACTTACCTCCTTGAAAATTCGTTTTCAGATCGACAAAAATGATACAGCAATTGTAGTGGAGAAAGTCGGCGATAAAGGAGCGCCATATTCGGAGTTTGTGGAAGAAATGCGGAAAGCCGTCGACGGTGGCAAGGAATGCAGGTCGATTACGTCGTTTCTTGAATGATTATTAAAGCCGTTTTGAGAAAATAAATTCTAAAATCACTTCAGATATGCTGCCGTAGACGTAGAGGTCCAGGTTCAACGTCAAGGTACTGAAGGTGGCAGTAAGCTGAACAAGGTTATATTTGTGCAATAGTAAGTTTTCTATCGATCGGCCCGGATTCGCCAGAATAGGCTGATTCATTAAATCGATATTTAGCTGTCCGGATGAAGCACCGGTACGTCGTCGAATGCTTTACGCTTCCTCGGTTCGTGCCCTGAAATCGACACTTGGCCTTGAATCGCTGATGCAGGTAGGCTGAGGACTAATGTATAAATGAGTTGCCTTATGATTAAAAACCTACTCAAACGCGTTCCTATTGGTTTCCCCGGGAAAGTCAGAGAGGAAGGAGCAAGTGTGTGACTAAGCTGACTGGGTTCACCTTCGACTTGATCATTGCGCGACAACTCTTTATCGAGAAGGTTCTAGGAGGGCCTCTGGGGGCGCCTAGGGAATTCGTTCAGGACAAACAGCATGGGAGGGAGCTCCGAGGATTTCAGAAAAGCCCCTGCTCTCTTTGATCAAAAGCCATTCACATTTCTAACGTATTCTGCTCGTTTCATGAAGTCCGTCAATGGGTCCGAAATAAAAATCACGACCATACTGTTGCCTTTAACCCTGTGGAGCTCCTGGTTTTCTCATTGATGTATAAAGACGAGCTTCAGTTGGCAGAAATTGAAACCGCATTTTCACCATCGACTGAGGGTTCACAGCGCATACTAAAAAATTAACCAGCCAATCGTGAACTTTCCGACCGTCCGAGGCATACGCTCGCCCATGATTGGCTGGTTGGTTGGCTAATATGCCAAAAGCCCAAAGTCAGCTGAAGAATCCTCGATAGCGGTAGAATTAACCGCACTGGAAGGGCCATAAATCTACCGACGTCAAATCGAGACCAAATTGAAAATTGTATCTCCTAGAGACGAATCCAGCTTCCCTAGACTTTCTGTTAAACGGTAAATACCTCTAGGAAGTACAGCACAGGGAGGACTCGGTAAATGCTATTGAAGTCATCCAGCAGGATTTTTTTTCAGTAAATTCTTTATCAGAAGGAAGAAGCCCTTATCTACATGCTGTTACCCTTTTACGACCAGACCTTTCTTTTCGGCAGTTTTATGGAGAACCGTTACTAGACTTTTAAAAATAGGACTTTCTTCATTTTGGATGCTTTGGTGTCCATTTCCCCACTCTGACGTACGGAAAACGGTCCAGTAAGCTTGAAGGCCCATCCTCAAATTACACGGAAAAAGTGAGCGAACGGGGTCGAACAATCCCATTTTGGAGTGTGCCGCCATCAGGCCTAATCGATACCTAGCGGGTGAAAGAACAATCAATATTTTCCTACGAAAAAAATGATGATTTTATTAAGGGACTTTACAACTAGGATAAGAAATAAGGTCCCCACAAAGAGGTTCATGAATTACATTGAGAGTCCCATGGAAATTTCCCTCTTGATCTTCACTTTCCCTGTTCACATACGATAGATCGCTTTGATTTAACGTCGATGCCGCCGATCCCTTGGTTTCCCATAGTTATACCGGGGTGCGTTTCGTTGCGCGCGTCCGTCAAATCTAGGTCACGCCGCAGCCGTCGCATGCGACGCGTCAGCCCGCGATTTTTGACAAACGTCGCAGTTGTCTGTGGGGCATACGATTTGCGCTTGGTCCACAGCAGTCAGCCAAAGGGAAGATAACACGGATAAATGCAAATCATTCGCTCCTCTGACACTTGGTGGTTCTGTAATGTCTACGCCACGCGCGGAGTGGGCGGGGTGACCTACTTTCGATGGATGGGTGCAACGGACGTTCTCCGTTTTACCGTTATTCAACCCACGTAGTCATGTCTGGTTCTTGATCTTCAATCCGTAAATGATGAGGAGTCCTGACACGATTGCCAAGCACGCCCCTCGCGCGGCGACCTAGTTTCTGTGAGACGATGGGACATCCTGACCCATACACTTTCGGCTATTGTGTACCGTTTTTCTCGACTCCTCTCTTTGATTTTTGAAATGGAGCTTAGTTTTTAGATTGACTTTTTAAGAAGTAACACTTTAACTGTTTTTTTTTCAGGTTCAAGCATCGGATCTATCCGATTTGGATGAGAAGGCTATTAAGCATGATCTGGTCAGTAGTCAGAGAACCTAAATTGCTATGCTTGTCTTCAGCTCCTATTCATCGCAGCACCCTTTTCGTTTTCTTTTATTTTCGCTCTTTTGTATCGTATTCTAAATTCAATCTGATGTCTTATGTTTTTTTCGATGTCATTTTATGTTCGTCTTCTTTTCTTAACGAGGTTCGCTGAGTTTCTTCAAAAATTTCAGGCCAACCAGTCGAAGAATTGTGTATTTACAGATAATTATTTTTTATTTTCTTTCGTCCCAGCTCAATGAAGTGTCTGTGCCTGATAACGGTGTAGTTCAATACATGAATACTTTCCACATTGGGTGAACTTACCCATTAAAACCATATGTATTGATTGCTTCTGACATTTACTGCTATAAAGGCGACGTTGCTGATTATATAAATAATAAGTAGCATTGTTAGCATTGACGCTATTCCATCACTGGTTTAATCGTATATCAGATTTCGCATTGACAAAGATCGATAAACGAAAGGCCGCTCAAATGTGATCTGCCGTAGACGCGTTGCGGGCGCGATGCGTTCGCCTCTAATCGCATTGCACGATTGGCTGCGAATCCGCAAGTATAAATGCTGTGAAATGCAGCTGTTTAGAAAATTTATTGCACGAACAGATCTGATTCATTTGAATCTATATAAAAACGTCGATCCTATTGGATTAGAGAATGAAGGAATGCAAAGCAGGTAACGTCATCATTTCCGGCTTCACAAAATACCTGAAAGTTGAATGATGTATTTTGTACTATCCAGATGGAAATTTATTGAAAAATTGCTCTTACTTGTGTGTTAGCCAAGTAACTGAAGTCATGACTTGAACAGATCACATCGAAGAGGCCACCGATCTCATCTGTAGCAGCCTTTTGAATCTTCCTCTTCGAAGATGAAGGATTGGAGTCGACATTCTGAATAGGTTCGAAGGTATCTATGGAAGATTTCGAAAATGACGTCTACAGTACCGACGTCTTCCCATGAATAATCATGTCATCAGGGTTTCAGCTTTGGGGACCAAAATCACTGTGATGCGTAGCATGTGGGACCCTATGACTCAAAATTCCGAGGAAACCGCTACTGAAGAACCGATTCTCAGATAATTCATCGGTATATTCAGAAGAAAGTTACTCGAAAAATGAAAATGGAGATGAAATTCTTGTACAAGCTGTGAGATCTGAACGATTTACTTGCTGAAGCATAGCAACAACTCAACAAATGCCCATCATGCGAAAGTTTTAATTTTGAAGGTTTTGTTACGTTTCCAGAGAATTGTTGAAAAAAAGGGTTGGTCGTAAAAGAGTAGAGGCTTGCAGATCATAGAATTCTTATGATACTTGTGGCTAAAATTTTCCGAAAAGGAAGGCCTGTTGAATATATTCAAGCTAGTCCAATCTTTTCCGATTATTTTCATTACTTTATCCTCTCCTAAATCGTAAGCGCAAGGTAGAAAGAGAGGGAAGAAGTTCTCGCACTTCGATTCTATCGTCCAGATAATGAGGTCGCCTCGCGTGTTGGGTGGGACCTGTGGGCAAGGCGGTGCCGTGGACGAGTTGCCTCGATTAGTTCAACATTAGAGACATCTTAGCCGTATCCAAAAGTTTGCAATGCATTGACTGCTAGGCCGTTGTGGATTTCCTTGTTTTTGAATTACTTTTTGTTCTGGAAACCACACACCGATAGACGCTGAAAGTGGCCCAGTAATTGAAATCGAATGAGTAGTGATCAGCAATTCAAAAACAGCCCTGGACTTGCGCAATTTCTTTGCTCCACCGACAATTTTGTTGTGCTGAAGCGCTACCTATGACTTGCAGCGCGATGCGTCGCGCGGCGTGACCTCACGATAGCGCCGTGGTGCTCCAAAATTGTCAATGGGGCGATGTATAAACCTAGTCAAGGGTATTTTCAAGGCGTTTGCCACTTTTATTGGATATCATTAGGCTTACGATCGCATCCTACGACCTCATTCTACCCGCTCTTTCTCCCGTTTCCGAACTCGAAGAAGATTCAGCCAAGGTGAATGAGGCTTCATGAATTTCTGAAATCACCTGATAATGGAAATCCGGCGCTCTTACCTGTTCAATGATTCTCTTCAAGCGTTCATCGTTACATTTGTCGGTGAAGACTTCTGGTTTGCCGTTGGCGGCTGGTTGAGCAGCTTGAGCTGCTTGAGCCGCTTGAGCTCGGCGTACCGGCTGCCGGAATCCATCGAAAGAAGGTTCTCATAAAATTCATTGCTTTCTCCCACCACAACATGAAATTTGACAAACTTACTATTTGGTTGATTTTCGTAGAGTGGGAGGAAATTTTCAGAACTGCCATCTTCTTTAATTGACTCTTCAGGTTGATCTGCTTCAATATAGCTGAAATTGTTAGTCTTTCAAAGCTTTTCAGGTTGGCAATCGGCGAAGTGAGTTGTTGAGCTCCGCTCCTTCTTACGTCGACTAGAAATTGAGGAATCAACAGTACTTACGCTTCACTGGGTAAAGTAGTCACTCTCGTCGTTGCGTCTACAGGAATAGTCTCAGCAAAGTGAACAGATGGTTGAACACTGACTAAAACAGAAAGGTAACTCTTTAGAAAGCGCTGAGCGATTACCAGAGCTTTACCTTGAGCTGGAGCAGGTGCAGGTGGTGCAGCTTGGAATTCCTGTGGGTGTTGCAGCGAATTTTCTTGGAAGACCTGTTGTGGCGGCTGTTGCGGTTGTAGTTGTTGAGGTTGTATTTGCTCTTGCTGTGGTTGCTGTTGCTGTTGGAATTGTTGTTGTTGTTGTTGTTGTTGGGATGCAGGGTCATACTGTAATGGGAAAAAAGGTAGTGGTGGGTGAGGAAAAGTGAGCGCAGCATTTTCCCTTTCCCTTAAGCGTCTCAACTGCGGAAGAGAGGCATAAAGCAAAAGCGGTGGTGAGCAATTTTTGAAGATTTTTGAGGTTCATTAGGTTCAAATTCGATTAAAACTCTTTCGCTGCAGTATTGTAAAATTATATGGTGCAAGGGTGTGAAAATGAAGACGAACACCCAGACTTCAATGAATTCCTCTACCGAGTAAAGTCTATACGAATTCTCAATTCGCCGGTCGTTGGAATTGCTCAGGGACACCACATTTTCGAAAAGAAGTGCACGGGTTGTAGAGCCAGAAAATGTTGTTTTTTGGTCCTAATTTGTTGCTAAGGCGGAGATGGTACGGTGGCGCCCAATCGCACACTCTTGGTCACAGGTTCGAATCCTAGATCGATAGCCGCCTAGGCCAACAAAGCCTTCTCCGGGGCCGGTTAATTGGTAACAGACTCGTCTGGGAGGGTTAAAGCATGGACTGAGCATTGTATATCGGCTTGCCATTGCAAGTCATTGTATAGGCCACATACGCATTCAATAATTCCGAATGGGAGTCAAATGCGGAGCGTATCCCACAGACGCGATTCTTTTAACCTTCACTCAGACTCAGCGCACCAAAGTTACTGCGATTTTGAGTAGATCTGGCGTGTCAAACCCAAAACAGGACGATTTGTTAACTGCAGCATCTTTTCCGTGATTTCAATAACAAAAGCCATTTATTCGGTGGTCTCTGAGTTTCGAATTCAGTTAGTTGTAGGGTTTTGCCTTTGATAGATATTCAGATGAACAAGTGGAACTTCGAGCAAGAGCTTACCTGATTGCTTTGGATTGGGACCAATGATTCTTGACCGTTTACAGGTGGCGTTACTGCCAGTGGAAGAGGAGTACTCGTTGGGGCAAATGGGCTACCACCGAGAGGTGGTAACGTTGGTAAAGTGAACTGAGCGAGTCCCTGAACAGATCAGTAATCCTTAATATGGGTAAAAATATGATTCAATTCTCAGTCTCTTTTGATGAATTTTGAAGGGTTTTTTTTCATTCTTTGAGCTACTCACTGTAGTTTCGAAAGCTAATGGGGCTCAGGAAACGAACGGGGGCGTCTGTGAGAAAAGTACAAAGCACGGAGGTTCAACTTGTTGTTTTCACAAATATTTGACCTTACCTGTGATCCACCGAGTGGCATCAATGTTCCCAACGTTGGGAATGGATTACATGGTGGTGGTGGTGGGCACTGCATTGGAGGGCAATTCAGTTGAATCGGTGATGGACACTGCACTGCAACAGGCTCAATTGTTTTGAAGTCAGAGAAAAAATCAACTAATAACGACTCAATTTCATCGCTACTTACTTCCGAGTTGTCCGCCAGGACATTGACACATCGGAGGTGAAGCTTGAACGTGAAAGGCCAGCAAAGCGATAAAAGCTAACCGCCGCATTCGTTCAATATGAGGCTACTGGGTCTGGAACTATTCGAAGGGTTATTTATTCGTTCGCTTTGACATTGCGTAATTCAATAATAAGAAACAACGTAAACGATATCAGCATAAACTCGTTATGTAATGTATGCGGGAGGAATACCCCAACAGGTTTTCCTTTTGCACGAAGTTTACAAAAAGAAGAAAAAGCATTGAAACTGGAGTCATAAATGGATAGATGGAAATCTGTTTAGGATCCACATGTTTCCCTAAAAAGAGAGGGGAGAGGTAGGGATGGAACCGACTTCTTCCGAATTTTCATGGTCTGAGTCTGACCTTACTTTATAGTTACCGTGGAGTTTCAGAGTATTAGCTCTGACTGTACCGCTGGACTTATCGCTTATCGGAACTGGCTATAAGCCCAGTTTTCATTGACATTTTCAATGACTTGCAGTAGCGCTCAAAAGTCTTCGGTGAAATGCTTCGACGCTTTTTCGTTCATAACTTTTTTCTTAGTAGACCAAATCGCGCAAAATTTGGATATGTTTAACTAGAGCATATTTCACACTACCCAACACTATTTGACTGCAAAGCTGCAAGTTGACGTCTGCACTTATTCGCACCTTATGTGCTTTTTTTGTCATCTGTTGTGTTCGGTATTACTGCTCGTACACTTCAGACATGACAGAAAGGAAAAAGATTTTAGAAGGGCCATCATCTGTATTTTCAGTCGATTTTGAGTTCATGCTCTTTGGAATATCTGGAACATGATCAGATTGCAGGTTAATAGTGGTAAATATTCACAATAACCTACGCTCAAAATATAGAAATTTCGCATGATTAGATCGAGTAGGAAAGGAGTTGCGACTGGAAAGTACGGCTGAAGAACCATTTCACCGAAGATTTTTGAGCGCTACTGTATGTGGGAATTTCTGCTTTCCAGTCAGTGATGACAAGGCGAAAAAAAAAGGGTGAGACTTGTACGTGTGCCTACAGTTCTGATTATAAAGTATCACTCTTCTACATGGGAATCCTTGGTTCAGTCACTCGGCTCCTGAGAAATCTTCCTGAGGATGTTTGTCTTCGCCCTTACCATCTAGTACGTAAAATGCGTAACCCATACCCGGTCTTCTTTTCTCTAACGCAGTCTACCAGCTAGGCTAGGCCTTTCTGAGGGAACCTCTAACAATAGAATCATTATTAGGTGAGTTTTCGTCATTCTATGTTCTAAATCTACTTTTTTTTTAAAGTTTTCCCAATTTTTTTTCACGAATGAATTTTGTTGTTGCTAAGCATTAGCTATGCCCATATCGCCCTGAAAGTAGGTAGTACAGCAAATTTTAAGGATTAATGAGAATTTCCGATGGTGGGAAATAAGCTTGATGCAGTTTAGGAGAAGGCTAACTTCTGATCTCTTGGCTTGTTGAAGGACTGACACTGTAGGATTGAAATGGAGATCTTTAATGGAATTATCAGACTGTCACTCCACTTGTTTTCCAGAAACTTCTACAATAAGGTTTAGTATAACCATTAATTATCCCTTAGTAAGTGACAGCTTCCAATGACTTGGGAAAAAAGAAAAAAAATTAGAGGAATATGGGTCCAAAAGCGATAGTGAAATCGAAAGGGAAACTATCGGAATGTTGCGGACGAGAGTTCCGGGCTTGAAACTAGGCCATCGTAGATGCACACGCTATACAAGTTGAGCTATTTATATGATCGAAGGAGTGGTGTCCGTTGTGACGACTCTCGAACTCGTCTTCTACCCGCCGTCCCGTTTTTACTCGATCGCGACGATGTCGTCTCATTGTGGTTTTGTAATCGTAGATCTATCACGTAATCAGAGAAACTTTCTATACAGGATATGCTTCCAAGCCGTCCTTTCACTATCACATGGGTCAAAGACGTTCTGGAGGGACTGTCAACAGAATAAGCCATGCACATGACCATTAATCAGAATCGTGCATAGCTGTCGTTTCCAATCAATCGATGCCTCGGCCGATTAATGAAAAAAAGAATAAATAACAGTTCAATGAACGTTGGAAAATGAGTTATATCGTTTTTATCTCATATCATACGTTTGTCATGAAAAGGATATCATGGAATGACTTAGGATAAACGAACAGCCTTACCTATCTACGCTTTATTGGACCAGCTATCCCGGTTACCCAATCTGGGAAGGGTTGGTTTTTCTTGAGTCTGTACGGGGTAGCCGGTCCTATAAAAAATGATACAGATGCAATGATACAATGATACAAACGACAACTCTGGTGAGTATGGGAGAGACGATTGGTGATGTAAGGAGTGACTGCTTATTCTAGATCCAAGAGTATGAGAAGGTCTCTAGGACGGTATGCGGCCATCGAAAAAGGTCTGTACAAAACGCGATTTTGCGAGGCTTCTACAGTCTTTTGTTTCTATTTCAAAATTACTTCGAAAATGACATGCTTTTTTGGTAGTTTGCTTCGCATAAAATCATCCGTCACGGGTATCGCACTAAATATCGTCCAAAATATCATCGTAGCTTAAGATTTATACCATTTTATCAAGCATGAAGGATTTTAGAAGTTTACTTGGGCGCTTGGCCTCTAAGGAGCAGTTCTATGCTCATAAAAAGAAAAGAGATTGAAAGAAGGAATTGCAAAAGCTCTCTGAATATGAGCGGTGAAGTGGAACAGCACCCTAGAAACAGGCTGACCTCGATAGAAGCGGATTATTGTTACCAGTTCTTCCTCCTGCAACTGGACGAATTAGACTCATGCTGAGTTCAGCGCCAAAAAAAGTAACAGAAAAACAAGTTCTCGATGATGCAGCGAGTCAGGCAGTTCATTAATTACTATCAGTTTCTCCTGGAAATGAACCAGAAATCTTTCCCATTGCCGGCTAACTGCTGCACAACACAGTAAAGGACAAGTTCACGAAGATGGTCAATTTCTTTTCTGGCTGTGTCCAGCATTCAGTTTTCAATCACAATCGTATAAAGTTTGAGTGCATATTGAGCCTGTACAATGAGTTGCAGGAACCAGCCGTCGTGCTGACTTTTTTCCCTTCCAGACGAGCTTGACTTCAATTTGACTTCCTAGCTCTAGAAGAATAGGCTTAGTTGGCCCAATGTGCAACTTTCAGGGACATCATCCCGGTTATCATGTTAGAAAGCAGAGCCCCGAGCACTGGAGTGCTTCAACGAAAAATTAACATGGCGTATTTACTGTAAATCCATAGCAAGTCTTGTCCTTCCTTAGCCAGTCGGAGGGAACAGGCATAGAACTTCGCGTAGTAAGAATTACTTTGAGCCTTCCTACTGCTGTTTCGGAAGTTCTCTCAAATACGACTTCCCTTAGGAGTGCTAGGAGCTGCTCGAATCCTGTAAGCTTTTTTGGGATGATCTTAGCAAAGCTGGAGAGAGGACTGAGATGGCGAGGAAATCAGGTGGTGGAGCCATGCTGACACTTTTCCCAATTCTTGCAAAAGTGGATTTGAGAACTGAAATCGTCCGAAACAACTGAAAGTTCTTTGCCCACGAGGGCGACCTATTTGCCGCTTACCTGTTTCAAAGGTGAAGAAACAGTTAATTTTAATCTCAGCGAGCTTTTGAAAGTCCTGGTATGGTACCTGTGGCCAGGATATCAGCACAGCCTCTAAATTGGGCTGGCAGTGGTTCAGTAATTTACCATACCACTTCCGTTACCCCCTCACTGGACTCCATCGCTGATTTCATTTGATTTGAATATTTATGAGTTAATATACACTTTGGTATCTTGAAGTAAATGGTAGCAGTGGTGGAAAAATACAGAGCAAATATATAATTTTGAAAGGCTCCCTGATTTTTTAAAGTAGATAAACTCATGGCTTATCCTCAGAGGATTAATTAATGCTGTCATTTCTGTTGCCTTCAAGCCCCCAAATTCTCATGTACATGGAGTAATCTGCCGATGGCTATCGCAATTCTTATCGGCTCATCAGCGAGTATATCTCATGTAGTGACCGCTGTAATTCATCCTGATTCGACATCAATTCGCTGACCCTCCAGGGACGTCTGCGACTGGGACGCCGCAGAAAGATTAAATTTACTAAATAGTTATCAATCAAAGTCACCCCTCAGGGCCCAACTGTTGCGTTCACATCCCCTTCCTTGTTCCTCTGGAGGATTTTAATGGATTAAAATCTTTTCAGATAAAGGTACTGGTTCCCTGGGTGATCTTAACCCCGACAAGAAGGCTCCACACACTAGAAAAGCTCAGATCTGAATCCTTCTGCCATAAACGGGAGAAATAATTTACTTAAAGGCGAAAAGATTATATATGAAGCCGAGGAATTCTCTCAGTTGCTGGATTGAGCCACGCACTCAACAGTTTTGCCAAATTGAATAGGTAATTGGATGGGTTACATAATCGTGGAATGGCTGGGGTTGAGCAATGGATGGTATCTAACTCCTGACACTGTCCAGATCTTCGGAATATAAGACAGAGTACTATAGATATCAGCCTATAAAGATAAAAATGTGGAGCTGGTAGTGGGGTAGAGCCTAGTGGCCAATATCACATCCCATTGTCCCTAGAACAAATCCCTGGTTGCTGGGTGGGTGACTGAAAGAACGTTCTGCTCTTTCTGAATCCACTGACCAATCGGTATCAGATCCGTTTGTGAGGATAAAAACACTGATCAGAGTACTGGCTGGCTTGTTTGGCTACAGACGACTTAGAACTCGAATCTCCACACTCAACGAAAGTCACATTTATGAGTAAATCTGGATACTAGATGGTTTGGCTTTAAAAACCTTGCTGTTCATTTAATTTTCTATATTTCATGTGTTTACCATCGCATACCGTCAAGTTTGCTCAGTAACATTTGATCTACAAGGGTATGACCATTTGAGATCCAAAAATCGATGTGCCTTATCACATGGCTGCTTCCTCATTTTCGAATATCGCCTTCAATCGAAGCCTATCTTCTTTTTGTTGTTTTTTCTTATTTCATGACTTTTTGGACGGTTTATTTAGCTTCTTTGAGGTTTTGCCTCTTGAAATTCGCCCTTCTTTTCTCATTCTTACTAATTTCACATAACCAGTTTTTCATGAGGAATCGCCTACCCGTCCCTTGAGCATCGGGTCGAATTTTTTCAAATTTAAGTAAGATAAGATAAATTTGGAAGACAGGTATTCTATCTCAGGGCTGTGTTGCAGTTTAAGAGGAAACAAAGAAGTGTGATTCTTGACAAAACAGAGATTAATAAGGAGAGGTCTTCTTGATTTTTCGCACAGAGTACATTACGTGTATGTGTAAATTAAAAACTAATTTTTCTAATTCTGTTTTTTTATATTTTGTTATCAGTATGCGTAGCCTTAGGCAAAGTAATTGCTGAGGTGTTTTGTTCCGTCGAAACTGAATGGACTCGGCTCAAATTCTTGCTGAAAGAAGTCAGACCAGCTGAGCCATTCATCCTTTTTGATTTGATTGATTCGCTCCTTGATTATATCCAAGCAAGCTACAATAAATCTAAATCAATTTCGAGTACATTCGAAAACGAGTTCTGGTTATATTCGGAGAAATCCCTCTCTTTTTGTAGAGCCGATAGTCCAGTGAGACCCATGACAGAGCGGTGCCTCTGGATCTACATAGATGGACACTTGGAGCTACTCTTTCTTGTCTACCGACATATCTGCACCGACGAAAAGGCTGACAGACCAAAGCTGCAAAGAGATGCTTCTTTATATGCAAGTTAGTTTACTGTATTTATTTACTTGTTTACTTGAACATACGATCTACTGTGTACTTCTCTACTGCTACAATGTACGGTGATATCGAGTACAACTGGTTCGAACACCAGGTAAGACTAACAAATCAGTAAGTCAAGAATAGCTTTGTTTACTTTGTGCAACTGCAGACATCATGATGAAAACAACAGAAATCAGATTGGGTCTCCGATCCACAAGTTACCTTATTCCAACAGTTATTAAGGGATTTGAGATCTTGGCGTATTCCGAACTGGTCTGCAACTTTCCGACTTTCCTACTTTGGGACTAAGCTTGCTATAAAGGGTAGTGCGAACGGTAGGCGGAAAGGTTAATTAATGATGTAAACGTCCCTGGAGAAAACTTATACGTGGAGTCTACAGTTTTCAGTGGTTGTATAGTAATAATTATAAAATTTGGTGATAATCGAAATTCCCATGGTTCCATTAATTATAATTAACGCCATGGGGTGTTCTTAGACAGATAGATTAGATATATTGGAAGTCCCCTTGTGTCAGGATCCAGGAATTGATAGGCTTCCCAGTGCTCATGGAATTTAAGGCAGCAGCTGCATGCGTCTTAGCTCCAGACATCTGTTCCTGGTGTTTTGATGGGTTGTTTTTGCAATGTTGAAAAAGTTCACGCATCGTAGGCTGGCTCATGAGCGTGAGGGATCAAGCCTCGTACTACTCTCTCACTCTCGCTCTTATGTCTCCAGGGATTTCAAGTGGTCCACAAGATTTCATCGAACCCGTTTCGTGACTTGCTGCTGTTCGTCTGGTTTAACTTTGCTGCATAGTTTCTTGAATTTTAATTATAAAATCGGATTTTCACATTTGACCACTTCCCCATCATCTGATTTCTTTCTTCTGAGCCTTCTCGAAAGCTCAAACTCATTATGTTCTACCCACTACCCTACCGCTTCCCCAGTCTCTTTCTCGTCACACTTTCGTTCAAGGTTTTTATTGTTCAACGTCGGAATTCAAATGATACATATAAATACACACATTTTCTTTATTTTTTACTTAATTAATGAACTTCTCGCTGTATTTATTAGTTTTCATAACCTACTGTGTTTTCTAAGTATTTACTTATTTATCCTAATTCACTTTTGCCTATTACATTCAAGATGTGGCAATCCTGACAAATGAAAAGAAGCGCTGAAATCCTGGGGATTGTAGTAGAACAAGATTTCCTTCGAGGTTGTTCTTGGCTATGATACCACTGCGTTGACTAGACACTGATTTGAGTGGCTCTACGATCATCGAAGAAAGTTGAGAGCATGGCCTATCCGAAAAAGTCAGTGCTATTTTGGTCCCATGTTTTTCGTGGGGTCACACTCAGAAAGGAAGGGATGGGGCTTCCCTCAAGGACTATGCAGGACACCTCAGAGCTCAAGGGCTAGAGAGTGCTGCTCCTGAACCTCTATTAGATTCATTTTACTTATTTTATTTCACTCCTATCTCAAGGAGAACTACCCATATAAAAATGGATTAAGGAACTGAGTCTAGGTTGAGATTTTGAGTATACTAGAATGGCATGCACAGCAATGGTCAATCTTTTTGTCTATAGTTATGAGAAATCACCCATCTGAGAGAAACAATTCCCCAATGCGTTACTCTGAAGGGTTTTATAGTAGTTACTGGTGCATTCGAGCATGAAATAGCTTCTCTCGCTGCAGATACATATCGTCATTGCTAGTGTTAAATCGAAGTTGATCGTTTGTTGAGATAATAGCCGTCAACGTATCCGGATTGACCGGCTTTCGACGTTAGCATTGCGCAACACTCCCACCATACACCAGCCCACCACACCCTCCAAACTCTATCGGGGTTTATTGTCATTGTAAATGGCTGGTCTGATCAAAACTAGCCACTTTTTGGAGGTTCAAACTGGATCGTGTCACATTTGTCATTGTCACATTTGGGAGCGATTAAAGAGCTCAATGTACACCTTTGGTCCTCGATTGCTCTTTCAATGGAACCATTAACTGAGAGTATGCCTGAACCACTTAAGAATTTGGAAAACAAGCCTTCCTCCGGCTTAAGTTTAGGCAGGGCAGTCTTATTCAGAGTCCTGACGAATCGAAACGAATGGGCCTACCTCACCAGGTCTTTCTTCAACACCCTACCCCACCCTCCATTACTCATGATAATTTTCATGTGACCCAAACATTGACGTTAAAAAATTGATTTTAAATAAAGAGATCCTAGACGTTGCTGTTTTGATTCATAGGAAGTGGGTAGTTATACTGGCTCCATGTCCTGGAACGGAATCGTGTTTGAAGATGAAATTGGGATGAACAAACTTCAAGGACTTTTTGGACGAAGGGGTTGATGTATGGTAGACCTAATATCTTCATTCCTGTGTCAGTATTATCGCCATCACTTAAAATATAAGGGGACAGGAGAAACATGGACTGGAAGTCTCCTTTTTTGGAGATGATAAACTCCAATTTTCAAAACTTATGTGGATGCAACTGGGGAGCCTGTAAGATACTTGAGCTTGTCGATTTGTTGAATTTACTCAAGGGTTTCTTCAGATAAGGTCTACTACTTAGCAATAATTCCCGCCTTTTCCCAGATGTTTATAGGATTGTTAAAAGTCATAAGTGCATCGTGAAAAAATCCTCGAATTGAGTTTCACATTTACTCACAGATAATGATAGGGGATTTCTTATCATAAGACAGCTAATCAGAGCACTTTATGGTTGAAAAAAAATTTCTTACTGATCACCGTCACCATCAATGCAGGAACCGTTTTGTTTCTGACAAAATCCATGACTGTAGGAGTGCAGTTGGAATATATTTTTCCAATTTTCAGTCAATTCCTTAGGCTAAAACGAAAAAAAACATTTTTACTTCTTAGTTGTGTTTCAATGGGGTAGTCTATTTTTATTCCACAGGAGTTAAAGGCACAATTCACGATAATTTTTGGTAATCCAGATTATGATGAAAAATGATGAACAAGATCGGAAATAGTGCGACGAATGTGAAGAAACTGCGTGAATCGGTGTTTCCGAAGTGAAAAAAGGCTTCCAAAAACCATTGAAAAGGGGGCTGGACGAGAATGAGACCGAAAGAAGAGTGGGGTGTCCGGACGAGCTAAACAGTGTGTCTCACTGCGCGCGTGTGGGTCCTGGTGCGAATAACAGTCAATGGTAAGCAAAAATTCATTCACTTATAAGCATAAATAAACAAAAAACCCTAGCAACAGCAAAAGTAGCTCACCTTTTTCAGCCTCTAGGAGTAGGAAACTAAATAAGAGATCGCGGCAGCAAAAAGAAAAACAGAGGAAAGAAGAATGGGAGAAAAACATCGCCTCATCACTCGGCGATCAGCTGATTTTGTGTGGGTCCTCGAACGAATATTCGCAATCTGTATTGTCTCGACACTAGTTTGACGTGATCACGTGACATCGATCGAGAGGCGGGAAAGCCATTGAAGTTCCCGCCAATTGAATTATCGTGGACTGTGCCTTTCAGCGGTTTCTTAGTTCCAGCTCCGTTCCCGATCTATGATAAACCTTTTTGCCAATCATCTTTTCTTATCGATCACAGTCAATGGAGCTTTGTCGGTGTACTGTTACTGACCAAATCATGAGACATTCAGAGAACAGAATTCTCAGAATTCTTCTTTTGGGAGTGTCATTGTGGCGTGGACTAAAAGGTTGACAGTGTATTCGGAATTTTAATGGAGTACACTTTTCGTTAAAACACAGCATGCCCTCAATTCGCCAAATCTCGAGACTATCCCGGAATTTCTGGCGTTTTGCTGTATTTCTTTGATCATTAGAGATTTGGTCATTTAGAAAGCAGTACCTTTTGAGTTCAGCCCCATTTTTTATTGAAAATTGTTCGTTACCGACAATTTTTGGCGTCTCCACCCATTTTCTCGGATTCTGGTCGTCCTCTTGACTACTGTCTTTCTAAAGATCCCGTTAGGAGGATGATTGACCGAAAATGTACTGTCTGGTAGGGGTAGTCCGTTAATAGTTCTCTTTGGAGTTTGATTCAAATTAATTGCACGTCTTTTGAATGTTTCTCAGTCCGCTCGACATATTCTTGAGAACGTTCAAGCCTCGAAGAACTCGTCGAGTTCTTTATTCCGTTTTTGCTGTTGTACATTATGATTCTGATTGCTTGATTCTTGCAATTCTTTTTCAGATTTTTGAATTTTTCAGGTTTTCAAAATTCAAACAAATTTCAGATCAAATTCGAATTCAATCGATTTCAAATTTGCTGATTCTTCTGCAGAACCCTACGAGAGACCGATTTCCCTTTGCAACGATTTATAAGATAGTAATATATTCCTGAAAAAAAAAACTACGCATAGATATCACTCGCTACTAATTTTTACCACACTTTATTAACGTATTCTATTTCACCTGGTTTGATTATTTATTTACACCAAGATGCGCCATGCATAATTATATAGGGTGGTATCTTCCTCTTTCGTATCAGCCTATCTTACTTGAACATTACATGGTTGATGTGGAAAATCGAAAAATAAAATAAGCAATAAACAAAGAATAAAAAATAAAAATAAACAATAACTAAATGAATCAAATATAGATAGCTGTGAAGTACCAGTGACCCAATTCTTCGATTGGGACGAGCAGAAAATAGCTTTGGCAAGTATGTGAAATTGCTTTCCTCATCTTGGGAATGGCCTCCGAAGTCCCTGCAGATTTCTGTTCCCATACTCCACGGCTGAGAAGGTCGGCAAACGACGGTTGGCTGTCAGTTCAATCAAAATGAAGGCATTTGCTCGCTTCATAAGGCGGCTCCGAATGACAGAAGGGTTTTTCTTTCACTTCAAATTCTCACACAAAAATTCAAACAACAGCCTGATTTTTCAATAATTGAATTCTTGAAAAATAAATAAGTGAGAATTCTGGAAATTTATTTACTTATTCACCACCTATTTGTTTGTTTGTTAAACTGATTTATTATTGATCAAGTTAACTGCTGATCTTTCTAGCGTCGAAATGAAACTAGTAATTTTTGCATTCAACGCATAGACATCCACGCCTTAATGATTTATTTACTTGTGCATTCACCTATTTATTCGCTATGCTTATTTATCCAGTGATAATTGGTCTCAGCTTACCTACTTCGTGAACGTTTTATTTACTCTTATTTACGTAAACGGCATTCCGCACAGAATTGAAGATGTAAGCAACAAATTGTGCTTTTTATGGAAGCATCGATCAAGGTTGGTGTAATGACAAGTAGCGTAATATCACACAGGCACGGTCGAAGGATCGGAACTGATGGATATCCGCGTAAGCCAACTAAGCCGTCCGTCTCTCCGGGATCGTTTAGTGGGTATCAGATTCGTCTGGGAGGATGAAAGCCCTGACTTGTACATCAGATATCCATCGCAATTCATTGTATAGGGCATATTCAAACTGCTCCTACGCGTTTGAATGGAAATTGAATGCCTGGCGCACACCAAAACTGGGTCTGTCTAACCAAATAGCCGGGGAGCTTATTCTATTCATCCCTGATCCATGCAAGCGAAAACAAATACCAGTGAAAAAGCAAAGTTTTAAAGTGCATCGCATATTTGTACAGCTGTTGATCGCCCAGTGCTGATGGTGTAAACTTGAAAGAACTTCTCGCTGAGCGAAGGCATGAACGAGAATTGTACTCTGCAAAGAACATCCGTCCTTATGCCTGCTTTCAAACCTGAGAGCCTCACGCAACTTTTTGGATTTCGGAAAGCTTTACGCTGAGATCCTGTCCCATCATGCACCACCAAAATGTTTACTCATGGTCTCCGAATTTTACAAAGTTGCTTTTTTTCTGAAAAAAAGTGAAAGCTTCGCAGAACTTGTTTGAAAAACGAAAAAGGTGAGTGCGGTTTTTTTCAAGGAAACGTGTTCATGAAGGAATAAGCTGTAAAGTGCGGCTTGAAGAAGCCTCGATGAAAGACTACGTGTCTGGAACGGGGCCAAAGATTTATGCTATAGGCTATGTCACACTCTCTCAAAGCCTTGAGTGGAACCTTACACTAATGGCTCTTGAGAAGGAACGCCGAATTAGATAACGGGAAATCGTATTTGGAACCGGTTTACTCATATGATGAGATAGACGGTCATGTCTTTAGTATGGTCCTGGGGTCACATCCCACTCAGATGCTATCCAAGACCAACCAGGCCTTCATCTTCCCTCTCTCGGTTTGTCTTTACCTTACCTATCTGTGAAAAGAAAAATGGCCTTTCAGGGCAGTTATGTACAAGCTAATAGGCATGTGAAGGCAATAATGGAAAACTGAATAGACTGAATAGTTTTTTTCTTCGACCAAGTGGGTATTTGAACCTAATTATAAGCTTAGCATGGGGGAGGTGTTGTGGTAGCAAGTGATCTATACCACCAGTATAGCCTCTGGATCGCATCCCGGCTTGATGCTCATCTAAGGTGACCAAGCCCTTCTTCCGGGTTGCTTAAAGGGACGTTTCATTATAAAAATGGTTCCGGAGATTTGCACATGGTATGAATTCGGGGCTCCCTCTGATACAATATGTGCCGGAATGAAGTCGAAAAACGTCCTGAATAGGGCACAATAAGGGGCCGGAGAGTGAAGCACGGTCAGCCTCCGCCCCTCGCTAGGCAGACTACGAAACCTAATTGCCGTTCACCACATTCGCATTGGAGCAACATTAGTGAAAAATCAATAAGCTAATCGATCGCCTCCTACTGGTAATAGTATTCGGCTGTATTCCTATTATTCGACAAATATTCTGCTCTATTCTGTTCTAATTAATTATTCTCAACGTCCCGCCGAATTGATTCTGCACAATAATTCAGATTAATATCAGCAGTAGAAATATTATTATTATTAAATAATATTAACGAAGAAGCCAAAATCAGCTATTTGGGCGCAGACATTACGTCGCATTCGTCTACTCGCCCGAAAATTCGCTTAACCGCCGTTTTTTCCCCATGTAACTCGTCCAATCCCCTTTTCTTTCCTTTTTTGAAGCTTTGTATTTGTTTTTATTCATCGTTTTTCGCGTCTTTTGCTTTTCCGTTGTGCTACTGTAGGCCGTACCTATAATTTCTCGTCAAAAATCGGATACCCTAAAATTATCGTGAACTGCGCCTTTAATTGGAGCTGTGCGTCTGTGATTGTAAAAGCACTGATTTGTATGTACACCTATGTACATAGGCCATATAAGCGTTCAGATCTCCACTACAGTTATAACTGAGGGACAAATGCTGAGCGCATCTGAAAACGGGATTGATCATTTATCCTAAATTCACGAACATTATTGAATTAACGCGAGAAAGGGAAAAAATTGGGAAAGTACGGATGATTCGTTGCTAGACTACCTGTGCCCAAGGATGAATTGGGGTCATAATCCTCAAGCCTTTGGTCATTCAACCTAAAGGGTGGATTCCTGGATATAGGTGAGTAGAATCCTTTGACTTGTACATGATTAAGCCGTATAATGCATTTGATGTTCACGATGAACTAACCAGAGCTGTCCAGATTGTAGTTCCCATGCATACCCTTGGATTCGCTGCCTTAATTTCTTCCCTAAAAGACAACACTCCTGCGAGTTGAGTTAGATCCGCGATTTTCGGGATGCTTGTAGACCATGTGCGTGAAAGTACTAACCTCTGTCACTGCGGCTACTTCTTATTCGCTTTTGAATGGCCATTTGTAGTTTGTTGTGTCGACGTCCTGAGGTTTAAAGCTTCGCACTACTCGAAATTCTACTGAAAAGTCAAAATCAGACGATTTGAGCAGAATGAAAACTTCGCTTCTACGGACAACATTAGAACCTTCCCTGTCGTCACTGCACCAGTTCCTTGACTTCGTTGATACTTTCGCAGCCAATTTCTTCGCCTTCCCAAAGACACTAATTTGCATTCGATTATTTAATTTTCTATCAGGACGTTTCCCATTAACAAGGGACGTTTTTTCTTCAAAAACAGAAAGCTCTAAACGATGCAGTCTCCCATCGTGGTTACGATATGATCGGCGTGAGCGCTGTGAAAAGTGAAAAGTCCGCCAGCGCTTTTAGAACCAGTCAGGCGAACACCTGCTGTCAAGCGCACCCCAACAATCGCAACACGCCTCAGTTCTCATTTGTTGTCGTTTACGTTGTCATTTTACGACGGCCGAGAGTCGCTCTGCTTGTCTTTGGCTACTAGAATTTCCTGGCCATACAGCATTTTTCTCCACAATTTTGTCACACTTGTAGTAAACCTGCCTTAATCGATGGTCTTTCCGATGAAATCGTCATTTTCAAGCACCGAAAATCACTGCGGATTTTCTAGTCTATAGATAAATTGTTCAATTTCCTTTGTACGCTAAATCATTTGGATCCACATCCTATAATAAATGATTCGGTTGAATTAAATTAGTAGGGTTAGGGGCTAAGAACCCCTCCAGGACTCCTCTGAACGCCCATGTCTCATTTTATTTTTGTATCAATTTACCGAAATATTACAAAAACGAATATATTATGTTGGCTGCTGAACGATTTTCACCTTTTTCTTGTGGTCTTAAGCTAGATACCCATTCGTACAGCTCCGCAATTCTGGGTGTATAGCGAGTGCACGGCTTATTTGAAAGGAACTGATCCGTTCTGACATCTAATTTTCCCTGTATATTCCTTGTAACCAATTGACAATCACTGAACCGCCTACAGTCTGCGTGAAGTATGAACCCAAGTTCATTGGGAGTCAGGAATTTTGGCCCTGAAGGATGATCGGAGAAGCGGAATCGAAAATGAGTCGTATGAATTACCATAATTTAGTAGCCTTAACATTCCTAAGACTTTGAGTTGGAACCCCCCCCCCCCCCCCCCCCCTTCCCGAATCCGTCATTTTCCATGCCTGAAGATCTACTATTGTGCTAAGGGCCGCTTAATTCCGAGATGTCAATGAGTCGATTGAAGGAAAGGATTTCCTGATTTAGAAGAACGTATTGTTTAAAGTCGTTCCGAATTTCTTTCGAAATCGTGTAGACGTCTAAGTGGTTTTTCCGACTGCTACAATGTTTTGTGGAGGCTAGCCAGTTTGGAAGTCAGTGCTTCCATCCAACCAGTTTGATGTTTCCTGATTTCGGGAAAATGAAGAGCTTGGTTGGATTTGAACGGAGTTCATCATGCAGAGTATGAATGCTGCAGCTCTGGCCCTGACCATTGGCCCATGTCCGCTTCAGAATATCCCTAATGCCAGCGAATCTCCCGTTAGGAGTTTCCAGACGACATCCAAGCAGGAATCGTTTTTCATAGCAGGCAGAATCTCAACGGTGGCAGCGGTGGTCTTCGAAGAGACGTTTTTGTTTGAAAAAACAGGATCTGCCCACATACAACTTTTGCGGTCAAATCGAAAGCACCTAGGCTATTCACCTTGACTGTCGTCATGGCCCATTAACGTGCATGTCATCTGAGCCGTTACTAAAGAAAATCGAAATCGGTTTCGTGGTTGATACAGACCCGTTTTGAAGCGATTGTGGGATGGCTAAAGCCCTCCGCCCATGCCGTATTGGCAGTTTAGCGAATCGGCTATGAGACACACATATCCGGTCCTCTGCAACCACCGTCTGCAGTCGGTCGCTTTGTAGGCGCCCTAACCTTTAAGAACCATCTCGTCTCTCGCACTTATCGAATCTGCCGAATATTTTTTGCAGAACTATTGAGTTCTATCCCGATTGAAAGTGATTGACTGCAACTAGTTAATGGAGCACTTACCAAGACTAAGCTCACCTACTCTACCTATTTATTTGTTTATTTATTCAGGCGCACCAATTTCAAGATCAAGTGCTTTTTATTGCTGCGGCTTTGAATGTTTATTCTTTTCATGTCCCTAATCAGCGTAAAACTTTCAGGCTTGAGTTTGAAACTTACAGTTAGAGGTGGGGTTAAGCAATGTTGGGCTCCTAAGCATATGCACCTGGGAACAAACTTTAGCCCCGGTTTATTGCCCAGGCCACTATGTACGCCAGATGTGCACTTGAAAACCGCTAGTTTTGATCCCAAGTGGGGTTAATCCGTGCACCACTTTTTTCTTCCTTTCATCAAAATCTCATAAACATGTCAGTCTATCTACTGCAGTGGGGAGGTCCTGAGACTATATCTATTCTGTACTGAAATACTGTAAAAAACCGACCACTAGTACAAATACGACCGGAAGTAGACCCGAAAAGTGTAAAGCATATGAGTACATCAAGAGCGCGCCATGCATGCGACTTTTGCCAGAAGTCTTGGAAGCACTCAAGGTATTCGATCACTTTACTATAAATCATGTATGTAATCTATCTCTCCATTATATTATTCCCTTTACTGGACGAAGCTGATACCAGTTTTGCAGGAATGGCATACCCAGCAATCTTCAATTGAAACGGTTCCATGCCCGACTCCCACTTAGTCTTGGCATGATAACTTAATGTACTAGGTGTTCTCCTCTAAAGCCTCGACCAAGGTGTTATAATTTTATTATGCTCTTACGAAGGCGACTGGCCGAAACGCCAGCCCAGAATTAAAACATCGTGGCCCAGGCTTCAGAAAAGAACATCTAAAACGTCAATGGATCGGTTCCTTAAGACTTCTTTCTACAAGACACCTACCCGACAAGATATAGCTGTGTAGGAGAAGGATAGGAGGTCGGGGAGGGTGGATCAGCATAAGCAACACAGTATACGGGGATGCTTCGGTTTTCTGAACTGTCAGCAGGATGGATAGTGCATAGTTGATCTCAAACCACCTTTTGGTCAAAATTTGGCTCTCTATCCTCGATCGATTTGGTAGAATCTATGGTACTCCTGGGTAATTAAAAGTGCACAGGCCAAGAGCTTTTGATGAGCCCTTGTTTACCATTTATGTGAATCATTAAACCAGCCCGTAAAGAAAATTAAAAACAGGCAGGAAAGCTTTTGATGAGAGTTTCAGTGTAATTCATCGGCCAGCCTTTGGTTCACCGTAGCAGAACCGGGTAGCTATAGAAGCAATTCGGGAACCAGGCAAGATTCAAATCTTAGGCTTTGTTGGTTTTCATAGTATCGCTGGCTGACCGCGATCTGGTTTAGCCAACCTGATCACTTAGCCGTTCCGATTCAAGTCCATCAAGTCCGTAATTTCTATCCATAAATCATCGCTCACCACTTCAACCTTTACATCCTTCTTCATCGACTTTTTGTCGAACAACTTCAAATCGGTTTCATATCATCCTATGATGGATACGCTCGTTCAGCTGGGTTGTAGCCCGGTAACGGACATTTTTTTCGTTATTGAACATTTTGTGTCTGCCCCACTTGAACCGGTTCCGAAACCGTCAGTCGCCCAGTAGGTCTCCCATACTGATCCACATAACGACAACTAATAAAATGTATCTGTAAACTTTACGTTTTTTCTCCACGTTTGTCGTTTTACTGGACTAATTCGACAGTAATAGCCCAGAGAGGAAGCCGGAACAGGCCACACAGTGTTCGAGGAAAAAGTAATGGTACCGAAGCGTTTCCTCATTACTTAGAGAGGTTAGATGGAGTGGCGAGTGGAACTGGACGATAAGGAAAAAGTGGAACCGTATCAATCAAAATAACAACAAGGTATGGATAACGAATTAAAAACTGGTAGGAGAATACTACGTAAAGTGTAGAGAGTCAGTGTGCATAAAGGGTAAGAGATAAAGTTCTTCGCATTAATCAACCCCCTTTGGGGATGCGCCCTGCATTCGACTTCCATTTGGAATCATGGTGGCTTCTGTATGAGTGCCCTAGATACAATGGCTTGTGGTGACTAGTCGATTTGCAAATCAGTGCTTTCATCGTCTCAGACAAGTCTGGTACCACTTAGAAGACCCGAAAAGACGAACGGCTAGTTAAAACTGGACGAGTGTCTATTCGGGACCCGATCCTCTGATCATGTATGACTGGTAGTGGGCCACTTGCCACTGCACCATCTCACCGCCTAAAAGTCACCAAACGATAAAAACCCATTATAGTCTAGACTCTTGATCACTACCGATTCATTATTATTTCGTTTTTCAATCAACTGAACGAATACGATTGTTCCCAAGCAAGTAAAATCAAAAATAAACTAATAATGATAAAATATAAATCATTAGCAGCCTTCTCAAATCGTTTTGTCTACCTTTTGGCCTCTATCCCGGGTACTCTGAATGTCTGATGAGTAGGAAATTCTGCCTGGAATGGGGGAGAGGGGAAGGCTTCTTCCATAGGACCGGTCCGATTTGAACGTGAAATGACAGTTTTTTTTTTCGATATTTGATTGTTTCCGCCTTTTTGGTTGGTGTTCGGCATTATCTGCACTCCGTGAATGAAGACGAGAACGATCGTCACACAGCAAAGAAAGAAATATCGGGAACTGTTTGATAGAGATATTCCTTCTTCATGATTCCAATTGTAAGCACGTTCTTGGTGCTTAGTTGTTATCATGGTTATCTATTTCCCCAGTGAAAAATGTCGACTAACGATTGCAGGGAAAGAGTCTCGCTTCCCATATCTGCCGATTTCCACAAGACATGTTATAAGTTATGAAGGCATTCATACAGTACTGTGATTTTTGAAGCAGTCGAATGCGTGGCCCATGCAAGAAATGATCTGTCCTCGCTTGAAGGTCGTTTTTTCGAAGCCTCACAGGATAAGCTCTGTTTCCGATTTCACTAGGAGCTTAACAAGTGGCAGGAGTTAATCCAAAAGTAATAAAGAAGGATGGATTCTTGGTGCTGACTGGTTCCGTCTCGAGATGCTCCACGCATTCGATATATAGTGAATTTTAGCAGCATTTAAAGGTTCTCAGACCTATAGTTCGACTTAAAGGCACAGCTCACGATAAAAATGGCTTCTTCTCCATAGAATGAATTCAAGGCACCCTCGTATATCATATCTGGCGCCATCACAAAGGAACCCATGCAGGAAGTTCAAACAATCCGTCATGACCAAGAGCGGCAGTGAAAGGCAGTGCTGTACAGTTTTAGCTTGAGCTAGTCAGCCTTTGCGCAGTTGCAACAACTGAAATCTCGTCCAAATACTTTCATGTTGTTTCCATCATGGTAATCTCGTCCAGCCTTCACTTCCACTACTTTTAAAAAGCCCTATTTTTGTCGCAATTCGCGTATTTTACCACTACTGATGGACTATTCCCAACCCTTGAGCTTTGCTTTTCGAATAAAAAGGGATACCTTAAAATTATAGTGAACTGTGTCTTTATAGGGTCAGTCGATGGACTAGACTGTGCTTTAATACTCATCGATAAGTCTAGAACCGATTTTTCGATTCTGGAAGGTTAGATCGAGATAACGACATAGGATTTGATCCCTGGTTCACTTGTGCGGTAGCGTCTCCACTTTCCACTTCTCCATCTGCTTCTTATCATTTTTATTTTTATCTCCGTGTACTAACTGAGGAACCCTGAATTCTAGAGTTTCTTCAAGGAACGATTTGACTTCAGATACATAATTAGGGAGTTAGGGGTTTCTCTACCATGCAGATGGAGATGAATGTTGTCATAATTTTGGTTGAAGCTGAGGCTACAAAAGTCCGCAATTACGTACGTTTTGCCGAAACGTCCAGTTCAGCTTCCATATCGCCATTTCATCTACAAAAGGACATAACATGGGAATCCGGCTAACGTCAGTGTTTGTTTTCTGCGATTATATCCACAAAGCAGCCAGCAGCTGTCGACATTGATAAGATCGATGGGAAACATGATCAAAACAGAACCGGCTGTGTTATTCTATGTAACATTGGTGTTATTTAGTGTCCCTTCGTACCGATCACCTGATCTACCACCCGTGGCTGTCCTCGATTACTGTAATTACAGTGCACTTCCGGTACAGTACCTTTCAGTACAGTACTTTGTCTGCATATACCTGTGAGAGCCAATATGCTGATATACCAGCTAATTCGGGGACACCTAAGATGGATTCCGCAAAAAGCTAGGCTCTCCGTCAAAAATGAACGATCCAAAAGAGTGCGAACGTTTGGCATGGACGAGTATCTCCCTGCCCTCAAAACTCCGTTGGGATCAGACCAATGAACTACTAGCTGTGGCAGCCCTTCGTACCCCAAGGCTATCGTTCATTACAGCTGCTGTCAGTCACCCAAAAAGCAACGACAGTCATCAACAACCTTCGAAATACCAGTTACGGATACAATCTAATACGTTAATCGTCAGTCATGGGAGTCACCGTCATATGGTTAGGCTACGCTCGCCTTTTCGGTGTGGCGCTTCCGCCAAAGACAACGTGCCAACGTGCTGCTCATATTCAAGCTTCGAACTAGCTCAGCGTTTCCTTTCATTTATTTACCTGTTGTTTGTTTTCGGCCGGTTGTCGTGGCAAAGCGAGGGGTAGTAAGGTAAACATAGGTTCCGCGCGTAGAAAACACAAAGCCGGGTTCGACTCCCATCCAAGGCTGACCGCTTTGCTGCCAACTCGGCACCCCGGTGGTCTTTTGTTTACAATTTCTCCTGTGCCGGAGACGTTATACTCGTCCGTGTGACTCTGGGAATTCATTGTGAACCCGCATGCTAATTGGAAACGTCTTACTATCCAACATTGAATTCAAGTGCATGGCGCATCCACAAGCAGCTCTTATTGAATTAAACCATTTTTTGTTTCTTTTCAATGAATTCCTCATAAAAACCGAGAACTGTCGTCTTTCCAATTCAAATTACAATGCTGCTAATAGGTTGGAATGGAATGCAAATGTGCTGCATGGGGGCACCAGTTAGCGAGACTGCCTGCTTCCGCTCAGACCTCAAGAAAAAAGCTTGTTCTCTCCTAGACCCAAGGTTTTAGGGCTGTTTTCGCCAATATATTGAGCTAAACCTATTGATAACATAGCGTTCGTCTGATAGTGATATAAATTCTGATAAATTGATATGAAAGGGTGAATTGTAAGTCTCTGTCTCCAAGCGACCCCGTTTCTGGGATGCGCCCTGCTTTCACTAAGAATCGTAACGACATTTTGGATGCTTATGTAGCCTACACAATGTCTTGAAGTGGCCAGCCAATGTACAAGCCGAAGCTTTCATGTTCACAGGCAAGTCTGATACCAGTGAAAGAACCCTCGAGGTTTGTAAGCTTTCCTCAGCCTATGCGAGTATCCATCCGAGACTCGATCCCCAAACCATGCGTGTGTGGTAGCGGTGCGCTAATTACAGCATCACCTCCGGCCCATAGCATTGAATTTTTCAGTTAATGAGGAAAGTTTGAAAAAAGCCTGGTTTTGCTCTCCCTTCCTCTCGAGACGTCACGACTGGGGGACTAATTATGGAGAACGATGATGGAATGAGATGTTGTTGATTGTTTTGTTGCTTTTCCTTTTTTGGTGATTCTGCTTTTACCATTCTGCCTATTGTGCATTTACAGCTTCGATTTTTCCCGTACATTCCTCATGATGCTGTATGACTAATCAGTTGTAGTTTATACTAGAGCTGGGTACTCTTAAACTGATTGACCTACCTAACAGCTTTTCCTTCTGTCGCGGGCTCTCTTAGCGATAAGTGTTTTAAGGTGAATAGAAAAATCTTTGACGACTAGGCTGATTCTGATTTTTTGAACCTTTTTTAGATTAAGTTCAAATGTTCCGTCCAAATTTTCGTGGATTATCTCTGAAAATCTTCAATGAGATTGAAATCAGTACATACCCTAGTCAGAGAATGATATTTGAGAAGAGGGCATAGGTCCCAGTAGAGCCAGAATAGGCTGGATGGCTTTATTCATTCGAACTCCGTTTCCCTTCCTGCCTACTGATTTCCGAATATGTAGGAAGTTGACGACGATGTGGTGTTCAACCAACCTTGAGCCTCCTGTTCAAGCATCAAAAGCCTAGTATTCAAAGAACACTATTTCGTAGCGCCTTCAGAACCTGGTCGTAATTACGTCCGTTCCGGTTCCACCACATCGCGTACAGTAATCACATAATTGATGCCACCCACATTCTTCCTTTATTAGCGAATTACGTTTTCCAACGGGACCAATGGGCAATAACGTCCCTTTCGAGTTTGTTCCAAACAAATACGCAGCACATTCAGGTGTGATCAATAGGCTCTCGGCTCCTTCCCTACGATTCCGGCAAACCCACTTCTGGAATGGGAAAAACAAAAGCGGTCTCTTATTGAGCTACGCCAGTCTGCTTGCTAGACTTCATTGTCATCCAAGACGTTCATTAAGCGATTCCGGTTCCTCTGTCGCTAATTTTTAACCTGCACCGACAACCATTGTGTAAGGACAAAGAAGGATGTCCTTATTAATTGTTTATTAAGTTGGGCGGAGTTGAAAAGTGGCAAAAACCGCCGCTATCCTATCTATAGTTGGCCGATCAGCTCTAGAAAGTTCAACCTGGTCCGATGACTCGAAAAAAATAACGTGAACCGGTTATCCCAAGTATTTCATTGAGTATTTTATTTATAATCAAATTGTAGTTATGTATACAAACATATGTATTTACACTGGTGTGCAAAACATAGGGACGAGATGGATAATGTAACATAAAACATTGAGGACTGGGTGGAAATAAATGAAAGTGTGGGATTATATTGCCAGACCTATGACCATTATGCACAAGGAGTTGGACATCCCTTCGTGGAGGAAAAGCCCAAATAAAGCGAGAAATATGGCTACCCGCACAAATCGAGGCAGCTGATAGGAACGAAAAAAATTTTTTGTCAATCAGCCAGTAGCTATCAAGTACTGTGGTGTTATCCTTCTATACATCATATCCCGCAGACATCGTATGGATAATCTGGCACGAGGAAGGATCACCGGGAAACTCGAAAAAGGTCGAAAAAAGACGAACGCAGCTAAGGAACCTGATATCGCTCACAGCGTTGTTTCACGTGCACGGGGAGCATTCCGAACCTCTTATACTGCTGCACGAAGGAGAGGAGGTGGTCGACCAAGAACAACTACTCTAAGATAAGACCGCTACATTGTGCAGTAGGCATGAAGAGATCCACCTCAGTCAGCCTCTTCGATTGCAATGTCATTTAACAGGATTTCAAAGCAAGCCATCCCACGCACTACAGTGGCACGACGACTGCACGGTGGTGGTCTCTTCGCCCGACGACTACTACGTAGAGTTCCTTTGACCCTCGCGAATCGGCGAGACGGTGTAGGGTGGTGCCAGCAGCATAGCGAACGGGCCGATGAGAAATGAGGCCGCTTGCTTTTTTCGGATGAGAGCAGACTCAGTCTGAGCAGTGATTCTGGACGCACCTTCATGGCCAGAGCTGGGGACACGCACTTCTCTCAGAAACGTTGTGGAACTTGATCGTTCTGGTGGTCGAGGTGTTATGGTATGTGGAGGCATCATGCTTCGTAATCGTACTGACCTCCAGATTTTTGAGCGTGGCACCCTTAACAGTCGGCGTTACTGTGAAAAGGAACCCGCCCCTAATGTGTATCTTTTCAGTGGTGCAGTGAGCCCTGAATTCATTTTTATGGGTAACAGTGCGCGACCGCATCGAACAGCTCAGGTGAAAGGGCTCTTGACACAAGAGGTTATCTAGCGGATGGAGTGACCTGCCCGTTCCCCCAACCTGAATTCCGGCGAGCACGTGCAGGATGCACTGGGTAGAGGCATTGCACCACGTCCAAATGCACCACTGACCATCCAGCAATTGTCAATCGCGCTGATAGAGGAGTGGAATGCACTATCACAATAACTCATTTCCAACCTCGTAGAAAGTATGGGATCGCATTGCAGAGCATTTACTGCTGTCCGTGGTGATCACATACCCTGTTAGGAACCGCGTCGCTTTTTTTGAAGTACTAAGATAAGTTGTTAGGAACTATGTGTAATCGATACCTTTCAATGAAAATGCCTTATTTGCTAGCCCTATCCCGATTTTCTGCCAGTTACTTCCTGTGTAATACCGTAATGATCCTCTATTGCTACGGTATAAATTTCATCGAGCTCTGTCGTCTGGCAGAGGTTCAGTGATCGAAAGTTGCTTTCGTCCCTAAGTTTTGCACACCAGTGTATATTTACACTCGAAGGCTGTTCTGATTAGAATTGAAGACGAGTAAAGGAATCACCAGAGGAAAGTGCTTTAATAAGCTGAATCCTTATACTTTTACACGAATTACAAGACTATTTATAGTTTTACTTATATACAGTAGCGCTCAAAAGTATTCGGCGAAATGCTTCTTCAGTTTCACTTTACAGACATAACTCCTTTCCTACATACTAGATCTAATCAAGCCAAATCTCAGTATGTGCAGCATTGGTGTAGTGTGAATATTTACCACTATTAACTTCAATCTGATCATGTTCCAGATATCCCAAAGGGGTTTGAACGAAAAATCAACTGGGAATACGAGTGGCGGTCCTTCTGAAAGTTCTTTCCTTTTTGCCATGTCTTAAGTGTACGAGCACTAATGTCGAACCTAGAAGAGAAGGAAAACGTACTCAAGGTCGGAATAACTGCAGAGGTCACAAACTTGCTTTCAGCACAGTCTACAAACGCCTCCCCATTAGTATGTGGACATGGCTGTTTTGCAGTCAAGTAATGTTGGACGGTGTAAAATATGCTTCAGCTAAACATATCAAAATTTCGTGTGATTTGGTCCACTGGGAAAAAAGTTACGGCAAGTTGAAGTAGGCCGAATACTTTTGAGCGCTACTGTATTTATAAACTCAATTTCTAGCCTGATTTGAATAGAGACGGATGGGTGGCGCACGGATAGAAAATGTTATGTTGTGTTCTTTTATATTTTTTATTTTTCCGAGTATACGTGCGAATTTACAATGATTTTAATGCTGGAATAATGAATTAACGCGAAGTTTATTTGTGGATAGGTAAAAGCTGTCCGTCGCGAGACTTCCAGCATATCTGATAGGTCGGCTGGCTTTTTCTTCCATCCTCTCACAAGGAATTGGGTAAGATGGAGCGATTTAGTGACCTAAAAGTGAACATTTTCACATATTCATTGTTGACATTAGTAGTCATGCAGTTTGCCATCTCTGAAGGATTGCGGTATACGAGAATGACCAGGTGGCTCAGTGGCTGAGTGGTTAGTGACGCCTGTTGCGGGGAGAGTGGGCGGTCCGGTTCGAGTCCGGCACCGTCACCTTGGCCGACCTATGACGAGACTTACACGACGGTCTTCTGAATTAGAACTGTAGATGCTTTACGTGTGCTGAGGCAGCCATTTTACTCAGATATACAGATGTTAGCCTGAAATCGCTGTAGTAGAGCATTCTTCTGAAGTTTTCTCCCAAACACGGTCGTTCTCATGCACCACTGAAATACCTACTCCACTTATACTTTATAATAATGAGTGCTGGCATCACTATAAGAAGAAGAGAAGGGGAAGGGAAAGGGAGAAAAGAAGTGTTCGGGTGATGGGGAGGGTATTCGATGTAACAGCTCGAAAATGGGATCGTCCCAGAGTTTGTGCGGTCACTATCTATGTAGTATGATCCCTTAAGACCTTTTGCAAATAACCCCTCATTCCTCCGAAATAAACAAATAAACAAACAAACCAGCCACTTCTATCGGGGATTATACGATGCAGGGTTGACCTCTGACCTTAGTGGCTGGTAGGAGGTTCGCCTCTTACAACCTCTTTCCCTGCTGGTTGTTTCTCCAAATTCCCAAATAATTTTAGAAATTTATTTTTTACCATGGCACTATTGTTTTTCATAACTCTATGTAAAAAGTTAAATTATATTGCGTTTATTTTTTATATTTTCCTTTTTCAATGGTCCTTTTTCGTCCGACACACTTATGTATCCCTTGCTCCAATTCCTTCGGTTGGATTTTCGGGTTTTTTAGAAGAATGCTTTCCAAAGTGGGAAGTTTTTAGCCAAGACTTTTGACATTAGATGGATCGTGAGACAATCTCTGTTGTCACCAAACAGCAGCTTTAGGTACTATCTGACGTATTCCATACGAATCAATTGCCTGTAAAAGAATGGACTGCGCAAAGTCGACTGCTTAAAACCTCCTAACATTGTTGACTTTTTGAAAAACTCCTTATCTCGTAGTAATGACCACGTCAGGTCCACATATGTACGCACGTATGGCATGTGGTCATCGTATCGTAAAAACGGTTCTACTTTGGTGATTTTCATGCTCATGTAATTGGCGTTCATGGGGCCCTCAAATATATTTTGCCGATTTCCTGAGTGAATCAATCAATCAGCTACGTTCGAATAGCGTGTTACCAGTGGCAGTCTCCGAAATTGCTCGGTTATGTTTGACCGAAAAGTTGTAGTATTGATCACCTGACTCACCTATTGTCCCAATGATTATTGATTTCCTCAATTGATTGTCAGTGGAGGTCTCAAATTACTCCTCTCGCAAGCCAGTATAGTCCGATGGATCCTACTCGCTCGAGGAACATAGGGCAAAACACTCCTTTCGTTCAGAGCTTTCGTGAAGAAGTCCAGCTCGTTGGTGGCCGTCCTGGAGTTCGTTTGACTTCCCGAGGGATCCAGTCAGTAACCGCCCTGGTCCAACGGTCATCACTATATCGCATAACGTGTCCGACCCACCTGATCTTCGATTTCTTAGCGTAAGCAACGGCATCCTTGATCTTCGTTCGATGACGGAGCTCGGAACTCCAGATTCCCTTCTGAACTTGCGTGTATAGGGGAATTCCGAGCATCGTCTTTCCCAAAGCGCGTTGAGTAACGCTGACAGCATGCCTATCGTGCTTTCGTAGAGTCCAAGTCTCCGAGCCGTACGGTAGGAGGAAGGACAGCTGTGTAGAAATGGTGAGCGCGGACCCGGATGTTCTTCGTCTTCTTCACTACTCGCTCGACATTTTTGAACAGCGATAGTAAGATCAATGGTATTACCAATAACAAAAATTTTATAATATTTAGGGGCCCTCTCCGATAGCTCACATTGTATTCTCCCGAAGTAAGGTACATTAAATTGTACATTGAACTCAGAGCTTAAATGGTGCCATCCTGCATGATGCCGTGCACGTTGTTCCAAGCTCATTATGGCTACATTTGGCGAGAGATCTGAATGCTCCTACTCGTAGGCTCTTTAAAGCAAAAGTTCCGGGTCTGTTATTCGCTATACGAAGTTTATTTCTGTTCAGGTTCGTTCTCAACAAAAAGCTCACCCTCTTCTTTGAACACTTGCAATCGAAATGCTCTTCAAGTCATTCCTTCAAGCTTTTTCTGTCGTGTTGTGCTGAAAATTAGCTCCAATCGTTGGGAATTGCATAACATCATTCTGTCCTTCACCATTTTTATGATTCCATTCCTCCGGAGTCAACAAAACAAAAATTTAATCAGTGATCTAACAGATGTCAGGGAGGATCAACCCTATGATTGAATGCGGCAAAGCTATGAATTCAAGAAATATAGCAGAAAAACCGAGTGCCAATTTGAAGGATCCCTTGGAATGCGCCACACATTTAACTTGATTTGAGATTGAGATCAGTATGTGGATGCCTACCTGGTCTGTACAATAGTTTTCAAAGAGTGATTGTATGTGACTTTAGCTCCAGTAATTCCGAAAGTATGGTGGTTCTGGTGGATTCGGACGGTTTTGCTAGAGGAATTCATTCAGACCATGCATCCTTCTCTTCGCACGGCTCTACCCTTCCATTTGGAAAGCCCAATTAAGTCTTTGAAAGTGCTAACTGGGGAGTGGCATATGCAATTTGAATTGATCGCGAGAGATTCGTCGTCATACCTTTGCGCCAGTTGACGTCGACTTTCTTCAGAACTCGTTTAATGAATTATTGCATCAAGTTTTCTGCATTCTTCAGATATTATCGTGGTAATTTACTTTTAAAAGTGGCTGTACGAAGCCTACGATTCCATTTTGGCGTTTCTCTTCAACTCAACCTTTCTCTCGTTAGTCACTGTACTTCACCTCGTAAGACTACTCCGAAACAGTGTCTGGACAGCTGAGATTGTAGATGACCATCTTGGTTCCTTAATGAATGTGAGCTCACTCTCTGGTCCTCTCAGGACTTTATTTCTTTAGACACTCTCTGATCCTGAATTGTAGTTCGATAGTGGTGTGGCGCGCTTTGAAGGCACAGTTCACGATAAAAGTGGTTTCTGAGATACTCCAAGGATGAATTTGAGGCCTCCGCGTATACCATACCTGGCACTATTAGGCCGGAAAACGGCCTAGTTAGGGAGGTTTAGAGGCTCAAAGATTGGCTTGTGTGTACCCTTGGACGAGTTTCAGTGGCATTGTAGAGGCTGCGCCGATCACAAGGGATCCCATGTAGGAAGTTCAAACAATTGGTCATAACCAATAGCGACAGTGAAAGACAGTTTCGTACAGTTCTGGCTTGATGTAGTCAGCTCTCTGTACCTCATGCAATGACTGAAATCTTGTCCGTATTCCCCTCCATGTTATTTCCGTCATGGCAATCTCGTCCAACCTCTATTTTCCCTACTTTTCAAGAGCCATATTTTCCTCGAATCGGTGAATTATCTCGCTTCCTTCACTACCGTTGGACTATTCCCAACCTATACTTCCACTTTTTTGGATAATATGGGGTACCTCAAAATTATCGCGAACTGTGCCTTTGAAAGCTATTCATTTGGCAAGCTAGATAATACCTGAGTGATCTACCTGTGTGATCAGCTTATGCCTAAGCCGAAAAATTTCAGAAAGTTTTGAAAATTTCCGTACTGTAAGTACTTTACTAAACTACGGACAATATACCCTAAGTGAAATATGAGAACTCGACCTTTTTGTTTCGCCTGTTTGCTCCCCTGAGCTTTGTCAATATTTCATATCATTGGACAAATCTGGTAGGCGATGTTAAGTGCTCGACGATAGCTAATTCGATTATTCTGGAATGAGACACGCATCCAACTTTGATTCAGAAATGAGAGCGTAAAAAAACACATTTGGACCTTCTACATATTCAGGGGGACGGTTCACGATAAAAATGGTTCCAGAGATTTGCACATGGTATGAATTCGGGGCCCCTTCTGATACTATATGTGCCGGAATGAAGTCGAAAACGTTCTGGATAAGGCACAATAGGGGGCCGGAGAGCGAAGCACGGTCAGCCTCCGCCCCTCGCTAGGCTGACTACGAAATCCAATTGCCGTTCACCACTTTCGCATTGGAGCAACATTAATGAAAAATCAATAAGCTAATCGACCGCCTCCTACTGGCAATAGTATCGGCTGTATTCCAACTATTCGACTAACATTCTGCTCCATTCTGTTCTAATCACTTATTCTCGGCCATCATCAAAAGGATCAGGCACAATAATCTAGCATAATATCATTAGAGTAAATAATATTAACGAAGAAGCCAAAATCAGCTGTTCGAGAGTGTTGTGTGCAATTGCAGACATTACGTCGCATTCATCTACTCGCCCGAAAATTCCCTTACCCGCCGTCCTCCGCCTTGTAACTCGTCCAACCCCCCTTTTCTCTTCTTTTTTAAAGCTTTGTATTTCTTTTTATTCATCGTTTTTAGCGTTTTCTGGTTTTCCATTGGACTACTGTAGACCGTACCTAACATTTTTTGTTAAAAACCGGATGCCCCAAGATTATCGTGAACTGTACCTTTAAATTTGGGAATGGGGGTGAGGGAGTCGTATAATGCGTGGATGTTGCATTTTTCTTCATTTTCTTTTTACACATTTGATATTATATAGATCATTTTGAAGATCTGAGTAGGAGTTGTTACCCGCGAACCACACAGCTACGCCTCTCTGCATATGTCAAACATGTATGCAAATTTAGAAGTCTCCTACTCTGGTCAAGAATGATCTTTCATTCTTTTCCTTCCCAGTCTCCCAAACCACTTTTTGGATTCCTTGTTCACCTCTCCCTCTTGGTCCCTTTCCTACATATTGACCACTTTTTGTTTCTTCTGGCTTAACTTGCTTTTATTCCACCCACTTGCATCAATGATGCAGCAGTGGCACCAAAAGGGCGAAGCTTATTACCAAATGTCAACAAAGCTGTTTAAGAAACGAATAGCAGCGGAACTGTTTATCGTGGTCGCCTTGTCAGGCATGCATTGAATTTTTCCCTTGACCGCCAGTGTTTATGGGTAATGACTGCGTATGGGTGGACTCCTTATAATGTGGTTCTTGGGAATTTTAAAATCTTTTCAGGATGTAGAAATAGTGGCGAGCATTCCGTTGTTTAACTCAAAGCAAATGGCAGCGAACACAACAAATTTAGACAAATTCCTTGTCGGTGTGAGAAACAATGACAGGTGTTCACTTTGCCGCGATTGTTTCCCTTCTGATCGTCCTTCAGTAGGCACCTGGTTGAATGTAGGACCTACCGTATTCACGGCACTGTCGAAGCACCTCAGCTAATTCACGAACTCTGAAATTTTCAGATTCTCATTCGACTTTATCGAGTTGAAAATGCTCTGATGGGGAGAGATTTACCTTCGATTTCATTTCATTCGATTTGCTAGTCGCCTAATCCGCTGTTACGCTTAAAAGTGTAGTGCCATAGCGAAAGTGTAACCGCCGTCAAATGTTATCGTCCAAAGAACCGGTGATGGTGTTGATTGAAAACTCGTCCACTTTGTGAACGCATTTGTACGCCAACCATGGGTCGCGTTGGTGCCAAGGCCAAACGACCAAGTTTTCTCCTCTCGCTAGCCTCGAAAATGTTGGATTCCAGTTTTTGATTCCGCCTCGACGCTCACCGAATTTCTTGAAGCTCCAATGCTCTTTTTCGAGGAGTTCTTCCTTGCCAATCCCCTTCGTTTCCTCCAGGTCTAGTGTAATGGACCCCTTCGCAATATTACGTAACCTAGCATGGGCTGAACTTCCTTCTCAATCAGATGGAGCCGGTGCTCATTCGAGCGCCTCTACGATGTTGGAAGGAAAACGTCTGCATGGCTTATTCCCGAAGAGGATAGATTTGCTCAAGTGGTTTCGTGTTTGTGTGAACCAGAAGTCAGAAATATGGAATTTATGCCGGCCATGCAAACGGCCTTTTAGATTGTGAATTACTAACGTATTCGAAGGCTTCTGCGATCCCGAAAAAGGTCAAATCCATGGCGCATCCCTCATCAGAAAAAATGAAGGCTTCGAGAGGTTCGTTCCCTCCGACTAATCGCGCAGTTGTTGTGTAGACGTGTTCTTCAACGCTATAATCCATGTGTTTGCGCCTGCGCCATCGTCCGCCGGCTCCAGCCGGCTCCATCAATTCTTCAATGGCCTAGCGTGTCGTTGTTTTTCTATTCACACGCATTTAGACACGCTAATCTATGAATTTTTTGTTACCGTAGTGATTGATTGATTATTGATTTTATAAAAATTTCTGAAAAACTCTTCAATTCTCCATCAGCTTGAATGAATGGTCAAGTCGCCTACTGATTGAAAAAAATCGTTACGACTACAGTATAGCTAATTAAACACCCGAAGCCATAAAAATGTGACTCTGATGACGATCAATTATCGATTTTTTCACCGCATCCGATCAGATAAAAAGGTGCAAATTCAAAATGCTACACAACAGAGGTCGCAGGTATGGACCAATTGTCGACTTATTGCACCTCAATTTAGAGCTTGTCTATACGAATGGATGGGAGTCAGCTATCGAGGTTGGCAAGTGCTGCCCTTCCCCAAGGAACATACCGACGACCTTTCTCTACCTCTATAGAGAACTCAGACTTTGAGCTTGGGCATTGAATGAATCCCAGGGACTCAGCGGTAGATAATCTTCGATGCTCCTTTTAATCAAACCTCCTAGAACTCCTAGAATGATGAGAAATTCTTGGGCTAACGTTTCGGCAAATCGTCTTTTTTGGAATCTGTGAAGTTGGAACAGCGCCGTCGTGGGCACGCATCCAATTAGCTGGGTGTTCTGAGTAGTTGTACGTACTTTTCGTTGATGTGACAGAAATACTTGGGCCTTACCTTTTTGTATCACAAGCAGTAGGTATTTATTTTCGCGTCACAAGTCTATTACTGGTCTCTGTCGATCTGAATCGTCATTTTGACTCGATGTTTTGTTAGCTGCTATTATTTTGCCGCAGTGGCTATTTGTGGGCAAAATTTCGGCCGCGGACGGACTCAAACCCATACTTATGCCTTATTGCTTACACTACTGAGACCCCTCTTGTCCTAGGCTTCTTAATGGCTTTAATGCCATAGCTTATCACCACTCATACGTCAGTGAATCATTATTGTTTTTTGCAAGCCGATAGATTGCCGAAAATTGCTGACGCATGTGTGGCTCAGTGCATGTTTCATGCATAATGTACCTGGTACCGCTCCTCTGTTGGGTATGCATCATCGCCTTTTTTTTCAACGGACAAATGCAGTGACACGCATAATCCATCATAATTTTCTTTGCGGCCTGTCAATAGACGTATTCATAACGATTTTCGAATTGTTTCAGGTATTGCCTTCCACTAAAAGAGTTTTCGAGGTAGAAATAGCGCGGAAGCTGGCTGCAAAAGGCAGACCGAGATCTCAGTGGTTGTGAGATCCGTTGGGGTCTATCAGTTCTGATATGCCTCCTTTATTCGGAACTTTGTACGCATGTCAAGCAACAGCTTTTGCAGCTGCAACCGATCCCGTAATGGAAGTCCGGATTGGATCCATTTCTGGCCAGTCCGATCTTTCTTGCTCTGGGACACTGTCTTATTGATAGATAGTTCTTCTAGAGATATAATATGCTTACCCTGATCTAGGCCCTTCACAGCGAATGATCTAGAAGCGAGGCATGTTCAAATGCTTCTAGGATTAGTTTTGGGTGTCAGGTGCATGGCTTATTCCCAACGGGAGAATAACTGCTAATACTTTCGGAAGTTTCGTTCGTTTGCTTTTAACGAGTAGGGTAGTAGCTCCTAGAAACTGACTTCTAGTGGAACATCTACTAGAGGCCAACCTGCCGGGAGATTCCAGAGGTGGATCGGACTACATGGAGATCGACCCCTATTGGAATCATTGGCAACTTGCTCTTCTACAGAGGTCTCTCTCGAAGTTCATTATAAATAATTCGTGATAAATCTCCCATCTGCAAATCAGGGAAAAAGACCACACAGCTCCCACTGGGGCAGTGTTTAGACCAGTAAAGAGCCTTTTCGGCTACAAGTCTTGACTCAGGCGGTACATTTTTCTCATAATTCGGCAATCGTGTGCCAAAACAAATTTGTTTTCACTTTGTTGATGTCTGCGTAATCGACTTACGCTATTCTGAACAGGTCCTTAGCATGCGGCAACCGGACCGGTTTCGATGTCTTGGGCCCGATCAAACCCGAGTGATCATCTATTCAAATAGAAAAAAGTTGATTTTATTACGGTGTTTCACTTCCTTATTCACGTTTTTTACGTCGTGACATCTTCTGACCCCATCAATCTTTCCTGATCTTCTTGATCCCATCTTAAAAAAGCAGAAAAGGAGGAGAACAGGGCATTGGCGGACAAGGAAAGACATTTCGGGTGCAACTGTCACAATTTTTCAGAAAACTTCTCTGAATCTCCGCTTCCTTCCATCCGAAAAGAGATGCGTAAAAACGCTGGAAAGTGAACTGAACCAGTTTTCTGCTAGGAGTTTCTCGGAATTTCTCTTTCGCTTGGCTGAACGATTTTCCGCTATGTGCAATGGGAACCTATCCGCACTTGGCGATCGGTACTCATGTCAATATCTCCATATAATCGTGCACTGGGGAGGAAAGGAAGATTATGTAGACAAGGGATATAATTTTTTCCGCAAAATATCTTCTTTGCACCAATTTGTGCCGAAAATTTCTGCTTTGCTACTTTAAGGTACATTTGAATTGAATGGGAACTCTCTGGGCTTGCCAAAAAAGGAGGCTTTGTGAATGGGAAAACAAAGCTAAGCCTCACATGGGCCGTCCGTCCGCAGCATAATTGAATCATCTGCTCTGAGAGCTGCTCGACCATCCTCTTCTCACTTACCTGACTTACAGCCATCTCCACCCTTCATAGATGTTCCAATGGGTCATCTCCTGAGCGAAAAGTTCAGCCTGAGCGAAAGGTCCAGTGATATCAAGTAACACCCTGTCAAAAATGAAGTGATTGGTCTTCGAGAAGGTGCCGAAATTCACGGGGGAGGAAGCAATATGTTGCAGGAGCGCCGATGAAGCATATTTTAACCAGTGTCTTGGAAAGTTTCACTTCTTTTTCTTTCATAAACATGCTGCTCTTCCATGGGAAGCAAGTCCTAAATTCTGATTTGATACTGTAGAAGTGAACCACCAGTTATGGTTGTGATTAAGGATGGAAGGAATCTATGGGATAAAGGAGCCTCTACAAGCCTTCAACTCGTTTTCAACTCCACTGAAAGCTACGAAGCACATAAAGGACAATATTGAATGAGAAAGTCAATTGATACGTTGGAGAAGCCAGTGGACTAATATCTCACCGATACCACCGACCACAGGCTCATGGGATGTTGCTATGAGACCTTACCCGGGTTGGTGGGAAGTAATTTAACGTTCCTGCAGTGTTAGGGTCATGATTCAGAAAATTGAAGAAATCCTCTAGAAGAAGGGATCCCTGGAAGTCAGGAAGCTGAGGGAATCTGTGGAATATGGCTGGCTCATCAAAAGAGCCTACTTGGGACTTAGACCACAGAACCTCCTGGACATTAGAAGTGATGGTTGGCGGGGGAGGAAAATGCTACTGGAATTTTCATATGAAGTGTAGTTATAGGATTAAAGCAACAACAGATTCCGACCACGGCAGGATTCGAACCTGCAATCTTCTGCTCCGTAGGCAGACGCGTTATCCATTGCGCCACGCGGCCACGTTACCAATCCATGCGCTCCTCCTTGTTTCCTTAAGCCCTTTGTTTACTCCTATGGAGCGCAAAGCTTTGAAAAACATATCGCTCTACATAATCTCTCCAGGCAGAAGTGGTTGTTGTTGAGTTCACCTAGGATTATTCGGCCCACACTCACCACTCGAGCCAATTGAACAATATAGAAATGGGAATCCTCCGTAACTCGCTCTCAGGTGAAACATTAGGTAATTAGTTCGGCCTCGGTGGATCAAATTGATCCGTGCTACTTCAATCTCTGACGCTCTGGCTTGAAGTTGCTTCCTACAACAGTTTCTTCTTGGAAATGATTGGAGTTCCAGAAGTCCGCTTCCGTTTCCGTTTTCGCAGACTCTAACGAGATGGCGACCCAATTCGATTCTAAATTTCTGGAATGACAAGGAAGAAGTCTACTACAACTGCTTTTGACTTCCCATGAAATCAGGCTCTGAAGAGCACTTCTGCGATCCTCTCAGAGTTCTTCCTCACCACTTATTTTTTCTAATTTTTGCAGTCTGATGGAAGTTTCTGACCTTTATCCGTACTCAGGAACAGCCCACGGCGTACCACTTTACCACTTTCATCATTCGCTTTTTACAGATGGGAGCTGGAAATCCTACAAGGTCATTGATAATTAGTCAATCATCCGAAATGCCCGAATCAGGATAACCTGCTTTACTTGGTCAGAAAAAGAAACTGTCCTGGGGAACGTTTCCCCTGTTGAGTTCTTTTTTGGAAGAAAAGACGTTCCTGAGACTTGTTTGATCCCTGTCACTAGTCAATTCTAGTTAGTGGATCTGATGAAAGCGTAGAGACCAGTTCCCAGGATAGAATGGCAAACCATTCACTGTCTGAACGTCGAAGCGCCCCATCCTCTCATTCCTTTCCTGATGTTACCTGACCATTAAATTCCTTTTTCCCTTTCTTCATAAGCCGAAGGATGAACGTAAATTTATTAATTAAAATATCATTAACCTTCTTGATACCCTTTTACTACAGTACTACAAAAGCCTACAGTACCAGAAAAGTAGTTTCGGCCAATTAATTGCTTGGAGATCTCTGTTGTGGACTTTAGCCCACTCGGCCCCAGGCAGAGCTTTTAGAAATCCCACGTTGGCTTTACTTGTGGGAGTGTTCCCTTTTTCTGATGAGGGAGATTGGTAGTCAAAATCGCTGATATATCACTCGTCAGGGGTGAAGGTAGCGCAGTGGCAAGTCGCACAGTATCACACACGAATAGGCAGGGATCAAATCTCGGATTTATACTTGCCCAAACCAACAAGTCCCACACTATTCTGGGGTCAGGTAATCAGTGCCACAATCGTCTGGAAAGATGAAATCACTGATTCTTTTACCGAATAGCCACCACAAGTCCTGTATTGGCCGCGTATGCCTTCAGACCGCCACCATGTACCGAATGGCTGCTTTCATAGTCCGCCGGCCGGCCGGCCGGCCGGCGCGCGTGCCGGCGTGCCGGCGTGCGTGCCGGCGGAGGCAGTGCTAAGGGGGAGGAGGGAGGCAGACAGTGTAAGGCAAACAGTCCACGCCCCTTCAAAGGTTGTTTGTTTTCAACCCCTCCAAGGGGCGTGGACTGTTTGCCTATCTGTCTGCCTCCCTCCTCCCCGCTACCACTGCCTCCACCGGCACGCGCGCCGGCACGCCGGCCGGCGGACTATGAAAGCAGCCAATGAAGTCGAATCTCATGGCGCAATCCCAGAAGAGCCAGGGAGTGGTTCTGAACTGTGATAGAATCAAACTGTTTTGTTGTGAACTTCTCCCTATAACTCCATGGAGTAAGCCCATGTTTTTGGCATTAATCAATCATCCTTTGCTTCGTTATCTTCCGTTCTGGGAGAAAAGCGTTTATGAAAATCGCCAAGCCACTATCGCTACTTGGTTTATCATCCGATGGCGAAAGCAGGGAAACTGGTTTCTGGGATCGAATAGTAGACTAACGGCTATCTAGCCTTCGATTTGCCAACTGTCCCATCTCCATGTATATCCGTGGTGTTCTTTACCCATCTCCATATATAGCGATGGTATTTATCATTATCCTTTTTGCTCTCTTTTATGGCTGGGGAATGACTGCCATTGATTGTATCAGCCACGAAAACAGCTCTTTTCGGTAAAACGGCCTAACTGTAGCGGACAGATTTCCACTACCCTTGCAAACGGTCATTCGCTGAATACGGAAAAAAAATTTTCTGAAAACCTCTCTAATTTACCATTTTTTCGTCAGCCGCTTGAGTTTGGAACATTTTGTTTTGTTTATTTTTTGTTTTCCTGCCTTTTTTAAAAATAATGCCATCATTTTTGTTGTTGGCATCCACGAGTCTTCATTTAGTCGGTAGATCCGATTGGGGGAGAGAGGCGAGGGCGATGGTATGGCTACGGCATATCGCTAATTAATCTATGATCCAATAGCAAAAAACAAAGAAACTAGTTTTGTCGGGTAAATGACAGAATACCGGCTTTCCATACTTTGATCCGCCCATGGATCTGACCCTACTAGCCCATACTCTGTGGCGCTCATCACTGACCACCTGCCATGTCTCCTTTCGATCCATTCGCTGTAATGGGCTTTACAGAACCCTCTAGTTGGTCAGCAATCACTTTATCCTGCAACTATCCATTGTTTGTTACTAATATAAAAGCACGACTGGGTTGTCAGCATTTCCTCGGCTTCCCCACAGCACTCTTTCAGTGAGTTGGCTTTCGTTTTAAATGAGCTAGTGATATGGAACGACCTGGATGATCTGATCTGACATAGGGAAGCGGGGTAGTCGTGGATGGTCCGATAGCAAAACAACGTTCTTTTCATCCTGACTGATTCAAATCTGTCCTCATGCTCACTCAAATCATCTTTTCCTCCCCTATGACCTCTTTTATCCTATTCCCTTCCTCTGAGCGTTTCGCAAGGGAAAGCCGTCGTGACACTCATTAGGAGGGCACCGTGAGAAGGTTAAGCTAATCCTTATAAGGCATAAAGGCTATCGCTAAATGCGAGTACGTCGAAACTGTTTCGTTTCTCAGACTTCGATTTGCTCTCACTATTCGTCCCGATTCTAAAGCCTTCATCAGTCAACATTTTTTCCATTTCTTAGTTTTCTTTTGAAGCAAACTGCTTGCATATGAGGAAGGTTTAAGTGCTACAGCAGTCGGAAATAAACGCCCAAATGGTGGCCTTTGAAGACTATATGGCAGCCCACTGGCATTCTGAGCCGTTCTGAACAATCTCATTCTATTGTATCTATCTACGCAGTGACTTGTCATAAAGAAGGAAAGTAGAAGTCGAAGGAGAGTAAGGAGTTGTGAAGCCTGTGTGACTACAATCAGTTTTTCACAGTTTATCACCCTTTTGCCCGAAGCAAGGTCGTCTTTCGACGGGATCATTTATTATCTTCCTTTATAATCATTTATCATCCGCTGTAAGATTCTGTTGAAAGCGAAAAGTTGTTTGAAACCTGTCCTACCGTTTGTCAGTTTAGTCGTCAGATTGTAAAAACCAGGAGACAGGATCTTCGTCACCTAATGACAGGACATAGATATCCATCAAGACCGTGCCTTCCTTCCTTTCCCCCTTTCTTCTATTTCTACTCTCTCTCCCTAAACCCTTTCCCTGATCGTTTTGATTATCTGCACAACAAGGAAGGGGAAACTCGCAATGATCACGAGCACTTCTAATCCACGACCTTTTATTTATTCAGTCCATCTTTTACATTCTATTTGCAACGAAAAAACCATTTCACCAACATTTAGTTATTAGGTCTGAGAGATAGGCTGAGATAGCAAAAAGTTTCGACCACGGCAGGATTCGAACCTGCAATCTTCTGCTCCGTAGGCAGACGCGTTATCCATTGCGCCACGCGGCCACGTGAGACCTGTCAACGTGAGGTGTTCTTGTGCTGCCCATTTACGCAACCACCGTACATCTAACTCTGATGGATCTATTGCCAATACTACATATCTCGCTGTGGGCGTTCTGAACAGCCACGCAGGTTATTGTAAAATTGAGCATGCTATCAAGTGACGCGGCAGTTATGGATGGGAATAAGGAACGTGGCGTAGATGGGACAGGGCTGGATCGATGGTTTTACTTACAGTCATAGTCTTTCAGTAATTTCACTTCTAATTCACACCTTTTACTTATAAATTTTATCTCTTATATTCCATAGGCGAAGTTACTTTTTGGTAAACTTTTAAGTCTGAGTAGTAGGCTGAGATAGCAAAATTTTTCGACCACGGCAGGATTCGAACCTGCAATCTTCTGCTCCGTAGGCAGACGCGTTATCCATTGCGCCACACGGCCACGTGCCGAGTATTGACAGGTGTTCTTTACGGGGCAGCGATCTGTAGGAGCTGTAGCAGTTTAAGGATGTCCCAGATATTAATGATTCCGATATTAAGCTGCAAACCAGGACAGTCCATGTAGGTGCTTTGCGAAAGTTATACCCAGAGCTGTCAATCGCAACACGAGCCTTTGTACATCACAGACCATCCGATGGAATTAACCTATTTATTATTTTGCACGGGCAGTGTAATGATTGTCGTTAGGCCAGTCAATGGTTTCAATCAAGGAAGAAAAACGGGATGGTTTCTACAAATTGCCTGCCATCGTGAGCTGGTCCCAACAATGAAAACGACAGGCAGTTCGCTTTCTATCTGCCCGCAACCAAAAGGGAACTACCGTTGCTCAGACCATCTCTGGACCAGAACGTACCTGTAGTTATATGGCTCAAACTATCGCGTCACCAGTTTCAGTGAGCAAAACCCTTCCATATAAAGCGAAGCATCAACCGGACGCGCCTCGAATTTGAGTACACTTCAGAATCGTGGTAGCATTTCAATGTGAATGGCCTATACAATGATTTGCTGTGATCAGTTAAAGAAAGGGCTGGCCAGCCTAGACAAAAATAAGCTTGGGGCCGAATCTATGGTCCGTGTGTGTGTGATAGTTCGCCACCTGCCTCTACAACAACTCCGCCCATGCATATTCGTATTCAACGAAAACCATGGTGTTGGAATCTGATCATTCGGTACATTTTTTTAAAACCAGTTTTGGATAAACGAGGTTGTAGGTCCTATTTATTTTAAGGAGAGGTGCAAAAAGTTACGACCACGGCAGGATTCGAACCTGCAAACTTCTGCTCCGTAGGCAGACGCGTTATCCATTGCGCCACGCGGCCACGTTAACGGGGCTGCCACGTGTTCTTCACTAACCAGCAATGTAGTAGAACTGTAGCAGTTTAAGGACATCCCTATTACTGATGATTTGGGGTGATAAACTGCAAACCAGGACAGTCCATATTAGGCGATTTTGTAAAAGGTATACGACTAGATTTTAGGCCCTGCATTCATCAGACTTCCCACTCGCATGCGTCACGCAGCCAGTTATGAAAAACAAATGTTGGTTTACTTGAAGGGCTCTCAGTACAGCCAGGGAGGGAGGGTAGACTGTTACTGAATGATCTCTGTAATAACCAAATTATCCTTAGAAAAGATTTCATCCACGGGTCCTGGTAAACGCTGGACTTGAAGAAACTACGGCAGGGAAATAAGCACTCAACTGTCATCATGTCACGAACGGTTTTAAACGAAGCCAAACGCCTTTTTTTGCTATGCTTTTTCTTCTAGACTACCTTTCAATTCTTCGATTTCCTATTCATCTAGGAATTTCTATGACTGGAGTGAGAGTAGGGGGAAATGCTGCCGTTAGTATAAACACGACACAGGATTGAATATCATAATCGATGCTGCGCAGACCTTTTATCTTTCCGGAGCCTATAGATTGGTACCAGGTCTAATTGCAGGCTGTCTTAGCCTGATTGACTTTGGCATTTCTTTAGGATGGGGCCCGTATGACCTTGCATGAACAATAATCTTCCAAATTTCTGCGTGACTCCAGATGACAGTCGAATGCATGGCGCTTCAGAAAAAAAAGAAAAACGGGAGATTGTAAAAACTCATCCTCTAAAAGCGTTTTTATCAAATTTCCACTACTTTATTTAGTTCCATCTCTCAGTTCTGTCTTTATTATTTCGGCTCATGCTCTGAATACACATATCCCTGTATTTCTTGGCCTCCCACTTTTCTTCGACGGTAGTGATTAATCTTGATTTTCTATCGAAATTTGAGATTTGTTATACTCACAAACCGTATATTTCCAAAATTTCAAATTCCACAGCCGTTTTCGATACAATTAAATTTACGAATCACTTTTTACAGTATCCGTATTTCAGCCATTTCCGTATGAATTACGTATGACGCCTACAATATCACTATTATGCGATACGCATCAATCCTGCTACTCCATATAGGACATCTTTGTCATAATGCGATCGCTGACAAAGGTAATTATTACTTTTACTGGCAGGAAAATTAAATTTTGGTTCAATTTTACTTGAGTACTTTTATCGATGTCTTAAACCGCTACACTACTGCCTCACCGATGCGGAAATAACCAGTACCTCCCTTCTCAGTACAAGATTACTGATATCTTGTAAGGCAACAACAAAAAGTCGTGGACGATTTCGGTAATTGAACTCAATCAATTAAGTAAAGGACCGGACTTACATGTACTCGATGTCCTAATCACTAATAGACTAGTTCTACTTGGGCTTACTCGAGTAGTCACTGGGAAGGGCCAAATGACGTGTCGTCGTTATTCCACAAATTCCTGGCCGAATCCTTCCCGAGGTAAACGAGTTTTCCGTTTTTCTGGTCTACTGGCGAATTCTGAATGACCAGAGGCTAGAGAACCACCCGGCTAGGTGAGTAACGACATGGAGAAAAACTGGATTGCATTGAAGTAGGGCCTAGAAGCCCTAAAGCCAGAATGAATGCTTGCGTATGAATGTAAAACGTGACTATTTCAGTTTTTTTGAAAATTCACAGGGTGTAGTATTCGATTAGTGCCAAGGTTAAGATCGGTGACCACTTACGGTACTCGGGGACAATTCTTCTCTGGCTTCACCGTTTATCTCTGTCTCTCACAGGAGTCCGGAGAATGGCCGAATTCTGTCAATGTAATCGCGACTATTATACTTGCTTCCAGTTGTTGCAGTCTGTTATGAAGCCGGTTTTTCAAGCTTTCTGTTATCCAGAACATCTGATAATCGCACGCGCGACCACTTTTCACTGGGTATGTGGGAAACCAGTAAGCACATCGGACGATTGACTAGGAGAAACGCAGGGAACCAGTCACCCGTGAGGTTGTATAATACCTACACCGCGAGAAATAAAATGCTAAAGTGCTGCGGAGCCGCTTTCAAAGAGATACTTTCAGCTTTTTCGGGAAGAAGGGTTTCGAAGGAGCTGGAGGCGTTTTTTTGCCGATTAATCGATTCTCAATGGATAGACGGCTGGAACAACATCCACCTATAACCGCGTAATTGTCTTCAACGCCTTATTGGCCTAAATGCCTCAGCCTTCAGAGGAACAGTTCCTACCAATCATCCTGTTAATCCTCTCCAATATGTATATCCGACGACCTGCTCAGTGTTTACTGGGGTATCTCCCACTGGGGTATCTGACTTGAAGCTCCCCAACTAGGGTTCCGCCGTTGCCGCAGAAAAATCCGTTCACCTCGCGTAGTCGATCAGTGACGACTGAGACTCCCACTGTCTTCTTATATATGGGATTATAAGGAAGATTACGCCCTGATGTTGTCGACAACACCAATACAGTGGTAGTTCTTAGTCCGCCTACCTCTGTAGCGGGTTCGCAGTCCTGGTTACAGCGTTCCCTTCATACCTTTCGGCCCCCCATTGTTGACAACTCACAAAGGAGCCAGCCGGTAGCTGGACTGCTTAGCATCGAAATTGACCCTACCCCGTAATCGGTCGCTGATTAACCGTGAGTTCCTACCTAGTTGATAGGTTTTCGGGCCCATAATAGCAAGAGGGACTATTCACCCAAGTTTCCCAGCACTGCTGGCGTTTAGCGAGTAAGCAATGTTGGCAATATGTATTGTTGTCATCATGTTGTTAGTTCTGTTTATTGAATACCTATTACTAGCAAATTGAAAACATGAAGGCTTAGCACTTCTACAGACTACTACTAAGAAAAATCGTGCTTCGGGTGTCCTCTCAAAAGATAAAATACTGCAGAAACGGGAAATATTCCGCTGATTGACTGATTTTTTCGTAATTTCATCTTCTCGAGTTCAGATCCGTCCGAACCCATCAACACACCCCGACATGGTGTTGATTTTATTGGTCCGCTATGGTTACCACGTACCTACAAGGTTACCTGCTGCCGTGGTGGGGCACCGGTCGCCGAAAACCCCGAGGTGGGTGATTTACAGATCACCTTCAGGTAATCCTATCAATAAGGCCGGCACTATTCAGATGATCTCTAACTGGACGCAAAAAGCGTCCGATTATGCTGTCGATGAACGTGCCGGTGATGGGGCCGACGATCACTGCCGAGTTTTTCAGGTATGTATGTTCGACAGAAATTCTTTTCTAACTGATTATTAATGTGGGCTGATGTACCCTGACAATGTTTTTACCCTCACAGACGAGTCTAGTGCCAATTAATTGACCCAATGGGATAGAGGTTTGGTTGGCTTGAGCAGCCACGATTCAGAATTCGAACTTCTGGATCATGTGGGCGCTGTCGTAGGTTGGCACTCCATCAGCTCCGACTGAACGTTTGACCGTGATCGGAAAGTAGTAAAGAGGACCCAGAAATCCTAGAGCATGAACTATCACAGACCACCTCCTACCTTCAGTTCATGGATGTGGTGCATTGGGTGTGGTGCATTAGGAACGAAATAGTCGCGTCGCGGTGAGAGGGGGCGCTGCGCGCGAAGGAATGTAGCAGGATGCAGCAGTAGGTAAGAAATACAAGAACAAAAGTACTAATAGTAGAATTATGCATAAAATAATGATCGCATATCGATTGAGCTGTATGAAGAACGCTAGAGCTGTAATAACGGCGAATGAATGGTCCGCGACAGCCGCGTGCGGCAAATCGATTACCCAAAATCGTTCTTAACGCCCGTCTCCCTTAGTTCCTCTGGGTGCCTCAGAAAGGGAAATTCTCAATCCCATGTTTGTCAAGCTGACTATTGCTCCTTTAAGGGCTCATTTCTACTCTCAGCGACAGCTCTATTCAACTTTAGTTTCAGTGGATATGGTGTACGATGCAAATGTCCAGGTGAGAAAAAAATTGAAAAAATTATCTAAGAAAAAGAACCATTTTTTAAGCTGGCTAGAAACTGATGAGGAGCAGAAAGAAGACCATTTTTAAATGATTCCATTACAGAAACAGTGGATGTACTGGATAGGCATTGTCGAAAGCTGGCACCATGCCAAAATAATGGCTATAGATCACAGTCGTTAGGAATGATTTGTGCATGCAGTGAGCCGTATTTTGGTGAATTCTGTGACAAAATCTGCGATCAGGGTCAGATTCTGAAAGGTTGGTTATAAATTCAGAGCAGTAAATGATTTCTTGAATTGTTTACCGTAAGGAATTACCAAACAATATGAGTTACCAAACAATATCAAATGACAAAAAATACCAAAAATAAATTTCCACCAAATTCAAAATAATTTTCAAATAATAGAGTTAACACTGATTTTTCGTGATGCTTTATTGGATTTACACGAATTTTGTAGCTCAATAATTACTTTGCTCATTGTCCTTTTATTTTTTTAAGTAAATATTTGTTTCATTGCACTATCGATTTTTTGATCGCACATGTCGCACGCGCGTAGCGCGCTTGTCATATTAACTACAAAGTAGAGATGAAAGTATGCAGGGGGTTCAAAAGGAAAACGAAGCTGAATGTCCCCCCATTTTCGGGGATTCCGTGCTAGAGCGAAGGGCTATCAAAAAGTCCCACTTGTAAGTAGCCGGAACCAATTAGTATCGCACCTGGGAACCATGGCGCTTCACCTCAACATAGCTGCTCATTACTAGGAAACCTTGCCATTTGGCTGTTCCGTAGGTGTGAGCGTTTATTACTTGCTTAGATAATTTATATAATAAAGTTGAAACAGGAATCTCTCTGACGAAGTTTTGACTTATCATCAGGTACAGATTGAAAGGCTACGTTGCGTTTCTGAACGTTCTCGTAATGTAGTTCTTGTCTGGGTTGTTGGCATCAAGTGTCTTATCGACGGCGTTTGGCGTTTTGCCAGCAAGTTACAGGGCCTCGGAAAGCTGTTCCTAGCCGAGTTTTTTCTATAGGTTGTCTCCGCCTGTGAGATTTCATTTCCATATTTGCCGTGTGGGAAAACAAGAAAAAGCAAAAAAAAATCACAAAACACTAACAGATGACACCCCCTGACGGCTTAGGTGGAAAAACTGGAAATTAAAACGACAAATCCAATTTTGCGGTAACATCGATCGTGTTGGGACCACTCAATGTCGTAACAGGCGATGTCTTATAAATGGCACGGAGGCCGAGGTGGTGTGTACCCCGAATAATAGTGACGGATATTCCGAATGGTCCAGCATTCGGACGATTAAAGGCACAGTTGATGATGAAAATGGTTTCTAAGATTTCCCCAAAGGGCGAATGTGAGGTCACCTCGCATGCCATATCTGACGTTGTCAGGTCTGAAAACGGCTTAGATAGGGCGTTGCAAAGGCTCAAAAATGTAATATTACTCGGACGAGTTTCACCGGCATTGTAGGAGCTGCACCGATCACAAGAGAACCTATGTAGGCATTTCAAAAAATCCGTCATGACCAATAGCGACAGTTAAGGGCAGTTCTGTACAGCTGTGGCTTGATGTAGTCAGTTTTTTGCGCAGTTGCAACAAGGGAAATCTCGCCCAAATACCCTTTCCATTTCATTTCATTAACTATTTTGTTTACATTTAAAGAGCCATATTTTTCTCAAAATCGACGAATTTTCCCCTTTTTTTCACTACCAATGAACTAGTTCCAACCCATACTTCCTTTTTTCCAACTAAAAAAAGGATCTGAAAATTATCGTGATTTGCGGCTCTAATTTGGTAGAGGTCGCAGTAACTTTTACTCATTTTTATTACTCAAGTGGTTACTGTACCGTATGTACCGTACAATTGTTCATTATTCAATCGAACACACTGATTTCGAATTTTATGGAAATATCTCATTAGTATATAGTAATAAAATAATGCGACTAGTAATAAATAAAGAATTCTTGATGAACAAAGAAATTAATAATAGACATTTCGCATTTCAGGAGTCGACGGTCGAAGTTACTGTAGCTGTTTGCCATTTTACCAAGGCGAACAATGTACAGACATGGTGTGCCTTAATGGTGGTTAGTGAAAAATTTTGAATTTTAAATCAATTAATTGAAAAATTTATTGATTTTTATAATTGATAAGTATCAATTTCAAGGAGTGGAAATGCATGGACGATGCACATGCCCACCTACGTTTGTCGGCTATCACTGTGAAATCGACGCTAATCGAACTAATAAACAAGGAGGACGATATCAACGATTCGGAGAGGTCTGTGTCACCACAATAATGAAATGCTTGACGAGTTTTTTCGGAAGTTTTTTTTTCGACTCAATCTAGATTTCGGAACATTTTGACGAATCGCTTATGTGCTTTGCGGGGAGGTGGGAGGGTTTGTACGTTTGAGAGATGTCCCCACAAGGGATATGAGTGGGAGAAGCAAGATATTGGGTTTTCGAATGTTGGGTTTTTTTTTCGTTTTGATTCATCTTTGAGTGAAAGTCCCTGGAAGAAGAAATCCGTTGATTGAACGATATATCCTCCATTGTGTTCAGTGAGGATTCGCCATCTTCCTGTAAGTCTCAGTATCCCCCTTTCATAGAAGGTTCCAGACTTAAAGTCGAAAAACCCTCTCAGGTAGCGGGTTGAACGATTTTCCATCGAAAGAATTTTAGTGCTATGCCCGAACTATATGGAGGGTGTGACAGGACATCTCACCCAAGCTCCAGCAATTTTTGATGCGAGGCCAAAAATACGTGTGGTCGGGAGGTATTCTGTTGGAAACAACGCCCTCGCGATCGGCCAGTTCGGGTCCCTTCTAGTCTATCGCTGCCTCCAAATTGTCAAGCTAGGTACAGTACCTTTCGGAGGTTATCGTTTGATTATGCGACAACAGCTCATAACAAGTTATTTCTCTCCGATCCCACCAGCAGCATAGCATAATCTTCCGCTCCAGGATTTTGACTTTTGCAACGGTTTGTGACGGCTCACTAGGGAGGCTCCACGATCGTTTCCGCTCCTCATTGATGTACACAATCCAATTTTCGTCCTCCGTACACATGCGTTTCAGAAAGAGATCATTTTCATTTCGTTTGAGCAAGGAGTCGCACACGGAGGCGCGGTACATCATGCCGACTCACTTCCGTTAACATTTTGATTTGGTCGTTTTAACTGATGATAGCCTCCCTAAGGGTTGCCGGTTTTCGTGGATGAGTTCACTTTATTTGGATTTCGCAAACTGATCACGCACGGCGCGTTCCTCCAGAGCATTGTCATATATTCAAATTAGGCCTTTGAAAAACCATCGTCCAGCCATTGCAGCGCTGTTGGGTTACTTGTCAAGCGCAATGAGTAGTGGTGTCGTAGGCTGTTTGAACGATATCGTTATACTCTCACAATCAGAAGGAAAGGGAAGCCGAATTATGTGGCGTCATGCAACTGTCTCGAAAATCGTTAAGGGTAATAGAGCACGCTGGGCACTTTGGAAAAAGAGCCTCGGTGTTATTTCAACCCCTATTTCGGACCTTGCGATCAGACGTGTTTGAAGTTATGCTATCTTAAGACGTTTTCAAACAAACAGGCTCATCAGAGGCATTCAGGATTGCCTCACCGATTTCATTGATTTATTGATTTTATTCAGAGCAACGAACTGTTCACTCGTGATATTAGCGGCACTGTCTTCAGTCTAGTGATGATCATCGTACTGGTAGTATCTATGTATTTGCTCATGAAACACAGAATGCAGGTAAGCCACGCCCATTACCAAAAGTCACGCCCCTCACTTCACCCTTCCTTGACTAATAACCCTTATTGAAACCTTACGGCTGATTGAGGTTTTCAGTTGTACATTTTCTTTTAAGGTCCAGTCCCGGTACACGGCATCGCGACGCGACGAAATGGCTCGCGCGGCGGCTATTTACGGTATTGCTCGACGGGGAGACGTAATCTCACCAGAAGATTTACGAATTGCGCCATTTGTTGCCGCCGGTATTGATGGACCGCCACCATATGTGCTACATTCCTATGCAAGTACGTCGGCAACAAGTAAGAATAGAAAAACAAAGAAAAAACAGAAAAGTTAACGAGGAACTCGGGCCTTTTTTGAAGATTTAAGGAATTGAATAATCTGGAAATCGCAAAATATGAAAATGAAGGTGAAAATCTGGATTTTCAGCTCGAATGCGTGGTGATATCCTTCCTCCGCTTCCTTCTTACGAGGACGCTACAAAGGATGCACCGATCAGGTATCATTACTTAGTTATTGGCTTCAATCGGTATTACAGTAGCTGATAGTAGCGAGTAGAATCGGTAAATTAAATGGACAAAATAAGCTTGACATAATGAAATAAAAAAAGCACTTATGATTGGCAACTATGTGATTTGTGGACCACTGATGCAAGCTGCCGCGATGCGGCTATTCTGAGCTTATACAACATTGAAGCAGCTCGATATAAAACACAAAGGCCCCGTCAATGATACCTTTGCAAATTTTTCGGATTTCCTTCTGCGCAAAACTTTGAATGAAAGAGCTCATTCCGTTCCTGTGCTGCCTACTGATGTCAGACGCGAGCGGCTGCGAAGCGGCTTAGATGGGTCTGCAGGATGTAGCAGTCTACCATGTGTAGCGACTTGAAGAGAGCAAGAACAGCCTCATTCAATTTTTATCCATGGTCTTGAAGCCGAACCTGCTACCGCTCCGCGACCGCGCGCGTCACAAATATCAAATTCCGTGTTCTATACAAATGGAACTCGATGATTACATGAAATGATTAGTCCTATTTGAAATTTTTTATTTATGGTGTTTTCAAGGCTTCCAGCAGCCGTCGAGCAGTCAGTACCGATAACCCGGGTAGCAGCTCAACCTGCCGGACCATCATCTAGCTCAGCAGATGCTCCAATGTGGGATCCTCTGAGTCGTCCAGATGAGGACTTGCCTCATGAAACTCCGATCATCTCTCGAGTAGTATCATCCAGGCGGAGTTTATAGTTCATTGGATAGGATTTATGACGTTTCTGTGTACCCCATTGAACACTTGCCATAACCATCTGTGTTACATGAATATCGATCGATTTTCGTTTGAAAAGAAAATCTTTTCGAATATTCAGATGTACATTTTATTCATTCCATCATCGCTAGGATCAATTTCTTTCAGGTTGCTTCAGCTTTCATTTGCCATGTTGTGTTACCATGATTTTTATTGATTCATTTATCGATTTCCCTTTAGATTCTCTGCCTTCCATTTTTATCACATGCATTTTGTTATTGATCGTCATTGCTCAATCGATACATGATCTTTCCTACCAGAATAAATGTCTATTATTAAAATTGGTTGTAAAGGAGCAAATCATAGAGCTTCACGAACTGTTCCATTCAACACGTGAAAAAGAGACCGTTGATCAAGTCAAAAGTGCGATCGCGCCATGCACCTTACTTCAGTCTTGATCGCTGACGCGTTTGGAAGAAACTCGTACTTGCACTGACTTTCAAATGCAGCAGATTCTAGGCAGAGACTTAGCTCTACAAAGCAGCCGCGTGAGATGACAGTTGCGACTATTGGATGTGGCGGAATCCGATCCTACGGTCTATACAGGTAGTGGTAGGCGCTTTGCAACTTTTCGGGCCCTTCGATCCCTTATTAAAAAGAATTTTCGACATCAAATTGTGATTGTAAATGATTTTTCTCATCAATGCTGCCGTCTGTCATAGTTTGCTGTCGAGGTGTAGCAGTACAGGTTCGATCAGCTCACAGTGATCATCCGTTTGTCAAACATACACCACTCTAATCACCACCATAATCCTTCCTCTACCAACCCACCGACTTATCCCTTCCCACGGAACTCCACGGCGCCAATAATGATGACGTTTAGCTGTTTTTCAAGATTATTCTTAGAATTTGAAAGGTTTCACTCGAGTAACTCGACGCAGCCTGCCCTCCCACGTAATTTTGTTTTTCTTTTCCAAACGAGTACGACATGGGCCTTCAAACTCCTTTCATATCGACTTTCTTCTTTTGTCAAAACTTGACGACTTTAGAAGTAAACGATTAAATCAAGCCTCATATGTTGATTTTTTTTGAATTATATATTTGAGCAGAACAATTTCCACTGTACCGTAATCCTGCATGTTGCAATTTTTCCTGAAAAATAAATAATGCGCAGTTTACTCTGAAGATGTTCGGATGTATTACTTTTACAGTATACTGGGAATAGAAGCGGTCAGAGATATTAATAAATGAACAACTATTTATTTCTAAGAGTGAACTATGACCTACAGGACGCTTGTCATTGGTCTTCAATCTATAGGCCTCACCCTTTCTATTGATTGCTTCAACCTAGCTGTGATAATTGCTTATACTGTGTATTCCCTTTACTAATTCTTATTTCTATAACTATTGGATATTAATTAGAATCCTAAGCTCATGTGCTTCTACATCCTATTATTTCGGGAGGCGGGCGTTAGGGACGATTTTGGGTAATCGATTCGCTTTGTTGTTTTGATCGATTTTGTTTGGTAATTTGGTATTGTTTAGTAATTCCATTCGGTAAACAAATCAAAAAATCATTTACTGCTATAAACGTATAACCAACCTTTCAGAATCTGACCCTGATCGCAGATTTTGTCACAGAATTCACCAAAATACGGTTCACTGCATGCACAAATCATACCTAATGACTGCGATCTATAGCCATTGTTTTGGCATGGTGCCAGCTTTCGACAATGCCTATCCAGTACATCCACTGTTTCTGTAATGGAATCATTTAAAAATGTTTTTTCTGCTATTAATCAGTTTCTAGCCAGCCAAAAATTGTTCTTGTTTTTTTTAATAATTTTTTCAATTTTTTCTCACCTGGACATTTGCATCGTACACCATATCCACTAAAACTAAAGTTGAACAGAGCTGTCGCTGACAGAAGAAATGAGCCCTTAAAGGAACAACAGTTAGCCTGACAAATATGGGATTGAGGGTTTTCCTACCTGAGGCACCCAGAGGAACTAAGGAAGACGGGCGTTAGGAACGATTTTGCGTAATCGATTCGCCGCACGCGGCTGCCGCGGACCACTCATTCGCCGTTATTACAGCTCTAACGTTCTTCATACAGCTCCATCGATATGCGATCATTATTTTATGCATTACTCTACTGTTAGCACTTTTGTTCTTGTATTTCTTATCTACTGCAGCATCCTGCTACATCCCTTCGCGCGCGACGCCTCTCTCACCGCGACGCGACCATTTCGTTCCTACTGCACCACACCCTATTATTTCTCTCTTTTAAACACCACTAAAACATATGTTTCCTCTACAGTCTTCCCCCCACTCTTTACGGGCAACTGATCTGTGGTTTGCTCAAAAGCAAAGGGAAAACGACTACTACTTCACTTTACAAAAATCTCTGGTAATTCAGTTGCCTTGAACAAGTTCTCTTGATTGATCCTAATACCAAGCCGTTAGTTAGTTTTTATGAAGAAACTTCTTCTGATTAACATGATTAAGCATCCTGCCCAGTTGTCTTTTATGTTTCGTCTCTTTTTCTTTTTAATTTATCGCTCCTTAACATAAAATCAAGCACGAGACCAAAAATTTATTCAGATCTTTCTTGTTTCTCCAATTCTTTTTCTGCTAAGGTAGAATGCACGACGTATTCTGAAGATGGATCACCAAGCCTTCGATGACTGTCTTTTATTGTATTTCGTACTAGACAGAAAATGACACCTTCGCGGAAAAGAAGTAAAAAGAAACAAGAATCTTCCGAGAATTCCCCCATGAATCATGTCTGAAAGATCAGCAAATTATCAAATGGAACCTTTTTTTTCACAAAATCTAGACCCTAAATTTTGTCTCGGCCGTTTTTTCATGTGTTTGCATAGAGTTCAACTACCATTAGATCACCTTTACCTTTGCGATTTATTTGAGTCATCTTCCCTATAAGCTACTCCGTGTACCAACTCTTTTTATCAAACTTCAGAGCCCCAAAGTCCACCGAGTCTAGTTCTTTAGTACTGTCTGTTTTGACCGCCAATAGATCCCATTTCCTCCTCCCGCTTACTCCTTCTTTCCGAATCACATCCGATTCGCTTTACTTGATGTTTTCGTGGGTGTGCATCTAAAATATGGCTTGAACTATGGCGAAATATGGTGATAAAGGACAAAGGATGACATCCTTGAAGATATTATTCCCTTTTTGGAATGCGCCCCTCACTCGACTTTCATTCAGAATCGTAGTGGCTGTTTGAATGGGTATGTGACCTATACAATGCTAGCGCTTGTCAACCCATGTTCTAATCGGTTTTTTTTGTCCCCTCAGACAAATCTGGTACAAACTAAAAGACTCCGAAGGGAAAGAAGGCTTGTTTGGTCCGAGTTCGATCCCCGGAACATGTGTGTGTGTGTGGTAGGATGCCACCTGCCTTTACACCCCTGCCGCACCTAGAATATGGTTATTTAATAATGATAATGTGATAAAATAATAATAATAAACTATGGTAATTCAGCATTAGTGATATGAAAGCACAATATGATTATCTCCCTGTACGCGACAAACGCAAGATGGGGAAGGTTACGGGGATTTTCTTCTCTTTATCAATTCCCATATCCTTCCAAACTCTGCTTAGATTAACCGAACCCACAAATAGGGAAGTTACTACTGCTCTTTTTTCAAACTGGCCAAGTTCAACCTGGGTTTACTCTGTAAACCTTCGTATGCCTTCACTAGCTGCGCCTGTAGAGGAAAGGTTATCTGTCGTCATCTAATACTGGGTAGTTGCTCCGAAATCTTTGCCTGGTTGAAATATCGTCACTCAGAACGCTTTATTCCACGAGGAGCTGTTTTTAATGGATGGATTTAATTTACGTCCGGTCAAATTTACATACTTCGTCACCGCTCTGCGCCTACCACTCAGTCCTACGTCAGCTAGTTATTTTGGATGCCTTATAAAGGCATTCATGCGATTTCCGAAGGAACACAATCGCTGCGGAGGCGTTCAAATTGCTTAACATCAGGCGAATGTCAGGAGGAAAAAAAATCGGGAGTAGGGCTACTGAAATAGCTGCTATTCAGATCTCCCAGAATAGCTCAAAGCAGAGCGCCCGTGGTAGTGGACTGGGATTTCGTTTTACGGTACGAATACCCCTTGCTCTGTGAAATTCTTGCACTAGAACACTTGAAAAATCGTTTTATTTTATTTCTTAATCAATTTTGAGTACTGCTCCAGTTTTTTATGGACCCAAGTAAGGCTCCATCGGGCATCCTACTAGAAGAAGCAGTCTGCATCTGAAGGATGATATGACTTTCTGGGATGGTTTCTACAAAGATATAGAGCAAATTGGGGTACTAAGGTGTCTTTCGTTGCGAAACGCTTACCCATCAGCTGACTTTTAACCCGAGGTAGATAGAAGTCGTAATCTTCCAGAGCTGGGCTCATGGTTATTTCGATATAAGCCCTGCCGTCACTTTTCACCTAGGATTTGGGAGTTTGATTTTTACCAGAGCTCGGACTTTTCTAGGTGTCGGCCTCGCCTTCGCTTTCGCCTCTAATTATTATACATGTGAGGGTTCAGTAGTCACGCCTGGCACAGTTTTTCTTTTGAATTTGTATGATTTTGATAGTAACGCAAGCATTTCAGTTGTCCAAAATGAATAGTCTTTCGAGCACGTAACCAAATGAAAAAGATCTGAAGAGATAATAAAAACATGGATTTTCTCAGCCGAAGGATGAGATCCAAACCAGCAACATCCCTTTCCAGTCCAAATTTAACTTGTGCAGCAGTAGAACTGGAACATTTGCTCATGCTCACCGTACCTCCCGAAGAAAAAAAGAAGCCCACTCGAAAGTTGGAGGGTCGTCCTGGATGCGCGGCTTGTTAGAAGCGATATGTCCATTCAATGTCATCTCTATGCACGATAGAGACTGCTTCAAAGGCACAGTTCACGATAATTCAATGGGCGAAAACGTCAATGGCCCAGACGAGTGTCGAGACAATACAGATTGCAACTATTCGTTCTAGGACCCACACACAATCAGCTGGTTGCCGAGTGATGAGGCGGTGTTTTCTACCATTTTTTTCCTCTGTTACTCTTTTTGCTTTTGCCGCGATTCCTTATTTAATTTCCTACTCCTAGAGGCTAAAAAAGGTAAGCAACTTTTGCTGTTACTAGGATTTTTTGTTCACTTGTGCTTATTAGTGGATGAATTTTTGCTTACCATAGTCTGTTATTCGCACCACGACCCACACGCACGCAGTGACCACACATTGTATAGCTCGTCCATACGCCCACCCTTCTTCATTTTCCTGGTCTCATTCTCGTCCAGCCCCCTTTTTTACGGTTTTTCGAAGCCTTTTTCACTTAGGAAACACCGATTCATGCAGTTTCTCCACCTTCATCGCACTATCTCTTGTCTTCCATTTTTCATCATAATCTGGATTACTCAAAATTATCGTGAACTGGGCCTTTGACTGAATAAGGGCAAAAGAAAATTTGTTTACTTAGCTTCTCAGTACGAACTATCTATTACACCATTCATAACCCCTTACAAACAGTCGACGCTTTTTCCTAATTCAGGGAGGTATGAAAAGGGGTCTTCTCGCGAAAGGATACTGGGAAGGATCGTAGAGACGGTTACAGTTTCCACGGGTCGTGACCCTGAAAGTTCCCTGTTCCACTGAGGTATTCGTTGAACTACCGTAACGTGGGTACGTGCGCTTGGAGTACATTGCAATTCGACGAACAGTAAATATAAGCAGCCAGGTGGTGTGAAACCCATCAACATCTCTCAGTTTCTTTACTGTTCACAAAAGTCATCGACGTCTCGGTCGCTTGTGCTAAGACGATTTGACAGAGACGTGCGTTCGTGCTATATTTGGCCCTGTGAAAACATTCCATGATAAATGAGGTGTTTCACTGATTTTGACACCCAGAACATTACAACTGGCTCAGACAATCACATGCAAATCACTTCTTTTTTTTCTCGCCATTTCATCCTTGAAAACAAAACATTTCTACTCTCAACGATCAGAATTTTTCTCTCAAGGTGGCCTTCGTAGGCCAGCTAAAGCAGCTTTCCCATACTTCTATTCGCCAAGCCTTTCTACTGCTTTGCTTCTTTTTATTTTTCCTTCTTCTATATCAGTTCATTCTGTGGCGACCATAAACGCTAGAGAGACATGAAGGGGCCATATGATCCGGTGTCAGATCTATTTTAGAGGTCTCTGTGCAGTAAGTTCGATACAGTCCTACACAGGTGACGGTTCATGCATTTTTTCATTCTTTGAGACCTGCAGCGTCCCGCATAAGAAGAGAATGCTCCACATCTATTGATTCTCCTGGTGTGCGCCATGTACTCGATTCCTCTCGGATTTACTTTTTCGAGGGACTCTACACATAACTGCCTACCATTCGTTCCACTCCCACCCAGCAAGTGATCCTTAAGGATCGACTAAGCAACGCAAGTCGTTGTGTAGACCGAAGGCACATTTCATTTTTTCTAAATGCATTTGTTTCGATGTACTATGACATAAAAATGGTTTTGGAGATATTATGAGAACAATGAGTGGGAGAGGGGTAGTCCCGAATGGGGCATCCCACATGCATTCATTGTACGTGGGTCGGATCCTTTAATGATACCCCTAACCCGACCAACCATTTTTTTTGTCGTTCTGGGGTCCCTTTGTACCAGATTCGTTTGAGAGGGGTTGAATCATTGCTCTGGCTGGTCACCGTGATCCATTGCTCAGGACAAATATGCATTCAAAGAATGCACCGTTCTCAATGGAAACAGAAGACGTGGCGCATTCCGAAAACAATATTGATCAAAGTCTAAGACTTGTTATGATTCTATTACACCTGCTTATTAGCATACTAGTACTCGCAGCTGAACTTGAGCAGTTTCACGTGGTCTCTTGATCTACGAGGCCACCAAGCATCCGTAATCGATATTCCAAATCTTGTCATTGCCCTCTAGTCTCCGCCGGAAAGTGTCCTCATTTGGATCCCAGACGTTTTATTTATTTTCTTCGTTTTCCATGCATTTTTTGTGAATCTACAATTCAATTGACCCTGAAAGGGCGAAAAATGAAGTATATGTTTCCTCAGGTCTTTGGTCTTCGTACATTTAAAGGCACAGTTCACCATAATTCAATGGGCGTGAACGTCAATGGCTTCCCCGCCTCTCGATCGATGTCACGGCATTACGTCAGACGAGTGTCGAGACAATACAGATTGCAACTATTCTTTCTAGGACCCACACACAATCAGCTGATCGCCGAGTGATAAGGCGATGTTTTTTTTCCATTTTTTTCCTCTGTTTTTCTTTTTGCTGCTGCGACCCCTTATTTAATTTCCTACTCCTAGGGGCTGAGAAAGATGGGCTACTTCTGCTGTTACTGGGCCTTTTTTTGTTTGTTTATGCTTCTAAGTGAATGAATTTTCGCTTACCATTGTCTTTTGTTCGCACCAGGACCCACACGTACGCAATGAGACACATTGTATAGCTCGTCCAAACACCTCACTCTTCTTCATTTTTCTGATCTCTTTCTCGTCCAGCCCCCTTTCTAATGGTTTTTCGAAGCCTTTTTTCACTTTAGAAACACCGATGCACGCACTTTCTTCACCTTCATCGCACTAGTTTCGACCTTGTCTTCCATTTTTCATCATAATCTGGGCTGCCCAAAATTATCGTGAACTGTGCCTTTAATCTTAGAAGCGTGTAGTGCTAAAGTGAGAAGCGATTCTGAATCTTTGCTGACTTTCTCGCTTTTTTCCTTATCCTCCCTCTAAACTCTTACTACCTTTCGCCCGTCTCTGAGCAGATTATTCTGGGAAGATAGTTTATTCTGACACAAATAGTCGATGTTCTAATCTCTCAAATTAACACGTTTTTCTTTTCGTCTTGGTTGCTTTCGTAACCGGTTTTCCGTAACAAATTTCGATCACAAGGGGCAGCATACACCGATCGTCATCTCACGGGCCATATTATAAATGCCATAAAATTAAGGAATGATCGCGTATGGAACGCTATTAATAAAAGTCCAACAATTCGTTCGTTTCATCGGTACATTCCATTTTGTTGATGTTTTTATTCTGTTGTTTACATTACGGCCTACTACTAGTGAATGTTTACTCTTGTTTACGTATTTGTCATATAAGATTCTTATAGTTATTACAGTTTTCAATACCGAAATCTCTTTAATCAAATAAGGTGGCGCAGTGGTTCCGGGCGCATTTCGTTAGAACGATCCGAAAGTTTTAGGCCCCAGCGTTGTGGGATCCTTTAAATGGTATCATACCACTCTCATTATTTCAGAGTGTCGGTTCAGAAATGGATGTTTCAGCAAATATTAAAAATAATAATGTTAATGACAATTGAATGGTAATAGTAGTAGGAACAATAAAAAGAATAGTAAATAATAATATTTCCGCTAGCGGCACTAACAATATGTAGTAGTGATAGTAATAGTAATAAATTTGAATTGGCGTCACCTTATTGTAGTTTCTATAGCAATATTAACAGTATTAATAACAGCGGGCGGTGGTGTTGTAGTGGCAAGTGGCGCAATATATCACCCCCACGGTCCGGGGCTCGAATCCCGGATGGGTGCCCGCCCAGGCCAACCAAGCCTTCCATCCCTCTGGGGTCGATAATTGGTACCAGACTTGTCTGGGAGGATAGAAGCACTGACTTGTACATCGGCTGGCCACCGCAAGTCATTGTATAGGCCGCATACGCACTCATTCCGCCACTACGATTCTGAATGGAAGTCGAGTCCGGGGCGCATCCCTCAGACGGTATTGATTTATGCCGAGAACTTTATCCTTTGTAATAACAGCAATAGCAATAGTAATAATTAATAATAATAACAACACTAATAATGCTTTAAAGATAACAGAGCAGCATCGAGGTGAATACGTAGTTCTACATAGAACGAGGGTGGAATGCATGGCGCATGCCAGGGCCGATTCAGCGTTTTTCAGTAGTGTGGTGACCCAAGCGATGATTTTCTCTTGTGTGGGCCAGACGATCAAATTCTACTGGATCAGCTACTGAGCTAAAAAAAATGAGAACACTGAATACAAAACAGGGCGTGAAAGTTGAATGTGGTTCAGAACGTCTATTAAGAGCGACGAAGTAGGAAACTTTGTTTGGCTTACTGTAACGAAATGTTAGAGTTGATTACATTTTCCTAGGCTCCATTCTTACGGTAATTGTTATTTTCAGAATCAATCTATTATTCCGTGGAGCTATTTCAATTTTGACGTCATTCTTCGGCAACTGACTGCATTTCTCTCCTAATCATAGATTCATTACTTATTAATCTTTGCCTATGACGAATGAAGAATTTTGTACTCTTAATCGTCGATTCATGGCAGATAAGCCTTATATTGGATGGATGGGGACCATCGGATTTATTGTCCGGGATTGTCTGACCGCAGAACTCTGGTTCAGCTCATTGGCCACCCTACATGGCTACGCCAGGAACGCTCCTTCATTGATGGACTACCTTTCTGTACTGAAATTAAAATACTGCCAGTTATGTTGTAGAAAGTAACATACGCATGGTTGAAGTTCGCATTCCCATTCATACTTACCCATGCCATCCAAGCATTCTATACTTTGGGGTGGGGGGAGGGGGGGGGGGGGGTGGGGGGGAGGGTGGTGGTGAGTTAAATGGTACCAGAGTTGCCTGGGAGGATAATGGCTTGTACCTAGGGTTACCACCGCAATTCATTGAATAGGCCACATACGTAATGAAACTATCGTTACAATTCTGATTAGAAGTAGAAATCAGGGGCATCCCAGGCTGAGTTTGATCGATGTCAGAAGTTTTGACTTCATTCTCTTAGAGAATAGGTAGGTGTTCCGCTGTTTTACCCACTTTATAGAGCTCATTCGGCCTGCATAGTCGTTCCAACTTGTTGAGGTTGAGGCTGGAATCCTGGGAAATGACATCACTGTAGCGGGTGTCCTAGGGATCAGGAACATAGCCGTGGGTGGTTCCCATTTTAGTAATGTCATACTTCCATCGTAGTGTGCCTTGTCCACTGTATGGAAATTACAAGAAATGGTGAAGGGCTTCAATCGAATTCGTTCCGGGATCCTATGCGTATTTGACTATTCGCTGACATTCAGGGTTTCGGAGGCAATTGAAGCGGAATCAGTAGCACATGGGCAAGTTCAGACTCATCCCTCGAGAGCTATCACACAGTTTGCCCTCCCATTCTCCTTGACTACACTTTCACTACTCTCACCAGCTTCTGTTGGGTCTCAGATTCGTTGAACCAGTCTCAAAGTTTCTGCGCTACTTGATGGCTCTAGGTTAAGAGGCGTGGCCGTTGTGTGGGAGAATGTCATGTGAGCAGGATCTGCCCCCTCTGGGCTTCTCGTGGTGAACATACTACCAATTTTCTCATTGAAGGCCTGGTGCTTCTGATATGGCTCAGAGCCAGCCACGAACGGCTGAGACTTGCAGTGATGGTGATGGCTTGTCTTCCGCTGCTCTGAGCTTTTTACGAGTCTCTCGGCTGTTCTTGCCCTCGCTGCTTGAACATTAATCACCCAAGCGAAGCGCAAAACGCTTCGTGCTCGCTTTTCTCCCACCACATCGATGCAATGATACTATCAGAGTTAGCCATCAATCGATTCGCAATCCGACAATCGATTGCTCACAGCCAGTTGAAAAAACGCTATTCACGATTTCTAGCCAACCATTCCTCTTTTTTTTTTGAAGGATTTTTTCATATATTTCTTCTGAGAGAGCATGATTCCTGAAAGAATGGCTCTGTGAGCCCTAATTTTGGAATTAATCTTTTCTGACCATGGATTGGTTATTTTACCTGAGATTACGGTAAATTAGAATACGGTAATTGGCTTTTTTACCCGGTAATTTATAGCCAGACCGACGCTGAGTTTTTGTTTGAAGTGATTAATGAAGCTTTCTTTATTCAATGCTACTTCATCTCGAAATTTGAAATTCCCAATAAATGCTGGCTGCGCCATACAATCGTCTTCTGTTCACTTTGTTAGAGCCACTGAGGAGTCATAATGGTATTTCCATCAAACTCTATCCAAGCCCTTTGATCAGCCTTGAATTTTTTTGTATTCCTCCGAATAACCTAGGCGGTGCTATAATTTGACGTATATCATTGTGAATTAATGTAAATCAGCACATTTTCTGCGCTACAGATTGATCTACGCTAATCGATAGAGTAATTCCCCAAAGAACCACAGTAATCGAGAATTGGGTGTTGAATGAGCTTGACGATTTTCGAGTAATCCAGAGAGGGGGGGGGGGGGGGGTGGCGTTCCTAGAAGTACAGCCGCGTCACTCCTTCAGTAAATTGGCAGAACAAGATGAGTTAAGGCGTCATTCGAAGTTAAGACGTTGGTAAGCCGCAACGCGACCGCAGTCGCGGGAAAACCTCCTATAACTCACTGGTTGCGGATTTGGGTATAAATCTACATTCTCGTCGCATTCAGATTTTTTAAAATTATTTTCTATGAATATAATTCAGAACTTTAGCGAATGCCACTTCTCATTCTGTCACCTGCCACCAAATTTGCTTTGAAATCGATGTCTTCTCCTTTCTCTCTTATCTCCCGCAATCAATATCGATCAATAAAAATTAATGTCTACTTCACAGTTGTGTCGTGTAGTGTAACCCGAGGATAGCGGGCGTGATTAATAGTCGATGCGCATGATAATATTTCAGTTTCTTTAGACGGCAGCCGTTTTGAAGATTTGTTGCCGACCGATGTTATTCTGAGACGTGCTTTTCCTCTTCAGCCTATATCTTCCCCTCAAAGCTCACGTAATAACTCTCTGATCATCTCCTCCTTTCTTATTTCCACTCAGGACCTACCATTAATCGATAGAGCTTAAATATTGACCCGATCGTTCTGTTTTATAGTAGCTCAGGAGGTTTCACGTGCATTTCAACAAGTGCATGTTGATTCTTTTGATGGTGACGGACAGCTCCCATGACCGTAAAGGACAGGCTACCCGTTGATCAGAGGTCAGACCAGAACTTGGGCTACCAAGCTTCAAAATAAGAATTTGTAGTGAAAAAAGTATTGGGAGGCCGAGGAGGGTCGGAGGGAGTGGGGCGAGGGGGAGGGGGGGGGCAGATTGAAATGGAAAGGAAAGATCGTAACCATAGATTACCTAGGGGAATGCTAGGGATCCAGTCGAGGGGGGTACGTAGAGGGAAGGACCAGAGGGTTGCATCGTGCCTGAATTGTAGTGAAGCAATCCTTAATTACCTTAATTTGTTCCTACATAAAAAGCACCACTTGCTCTAGGATACCCGAACCCGGAAGGCCCATCCAAATTAATTTGCGCTACTGGGTGGTAGTAGAAAGCATGGCCCAATCCATAGTCACTGAACCGCCCTGATCAACTAATCCTTTATAACATCAGTTAAGTAAATTTTGTACAATTTTTTCCTCGTTGATAAGACAAAAGCAAATGTTGCGAATCAGATTGTCTTTGTGTGCGCCGACGGCGCCGACGGTGAATGCAATGTTTGCACCGTGAATCTTTCGGACGTAATTTATCGTCACCTAACGAGACTATACACTTTGCTCTCTGCTGACGTGCACAGTACACCAACACTTAATGACTCCGACGGATTCGGACCAATCAGATCACTGAGGATCGAGTTTGATTTCCGTCATCCTAACTCTGTAAAAGCCGACTTATCCGGTCCTCGAAAGCATGTGGGCGGGGTTGTCTTGGACCGCCCACACACGTTCACAAATAACACGTCCATCATTGACATGTTCATATCTGTTCATTCAATTTTAGTAAAGGTGACATCCCCACAACAAACTTGGGTGTTACCAGGCAGTCACGCCCATGCAGTTTGGGCGGTTGGTATCACCTGAGCCTGAAACTTTCTTATGCTTGTATTTTTTTCATAGAAGTGTCTAGAATTCATAGTGATGAAAATTAGACTCAGTAAAAATTTTCGTAAAACATAAATGAACAGTTAGAAAAAGGCTGATAAAGTCGGTAATTAATAATAGATAGAGATATCTGAATATATAATGTATCAGAAGCAGCAAATTAGCATTGCGCAGAGAATTGTTCGCACCGTCAAGGTGCTACTTATTCTCAAAATACAAAGCGATACATCAGGGTGCCCCAATTGGCCCAGAAAAATTGAGTTTCTCGAAAAAAATTTTTTAGCTTTTTTTAAAAAGGTTCTACTATTCTGAGTCCGGCCAAGGTGAGCTTTGAAGTGCTTCAAGGATGGAAAGCCTGGATAGTTTTATTATATCACAAGGCTCACAATTTTGTGAGCTCCTAATCTTCTAGTAGCGGAGGTATTCTGCGGAAGCGATCTTTTCTTTATGCCAAATCAACTTGAATACCATCTCTTTGATATTCAACTGCACTGTGAAATAGCTTCTCCTGAATCCATCTATATATCTAAATTCGAATCGATTTAGCTGTTGAAATTCTCGAAGTGACTCCTTTCTTTTTCTTGGAGAATTCCTCTTTTATTCTCATCGTTTTCTGTGAATAAGCGCAAAATTCTTCGAGCATGATTGATTTCAATCGGTGGTGACGATCACGTGGCTAACCGCTATGGCTGCGCTCAGCTTCTCATTCGCTGCTAAACAAAACTCCATTTTCTCTCCAATTACATGTATCCATCCTTTTAATTCAAGTACTTAGTAGATTTGTTGTTGATGTTTCATTTTTGTTTCATAATAGGAGGAACCATTGTTCCTACCATACTATCACATCCTACTATCCCCCGCATTGACATTCACTATCAATCACCTTGCCCTGATTTTGCCTCATTCCCAGACGTTCTGTAGACAAACGATGTGGGGGTCGGAGACGCTACAAATCACTATGAGTTCGTGTTCTTACCACGATTTGTTTATCACTTCATACCACTTTCACATACTACCATCATATTTTTTTACTGGATTTTTTTACCATTCAAAATCATTAGATCCGGATTACGGTACGAAATTGGGTATGTGCTGATTTCCACCTCCATACGACTCCGGACACTGAAAACGGTATCATAGATGAAGGGGAAAGCCCCAGTGGTCGAGTTAGGTTGCTTTTGTTTACGATAGATATTGCATCCATCTACTTTTGGTTTTTTGATATCATTTCCCTTACTTGGTACATCATTCTGATCATACTCTTCGGAGCTTCTCCAATAGAAACTTTCATGAGTTTACTATAACCTATAAGCGAAGTGGGAGGAGATGGTATAGTAGCATGTGGACCAATACCACGCTCACATAGTCACGGGTTCGAATCCCGGATCGATATTCACCTGAGCCAACTAAGCCATCCATCCCTCCAGGGTCGGTTATCTGGTACCGGACTCATCTGGAAGGATATTAGCGTTGACTGGAAAATCGACTGACCACAGCGAATCATTCTATAGACTTGAATGGAATTGCAATGTTAAGGCGGGTTAATGCTCGAAACTTCTTCCTTTTATTGGCGACACTGATAGGATACCGTAATAAGGCTATGACGCACCCGAATCACGTTTTTATGGATTATTTAATTATGACTCTTACTCATAATAAATTTCAAGCGCAAGTGTTGGTGGGCGGAGGAGGGATTAAGCCAAATGGCTCGGCTATCCACGTATGATCTCGTGATCAAATTCCTGAACCGATACCAAAGCCAAGTAAATCATCCTTCCCTCCAAGTCAGCTGATTGGTAGCATATTCGCCTGGGAGCATAAAAGCACCGATATTTTTGCGTGGGAACATACCAGAACGGAAATCAGGTGGGTAGCTTTACCATCAGGTAGCGTTATCGTTGTCATTCCACCGTTTTTCCCCTCTTGTAATTGATCAGTTTTCAATTATTCACCTCCTCCTCCTCCTTCCAGCTCAGCCTTGCACCTTCGTTCGTCGCCCCAAGGGGTGCAATTTCGGGAGGCTGCAACGGCCAGGTGATTCGTTACGAATTTCTTTCAGGGTTTGCCGAGAAATCTCCGTGATTCACTTGCTCTTTCGCCATGGTCTGCCTAACCACGCGTTTCTAATTAATCAATGTAAAAAGACTATCGATCAGTCGGCAAGTCTTTGGCAGGCTGTGGCTTCTGTTGTGGATTGGGAGGACTTTTGTTTCGTCGTTCGCACACTCTCATACACTTTATCCTGCAACCTCCTCGCCTCCACCACCGACACCACAGTTACCTCTGGGACCTATCTGCTTTTTCGTCTAACCGGCCAAGAACTTTCCAATTTTGGATATCTGATATCAATATTCCTTGTAGGACGTTCCTTGGACGAAGATGTGCTTCTTTTTCGATTACTCCTTCCATCAGCTCCTCCCAACTCGGACCTTCTTCGGTTCTTCTGAAGCCTTCCGACACGTCATGACTTCTTCTTTATTTCCCACCTACCTCTACCCCTCAGAGAGTTAAGTCTGGGGCTGGGAGTGGGGCTGAAAAAGGTTTGGAGAATGCTATAAAACCTTTTCCTATAGTTTTCTATTCTGGGTCGCACCCGAATTTTTCTTTGAAGGGCACCTGGATGAATACGACACGTTGGGATCAAGTAGCAAATACAGAGCCTCCAAGGGAAGCGGGTTATCAGGAATAAATTAAAGAGGGACTGAAATGCTCTAATAATAGGATAGAGTAAGGAGTTGGTGACTCCCGTGTAAATTTGTTTTTGGCAAATTTGAAAGATATATGGAAGAGTAGTGCTTTGACGTAAGCAGACTTCAGAGGCCGGTGAGAGGCATAATACAAGCCTCGATAAGCCTCTCACTTCCCTTCAATGCTTGTCAAAGGTGAAACAATCCGCCTTTATTTGCGTATGCGTGGCTCATATTGGGAGATTTTCATCTTTAGCCGGTAATCCAATATCTGAGCCCTTTATTTTCTTGGGGTTGGTTGAATGGTGCCAAGCTTCTACAAGGATGGCGAATTGAGGGCAAAATGTTGTCATCATATGAACTAAAACCCGTGTTTGTGTTTCCAGCCGTCCCTTGCTCTTTAACCCATGCACTATCGATATAAAAAATATCAATTTAGACAATTGATACAGGTTTGTGTGGTGAGTAAAAGCGCTGATTTGTCCATCGGCTAATCACAGAAGTTGTCGTACATATAGAGTAAATAGGTATCAAAACGTCCTCTGGATCCTAAATAGAGTCACGGAGTGAGGGTACAGCAAAATGATGTAAAACAAAAAAAAATTTCACTTTTTATTTCTATTTACTTTGTAACAAGAGTGCCAGAATTTCCCATGTTATCGTTACCATGGCACGCCAGTCATATCCTTTTCTGAGCTTTTCACTCATCTGAGGTATTTGTCGAGTAACAGAGATTTACGTGGGAAGGTCAAAACATTGAACCGGCTAGTCTCTACGTAAGGTTGAGGAATCCCCTATTACAATTTATGGAAGAAGTTGAATGCATGGCGTACCCCGGAAAAGCGATCAATCGACTTTCAAAACCTCCCTTTTTTATTCTTTTACTTGACGATTTCATCCTTATTATACTTCATGCAGTTGCTCCTATGATCTATTCCTTTTACCTGTACCCGGTATCTCTCAAAGCAGAACTGGGCAAGTGAGTGAACTTGTGAGTGATTAGAAGGATTATATTGAAGACTAATCCTGCCACTACTCGGGAAGGACAAATGAGCTTCTTTCGAGGAAATAAAAGTCGAGTTGGCAATTTATCACGAGGCTGCGCTTCTCTTCTCGCGTTCACAATGACGCCAGTCGATAATAATGAATTACCGGACATTTCTCGAATTCTGCACGTTCATGGGTGCACACCGAACTCCATGAAAGCTGTTCGGGAATGGGAGAACAATGAGCAAAACGATCGACATTGATTAGCTATCGTATTTTACCGTATACCACATTTTCACCCCTCAATAATGGTCACAGACGACAATTGGGATCGAGTCATCTGTCGTCCTTTGGAAAGCTCTCGGAACGGCAATTTTTGTGAAGGAATCAATCTCCCGAGTACAATGAGGGGAAGAAAATTTTTCGATGAGTCCAAATATCACTTCTATCCTTCCTATCTTCCGAAAATAAAAATAAAATGAGCAGTTGACTTAATTGAGAAACTGACTGCCAACTGAGAAATACCGGTAGAAAGGAATTTGTCAATTTTTTGCATAATTCAGTTTCCCCTACATGGCACGTGAGAGACGTGGCGTTGGAAGGATCGGTTACGAGGATTTTTATATCGTTTTTCCGTAGTTTTAAAAAAAATTTTCACCTATTTTTTTTACAGTTTTTTATTTGTTTCCTGTTTTAATTTTTTTATTTTTTGTAGGGTTTGCCCATTTTCGAAAGAACTCTCAAAACTAGGTAGGATCCAGCCTTATTATTATTATATTTATCGTGGGCTGCTCAAACTTGGAGCAATTTCCATCAATAAGTAGTACATAACTCTTGATAACTTTGGTTTTCTCCAAATTTTCGAAGCTCTTTACAAAAATTTTTTCAACTCGAATAGATGTGGGCTTCTTATATTGACTTGCCGCTATCCCATGTATTTCAAGAAGCTAGGTTTCGGAGTCGATACCTATCTGACCAATGGAACCCTATTTCCCGCACTGCTCGATTGATATGTGAGGAGGATTAGTTCAGGAGGATAAGAGTAAAAACCCAGACAATTCTGCTTGGAATTTGGATATATGAGCTCCTTTGCGAGAGGAAAAGCAGAGTTTACCAGCCCTAGGATATTTCACTTTCGAATCGAGTCTTCAGGTTATCTCTCAAGTAAGAAAGTTGTGGATCGACCACCAGCATTTTATTGATTTACGACAGAATTCGTTTGAAAAATAGAAACTGTGATGTTGTTTATCTGTCAACCGTAGTGTACGGTATTACACAAAAACCTGTATTTGCACAGGAATCTGGTTTACCTTCTCTGAACTCGGAAAACTCCTATAAAATGGCGTCATTAGATGCGAACCTAGGAAGCTACCTAACCTGAACTTCCCTTAGGATGAGCCGTGCATACGACTTTCTTTTCGGAGCAACCTGGAGATTGCACAGTATATTTGTACTTGGTACCGGAATTTTGGCGTTTTTTTCCACTTGGAAGAATCTTTTGTTCTTGCTTTTTTCCCTTATTTTTATGATCCCTAAATGGGGAGAGAGGCATGGGGCAACGCCTTGCCAACAATTCTATTTATGCTCTGCTCACTTTACAATCAATGAGCATTTTTAGAACTAGAAGTACAAACTGTTTCCTTGTCTGATGGCGTTACTGTTGTGGTAATCGATTTATTGATTCCTTCGATCGATGCATTCTCTTCAGTCAGTTTGTCAGAAATCGAGCGATGATGTTCTTTGCTGTGTACTCTTACATGCTATACCGACAACAACAGCAGAACTTTGATGACAATATTTTCATTTTTTTTTGGAAATTATGAACTGTCAGTCTTTTTTGACTCATCACGTGACAGATGAACTGCGGCTGCGCGATGTCGGTGGAACGGTCGGACGTTGTTCAGCTCCGCTCATTGATGGGCTATTCGAAAGCGACGATTGACTTCGAGACTTTGAGAGTTTGAGTTGGACTTTGATCCATTTGGGCACCGTTCAAGGATCATTGTTCTTCGTATCATAAGATGCAACGCTCCTCCGGTCTTCTGGTACAATCAGTAGTCATGGAAAATACCTCGCAGGGGTTAGATAGCGCAGTGACAAATTGCTACATATTGCAGTGATTTGGTCCGTGAGATCGAGTTCGGCTTCTATCACAATTAAACGTCTTATGTCCTAAGAGTTGGCCACCTGTATCAAGATTTGGTCAAGAGGAATGGAACCTATTACTGGCCATACGCTCTCAGAGAAGGAAAGACTAAAAGATTTAGGAAACGGAAGGGGCGAAGTGGAGCTGGAGCCACCCCCCTCTAGTACATCCCTTGACTGATAATCACCGCTGACGTGACCCGGTGCTAATTTTTCATGCAAAACCCCATCTAGCGCGAAAATTTTGGGTGAAGGGAAGATGGGGGGCCAACTAGAGAAGAACGAAGTATCTAGCGCTCAGGATAGGTCTACATGACTATTGGTTACTTGTGTATGTCACGGATATGTACTTATGGTGGTGTGGGTGTTGGGCAACATGAAACCATTTCCCACGATCCCATGATTGACTTTGACCAGTGAAGCGGCGGCGGAAGAGGAGAAAGGGCAGGGAGGGGGAGTGTGAAAGAATTATCCTCCATTAAGCTCTAGCAACTTGAAAGCACATTTGATTGCGATCCCAGAAAATCGCTTTATCAGTTGCTACCATCGATAACCACGAGAGGCGGTGTTTAGAGTAGCAGAGAGGCGGAGTCGCGTCGACGAGTACATAGCGAACCCGGCTATCTGCTTTGAACATACTTCGTTTTATATAGAATTCTAGCTTTACTAGTGCAAAAATTAACTTTTCAATCTTCTTTATAAATTCTTGGGTCCTTCAGAATCCTTTGGCTATGATCAATCCCTTTTCGGGATACGCCTCCGCCTTCTCAGGATCGTAAGTCCCGAGTATGTTATGGCTTATAGTCGCCAATGACCAGCCAATGTACAAGTCAGTGGCTCTCCCCACCCAGGCAAGTCTGGTATGAACTAAACGAGCCCGGAGGAACGAGGCCTTGGTGGCTCGGAGCAGGTATAAATCAGGGATTCATCCGTAGACTGTGGGTGTGATAGTGCACCACATTGCGCATGATCTAGTTCCGTTAGTTTTCCCTTTTGGTTTATACTTTGCGTCGGCTAAACCCAGAAAGGTTGACTTAGGGCCGGCTTGTCGTCCGGACTGACATTGACCGATCGCAAAGAAAAAGATCGATATAGAAATCGATTAGTGGCCTTCCATGGGGACCACTCTCCCATGCCTATGTCTATCATTTAAGTAAGGAGGAGAATCGACTGAGAAGGCATTTAAATAGCATTCTCTTACTTTATGCGTGTCCACCAAAAACTCGTCCAAATTCGTCAGGAAACCACGCCTCAATCAGTACTACCTCGTTGCTGTCCTTCATTTTGTGCATTCTACATCGATATAAAAGCGTTATTGATGTATTGGAGACCAGCCGTTTTCAATGCTTCGAGATATTTCCGCAAAAGATCCCAGTCCAAGATAAGGGCCATTCATCCGCAACTGCAGATGTGACGCGAAGGGATTGTTGACGTTCTTTGCATACCGGCTTAATCGCGTGCTGTAGCATTGTGCACTAGTTACAATCTCTTCCGGTGCAACTCGTCCAATTCACTCATATTTTTATACGGCGCTCCATCTTATAACAGCATTTAAATCACCATCAAAGATTCTGTGAGGTAACCGTCTGCTCAGAACTCGTCCAAGTCGAAACTATTTGATTGAGAGGGAACTCGTCCGGACTGGAAGGATAAAGGATAAAGTCTCGGGGTGTTGGTCGATCCTGTTTGGGGAATGCGTTTGCTCATTCGACTTCCACCCACTGGCCTAGCATCTGCCATCAGATGACGTGCGAGGAAGTTTGAGGTCATTTATGGGACCATCGAGTGCAGCTGAGCCCCGGGTTCATAACGATGACGGTGATGACTACGACGTAGAGCGATGACGACTGCAAAAATGAGGCTGATGATGTCAGTCGGTCGGGTTCGACGTGCGACCACCACGAGATCATCGGATACTTCATCATGCCGTTTTTTCCTCATCGATACCTCGTGGTCACGATCCTACGACCGGCGCGATTCTGTTTGACGAACGTTTTGTAGTGAATGATTCATGTCCAGACACAACAGTTTTGCAGAGAACTTCCTTCGGCCCACACCTCATCGTATGAATAGCCATCTCCTGGACCCACTTCGGATTTGTCGTTCTTCTCGATGTCCTCTCTCCAAAGCATAGGCATATCACTTTTCAATTCATTTTGATAGGAGTGAAATCGTGGAATCAGAAGTCAAGTTCATCATTTCGTCTGGGATCCGTACCGCATTCGGCTTTAGGACGTGTCATTTGAACACGTATATGGGCTATGCCGCGCATGACGTGCAGGGTATTTGCCGATACGATCCCTTCCCTTCGACCGTCGAGGTCTCCCGGATGTAGGCTCGTCCCTTTTATGGCCTATATGACTTCTGAGCAGTCATTATGTAGGCACTTGCTTTCAGTTGCAACTGGAAGAAGCTCGGGGAGGGGGTGTGAATTTGTAAAACTGTTGAATAATAAGTATTTTTTATATTGCTCCATATGGACTTTATGAATAATTAGGCTTCCTTCTCCTATTTTCTTGAACCTCAGTATGTTAAGTGACTCCTAAAGTGCTCAACTTTGCTGAGAAAGATGGATTACCTGGTTGGCGTGTACAGGGATTGGGTAAGCGGTGAGTAGAAAATGCCTTAAGTGTAGTTCCCTTCGATAGCCGTTACTTGGCACTTTCTCTCGCACCTTCCTTTTGAAATTTCTGCTGTGATAGAAGTTGAGAGTCATTTATCCAGAGGGCTCCATTTGGTATGGTTAATACCAAAGCGATGCTCATTCGTCTCAGACATTGACCTTACCAGGGCACACGGGAAACGAGATGTCCTAAGCATACGCCCCACGTCGGTGCAGACGCGGCAAGGTGTAAACCGAATTTTTTCCGTTGGCGTAGAAGGACATGAACCGAAAGGGTTGCTGGCTGTCTCGTTAGTGCAATGGAAGTCGAAGGTAAAAATCCTCATCTGCTCACGTGGGCCGGCACTAATCAATCGACTAATGAGCCAATTTATCAACCAGGAACCGAGCATAGGGAAACCAGCCGGATCGGTCAGCAATCGGTGCTACGGCCATCGTCTTCATTATCCGTTCTCTGCACTTTTCGATTACTCTCTCACTTGCTTTCAGATTGAAAAGTTCTCTCCTGTCTCACATTGTGGTATTCTCTCGCTATCAATTCTTATTTAGCTCTATCATTCAATACTACTACCGTATCTGCTTTCTTATTGGCGCTCGCTCATCTTCTGTTACCTTCTGTTCTCTTCTGTTATCACCACTTATCTCCCATTATCATCATTTATCGTCCAGCCCCTTTACTTGAACTTTCCTTTGTTTTCTTGTCACTGCTAGGAATGTCTATTAAATCAGGCCATAACTTATTAAATCTTATTGATTACACGTGAGGAGCTAGGTAGATAGAAGCGAGGAACGAAGATAAACATCCAAACAATAACAGTATACAATTAATGTCAAAAACAGATAGTATTATAGAAAAGAGGTTCGTTCATGAGGATTCCGAAAAATTTGTTCATTAGAGATTTATATTTACTTTTTCAAGAAAGAAAGGAGTCCAACCTTCCCTTGTCGGCTAATGAGAACTTCAGAGTCCTGCCCATTTATGGCAGCCCCGCCCATTCTTTTACTATCTCACTATGTAGGAGTTTTAGAAACTTTCTAAAACGTATTAAGCATTGTTCCATGCTTCGTCCATATAGTGACTAGGGGCCACGATGAGCAGTTGCCCATTCATAATTTATTTCTGGGCTGTGTACCATAAGAATAGATGCTTCATGCTCAGATGTTGGGTGGCTGTGCTTGTGAGTCCAATAAAATCACTCGATTTCCTTTTCTGCTTCCATTTTTTATGCTTTTTGAAGGCGTGGAATTGTCGTCGTTGCTGTTTTGCTGCTTTTTTCTCGCTGATTCCAGTCGTGTCTGTGAGGTGTCTTGTCATCCCCGAGGTGACAAGATTGTATTTAGATGTTTTGGTGCAGATCCGTGTATTCGTTTTGTAGCACCACAGGATTGTAAACCCCGAAATCTTCGGATCTTCTATTACAACGCTATCAGTCAGTCGTGGTCGTCGTTGTCGTTGTGCAACCAGTGGCAGCAACTGCACCGATCGTGCACCCATAGCGTTTCGTCTTCCAGTCCAGCAAAAAAGGTTCCAACCGTCATTCGGCATGCTTTGAGATAAAGCTTATGCTGTGGGAACACAGTTTTCGCTTCCTAGTAGAGAAGAATGAGAAGAATGGAGGGTAACGTCTTCTGCGTAGGCTATCCCCACTTTGGAAGACGCCCACCTATCCGGCCTATGCAATGAACTACAGAGACTAACTGCTGTGCACGTCAAAGCTTTCGTTCTTCCAGGAGAATTAGGCACCAGTCAGTTGATCCTATTTAGGGTTCTAGGTTTCCTCTACGATTCTGGAACCACTCGACTAACCCCGGAGAAACAGATGGCCTGGTTGCAAGACATCGTACCAAAGTCTTTGAACTTTATGCAGGGAACTGAGGAGTTTCTAAAAAATTTTACGAGCTACCCGTTTTGGAAAGGTTTTGATTTGAGCAGGTGGATACGGTACCTCCTGGTTAACTGTCGGAGGGATAGGTCTGGTTGGTCTGCAAAAATGTTGATCCGGCATGGGATCCTCGAACCACACCACTAACTCCTGATCCTGGACTTCGGTAGTTCTGGTTATTGTATAGGAGGCTGCCACGTACACATTGAGAGCACCAACGATTTAGAATGAAAGTCGGATGCGGGGCGCATTCCAGCAGTAGAATTAATTACGCCAAAAACTTAAGTCTTTAGACTTGAGGATCTTAAATTTAACCTTTTTATGTCGACTTTACCGAAGAATTTATCCTTCATCCTTTTGTTACCCCTCTATTTTTTCATATAATAAATATTATTTATTTACTTACTTGATTTTTAGCCGTTTCGCCTATTATATAATTGAAACTTGCAACGAATCCTGTTCTCATTATTTGGACATGTAATTAATTGTATGTACTGTGTCGAGCACTTTTTTTTATTACTGGTTTCACTTCGTTTTTCGGCCAGTCATCTGAGCGAGACCGGTAATTGCCGTTGCTCTCAACATTTGATACGGTATTCTTAGTGATGATTAATGATCAGTGTAAACTATCTAAGAATAACCTCAATTCTTGATTAGATCAGGTGAACAGAAATCAATTGAACCCATTGAACCACCTTCTGTTCGTCGAGGGTGTCAGAGGGTGTGTCGTCAAGAATAGAGCCTTTTGGCGTTAATAATTCCCACTGAGGGATGCGCCCACGCATTCGACTTCTACCCAGAATCGTAGTGGCGTATTGAATGCGTATCTGGCCTACACAATGACTTGCGGTGGCCGGCCCATGTACAAACCAGTGCTACTATCCTCCCAGACGAGCATGGTTCCAATTACCCGACCCTGGAGGGATGGAAGGCTTGGTTGGCCTTGACGGATATCGATCCGGGATTCGAACCCATGACCGTGAATGAGTGTGAGATAGTGCTCCACTACACCACCTCCGCCTAGATTTTAGAGTGTGCCATGCACATTATTTCCAATGGGGATTTCTCAGTCCTCCCATTTCACAAACGAGTCCAGTCCAATCAGTTACCGTTGCAATGACGATACAGCTATGATAGCTCCGCTCAGGTATTGCCCCATCTCCGTCCTCTTATGGTATTTCATTTTAAAATGAAAGAAATCGCTTGGACTCAGGTTTTCAGCGAAGTAACCGCACCTACTCCTGATGGTTTACCTTGATGGAATATTAGAGGAATTATAGTGGTCAGAGCTCTTTATCGCTGATCAATCTCGTTCCATATGGGCCCACACAGTCTATTTCTACTCAGAATTGTCGTGGCGTCTTATTTCGTATCAGCTACAGAAGCCCTCGCGGAAGCTGACCGATGCTAAAACAACTACTTCGGTCCTCTCCGACGTGTCCAGTATCGGTTAATCCATAGAGATGAGCAAAATCTTTTGATGATCTTGAGATCAGAAGTCACAGAATTGATCCTTGGATCACACCAGTGGTAGTCGCTCCACTCATCATCGCCCCATCTGTTTCTTTTCATTAGGATAACTGCAAAGGATCATAGTCGTGCTTTGTCCTCGATTGTCCTCGTTTTAAAATCTCCCTGCTTTCATACACCACCGACACCACTACGGCGACCTCAACGAGACGTCGAAATTGCTCATTCCACTGGCGCCAGACAAATGACACAAAAAACTCGTACACACACATACACCCGGGGTTGATGTGCATGCGAAATTCGCTACCATCACACCGATGGCTTTCCATCGGCTGTTTCCCAGCGATTCGTCCGTGTCGGCGGCATTCTGGGACGTTTTCCATCCTCTGTAGCGTCTTGGTAGCCTCTGCTGACAACTGGCAGTCTCAATGACGTCTTTGTAAGTTTTCCTAGGAAGACTCACTCTTGTACTTGTAGGTAATCATTTTCTGCTGAAGCACGCTTAGGCGAGTGACCTTTTTTCGATGTTCTGAATCCCATCCTCCGAAGAGCTTTCATGAAGTCTTCTAGGCCTTATTTCTCAGACCCTGTCTATATATTATGAAACCTTTCTTATTCACCGGCACTAGGCAATGTTTCTCAACAGACATCCATTTTCTTGCCTTCTCATTTTGGTTATGGCTTGCTTCTCTCAATCGGATTACATAAAGCTCTTCCAAGTCGACCCCAAAGGTTTCCCGGGAAGGCCGGAATGTTTCGAACTCGTGGGAGACTAGGTTCGTGTTTATAAAATATAATATAAAGACGACCAAAGTTCCGTTGCAAACGGTCAGGGCATGAACGGCAGAAGCTCAATGTAGCTTTCGAGAGCATGATAGCATCGTGACTGAAGGGAGACGCAATAGCGGAAGCCGGGTAGGTTTCACATTAAACACACCCTTCTGTTCTCCAAGTTATTAGGTCAACAAACCAAAGTTTCATGTAACTTGGTTTACCGAAAAAAATACGATTAGGAAATAGTCTGCCGGAAGCTTTTGAGAGCTATTAGGTTGATGCATAATTATTGCGGATTTTTTCGCGGCTTTTTTTCTCTCGATAGAATTTGAATATTGAGTTCGGGTTTTTTCTAGAAATGATCTACTTGATCTCCTCTACAAGAGTATACTCAACAAATCTTCCGCATATTCGCGAAACCAGGCTTTACAACTTCGAGAAAGACTGGAAGGTGGCACAGTCATTCCGCGATCTCAGTAACTTTTCGGCGATCGTTCATTGGGTGATCTAGTGAAAGTATACATGACTTCCTGGCGGTCAAAACACGATTATTTTGATATTTTCTATTTCCCCTGCATTTTACCTGCCTCTATATATTAGGTTTATGCATAATTATTGCGGGTTTTTTTCCAGCAAATTTTACTTAAAAAATTTATGAAATACTAAGCAAACAAATATTCAAATAATTATTCCGGAACTTATTCACCATCTACGTCAAGCACTGCTTCCCTATGGCTAGATAGTCGGATCCCGAAAGCGAAGAAGTTTTGATTCTTACGGGCGATCCACGCCTTGACATCGGCCATCAAGTCATCCAAATCGACGAAACTTCTATTCTCTAACCATTTTTTCGATAAACGGTTGACGAGATAATCCATAAAAGTTTCTGTCCATTATATGTTATCAGAAGTTATTATTATATGGCAGATTTAAGGTACAGTTCCCATTTCTTGGTTGGCTTTGGCTGATTGTACGATCGCCGAAAAGTTACTGGGATCGCGGAATGACTGTGCCACCTTCCAATCTTTCTCGAAGAAGTTAAGCCCAATTTCGCGAATATGTGGATGGTTTTTTGAGTATATTCATGTAGAGGAAATCAAGTAGATTATTTCTAGAAAAGACACGAACTCAGTATTTGAATTCTATTTAGAGAAAAAAAGCCGCGAAAAAATCCGCAATAATTATGCATCAACCTAATATATTATCTCAGATCTGTGCATAACATACATCAATACATGGATCATAACAAGGTCGATCATTGGGTGAACAGTTCTTTTTTCTATCGAGGTAATCCTTACTCCACTACACTAATTGATCCTCTTTTGGAGCTGCGGTGTTGAAGAAGCAGAAGGAATCCGTATCGGAAGTTCAGCACAGACAACATCCCTCATTTATCTATCAAGGAAATTACTATCTTTAAAGCCCATACGCCAGTGAAGGAGAATGAGTCAATGATATAATAAAAGGAGAAGTTAGTGGTAAAATAAGATTCTGAGTGATAATATGTGGTAATGGACGATCTGACATTAATCCCGTGATATCGCTTTAATTTTATACTGCAACTGTTTATGTGAACATTGATATAAATTGCACCATATACTATAATCTGATATAAGATATAAGAGCATATAAGAGATATAAGAGCAAGCAATTTGATACACTACAATATACAGTAATACTTAATATAATATAATATAATATAATATAATATAATATAATATAATATAATATAATATAATATAATATAATATAATATAATATAATATAATATAATATAATATAATATAATATAATATAATACAATATAATATAATATAATATAAACTAAAATAGAATAAAATAAAACAATATAATATAATATAATATAATATAATATAATATAATATAATGTAATTTAATTTAATTTAATTTAATTTAATATAAAATAACTTAGTGTAAAATGATAAAATATAATATGATATAATTTATTATAGAATAATTTAATATAAAATAATATAATGTAATTTAATTTACCTTAATTTAATATAAAATAATTTAATATAAACTAAAATAAAATAAAATAAAATAAAATAAAACAAAATAATATAATATAATATAATATAATATAATATAATATAATATAATATAATATAATATAATATAATATAATATAATATAATATAATATAATATAATATAATATAATATAATATAATATAATATAATATAATATAATATAATATAATACACTATAATATAATATAATATAATACACTATAATATAATATGTACAATATAATATAATAGTATAATATAATGTATCCTTTGCACTTTTCTTTTTCTGGTTGGTGTCATTTCCGAATCAAGTGATGTCCATGCTGCGTCCTCCACACAGGAGGTGTCTTTAGATTTCAGCGGGGTTTTTGTTACCACTATAGCATTCATCGCGGATCACATACGTATGGCCAACGCGGACGCGATTACCGTATACTTATTAGTTCATTACCGTAACGGCGTATACTCGGGTTCAGTTCAACGCGAAGAGGAAGGCAGGCTCTGGGCGTATGTTATAGTGATATCATGGTTATTGTTAACATACGAAAATCTTTCTTTCGATACAGAAAAAAATTGTGTACTGAATTTTTTTCTAAATAAGTCCTTAAAACACCAAAATAAGATGAGCAAATGCCCTATTCGGTTTTCCAGCTAATTTGTAGGCTAGCAAGATTTTTTGGACATCTTGTATTAGTAGTAGTTTTGAGAAGGATAGGATTTTCGCTTTAGGTAGCCCTTTTTAGGAAATTTCACGCACTTAGCTTTATTAGGAATGGAAGTGACACTGGTGGTGATTAGGCAATAGAAGAATTTCCAGTATCTATGCACCGTACCGTATCCCTATTGATCCTATAAGGAGTTCATTCGCTTCATTCCCATTAGTACATACTTGCAGCAGTACCTGACTTCCGAGAAGGGAATATTAGGTTATCTTAAGCAAAACTGTTTCTGAGATCTCAATTGCGGGCGATATCCCTTTTCCATTCTCCTGTTCCTTTTTCATGGTCGATATTGAATATGAAAACTTCTTGCAATTGCTATGTGTTCTTATAGGCCGTTCATTGTTTCCATAGAAATTGAAACATTTCTGGGAACCGAAAATAGATGGCGGAATGATTGATCACAGTTGCAGTGATCGAGTACTTTGTTCAATGTCCCCAAAATTTGCACCGATTCATGGAAAATAATTTATGGCGTCAAACTGTCTCCGTCAACGGTTTCTGATCGAAACCTATTATCATCAGTCACACATCTCCAGAAAGAGGAACTAAGGAAATCAGTAAGACTACAGGAAACGGCTCTGCCATCACTTCAGCATGCCAAGCCGAGGAGTGCGGTTGTTCAGTTCACCGGACGGGTATCTTTCCTCCCCTTACCTACAGTCATTAACTTACAGTAGTACAACTTTATTCTCTATCATCTGGTTCCTTTCCACCGTCCTAATACCTGATTAGTGATCTTTTTGGTGAAGTGGGATGCTGAGAAGGCAGAAGCGGAAGTGCCAAACAGGCGATGTCAACTGAATCGCTCGTTGTGGGAGTTGCGTTTATGGAGGCCAGACTTTTCCTCGAAGGGAAAGTCATTCTTTTGAAAAGTATGGGCTAGCTGATTCCCCGATTTTGTGTCAGGACGATGCTTGAATGTCTTCAATGTCCGTATTGATGATCTACCCCTCAATGCTGTCCACATCTTCAGCATTGTTCAAAGGGTAGACTTTTCGCGAACGAAGTTTCGACTCAGAAAGGTCCCAGGTAGCCCTTCTAAGCGGCTTTACTGGGCCTTAGTATGTTGTTGTGATGCTACCGTAATCCTACTGATCTACTTCTCAAAGTTTGGTAATCATTTCTCTTAGAGTCTCTCCGCATTGCCTGAAAAACTCTGTGAATAGACCGTAGTCGTTTCTGAATCTGAAATCATTCTTTCACAGGAGGATCCTTCCTCTCATGAATGACGATAATCGATCGGCTGTCACAAGAAGACGAACACATCTGGTTACGTTGCCGATCTGGCCAATATCCAGTCGTGGGGGGACACACGGAATGGGCCGTGGGCTGTGCTGTGATGAAGGTCGCGAGTTTGGGCGATTTTTTTCGGAGATGATTCATGGCACGGGCAACGAGGTGTTTGGCACAGTGTCACGGTGTAACTCCATGAGAAATGGGGTGTTTATCCATCTTGATTCAACAAGCACATCGCTCTTCTCACACTCCACCTCTACCCAACATCTTCAGTTCGTCTGGTTCATGAATCGATTCAGCCAGAACCATGCCCAGCTTTGATCTGATCCATCTTCTCTTGGGAACTCCTGGTGAATAACCATCTATCCAGCTTTGAAATATCTTAGCTCTAGGTTCTTGACAGACTCTTTGCTGTTCGACCTAAGGGAGAAATGGAGAGCTAAGAGTCTCCGCTGGCCCTCGTGTGCTACACAGATCAGACCTTCTCTACTGCTAATGTGCTTTATAACATTTCAAGGCGTCTGAAGAAATCCCCCGGTCAATCTCTGGCTCTCTATTTTCTAAGTCGCTGGACTTTGATCACACCCCATGGTATTTTATTATCCGAATGAAATATGAAAGCATGGTGCATTTCGGAATTTCAACAAGCAACCCCTAGACTTGATATTCCTAATTGACTCTGCGGCTCTTGCTTGATTATTTGGCTAGTTCTGTCTAATACTCAACTCATTTTCTTACCAAAATCAGTCGTACCAAATCCATAACTCTGGAGAAATTAGAATTTTGGATAACTTTTCGAAAAGCCAGTGGGTTTGAGACTTCCGATTGAATCCCTCGTCTTACATACCTACCTACACGGCTGCATTTGGAAGTTTTGAAGCATATTGCTCACCAAATCGTCCAGATTTTTTGAGGTGATGTTTTCACTTTCCATCTGATACTCAATTTTGAAGTTCTGATTTTTTTTTGTATTTTTTTTTTTGGTGACACAGTCGAATTCGATTATGGTATGACACTCTTTGATTTTGGAGTGATCGTTATTCAGCAGTGTTTTTACTTCTTCCTTCACCTGAACTTCATGATTCCTAATCCGGAGTATTCTTCTGATCAAAGAAGTTTTTAAGAAGTTTCTGGAATACAATGTTAGTCTGGCCAGAACATTTAGCAAAGGATACGGTATGATTAGGTTGCTCTCCTTGTCGGGATCCATTTGTCTTGGCTCGGATCGAATTTTGTGATTGAAACCATTTTTCATGCGCACTATGATTTATCACAACCCGATTTTTCCGTTTTGGTGAAGGGACCATCTGTATCGACAATTTTTTCTTCAAAAATTTTCTGCGTTGGAAGCTGAGATGGGCTCTCGCTTTACAGTCCTAAGTTCCTTGTAATCGCCACTTCTTTTCCTAATTCTAGCTACTGAACCAAAAAGGGATATCTTACAAAGAAGTCCGGACAAAACTTTGAACTTCTTCCTTCACTCAAATGCAATCTATGAATCGATATATTACAGTTACAGTTTACAGTTGTACAGGGTGTCCCAAAATTATTTGCGCCGATTTATAGCAATATATTTGAAACTTCTCAACTGCGAAAGGCGATGGAATTTCTATGCACGCTAGCTAACACTATGTGCTACAACATGCTAAAGTCGCATTTCAAAATATCCCCCGTGAGCGCGAATAGAAGTCAAAGTTTGCTTTCGACTTGATCGCATGTGGCACGATGGTATCCTTCTCCATTTCTTCCCAGCCGTCCTCCAGCTTTAGCATTCTAGGACTCCAAACTGGGACTGCAAACTCGACAGGTCCTCTTCTAATCAGGGACCATTCGTGGGATTCAAGTGAGTCAAGTTCTGGAAAATAGGATGACCATTCCTCTTCACCAATGAAGTCGGGCAGCTGTCGTCGGCACCACTCGCGGGCAAGCTTGGCTCTGTGGGCTGGATTAGCGTCCTGCTGGAAGGACTATGAGATGTTTCAGGAATTGTAGTTGGATCATTGTTTTATTTACTTCCATTAGTACGCCGTTTGATTACTGGTCTTGGTCAATTTTTACGCCTGCACCAAAGAAACCGCTAGCGGCTTACCCTTGCCGGTGATTTCCTCGAAAAACATCATTTTACTATTCTCGTAGCAACCATTCTGAGAGATATTACACGCTAGGCATTTGTTTCCAGAACGCGAACGTTTTGGTTGTTGAGGAATGGCTTTATCGTGAAAAATTTCTTGACCAGAGAAAACGACGAAGGGTTGCGTGTCACCACTTTCGAACTTCTGCATTTTTGGCCCTGCAGTATCTGTTGAGATCGGAATTGAAGCGAAATTTCTGCATACGATAGGAACGGCAGTGAAGCTCCTACATGACATTCTTCCATCGCGATAAGTCGGATAAGCCGTGCCCGTTGACTTCCTTTTGATGGGTCACCCAGGATCCCGACCGATTGGCATACGGACCATTTTAATAGTCATATCTTCAGAAACATTCTACCTTTCTATCTTTCCTGGTTTGTCTCTGACCCAGTCATCTTTTCTATATCGTTAAATAGCCTCCTATACGGTTATTAGAAAAATCCCAAAGAATTTCATAACGCCCTTCCACTTCTCGCGCGTCAATGATTGCAAGTGGCATTGAATGAGCCTCCTCCATCTGAAAGATAATGGGAGTTCCACATTAGCAACCATGCATATTGCAAGGAAACCTTCTTATGCAACTAATTAATAACAGGTGATGTGTATTTGATAGATTATTTCTACCTTAAAAATTACTTAACTTTGGCGCAAATAATTTTGGGACACCCTGTAGTTCGATATCTGCCTACTGGATCATACTTTATTTATAAATCTTCCACATCTGAGTTATAAAATCCCGATTTTTTAAAATCATTCAAAATCAAAATTCAATCTGGCTTCTCCTTCTCATCCAAGGGCGGAACTGATGGGAATTTTTGGAGGTTGTAGGATGAATTTCCCGTTCTCTGCTTCCTCACTGTCTCAGCAAGAAAAGTGGAGAAGGAATTTCATGTCTGAAAGCCCTTCAAGTTACATCAGTCATGAAAGCCCGACTAAGAAATCGGCAAGGTCTTTCATGTTATTTCAGAGGCTTTTGGAAAAACTTAGCCGATGCGTTTGAAAATTGATGGTTCTTCGGCTAAAGGGTAACAATTGCGCAACAACATCATTGCACAATGAATTCTCGGCCCAATCGTTCGATTGCTGATGGGTGCCTCCTTCCCGATTGCATATCTCTTAAAGGCACAGTTCACGATAAAAACGGTTTCTGAGATTCCCCCACAGGATGAATTTGAGGCCCCCGCGTATGTCATATCTGGCACCATTAGGTCGGAAAACGGCCTAGTTAGGGAATTATAAAGGCTCAAATATTGGCCCGTGTGTATCCTCGGACGAGATTCACCGGCACTTTAGAGGCTGCACCGATTACAAGGGAACCCTTATAGGAAGTTCAAAAGACTTGTCATGACCCACAGCGACAGTGAAAGACAGTTCTAACCAGTTCTGGCTTGATGTAGTCAGCTCTTTGTGAAATTGCATTAACAGAAATCTCGTCCGAATACCCTTTTCATGCTTTTTCCGTCCTGGTAATCTCGTCCGACCTCCAATTTCCCTACTTTTGAAGAGCCATATTTACCTCAAAATTAGCGAATTCTCCCGCTTCATTCACTACCTACGAACTATTATACTTCCAATCTCTACTTACGCTTTTCGAATAAAAACGGGTACCTCAGAATCATCGTGAACTGTGCCTTTAAAGTTAACTACGTTGAGTTGGAGTAGCGTCAAGAGATTTAGTTCCCACATAGATGATTCGGGAACTGAACCTAAGATCGCTCATCAATCAGGCGCTCAAGTCTTCCAGGGTACGCCTAACTCATCAGATTGAAGGCACTGATTTGTACATTGGACAGTCCCAGAAGATGTTCGTATGGGCCAAGAGCCTACAAGAGAAGGCGAAGAACACTGTTCCACTATAGGCCAAGAATAAAACTGAGTTACTTGACTTGGCAGAGATTCGAACCTGTTGACCGACAAGTCGAGAGACCATATGAGCGCTGCACCTTTTCAGCCTTCTAAAAGTTTGATCCTCCTTAGCTTGTCGCCAGTCGGTCGATGCGGACGTGCTGGAATGCTTGCTTGATGTTGGCCACTTCCGATCGGGTATTTAATTGCAAATCTTAACATTCAAAACAACTTATCATTGCAAGAAAGCCCTGTAGCGGCAAGGGGTCGCGCACTGCTATATGGGTTACGGACGGGTTACGGTGGGTGGTCACGCGTAAGGATGGACGATACTTGGGAAAAGGTTTTGCCTTGACGAGGAGAATATTGGATCCATTATCCCTTGCCCAGAAGACGGGATGAGCAACTGAGCACGTGAGAAACGTGGGGAATTCCTGACGATGCACGCCACATGTCAAGAAATTTGAGCAATTCATATAAAAACTAGTGTTTCTAGACTGAAATCGAGCCAAACACACACAGATCAAAGGTCCTCATGGGAGTTCTGTGGAAAAAACAGTTGACCAGACATTTTCAGCTCTCCAGCCCAGTAGAGAGTAGTATAGGAAGTACAACATTCCAGAGTTTCTGCGAATCCGAAATATTGATATTTATCGATCCGTGTTGATCAATATCCCTGTACACCGCCATTGCGTGTTTATATGGTGTTTATATGGGTTAATGGGAAGGATTAAAAGAATACAACTGCTTCTTATATTCGAATCTTCCAATTTTTGCCGAAGCATGCAACTCAAGTTGAACTGTAAACGGGTAAAAAATAATGATAACAAGTGGTAGCGTATGATAAAAGTTTAACATAGAGCAAAGAGCGGGGAAAAATGCAAAAATAAATCATAAAAGTCCAAAACATGCCCGCACTGAGAGTGATCTTCAAAATGCGGAATAATGGATTTGCCAGATTTGGAGAATACTCTTTGGACTACGGTATCACCTGTATCAGCGTAATCGTCCCAACGATTTTCTCGGACGGGCGACAGTAACCTCTCTATTCGTCCTTATCGCGAGTCAAAGCAGTCCAGTTTATGAACCTCGCTCGAGGGGCACGTGGCACGGCTTTTCTTTCGTTCAGAGCTTCCGCGAAAAAGTCTGACCATAGGCCGTATGCAGTACTGTATGTCAATTTAACCCTTCGAGACAAATGCCTTCCACTGGCCTCAGATCCTGGGCGGACTTTTGTGCTTGACTTGGGGTTCCGGGCTTTCATTCCATTTCCATAAATAAATTCTGTTCAGGCCCGCCAAATCGTTCTATTACTAACCATTCCGAACTTCGCACGAGTCAAGAAGAATTGCATAAACAAAAGTAAATTCAACTTTTAGTTTACTTGAAGGTTGGCTCGCCTGAGTCTATTCTCACTAAGATTTTATTTATTACATTTTTTATACCAACCATTTTCCCGGTATCTCTTTTTCTATTTCTGTATTCAAGAGTTTGATTTCAGCAGAATGTTGAGAGCTTTCGAAGGCTTCAAACTAATATACCAGTTCAAAAAAAGGAGAAAGACAGCCTCAACAGTTACACCTCTGGGTTGCGCTATGCACACTATTCTCTTCCCGAAACCTGGATGTCTAGAAATCCTGTAGGGACAACAGCGTGGTGTCCGGGATCTGTGGAAAAGTGCTTTTGTCTACCTTGCAGAGGGAGGTTTGATCGAGTTTGCAAGTACAATAGCGGAACCCTTTTTGCTACAGACTGCCTTCAAGCTATTACATACCTTTATAGATCTATCCCATTCCTTTTTCTATTTTTTTCATTACAGTACTTTTGTTTAAATATACTTTGACATTGCTATGCATTCCGCTCCCCTATCTGTCTCCATATGAGTATCATTCATATGGTTTTTTTCCTTTCTCAAAAGTCCCATTAAAATGGCCATTCCTTGATGGACTATGTGGTCTATAAACAGCTTTTTGTGGCTAATACATTGGAGGATGGATAGTGACGCATTTATACCCTTAATCTCTTGCCGATCTCTTAAGAATCAGCCGTCTCCCTCTTTTTTCCAATCTGAATCCGAAGCAGTATATTTTCAGTTCAATTCATTCTGAGCAGATACATCCAGTAGCGCTTAAAAGTCTTCGGTGAAATGCTTTGACGCTTTTTCGTTCATAAATTTTTTTCTTAGCAGACCGAATCGCGCAAGATTTGAATATGTTTAACTAGAGCATATTCCACCCTACCCAACACAATTTGACTGCGAAGCTGCAATATTCATAGATAGAGCGAGGTGTTTGTTGCGGTAGCAGATTTTGCTAAAAGTAAAGTTGCTGACGTCTGCACTTATTCGCACCTTCTGTGCGTTTTTCTCATCTATTGTGTTCGGCATTACCGCCCGTACACTTTAGATATGACAAAAAGGAAAGAGAAATAGGGGGGCCATCATCTGTGTTTCCAGTCGATTTTGAGTTCATGCTCTTTGGAATATCTGGAACGTGATCAGATTGCAGGTTAATAGTGGTAAATATTCACAATACACCCGCGCTCCAAATATAAAAATTTCGCATGATTAGATCCAGTAGGAAAGGAGTTACGACTGAAAAGTAGGGCTGAAGAATCATATCACCGAAGACTATTGAGCGCTACTGTATCTCCACTTGTCTCTATCGCTATGAATATCTCTTTCTGTCCCTCTGTCTGTTTGTCTGTCTGTCTGTCTGTCTGTCTGTCTGTCTGTCTGTCTGTCTGTCTGTCTGTCTGTCTGTCTGTCTGTCTGTCTGTTTGTCTGACTGACTGACTGACTGACTGACTGATTGACTGATTGACTAAGTCACTTGATGTCGCATTGATAAACATCACGATGATTCGTGTATACTTGTGTGTGTGAGTTTAGCAGAGCGGCTTTCGGCTCTAAGCAAAATATCAAATGTCGCGTTTTCTTTGACGTTGCCGCCTTTTGCCCCTAATACTTCTGGCTGGCACTTATAGCGCACTCAGAGTCGTTTCTGATACCCTTCGTCGCAGCGTCGCACTACTTTCCCTCTCCATAGTTCTCGGCCAATTTTTCTTATTTTCTCACAAATTTACAGGAATTTACAAAAGTTGAATTACTGTTTATAGCCGTTTCTAAAATCATCAATATTAGTGATTTGGTTGGAGCGTTTGTAGTGAAGATAGGTAGATTCTATTTGTCACTAGTGCGACCCTCATCAATAGATAACTTATATTTTCAACTATACTGATTGAATTATCTGCAGCGATTACGTGAATGAAAATAAATAAATAAGTGATCAAATGTAATTATTTGTACTATAGAAATTTATATTTTTCATTGTCCTACTTCAATAACTTTTCTTCGTTGCTTTGATTTGACTCAAATTCGACTAAAATAAATAATCAAACCAAAAAAAAAAAAAAGAAAATCATTCCTTCGAATATAGTCAAAAATAAATAAAAGAAAAATGTTTTGTGAAATAAATGTAGTTTCACTAATTGTTAAATTATTAAATATCGTCTTGAGCGCTAATTGATCCCCTTTTTGGGATGCGCACTGCATTCACCTTTCATTTGGAACCGTAGTGAAGGTTTGATTGCACATTTCGCCCATGCAGTAACTTGTGGTTTCCGGCTGATGTTCGAGTCAGAGCTTTTATGCTTTCGAAGAGTCTGTTACCAATCAACCTATTAAGGAATGATGAAGAACTTGTAGGCGAGTATCTATCCGGGAATTAGTCCACGGACCCACGGGTGTGTGAGTGTGTGGGGCTTGTCAATAAACCACTTTCTCCCCAGGTAGTTGTACTATACTTGACTTTCGAGAATGACATGATGATATTCCACTTCTTCATCGGCTTCCTATACTTGTAACTCTTCATTACAGTAATATAATTACGAGACATAAAAGGATAAAGGATAAAGTTTTTGGCGTTAGTCAATCGCGTCCGAGGGATGCGCCCCGCCCTCGAATTCCATTCAGAATCGTAGTGGCGTAATGGGTGCGTATGTGGCCTATACAATGACTTATGGTGGCCAGCCGATGTTCAAGCCAGTGCTTTTAGTCTCCCAGACGAGTCTGGTACCAATTCACCGATCCTGGAGGGATGGAAGGCTTAGTCGGCCTGGGCGGGCACCGGCATATGATCTGCCTCAAGGACCCACATTGAAAATTAAGTGATTAAATAATTATCATGCTGTCGTGCTACTGCGAATGAAAACAATATTTTTTTCCTATTGGTATTCTGCTTCGTGTAATTTTCTCTCTGACATTTGTCTGGACTACCATTTTAAACATCTCTTTTCCTTGTTCCATTCGAGGAAGCAGGGGAATTGAAGGTCGGTCTGACAGCCACCTACCTAAGTTGTGAATGTTATCAGACTCTGGAGAGCACTCTACAATCCGTTTGGTTCTTACTCTATCTTTGATGATGCATGGTGCTTTGAAATTCAATCGTATCGATTATTATTGATCGAAAAGGAGTTCAATTCTGAACACCAACTTAGTGATGTAAGCCGTGGTTCGTTCTTACCCTACTTCTCAAAAATCGATGGTTCTTATAATCGAATCAAGTGGTTGATAACGAGTGATCATATCCAGTATAAATTTTTTTTCGATCAATCGATAGACCGATTTCTTAAGGTTTTTCCTCGTTACAAATCTGATCAAGGGTATTCATCACATGAATGGAGACGTCACAACAGCTGGCCGTGAAATTTGATGCCTGGAATTCAGGGGGAGCCGTTTTGATGCTCGGCAAATTTCAAGGGAGCACAAGTTTGAAAAAATTTAGAACTATGGGATTTTTAGTGGAAAAAAATGAGCAGAGTTAACAAAAACTCCCCATACCCTCGCCTTAGCTGGATATTCCCACGCCGTTTTTCCCTGACAATGAGTAGATAAGTTGCCTTTTGTGAGGCGATTGATCCCTGGGCTTTGTACTAGTTTCACATTACTTAAAAAAATTGATCTGTTCTTGGCTTCAAAAAAAAAGGGAAATGAATCAGATAAAAATGAGAATGCCTGGAAGTTAGTTCGATGTTTCATTTGTCACTGCAATTGTTTCATCTCCACGAATTTGTTGGTAGTAGAGCTAATTTTTAACTCAAAGATTACCGAGTGATGCACTTTTTATATGATAACTGCAATTACTGGCAGCCTGACACATTGCTATGGTCGCATCCTTGGGGGTTTTCCACAAAAACTAATCAAAAACAGGTCTTCTGATTGCTTTTGTCCCATTTTTCTGCTCATTTCATATCCAGAAACTTCATGATCTTTCATTCAAATAGACCTTCAATGCAACGATTGGACTTGTTCGGCTGGGCACTTGAATCCAGACTGATCTGGGAACAATGCTCGCCGTGTTGGTGCATACGCCATACACCGTTGCTCCATTACCATTCCTTTGCCCTATGCTTCGCCCTCAAACTTTTCTCTTGTTCCACTCGTTCTTATCGCCGAAGCTTTCGGGTTCGATCCCACGGCTGTCTTTTTCATCACTTTCTCAATCCTTTTCTGTGAATTCCGGGTAGTGGATTGTGACCAAAGCTAGCAATTTGTCGGTTAAGCTTCCGTCTCATGAGCTTCTCATTCAGATGATTTATAATGGGAGAAGAATATGCCACGCTCTCGCTAGTAGAATCACTCAGTGCACGAAGCCATTTGTCATTTGCTTTTCATTATGTGTGCTGTTCCTTTCTTGAATATCAAATGAAGGCCAAATGGGAGAACTTCTCAAAAATGCCGTGCTGCTCCCTAGGTGGTCCTTGGCACTCGTTTTTCCTTTCTATCCTCATCATATTTCTATCTTTTTATCTTTCTCTGCCTCCCCTTCCTTGCAGAATGCTCGCAATCCAAGCAAAGAGCCTCTATGCGCGACATCTGCAGCTGGCAGGGTAATTTTGTCCACTTTTTTGTCGTCGCAAATAATTCTTGTGGCAAGTCGGCTTGAACTTTTTCTCAAGAAGCGTTTTTAGTTTCTTCCACTGAGCCCTTCCATCCCAGGGGTCCTATTTGAAGGCACCAGATGGCACTAGCCGTGCGATGAGGGACGAGAGCCAACCGAGTTGCAAAAAGAAAGAGCCGTTGACGCGACGATGCTCTCAACTCTTCTATAACCCTGCTTGCCCTATAAGTGTTCCGAGAAAGGCGTTTTTCTAGTTCAATTCATCAGCAGAGATCTCTCGGCCGGTCGGTGTCGGTCTCATGTCTTAAAAGTACATATCGTTTAAGGTCCGACACGCTCCACTTGCTCTTTCCGGATGGTACGAAGTGGATCTTCTCGTTGTTTCTATTCAAGTTAGACCTCCTGGTGGGAGCAGTAGTGAAGTGGTAAAGCGCGTTGCTGTGGCCTACGAGGTCATTAGATCGAACTGTATCTCAGACCGACCATAACCCATATCTTTCAAAGGTTGCCCAAATGGCGAGGGCTGTGAGCTTCGATCTTTTTCCCCCGTATAATGGACTCCATCTTCTTGTTCCCATGAATGGACCCATGGCGTAACCACATGCATGCGTCGAGGAAGTTCAGTGGGTCAGGGGTAACCACCGAACCACGCCTCCAACACCGTATTCTTCACACGGCCCACTCCACCTGAACGTTGGTTTGGCTCACCCAATAGGTCAATAATTAGTGTATTTAAAAACCTACACGAATGGAAAGAATATTGAAGGCATGGCGCGTCTAAGCAAGCTCCAACAAGCTACCCTACTCTCCCATTTCATTCTTCCGTGTCGTACTTTCGAATTTTTCCCCTAGATGATGCACTCTGTTGGAAGCTAATAGAAAAGTGGGCGGAAGTGGGTGTATGGGGTCGAATTTCAAAATAGTCTTGGAGTTCGATTGGGGAGACGTCCGAGGCCCTTTCTCAGGTCTTGTGAGCTAAGGCAAATAAATGAAAAACATCCATGTTCTCCTTATGAGGTAAGCCGTCATCCGACGTTCCATATGGTTTCCTTTGATCAATCTGATTTTTCCCTAAAATACGCCGCGTACTTGTCTTCAATCCAAAGCTTCTAGATGTTTTTATGGTGTATTATATAGGCATAAATTGATCTTTATTGTTCGTGTAATTACAGTACTATTGATGAGGTTTATAGGGGGTAAGGGTCGAGCCTCTGACGCTTATCAATCCTTTTTGGGATGCGTTCTCGCATTCAACTTCCATTTAGATTCCCGGTAGTGTTCCGAATGCGAATTTGACCTGTGCAGTGCTTAGGTAAAGGCCTTTATTCTCCCAGATTGGTAAAACATCTTCCCGTTCAAGCCTTCTATCCCTTTTAGTCAAATACGATATGGGATCGATCCTTGGACAATGCCATGATAGTGCGCCACTCGCAGCTGCGCTACCTCCAACACGGCACTGTCACAAGAAGAAAATCACATAACAAGTAAACAAGTAAATAAGTGATTTGTGTTCTGGTAGAAGACCATTTATCTGTGGTACACACTTGAAGTCACCCTTATCAATTCTAAAATCATACAAGTTCATGACATACCTGGAGTGATCTCATCATTGCTCATAACATTGCGTTTCTCTCCCGGAATTACCGTATTTGTTTGTTTTTACTGTTTTTATCAATTCTCCATCTGACTTTTTTATACTTTTTTCTTGATTGGTTGCTCGTATACTCACTGTCTACCGTCGCATGAACTACAGTAATCCAGCAGTTTACAGTCGAGAGCCGGTGCTATGCGGTGAAATACGCGTTCCCCGAGCGTTCCAATGTGCGTCGTTGTCTTGTGCTCAGTATGAACCACGCCCTGCTCGTCTGCGTCTCTGTCGTTCTCACACTCTCTACGCAAGTGTCTGCGTCCCTTCCACTCAGCCCTAACGAGCTCGACATGATACAAAAAGGTAGGCGACAAAAGTAAAAACTGAAAAAACGGTGCTAAGTGGGTTGGGGGGACCACGCGGCGCGGCAGGCGGCGCGGCACCCTGCCGAAACGGTGTTTAGGGACGTTTCATAGTTTTTTGTGTTATAACTGCGCATTTTTCACCTAATTTTAGGAAGGGGGAGGGGGCTCCGGAGTGGGTGAGCCAATTGGACGTCCAACTTTTATCTCATCTCAGCTTTTTACATGAGACAACCACCTCACCACCCCCGGAGCCCCTCCCCTTATTAAAAAATAGGTTTTATCGGCTAAGGAGAAGTGTATCCATAATATACGAGCATATTGTTTGTTCTGAATCACAAAACACAGCAGTACAACCTTACCATTCCTTCCCGGAGTCAGGCCCACTACTGTCTTGCTGGAGAGCGCAGGGAGCCGCGCCGCGTGGTCCCCCTCAACCCACTTAGCACCGAAAAAACAATCCGGAATTTTTTCTGAGAACTGTAGCACTCTCGAAAAAGTTGAGCGAATACCGAGAGAGAGCTTGAAGATTTTTTTTTTTTTGGGAAATTCTGTTTGCTGTTAAGTAGTGCAATTCATCACCTGTTATTATAATACATTATCATGCAAGATCATATAATATTTTCAAAACTTCCTTGCTGTTAATTTTCGTTTCAATTTTACTTCCTAAATTTTAATTTTACTTCAGGTTTTCTCCGTCGATTCGGCTTCAATGGTACGCCAAACCTATCGGGCCCAGCTCTGCCCATACCTGATCATGTATGGGATATTTATGAAAGAGCTAAAAAAGATGACAGTATGGATTGGATACGACATTACTATCCAAAGGTTCGTTTAAGGGCCGTCGTACATAGCTCTGAGACAAAAACGCGGAAAATATCATGAGCTCTACTGGCCTGACATTCAAATAGAAAATATTGCTCTAGGAGCTGCTGGAGCTGAACTCCGGATTGCTGGTCTCGTACAACCTCTCCGCATCAGTACGGAATGCCGCCCACGAAGAAGTGACACGAGCGGATATGAAGATCCGAGTGCATTCAGCAAAGCGGCATTCATCTCTAGTAAACGTCTATGAAGTCGATGAAAAGCATCCAGAAGTCAGTTCTCTGAAATTGGTCTTAGGGGACGGAAAAAATCGATTATCGATTTCAGATACGGAGGTTGGTCGACTCTAAGCCGGTAGATGTTTCTAATGCAACACAACAAAGTCAATGGCTTGATTTCGATGTCCAATCTGCTTTCGACTCGCCACGTAGCGACCATGATACGGTAAGGATACGGTAGCGACTCTAACAACAGCATTACTGTACGCCTGGTGGGCACTTGGGTGCATTTGATTTCAATGGAAGGAAGATTGCCCACTTTTCCACTATTCACATTGATTTCATGGTTCTACATAGAGCTATAGATATGTTATGATGGTTGTATTAGTAATTTCAAATAAATGTAAGTTCAGTCGGTTGAAAATTCCTGTGGCAGGTTTTCGGGCAATCGATACGGGGAAAAATTAACGAGATGTGAAAATCAGCAAGAGGTTCCCTTTCTTTAGGAAAATATCCGAAAATACCTTGGATTGTGGTTGCGTGCGGCTGCGTCACTGTGCAAAAACGGTTTCAATGAAAACGCGTGACGCTACCGCGACGCGGCCGCTCGCTAGCAGCCATGTCGCGCACTATGTAGGGAGCGATTTCGGGCCCCATGCAAAAATAGAAGCCTGATGGTGTAGAGAGCCTGGGACTCTCTTTCAGTGGCGATAATGGCGTCCATTTCCAAAATTACATAATGAGATTCAAAAAATGCAGAAATATGGGTTTTCGATCGCTATCGATCGCTAGAAAACCATTGTCTGTGGTATAATATGATGAATTGCTGAGTGATGGCTACGTGGACTTAACTTTTTGTGGAACCCCATCGTATCTTATTAGTTTAAGGTTGTCTTCTTCATTGAACATCCAGACGTCGACCTCTATACATCCGAACCTCATTCCATGTCGGCGGTTCCTTTCACAAGGCATCAAAGCTTTCCTCTCATTGTTTACAGGTATGTTTATCGAATTCTCTTCTTTTCCGACTTATAGACACCATTTCTACAGGGAGCTCAATGCCACCTGGCTTTCTTAACAAGAGAGCATAGAACTTTTTGGGAAGATGAAATAAAAAGGAGTAATTTGTGGTTTTTGTGGTTGTCGTTGTTTGGGAGCGGTGTTACTTGCTTTGATAATCAAAGAACGAAATTACAAATCGTTTGTTTATCGTCTGTGTAAGATTAATAGTGATTTCCTCTGTTTGCAGCGCCCTGAAGGAGCCGTCGCGAGTGCGGCGAAAACGTGGCGCTGCGACGCCGCGTCGCGAACGAAAAAGGCAGCGTAAGCAGCATCATCGGAACGCGACCGACAGCGGCATTTGCCAGAAAAAGGCCCTCTACGTGGATTTCGAGGAAATCGGTTGGCAGGAGTGGATTTTGGCACCAAGTGAGTCGAATGTTGAGTCGTTTCCGATACTCCCCTGAAGAGGCTCGAAGATCGAGTCCCCTCTGAATCCATCAATCCAGTAATATTTTTCATCAATTGTGTGAACGACAATATGCTAATGATATATGGTGATAATATGTGGTGATATATAGATATAATAGTGTGTATTATATAATTTTTGGTCATACATCAGCCATCAAACATGACCAAAGTGACTGTACTTCGTGGATGTTGGGGAAAATGGATGGGAGGACAGTATGAGCCCTTCCTTATAGTCCCACATGTATGTATATAATGAGCCTGTAATGGCTGCCTCTACGTCACAGCCATTCCATATTTGTCAAAAAAAGAGTCATTGAGATGCTTAGACACGAGCTCGTTCCGTCCATTAGAAGCCAATGCAGTAGATAATGTTTGAGCAAGCTTGGCTTTTTTACCGAACTCATAACAAAAGTCATAGCGTGAATAGAAGGGTAAGAAGATGAGACATTTTATAGGTGACCAATTTTGGTGGATTACCAATGGAAAGTTGTATCCAAGACGTGTAACAAAGGTTTATCACGACGCCTAGTACAAAGATCGACCATAATAATACATTCGCGGGGTTTATATACACAATATGTGGACGGTCCTCAGATACCGTATCGCCACTGGACCTTAGGGGGTCCATGGCTCGGAGGGTGAAAGAGCGGTTCGCGCCAACGGCAGAACTTAAGTTACCTACTTGATTGCACACTTATGATATCGCCGGGTCATGCCTGTGGTCTCAACTCAGGAGATGCTCATGTCAAGTTATGCCTATGGTTAAAATGTTGAACTACCATGTTGTCACTCATTATTGTACAGGCTAGTTCTATTATAAATATGGACATGGTTGTGAATCCACAACACCAATCCTGTCCCCAGGATACCTCTTCGTACAAGCGACATTCAGAATAGTAGTGCCTTTTTTGATACGTATTCAATTTAGCACGGCCAATCAACGTACAGGTGAATTCTTTTCCCCTCCCAAACAAGTCTAAACCCCTTAATCGACCGCCGAGGAATGCAAGGTTTGGGTTCACTTGGCTAGTTGCCAAACAGGAATTCGGTCCCGGACCATAATAATTATGCACCCCTTAGATTGCCATCCGGCCCCAATTATTATCCGGATTTTTTTTATTACCAGTTCACGATTTTTTAGTATTCTATACAATTATTTTTCGAATTCTTAATTGTTTTTAGAAAGTTACGAAGCAGGTCAATGTGTTGGTATATGCCCACATCCATTGCCGGCACATCTGAATGCGACTAATCACGCCATAGTGCAGTCACTAACGAACTCACTGAATCCACAGGTATTTATTTTCTTTGAAGCCTTTTTCGCAAATATCTCTGTTTTGGGGTTGAGGCTGGATAAAAAATTTTGAAAGTTTCCAAAAAAAACTAGGTTTTTCACATACATGTATACAGCAGTCTATGTCATGGCAGTGTAACCGTTCTTGTTGAACAATAGCTTCACATCATCAAACTAGTCCTTCACAAGCATTCTGTTAGGTTGAGTAAGCAGTTCTGGTCGACTTTTCATCTTTGTTGCAATCTTTGCAAACTTTTTGTTATCTCATTGGAAAAGGATCTTAGTCAATAATATAGTCACCATCGTGGTTCACAACCTTGTGCAACAATCCGGGTTTTTCGATTTCTGAAGCAGAGAACGGCAGAGGGCGCTTAGCAATTATCAGATTTTCTAGGTGTTGTTTCAGAGCAAGAATCAATTGGTAATCGGACGGAGCATGACCTGGCGAATAACGAGGGAAGGGCAGCACTTCCTATCCGAGTTCGGCAATTTCTGGTGGGATAGTTCCACAAGTTGCGGTGGTGCGTTGTCGTAAAAAGACGGACGTTTCCCTGCGAACGCTTTCCTCAAATAACGTCGGCCAAAAGTCTGTAGCTCGGCGGTCACGGTGGAACTCTCAGAAATTTATCAAAAGTAGAGCATCAAGTAGAGCAGATCGGGTCCGGGAACTTCTCCCCTAACACGGCGTCGCACACGCCGCACCTGCCGCCTATCGCAGGATTGCGATGGAAGATTGGAGCGCACAATTTGTGAGGTAGGGAGTCCTTTAATTATTTGAACTGGTTGGCCGCTCTTTTCAATTCCAATGCGGTCTTGATCGTCGTTTATATAGGAGGAGTCATCTTAATTAATCAAGTCTAATAAACATGAAAACTAAAAAGAAACAGAAGAAAAAACGATAAAATGCAATGAAAAAGCAAGCCAGTCAAGGAAAAATATCACGTCCTATCGATTGGCGGGAGGCGGGGTGAGTACGGTAATTCCAATGAAATTTGCCGCATGCCGCAAGGGAGAATGCCGCGATAGGGGAGAAGTTCCGTTACCCGAGCACATCAGCAGCAGGTAGTCCCCTTCTCTGCTGTTTTGAAGGTGTTTTGTTACGAGGCACCCGCTGGTCGAGATACGATGTCTCCTCTGAGTCCACTGCAGATATTTACAACAGCCGTCGATGGATTATGCCCTTGAAGGAATTGTTAGTAGACGATAGCTTTCAGACAGTTTCGCTTCACAGTTAAAGGTTGAATTCATAATTGCGAAACACACAAAAGGGCATGCTTATGCATACCCCTGACCTATTACGAAATTTTTCTTAGTGGCCCTGCGAAAGGATGTGGAAGAGATGAAATGGGAGGTTGATCAGACCTTTTTACTCAACCTAATATAAGTAATGCTTATAATGCTGAGAGAGAGGTGGTCCTTTTTCAGTATTATAAGCATTACTTACATAAGGTTGAGAAAGAGAAATATATGTGTGCTGCTAATGGTAATAATAGTAATAGTAATAATAAAAATAATAAGAAGAACAAGTTAATAATAATAGGTATAATAATAAGTTTGAGAAAGTGAGGATCGGTGCATAATGAATTTCTACAAAATTTTGATAAAAATTGAGTGCTGGTTCAGATTCCACCACCGTGTTGTGTACCAACTGAAACAACCCATCTTTCAATACTATTTTTGGATGTCGATAATAAGTAGGTCTCACTCCTATGCATAAATTCGTCATTTATATGATCAAATCTTTTATTTTCTCAATTTTCTGGTTTTTATTTTCAGAATTATCATCAAGAATTATCCAGACATGCGGGTCGAAGCTTGCGGGTGTCGCTAAGGTATGACTTTTCTTTCTCGAAAAAACTCAAGGTGTGCTGGCGGTTCAGTGATTTTATATGACTCCGATGGTAACGGAGTAAAAATACAACAAGTAATGTAATAAGCGCTACCGCAACGAAAACGTACAATAATGGCAAATAATACTTTATCTAATAATACAACCTGCGTCTTGCCCTGGACGTTGTTTGAGGGAGAAGTAGGGACCCACTTATCTCGGGGCCGCTTGACCCCGCACCTTTTAGGGGCGTGGGTTAAGCTAGAGAGAGTCGTCTCAGACAGTAAGACGACGAGATAGATATGGTGAGGTGACGACGGTACAAGTCAATCAAAATCTCAACTGTGTAACAAGCAGTTCTGAATCTCTTCCTCGTTGGACCCTTCACGCGGATGTGACGAAAGCTGCAGTTAAACATTAGAATATCATAATTTCTTGATCCACAAGGGGCTCTGTCCACTCTTGGAATCCTCTGTTGCAACAAATAATTCCTACAGACGCGGAAAATCTGAGCTTTGAATTTGAAGAAGGGATCGACTTCAGCTGGACTTTGATGAGGAGAGAAGAACCCTCAAATGCTAATTTCTGCTCATGAGAATATTCACCATCGGACCAACCCTCCTCATTTTGAATTCTCCGGCGATCCAATTTTTGAATCGGGAGTTTCATTAGATGCTTTAAACGTGCTCCATAAGGTCCAATTCGTTTATGTTTATGCATTTTCTGGACATCATCAATAAGGCCACCCTCGCAGCTCTGTATTTGTGATATATCCGTGACGTGACACTTTGTAAATTCTTTATTCCATTTACCTTCGTCTACTTTAATGGTCACCAGCACTCCGCGCCATGCAGCAGCTCGGGGTATAATTTCCGAGTTAAACAAGGATGCTTCCGACTTCATCGAAAGTCGTTGCCTAGTAGCACTGTTGAGATATTATTGAAGCCAGACCAAGCTGCTTTATGCTCCATATAATAACGCACAGAGGAATTTTGAATAATTTTTATCGGTAATAAGAACTAAGATGGCAGACACAGGAATGCTTTATAGTTAATGTACGAACATCATGACGGGGATTCTGCACTAGGCTCCCAGTGCAAAATGCCGTCTGATTCTTTTTGGTTATTCTTTTGGATGATAAGCCGAAGAGAGAGAGACTATGGCTGAACCAGGTCGGGACTCTTGGTTAGGAAGCACCATCACAGCCCAAAATGAAACACTGCACGGGGCAAAGCTGGCTATTCGTTTCAGGACCCCGTTTCGTTTGTAGGAAAACGCAAAGGGCTCTGAAACGGAGAGCGCCATTGATTCGAGATTAAGATGGTATTATTTCAGGCTTGTCCACGTTGTTCGCCACCATGAACGGTGTCGATCTGACGTCTCATACACGGTTCCATATCTCCCTAATAATAACAATAATTCGTCCCCATTATCCTTCCTGGATGACTGTCGAGTTTTCCACAAAAAAATCTGAAATTTCTATAAAGTCTGCATTTTTGTTTTATCCTTCCTTTTAATTCCGTCATGCTGCCGTTTTCACTCATACAAAACTCGGGTTTTTCGCTTAATTTTCATTTTATGGTGGCGATAATGATGATTTTAATTTCCTTTCATCATCTATTCATTGTCTCTGTCTCTCTTTCTTCTTTACTACAGTATTTATTTAAATTATTAAATTACTCATATATTACTCATTTATGAACCGTGTACTTTAAAAATCTGATCGATTGTGTATTTTGTCGGTGCTTAATGTCTCGTCGTTGTGCTTATATGATAAGCAATAGCCGGTTTCCCCCTATTAGACCCCCGAGAATGTACTCGGTATGAAGCCAAAGCTCCCCAAATATAATAGTTCAAGCTCGTTTTGATCTCATTACAAAGATTTTACTGTCTCAATTATTTTCTACATAAATTGTGTAGAATATATTTGTTTCGTGTTTTTTTTGTGTGTTTTTTCATTGATTTTCAAATAGCAGCAGATATTGATTGGTTGCATTGTGATATTCAGTAAAGCACCGTGTCTCTGTGGGTATGAATTCCGAGTCTAACAAAGTTTGTTATCCTTCCATCGACCAGCCCGAAAATGATGCCGAAGTATTGGGAATGACCGAGCAATCGAGGCTCTTGGGAGTCCCGCTCACTATGGGCGGAGTGAGCACCTCTCCCTCTGATTGGCAGTGGATCCTTAATCTCTATAGTCGCGAAAAAAACCCCAAAACTGTCACTGATTTGCTCATTCCTCAGTGATCGTCTTTGGATTTTGGTAAAAAGTAATAAATTAGTTCAAGGAAGTTTTCGAAGTGACTTCTATCGCCTTACTACAAGTTGGTAGCTTTTCGTTTGGCTGGATCAGTCCTATCTTAGAAATAGTTTTATAAACTTGCTAGTGCTAGGGAGATAGTGCTGTACTAATAATCTGGCTATTACTAGTAGCTAGTATTGCCGTAAACGTGGCAACTACTTTCTCTTTCCTTTCATACCGGCACCCCCTCCCCCTTCCCCTCCACCAACTTTCGGCTTTTATTTTTTTCTTGATTGCATTGTTCTATTTGATTGCATGATATTTGTCTGTATGCACTGATAAAAACTATTTCACTGTGTGCATTTGGCATTGGATATTGTAAAAGATACAGTTACTGCACCGGGTCAGGTTTACCGTATCCCATGGTTGCCTCGCTACAAGTCATATCTAGTTTTTTGTGATTGTTCACTCCAATACGAGAGGCACTTCGGCTAAAATTTCTACTGCTACAGCTAGGTCTCAGGTTAGGTCACAATTTTTCAGTAATAGAATTTGCACTCCTTTCAATACTCTTCTGCGTAGCAATCTTCCTGGAGACTATATTATGTTCAAAAGAGCACTGGACAAGTACATTTGATCTGGCTCTGCTCCCAGTTATTTTTACTTTACTTTGTCTATTTTGTTCTACACACTTGTGTTGTTGATGTATACCTTGTTAATGTTGTTACTTACTACTTGACTGTTGTTCCACATGCCGAATGGCATGTCCGTTAATAAATAAAATAAATAAATAAATATCTACGGTATCACGTTCTTTAACCGTTATGATGATGTTGCTGAGCTGCACCTCAAAATCTCATAGTAACATTCAACCAATGGCGGTCACTTCTACTATCCAACCAGCGTCAGAACCGTGAAACACTATAGGTGGACCAGGTCAGGCTAACTGTACCATCAGTATTAATTGAAAATGATTTTCCAGCACATATGATGTCTAGAATAATTTATAAAAATGTTGCTGCTCTTACAGATTGCTGTATAACGTTACGAGTCCCAAGTCTAAGGCTTACTTTGGGGAGCTTGATCCCTCTCGTCCATCTTAAGCTCCAATTATTTCGTTAAGGCTCATTCGTACCTGAACGATTGAAGATTGAAGTTCTAAGGAGCAATGATCGGTCTGCGTAGTTGATGAACAAAAGGCTCTCGTGTGCTCTGGCATTGGCCAAGCACGTGAATGCAGCGGCTTAGTCTTTGAAATCCGATCCGTCTGAATTTCGGCCATTCCACTTCTTGTCATCTGCTCTATCAACAACAACCTTGGAACCGACAAGTTTCTCTTACGTGGTTAAATTCACAGTTCACGATAAAAGTGGCTTCTGAGATTCCCCCGCAGGATGAATTTGACGCTCCCGCGTATACCATATCTGGCGCTATTAGGTCAGAAACGGCCTAGTCAAGGAGGTATAAAGGCTCAAAGATTTCCCGTTTGTATCCTCGTACGAGTTTCATCGGCATTGTAGAGCTTATGCCGATCACATGGAAACCCATGTAGGAAGTTCAAACAACTTGTCATGTCCCATAGCGACAAGGGAAGACAGTTCTGTACAGTTCCGACTTCATGTAGTCAGCTCTTTGTGCAATTGCAACAACTGAAATCTCGTCCGTATACCCCTCCATGCTATTTCCGTCATGGCAATCTCGTCCATTTCTCTATTCTTCCTACTTTTGAGGAGAAATATTTTTCTCGAAATCGGCGAATTCTCTTGCTTTTTTCACTACCGATGAACTATTTCAAATCTATTTTTCCGTTTTTCGAATAAAAACGGGTACCTCAAAATTATCGTGAACTGTGCCTTTAACAGCAACATTGGTTCTGTCTGTCTGTCTGTCTGTCTGTCTGTCTGTCTGTCTGTCTGTCCGTCTGTCTGTCTGTCTGTCTGTCTGTCTGTCTGTCTGTCTGTCTGTCTGTCTGTCTGTCTGTCTGTCTGTCTGTCTGTCTGTCTGTCTGTCTGTCTGTCTGTCTGTCTGTCTGTCTGTCTGTCTGTCTGTCTGTCTGTCTGTCTGTCTGTCTGTCTGTCTGTCTGTCTGTCTGTCTGTCTGTCTGTCTGTCTGTCTGTCTGTCTGTCTGTCTGTCTGTCTGTCTGTCTGTCTGTCTGTCTGTCTGTCTGTCTGTCTGTCTGTCTGTCTGTCTGTCTGTCTGTCTGTCTGTCTGTCTGTCTGTCTGTCTGTCTGTCTGTCTGTCTGTCTGTCTGTCTGTCTGTCTGTCTGTCTGTCTGTCTGTCTGTCTGTCTGTCTGTCTGTCTGTCTGTCTGTCTGTCTGTCTGTCTGTCTGTCTGTCTGTCTGTCTGTCTGTCTGTCTGTCTGTCTGTCTGTCTGTCTGTCTGTCTGTCTGTCTGTCTGTCTGTCTGTCTGTCTGTCTGTCTGTCTGTCTGTCTGTCTGTCTGTCTGTCTGTCTGTCTGTCTGTCTGTCTGTCTGTCTGTCTGTCTGTCTGTCTGTCTGTCTGTCTGTCTGTCTGTCTGTCTGTCTGTCTGTCTGTCTGTCTGTCTGTCTGTCTGTCTGTCTGTCTGTCGAAGTCAATGCCTACAGATGAAATTTCCCTTCAGAGCCAAGTTTTGACTAAAAACTCTCATTGGGAACAGGTGACCGTAGCTCAGGAAAGCCCAACAGCTCGACCAGTAATGTGAATAAAATACTATAAAATACATAAGTTTTGAATACATTAAAATTTTAGAAAGCGGAATACGGGACCAATTTTTCGTCCTTCTCTCTATACCTGAGGAGCCTCAAATACGGAGAAGCTGGAAAGATAAGCGAGAGAATTGAAAGAAACAAGATGGAAGAGCGTAATAAGGCCTAGTCCACAAGTGGATGGATGACAGGAAAACAGGGGTTTTGCATCTTTTCTCGAGAACTCTGCTCCACCGTGTTTCCTGTCCTCGGCTACACATGGTGAAGAATCGTTCAAAACATCTTGGAGTATGTTCTGAAAGTCATTCATTGAAACCTCACTCGCCCCTTGCACGTCCCAAGTAATGGCAACTATCATTCCCTCGTTGATTAGGATCAATTGATGTCAGGAAGGCTGGTAAAGTTCTTCCAATATCCTCTACCACTTATGAGCACCTCTTCATCTTCTGGAATCGGACTGTGCAACTGACGTAAAATGTAATTACCCTGCGAATGAAATCCCTATAGGAACTATCACTACAGACTCTGCTAAAAATTGAATCGGGCTTTGTTGAGGGAAGAGAATGAGATGAAATTGTAACAGTTAGTGCTACTACAGCAAACTTGTTCTCCAGGCAGGACTGAAGTTTGAAGGGGTCATGCGGTGCATCTGGTTCTTTAAAAGAGTACCTGAATCTAAAGGGGCCATGCGGTCTACTTGCTCCTTGAGGTTCAGCTCAGCCCCGTTGAATAGACTTTCCTCCCTGAGATAATGGGTTGGAAAAATTTGGAGAATTTAATCGTAGGTCAGATTATTGAATGCAGATCACGCTCTTGGGTAACCCAATCGAACCTCCCATTATCATCGATTCGGCGTACTGCTGGCAGCGGCACCCTGCGTTTTTCTTCAACTCCTCACATGCTCATTCATGTATATTCTTTTTTCTTTCTTTTGCCTATTCATTACCAATTTTTCGTTATGCTACGTTATGGTTGTATATACGTACATAAAAACTATGTAAATATGCATTAGAAAACTATATAAAAATAAATACAGTTACTATGGCGGGAATCTGGATACCAAGTAGGACAGCAAAGCAAAATTGTAAGGCATTTTCGGTAGCATCGTGAAGAGTGTTAGTGGGTGAATTTTATTCACGATCACCGTAGAAGTTGGTAATTCTATTTAAATTCGGAAAGCCTTCCCATCTGTGCCCCGTTTTAAGATAAGCCATCGCTTTCGTTTTTTCCAAAATCGTAGTAGGGTTTGATGCATACCCGGCCTATGTTTTGGCCTGCAGATATTCAAGTCAATGGTACTGAACAGTCAATGGCTGCTTTCATAGTCCGCCGGCCGGCCGGCGTGGCACGAGGCAGTACTAGGGGAGAGGAGGGCGACAGACGGTCAGTCGAAGGGCTGAGAACAAAGAAGAACAAGATCAAAAAACCAAACAGCCAGAGGTTGGTACAAATGGTTTTTGATCTTTTCTCACCTTATTTACAGCCCTTCGAAGGGCTGACCGACCGTCTGCCGCCCTCCTCCCCCATGACACTGTCTCGTGGCACGCCGGCCGGCCGGCGGACTATGAAAGCAGCCAATGACACCTTCCAGTTAAGCATTGTACCATTTGACTAGCCATGCAGCAATGGAACACCCCGTGCGGCTGATAGAATGTAGTGATCGATTCCGAATTTGAAGCTCTTCAATGACTATCCCTTCTATCGTGTACTTCATTAAATCTTCTGTGCGGTCCTTACTTGGTCTGAAAGGTGATGTCGAGGTAGTAATGATGAGCATTTCAGACAGCGTTGCCACTATGACGAAGAATAAGTCAGAGCTCGCGGAAAGGAATGTGGTAGCGACGGTAGTGGCCAATTCGATGGGATTGGGGTGAACTCAAACTTGCCATGGCATCAAACGAGCACCGGAGCTGCTTCTTAAAACCCAGAGTGCGAGATCTTAGGCCTCAGAATCTGGTAAGTGAATTCGCCCGATTTGGACCACCACAGAGATCATTTTCATGATTTACATTCATCCAAGTCAAGTTATTACAGCGATGGGGTAATCCTGAGTCAACGTTGTTTTGTGGAATCACGGTTCAGCCATCCTATACCTGCTGTATATGAATTCTGGAAAAATCAAGAGCTTGGTTAGTTCCGTATTATTAGCTTTTTCGGCTAACAGTTTCACAATTCAAAAAAAGGTTTGCCACGGCGGTAGGTGATAGGGAGTGATTACAACTGATAAGGAATGATAAGGGGTCATAGAAAGGTAAGAAGACACAGGAGGTTGGTGTTTTTCTCAGCAAAGACTATCGGTCGTTCGAACTGATAGAACTTGGTAAAAATTGATGTAACTAGTTACTAAAATGCACAAGCCGCTAGCCTATTCCCTTTCTTATTTTGGCATCAGAGCTTTGCCACTTTCGATCGAGGAGGGACTGTAATGCGAATATCTGTTGAACAAAGCAGATAACAACTTGCAATGGACGATCGTGGATCTTAAATGTTGGGAATCTCTAATATCTCATTTTTTCTGACATTTGCAGGCAGAGTATTGACTTTTGTTCTGTTGATAGAAGTCGATAAAGATAATAGGGGCAGAAGTAGTGTGACAAAAACCAACATCACAAACCATAAGAGCTGATAATAGCCGGTACCATATGATATACCAAAATATGGTTCAAGTTTCGCTATTAAGATGTGATCTCTATTTCAGGGGATCGTAGTTGTATAAAGGGCGGTCTCGGGCAATGACTAGTTGAATGGGGAGTTCGATTTGTAGGTGAGTGGGTACTGTAGTGGCAAGAATTTGGGGCATTTAAAATAACGATTATTCTATTGAGGGTTAGGTTCGCAAGAGACAGGGTACCGTAGTGGCGGGAAAGTAGGGCAGTTTGAGTGGGAGTTTTGAGAGGGAATGGGAAAAAATGGTTATAAAGAGAGGTTTTCATCGCGCGTTGACCCATATATCATTAGATAGCACTTTTCAATAAGAATCTAACGGTATACAAGTTAGTTGCAGAAGATTCAACTGCAAGGGAAACAACAATTTGTGGTTTGGGCGTGACGAAAAGCGAATTTTGGAGCCGTACCTAGGGAGAAATGTTGATCTTTGATAAATTGAACCATAACAGCCTCGCAGAATACAAAGAGTAGTCCACGATAGTAAAGTGCCTTGCTGCCGCCTCTTCAGATTCCGGAGAAAAATTCCTCCAAAATTCGAAAATGTCAAAAAAATCGACTCCGTCATTTTACCGTTAATAAATGTCATATTCTCAATGAAACGTGTAGGCAGTGTTGAGTGCAGAGTCCGTTAATGAAGTTATCTACAACGTCCACATCAAAAATGAACGATGGAGAACCACTTCTCCAGACCATCTCGAAACTCCCATACAAACTGCCCCACATTTCCGCCACTACAGTACCCTGTCCCCTGCAGATCTTATCCCTCACTGAAGTAATCATTAGTCGATCCAACCCTCCTTCTCGGAACTTCAGCACCCCTCCACCCGCGGACCTAGCACCCCATTAGAATACTCATTATTTAAAATGCCCCAAATTCTTGCCTTTATAGTACCCACTCACCTGCAAATCCAACTTCCCAGTCAACTAGTCGTTACTCGAGACCGCCCTCAGATCCCGCCACTACCCAATCCGCTGCCTGCGAAGCAAAGTCTTCCGCAGCCGCCAATGGCTGCTTTCATAGTCCGCCGGCCGGCCGGCCGGCGCGCCGGCGGAGGCAGTGCTAGGGGGAGGAGGGAGGCAGACAGATAGGCAAACAGTCCACGCCCCTTCGAGGGGTTGAAAACAAACAACCTTCGAAGGGGTGTGGACTTTTTGCCTTACACTGTCTGCCTCCCTCTTCCCCCCAGCACTACCTCCGCCGGCACGCACGCCGGCGCGCCGGCCGGCGGACTATGAAAGCAGCCAATCAAACCTTGCGCCACTGCAGTACCCGGCCACATGCGCATCCAAACAAGCCTAGCAGGAAACTGCTCCGCGCCAGGTATAGAGCAGAAAATGGCTATAAAGGAAGAATTTCATAACGGGTTGCCCCATATATCATTCAATAGCATTTTTCACGGGGAATCTAAAGGTATGCAACTTGGCTGCAAAAGGGCCAAGGAAAAGGGAAAAACATAATTTCTTGATTTGGGCCTGACGAAGTCTGAAGTTGGGGGCCATGCCAAGGAAGACATTTTGATCCATGATAAGGTGCACCATAACAGCTTGCAGAGAACAAAGAGTTGTCTACGCCAATGCAGTGCTTCAACGTCACCTCGTCAGATCTAGAAGAAAGTCTCTCCAAAGCTTGGAAAATGTTAAAAAATCCACTCCCTTTTTTTTGCCGTAAACTGATGTCAAATTCTCAATGGAACCTTTAAGGAAGAGTGATGAGTGAAGAGACTGTAGATGCAGCTATCTACAGCCACCAGACCGAAAAAGAAATGGTGGAGACTGAACAAACCAATCAATCGTTTTCACATTGTACTGAGTAAAGTCGAGTACGTGACGCAATCCAAAGCGAATAATGAACACATCATCTTCGGGGACCAATCAGCCCCTACAGGCACTAAAGCATGCACCCCATGTACACGCAGTCGTTTTCCGGATTGAACTCAAGTGCATGGCGCAGTCCAAAATCAAGCATTTTCAACACTTCAGGGTATCATCTTGTGATATTTATACAGGAAAGACGAAAAAGAAGCGAATTCGTGGTGTTCGCGTGAATTTTCGTGTTCTTACGGCGAGTACTGTAGCTATTTTAAGAGGTTCTGCCATGGGACCTGCTTTTCTTTTACAAAAAGAATCGTTCCCTGATATAATGCTCACATTTCTACTGAATGGGTTTTCGCAACACCACAATATTCCCCCTTTTATGCATTGTAGCTGTAAATTATCTCAAACTTGAGCAAACTTCATCATGAATATTTGTTATGCTTATGCTATCCTCTCTAACGTCAGTCAATTTGGACGTTTGACGCTTTCCTGCAAATTCTTTTAACATATTCCGTAGTATCACTCTAACTTTCGAATAGTAGCCTTAAGGAAAGTTTTTCAAAACTTTCATTCCTGAACCCCATTACACGAACTCATTGCTTGGTTCCTTTCGGATTCGACCGATGGTGACTGTCACCTCACCGGGCGCCCGAGTCTTGTACGGATTCGAGTCCAGTCCGAGAGCCGAGCTTGTATGGGAGGGGTATTTGGACGAGCTGTCCTAATTCTGTACCGTTGCGCACTGCTAGCTACAGTCAGTTGACTGCGTGTCACTTGAGTGCACCCGTGCGAATGGTCACCCTTTACAGCCTACACAACACCCTATCTACACCGTCTTTCGACCTGATAGCGCCCCTTGTGCTATTCCTACCGTTCACAGGCACGTCCTTACATCAATTTCTGGAAACCAATTCAATCGTGAACTGTGCGTATACCTATCGAGTGCATCTGGGTCACTCTCAGGTCCTGTATCTTCTCCACGAACACTGCGTCGCACTCACCGCGTATTGAGGGAATGCGATGGAAGATTGGAGCGCACGATTTTTGAGTTGGGGAGTCGTTTAATTATTTGAATTTGCTGACCGCTCCCTTCAATTCCTGTGTGCTCCTGATCGTCGATAATATAGGAGGAGTCATTCCAATCAATCAACTGTAATAAACATAAAAACGAAAAAGAAACAGGAAAAACAATCTAAACTAATCAAAAAAGAAGGACAGTCAACGAAAAATATTGCGTCCTATCGTTTGGCTGAGATGCGGGATGAGCACGGTAATTGCTGTTTGAAGCCACGAAACAACTAGAAAAGATTTGTCTCATGCCGCATAGCGTAAGTGGAAAATCGGGAGGAATTCCGTCACCCGGCCGGACTTTCTGTATATGCCATTCGAGTCTTGGAAAAGCAGCATATACGAAGCGGTGGAATCAAGAGTTGTGGTTGCTGGGGTACTGGTGTAAGATTAGAGTTGCCTCTTGAGTGGGAGCTAAGAACTGCGCAAGAACCCTCACGCAAAAAATCAAAATCGAGCAAAATTGCCAGCCAATTCTGAAGAGGTAACGACCTCAAAATGCAAAGGACAGAGAAGAACACTCGCATGGTGGGTCCTGGAAAAATTTTTAAAGTAAAAAATAAAGACTCTGAGTAGACTCAAATCATTATAGTAATGTACACATCGGTGCAAAAGTTTCATTTGCACCTCGAGACTAATATTACGTTGGTGTGGACTTTGACATAATCATTCACAGTGAAAGTTTGTCTAGGTTCAGGATGCGAAAGGGAATACTACCATGGTGCGAAAATTCTATCAACAGGTATGAATTAGCACGGAATCTGGCCATAACTTTTTTGTTGGAAATAAATTTCAACGTTACGAAGAAATGAAAACAACGATCCAAGGCCTCTGAAATTGTTGCTGCAACTACCTGAAAAATATTCCATTTTCTTTCATTATTTCATTGCCAAGAATGGTTTAAGAGCACTGCTGAAAAGTTACATTGGAACACCTACAAGGAAAAGGAACGGGGTGGGAGACCGTTTGAATTTATGATTTCGGTCAATATCATCCGAGGTAGTTCACGATTCCATCCACATGGACTTGGGAGTAGCTGATGGACAGTTCCATAACGAAATGGATATCATCATCTTTGATCGGATGTTTTCTTGACTGACTTTTGTTTCTCCACAGAAGAGAGAAATAGAGCTGCAAAGTCTAGAAAATAAAGCCTCAAGGCAAATCAAGTTGGACCAGTTCGCTTCGCTCGCTAGTTTGTGGAAAGAACCCATAAACGACAACATCGATAAGGAATAGATTGGATCGTCGCCGATAGTACTGAGGAAGCGGAGGGAATAAAGGCCGCCCTGCCCGAAGATTCTCGAGCAGTACGCCAGCGTGAAGTCGCGCAAGCTACTGGCAATCATCAGCTACGTCCGAAGTGGAGAGGCTGCGAAGAGAAGCGATAAAGGAAGATTTGAAATTGAGAAGAGTAGCAGTTCTGGCAGACGCCTCTAAGACAGGGAAAAGCATTCGCAGAACCTGCCGGAGCTTTGCAATATACAATCTCGAAGAGCACTGAAACAAGTCGTACTCGGCTTCTACTCAGATCTCTTCGACAGTCACGTCTACCTGCTTATCTGCCATTGTAGGCAAGACCGATATGTCGTTTCTACCGTCTTCCTCCCAAAATGCGACATGCTATCATGTCAATGAAGAAATTGTACAGTAGACCTGATAGTATCAGACCAGGGCAAATGTGTAATGGAATTCAGAGTGGCACGGATTTGATTCATGAAGAACGCCTATGATATCTCTGCGACAATGCGTTGATGGAAGTTTACCTTGGTGTTCCTACTCAATATATTGCATAAAGATGCTTGCTGAGCGCTATAACAGCTTCAACAGCATCTCGCCGCTCTACAAAAGGTCACGGATAACGTGATGAGAGGTATTCGGCAGGCCAGGGTACCATGTCACCCCATTTTTTCAGTGGTGCTCTCGGAAAAATCATGTGTCACTTGGAAGGGGAAAACATGAGAGACCAGTTTACGACTCAACGTGACTTAGATGATGTTCGTGAGAAACGGAGTGGATCATAATGCTGCTTCAACGCTGAACGGAATTAATATCTTTAAAGGCTCTATCTACGTAAATCTACAGTAGCGCTCAGAAGTATTCGGCGAAATGCTTCTTCACTTGTACTTTTCAGTCATAACTCCTTTCCTACTGGATCTAATCAAGCGAAATTTCAATATGTGTAGCACTGGTGCAGTGTGAATATTTACCACTGTTAACCTGCAATCTGATCATGTTCCAGATATCCAAAAGGACTTGAACAAAAAATGAACTTGAAGTACGAATGGTGGCCCTTCTAGGAGTCCTTTCCTTTTGGTCATGTCTTAAGTGTACGAGCACTAATGTCGAATCCAGAAGAGAAGGAAAACGTACATAAGGTCGGAATTACTGCAGGCGTCAGAAACTTGCTTTAGCACAGTCAACAAACGCCTCCCCATTAGTATGCGTATATGGCTGTTTTGCAGTCAAGTAGTGTTGGACAGTGTAAAATATGTTTCAGCTAAACATATCAAAATTTCATGTGATTCGCTCCGCTGTGAAAAAAGTTACGGGAAGTTAATGTTGGCCGAATACTTTTGAGCGCTACTGTATGTTCGAGAGTCATTGTGATGAACGACCTACCTCTGAAGATATGCAGAGGGAAACGCGCGGCGTGGGAATATTCAAGAACATCGAGGGAGTAGTAAAGAGGATAGAAATTCTGCAGAAGTCTTTGCGGCGTATGGAAAAGCAGAAAGAACCGCAATGTGGAAAAGATGAGCTCCGTGTCACTTTTTCCGCACTGCGGCTCGTTCTACTTTTTCATACACCGCGAAGACTTGGGCTTTACCCAAGCGGGATGAGCTGCGTTCAGTACCATCAACGCGCTGTACAAATGGCGACGCATGTATCGTTTTTGTCTATTTCAAGCTTTTTACAATATAGCTGTTTGCTCATACTCGTAATCTTTCATTTGAATTTAGCAAACCATTAGTACGAGTCAATGTCAGTCGTAATGAAGGTTGACATTCATTCATTGTAAATTGTCGTGGCATATTCTATCCTTCCCTTTCATTAGTCGATCTTCACACCAAGTGTTATGGATGGCAAATGTTTCTAACGTATTCCATATACCTTTCTAACAGTCAAGAGATAGTATTGAGAAGGAAGAGTTTTTGAACCTCCCTCCTCTAGAAAGCCGCATATAAACATCACAGAAAAGAGATGGTCACGTGACCCAATTCATCCGAGTTGCCTTTATTTTTCAACACGGGAAAAGATCTGATTAACACTTAGTTTTAGCTATTAAACTCATCATTTCAGAAAGTTCTACAGAGCCCACCATGCGAGCAATTCTCTTCCTTCTCTGCATTTTGGTTGTCGTCGCCTCCCAAACAAAGGTGAAAAATATTGCATAGTTGGAAAATATCACTCAAATAGTACTTTTCGTCATTGACATTCCAACGACACCATCTGTGTCTAATACAGATAGTTACGGCGATCCACGTTGAGTCCTAAATGTGAACACAACCATAACGCAGATAATAGTGTTAAACAACCCTAGATGCGTACTCCGTGTATCACCTGTTGTCCCGCCGATCATCGATTTTCCCGAGCGGGCACCAGTCACGACCCCATTCATCCCTCTCGCGAGCCAGATGGTCCAGTGAATCGTACTCGCTCGAGGGACACGATGCAAAACATTCCTTCCATTTAGAACTCCCGTGAAAAAGTCTGGCTACGCGCGGGCGGCCGTCCTGGTGTTAGTTTGACGTCCCGAGAGATATAGTCCGTAACCGTTTTGGTTCATCCGGTCGTCACTAAATCGCGTGACGTGCCCGGCCCACCTGATTTTCGATTTCTTTCCTCATTCGTTGACGGAGATTGAGGGAGTGTACTCTGTGTACAGATGACCAATTCAAATATTGAAAAGTAGATTCGGAAATAGCGCTACCATTGGGTTCGATTGTTAGTGCTGAACATAGAGTCAAATGTTTGATGTTTCTCACATCGTTCTTTAGTGAAGCCAATTATGTCGCAACGTTCTCGATGCCAAGCTCACAAATTTTCCAGAAGTGCGAGGATTACAAGGGAGATGGCTTTTCGTGCTCAGATGCGAAGGCCTTTTGTACGTCAAAGTCGTATCTGATACAAAAAATGATGAAATTCGCCTGTCCGAAGACATGTGGTTTATGCTAAGCTCTGAGCAGAAGGGTCTCAAGAATAAACTATTGTTAATTGCACTTCTAGTCAAGACGAGACCTGAATCAATCTGATCATGAGCAGTATGGACTTCGTTAAAGTCAATGTAAATTCGAATTACGTACTAACTGTGATAGATGGCTGTTTTGCTTCCACCGCGCTTTCTTCTCAGTACGAGCTTTAATCACATTTTCGACTTTTCTTCAAATGAATTTTTGTTACAACCTTCATTTGCACTTATCGCTACTATTAGAGATGGACTGGTTCTGCGATGTAAATTGTGTTTCTGGATGTCGCTTACCAGACTCTCGAATACAATGCAGCTACTATTTCTGGCCAGCCGAAGGTTGGTTGGCCACGAAATAGTAGCTGCACTGTATTTGAGAGAGTCCAATACAGTCGCTCCGCCATTACTTTTTTTAAAGTGCTCTATCTCCATCTAAGTTGTGGATGAAACAAGGGAGAGATTGCCCATGGAACTCTGAATTTACAAGAAGTTTCTGATTTCCCTCATTTCCGATTCTATTTCCGTGAAAAACAAATGCAGAGTTTCAAAGAATCTTAGCCGGACCTATAGATATAGCGTGATCGTGAAATGTGAAAGCTCCACAATTCTTCGGATACGATGTTATCGGGATGGGTGGTCGTACGATTCTTCATCAGCTTGATAGCATGTCGAATGGTCGACATATCCGTCTATGCCTGAGGCAATTCAACGTGGCTGTCGGAGGGACCCAAGTAAAGGTTAAGGATGACCTTCTCTATTGCACTCGGGACTGTTCCGTCAGGACCACAGAGGAAAGTCGGTTTGGCCTTGTTTTTGGAATGCTCCGACGGACGTGTTCTTCTCAGTCTTGGCGGCTTCCACCAGAACTGCTACTATCCAATCTTTCAGACCTCCCTCTATCGCTTCTCTGCATAGCTTCTCGAACTCGGACATTTGTAGATGATTGCCTACGGCTCGCGTGTTCTCTTGCTAGCTATCAGCTCAAGAGCCTTCGGAGAGAGACGTTCCTTGGCTACGTGTAGACTCACTGCTTTTCTAGCACTATTGGGAAGATGATCGAGGAGCCAACTGTATTCTCACCGATGTTGCCGATAACGAAATCTTTTGAAAATTCGCGAGGGAAGCGACTTCGCTCGAGCTGATGAATTTCTTCATTTTCCGGACTTTACACCTTTAATTCTTTGGCTGATGACCAATGGACTTTGCCGTAAACGTGTAAGCATTTACTACGATCGTGTAGGTAACTGTCGAAAACATACAAATCTGCTAGCTTATATACATATGAATGTGGGAATTCAACAGTGCCCAGATACCGCATCGTTAATGGAGTGTATGAGTACAATTGAAGGCACAGTTTACGATAGCAATGGTTTCTGAGATTTTCCCATAGAATGAATTCGGGGTCCCCTCGTATGCCATATCTAGCACCATTAGGTCGGATAACGAGCTAGTTATTAAGTGGAGAAAGCTCAAAGATTGCACGGTGTGTATTTTCGGACAAGTTTCACCGAAATTGTAGAGGTTGCACCGATCACAAGAGAACCAATGTAGAAAGTTCAAACATCCTGTCAACATCAACACCCAGTGAAAGGCAGTGCTGTAGAGTTTTGGCTTGATTCAGTCAGCTTTTTGCAACAATTGAAATCTCGTCCGAACACCCCTCGCATATCATTTCCGTCTAGTTAATCTCGTCCAATCTATATTTTTCCTACTTTTAGGAACCTTATTTTTCTCAAAATCGACGAATTTTCTCGCTTTCTTCACTACCGATGATATATTCCCAATCTATACTTCCGCTTTTTGGATGAAAGGGGGACCTCAAAATCATCGTGAACTGTGACGTGGAGACAGGAAGTAAATGAAGATATCACTCCACGACACTACGTGATTTGAGCTCCAAAAAGAGCCGTAGGGAGAGGGGAGAGCTTGTGCTGCTAATCTTTGAGTTTGACAGAAAATTTGATTTCACTTCTCCAACAGTATTTATCAAAATGGCATAGCACAGCTGTTTATGCACTCTACGCAATCTGCATATTTACAAACTATTCAAATCACTGAACCAAATTTCAACCCATTCTACCCTTTTGTGGAGTTGTGTACTAGCAAAAGCCTACAATCTAAAGGTTTCAGCTGTACAAAAGGGAATCGTGGCAGTTTCAACAGTCAAATGCTGAAGATATTCAAAATCAAAGACTTTCAACTGGTAGTGATTGGAGCCCTGGATTTAAATCCATGAGCAAACGAAGAACATCGATCAGAGTTTCCTCAAAACGAACAGATCTTGCTTCAAACCATCGCAACCCAGGTTGAAGTGGCTTGATGTCAGTGGAACCGGCACAGGAGATTCGTCCCGGAAGGTCGCCAGTAGTTCAAAACCTGAAAACCAGTTCATTACCAAAAACTTCTCAAGAGCATTGTTCTCATATGGATAGATATGACAGATTTGCATGTTCAGCACTTATTTCCAATGTTCGTGCTTAACAACGGGAGTGCACCCATCCTTTCTTCAAAAAATACTTCCATGTCTGCATCTATCGTGAGGGTGCGTGCGGGCGCTCCCAGAGTATAGCGTCGAGCATCATTGAGCCAAGAGCGTCAAGCGCAGACGTCCGACACTTTGGCGTCGATCTGCAGCTCTCGCGGCGCATGTAAGCCGCGTGAACATGCACGCCGCCGCTGGGAGGCTGGCAACAAAGGGTAACTACCTAGCACAAGTAATTCTATACCGCCATGCATGATAGTTCGTTGGCTCTGGAGCAGGCAGCGTAAATCAATATAATCTGTCTTTCCGTAATTTTTAGAACGATACCTGCCATCATCATAGCCATCCTTTTTGGCCCATAAATTCGATGCAAATTGAATACGACAGCATCAATGCCACGGTTCAAGCTAAGGAAAAATAAACCTAAAAAAGTATTTTGAGATATTTGTAATAAGAATTCGGAAATAATTATATTTGATTATATTCAGCGAATGCATGAAAACGAAAGCGGTAAATAGAAAGAGCGAGTTTGTCGCCCAGAAGTCATTGAGTCTCGAAGCTTGTGTTAGGTTTGATTCTTTTTGGGATCGAACGAGATTTTGCTGAGATGAGAATCTAGTTGGCTCAAGAAATGTGAAATTATTCTCCTCGATATTAGCACTTTTGAACATGGTACTGATAGTAAGGTTGATGACAGAAAAGCACGGGCTAATTCCACTTCGATTTCTTGGCTAGGGTGTGGCTCTTTCCCCTGGAAGTCGTTTGACGCTCGCTGCACCCGATCGCACGCAGTCGGGTGCCGGAAATTTTCCCCGATTTCCTACGTTAGCTTTGCGGCAAGCTACAAAGTGTCTAGTGACGGGTTCTAGTTGTATCGCGACTTCAAACTGCAATCACCGTACTGAGCCCGCCTCCCAGCCAATCGATAGTATATCGATAGTACAGCTTTCCTTGGCTGCCTTCCTTTTTTGATTGGTTTCGATTTTTCCGTTTCTTTTTTATTTTTTGAACTTGATTGTTCGTAATAACTCTTTCATTATCATAGACGATCATTGGGATTGAAGAACGTCGCCAGCAATGGTAAATAATCAGTGATCTCCCTAATCCACACATTGGGTGCTCTAATCTTCCCTTCCCTTTCTGCGATGAGTGCGGGAAGCGCGATGCACTGGTCGGGGAGAAGATACAGGACTCCACGCAGTCGGACGCAATGAAGGGAAAAGTTCGAGTTACCAGTGAAAGGGTACGGAAGCCATCGTGGAACCACTGCCGCTTGCCATGGGAGTTTGGGATGAAGTACCGCTACCCCGTCTTTGTGGCCTCGTAGGCATGTATTAGGTTGAGTCATAAGTCCTCGGACAAATTGGCAATGATAATACTTATCTTACAACTTTTAAACGACAATAGCGAATCATTTAAAATATGCACCATTCGCATCGATGGCCTTCTGCCAATGCTTGGGCAGATCGTAAATGCCCTTGCTTTAGAACGCTGGGAGCTGGCACTTGGAGAACTGCTCCAGTGCCATTTTGGCGTCGTCGCGGGTTTGAAAGTCCTAACCATCCAGATGACGTTGAAGATGGGGAAAAAGGTGGTAGTCCGAGTGATCCAAGTCTGAGGAACTTAGTTGGTGTGGTAAACTTGTCCTACAGAAACTCGTCACTTCAGTTTTGGTCGTTCTTGCAATGTGAAGGCGAGCGTTGTCGTGGTGGAAGTAAACTTCGTGCTGCTGTGGACGTGTAGTTTCGGGATTCGCCTTCAAATTCCTCAGTTGCGAAACCGAGACATGTGCGGTCACTGTGCACCCTTCGTCTAGCATCTCCCATTATTCAACACACTGAACGCTCCGCCAGAACCAGTGCGTAACCTCCTTCGCGTGTACGTTGGGTTTGGGGGAGTCTTCTGCATCCGCACCTTTGTCAATTCATTGAGCACGCCGGTGAACGTTAGAGTAGAGGTTCGACTTCGTACCCCTGGTGACTAGGTACTCGAGCCACGTGTGGTGCCCTTGAGCGTGAGGAGAGAATGTGCAACGTCGTCGCGGCGGTCTATGTCATACTGCTTCAAAGCATGAGGCACCCATCGGCCGAGCTTTTGCACCTTGCCGATTGACTTCAATCCACGAATAATTGTGGACTGACTACCCAAGGGTGACTGCCAGTTCACGAGTAGTTTGGTGCGGATCGGCTTCCACCTGGATTCGCAGCACGTCCAAATCCAACTCCATTGGACATCCCGGACGGTCTTCATCATCGATGGAATAGTCGCCCGGTGCGATCCTCTAGTGTCACTTGTAAATCGTACACGTCCTGCTTGTGAACGTCCTTCATAGCTCTACCGATTGCCGCGGGTTCATGGCCCGATAAAAAAATAAATATGATGGTGTTGCGGATGTGGAGTTGCGACGGCTTGAAATCATGAGGCACAGTTGCGGGAAAGGGAATAGTTGGGTGCGTTTTTTAGTATGCATTTGGAAGAGCTTTTTGTACTCTATCTAACAATTCCTCGCGCGTCCACTTTCGTCTCCTCTTTCCCGAGTTATGATCGCTAGAATTTATCACTATCACATTGTCCGAGGACTTATGACTTAACCTAATATTATGCATACATATCGCTGCACTCTATGATAAGGAAAAAATAGTAACACTACACACTAAACGATCGAGAAGTGAAAAGACCACAGCGTTTTGATATTTTATACTTTTGTCTCCATCGAGAGTTATTAAAGTACCGACCTCCTTTTTTTAATACACACAAAGTCTTCCATACTTCACGTAAATCTCCAATGGGGTCTATAGGGTCGCCATATCTGAAAAAAATACAAATTTGGATGAAAACGAGAAAACCAAATAAAAAGCAATCATCTCTCACCTTCCTAGTCCACTGTGTTCAATTGAAGAGAATGAAATGGCAAAATCAAAACCATCCTTATACCTGAAAAGGCAGTGAAATACTGGGGTGGTTGATTCGGGGAAAAGTGAAATTACATATCAAATGGAGGTAATATTTATTTTTGCCATTGCCTCAATATTTTTAGGAGTTAGCCCTACACTTAAAAATATCGAAAATGAGAAACGAGGATAAAAGTGGTGTCGGTACCAGCGTTCAGCTCAGGTTGATAGGTCCATCACAAAAAGGCATTTTCCAAGAGATCCTGAGAATATGCTGTATCTCCGGCCTCCCTTCACATCGGACAAAATTAGCGCAGATATCAGGCAGCGCATAGTACGTGCGAATTTGGCCGACAACGTTGTCTTGATAAACCTACCAGGAGACAATATCAAACGTCAACTAATTCGAAATAGACTTTACGACGGTGCATGTTCTATGAATAACTGAATTATTTGTCCATTTGGAAAAGACGGAGATTGCACGCAACGAGGGACTGTTTATCAACTTCTGTGTTCAGTCTGTGACGAAATATATATTGGTGAGACGGTAAGGATGCTCGGCATTCGTGTCAAAGAACATCTGGCAGGGAAAACGCGCGGAAGTCTACTAACATCACTTGGGAGGCGCCGGCTAGAAGAACATCAAGGCAATAACTTCGAAATCGAGCGTAAAATCCTAGCCTACGAGAATGAGATCGGCGCCAGGAAGATACTGGAGGCTTACATTTTTGCACGAAAAATCTAAGCCTGAACAACCGAAATGAGTGCTTGGCCATAACAAGTGAACTCTTGCCGTTCATTAACTTTTGTGGACTTGGAGGAACATGCACAATTCTTATCTTACGATCATCAATGGTGTCTCATTGATGCTCGTTGTTCGCATTGAGTGCGAATATGTAACGCTGGTGGAACCGCAGAAGGTTGGTTTTCTTGCTGAGAACTGTTCCATGTTTTGATTTCCGGGAGTTGTTGCAACTAGCCGAGCGCGTTTGGGCGCATGGTCGGGTAAGTCACAGATCAGGAGCTTCGAACTATTTTCCTGAAGACCTGAAGACGACGATTCAGTCTTCAGAACCTTGACGTTGACCAATAAAGCGGTTCATCTATAGCAAACCTGGGCGGCAAAGCAGTATTCTGTGAAAAGAGGATACTTTTGTTGTGATGGGCCTATAAACCTGAGCTTGATGCTGGTACCGACACCACTTTTGTAGTCTTTGTATAAATGTTTTTCCGATATCGAAATAATTTCAACAACGTGGCGTGTACCCAAGAGGGTGCTAAGGGCATTTCCCACGCTCCATTTGTAGTCTAATTAAAGCCGATATTCCCATTTAACTAGATTTTCGATATTGATATCAATTTATCAAATTGTATTTATTGAACATGGAAAATTTCGAATAGATTAGCCTACATTTCCCAGTTTTTGGCGAAATCAATGGGATGCATGTAGCGTACTTTGTCTGTACCATTGATTTTGATTCGTTGGTATTCCAGAGTGGTTATCTGGAGGAAAATCAATTATCATAATTAATATTATTACAATGGATCAATATTGCTCAGGCAACGGAAAATTGGTCAAAAAAGCTGATAGCTCACCTCCTTGGCACCATTCAGTAAAGTAAAGACTTCAACCCAAGGGGTCTGCGAGCCAATGATGAAGCCGGTCTTATCATTCAGTGGATAATTTTTGAGAGCTTGATACATAGCCACTAAATAACAGATATATAGTAAGATAATCGAAAAGTCAATGGTAGAGTTTTACGAGATGTAATTCTGCATATAAGTGTTCCATTAATCATTTATTTATTCATTGGTTTATTTATTGAATGCGCATGAAGTGCACGATGCAAAGTAAAGGTAGAGCCGCAGGTACTACTGTAAGACTTTTCCAGAAGAAAAAAATCAACAGAAGACAACGTAAAAAAAATCATAAGTCTAATTGTGAATACCCAATTTTCTCTCTTTCCAAACCGTAGCGAAGGATTGAAGTGCAGAGTAACTAAAGCTAGAAGAAGAACATCGTTTTGGGCTCACCGAAATAAAAGTCAAAGACAAATTTTCATGCAACAAGATAATTGAAACAAAGGATATGAAGAGGGGTAAGATACCCTGTGTGGACCGGGGGTTCGTACTGTATTCAAAGAAGGTGGTGGTAAAAGAGTTTAGAAATCGCCAAATCACTTTAAACTCATTGGGCCAGATCCAATCCCACTAGGTAGGAGCGGCTCAATCAAGCTCAAGACTATTATGTACACAACCAATTAGCTTACAGTATGCAAGGCACGCAGTACGACGGCTGACCATGACGTACATCCGCACCAGCCGGCCATGGCGCCCGCTCGCCATATTCGGGTTCATGAGGGCTTACCAAGACCCGAAACGCTGGTATACCTGGTAATTATCGTCATTCGAATGGAGAATGAAACCAGAGCCTGTGGGGATACTCATATACAAGTCAATCAATTCATCCTCTTAGACGAGTCTTGTACAAAGTGACCTCCCTGATGCGTATATGTCTGATAGTAAACCACATGCCATTGCCGCCCATATCCGCCCCGATGAAGAAGATCATATGAATAGATCCAAAAACATTTGCGCATGAGCTTATACGAGACTCGGGCATTTGAGGTTGTTGAAAAACTTTTTTCTACTTATTTCACCTCGAGCAGCAGAAGCAGGAAGTTTGGATATTCAAGGGGTATGGGTAATAGTCTTTGTCCAGATGGGCGGAGGTGGCTTAGTGATAAGAGAAACAAGCAGCTCACTTCCTTCTTCGTGATAGACGGATATATTGACCAGGCGATTTTCCGGTAATTGTAACCATTCAGGGATCTGTGACCATACGTGTTCCTTCACCTCAGGACGTTCATTACGGTAATCCTAAAAGGTTTTGTTGATCGTCGGAACATCTTTAGTCTAATTTGCGCTCGAAGGACTTTATTGATATGTAAAGTAGCGCACAAAAGTACTCGGCCAACTATAGCTTGCCGTAACTTTTTTCTCAGCGTAGCAAATCGCATGAAATTTTGATATGCTTAAAGGCAGCGTTCACGATAAAAAAAAGTTATTGAGTTCTTATCTTATTAATACTCAGCGGCCGCCATGGGTTGTAGAAGGGACCCTCTCACTCCCCCGATCTCGACGTCCAGGGCATAGTGGCAGCCCCGTTGTTGCCGTAGTTCGCGTCCCCGCCTCTCGATCGGTGTCACGTTAGACGAGTGTCGAGACAATACAGATTGCTACTATTCGTTCTAGGACCCACACACAATCTGCTGTCGCCGAGTGATGAGGCGATGTCTTCCTCCCACTCTTTTTTCCTCTGCTATTCTTTTTGCTGCCGCGATCCCTTATTTAATTTCCTACTCATAGAGGCTGGAAAGGTGAGCTACTTATGCTGTTACTAGAATTTTTTTGTTCATTTATGCTTATAAGTGAATGAATTTTTGCTTACCACTGTCTGTTATTCGTACCAGGACCCACACGTACGCAGTGAGACACATTGTATAGCTCGTCCAAACGCCCCGCTCTTCTTCATTTTTCTGGTTTCATTCTCGTCCAGCCCCCTTTCTAACGGTTTTTCGAAGCCTTTTTCACTTTGGAAACACCGATGCACGCAGTTTCTTCACCTCATTCGCACTAGTTTCGATCTTGTCTTCCATTTTTCATCATAATCTGGATTACCCAAAATTATCGCGAACGGTGCCTTTAACTGAAGCATATTTTACACTATCTAACACTAGTTGACTGCAAAGCAGCAATGTCCACATAACTAAAGGAGAGGCGTTTTAGACTAGCTGAAATCAAGTATGTGACGTCTGCAGTTACTCGGACCTTATGTGCATTTTTATCTCATCTGGATTAGGCATTAGCGCTCTTACGCTTCAGATATGGCAAAAAGGAAAGAAATGTATCACCAGTTGATTTTTTGTTCAAGCCCTTTTGGATATCTGGAACATGATCAGATTGCAGGTCAATGGTGGTAAATATTCATACTACACCCATGCTACACATATTAAAATTTCGCATGATTAGATCCAGTAGGAAAGGAGTTACGACCGAGAAGTGCGACTGAAGAAGCATTTCGCCGAATACTTTTGAGCGCCACTGTATATAAAGCAAATTACTGTGCAGAATATTTGCGAGATATTTTGTTCAGATAAATGAACAATTATTTGTAATATTTACATATTAAACGGTTACTCCGGATAGAAATTCTTACATTTATCAAATTAGCGTCACCATTCATGAGAAACTTTGCCAGAAGTTTAGGTGGAATGGTTGTGGGAGGTATTTGGTACTGATCGTGGGCACGAGCGATTGTCAGCCAGTCATCAAAGACCTCAACAGCGGACGAGTTTTTTTTCGTGAACTGATTCCTTCTAAAATTATTCAACTACCTTTTTACAAACGGGCTTTTGTTTGAAATCCAGCACAGGGATGGGAATTGAATGATGAACCTCCCGAAAGTGATCGACTGCGAAGACGGTAACCCTTTTGTCTACCAGATCGACGTAGTTCTCTGCAGTTGCTAGCAATCTGAAGAACAATTTGCAGATCAGTTTCATGAAGAATTTTGATCGATTAATTTAGAGAGGTAACAGCTTCCGAAGCGATAGTATCGCTGCAGCCGTTTCCTCTCGAAATTCTACTTTTAGAATATAACATGAGAGAGATCCCCAGGTGTCAAGACCAGCCAACATTTCTAACGCGATCTGACAGTCCGACACGGCTGCTAGTCCAGGGCAAAACTTCAGTCCTAAACAGGACTCAAACCCATATTTGTGATATCTGGGAAACCAAAGAAATTGTTGTAAGTAGAAGAATAGGGTCTGATGGACGCGCAAGGGCAGTAACAGGTTTTGAAGGCAAGACCACGATTTTCTGCAGTGGCGGTCATATGCAATAATTACCGAAGTCTTAGACAGGGGGGGAGGGGGGGAGGAGGGGGGAGGAACGGAACTTACGTGCGTCCGAGGATGCGTGCGGCAAATTACGCGGCGAAGTGCGTGGGGAATCGGACGACTCTGGCGCCTATCATTGAGGCCCAAATTTGAAGTATAGTTTATAAGCAGTATCAGCTGACCCTACTAAACTACTCTACTTTGAGTTTGGACCTCAGTGATAGGCGCCAGAGTCATTCAAATCTCAACGCTTTACGCCGTGCAATTTGCCGCGCGCATCCTCGGACGCACGGGGTCTTGGAACTTCTCCCCTAACACGGCGTCGCACACCCCGCACCCGCCGCCTATCGCAGGATTGTGATGGAAGATTGGAGCGCGCAATTTGTGAGGTAGGAAATCCTTTAATTATGTGAATTGGCTGGCCGCTCTTTTCAATTCTAATGCGATCTTGATCGTCGTTTATACAGGAAGAGTCCTTTTAATTAATCAAGTCTAATAAACATGAAAACTAAAAAGAAACAGAAGAAAAAACTATAAGATCTACTGAAAAGCAAGTCAGTCAAGGAAAAATACGGCGTCCTATCGATTGGCGGGAGGCGGGGTGAGTAAAGTAATTGCAGTGACATTTGCCGCATGCCGCAAGGGAGAATGCCGCGATAGGGGAGAAGTTCTGTTACCCCGGACGCACGTAAGTACCCATGCCCGTGTTTTTATCCTCGCACACGAGTCTGGTACCAATTAGTCGACTCTAGAGGGTGAAAGGCTAGACCATGCGTGTGTGAAGCGCGGCTTACCACTACACCACCTCCGCCCTTATTTGTTCAGTGACATAATGACAAATCTACATTTGTCCAATTCCTATGTATCTGTAAGGCAGGGATGTATGGATGTACGACTTTCTAGGTGCCTAAACCCCATTTATAAAAATGGTCTCTGAGATTTCTTTATAGTATGAATTCGAGGCTTCCCTTATACCGTACATGCCGTTATAAGGTCGTCAAACCATCTGGATTGGGCACAATAATTGGCCAGAGATTGTATTGTGTTAATGCCACCCCATAGTGGACGAGCACATTCTTTTGAGCGTACTCAATGAAGCGGTCATTTGTTCTTGATCAAACGCATAATTCACTAAATTGTGGGTGATCCAGATTATGATGAAAAATGGAAAACAAGTTCAAAAATAGTGCGATGAAGGTGAAGAAACTGCGTGAACCGGTGTTTCCAAAGAGAAAAAATGCATCGGAAAATCGTTAAAAAGGGGGCTGGGCGAGAATGAGACCGGAAAAATGGAGAAGAGTGGGGCGTCCGGACGGCGCGTGTGGGTCCTGGTGCGAATAAGTGACTACGGTAAGCAAAAATTTGTCCACTCATGAGCATAAGTTAACAAAAGCCCTTGTAACAGCAAAAATAGTCACATTTTTTCCTCTTGTGATAGAAAATTAAATGAGGGATCGCAGCAGGAAAAGGAATAATGCAGGAAAAAAGAATGGGAGAAAAACATTGTCGCATCACTGGGCAATCAGCTGAATGTGTGTGGGTCATGACGCGAATACTTGCAATCTGAATCGCCTTGACACTTGTCTCACGTGACATTGATCGAGGGGCGGAAAGTCCGCGCAGGCCGGGAACGGGGCCTCCACTATGCTCTAACCGTCGAGTTTATAGGTGCGAGAGGGGCTTCCTACTACTCTTGGGGGCCACTGGGTATTCCTATGGGCGGAACTCAGTTACCGTTTTTATCGTGAACTGTCCCTTTACGTCTCGTCCAAATACTCTTACATGCCATCCCCGTCGTGGTGATCTCGTACAACATCCACTCCCCCTTCCTTTGAAAAACCTTGAGGCAGGCGGATTTCCCCACTTTCTCCGCCACCGATGTAATCCTGTACATCAACATTTCCGCTTCTCAATCTGAAAAAGGTGCCTCAAAATTACCGTGAAGTGTGCCTCTAATAAAATGCAAGTAAAATACGTAATCAGCATACTAGAGATATAAAGATGAAGTGATTTTATTCTTGTTATTTTTTCATTATTTTTTTTATTTTGAGTTTTTTTTTTATTTGTAACATTTTTTTCGTCAGGCCTCCAATAAAGTTTGTTTCAACAGAAGAATCACAATACGATCATAATTGTTTTCATATTATTTGTTGTTTATCTATCGAAACGAAAATTGTGCTTTTGAGGCTTTCTATAAGTAGCCTATTCATATCTACAGCAAGACGCAAACTACAAGTTACGGGATCGCTTCTGAAATTTTTGCTCAAAATCTTTTGTAGGCCAGACTGTGAGAAAACACATTTTGCTCAGTCGTTGGGGCAGAGAGAACAGGGGCAGGCAGAGGGGCATGTCCTTTTCTTGGCCATCGTCACGGTCAAATAGGAAACGGAAAAGTGTTTTTCACGGGCGAAGGTGGTGGAGTGTCAATCACAACTCTCTCACATGCATGATCTATAAATTGAAATCCGAATTTATATTCGCTCAGGGAAATTAAACCTTTCATCTATCTCTGATCGATTAATTGTTAACAGATTCGGGTAAAAGGATAAATGGTCTGAACAATATTGATCAATTGTTGATTGGACAACAGGCTATGTTTAGACTCACCCTGAAGGTTGGTTATGCTGAGACCTGAAAAAGGAATCGTAGGTTAAGTAATCCATTTGTAACCATAATAGCCATTTTCATTGCTTACCAGTATATATAAGTGGTAATAAGTATAATTATAGTTCCAATAAGCAATAGAACTGTTCTATGCATAGCGACCAGATTCATAATAGTGAGCTGTGCCTTGTTGAGTTCTAGGTAGTGTGAGATGGCTACCTACAAGAAGCCGAAGCTTTATGGATTTCACTGCTTTTCATAATTCAAAACTTACCATTTGAATAAAACAGAAGAGGTTTCAACGAGAAAAAGCAGTAGAATTGCTTAGGAAGGAATAAAGTTTTATCTGACGAATCACCAATGAAAGGAGTCGTCCGAGCGTATATCTCAATTAGAAATCTCGCTCTTAACTAGTCTGAGAGAATATAGATCGGCAGATATTAATGGAAATGTCAACTGGAGCTCAAGAGGGACATTGTTCCAAAAGGGAAGGTGAGAGGGGTTGTGTCGTTTTAAATTAGCACCATCTTTCCGATACATTCCTGCTATATGGTGTAGTGGCAAGTGGCGTATCTCACACACGCATGGTCGCGGGTTCGAATCCCGGATCAATATCCGCCCAAGCAACCACGCTTTCCATCCCTCCGGGATCAGTTAATTGGTACCAGACTCGTTTGGGAGGATAGAAGCACTGACTTGTAGATCGGCTGGTAATTGCAACTCATTATGGTCAGATTCGCATTCAATACTCCACTACGATTTTTAATGGAAATCGAATGCGTGGAGGCATCCCTTAGACGGAGTATATGACCGTAATTGTAGAAAACCGCGGTTCTACATTCAAAAAGTGTTAGTGCACTTGCCAGCCCAACAGACCCAATTCCTCCAGCTAATCAGACTGAATTACATACGTCACTACGATTCTGAATGGAAGTCGAGTGCGGGGCGCATCCTTCAAACGAGATTGATAAGAGGTCCGAGATTTTATCCAAGACTTTATGCATAATGTTCCCATGAGAGGTTCAATTTTCCTGGGCAAATATCAATTCGGGATTCAATTTATGGATCATGTATATGTGAGATTGATTGACACTCCACCACCACCGTCCTTGAAAAACACTTCCATTTCCTATTTGATTGTAACGATGGTCAGAACAAGAACATTTCCTGTTCTGTCTGCCCCAACAACTGAGAAAAATGTCTTTCTTGCAGTCTGGCCTACAAAGGATTTTGAGCGTAAATTTCAAAAGCGACCCCGTAACTTGTAGTTTGCGTCTTGCTGTAGATATGAATAGGCTACTTATAGAGAACCGTGAAAGCACATTTTTTCGTTTCGATCAATTAATATGAAACCAATTATGTTTGTAGAACTCGTAGCTCATCCCTAAAATTTACATCGAAAATTAGAGCTTATTCCTTTTTTTCGCTACCTGGTCTCGGCATTCCGATGAATCGTTGTGACACAGGTTCTCATCAACATCACCGTGTCCAAATTGCTTGAGCTGAACGGTAATCTGTACGGCATCTGGCGACGGTGATTAAAACAAAACGACATTCCAAGCAACGGCCAAACAGCGCGCGCTTTAGGCCTCGCATTTGTTTGTCTCATCAGCAATTTTTAAATCATCCCAGAAATTTCTTGTGGGAGGTACCTCCGAAAGGTTCTTTGTGTATACTTATCACTAGACATCAGTTTCTGTTTGTGAAGTTGATGCTGCTCTTTCTCGATCAGCTTTTTTGACTTTTTTGAATTTGATTCACCTCTTTTTTAGCCATTTTTGTCAGATTTTTTGCGTCAACACTCCCTTGGTTCATGTTTGTTGATGCGAATAACATTCTATTAATAGTACTGATTTTTTTGAGAAATTCTCAACAAACCATGAATTTTGCAATAATTTAACTTATTGTTGCTACCTTAACAGTGTCTAACCTTTAGTTCGGATAATACCCTCTGATGCATATCGCCTTTTTGTTGGCACTTCGACCGCTGCATTTTTGATCATCCATTGCCCAACAGTCAAGTCGTTCCATCAACACTTTATCATCATCTCGTCTCCTCAGGTAGGTTACGACGATCTTGCTGTCCATTACTGATTAGAGGGATTTTATCGTCCCGTGAGTGTGTAACACCGTAGCCCCGTAGTATCCCACCGGCCACCTCCGTGGGCTTCACCCGGCGTACCTTCCTTTGCGTCGTATATGCGACGGGTGTTTTGAAAGCGTTTCAGCGTGTGTTAGGGTTACTGTGTCACACATTCACGGGACGATTGAATCCGTCTTGTCCATTACTGTATTCCTATTATATGTATATGGCTTGAATATATCGCAAATTTTCAAAACCAGGATTTCCCTTTGAGTTACCTCCTGGTCGTTTTATTCCGTAATCCTTCGCAGCCCAACTGAAGTTCATAAGTGAATCAGATTCTGCTACCTATACTGACGCTAACCTATTGCGTTTATCTTTGGAATCTTTATTTCTGTCTTCTAAGTGCCAGCAGGTCCGGACGCAAAAACAAAAGGAATTGGTGTGTGTGAGCATAGACATTCTCTCTGGGAATGGTGATAACATAACTTTCTGGAGACGTGGTACTTAAGTGGGGAACAGGTTAAGAGGTAGCTGTTATTCAATGAAAACAAGTAAGAGCTGATTTTGGTGGTTAATTATTGTTCGAGCAGTTGTTACGTCTTCTGAGGATATGATCTGATTTAATGTTTGATCAGCAGCAATAGTTTTAGTCCTATTTAGGTGCTGTGCAGGTTGAAACAATGACTGGTAGGATTTTTGTCCTTGTCTGCGCTTTCTAAATGAAACGTTGTTGAAGATTTCGAAACCTCTCCACTGGCTTACATTGTATCTGATCTCGAAAAATCTTTGTGAAAGCGGTAATCAGCCGTAAATGAATGAGGACAGCCGGAGAGTATACATAGTTGGGTGGTGAGAAATGATACCCTTTCCATCCCACAAACGAGAATTGGATAGGGATGGACATTGGCTTCATTGGTGCAGCATGGCTACTTCTGAGGGTAACTGCAGTTTGAAGCCGCGGGACAACTAATAAAGATTCGCTGCATGCCGCAAAGTGAACGGGGAGAAGTTCCGTCACCCACTTCTGAGCTGTACAATTTCGAGGAAAAGCTTCAATTTACTGAGGAGCCCTCGAAGGCTTATTTGTTGGAGCTCTTTAACACGAAGATGCTGAAACCAGCAAACTTCTAATAACTGGATTTAGCTGTAGTTCACTGGTGAAGGATTTTTCATGAATTACGAGGAGAGTGACGCAAAACGGCAAATTTCGTCCCTTCCCTTTGGACGTACCTTTTGGAGCCAAATTCGTGTGTGCTATGACTTTAAAAACACATTCTTTTGAGCGTACTCTTTAAAACTGTCATTTGTTCTTGATTGATGGATGTGATGTTTTTCAATGTATAATGGTAGGTGGACCAATTAGTCAGCACAAAGTTTGCTTGAGCTGTCCAAATTCGTGCGCCGTTGCGTACAACTGGCTGTAGTAAACTGCTTGCATGCAACATGTGGGTCCCGGTGCAAATGGTACAGTCTCTACAGCCTCTACGGCTCCGTGGCAACTCCGTGACCCGACAGTGTCACTTCTGCTATCATTGGGATTTAGGGGTTCTTCTTAAAGGCACCGTTCACGATAAAAAAAGTTATTGAGTTCTTACCTTATTAATACTCAGCGGCCCCCATGGGTTGTAGTAGGGTCCTTCTCACTCCCGCAATTTCGACGTCCAGGGCATAGTGGCGGGCCCGTTGTTGTCGTAATTCGCATCTCCGCCCCTCGACCGATGTCACCTTAGACGAGTGTCGAGACGACACAGTGTCATGTAATCGCGTCAGGACCCACCCTGAATTGCAAATTGGCAAATTTCCAGAGACGCAATGTGTTGTCTGCTATTGCATTGCGTCTCTGGCAATTTGCAATTCAGGGTGGGTCCTGACGCGATTACATGACACTGTGTCGTCTCGACATTCGTCTAACGTGACACCGATCGTCTCTAACCGACGCTCTTTCAATGTGAAACTCGTCCAACCCCCTTTCCAGCTCTTTTTTTCGGCCCTTTGTAATTCTTTTTGTTCATCGTTTTTTGCGCTTTTTTCGTTGTTATCGCTTCATTCTAGAGTAGTTCTATCAATTCCCGTCAAAAAAGGGTACCCTAACTTTTTGTGAATGGTGCCTTTAAGGAAAAATCTTAGGAACCATTTCAAACGTAACTGTGCCTTTAGTTGAACCAGAAGGATTGACAATTGAGTATATCTATCCAGATATGAACAGAGTCAGAATGAAGCCTATAAGTATGGAATAGAGTACAGCGCACTCATTAGTCCATGTAGCATCCAAAGCGGTTCTCATGTAGGTAATTAACGGAAAAACCCTCTATGAATAATAAAAAACCTTCTGAATCAATCGAAGGTCTCACCCTTTCTGCTCTGCTCTTTCCGTCATGCACTCGAACGCTGGCATCTTGAACTCTGCGCTTTGATATTTGGCTCGGGGATCAACTGGGGATCAGGGATGCCCATCATCTCATGGTGAACAAGAAATCAATGTGCTAAATTCGATACACCACTGGGGTGTTCTAGGGTGAATCAAATGCCCGAGCTCAAAGTTCAAGATTCATGTGGGCATCAGCGTTCGGTGATTGGGTTTCCATTGATCGACTGCAGCCAATCTCCCCTCCCGCCTTACATTCGCCTTTTCTTTGTTCCTTTTTATTTGTTAATAGATTTGTTATACGGAAAACTCGTGAGTTCGGGAATTCTTTGTCATCTTTACATCGCTTTCTTTCATTCATACTAACTTCTCTGCACATTTTAATCCCATAAGGCAAGTGTGGGCTAGCTTTTGCATTGTGTGGAAGAAATGAACGTCAATAGTGACAGTACCTTTTCTGTTGGATGGCTAACTGAGTCTGGTATTTTCAGTTGTATGAAACAAAGCCTCGTCGCATAATCATATCGGATCCGAGGTCTAACCATATGGGATCTGAAGAATTATTCGGGAGATAGGACATGGTATCGTCGTTGAAACTATGTCGGCACATTTCGATCCATAGCATAAGTATTAGCATAACAGTATTTTTGCTGGTGCCAGGAATCGGGTTCAAATGTGAGCGCTTAAAGGCACGGTTCACGATAAAAAAGGTTACTGAGTTCTTCCTTTAGGAATACTCAGCGCCCCACATATGTGGTAGAAGGGACCCTTTCGTTCCGACAATCTCTTCGCTTAGGGCATAGTGGAAGCCCCATTGTTGCCGAATTTCGCTTTCCCGCCCCTCGATCGGTGTCACGTTAGACGAGTGTCGAGACAATACAGATTGCTATTATTCGTTCTAGGACCCACGCACAATCAGCTTATCGCCGAGTGATGAGGCGATGTTTTTCTCCCATTCTTTTTTCCTCTGTTTTTCTTTTTGCTGCCGCGATCCCTTATTTAATTTCCTACTCCTAGAGGCTGAGAAAGGTGAGCTACTTTTGCTGTTACTAAGGTTTTTTTTGTTTGTTTATGCTTATAAGTGGATGAATTTTGTCTTACTGGCGTACTGTCTGTTATTCGCACCAAGACCCACACGCGCGCAGTGAAATACACTGTTCAGCTCGTCCGGACGCCTCACTCTTCTTCATTTTTCTTGTTTCATTCTCGTCGTCCAGCCCCCTTTTGAACGGTTTTTAGAAGCATTTTTCACTCTGTAAACACCGATGCACGCAGTTTCTTCCCCTCAGTCGCACTAGTTTCGATCTTGTCTTCCATTTTTCATCATAATCTGGATTACCCAAAATTATCGCGAACTGTGCTTTTGAATCTCTCAAGGAACCGGTAAGGAAGGAGTGTGATACACCTAACGCACAGAACACTCAGGTTCTTGCCAATATTCACATTTCTCTGATGCGAACTGCTGGTTAACAGTTAGTTTTCGCGGTTGAAAGGTGGACTTGATACCCGTGTAGCTCTTATATGAGGTGTTCCACTATAGATTCATCAGCATCATTCGATAAGGACCATTTGGTTTATGGCTCTGGCTGAATCACATGTGCATTTCGGTGTCACTGATATTCATAACGGTAGTGGAACACATTTGCAGGGCTTGAAAAAGAACAGTTCGACGACGGGGAGCTTCGCTTTTTTTACCCTTTAACCTAATCGAAGTGGGTTTCCATTTTCGCGACTTTCTAGGCGTTCTTTACCGTAGATGGAATACTGGTTCCAAATTTCTCTCTTAAGTTTTTAGTTGATTTTGAGTTTTTATTTGATTGGTTTAAAATGTTTCGCGAAACCTACGAAATTCACTTTAGTCAGGGGATCTCTCGTGCTTGGGTCTCCCCACATAGGCTGTTCGATGTTCCCATACTTTCTTCTGCTTTGACGGGGTCGCACCCGATTTGTGTGAGTGCCAAGATGAAGATTTTTTCTTGTCTCAACGTAGCCATATGCAAGAATTGATTGGAGAGAATTGATCTCACAATCAGTTTTCTTAGTTGTTATACACTTCCGAATGGGTAGAAGGAACATAATTCGTTCCCTTTTAATCTATTTCATTGTAAATTTATATGGTGTAATGCCCCATGCTCGACTGAAGTTCCACTTTTGTCTTCTTCTGTCCCATTCCCACTGTCACGGAATTGAAGAAGAGTTGAACTGATCGTTCGTTATATTTTACACGTCTTTTAGCTCCTTCCAGCAGTGATTATTCCTACATGGGAATGCATCATAGAATGATAATAGCGTGTTTAGTTCATGGACGGCTATAAGGACATGGAACTGGATCGTAACGCCGCCTGGGAACTCGTCCGCCTTGGGTGTATACGTCGGCTGAGCCGGTTTTATGGCCCTAACTTCAATTTAACTTGACCGTTTATCAACCCGACAACGTCCCTTAGGCTGTCTTTGGGGGTCCCAGGGTAATTAAGGGAGAAATCTCACAAATTCGTGAACTGTGCCTTTAGAATGTGTTGGGTTCAAGACCCTTGTTCTCCTTCGTTCTTGGGTGCATCGAGAGTTGAAGGATCCCTTATCTTTATTCATAACCCGCTCTTCACCCCATTGTTCGCCTTGGATGTTCCTCGTCGTGGAGTCGAAGATGCGGAGGTGACAACAATGATCGAATTTGTTGGATGTTTATGTAACTAGCTGTTGTTAATAAATTATTTGTAACAGAATACGGTCCTTAGAGGTTGGTTCTTGTCGTGATTGAATTTTCTTCAAGTAGTTCCAATCGAATAATCCGACCAGACCCTGCTTCTAAGGACACCTTTTGATTGTGATATTTGGTGGTACAATGTCCAACTAAGTCGGCGTGTATGAGTATGAGCGGATGTGCCAGGGTGGATGAGTCATCTATGAAAGCGATTCATGTAAATATGACATTTAGGATCAAATAACTCTAAATATCATATGTAAGTGATCATAGATATCGAAGAAATGAGGAGTGAGATGGTTAATGGGGGGAGATGATACCTTTTTTCGGTTGCCCCCCTACTAAATCATTAGAATAGCACCACTCTTCTTTTCCGATAGGGGAATGGATCTCACTTCCTAGGTGTGAAATTCTTTAATTAAATGGGAATTTCTTTCGAAACTTAGGGAGATGTTTTGTAGGGAGGGCTTTCATTTCGAGGACGGGCTTAGGAGCCATGCATGGGAAGAATTTTCCTCCGCATCCCTCCTTCCTCATTTTCTTAACTTCATCAGGTGCAAGAGCGCATCACAGTGAACTGTTTGGGTTGAAATCGTTCATTGGGCTGAATTTCGTTGGGCTGAATTTGGTGTCTCAGTCGCTAGGCCGTACCCTTCCTTGATATTATCGGTTAATGATATTGATTTTTCTTGGGATTTTTTACAGGTGCTCTGTTCTACTATTAATCGCTATATTGAGACGACATAGTAAGGAGAGGGATCACAGGGCTTTGGTCTAGGGTGAGCTTATGTTTGGGTAGGAATCTCCTCATCACTTCTCGCTCCTCATTTTAGGTTTTGGTGTTTCTGATAAGTGAATTTCTGAATATACATTTGCCAGGAAGTGTCTGGGAGTTTGTATGTACGTGCACATGAAGGGGGTTAGGGGTGGGGGGTAAGGGTGTATAAGTGAGTGAGTAAGAATCTCTGTATCCTGGGCTCGAGATGCCGGCAACGAATATCGGCGTACACTAGGACTTGTTATTCGAGTCGAGTAATATGGTATGTGGACTCTGCCGGAGAGCCGAGGCCCTCAACAGGACCCACTCATTATCAGTACCGCATCCGTTACTGCTGTAGGTCTTGCAGACGTAAATGATTCGGGGAGGGCAGAGGGGAAGGTTTTGCTTAGGAGGATGGGGCAGGAACGAGGTATTACTAATTTTTGACAAGACAAAAAGTATTTCGAGGAATGCAGCAGGGTGGTCCCTGTTCAAATCGAACAGAGAGCACTCCCTCTGACTCTAAAATGATCAAATGGGACCTTGTCGGCATTTTTTAGCCTCTCAGATAGGACACAAAAAAGCTTTGAAACCTCTCACAGCCCCTATTGCCGCTCAATGCTACCAAGAAGGGACGTTTCAGTGGCCCTAAAGGCTGTTTTCATCCGAATCATCCGAATTGGAGCGTACTTTTTGTAAATGCAATCAGCTGACATGCTCTTATAGCTAATACAGGTTGCTCTGCAGCGACTGAAATTTCGTCCGAACACTTCTTCTGAGATCCAATAAAGCTTTACAAAATTATCGCAGACTGTGTCTGTAAGCTTTCATTATGGCCGTAGTGAGAAAATACAATCTTCAATGAATGATGGTATTCGCAAAATTGCAAAGGGAGGGTTCCGTTCCAATGGGTTATGAAAACACAATTACTCACGAATCTATGAGACGGAGACGATTACAATTGTTATGCATTAGATGACATCATCTGACATTTATACATAATAGAAACGTGAGAGATTTATGAATGACGTTGTTAGGGATCATGCTTACGGCGGTAGCACCCACACATCCGCTTCAAGCTCCTATCCCTGGGAATGATCTGCAAAAAACGACTATGAAATGAATAAAGAACGGTATAGCCCCCCACAATAGATAAATTGCCGTCAGTTTTCGGCAATTTTACATTGAGGAGACAACAGAACCCGTTTGGAAGGCCGTTGATATGTTCTCAAATGAGGATTGATGCTAAGCAGATAAATTAAAGCATCTTGATGTTAATCAATGTCATCAATCTCGTTTCGGATTCATTCGCGAATCTGACTTCCGTTCGGAATCGTAGTGGCAATCCGAATGCGCTTAAGCCTATACAATGACTTGTCGTCGGGTCAGTCGATGCACAAGTCAGTACTTTGACCCCTTTAGACAAGTCTGTTAGCGGTCGTCTGATCCGGGAATGGAGGGCTTGATTTATTCCAGACTCGATGCCTCGACTTTCGACGACTCGATGAATGTATAACGCTTTACTTGGCACTACCTCCTGCACCCAATACCGTATAATAATAAAAGTTTATTAGTAAAAACAAGATTAATTCAAGCCATTCTCTGCATCTAGTATTGGAATGTGATGAGATCTAACTCAGTGGAAACTTTCCACGAAATATGAATCTTGCTGATAACGACACTTCACGCTGTTGTGCCATCCCTACCTTGGCTTGTACGCTTCTACCCCAGAGACCAACAACGAGAAAGTAATTATGACTGCACTGAGTAAAGTACCACTAAGGGTTCTCAGCAACTACATGGAAAACAGTGCGAATACTGACATGATGGTATGTTGGTAAGTTCCTACTCGAAATCAAAAAAAAAATAAAGTGATGACTTCATTACGAGCGGCTTGGTTTATTCAAAATTAAGAAGCGTATTAATTTAATAGAGTAGTAAACATTTATCTCATCAAAAACTGAAGTAATCCTCAGGAGGTAAGGCTAATGATGATGCTCGCACCAAAAATCGTTTCTAAGTGAGTAATGCAAAAGTGTTAGCTCAGCTTTACCCTTTCCAAGCATGAAAAAATCTCTTTCTTATCTTTTTACAAAACGTCCTTTCTCTCGAGCGCCCATATTTTCCTATGCCTCAAGACCTTCGATTAGCTTGAAACCTTTTCCGGCTTCTTGGTAAGCTCCTAAGAATTCCAAGAAATGAGGAGAGTAGACGGTATGGGCATATTGGTAATGCTTGTAAGCCCAAATCTCGAGCGATTAATGTATAGCTAGTGTATACAGGGCTTATACCTGAGGTTGAACCTCTACTACCTTCACTCAGCCAAACATCTCTGCTATCGATAAGGAGAACTGAATACTTGGCTTAAGTATCTCTTTTCAGGATCTTCTTAGCGGATCCTAAAGGTTTAAGACAACCAGGGCAAGGAGGTTTATGTTTGGCAACGCGAATCTGATTTTGTGGGGCCACATATAGCTGTGGTGAATTGTATACTGAAATTTTCAAAGACCCTTTCCAGTATTTTCCGCCAGTCGTCTTATACATCTGTGTTATTTGTTCACATCGAGACTGATGTTTTGACTGTTGACACTATCTGTCTCTTTTCATATTGCAGCTGTCGACCCTCCTAAAAACAACATAAAATGGCGAATCACAGCTACAAAGACAGTCATATAAAGACAATATTTGCCAACAGGAATCCGTTTGTTGTAGTGTTTCCATTACTTCCACAAGATCCGAGTAAGTCAACAGAAAATCCAATAACACCATTCGATGTTAGCGCATAAATAGATGGAACGGTACTTCCTGAAAACATTCGACACTGCCGTTTTGAAAGTGGTCTGTTGTGGTGGTGCCTTTGAATGGGACCTCAGAATAATCGCGTCATTATATCAGTGCCGTTTACATACTATCACACCGAGATCAAGCAGTATTGGAGCTCGACCCCGTATCCCTGATGCTTGGTCAAGTTTCAAGTATGGCTAGCTTAACCCTTGAGCTTGTTCTTTTTCGGAGTCCCTCCATGGCTTTTGCGGGAGGCCATGAAACAAATATAGAACACCTAAGGACATTCACTGCGGCGAAATGTTGCACTCTTAGGTTTATACCCAGCTGAAACAAATTTTTCGGATATTTTGAAGACAGTAGTTTCCTTGACGAAGCTTTAACATTATCTAAATTGTTCGATTTGTTGGTTCGGATGCACATTGTAACGAAAGAGCTTTCGGCGGAGAAAGAGAAAAAGTTTTAATAGAATTCGGTCTGGATAATCTCGTTCATTGAGTACACCTTTGTTCTGCTCTATTAATTTCGCCAGTACATATGATACCCACTAGCGAACTGCAGCGAATCGTAGCCAATTAGATCTCGATAACAAAGTCATAGATTGAACATGTCACCCGTGCGAATAGCCATAGCGCAGCATTTGAATCTCAATTTTGACTTTAACTTTGTCAAAGGACTAGGTATTAAGAATGAAGCTATTTGACAATGATCAATCCCGGTTTGGGATCTCACCATTCGACGTAAATTCGGAATGGTAAAGGAGTCCACTTGCACATTGGCCTGCATATAGCACAGTGAATTGCAGTGACCAGCCAATGTGGAAGTCAGTGCTTTTATCCTCCCAGACGAGTCTGCTACCAATTAACCGACCCCGGAGGCATGGAAGGCTTGGTTGGCCTGCGCGGTTATCCATGTCCTGCATTCCATGCCATGGCCATACGTGTGATAGCGCGCCACTTCGTCCATCACCAACTCCTTCCTCTGACTTTACAAATGACAAAAACTCATCAAGGTTTCAAGTTCTCTTGGCGACTTACTCGTTTAGAGTCCTCGATCTTTTAGGCGACATTAATATTAGTTTTCTTTCTAAATCGGTGTAATATCATCTCCAATATGAGTCCCCAAAACCTGGGACCGTAGTAGTCAAGCTCGATGCCAAAGATTAAACAGTGTTCAGTGCCAAAGACGACCCAAGCCATTTTCGTAGTCCCACTTCAAAATCAATATTTTTGGAAAAACATTGAGGAAAACAATTTCTTTGAGGCGCTATTGTATGTATGTAGAGCCCTCCATGCTGCCTTTTCGAGTGCGAAAGCTCCGATTCGTCTTTTGATTCCATTCATCTTAACACCATTCATTAAATTGCCAATTTCTTAAGAAAAGTTTCTATTTTTTCAAAGAGCATTTACTCTGAGAGTGTCAGCGAATCTTTTTTACCATTGGGACCCGTTACCTAAAACTGAACTTGGCAGTCTCTTGTCCAACCATAAACGATCCTCTGGCCTTTTCATAGTGAATCTATCTTATTTTATGAATTTTGCTTCGAGGCCCTTTCATAGCCATCAGTTTGATGGACCTGTCGTTTGCTCTTGCCCACCTGAAAGTCAGCCTCCGAGGATCACCCATTTTTTTTTGTTTAAGCGGAAGCAGCCAGTTTTTATGATTTTAACCACTTCAACCCTGAGAGCTGCTTTGTGGAGTTTTCTTTCACTCAGAAATGCCCGTCTACTCTTTTTTTCTGTGAATGCATTGGCAACTTTATTCTCGTTTCTTTCTTTGCGTTTTGGTCAAACCGTCTCAGTCCCTTCCCTGTTATTTTCCCTCATTCTCTTCAACAGAAAGTTTGAGATAAACTTGGAAGCACCATGAGCTACGAGCAAGTCACATTCTCAAATGGTACTCCCTAATAGTGTAAAAATGCTAGCAACACACTCCTGAGGGAAACGGTACCCCCAGATTCAAGGCCTTAACCCTCAAACAGTACCAGTTTCGTTATTTTTCTTTACTACTGTAGTGCCATCCGTCCCACAAGACCCGTGGCAGAAGTTCCATATTCTTCACTGATATGCAAGGATAACTATTCGAGCTCTTATGGGAGCTGGTTGAAACCCCAGAGGATCGCCCCTCATGAGCACTTCCACAATCGTAAAACATACTGAAGAGTCTCACAAGGTTGGCGATTTGTGGACAAAACTTCAGCCTCGAACGGGACTTGAACCCGTACTTGTCCTTTCCGGGGACCGTGCTCTTATCCCTTACACTACCGAGGCGAGGGCAAGCGGGGCCTCGGTAGTGTAAGGGATAAGAGCACGGTCCCCGGAAAGGACAAGTACGGGTTCAAGTCCCGTTCGAGGCTGAAGTTTTGTCCACAAATCGCCAACCTTGTGAGACTTTCGGATCGCGCACTGCGGCGAAATAACAGCAGTTAACAAAACATCAAGTCAAAACAAGTACTAACATGTAAAGCTTACAGCTTAACGGTTCTGTGCTGATATTGGCCGACCGGCTCAACACGGTGTACGTGTGAGTGCTGATAAGCTATGGCATATAAGCCATTAAGAAGGCGAGGGCAAGCGGGGCCTCGGTAGTGTAAGGGATAAGAGCACGGTCCCCGGAAAGGACAAGTACGGGTTCAAGTCCCGTTCGAGGCTGAAGTTTTGTCCACAAATCGCCAACCTTGTGAGACTTTCGGATCGCGCACTGCGGCGAAATAACAGCAGTTAACAAAACATCAAGTCAAAACAAATACTGAAGAGTAACGCATATAAGTGTATTTGCAAGAAAGTGACAGAGCTCAATCGATACGAGTCTATTCGAGTACCATAAAAGCAGCTAACTTCTCACACAACGAACCCAAATCGTTGCCTACCCACGTCGTTGCCCATGAACCTCAATGCAATCATTCCCCCCATTTTTGTTGATACAAAACTTAGCCTGTCCCCGGCAGTCGACCAAATAAGCTTCTTGTAGCATTTTGCCGGATTGCGTACAAAGTCAGAGGCGAAGATCGTTTCCGTAGAACGGTTTTCATTCGCAGTTTGCACTTTGATGAGCCATTTAATCAAGCTTACCTTTACGAAACCTACATTCCAAGAGGAAAAGGTTCGAAAGGTGTTTGGTCATTCACACTACCAGTTATTGACTTCACTGGTCTCACCAGAATGTTGAGTTGCGGGCAAAAAGCTCAGCCTCAGGCAGAATTTGAACCCACAAGTTGTGCATTCCTTCAGACGTGCCCTTACACTTCCCAGGGCCAGCCTGCTCTGATTTGTATAATGGCATTATGGCTATGGCTTATCAGTACTTAGCGACTGCATTACCATTCACCCCCGACCCTAGCCCTCCTGAATAGGTTCCCTTAAGAGTAAGCCTCAACGAATCAATCATTGATTTGCTGGAGAATACCCTCATTCAATACCAGTAAGTTGCAATACTCCAGGGCTTCCGTCAAGAACTTGGACGAGAAAAGTTTCGTTCCAAAGAGCAGCTACTAGCTAGTCCTTTCGCGACCTCCCTACCTCACAGCATGATCTTCAGGTCCTCGAGATTTCAACAAAAGCCAGGTCTTCAAATCTATGGATTTCGTACTTAGAATACACTTTCAATAAAGAAAAGATGATGTTTGCTTAACTTTGTGGTGTTTCCTATGACTTTCTCATTCCAAAGTTCCACAGCCTTCTGATGATTTTACGGTTTCAGGTCTCTTATAGAAGATTGTTCTTCCTCCGGCTCATCATTGGCAATTCTACAAAAAAACAGGGTGGTAGTACTCGAGAATGTTCCTATGTCAAATTTATTTATTTATTTATTTATTTATGCGCCAAAATGACGCGCTATCACTATCACATACCAAGTAGGACGCATAAGCACCAAGTAAACGGCAAAATCTAAGTCACAAAATCCATATAGGCCAAATACTAAAAAGAAAGAAGTCAGGAATTAAGAGAAGTTATAATCTAAATTCAGAGAAAGATGCAAGAGAGAAAAGCCTCCAGCTATCACAAGTGAAAATTCGCGGCAAACACCCGCACCAGTCGGCAATGGTGCCCTTAGCGCTACATTAGGGGTCATGGGAGCTTGCCGGCACTTCGGTACACGAGTATACCGACAGCCCTCGTGGAACCGGCAAGCCGGGTGAAAGCGGAATCTCAAGCCTTGCGCAGCATGGAGGGGCAGGAACCTGAGCATGGAGGAGGTAGAGCTACTGAAGAAAAACAAAAGCAACAAGACATTAAAAGGCATTAAGAAAGTTAGGATCAAACACAAAAGAACAAACTACAAAAACTATAATAATACTAAAGTCTAAAGGTCTCAAGCCATCTGTTCATTTCATAGATGCGTCAACAAATGTCCTCAACGCCAATCTCCTGGAGAATATTGATCTTCCTGAGTGCTGCTTTGAACTGAGCTGAATTCTTACATGACATCATTGCGCTAGGCAGCTTGCTTAACCACTTATTTGTCCTGTAAAAAAAGCTGTGTTCACTGATAACATGCTTACAGCACGACAACTTAGGGGAGAAGTTGAGTAAGCCCCCACGCCTCCCATTGGAGGGACGAAAAATCCAGTACTTGGATGGACGTAAACGCAATTCCCCTTTGATTATTTTGAAAGCAAGAACTAAGTCAGCTTGCACTCTCCTGTAAAAGAGCGACTTCAGATCTAGTTCTTCCAAGCGAACTCTATAAGCCGGCAAACTGCGCGGGTAATTAGGATCGGGGAAAATGCGATAGTAAAGGATTCTTGTGAACGTCTTCTGAATACTTTCAATCTTACTGATATCACTCTTTAGAAAAGGGCTCCAGACGGGGCCACAGTACTCGATCAAAGGCAGTACAAACGTCTTAAACAATCTAATCCAAACAAACAAGTCCGAACAGTGAATACTCCTAAAGAGGCAATGAAGAACTCGCATAGCTTTGCTTACAACATTATCAATTTGGCATTTCCATTTAAGGCCTTTACAGAAAAATACACCTAGGTCCTTCACTAGATCACACGAAGTCAGAAGCCCGAACTGATCGCAATTAACGCAAAGCGAATTTCCTGTGAGCGAAAATAAGTGACTCTTGGAAAAATTAACACTCAAATTCCATTGTCTAGTCCATTCCATCATCCTCCTAACAGAGGCGTTCAAGGCAATTTGAACAGCCTCCCTATCTTGTGCGGTGTATACGGCATAGACTTTGATGTCATCCGCATACGCCGCCACTTTGATACTAGGATGAGTTCTCAGGCAAGAGAGGAGGTCACTTGTATAAACGAGGAACAGGATAGGGGACAGTGTCCCACCTTGCGGGACCCCCGATGGGCAATTCCTGGACTGTGAAATGGAATCTGTTATACGTATAACCATTTTTCGATCACAAAGATAGGATCTGAACCAGTCTAACAGTCTTCCTCTAACTCCAACGCTATCAAGTTTCCTCAACAGACTGGAATGGCATACAGTATCAAAGGCTTTTGTGAGGTCATAATAAATAACGTCAACATTATGCTTGGAATTTAGAGCGGAGATCCAGTCATAAGTGCAATCAATCAATTGGGTGCAAGTAGATGCTCCTGGAACAAACCCATGTTGCTCAAGGGGTACGAGATTCCTAGCGGTGAGCCATGATAACAGATGCTCTTTGATAAATTTCTCCAGAACTTTGATCGGAGTCGGGAGAATACTTATAGGGCGAAACTCAGAAACCTTCTTGGCACCGCTCACCTTGGGTATAGGTGTGACATACGCTAGCTTCCATTTTGCAGGAACCTCCCCCAGCAACAAAGAAATGTTGAAAATATGCGTTAGAGGACCGGCCAGCTGGTGGTAAAAAGTCTTAAAGAAGAACTGCGGTATGTCATCAGAAGTGAGCGAAAGGGAAGGCTTGAGTGACCGGAGCTGCCTTTCAACCATATAAGGTGTAATGGATAAGGCTGGTACTGAATCCCGGCACACTGGCACCGCAAAAGCTCCGTAATCCTCACCCTGCCTAAAAACTGAGGAGAAGTAATTGGCAAATGCCTCAGCTTTAGATGCATCATCAGAACATTTAGCACCATCCACACCCAAGATTATTGAGTTGGATGGAATGTGCTTAGTAAACTTCTTCACGAATAGAGCCAAATTACGAATATTCTTGGAGGCAGACAAGCGTCTAATCTTATTATCCATGAAACGTTTTAAATGCTTATCTAGTTTACTGCAAACATTACGGTAGACTGGGGAATCTAAAGGATTTTGCGTGCTGTGAAAGATCCTAGCTTTTTGCTGAAATAAGTTTGAAATATGGGAGGGGTAAGACATACTCCGACCATATTCCCTCTTCCGTATCGGCACATATTGATTAATGATCTTGCGAATCTCGGAACAGAATCGTTCATAAACGTCATCAATATCTCTGTAACCTTCGAACAACTGCAGCCAGTTTATTGAGGAAAGTTGAAGCGAAATGGCCTCCCTATTAGCACTCTTGAAATCCCTATAATGGATAGGTGATACATATTATAATGTATAAGCCACCTTGAACATAACAATGTTATGATCCGAGGAGGCTTGGAGTGCATTTCACAGAGACGATCTACATATACCGTTCCCATTCATACCCTTCGGAACCTTCGCCTCCCAAACGATAGGTGATCCCTCTCGAACTCCCATTCGCCAGGATTTCATTCAAAACTGGAAACCTGGGAGTAAACGGGAACGGCTCACATTGCAGAACCGACGTTGGGGATTCCACTTACTTCCTTTTCCTTCCTACCAGTAGCTTCCCAGAGAGGAACGTTGAGCGGCAGCGAATCATTTATTGATCGACTTTTTATTGGTTATTCATTTTAATTCAATGTTTTTTGTAAATGGATTTGATATTTTCTTCTTTGACTACTATGATACAATGTGTCGAAAAAGCTCTACGCAGACTGCTCGGAAAATAATATGCTTCAACGCAATTACCGTCAGCGGCGGCGCGTACACTTACGCGGCCTACAGGCGTTATCCAACAGAGCGAGAGCGTCGAGCGCTCAACGCTCTACTTTGAAAGCGCCCTTTCACACGACTGCCAGAATGCTGTTGGAATTCCGCAATTTCCGATCGGTTTTTTTTCCCTTATTGAAAGACACCATAAAACGGATAATCGTAAAGAAGAAAAACCTTACATGGCAGAACCCAATCTACCGTTTGAGTGAATTGTTGGGTTGTCTACACCTTCACCAACTGGGCCCAGCATCTTGCTAAATCCCCATAGGGCGGTCTGGGGCACACACTATTTCCACTTTGCTTTGAGAGATTTTGATCTAATTTTCATTTTAAGTGCAACATGTGACAACCGTTCGAGGGGCGGATCCCAGGGTACATTCGTGCGGTTCGAGCTACGCGCGGCAAACTGTGCGGTGAAATTCTAGCGATTCTGACGACTTTAGCGCCTATTACTGGGGCCCAAATTTGGAGTAGGTAGATTAGTAGGATCGTCTGATTATACTAATCTACTTCAAGTTTGTGCCCCATTATTAGGCACCAGGGTCATTCGATTGGCCACATATTTCCCGCGCAATTTGTCGCGCGTGGTTCGAATCGCGCGAATGTTCCGTCCCCCAATCGCGCGATAACCATAGTACGGTGGATCAGCGAATTTTCTGTAATTACGACATCTGACTTGTGGCGAATTTCCCGCCACCGTCAAACGGCTGTCAGAACGTGTTTGTGCAATTTCCATCTTATTTAACAAGTACTAACCTGTTCTGCTCCGGTAACTGATGTCCGTCAAATGCCAGCGTACTTTCACCGTTCCGACTTCCGGTGAGTCCCATTTACTTTCTTTCTGCATGCTTCCTGTTGTGCTTGTGGTATTTTCTATTCCTCTTTTGTTTGTTTGTTGTTTATTTGTTGTTTTTCTATTTCATTCTTTCAACAAGTGTTTTTTAAAAGAGCATTTCTGAGTTTCTTTCAATCAAAAATCTACGTGAAAGTCTTGAGGTTTTTTAATATCAGTCGGCTAATTTCTCGGGCCAAATATGTCCACGACCGCTCATGTGTAGACTTAAATCTTCTGCAAGTACTTTTTCAGGTGATATCGAATTTCCGTGCAAACAGACAGACAGACACGAGCGCTATATATATAGTAAAGATGATTTTTTCTGAACGTGCCTTTGAAAACTACAAAAGATCCTAGCACATCCGAAGACTTTGAAAAAAAATTAGTTCTTGGCCAATTAGACCTTGATTCATTTATTTCCACATTTCAATAAGGTTATCATGAGTATTGTAGTTGAATACGTTGAAGCAAACAAAATGCAAGCCTTATTTGTTTTTCTCTGCGATTCCATATTAAAAAAGTCGGCATAGTACACCGGCACATCGTTGACGAAGAAGACTGTCTTACTAGTATCTTTTTGTATAGGTCTCCCTTTCAATAAGCATTATGTCTTCCGTTTGTCTGTTTTGAGCCTCTGCCATCTTAGTATTTTCCCACTCGATTCTCATCAATTTACTACTAATTAGTGTTTAGTTTTACGTTTTACGAGTAGCGTTTGCGTTATCTACCTATCTATCTTGGTTTTACATAGTTTCAATTACTGCCAACTTTTAGTTTTAATATGAAAACTCCTCTTTTTCTAATCGATTAATTGATTGACACGCGATCAAAAACGTCGAATTTGTTTCCGACCCACAGTACACGCCCAAGTATCCTGCCATTGAAATTTGAGAAAGAAAAGCGAAACAGAACAACTAGCAATCTCTTCTTCAAAATTGCTGACGGAAATAAAGAGCAATAAATTGCCAATGGGTAAACTAGGCAGCGACTGGGACAGCATAATATAATGAAGGAAGATGTAGTCATGTGAATGTATATGGTAATGTAATAGAGGCTAATTTATTAGTTCATTGAATAAAGCCCTTCGCTTCTATGTCAATTCATGGGGTCGTTCGTTTTGTTGATTTCTGCTGAATTAAACCTGCGCAATGTCTGGAGAAATAAAGATATCCTAAAGCTACTACATCACCGGTGTATGGAAATGTATTCTCCGCCAAAACATGATCCCGTAAGTCTGCTAAATGATCTCACCCTGAATAGCACATCCATTACTTTTTGGCGCCGGCACGATTTAGGCGCTAATTTGCATATTGCACATTGTAACCCGAATTTTTTTTAGGGTGGCGTTTCAAGCCATTTACATGGGTCTGAGGACGGATGCGTGTAATTTTTGTTTCGAATTTAGGGCAATGAGATACCTCCCATAAAACCTTTAATGAAATTGGGAGATGATGTGATACCAAATGGCTCCACATGGCGCCAGCTGTAAAAACAAACGCCACATTAGTGATTGGGGTCAGCCCATGCCTCCAGGCAGGTGAAGTATTGGGAGACAATCACGGTTCCGTTCACGAAGAGATACCTAAGCATTCCGCTATAATGACCTATCTGAGCTGAATTCTCCTTTTTTTTCAACTCAAAGCTTTTCGCTGAGAACTTTCCGCTGCATGACTTACCAACTTTTTCTCTTTAGCAATCCCATGAACAGAGACTGAATTTCGTTTGGTACTGTTATTAATACTAATGGTATTCAGTAGTCAGAACAATTCACCTTATTATTAGTCATTAGATTCCTTATGAACTCATATAGACCATTCTATCTTCAGGTGGCAACTTTGCGAGGAAAGTATGCAACTTTGTACATTACTGGAGACGGGGGTTAATTCATGTCTTATATGCATGAAAAAGACATTTGTGTACTGACCGATTTTTGCCTAATTGAACATATTCAAGATCCTAACATTAGTCTTGTTGAAGATCATCAGAGGTTTGTCACGTAATCCGCTTTTGCAGACCTTGTGTTATTTCTTTTCGTTTCCTTCACTTTATAACTATGAGTGGACACAGCCTCGTATACGTTTTTGTCTAAGGGTTTTCGGTAAGGAGGGATTAACTACTGGAAAGTATATTGCCATCGTCTCGCTTTTTACTCTCAATGCGAAACCTGTTCAGTCTTTCGCGAAGTTGCAAAATTTCTATTAGATGACCATGATGAGCGGTGTTTTATGTAACGCTGGGGTTGCTGCTATGACCTTTCATTTGATTTTCGATCATGGAAAGTTTTCAAAAGCCAAATGCTAGTCTTCTTCTGGCGCTGACAACAAAATGAACAGAAACCTACATCACAATTTGTTCCCAACTTCAAGAGAACTCTAAGCAGCTCTGAATATTCATGAAGTATGTGTGTCAATATATAGGCCTCCTCACCAAGAAAATCATTTCCATGCATCAGTCTTAGCTCTTGAACAGATGGTGAGAATTTCTTGAAGATGTTTATTTTTTCAAGTGCAGATGCCTTCTTTCGCCTATAGGGGTTCAATAATATTTGAAGTCAGTCGAAGCCGCCTCCACATGTGTCTGTTGGAGATGTGAACGGTAAGCAATGCAGAGTTTACGTTAGTTCGCTCGAGATCACCGTGATGTCGGCATTCGAAGTAGGGTAGGGTTTCTTGGAATCACAGTAGGAATTTCTTTTCTGTTGGAAGTATACGGTTTTCTGTTCTATCATTAACTTTTCTCGTCAATGTCGTTCAAGTTTCGGAACCGGTATCTGATCATCTTTGATCCTTTGTGGACCGATTTCTGCCGTGATTTCGGCATCACCCTGACGCAGGTTAATGTTTCCTCTTTATCAAAAGGTCCTTTTACACAGTGACTCGGTTAGATTGGGGGTTCCTCGAGAGAATTCTCCTTAAGAGCACATCCCCAATCTCTCAACCGTAGAAGAAGGAGGCTGTCTGTTTAGGGTTCCTACTGTTGTGTGGAACTCCACGTGTTTTCGATATTTCGTTTTTATTTGTTCTGATTTGATAATTTTCCCTACATATCGGCGCGATATGCGTAGCATTGTACAGGACCGCTTTCCATTTTTTTTTCTTGAAAAACAGTAGTTTTGAGAAATCGTTAGACATCAAAAAAGGCTCGTTTTGAGCTCTTCTATTGTTGCCTCATTTCGATATTATAACACAGCGCAGCGAATTTTGAAAAACAATGATGAAGATTGAGAAAAGAGCTGGCAATAAAAGAAATATGCCGAAAATACAAGAAAAATTCATGATTGATATTTCGCAGAGCAATTGAGGCTTCTTAAAGTTATGCGATTGTAGATTGATTTTTTATGACTGTACCTAATTCACTTCGAATTACTCCAAAATCATAGGCATCAATCAAACAGCGAAGAACGATGTTGAATAAGAAAGCGTAGACAAACGGGCGTAGGCATTTATAATACTTGCTCATACTGTACGGTGCTGACAGTGCTGGAGTGGTAATTATAGAAGGCAGCATTTTTCGAGTTCTCTGCATTTTTCTTTTTTCTTTTTTTTGTTATTAGGCTCTACTTTTCATGAACTTCTCAACGTTTTCATTATTCAAATATCTAATTATGGATCATGCCATCGCCCGATGCTGCGACAAATTGAATTATAAGGGGTGTGGTAAATTAGTAGACGGCCTTTCTATCCTTGATTCGAATTAGTTCTGCAATTGACCACTTTCCCTTTCCACCAAGTAACCACCGATATAGAATATACCTAGCCTACCTCTTCCTGCGTGGTCTCAAGTTTTCGTACTTCCGAATCAAAAGGTTTTGAAGTTCTTGGGTAGCGGCTACTCGTGAAATGTTCCAACCAACTGTCGGATTTACAGTTGGATTTCCAACTTGTCTCTTTTTGTAACCGCGGCATTATCGTTTGCGCTGTTAACATACTGAAAACTTCAAACAACAAAAGAATATTAGCAACGTGACAGTTAGGGGTAGGTTTTCTTTGGATCCGTTTATCTCATTAGTTGTTCTGTTATGTTCTATCACCATGCGCAGTAGTCTCGCTCTACGCTGTCAGTATGGATCAACTGCTCATGGTTGAAGCAGTTTTAGCTTTTCTTTTAGAACCAATTTTTTATTTTGAAAGTTTGACATGTGTTCTTCGATTGGGAGCAGCCCAGCTAAGAATATTCGATGATTAAATGTATGATCGCCCGAGGAGCATTTTTATAAGATGCATGCAGGCGACTGCAAATTGTGCTGCTATTTCGAATGTGTGTGACTTATACTGCGATAATAACTGTTATTTCATAGTCTTGAAATTGATGTAATTAATGGCAAACATTGTGAGTGCATCAAAATTGCGGCAATAATTGGTGAAAATGGGAGAATAAAGGGGGAAAAGATTCAAGTAATGTTAATTGCTCAAATAGGAATTAATTTATTGATCAGGACGTGAAACATCATCCTTCACTTCCGAGGAAGGCCTGTAGAAGGTGGTGGTAAACATACAAGAAGAGGCCAGCCGTAGAGCCGTAGACATCTCCTGATGAGCTGATTTCCGTCGAATTTACCCTACAACTGGCATCTTCTCTAGGAACGTGATGTCTTTTCTCCTCGTACAGAACCATTTTCAGTTCATTGCCGACAATACAGTGCGTTGATGACTCAGAAGCTTCCAAATGACGCTACTTTTTGCTAGGAGAACGTTAGGGTTTATGCGGATTCTCTCACGTACTGCTTTGAAAGCACTCGAAATGATCACGAATCGATGTTTACATCGTCCAGGATAACCGTCTTTGTTTCTTCTTCAAGTACTTAAAGCGTTATGGTTCGGTATAAAGGCTTCGTGTCGCTCCCAGATGCCACCAATCAAGCCTGTCCAGGGAGATCAGATTTCCACCCCTGTGGAAATCGCTGATGGGAGGCCATCTATAAATTGTCGAGTAACCGTGAAATTGTAATAGAATATAAATGTGAAGAGAAATCATCAAAATGTGAAGTCTATCCCAATCCCAATCACCTTTGTTGCACTGCCGTGTATCAGGAACTTTGGCTCACCAGCAGAGCTCTATGCTGGATCACCTGCTTTCATGTGCTATGCTGCGTTGATAGGCGAAAGCATTGGCGGAAAATAGAGTATCGATAGGGAGCAAAACAAGCAACTTCGTAAAAGTCCTGAAAATTTTCAAAAGTCATTGATTGTCGAACTCCTATTTTTGGAAAGTTGGACGAGTTTCTGAGCCCAGAAAGATACTCGGATGTGATTTCAGTCGCTGCTGAACAGTCGTGTTAGATGAAAGCTTGTATTAGATGACTGCATTCATAGCAAACGCGCTCCATTTTGAGTGTTGTGGAATGCGTCGCAGCATTACCAGGCCGTTAAAGACGTCCGTTTTGGGAGTAATGACCGGCAATGGGCGTCGAGGCCGGTCTCAGGCACTCATTGCATCCTATCTAGGTCACTATCCGAATCCTACCACGTCACATGAGGACTTATCTGGATCGTGGGTTCCTACCATTAAGAAAACTCCGAAACCACTTTTATAGCGAGTAGTAGCTTTAATAGTAGTCGTAGAAACTCAAAACAGAATACTGTGGGTAGCCGGCTTTTTTGTAGTCACAACTCGGAATACGGCGAAAACTCATCATAAAGCGTTTCTGACATTTCCCCCACTTCTAGTTCCGCATTTTGGAATGTCGCCGTATTCATACTTGTGATTCCGAAAAAATCGCGGCTAACCATTTGCTTCTGTCCTCGGATATTTTAACATTCACATCTTCCTTCCATTAATGCATCTTTTCATATGATCTCTCGAGATTTTTATAAGTAGATCCTTCCGAGTTCAGTAGCAACTATAGCTTAACTAAGCCTACTTGTGCGGAGAAGCGCCATTGCGGAAGATTCGTTGGCCCCTCGAAAAATTTTGGATAGTACCGTTTCGTGAACGCCATTTTCTTTCATCAACTTGGTCCTATCTTAGCTATTTGAAAGCAAAGCTCTGGGCTGCAATCAGAAGTTTTGCTTGAATATTTTTATCGAGAGGGCAACCAATGTAACAGGCTGTTGCCATTTGCGTCAACACTTTAATGTGAAGGTAACGAGCGTGGCGCTTCTCAATTATTGTATTCTTATCGAATATTATGCACTTAATCAAATCTTTGCCTGTCTGTCATCCGAGTGAATCATTTCGTCCCAGAGGCATAGTTCAGTACAAAAATGACTTGTGAGATATCCTGCTAGGATGTCTGTAGCCCCTGTATACTATAAGTGGCGCCAACAGGTCGGGAAATGCCCTAGAAAGAGCATTACAAAGGCTCAAAGACGAGTTTCACGGCACTGTAGAGGTGTACCATTTACAACGGAACCCGTGTAGGAAGTTCAAACAACTTGTCATGATCCATAGCGACAGTAAAGGCAATTCTGGGCAATTTTGGCTTGATATAGCCAGCTCTCCCCAATTGCAACAGCTGAAATCTCGTCCATGTACTCCTCCCATGTCATTTCGTCGTGATGATCTCGTACAACCTCTATTTTCGCTAATTTTGCGGAGCCTCATTTTACGTAAAATCAGTGGATTATCTCATTTCCCGCCCCCGATGCACTATTCCCGACCAATATTTCCTCATTTCAACTCAGGAAGGATACCTCCAAATTACCGTGAACTGTACTTTTGGGTGTTCAGAGCCGCTTTTGCTTGATCCTATCCTTGTGTGATTCTTGACCTTATAATATCTGATAATGGACGTTTTCCCCATCGAGAAAGAGCCAGTGAACGCTGTTCCTATTTCTTTCATTTCTCATAAACAACGATTCGTACAAGCCTAATGTACTGATCCTCTTAGAAAGTCTACTGCCTTGATCCTTTGGTTCTTGATGATTTTTTTGTTTCTTGAATTTGGAAACTACAAATTTTTCGAATTTTTGCAATTCTGAAAATGAACTACAAATGGTATATAGAAATTAAGTGTTTTGTCTCTCTTCCCGTTTGTTGGCAACTGTAAAAGTAATCGCATGTAATCAGAGGTTGTCACATGTGTGATGGGTGTATCAATGACATGTCTACCGAAAAACTAATTGCCGCAATGCTTGATGAGCGATTGTTCGGTGGACGGATCCAAGTCCAGCGGTTCAGTTTCCAGTTTCCCGGAACCTTGATTGAATAGGATTCGCTAATCAGCTAAATCATCCATGAATCCACTTTTTTCTTATAATTCTTTTTGCCATTGCAGCGATTTTTGATTCCAATTGAGAATTACTTTCTGGTGATCTTTTTCTTTGTGTTATCTTAATTTTTTGTGTCCAAAACTTTTTTTGCAACTGATGAGCTCACAATAGCTTTCCACTCGGGGTTTTATAAACATAATGACCACAAGCACCTTGGGGAGAGGGCTGAACACCTCCAATGAAGTCGTGTTCGTAAGATTCGGCTGTGAATAAACTCATTTTTATAAATATGAGTCAGGGAAGGTGAGCAAATTCTGGGGAACCTGTGGTTCTAATACCATTATCATTACAGAGTTAAATGCTGCGCTAGTTCAAAGCACTTTGACCGATTGTTTTTGACGGTTTCCTGTTTTCCACCTATATAGAAAGCCCAAGCCTAAGATGAGTTTATCGACCTACTTGAGCTGTAACGAAGAGCTCCCTATCTAACCAGTTACTGCTATGCCATTCAACAACTCCTTCAATATTGTTGGTTACCGTTTTTCACAATTATTGAGGTGAGTTCCCATTTCTTCAGAGAGTCGAAGATTTTTTTGTTTGTTCTGACCATTCTGGACCCCTTCTCGTCAGTTGACGATCATTTCGAGAAGTAAAGGGCATGCTATTACGCTCCGGCTTTTTGAGAACATTTATTTTCGCAAAAGTCCACTGTATAGTGGACATGCATCGGCCTAAGTAGTACCTATAATAAGTGGAAGATGAAAATCGATGTGGGATGGTTTATTACCTTTCCTATGGGCCTATGAAATTGAGAATTGCATGGCACGTACCATCACCGAGCATTTACTATGTTGCTGCTTGCACTTCTTCGATCGTACTTTAGCTATCGCTTTGGTGAGTGTTCAATGATTTGAAAGGAATCCAAAACTTTAAGAAATGTCCTCCATATAGGTACTTAAAGAAATCTTTTTGTAGAAGGAGGATACTGAAATCATGCTGGGGTCATAGTCATGGTATTGTCATTTTCTGGAGGCGTATGAAGAAGCATTTATTAGGAACCTTACAACGATTTGAACTAGCAGAAGGGATGTAATCAGTAATAAAGAAGTACTCTCGAATTACGGCTCTTTCTTGTCTTCTCAAAGGCATTACTCATGATTTCCCTGCTTACTTAATTGTCCATAAAGCGAGCAGAAGCCAATAAAACAGGTTCCCATCTATGCAGAAAGCGTAGATGCCTAGTGAATCAGACTATTTCCTGCTCATACTCTTCACCATTAAAAGTTCAGAAATAGACCACCTTTTATATTGGTTCAGGCACGACCATAATAAACTTCCGATAGGGTTTCTTGCGTGACATACGAACGAATGATCGCTGAAGGCTACTCCATTGCCAATCAAGGACAAGGAGAGTGCAGAAGCAAATGACTATATTCTATGTAAACCAAGACAAGAATTAAATGAATAATATGAGTGTAAATTTGGAAACAGGGTGTAGGGTTCAGCCAAGGGTTTAGGATCGATCCTACCTCCTCTACAGCATCGTTTGAATCACAGAAAAATCTTAACCTTAAATCCGATTGAGGCTTATTTGGTTCATGGAGCTCGCCTTCTATAGTTGCCTTTTAGAGAAGATCGAGTCTTATCTGCTTCTAGGAAAAGGAGAACCATATCGCCACTGGAATCGACTTTAGTTTTCAAATTTCGAGACATGCTTTTGAGGCCCAAAGTCGATTCTCTTAGCAATGTGGTTCTTCTCTTCCTAAAACATGTAAAACAAAATCGGCTTATCTCTGAAAAGCAACTATAGGAGGTGAGTTCCATAAATTTCGAATGCTGAGTTTTTATGCCCTCTAAGGACCTGAAGCTCAGAAGCTCATATTTAGTAGGGTTGAGAGGCCCTACAAAGTCACGTATGATTAGTTGGTCAGGCCCGAAAACAACCAAACCCTTCGTTCCTTTGTGGCAGTTGATTACTCTCTTGCTACTTGGGAGGGTGAGAGCACCAAGTTGTAGATCGCTATCCTACCATGTTATGCCAAACCTACATTCAAACAACGCTTCTCAATATGTTTCAAATGCTTTTCACCTTCCCTAGTGACAGTTCATTGATCAGCACAAAAAAACACTCACTTTTTGTAGGTCCACTTTTTTTAAAGTTTGGCTTTATGGCAAGCCCTTCTCTTTACCCTTTTCTTTATTTTTTGTCGTTTCCTTGTTTTTACCACTTTGATTGAGCAGGATTACGTTTTGAGAGTGGGTAAGATTAATGAGGTCCCCATAATTGGCCCTAGGACGCGCTGGTTAGATGAAGCTTCCGGTTTCAATCCCGTAGAGCTTCCTAATGAGCATTTTATGACCACTTGAACTAATCCTCTCTGATCTGCGGTCTGCCGTTGGATTCTGCCTTCTTGCTTTCCTGCCGATGGCTCTTCTCCCAATGAGATACTAAGGAACGTGAATTCTTAATATGGGAGAGGTGAGAATAGGAATAGCCTCTCCCGCATTTTCTTCGCCAAGGCGCGGACAGATTTCGGGAATGTTGTCGTGCCAGATGTTGCGATTACACCCTGCTTTCAATGGCCTATGGCTGTCATTACAGTGAACTCATTCAGAAAATCTGTCCCCCTCTTTTGGTCGGAGAGCAGGAATAGCGCGGAATATCCAATCTATAATAACCCACGTGAATCAGTGAACGGCGCGTTTCCCACGGAAATATGCTTTTGACACCAGGTAAAAGAACAGACAGATCCTGAGAAACTCGGGTATGCGCGTCTTCGGGCTCGATCTCTGCTGCCTTCGTCCAAAGAACAGCGCTCCCATGGGGTGACCAAATGCGAATGTGATTCATGATTAAGCTCGTTCTCTACCACGCAAGCAGCTGCCTCTTTATGGGAATTTCTGATTCGGTGGAGTAGAATGTTTGGAAGAAACACTTATTGTTGGCTCTATGTTAGCTGCAAGTACTTTGTTTAGCCGACCAATTCTATAGGTTCACCTCCAGGCTCCCGAAGCAGATAGGTAAAGAAGTGCAATCTCTCGACCTCCAACAGACAATCGTAAGAGTCTATCTCACATGGCATATCTACTACCCAACTAGAAAACCGCATTGTCGTCTGAAGAAAGCTTGCAAATGTGTATGTAATTGTAAATAAGCCGATACTAACCGATAATGGCTTATTTACATTTACATACATATTTACAAGTTTTTTTTGAATGACAATGCAGTTTTCTGGGTTCGGGTGGCAGAGAAGTCAAGTGAGGTAAAGTGCTATAGAAGTGACTATTTGAGGTCAAGTAGTTGAAGTCTTTCCAACTCAGCTTTCCTGGCCCATCTTTCCAGATTGGACAGGGTTTGAAAATTTCTCTTATATTTCATTCACACAATAATTAATTTTTCTGGCTCATTTTCTATACTCATGGAGTGGTGAGTATTCTCTAATGTAGCGCTACCAGCACCATTGGAGAAGATTTTAAGGCTTTAGGATGAAAACTTTGTGAAGATGAAATATGGCTTTGAAGTATGGAAATCGTCCTACAACTGGAGGGTCTTTTACCAAGTTATCACCTTGTAACGCAACTTTTTATGTATTTAATGGGTTTGAGCGTTTTCTCATATGTGTCCTTGACACCTCTCTGATTATTTTCTCGTTTCCGTGGGGGTTTCGAGGAAACGGGGCTTTGTACAGCTTCACCTGGGCCAAGGTGCTTAGGTGATCGTAAACGTCTTGACGGTATTGCATTCATACTCAGAAAGACTGTGTACACTATGTCGCAGGATCATTCTGTAACATCTTCAGAGAGTATCTTTGGTCAGAGAAAATGCTCAGTAATGCTTGCTTAAAATGGGTCTACAAGTTTCTAACGTTTGACTCCTCTGACGGCAATTCAGAATTATATGAGGTGCATTTGGAGGCACTAGGGTTTGTATGAAGACTTTCAAGTTCCAGAATTTTCAGCTAATGTTTGGCCCCATATTTTCAACCCCTACAGATAGCCCCCTCGTCATTCTGCAAGCCTTGGCGATATCGGAGGCTTATCCGGCTTAAGCTGCCTCTGATCTTAAAGGAATATAGGCAGCTCCTCTGCTTTTTGCTGCCTTTTTGGTCTATCGGCTCGGAGGCGTCCTAATCTGATGTAGAGATCAATCCTTGTGTACTTTTCATTTTCGAAGATCATCCCGGAGTTCAAAGGTAGGGGCGACAGATGTGTACTGTGTATTCAGCTTACCATTAGAGCTGACAATGATAGGACGACTGCCCGATTGAGCCTTGTGTGAATATGCCAGTGGCTGGTGCTAAATTATGTCTCTGCAAGCATTTTTGGTTTTGATGGAATTTTGCAAGAATTTACATACTCAGATTTTATTTGGGTCTTATCGGGTCGCATTTTGCTCGCAATGGGCATGCCGGGATATGCTAGATTTTTCTTTTCGTTCTCTTTTCTGAGTGGTTGCTATTTGAAGTTATAACCATTTTATCGAGTATTGCAAACGACTATGATAAAAAACCATTTTGTTAGTTCTACCAAAGTACATTTTCGTCTCATCTTCCCATTTCATTTGCCGTGGTGAACCCGCATTGCTGTAATTTGTCGTAGTCATACCGCCAAGCTGGTTGTTTAACGAGGTACTTGATTATATTGTGTTACTCGAGAAATTCGATTGGGTCTCCGTCCTCATGCTGTCATTCTACTTTCTAGTTATTTCCTCTTTTTTCATATCATCGGTGGGTTGCTGGCAAATCTCGTAATTTTTCCTGGTAATTATTTACCTCTCTCGATCAATCCACTACAATCAGGCCACTTTGTTTTCCTAAACTGTTATCAATGCACAGCCTTGATTCTGCGCATGGCTTCTAAAGGAATTGTTATGTTATTGATATCACATCATAGCTATAAGCTCTAAACAGCACGTTCGGCCATTGTATTCATATATGTAATGGCCAAAGTGAGGGCAATTGGCAAAAGGGTACCAGAATGGTACTATGTTGGCTGCAAATCCTGGCAATGCTGTACTGTTTTTACTCATAACCAGCAAACTGGGATAGAATTGTGGGCTTCAATGGGATGGCTTTCAAATCCAAATAAAGAATTCTGTGCGCTAGTCAGAAGCTAATTTCGAACGTATTTAGGTCCGCAACACCAAATGTTGAAACTGTAAGTACCCAGCCTCGTTTCATTTCTCTTGCCTGTCTAGCCACATTTACATTCGAGTTGTTCTGTCCTATTAGACTTTTCTATTCGGTAAGGGACCATTTTTCCTTGTCATGGGAGCCATCTTGGGAGATGAAGCAATGCAAAGGGAATACAGGATGAATTGGTGATGAGCAGACAGTTCAAGGACTAATTTAACCATGCGTCAGACATGGAATGGATACGAATTGATTCTACACATAAGTCGGGAATCGAACGTGGGTACCGTCTTGAATGAGATGACGCTTCTGACCAGTGCACCACTCCTAACTAGTTTGTTGAGTAGAACTCCTTGACAAAGGGGTGTGGCCTTAGATTCCAGATCTTCCTCTACATGCTAGTAGAACGTGACGTCTGCAAGAAGGTCTGGGAGAATTTACGAAATCACAATTCGTTCTATGAATTATTTTCATGTGTTAGCACAATCGGACCGTGACTCGCTTGCAATGAGATGGTTTTAAAAGATAGGAATCTGAAGGTTGTGCATAGGTTTTTTTTTCAAACGGCTTTCCATCTTTCACAATGAAACCTTTTTAACAATACATTGAAGGTGAATTACTGTTTGAAATTAATTATACGTGCAATGGCTGCTATATAATCGTTGAATACCGGTTCCGGTAGGTCTGCGTGCATTCAACCGTTTCATACTGGCAGATGTATGCAGCATGCTTTTCGTCACTCGTTTCTCTCGAAATGTCCCTTGGACAGTTCTTATGAATGAACCTTTGAAACGCATAAATCCTGCTTTGCCCGTCTCATTGCTCGGATGGTTTTTACAGCATTTGTTCGACCGGAATATACTCTAGACCTCCCACTGACACCATTCTTGCTTAGACTTTGAAAAAAGTGACATGCTTTTCAAGACCGATGTTCTTTCAAAGGGCAGCAAAAATATTGGATGCTGAGGATATCTGCTAGCTGTTTATTCGCCCGAAAATGGTAAAGAAGTTGAAAGCAACTGCCCTTTTTCAAACACTGTGATGATGCAATTGTGATGTGTGAAGTGTATTCCAGAAAATGTTTGCTGGGCGGAGAATATACCCCATTTTGCTGAAAATTTCTGGATTCCTGTTAAAAAGAGTTTAAATATGGGTGGCGAATCGGCTGTAAATTTTCACTGTGTTTTTTGTTTTTGTGACACCATCAGGACAGGTGGCGTAGTCGGGAAACACTGTAAGAAGTTGGTACCACTGAAATCAAGATGATTTCACTCTCGTGAGGGTGTGATTAATGTGCTCTTCTCTTTGAAGGCACAGCTCGCGATTATCTTATCGGGCTATGGTTCCAGGATGTTTATTTGTTTATTTACTGGATACCTGCATATATATGTATGAAAATTTATGATATTATATGATATTGTTGATGCGGCATGCTTCATCAACGGCGAAGGAAAAGAGGAAGTCCACAATTCTCAGAATACTGACCTTTTTGACTTGTCATCTCTCAGGTTGGACGAGGTTACGACGGGGATTTTGGACGAGATTCCAGTCGCTTCAGAGCAAAGGGCAAGTCATTTCCAGTGCATAACAGCTGGCCGCATTTGCAACAAGCATGTTTCATTTTGAGTAACGTCGGCTCTCATAAGGGCATCCAATTCGTCCTCTTTTCAGAGTATTGAGCGGCATTGGGCGTTTGAACCGGTTTTGAGGCTTCATTGCGCTCTATCCAGGCCGCTTGTCGACTCAACAGTGCCCCATGTGCCCTCCTCAGAAGCCCGAGCTTCTCACCGATAAAATTTTCCAAAACCTTTCTATCGCGAAGCGTGGCTTTGACACAATCCTCCGCCTGTCCTTTTTACTTGTGTTTTGTTCTACTTGGGAAAATGGGAAATCCGTTTAGGCCAGAGGGAAGGTGCTGGTAACGTCCGTTGCTATCCAAACACTTCACTACTGAGTGACTTCCCGTTGTTCCAAAATCTAATGTCCAGCCATATATACAGCCATGTCCCGCAGCTTGTGGTAGGTCGTTTATTATCTGCAGCCAAAGTCTGCGAATGGCTCCGAGAAGATTTGTCTTTACTTCTTTGAAGTAAGCCGAAACCTGCAATTAGTTGAAAGCATCTCTTATGGGCCCTTCCCACCAACTCAACTTCTTTTCTGATTTGTGCTTTCAATTTGATCAATCCACGCCTTTTAGTATCTCACAAGAATTTTCAGGGATATGTTCGATATTTTCAAAATTCAAGTAAAGGATGGAGATCCGTACGATTCCTTATTCCCATCTTTATCATGCGAGGCTTTTTCTATTATTATGTGTTGTTCTCATGCGACTCGGGATCACAAGTTTGATGAGGGCGGGCACAGCGGCGCCTCTAGCCACTACGCCGTATTTGTTTATGTCCCTAAAATATGCAAGCATCTCAATTCCTAAAATATATTGTCCTTGAAATTAGTGTTCATTCCAGGTTTGACATTTTACAGAGTCGCCAAGTGTGAGGTCTAGCGGTGGCTTTCGTGAGATTTAATTTTTGGTTGGATATAATTCCAATTCTCAATGAAAAAGAGACGGTAGGGTTTGACTGCTCTCATTATGATCGCTGTCACCGTAACGATTTGAAACGTGATGGCTTTCTCAAAACATACCTAGGCTGTTAGGTATTTCCGCGTGTTCAGGCATTCCTGAAACGCATGATTTAACTATTGCCAAGTTCAGTGCCTTAAGTGCGGCGGTTCTTATTCAGCTATTTCATGCCATCGAACCTAGCTACATGATTCCTGTATAGAGAGCAAAACAAAGTCTTCTGGTGTTAATCCATCCCGTTTTCGGATGCACCCCTGCAACCGATTTCCATTCAGGGTCTAGGTGAAGTTTTGAATGCGTATGTGTTCTATCAATGAATCGTGGAGGCCTGCTGATTATAAGTTGGTGCTTTTACCCTCCTAGACGAGTCTGGTACTAGACAACAGGCCTCGGAGGGATGAAAGAGACGGGAACCGACCTGGGATACGATCCTCAACCATGCGTGCGAAAGTGCGCCTCTTGCCATCACAACATTCCCGCTCCAAGTCTGATTTGAGGCTAAATTCAGTATGCTTCTCATGCCTCGCGCTTTTCTTGCAGTGGAATGTCGTGAAGCCCTTCCTGCAATATCCATTAGCGGATGACGCCGTTTTTTGGTATATTCAATCGCATTACTACCTAGTAATTTAACTAAGCATCAATTTTATTTTTAGCTAAAGTAGTATTATCTCTCCTTCCTAATGGGCTGTTATCCGACCCAATGACGTCTTATCTTATAGTCTTCTGTGAAATTCTCAAGAGATAACATCTTGCAATTGTTGCTTCCTTAGAACTTTACAGAACATCGAAGGCAGATGTAGTAATAAATATCAGCAACCAGGTTTTGAGCACAAGTCTTCGTTCTCTGGCTAGTTTCTGAGTTACAAATACACAAAATATTATTCTATTAGCCTACTGAGCCCAGTAAAGGGCAGGGCTACAGGGTTGAACGAAATCAGATAGGGCGAAACGGGGAACGGTCAAGTCGTGCGTCCGAGGGTGCGCGCGGCAAGTTGCGCGGCGAAACCCATACCTATTCTGACGACTTTAGCGCCTATTATTTGGGTCCAATTTCGAAGTACAGTAGAATAGTAGGATCAGCTGACCTTACTAATCTACTTTACTCCAGATTTGGGCCCCAATATTAGGCGCCGGAGTCATCCAAATTCGCCACGAACTTCTCCGCGCAAATTGCCGCGCGCACCCTCGGACGCACGACTTGACACACACCCGGGCGAAACAAACAGGCAACCTATGCTCTTGAGTGAATGAAATTTTCCGAAATAAAAGGCTAGTTCGGCTAACGGGCACTTCCTCTCGCGTAATAGCAGCTGCCAGGGTTAGTCCTGTACATGTTGTCTTCAAACGGGTTGTATAATAGGGTTAAGGTCGGTCTCGGGTCTAACAGCAGTGACTTCCCTTTTCCCTTTGAAACTGCAGAACTTTTTAGTTGTGAAAAAAAATGTTCTAGTCGAGTTACACTTGTTCTAATATTTTGTAATTAATAATAAGCGAATGCGAAATAGGTTCTATTATAGTTTTATCATCTACAGTGGTCATATTGGAATGTTATAGATGTAGCACCTTTATTATTTCTATTTACTATTATTTCTATTTTTTAAGGCTTGTTAGTGGTGCTTATTACCCCGTATTACTTTCTATTACTTACCACCGAAATTCCCTTCCTGACATCTCCGTAGTTGCTAGTGCTAGTGAAAAAGAAAAAAGGTGATATAAAAGTGGCGGCTTCAGTTTTCTCATTTTCCGATCTTTTTTCTTGTTAATCGACCAATCATATTCATTCATATCCTTTGTTATCACTTTTTATCCCTCATGCACCATTCATTTGTGAATGCAGACCCTTAATGCGATTACGAAAGCGTGACAAATTCATTGAACTTTCCTTTCAAATGCCTTGATCGTTCCTAGCAATTGCTATCACATTTTGTCTTCCTTGTGTTAATATTTACGCTATTACCTTCACCCTTGGCTTTTTGAACGTTCTATGTCTAAAGTCAAAAAAAGCCTGAAATTTGGCATCGGTGGTGGAGGTAGCGAGCAAATTCGCCGTTTTCGCAAAAAATAAGGCCCTCAAAATTAGTGTAAACAAGGGATATACGAGATTACCATGACGGAAGTCATCTGGAAGGAATATTCAGACGAGATTTCAGGTGTTGCAATTACGCAAAGAGCTGACCACATCAAGCCAAAACTGACCAGAACTGCCTTATTTGACCCGTTGTCGCTGTCAGTCACGGCAAGTTTTTTGAACTTCCTACATAGGCTCCCTTGTGAATAATGCCACCTCTACAATGTCGTTGAAACTCGTCCGCGCATACACACGGGACAGCTTGTGAGCCCTCAGAACGCCCTATCTTTACCGTTTTCCGTCTGCATGGTATACGAGGGGGCAACAGATTTATTTTAGCGGAATGTCTCGTGAGCCATTTTTTTCGTGAACTGCGTCTTTAAGTAATTAGGGCTTATTTTGTAAGCCATGTGATAACTCTTACGGGAGGGAGAGGACAAGCATCGAGTGAAGTAACACAATAGTGCGAAACTATAATTGAAAAGAAATCGTGAGAAAGTTGAAAGCTTATACTTTACTATTAATGGTTCCCTTCATTGCCCATGACCCGTTCCCATCGAATAAGAAGGGATCTGGTCACTGAGGAGATCTCTTTTGCATAAATTGGGAGATGCTACTAATGTCCCCTTCAATGATCGACCAATTCGCGTCAGGAAATGGGCCGCGGCTTCAATTGACCAATAAAAACACGAAATCCTGCGGCAACCTTATCAACAACTACTTGATTGTTTATTTTGTCGGTTAGTAATACAAGCCGTTTCAATGTATCAGGCTCTCCAGTGAGTTGAGATACAAAAAAGTTGGAGAAACTTGCCAGTGTAGCGGGAATGTTCGGCAAAAATCCAATCTCTACGCTTCTCCATTGAACGCTTCACTTCATCCGGTCGCTCTTCGCGTGCGGCCTGAACATTATGGATGCCTTCCCAACCATCTCATGGGCTATTTCTTCCTTCTTCAAACTTTCACGCCCATTCTTCGGCTTAAGACTTCAACGCCATTGTGTTCCGAAAGTTGTTCCAGTAGGCGATGAATACGATCTTGATTTCATTGTCTTTTTTTGATAAGTACGTGTTGATCATGATTTGATCAAAGTTTGTTTTCTCATATGGAAATGTTATCTAACTGTTGTTGTCTCTCGGGCGTAATGGCTTCGATTAAAAGCAAAACCGAAGGTTTCAACCTCCCACGGCCTTTAACCTTATCGCTGCTTCACGTTTTTAGGTGGTTTGACCTGGTAGTAGTCCTTTGAACCTGAGAACTCCTATCGGTGTGTAACAACAATGATAAAAGTAGACAATTCTACGGCTATGGTTGTCCAATTGGATGCTGTGGTTTCTATGTTCCTAGAGCACGAATTCGAACACATTTTCTTCCTTCATAGAACTTATGTTCATTAAAAAAAATAATGACCACAGCACACAAGCACTGATGATTGCTGATTTGTAACATTTCCAATGTAGGTTCCTGCTTTTGGTTTTCCTCGATCCTGTACAACTTGCTTGAAATCAGTTCTGTTCATAATGGGCGCAAGTCATGCTATGTTCGGGAGCGCTAGGTCATGGATCAGCATCCAACCAAATAAACTCATTATATGTCGATTTCAGGAGCGAAGGTGGTGTAATGGTAAGTGTCGCAGTGTCTCGTACGCATGGTTACGGGATCGAATCCTGGATCGATATAAATTAAAGTCAACCAAGCCTTCCATCCCTCCGAGGTCGGTTAATTGTACCACACTGAGAGATGAAAACACTGGCCTGTACTACGGCTGACCACCGCATGTCGTTGTTTAGGCCGCATACGCATTCATTACGCCACTACGATTATGACTGGAAGTTTCTCAGACGGGAATGACTAAATAAATGTCTATCTTCAGTTGTTTCTCGCCGGGATTGGTTAGGAGGCCAGCAACACTGGCTTGACGATCGGCTACCACTCGTAGTCCAATATGTTGCCCAAAGCATTTGAAAATGCCTCTGGGATTTTAACCGCAGTCGGACTTCCGTATAGCGTGTTTTACATGCAAATGACTCATTTTATCAGTTCTAATCCTCAGGTTCTGACGTCACTCCGTTTCCTGAAACAAGCATTTGGAAAGCATTTACATATCCAGACGTTTCTATAAATATGTATGAATAGGCTATGGATGAATAGATCTCTGGAGAGCCGGCCGCACTCTGCGGCTCTAAAGCTTTCTTATGCTTCGCGATAATGGGCCGACTAGTGCGTCTGTAGCCATTCCTGGTTGAACTATTGACACATAAACTTTTCGTCTTATTTGAGCGTGAGTGAATCGGTGGTATGCCTGAAGTCAGTTGAGTTTGGCAGTCTACAAAACCTCTAAACATTTCTAATTTTCACTCGTTTTCTTTTTCGCAGCCTCAGAGCTTCCCTTGTCTAGCTATGGAAGCGTCTGGACGTTTTTTTTTTTTTGTGAAACGGTTCAGAATCAATGAGAGGGAATGATGAGTTGAATACTGGTTACTATAGACTATAACTCTTCATCGTAATCCGACTTAGCTCTAGTGCTTCAAAAAACGGTGTCATTTCGATTTGATCCGTTTACTGAGTGTATTTGCGAGAGGATTATTCGTGCTAAAGTCATAGTGAATGGCGCACTCCATTGGCTATTTAAAATACGCCATGCGATCGTTTTTCATTCAGGATCATGTGAGATAGTTGTTTAATTTTACGTTTTGCCCACAACTGGGGGAACTTCCAAACTTGTGGGAACTTGACTTACTCACTTACTCAAGTACCACGTTTTTCAAAGGCTGGTCTGTGATCGCTGGCTTGGGAGTCCTGCAACCTCGATGAGGCATATCCGCTTCGTACGTATCGGTGATAGACATGAATGGATTACAGACGTGAAAATCGTGTAATTCCCCTCTGTTTGAATAGGTTTTTTACCAATTAGGATAGCGGACACAAGTTTAGAACTGTAGAAGACGAACTGGTTTGATAGTAAGCAAATACTCATCTCAGGAACCAGTTGCGCTTGCAAGAGTACGCAGTCCGGTTGCAGTATGCCAAACAAGAGCCTGCATTTGCAGTCATCGCAAAACAGTATGAGCTCTTTCACAGTCCCCTTCACTACTTCTTTTTGGAACTACTTTGGATTTTCTTTTCATGATAACGTGCTCCACTTGTAATACTTATAGATAGCGATTAAAGGGTCGTATACTGTAACTTTAACGATGAAAAAGTTGGAAGTGCAGTTTCGAAACGAATGAGATATAGCGCTGGTTTTTGTAGTCATTTATGTGATTTCGAGTGGTCGTGTGTTAGGGGGCGGAATAGAGCTGGATCGCTAGCTGGATCGCTACTAGTGGCTGTTGACTTTTTTTGGATTTTGACAGGCTCATGTTTCGTCCGCTAAGTGAAGTGGTCTGGCTGCCAAGCAACTGAAAACGTTATGGGGTGGGTGGCCTTGAAACGATAGCCAGCAACTTGGCGAAACGCTACGGAGTTCAAATTCGAAGCTATTGTAGAGTTCGTCCGAGTTTGCTGTGCAGTAGATTAATGTGCGACGGATCCTTTTCATGATGGGGCTCATATTTTGGGATTTAGGCTGCTTTCCTTGGAAAATGGATTCATCTGAGGTTCTCTCTCCGAATGCGAATTGATCGGTGACCTAGATGGGCTTGATACCTGGGCTGGGGCAATTAATACGTATAACCTGATACAACAAGAATAGGGTAGTTTTGCTGTTTTAGAGTTTTTGGAACGGAGGTGGTGTGGTGCCAAGCGGTGCCGTACCTCGCATGATCCGGGGACCAAACAAGAATTTTTACCGTCCCAGGTCAGTCAAACCTTCCATCCATCCCGGGTTGATTAATTCTTGCTAGTCTAGTCTGAGATGACAAAGCTTTGACTTGTAATATACATCGGCTGGCCACTGCAAATCATTGCATAGACCACAAACGCATTCAAAATGTCACCAGAGATCGAGTGCAGGGCGCACTTCAAGACGGATTGATCCTAAATTTTCTAAACGCATCAACGTTCAGTTTTAACCGAAAAGTATGGTTGCTCTCTTCTGTGGCTGCTTTGCTACTTCTTCATAAGTTAGATTTTCCAACGCAAATTCGTTTTCTCTCTCGTTTCCTTTATGCTTACCAGTGCTTCAACTCACGGTTTGCCCCTACGTAGACGAAATTACTGCAGCTATTTGGTCTCTACCATTCTGAGACTTCCAAAATAAGTGGCCCTCTTGGAGTTACAGACGCCAAGCACACCTTTCTCAGCTCGTCAGAATTCGTAACCCTGGTGGCGTTATAGTCCCCACAGATGGCTGTGACCACCTTTACCACCCATACTTCCACAATACTAATTGACTCCCACAGATTCCTTTTAGTCATACCCTCCCTTCTTCTCTTTGTTCCCTCATTCCGCATGCTTTCCGGGATCTCAGAACTTGTTTAGGAAGGCTCGCGGGCCGAAGAACTCATTCCTCTCTTGCAACCTGTTCTTTTCTACTTCTGCGTTGGAATACCGTCTACATCTCATAGGTTCCTTGACCTGTTTGACCCGAGCATTGTCCAGTAGGCTCCATCCATGTACCCGCTTCTCCTTTATAGAAACCCAATCAGCCTCTTGGCTTGAGCTGATTCCCAAATTTATGTATGATTCCATTCTCAATATATCAATATTCTCCACGGCCCCCTCGTTATCTTCAATATTTTTTCCGAAGATTCCATTCTCCACGGCCCCCTCGTTATCTTCAATATTTTTCCCGAAGACCATCAAGCTGGATGGCCTAATCCATGAGGGCAAACGTCAGTCTAACTGCAAAAGTATTTGAGCAGTCAGCGATATCCCTTCAAAAATATGGAAAGCTCATCCCAGCTTTCCCATTCCAATCTTCCTCTCTGCTAACGACCGGATTGAGACGTTTGTAGGGATTGCATTTGACTGCTATACTGGCTGAATGTGCATGACTTTTGTTTTCTGAACGAGCTTTGAAATGTCCTCTCTGGGGGCAGCTTTTATTGCAGAGAAAGTGCAAGGAATGGAGTCTTTTTTGCTATCGATTCCTAGCAATTTTGCCATGGGAACGTTTATCTGAATCTTCGAGAGTTTGTGTACCCTCAAGTGCTCCTTTCTATAGTGGGAGAAACCAACTCATTTGTTTTCGTTCTGGAAATTTCCAAGAATTGCCTTCTCAAAGGGATGTTCTTTTGCAACTAGTGACCTGGTCATCTACTGATGACAATCTTGAAGCTAAGATAGCTTTCACCACAGACGCATCTAAGTCAAATGGAAGTGAGCTTTTCATAAAAGAAAAATGAGGTCCTTTCAGCGTCAGTCAATCTCGTCTGATTTGAAGTATGTGCCACGCATTCGACTTCAATTCAAAATCGTAGTGGCGTATTGGCTGCGTATGTGGCCTTTAAAATGACTTGCGGTGGCCAGTCAATTTACAATTCAGTGCTTTCTCCTTCCCAAACGAGCCTGGTTTCAAATAACGATCCCTGAAGCATGGAAAGCTTGGTTGGCCCAGGTGGATATCGACCTGGGATTCGAACACGAGACCATGCGCGTGTGATAGTGCGCCACTTGCCACAAGTGCGCCTTGCCCCACATATTTGTTAATTTATCGAGCTCATTATCAATGAGACTTACTGCGAGACAAATATCCCTTCAAGTGACTTCTTTGAACTCTTTACTTGGAGCCATACTCACGCAATTCACCTCTTCATGTATTTTTATGCTCGAACTCATTTGCTCTATTTTTCTTTGTTTCTGCCGGGTCCTCTAGTTTATGACGGTTTTCAATCTGAGCTGCTCATTGGATCATCCGACTATATCCGGCCATTCGTGTCCTCCCTGTCAGTCTGTACTGTTTATGTAGCATTAACGTTGTCAGATGTTTATTTTTGCCAGCTAATAATGACGGATGACTCGCATTTCCAGACGGTCACTGAATAAACAAAGATCAACGGGCAGTCAGATTAGAGCTTTCGCCTGGTGTCCTTAAACGTCCATAAGAGCAGTCTCGAGATATGAATATGATAGTGGACAATGTGCCCAGTACCGTTTACTGCCCTCAAGATACAGTACTTTTTCAAAGTTGTAGAATTGTTCGAATTAGCATCCTGGGCGGAGCGTAGCTTACTTCAATCTAGACATAAGGGTTGGCTGAGTGAACGCCCCTTTATTAGGATATCCTGCTTACGTGCAAGCGCCTTTCTACGCAGTCCTTTTTTTTCTGAGCTCTTACCCTTTTGGATTCTATTGGCTGAACTGAATCGAAATGGTGCTTATCGAATTCTGATCGGAAGTGTACGTTCATTGAAATGTTGTCAGGAACTGATTACACAGAAAAAAGGGTCTGTCTTCAATGACTTATGGTCATAGCTGTCTGGGTTTTTCTCTGGTCATTACTGTTCACTGGTGTAGGTGTTATTAGGGCTTGCTGTACGGTGTACACCGCCATCGGTCACTGCTACACGTTTTGGGGTTGTGTGATTACGGTTTATGTGTGTGAAACGTCTATTTAAACACAAATCTTGTTCCGTAATGTTTGTCATTGCTGCTTCGCTATTCCATCTAATAAATGCTGTTCCTACGTTTTTACAGTGCCCAACTTTTACTGCATTCTAATGTAGGACGGTTTTTACGATCCCCTTTGAGGTATCGCCGACTAACTGTTCCAGATCTCTGGCTCATTGCTAGGAATCCCCACACTTTGTGCATAAGTATTGTCATCTAAATGATTGATAAAACAATTGTTGAGGTGATAGACCAGTAGAGTTAGATGGATTTTTGGCAAAAGCTTAATCAGATAGGTCATTAGATTCGTTTAGCGTTATTCATATTCGTTCTTCTTCGAATCCACGTACATTTCCACTTTACTTTTCTTTATTCTATTATTTGGAGTCTGTCGGAGTGACATCATTTTGAGAGGTAAAACTCTAATTTTGTAAAAGAATTCCTCTGATCTCACAGTTCTCTAGTGTTCTCTGGAAGCTTTATACGCTACGGATTGCTTTCCGATGCAAATAAACCATTGACAATCTCAAGAGTCCACAGTCTCTGAAGTGTTTTGGTGTTGAATTTTGGCGACTTCCACATTCGATTTCCTCTCAGGATCGGCGATTTGGAACCGTCTTGGGTTTGTACGATGGCTTTGATGGCCAGTTTGGCGTTGGTGATCAACCGTTCCAATGGAATGGAATTCTTGGTGGTCCTGAGCGAGTGTCATTCTGCAGCTTGAACCCCCGGCCATGCGCGTGATCAGGTCCGCTTGCCACTACACGACCTCCACCAAACTTTAATAATGTAAATTTTCTATTTGTTTTCTGCTCTTTACAAAATCTATTGTTGTAGTGTTTCTGTCGACTACGTCCGCTCCGAAACTTCCAATCAGACCCTTTTAAGGGGTGTGAGTTTCTCACTGACATCACTAGGGCTTATCAGGGGCGAAAGTGGAGCAGCGCAGAACAAACTGATAGTATATTCTGAGAGTGTTTATAAGTAGAACCTTTTTGTGGATAGTTGAAAGGGTTCATCGCCTCTGTTGGGTGGTCCGAAGAGCATAAATGAACCAATGTTTTCGGTGGTCTACCTGAGTACAGGACGGATCACCCTAATCCTTTTTGTGTATGTGTTAGACGGCTGGGAATGAGGTCGGCAATCACTAAGAAAGCAGAGTGTCAGGTGAGAAGTGCACGTGTAGTGGACATTGTTTGCACACGTTTTATCGACACCTCTCCTCTGACCGCAAGTGGTACGAGTGGGTCTCGTTCACACCTTCTGAGTTACCAGTCCCTTATCACTCCCTCCTTGAATCTTTTATTCTCAAGGTGATGAAGTCTAAATAGTTCCCCTTCACTGGAAAGTGAATTTGTTCTCACGTTTTCTGATCCTTTGTGTGAAGCCTTTAGTTTCATACGTGTACGTTTTTTGGACCAGGACCATGCCAAGTTTTTTCCTTCAATTCCACGTGGTCGCTCGCTGAAATGTTTTCTATTGATGAGCAAATATTAGTGAAGACCAGCCGATGAAATTCTTTGATAAGAAGCGATAGGAAACCCTAATAATGTAAGCAAAGCTGTTGAAGCTCTTTAGCCAGTCCCTGAAGCTATGAAGACATTAACGAGATCGATGACGTTGCTGTAAGTTCAGTTTTTAGAACATCTTTCTTTGTAGCGATTGTCGTTCGTAGTGTTGCTTCCCTCAGCTAATCGTCTTCGATGGAAAATGTGTTCTCATCCTGTACCAGTCGGTACTGGCTAGTCGGCTGACTCAATTGTTGTACATTTCGTAAACCTCTTGGGGGTTATCTTGACAGTTCAGGAACCTTTCAATGGCTCAAGGTCAAGACGCAGCAGGTGGATCGTGCCTTCTGCCGCGCATGCCGACTGCTGCATACTTACTTGCCGACGTAACCATCAAGGTCAAGTCAACCGATGACATTCACGTCCTCCCCCCGCCCCTGATTCCTTTCATACCGTACTTCGCAAAGACCCTTTAAACGGGCTATCAAAATTATCTGATGGAATTGTCATAGCGTTTGAAGATACCGACAGTCGCCCATCTTCGCGCTCTTTGCTGTAAACCCACTACGGAACTAATGTCCTCACTTCGTTAATGTGCAGAGAAGAGGATCAACACATCGAACAGGTTCTTGGCGGTTCATTTCCCTTCTCAGCTCGTTTTCATGCAGGAACTCTATAATCGCATTAGTGAACGCATAAGTTGACGGATCTCTCTTAAAAATCGAAGGAAAAACCCAGTGAAGTTCAAAAAGTTGCCGCCTTTTAAGCAACAGGCGTAGCTTTTCAGTAAAACTGGGACACTTCTCAAGAAGTTTGTGATCAGTTTAGATATTTTTCCAATATATTTCAGCATTCTGAAGCTTCTTTTGTGCTGTGACGGAGGCTCCATGTTTCATTGGCAGGGTGTTTCTGGGTTCGACCTGTAATTTTCGCTTAAAGTTAGGTATTTGGCCTGGAAAGTAGGTAACGAATACGTACTGAATCCGCAGCTCTTGTTTCTAGTCTGTAAAGGTTACCAATCTTCTAAAATCCCCATTTGAGAGTTTGAATTTCAGTTCAGTTCCCCGTAGTTCAGATTAGGCTTGTTCACGTGTTATGCCCCACGAGAGTTGCCCAGTCTGCGACCGTTCTTTGATGATTGGCGCTTGATATGTGTGAGAATTTGTTTGCTTATCATTGTGCAAAATCACATCGTTCGTACGGTGCCAATTGGTACGAGGTGACCCGGGCGGCGGCCAAGGAAATGGCGTGAATCGGCGAACCCAACGACCCCGCACGACATAAATCGCCGACGCTGGCTGCTAGCCAACTGCTTGTCGCTGCTGGCTCGTTGCCAACCCCTTTCAACCAGCAGGCATCTCTGTGTACAGCTGGAATGCCGTATGCGCGAATTGCTGGCAGGCGGACAACGCTGCCGCGCGATGGGAAATGGAAACAAGATGACCCTGGTCGAGTGCGTGGGCAGATCCTTCACCACTGGGGCGATGACCTTGCGCATTAATGGTCGAGCGCGTGTGCATGAGTGCACGCGGTCATCGCTTATCCTTCTTTAGAAATTCGGGACATAGCAAAACGATCTTTACTCATTGCTTTTCTTCTCTCCGGTCAAATTCCAGAAAATTAGCTACAGTACTCTACTAGAGTTTTATATTTGTGTTTAAAGTGACAATGTCCAGTAAGAGCTTTTTGTTGTTTAATCTAGGGACATACCTCATTTTCTGGCTTGAGTGTTTATAGCTTTTAAAATCGCAGACTTTGGACTTTGGAACTCATAAAGCTCTGGAATGTTTCTTTTCCGATGTCCTCATTCCCCTATCATCCGATTGCCTCTTTATGGATTGTTTTTTTATTTTCATTGCCTTGGCCGGCCATTTGCCAACATGTGTGCTTCGTAATTCCTTCAGATATCTGGAAGATCTTCAGTTGGTCAGGCCAAAGAATCCAGTAACAGCTAACTGTTATTCGTACTTCTCAGAAGTTACCCACTTTTGCCCTGACAATACCCGATTTTCTTGACGAGTTTTCTTGGAATTATGCCGCACTAGAATCATATACGGTATAATGGCAATGTAAGCATTGCTTTGTAATTCATGGGGTAAATAGTAATGGTTCATGAGGAGGCGGGAATATGGCGAGAAGTCTCCGAATGATCACATATGGATTTAATCAGAGTAATTCTTCGTGTTGTTCTTAAGAGCGGGAAGGAATTGGACCACCCTAGGAATCGCCTATCTCATTAATCCATGGGGAAGGATTTGCCTATCCTTAGTATTCTTGCAATTCAGTCAAATTACTTTCGTGTTGCTATAAGTTTATGTCCCTCACGGAAGGAAATATGAAGGAGTTTGTGTTTGGGTTTCTTTAAGTGATGGTCTAAATTTGATGTGTCATTTTGCTTTGGGTTAAGTAAATATTTTGTCTTGATCAGAGCCATTCGCTATGATAGCGCTGGCCGTAATGTTTACTTGAACTTTAGGTGTTATTTCTACTTTATTGTAAACGTTTCGTCTTGAAGGAAAATATATTCTTTTTTCCTATTCACAACTCATTTTTTTATGTAATCGAAAAGTAAAGCCCTTTTGTGTTGACTAATATCGTTTTTGATTTGCGGTGGCCAGCTAATGTACAAGTCGGACCTTTTACTCTCCTAGACGAGTATGCTACCAACTAGTCGGTACAGGAGGGGTAGAAGACTTGATCGGCCCAGGAGAGTATCGATTCGGGATTCGAACCATGGATCATGCGTATGCGGTACTCTATTTGTCACTACTCCACCTCGCCCCCTCCCATGGCTTGACCTTATAAAGTTATCTCCTTTATAGGTCGACTGCTTACCCCTCACGTGGAAGTTTATTTTTTGAGGGTGTTTTCAAAAATGGAATTTGTTTTCCACACCCTGTTTCCAAGATGACATCTCTTTCATTCTAATCTGTCACGTGCCAAATTGGAGAAGGTTTCTTTTTCCACTGCGGGCAAATCCTCTAATGTTCAGGGTCACATTTCACAAAACTGAACAGGTGCGGGAGAAATGTCCAGGCTGTTTCCATTCATCTTCGTTTTTCGATGTTCCAAAAATACGACCACCTGCCTTTGTTTTTGCTGTCCTTCATTCTAAACTATGCGGAGCATGCATACAATGGCAATAATTCCTTCTTCTACTTACCTTCCAAGTTAAACTATGTTTGAAACAGGTTTCTTGTAACTTCTGCTACACGAGGCGACTCCCCTTGGAAGGCAAAAGCGTACTGAAACGTTGGTTAATCCCATAGATCCTTGTGTGGGGCTTGAATTTCGTCTGGATGGCTCTGTGGTCTACTACTGAAGGTAGGGTTGCATGGCGCAACATAGGCAGACTGACTTAGAAGAGGTGGTGCCCTTCAGTAGGTGTCCCTGAACCTAACGATGAGTACGTGGACGCATTCCGCACGAGTTTCTCGCTTTGATTCCGATCAGGGTCGAGCGTGGGTTGCGTAGTTGTCATGTAGGATCGCATTAGCTCATATTGGAATTTTGGATCTTGTTCACAGAAGGGTATAAGAATCGCTTCAATAACGATCTAATCAATGCCAAGGGGCTCTCACATTATCCCTGGGCAACTTTTTCCGAAGTGTGTATGTAGTATTAGGGGAGGGGAATGCTATAATTTGCTGGGTGATTCAGAGGACGTACTAATGGGTTTCCGTTACGAAGTACTTGACCCCGATTCCGACCTCATTAATGGTGCCCAAGATTTCGTTCATACTTCTTCTATACCTGGTAGTGTACCAGAAATGCTCTGAGATATGGACCCCAGAGCATTTCTGGTACACCGTTTAACTTGTAACCATCTTTCATCTCTTCAATTTTGTCTTACTGCTTAGATTAGTTATAGCAATTTTTCGTTGCTCCCTGAAAACCTTCCCAAGCGCTGATTCACTCTAAAATACGTTTTTATTAAGGCGGTTATTTTGAGAGGTCTAATAATGGAACAGCCATTTCCCGATATTTCATGCTTTTGAATTTTGAATGTGCTGAAATAACCTAGAAATATGTAAAAGGAAGCCGAAAAACCATCAAAATGTAGAAAAAAGTCTTGACTTCAATGTAGATGTAACTCTGGAAGGTCTATGATCTGATTATATCATATTTGTAAAAAGTGGTTAATAAATTTTTAGAAGTAAGCTGATCGTATGTCCATTGCTGCATTACTCTTGAATAAAATTTCACAAAGGGTTTGCTCTCACTCCAACTATGGCCTGATATTATTCTGGTTTATGGTAAGCGTAGAAAATATTTTAATCCATGAATTTTGTAATAGTTTTTGTAATACAAGCAGTCAGCCCTTGGGATCCTCTTCCTTTCTCTACTTAGTCTTATAACTGGTTGTAGTGTACTCTTATATTGTTCTATCATCCCTTTGTCCAGTCAATAATCATCTCGGCCTTACTTTTTGCGATGGCATGTATTTGTTCTTGGGTGTTCTCCTTACCGTGGGATTCACGTCCGCTTCAAGCATGTGTCCCACCATTATATTAGACCTTTCTTCCGATCCACAGCTCTGTTCGAGTTATACTGCATTGCGAGTATATCATTCTGATTTACAGAGGTTCATTCTCGTTGTAAAACGATAAGGAGAACGCTGAGGTCGTTCTGCAGAAGCAAGCTACAAAGTTTTCACAAGTTTTGGCCAGTTCTGATACCGGAAACTACTGTGGGGGCTGATCTTCGTGGATCATCAATCGTTTTCCTCATGAAGAAGAAATCCGTCTTATCACAAGGGTCCGGGAAAAAATTGGGCGCAACTTGTCCCCTTCATAGTACGTGCTCCCGCTCCACATAGATCATTAAGCATCTGTGTAATTTGACGTCCGTGCGCTTCCAATCCATCTGTCTCGGACATTTTTCCCTCGTTTTTTCGGTTGAAAAAAGATTGGATTTGTGTCATAATAGTACGAACCTTGAAGAGTAATGGATTGCCTCATTTCTTTTTGGGATCTGTGTCAGGCGCTGTTTCTATTTATTTCTGCCACTACAGCGTAGTCATTGGACCTCTCTGATGGATGGTTCATATTCGTTTCTCTGTCTCCCGAAGCTTTTTCCTTGAGAAGTTCAAAAAGGTTCCTCAATACCGCCTGTTCCTGTGTCCTTTGACTTTGTGTTTAACCTCTTATACTCCGGTTTTTCTCTCGCTTCAAGATCTGAATGATCAGATGTTTGTTGCTTCGATCGCTTACCTTTTGTTTGGGATACTGAGGATAATTAATGGACTCATTCACTGGGAACCGCTCTCGTGTTCCTTCCCCGAGGGACGCAGAGTTCGTGGCAGTCCGACATCTAGCTGCTTCTGGGACTGAGAAATCCTATCCAAGCAAGAGATAGAGTTAAGCACATGCGGAAGATTTTGAAAAAAGATCTCATGAGAAACTGCGGCCGGAATTAAAGTCGCCAGAACGCCCAAGCTGGTCCAGTGCTATCAGTTAGGGAACACTCAAAAACAGTGAACGAAAAGGAAATGCTTCGCGATTCGGGTGGCTTCGTTTAATTTTGGAACTACTTCCAGATTCTTAAAGCTTTTTTGTAGACAACTGGAAGTCTACGTTCTCTGAAAGCCGCTCTGATCAATTGGCCAAATGGGTAGTGGTACCGCGTTCTTTGTCTGTAGGATCAAATTTCGTCGAGGACAATAGGCCTTCCTTTTTGTGTGGACGAAGTAGATCGTATCAGGTTGAAGAATGGATAAGAAAAGTGACTGAAGAAGCATCGACTAAGCTTTCACTGTTTGAAAAGCCCTATTTCAATCTTTTTATGATTCTGGACTAAATTTGGAGGCGGGGACGCATACAGGGAGGAGTCTATCGACTTTGTACCAGGCACCTTACTGCTGTTTATAATTTTCATGGTCCATTCCACATTTGGCGTTTTGCTGGTGTCCTAGTCCAAAGGCAAAGAATAACTTCCTTTTGAACCATGTTTGTTGGTTCTACCATTTTCAATTGGCTCAATTCCTTTTTATGACGATTGCCAACTGTTTGCCATGGACGTTGTCTACATTGTCGCCCACTCTGTTTTTTTTCTGGCATTCGTTCGTATTCATGGCTATTTAGGTGATCGCTAACTGAGCGCGAGGACCAGTTGTCGGGTTTTCTTTGTGCCCGTTTGCACTAAATCGACAACAGCTGGAACACTTTGCGCGCAAGAATTTCCATTGATGTTCGTTTTTCTAGGGCCATAGTGCATTGTGTCGTTCAATGGAATGGCTTTGTTATTTTCCCGTTTGTGTTTGCACGGTCTTTGCTATAGATGTTGCTTTCCGGGACGGGAACTCTTAGTGAAATTTATTTTCTAGAAGGCAAACAGCTAGGGGAGTGGTAAGTCCTCACAGAAGGTGTCATGCCTACGGAGTCGCCTCACAATCGTAGCGGCATTTGATTGTCTTCGCTACTCGTTCCTTGAATTGCAGCGCTGCCTTCGAGCTCGATAATTGAAACTTCCCAGAATACTTTTTGTGGAAGGGTCAGTCTGCACGAAATCCGACTTAATGCGATGCGGTGGATCTAAGCACCACAGTAAATCCGTCTGCGTTCTTTTCGTAATGGCGATTGCCGGAATGTTTTCTCTCCTGTGGGAATAGAATGGACTGGGGTGGGTTGTGTATCCCGACAAAGTAGAGGCACATCTTAGTCCACCTATCGATTCTGGTGGAATTTCTTGGCCGATTGCTGTGTTCTCATGATATAATTAGGTGCTTGCGATTGAAAACGCACGATTTCGCCCGAGCCTGGTCAATCACCCATTAGGGTCAACGCCAATGCCGGTAGAACGGTCGTTCGTGTGGAATAGTAAAATAGTGTCCTAAGGTCATTGGCGTTGTTGTCCGATGAATGAGTGACCAGGTTCGGGCTAAACCGGTGAGTCAGTTGAAGCGCCGCTCTGCAACGATCGAAAATCCTTCCCATTTATCTTCATATATCAGTTCCCCACGTTGTGGAGCTGCTGAAACGTGTATCGGCGGCATGGCTCATTTGTCAAATACCGCATAGCTGCTATCCAACAAAAGAACATTTGAATAGTGTGACACTGGCTTTTTCAAAAAAGACAGAAAGGAACTGTCACCCAACTGGCGTTATCCTAATTCATTGTGACCGTTAGCGAAGTGATACGATTCGATTCGAAGAACTATATGGCGCTCTAAGGAAACTCTTCTCTATTTATTTTTCGTCCAAGAAATGATTCATCGTGCTTGTCCCGACATATGGGGCTCTTGGTAGGTCTTTTTGAGAAGCTACGCCTGCTGCAGAGAACTACAACCAAGAAAATGTCATTCCTACTGTAGTTCTTCCGTTTCCTATGGAGAAACACCTTTTGGTTTCGGAAATGAAAAACGGTTCTGCAGTCTCCCTGCACTGACTCCTTCATCTTAGCAGTTGTGTCGAAAAATGGAATCAAAAGGGAGTATTAAGCTGAATGACGCGTCCTTCAGTGGTTCCACACCGTTAGCTTCTGACGGATACACTATGTTCCTGCTCTCTCGGTCGGCTTAGCTCAAGAGGTTACAAAAATATTTTAATCAGGATCAATTGTTGTCAAGATTTCATTCATCTAATTTTAAAACGAGCAATTTTCCATGGTATTAGGTTGATGTTGGAGTATACGTCGGCATGAGTTGGTTTCTCTAAGAACCTTACAACTCGGATTCAGAACTTTCGCTTTACGTTGTATCAGTTGTGATCAGGTCTCATTTCCAGTCTAGAATGGATCAGACGTTCAGCTTAGATTGGAAGTATTTTATGAGTCGACTCTGATTTGTCTCGAATTCCGCTAGGTAAGGGTCAATTGTTTTCGATTTCTTTTCAGGCCCTAGCGGAACCTTGGGGAACGCAACCTTTCGTCTGGAGCAACTCAACTCTACGAAAATCCTCCAAACTACAGGCCTGGCTTTTCAATGGCCTTGATGATTAGATTCGCATTGACGCGTGCAGGTCTCACATCGTTTTTGAATTTTATGCGCACGCCTCAGAAACCGTAACTGTCCGTTTTTCGGCGGGACATCTTTTCGAAGGAGGTCTTTGTGTGTTACGTGGCGGCCACGTCAGCTCCTCATTTCTCACTAAACGAATTTCTATGAGATTTTTCTGTTGCTTCCCAATTTCGGTCGGTTCATAGTTGTTTTCCTCTCATTCCACTCTTGTGGAACTCTCTTACCATCCTTTTTCAGCCCATTCTGATAGGGCGTCTTGCAGTGAAAATTAATTAGTTAAATTTGAAAGAGCGTAGGAAGCGTTCCGCAACCGGTTGGAGACCACCTCTTGCGGTACTGTCAGTTCCAATTAAAATTATCATCTATTCTATTTGGGGTCAAGATGGAATGTGACGGTCTCACAGTTTCCTTATTAATTGATTCTTGATCTTTCTAATGCATAGGCAAGGAATGTTCGCTACGTTCGCTTTCTTTCGAAGGATTCCAAATCTTTGTTTCGCTTACGCTCAACTGAAGCGTTTCGTCTGAAAGCGGAATCATGAAGGCTTTTGCAGGGAACTTTGAAAGTAACAGGGAACGCCGATGTATCTACGATTAGTTCTCTCTTAACTGATAGTGAGTTCACAAAAAGTTATATTGGGATGAAGCAGAAATAGCAAATAAAGATAAAGCCTTGAGGCGTTAATAAATCCCGTCTGAGGGATGCGCCCCCACGTTCGACTCCCATTTGGAACCGTGATGGACTACTGAACGCGTACGTGGCCTATACAATGATTTGCGATGGTCAGCCGATGTTCAATTCAGTGCATTTATCCTCCTAGATGAGTCTGGCCCCAATTAACCGCCCCCGGAGAGGTGGAAGACCTAGTTGGCCTACGCGGATATCCATCCAGGCTTCGAACCGCTGATCATGCGTGTGTGGTAGCGCGCTATTTGATGCTACACCACCGCAACATAGAGTAGGAATAGCTAATGAGTGTCAATAAAAAGGTGTTTCGCCAGAGAGCACCTTCAGCAGGGGCGACTCAGTCCTCGATGAAATTTTTTTTACCTCTCTTTCCGAATCTGGAGTTGTTCCGTTTCTCATTCGCTCACTAGACGGTCCCCCAAAATTAGAATCAATCTTTCTTATGCAGGGACTTGTCCTTAGAACTTCTATTTCCCATTTTTCTGTTTGATCGACGTTTTAGGAGGGTTGGAGCAAGTGTCGTTCACATTGGCTTGACCTTTTCACTTACTGCATCAATCTTCTATTCAGAGTCAGACATGTGTCATTCATCTGTTGACGTCTACACCAAATTATGCCGTACTTACGCTAGTAGCTTCGGGTTTTTTCCTTGACACGGTGTTCCGGTCATAACACTTCTCACTCCAATGTGAATTTTCTTTTTGCTCGTGATAGCGTGATGTTGTTGATAGTACTGGATAGTTGATGTATTGTGATCCCACCAATCTTTGGGTATAGATAAGCCACGGTGGGTCAGATCACTGGGGGTTGTGGAAGGGCAAAATCGCCAGAAGCCCTGAAATTTGTCCATCATGCGGTAAAACCTTTGTTTTCATTTAGTGAGGGTTAAGGTTCCCTTTCTTACACCTCAGAACTATGGGGCAACTGTGTGAGCGAGTATGTGATGTTTACTGGGTGCCTACCTGTTACCTTAAGTTCTACCAAGACATGTTTGCCTCATGGGGAACTGATAGGTCTTTGTCCTGAGAACCTGTTTCTCGTCGTATCCTCAGTGGCTGATTACGTCAGAGCTTATGTATTTATGAGCTCCAAAAAGTACGGAGGTGGTGTCGTGAAGGAAGTTGTAATTGTGAATGTGCGGATTGGACGGATTCTTAAACTTTTTTTTGGTCTTGGGAGCTTTAAATTCCCTTCATACTTTTGAGGACGAACTTGGTTTCCTTTCGAAAAGTCAAACAGCGCTGTTGTTTTTTTTTGTTCAGGCTATAAGTGATCCTTTACTGAGAGAATTTACTAGTTTTCATTGGATATCCTAGATTTTTGTTCTTTAGGCGACGTTTTTTCTTCGAAAAGTATTTTGTCGACGAACGTTTGGTGGACAGCTATTTGTGGGTCTTGAATGAATGTTTACCCGTCCAATTAACCTTTTCATTGACCGCACTTCATACACTGCATAATCGTTCGTGGTAAAAGTGCAGAGGTGGTCGGATAATTTCTCTCAATGAGCCTTGATATTAATGGGGGCGGCCAATCATAAGGAAAAACGAATGTGGGTGGGTGTGCTTCTCATTTTCTATGCGGTGGGTGGATTATGTGAATTCCTACCTTCAGGGCTCTCCTGGATTTCTGTCAAAGACTATTGTGAGATTACCCATAAGTGTGAATTTGTTTCTACTTCTTTTCACATTAGCTCTGATTGATCTATTTTCTAAAAACTACATTTTCCAACTTGGAAATTAAGTTTTCCGAAGATGGTCGGGTTTAGGAGTGCCCAGGAATCCTGGAAACATACCCGTGGTGAAGGAAGTTACAAAAGACTACCTCCAAACTCTCTCTTATATGCCTGTAGGGGTGTGCGTTCCCGAAATTACGCAAACAACAAGACTCGGACTATGAATAGTAAACGGTGTGTTGTACTATTACTGTGGAAATTGTCGCCGTTGCGCCTCGTCCATAGTTAGAAGTCAGTGGTAGGGCGTAGGAGGCTTTTGCACGTTCAAAAATTATTCATTCTATCCCTGTATTTGATTTCTTATGTTAACTTTAGAGAGCCACTTTAAATATCTCAGGAATCAATCAGTAATAGCTTTATTTCCAGATGAGTAGTTTTGCTACTTGTCGTAGAACTTATTGTTTGAAGTGCCTTCAGACTATGATGTTCATGCTTACCCGCATGTTTTCTTGATACAGAATCTCCCATTTCACGAAGGAAGCGGAAAGTGAAAAACAACTCGATTGAGAACAGAGTGAAGAGGTGTTTGTGTCGGTGACTGGTCGTCGAACGGATTGTATTCTCAACAGTCTTACATGGTTGCCCTGTTGTTGCGAGATGTTGAGAATAACCAAACGTTTTCAATTTCGGGAATATATTTGGACCGGATCCCTTTTCCATGGAGGGATGCGCAGACGCAAGGTCTTCTTTTCTTGTTAGCTGTGGCCACTTCCTTCAGCCCACGGCATTTCCTCCCATCACTTTCAGAGAAAGTCATTGATAGCGTCTTTCCGTCTTCTCTTTGCACCTCCTCGTGGAGGCCTTCTCAAGACTCGAATCTGGATGATTTCATAACCCCCAGTCTGAGTACTTGCTGCAAGGATTCTCAAGAAATCCTGTTCGTGATTTGCAGGACACGCGCTCACCTAATTTAGCCCCACAGCTCGTGCAACTGAAAGAACGATGCCGCTTTTGTAAACGCTGACTGACCTCGTTCGTGTCATGGTCGACATCTGGATGGGAAGAATTATTCATCCGCTCGAATGAGGTCGAACCATTCCGGCTGAGGTTGGAATCTTTGAATGCGGGCTGGGAACTAGCAATAAAGCGAGTCTCCAATAGGTTGATTCACTATTTACCCATTCTTGGATATCGTAGGTTGTCATGAAAAGGGGTAAGGGTGACTGCTTCAATAAAAGTGGTGCTAAGGGAACTGAGCGCAGTATATTTATTTATTTATCTATTTACTTATGCCCACAGGGTCCGCCAACAACTTTTCTATAATAGGAAGGAGAATCGTAACTCAAACTAAGGACATTTATTTACATTTAACTTAATCTACGGCGGATACTGATTTGAATTCATCCAAAAGGTCCGTCCAAATTTTGTTCTTCAAAAGTTTTCATTACCATTTAATTCGAGCATCACTGATTTTGAAGATTATCAAATTCGCAGCTTCGTTGTTCTTTGTGCTGCGTGACTGGATCGAAGGGAAGATAGAAAGACTGAATGAATCACTAATGCTATCGAGACTTTTTTGCATCCTATGGGCTTCCCGATTAGAGAATGCCGACTATCAAAAGTACACGACAAAGAATGATTGCCCCAAACAGTTGTCTTTGAACGTAGTGAATTTACGACGATTTTGATGAGGTGATTACGGCTGGCACCATTGGCTGGAACTATTGTTAGCAACGGAGAGGATTGAAGTTCAGCACGTTCCTTGATGTTGATTACACTTGACCTGCAGCGATGTTGTCAGTCTGAGTGAACTTCACTGCAGTGTTCTAGAGAAATTAGCTTTGCTGTATGCACTTTGCTGCAATTGCCTCCAATAGTTGTCAAAGCAGAATCATGTCCGCCTGCTCCCTTCCTGGATGACTTCCCGTTCTTCCTCTTTTTTAAGCTTCTCTCGCCCAGGTCGTTTTTCAAAATTTCATGTCAATTTTGGCTTTCTTGTTGAGCTCGACACCACCAATCAAAACTGGTCTCCTGTTAGGTTCGAAATGTTAGAGGGTCTAGAAATTCCTGTTCTCTGTGTAGGTGGTCACAGCGGTTTTATCAAAAGGCACATTAGATGTAGGTTTTGCTTCGAACGCAATGCATTTTACATTGACGGGTTTCAAAGGAAAGTCTTGCTATAAAGCGCCATACAGGAAATTCTCAGTTTTAAAGTTTGTTGTAATCGAAACGCAAATTTTTCGTACTCTTAAAAGGCAAAGGTAGTTTAGTGGCAAGCGGCGCACCGCACGGTTCGTTGAGCAAATCCCGGATCGGTATATGCCTAAGGTAATCAATCCATCCAACCCTCCGCAGTCGGGTGCCAGACTCGTCTGGGAGCATGATAGCCCTGACTTGTTCGTCGTCGTCGGCTGGCCACCACAAACCGTTGTAAGGGGCACATATGCATTCAGACCACTCCGCGGTTCTGAATGAAGGTTGAGTAGGGGGAGTATCTCCCAGAAATGGAATCGATTAACGTCACAGGGCCTCAGAATTTCTTTTAAATGTCATTAGTTGTATGGATAATTTGGATTTTGGATGATATTGATCGGTTTCTAGTTCGTTTTTCCATTGACTGAGCTCATCATTGGCATAGTTATGGTAGAGGGTTCAGTGTACTTCTAAACTTGAACTGTTTCTAATTAAAACTAGCTTTTTCTTTTTCTGAGTGGATTCTCCATTATTCATTAAAGCTTTTATTAACGGCATGCATGCATCTGCAGCGGTTCAGACGGTATTAAGCGAATTACATGCCCAGCACATCTTTCAATCAGAAAGATGGCTCGAGAAAAAGTCTTAAATATGGTGCCCTTCGATTTCCCTTTGGAAAAGCTCTGACCCTTTGCCTGCTGAGCTTTTTGAATGCAGAACTTGCTCTTTGAAAGCTAGTCCTTCACATTTTGGCCAACCTTATTCGCTGTAGAAGCTTGAAGCTCGGATGTGGTGGAGTAGTAAACGTCGTACTATCACATTCGCATGGCCCGGCATTCCGGTTCGATCGATACTCGCCCACCTAAAGCCCTACCTACCTTTGGGGTTTGTTAATTGGTACCAGATTCGTCTGCGAGGATGAAAGCACTGACTTGTACATCGGCTGGTCAAGGCACGTTGCCATAAGCTGCATAGGCATTCAAAATGTTAGTACGATTGTGAATGGAGGTTGAATACGGGGTGCATCCTGGAAGGGGATCGAATGATGCGGAGGACTTTATTTTCTACTTGATCCTTTGAAATGGAAATCTTCGATCCCTCTTTGAAACTTGATCGCCACCATGCCCCTTCAATACTTCAGATGTTTTTAATGGCGTCTGGATGCACTATTCAAAGGGACTCCAAAACGTTTACTTTCTGTTTACTCATGTAATCTGGGCAGCTGCGGCATTCGTTCGAATTCTATACTCGTATACCAACGCTTCTTCTTCTTTCATTCTGTCATGGAAATCATCTTAAAGCTATTAGTTGAACAAGAGCAATTCCGGAAATTCACTAGATACAAAGTTTAGAAAGCTCAGTATTAGCGGTAGGTCCTATTTCCCCTTCACGCCCACCTCTACGTTCCCATGAGCCCTTATGTCTGGATCATCAACAGTCACCTATTTAAAGATTCATTTTACTACAATGGACTAATCTGTAATTTGGCAACTACCATCAACGACGGCCAAAATGACAGTTTTCATGGTTTCAGGGAGGGGGAAAGATTCTCAGAGACTTGACTCATCTGTTCTGGTCATCTTGTCTTACTGTTTCGTCAATGGTTGTAATGTGAATCTCAACGGAATCGTATTGATTTGTTTTGTTTTCCTTTTTGAAATCTATCTGGGCGTAATCACATCAGATTTATTCTCGCATGACTTGTTTTACTGTTGATTTGTCATTTCGATTTCTGAATTAGTGATGCGTATGATTTTGTGTCACAACGGAACGAAAGGGCATTGCATATGTACTGCTGAAGTGCCAGCGCCACCCTCTTACATATGATTGTTACAGATTTCTTGCCAATCTTCTTTACCGTTCGACACATCGGTTCGACTCCTCCTGAGCTCCATTGATTGAGCAAACAGCTAATCATTTACCTGGATTCTATTGGTATTTTGTCGAAGAGAAGAAACGGGAGGACCCATCTGGTTCTTTTCTATAAAGTTATATATCTTGAAAATGTCTGTTTCTATGACACCCTCTTCATTTTCTGTTCCGAATACTTGGCTCCGAAATGTTTATGTCCTTACACAGTCGTTATTCGTATCGACGCGAATCCACGTCGTTCTCAGAGCCTTGTCATAGACTACGACCTATAATATGACCCCATTATATAGGTCGCTGCCTGTTCCTACTTCTTTCTCCTTCACGGTTCATGACTCAGCGCTTATGTGATCAATCTCATGGCTGTGCCCATTACACGCTTTCAGCACCTTCTAGTGCCATATTTGGCAGATTTGCACTCGGATCTAGATAGGGCGTTATAAAGGTTCGAATATTGTCCCTTGTGTGCGGGGACGGGTTTTAACGGCATTGTAGAGGCTGCACCATGTACAAGGGAACCCACGTAAGAAGTTCAAACAACTTGTCATGACCCATAGCGACGGTGGATGGTAATTTTAGACAGTTTTGGATTGATGTAGTCAGCTCTTTGCACGATCGCAACAACTGAAATCTCGTCCAAATACCGTTCCACGTCACTTCCGTCATGCTAATCTCGTACAAACCTCTATTTTTGCTACTTTTGAGGACCTTATTTTCCAAAAACCCGGCAAATTTTCTCGCTTGCTTCACTATTCCCGACTAATTTTTCGAATTGGAAGGGGTACCTCGAATTATCGTGAAATGTACCCTTGAGTTGCTAGGTCTAGGGTATGATTCTGAACAGATCTGGTAAGCCCATGATTACGATCTGACCCTTTGCAGAAATTCCAGCGGTTTTGCAGCTTTTTCCGTTCAATTTGGCAGCCTTTTGTGAAGGCTTTTGTGCGATTTCAATTCATATTCCACAATTTTCCCAATACTCCCATTGCGTTGACGCGTCAGAGTAACAGTAGGACCGTTTGTTTGGCAGCCTTTCGTAAAGTGTAGGAGAATTGATTGGTGTGAAAGTTTTGTTGGCGTCGTATGTATTATGGCGGTACTATGAAACGGTTACTGGGAACACATGTGGAGTCCTCTCAGATTGGCACATGTGTTCCACCAGTCGTTCGTCCGAAAGCGTGCCAGTCTGCCGGCTCTGCTGACCTGCAGACTGGCACATCCACGACGACGAGACTCATAAACGTTGACAATGAATCATCCATTCACTGAACTGCCTCCTCCATTCACTTCACAACAGAATTTGCTTGAAAAGAATTTTCAGTTCACATTACTACTGACGTCTTCGAAGAGTTAAGTAAACGTTGAGTGGTTCTGGTAATGTCGCTGTGGCTGAGTCACAACTGACCGACTTGCACATTTCACTTAGAAACGATTTGCACTGCAGAGGTGTAAGAACCGGTTCTCAGGCAGTTTTTGTAAATCTCGTTGCCACTTCCGTCGAGAAAGGACGACTGTCGTCTAACGGAACTATGGCTTTCATACTCTGCTAGTGTTTGATGTTCAATGTTTGGTCAATGCGCTAGCTCACTGGAACCCTTCTTGGGTAAACGATTCTCCTTTTTCCAGTAGGAACTCTGGCTTTTTTTGAGTCCTACTATGCTTTGCTGCTTGTCTATGATTTCTTCAATTTCGCCAAGTGATTCCTTCATTGTTCTTTTTTTGAAAAACGACTTTTTAGGGGACTCTTTTCACGTATACCTTCACCTTTCATTTCACGTATACCTTCACCGACCTACGACGATCATCCTTCCTTTCTTTTAAGATGCTTATGCCTCGCTTTCTCAGTCTGCTTTATGTCTTTCGTTTCCTTTTTCTTTTCATGAATCAGAGAACTTCTATCGATAGATCCAATCTAACAGTCTGCGACATAACCGACCCATTTCAATGAAAAGTTTTTCGGTAGTTGCATTTTCTTTATGTTCAATTATGTTCGATGAAGCCAGCTTTATATCGTATAGGGCAGTCGTTGATTTTTTTATTGGACATCGACATGCTGTTTTTGGTCATTCAAAGCTAGCTGTCATGTAACCGGATAGGTGAGTTATAGTTACGACATAGGATGTGCCGTAAAGAGGCCGTCAAGTTATGGTAGGAAATGGTCGTAAAATGGGAGGAACTGAACGTAATGGCTTGCTTTTCTTGTATCTCATATCCCACGAAAGTTGTAAAAGTTAATAGAGCTTAATACTTAAGCGACTGTTTGCGTATTCTGGGAGGTGAGAAGAATAAAGGGTGTCTAATGAGTAGAAGGCCATTGATTGATACTTATGAATAGCTCATGTCCTCATGTCCTTCTCATTTAAAAGATTCATGAATGCTTTAGAAATGAAGTTGTGAAGTATATGGCGGAGGGGGGGGGGGAATAGGACCACTCATGACGTGAAATGTAGTCAGGGTGCACAAAAGTTGACCTCCATGGAGTACTTCACCTGCCAAGTTGCACTGACCCTCAAACATCAGATACTAACTATGCTAACTTGTAATAGTTGTACTTATGATCGCTTGGATGCAGAAACCTCCTCATTACCTAAAGCTTCATCTACTAGTATTTTCAACTGTCATGAGCTAATGAGGATGAGAAGCTACGTGAGTGCTGCAGGGCTTCAGCACTTTGTACTTTTTGTTGATATAAGCCGGTGTTGTTTGATTCCTGATCATCCTTCTTGTCTGCTCCTCTAATCTTTCGACTTCCCAAAATGAATATGTGCAGTGCCGAAACTAATAGGTGTATCCAATTCTTCCTATCGAAACTTGCCTTCATTGTTTGCTCATTCGAATCCTTACAGGTTTCCCTGGGTCCTCAGGCAGCCAGGGTGAAATATCAGCGCTCCTTCAATTCCGAGGGATCAAACCCTCTCATTCACTTGCAAAGAAGCTTGATCTTGTGAAGTCAATTCCATGACGCACTCTGCAGTGAGGGACGTACCCAAATCCGCAGTGCCCAGTTTATTATATGCATATTTTGCTTCCACACTATTAATATTAATTGATTATCAGTTTGGGCTCACCAAAGGGGAGGATAGGTCGCGAGTTGCTCTTCGTATAGTTGTTGTTGTTGGCTGAATTTGCTTGCATTAACTTTTGGAGGAGCCTCCATGCATACAAAGATGTATTACTAGTAGTCGCTCACGGTTATGGCCCCTCCGAATTAGTATGGGTTCTGATGCCGCAACTACTTCCGCTTTTGTGTGGCTGATTTCAATGTTAATTTGTTTTGAAGGCCAATTTATTGTGTCGTTATTGACGCACCCATCACAAGATCTTTGGTCTTATTTTCGGCTATCGATTATGGTCCTACCATGGAGGTCCTTAGAGGTTACTGAATTTCACAAACTTCAGCGAGTCTACTTTTTGTATACCTATGCCGCGTTCCGAGCGCATTTGAAACTGAGTGAGTCCGAGAACTGGTAATTCAAGGTTGCCAAGAAAAAAATCACTGACATGAGTAGATGCCAATCGCAGGGATTGTTGTAAAAAAATAACTGCGACAACGCTGATTTTGAAATGATTTTGCCTTGTTTGTTTCTTACTTATGAAAAGTTGAGTCGGAGCACTTTACTTCTACAAATAATCTCCAGTTACACTAATCTTGGCTGTCATTTACCTAATCCTATTTTTTCATTAATCTTTGTCTTTCCCTAATCATGTTGATTTCCAACAAATGCTGTTGCTACGCTATGTAATCGATGAGGAAGTTACCTTGAAAACTGGGAACTTCGCGTGAGCGCGAGCGTAGTTTGTGTTTTGGGTTTATAGCCTTTCAATGAAACGTTCGTATTAATTTTCAGTTTTTGGAAAACTTGTTGTGTTTGGCTGTGTCAGAGACTCGAGGTGGTTTTTTGATAGAGAGCTCTAGAAAAAACTTGATCGCCCACTTTTTGGAATTTTCGTTGTTATCAGAACTATTGCGAGAAAGTAGGGCTATTTGGTAATATTTTCGAAACGCTGGGAAGAATAGTACTTCAAACATTCTGGTATACATAGAGAATGAGAATAATGGATAAAGTCAGAGGATCCATAGAGAATGTCGTTATCAAAGCGGAGACCAGGGTCATAAAAAGATCCAATACAAGGCCCCGACTTCGAACCTTATGACCCTGGTCCTCAACTTGTGACTCTGGTCCTCCCGACCAAGGACCTTTGTTACCCTGTTTCCTAGTTTGGAAACGATTGTTCGTATATGGACAGGAGGAAAGGGTGATGACGTGGTGCTGAATGGTGAAATTTGAAGAAGATGTTTCTATTTCTATCCATGAAACTCCAGAACTCCAGCGCTTGATCCTTTTGGATTTACCCGGACCGAGAAATTCGCTCAGACGGTTACTCGAATCGAGTTGGAAGACTTCATCGTACTTATACTCTTCCATTCATTTTAGACCTCCGGTTGTTTTTATAATATGTTTTGCCATGTTGAGTCCCATTTATTGGCCGATTGTGCCGTTGCCCGAATAGGACCTTTGACTGTTTATTCGATGGCGAAATGTAAACGTACGAAGACGTCGGTGCGAAAATGCTTCACTATACAAATACCGCGTGCAAACTCTTCTCTCCCCATATGAGGCATGTCGCGAAAAAAAATCATCTTTTGTGTACATTCTCAAGTTTTTTGAATTTCGCCAGGCTCCGCGTTACAGAAGTTTCCGGGATGCTTCCAGTACCCACGTCTTTAAAGGGGCTACTGTTTACTATGCTGTCTTGGTATTACACTTAGTTATGGTTGTTTTTGCTGAAGCAAATCGAAGGTTATTTCCACGCTTAGACCTCTCGCTCGGCCATTCAGGTTTATGGCTGAATTGTATCAATGCAGAAGTTTGTTAAGGCTGATCTAGTTATATAAGGTCATTTGGAAAGAATTCGCCGAAAATTTGGCACTAAACCATGTTTTTCTCGAACGTTCTGAAGATTTACATGAAATTATTTCATACGGATATCGTGCAGTTGTATGCGCATGACATATTCGTCTTTCTTTCCCTTGCTTATTTCGCTCAGAATGGCCGAAATGTGTTCCCATATATGTACTTCGGCTCGTGCTTGCTACCAGTTCAAATCCGGCCTATCCGCTACTGAAGCCCATCGAAACTTTCGTCAAGTATTCAGCGCTGGAGCTTCTTCTAAGCGGTCCTGAGCACTTTTGTTATCACGCTTGAAAGCCGGAAAGAAGAAGGTTAAAGGTGAACCTCGATCTGGTCAACCGTCCGCGAAATCCGACCGTGAAATTTCAGGATACCTTATGCGCATTCAAATGGGTAGTGTCCTTTCATAGTATTTCTGAGTGACTTCCAGAACATTCTACCGACCGCGAAATCCGACCGTAAAATTTCAGGATACTTTGAGCTTATCTAGGGAAAATCCCCACAATCTGTATAGCGAAAAATTTGTATAGTGAAATACTCGGTAGATTTTTTCCGTACCCCTTTTGTGAGTTCCACGTAAATCACTTTTCGGAGGGTGGCGAGGTCTGAGTTTTCGAAAACAAAGGCGTGACTCATATCGCATACCATCGATTACGTTAATCGACACAGTTAATCGTGAATTTCATCGTGAATTTCGCACAAATGCGTGTAGACAAGGATCCTTCAGTAGGTAGGGCCTCTACGCTTCCATGGTACAGTTGGGTCAAACGGTTAGCTTTTCGTTAACGCTGAACTGCTTCTGCAAACCGAAGTGCTCGTGCCACAATACAAAGGGGGGAGAGTAAGTGGGTATGGGTAGAGTTTGACGTGCTGATTTTTATTTTTCACAGATCTCCACGTCGCTGATTCCCGAACAGATTATTTTTCTTCTAATCATTCCACGAAGCAGACCATCTTTTTTACCTGACAGCATCTTGTCAGTTACATTCATTTTCTTCTTTTTACCGTTTTTCGGCCTTTTGACGTTCTTTTCCTGATCACGTGCTGAGAGTGCTATCCATCAGCTGTTTATTTTGGTGATGGTATGCGGAAACGGAGAATAACTGATGGATTCCGCTGACTGCAAACGCTTGAGTGAGGGCAACGGAAAGCTTTCATAAAAACTCTTTATTCGAAGGAATTAGGGGTTTTTCGAGGAAAAATAAGTATGGTACGCTGAAGAGCCGCGACGTCATCTCTTCGGATTTTTTCTTGCAGAAAGCAATTTTTGGGGGCATTTTTTTCCACTGAATTTTGATGTTTATGAAAAAATGTTGTCTATTTTCCTCAAATCCTACAGATGTACAGATATGAGGCCGCTGATGTATAAGCACTCCTTTTACCAGCTTCCTTGAACGAATTCCACGCAGCATTTGGTCCATAGCAGTCCATCTCCAAATGATTTTCTATAGCCGTTAAAAAGCTGAGATCTTCATTGAACTTGATATTAGGCGCTGGATTTTGGTAGTTTTACTTGAAAGAGATGGCCTACATTTGTATGAAGAAGAATTTTCCTAAGTGTCAGTTGTTCTTTGAAAAAGCAGCCTATTTACAGTTATCGTAGAAACCTTTGTGACGAATGTAAGCTGACATTCTGTATTTACTAAAGCATAAGTCATGTCGTAAAAGTCGAACCGGCTAGTTTTTCGGATTCATTACATTTCTCATTTTCATTGGAATACCGTATGGATATGTAAGCTCTAATAAGACTGGTTTGTAGACGTAGCTGAAATTGCTGCAATCGCTTTGAAGGTTTTGTTCGATCTGTGAAAAACCGCTCAAGATAGTTTTTGTTGTTGGCCTGAACTGGTTTCAAGCAAGAATTTCCATGTACCGATGCATAAGTTCAGATTTGCCTTTCGCTGCGAGACCATGCTGTAGTGTACGTGCAGTGTCGTGCCCGTTATCTTACGTTTGCTGTCCTTTTTTTGGGATTGGCAAGCCCTCCCAAATAGCTATTGGTTGAATGACTTGTGTGTGGGAGCGTGTGTGTGTAGCGTTTCGCCAATGATGGCGAGACTAAAAAGTCATCCTTGTCGGCTTTGGAACAGAACCAGTTCTGAAGCGGTTGGCGGCGATGGTGTGCGAGGCCAATGTCGGCAAACTCTCCTCACGATCCGTCCTATTCGCTTGGACGACCCCATTTATGGGAATGAGAGTTTCGAGTTTTGTGTATTTTAGTCTGCTATTGCTATCGTTGATATATTCAGGGTCACTCTCCGGTTGTTGGTAGGTCTTATGTGGGAGTTCTGATTTGTTGTTGGGAGTGTTGCCTAGCTGCAAGCCTCACTTGTTTTGCTGCGTTACTAAGCCACGCCTGTAACTATTTGACTATCTCTTACGGATATTTCCCAGTAATTTCTATGATTTTGCATGCTGAATACGTCTTTCTAGTGTACACGAGTTCCTACTTTTTCTAGGGGCAGGAACATGTCTCATTGTAAAATCCTCATTTTCCCAGGTTGCATTCAGGCTTCGCTGAAGTAAGGTTTTTTGGAGAAGGGCGGATCAGTCAACATTGATAGGAATGGGTTTATCTCATAAGTGCCCTTACGTGATTGGCATTTTTTATAGAACTTCCTTAGTTTTACACAATTTAGCTGGGCTCAGGAATGGTTCGGCCCCATGACGTCCTTCTCTAATTAGGAGCCCTCTTTGCATGATTTTGGATTTTTTGTTCGAGGCTCCTGTTCAAGAGGTTCATTTTTATGCACCCTAGTGATTCTCGAAACCTTCTGTCCATCTTACTTTCCTGATATTCTCCCAATTCGTTGTCCGAGGCATTAATCTTTCTGATTGCCACCGTTGAGGGGGAGGCGGGATAGGTTTGTGGTATCAATAGAAAGTCAGGGTGGGTTATTCGCTTCTCCAGGGTTGTTATAAGTAATGGTACAGTTTTTGGATGGTGAAGTGTTATAGTTGTACCCATGTTTCACTCGCTCATAGATTTGGCCTTGACCAGCCTTTCATGTGCTCTGCTACTTTGACTCCGGTCATACTGTTTGAGTAATTATAACGGAGTGAAAATTATTGCTAATGGAGCAGTAGTTCCCTTAGCTGAGCGTTCTCTTTAATGATCTCTTTTGTGGGCTTTCTTTCACAGGAGCTTTTCCCTGCATTCACACATTAGCTTGAATTAGACCGCCGCCTATGGCTCCGGCGAAGATAGCGATCTCGCGTGTTTTTTCGTGAGCAGCTATTTGTCAGCGGGCTTCGTCTTGGGCGCTCCCATCTCTTGCTATAGCTCCTCAAATTTTAATTAAATACCCCTCAGAAGAGTCATGTGACGCATAAGGATGGCTTTTATGAGCGAACGATAGGTTCAATTAGCTGAAAATGTAGTCTGATATGGTCTCTTCAACATTTCGTCGTTGTTCTTATTCAATTTTACCAAATTTCCTGCTAGAATGACTCCATCGCTGTCTAGCGGATGCCCCAGCCTATTACTGAATTAGCCGAATTTACTGGCTCTGCATTCCCTGATGAATTAACCGTTCACTCGGTTAGTCATACGAATTCCTCGTTCTGCCTATAAGTAGCAGGGTATGCACGATTTCTTGTGGCGCGAAGAAATTGCGCCCCCATCTGCTGTTGACGGTGTCTATCAAAAATTTCCTGTGTCTTGATTGTTATCCTACTTTTTCGGCTATTGTTAGTTATTTTTTGTTTTCATGTGACTGCTGAACTGCAAACATTCAGAGAAAATCAAATATTTGCCATACATTAGGTATTATGGCTCTCCAGTTTCTGAGTCGTTATTTTTAGAATGTATACAATGGGTCAGTTCACAAAGTGATGGATAGAGTCATTAATCACTTCATCGTTTTTGGGATACTCACCGCATTCGACAACCGTTCAGAATCGTTGTCGCTTTATTGAATGCATATGTGACCTGAACAATGGCTTGCGGCGGCCAGCCTATGTACAAGTCAGTACTTTAATCCTCCTAGATGAGTCTGGTACCGATTGACCGGCCCTGAACCGATGAAAGACTTGGTTAGCCTAGGTGTGTATCGATCCAGGATTCAATCCTTGGACCATGCGGGTGTTAAGGCGCCAAATGCCAATACACCATCTCCGCTTAGTGTTGTATAGATTGGTGTCTGCTAGCGGTATGGCAATTTTCCAGCTAAAAGCGGTCCTTAGGTTGTAATGAGGGTAATAAAAGCGAGTCCATTTGTGAAGTCCTCTCGGTGTGTAAGCACTAAGCAAATTGGCTCAAAACGAGCTCGGTCACTTACCAGAATCACGTCTTGTGTTCATAGAACGAGCAAATTCGACGAATAGTTTGAATTACTAGCTAGCAGGGTAGCTAGTAGTCCCTGGTCATGATTGAATTTTCTGAATTTCCTTCATTTTTTCTCTTGCTAATTGACTTGAACACTGACTGCGCCCACGCTACTTTTGGCTCTTTGTCGAATTTTTAACCTAAAACCAAAAACATTTGATTTGTCTAATTCCATTTGTATCCTTCCTTGTAATTTGCTCAGTCTCGCTGTCAAAAAGGTCTTCCCTTCTGTTCATTTGTTTCGAGGAGTTTTTCCGAGTTTCCATCTGTAATTTCTGGGAATATTGCTGGGATTCCTCTGTTTCCTGGAAAACCGCGTTGCCGTTTTTTCCTCGCGATGACCTGTTTTCGTAATGATCAGGAAAGACCGTTGCCCCCTATCCGTTCCAGATGGCTTTGTCCTTTAGCCTGAATCATTGTTTTCTAGGCACATCAAAGTACATGCCACAGTATATTTGCTTCTCTCGGCCCATTAGCCATTCTATCACGATCTGACAATGAGTCTTCTCGATTCTCGATGCTCAATAAACATCAATTTCCTCAGATTCCAAAAGTGCATGGGAACTTGCCATGAAAACAGTTTTCGCGGCGTGTCACTTCAATTACTTCTCTTCCCTTTACTATTGGATTGAGAGACGTTTGGACGTACAGGAAGGCTTACCAGGAGGTTCTGAAGCTTTTGAAATGTACTCATGCAGAAGACGGGAGGGCTATGCCTGATGTTGTCGGGGCAAAAGTGATTTTGAAGCGAATCATTCCAAACTTGACTCAGGTATAAACGCCTTCTGCGGCAGCCCCGCCCCCAATTAACATGTCTCCCAGCGTTGGAGAGCAGCCAGTTCATCAGGTTACTGTGTAGTTTGGTCACTCCTCTGTCATTCATATGACTTGTCAATGTGTCTTTGCTCGAAAACTCTGAAGTGCAGACGAGCTTAAGCTCTTTTCGAACTTGTAATCCCTCTATACCACTTCGGAAACGAGGTTGAGGAAATCCAAATACTTTCTTCCATTCAAAAACTTTTTTCTGTTTCTTCTTGATTGCCGTATAAGTCAAAGGGAAGTTCTTGTTCCTACAACTTGCATCGTACTTCACTAGCTCACCCACCATAATGTGAGCAGGGAAGGGTTGGACCCTATTTTCAACTTGGTACCAAATAAATTCAAACGTCTACTTTACTTTTTATTGCAGTTAGGGTATCGTTGAACGGTGTGTTTCATGCAGGCGATAAGTGGTGGTCGATGAATCATGCTCTGAATCATAGCGGTTATTATCGGAGGGTACTTAGCACGCATGTCTTACTGAGAACGTCATTTAGAAAAGTCTTGTCATGAAAGACACTGGCACTGAGTCATGCGTTTGCACAACTGCACTAATACATCACATTCAAAAAACGTATGGGGGTTTTTCTGAAGGGTGGAGCTCCCTCCTCGTGGGCGACGAACACCCGTGGGATGCTCCATTTCTTGTCGTTTTTTTTTCGATCAGACGCCCATCGTGCAGCTGGCATAAAACTTTCGCTGGTCTTTGTTTGTGATGGGGAAGGGTCTTTTGTTCAGTGGCTTTGCTCAAGAACCTTTTTCGGGAGGCGTAACTTGAGAATGAGGACTTCTTCGGAACCATTACTTTTTTCTAATTTACATATTTCAATTCTACATATTTAGATTTATTTGGGATTCTTGATGAAGCATCTTTGCTTTTTCTAAAGGAAAGATTGCTCTCCTTATAATCTTTTTTGATGATTGACGGTTGTCTCCCAAGGAGAGTTAAGAGTTGAGGTGGGAAGGATTTCGACTGGGTGAGGGCTTATAGCACTTTGAACCATTTGTTTACCAAAGATCAAGGGTGGGAGATATTTTGTGATGGTAGTGAAGAGGTGTTTATGATTGATGGGGAAGGTGGGGTAACTCCCAGCGCCGCACTACCACACCCATGAGCCGAGAGGCAAAACCCATGCCTATTAGGCCTTCCATTCCTCTGGTGTTCCTCCTGAATCGGTTTCAGATTCCTCTAGGAGGACAGAATCACTTTCTTTCTAGTCAACTGTCCTCTCTAGCTATCAACACCATGGTTTCAAGTCGAGTGCGTGGGTGCATCCCGGAAGGGGATTGTCCGACGCCAAAATATTGATTCTCTACTTATTTGTCATAAATGATTCGTATTGATTGGATTACTGTTTACATGAGCATGTTTACTAGACGGGCATCAAAATCCCATCGCACAATATCAGATGATTCTACTTTCCCCAGCAAAAAATGTTTATGTTCAGAAGCGATCATAGCATTGATGTATGCCGTGCAGAGTGAGAGGATTGGCGAATTGACACGGTTCCTGTTAGGATTATTGCTTGCAATGATAACATTCTGACACCCATGAATGATATCATGTTTTTTTCTCTTTCACGTTTTGTATTAGTGGGAGGGCGGGGAGGTGATAGCCGGAAAAGCCCTCTAATCAGAGTTTATCCGGGAGATCCAGTATCTTCTCATCAATTTCATTACTCTCACGAAGAGCCCCTACGGCAAAGTGGATTAGCGTTTTTGTCTACGATTTCCCAGTCGGCTAGGCTTTCTACTAAATGAATTTCATTTTTCAAGAGCATAGTAGTGCCTGGCATCAGAATGCTATTCAGTGTTCCGCTTTGAATTTTGTTTGTTCCAATTTGAGAATTTTTATAACAATCTAAGAAAATGTTGTCTATAAGGTAGCTTCCGTTTGCCATAAGAAGTTTCTGATAGTTCTAAGTGAAGAATCCTGTCCTCTGCAATTTTTCAGTGTATCTTTGGGATGGGGGATAGGGGAGGTTAAGTTCATCGCCTGCTTGTCGTGGACTTAAGTTCATCGCCTGCTTGTCGTGGACTGGTCACTCAGAATGACAGGAGCCAACTTAGCTACCCCTTTGCCCCATCCCGAAGATACTCAACCACTTGGAGGCTCACTTACTTTGGTTTAGGTAATGAGGAAGTTGTGAGTGGAATTTCGTATTTACCTCATCTCTATTTTGGAAATACCTCGTGTTGGACTCAGTTTTATTTACCTGACTATGAAACATTTGAGTTGCTATACTCATCATGTGATCGCTGGTATGAGCTGCTGGGCTTGCTATAGTATGGTCACAACTTAGCATAATTTAACAGTAAAAATACGTAACGATTGGCCTCTAGGTTGAAATAACTTTATTTTGTTCACTTCCTTCCTTATACTTCTTTTTTGTTTTGTTTTATAATTTAATTTTGTCTACTGCAAAAAGAATGTCGTAGAGTAGTACGAATAATTCAATTTCAGCTGGCTTTGTCAGCAGCTGTACGAACTATTCTTCTCGGCTGGACGTTTTATTGCACATCTGCTTCATAAAGTTCGCATCATAGCTCTTTGAGGCCTAACCAATGCATTTCTTCGATTCGGACTTGTTTAAAGTGGTTTTGGTGTCGTTGAAGCAGTTCTCTGAATTTTCGAACGCTCCATTTAACTTGAACTGAACGAACTTGACAGGAGGTTCTATCGTTCTCATGGTTAACGCTCTGCAAATACCTAGGTCGGAACCTGTTCAGCATTGGAACTCGTCTTCTATTGGGTTGGTCTTTTTCTCCATTTCACTAAGCAATTACTGAAGTCAGGACTCATGAACCACTTGTAACTGGTAAAAACTGACATTTGATCGCAAGAAATTTGGCAATTAGTTTGATGTATAAGTAATGTGGACCGGTACATTCAAAATGGAGTGCCGTTCGCATAAAAAACTTGTCATACTGATTGCTGGATCATTGCGATCAAATACTCGGGTACGCGGAAGAGTTTGAAGTCTGTGGGAACCCTATGCCCGATTGTTCTGAAGTTACACATAATTGAGAAGTTTTTATAATCAGAAAGGCCACTTGTAAGATGACACATGGACGGGGCTGCTTACCATAACATTCCTACGGGGATCAAATATCACATTTGCCACCCCGTTCCAGTTTAATTAGGCGTGTTTTCCTTTCCCGACCGAAAATCGGTAAGGGTAAGGCATTTGTATTGAAAATTTAATCGTATAGTCAAATTACCATTATTTGATGACCCGAAAAGGAAGTCGAGAACTTGAAGTGACCCCGAATACTGGTATCTGGGGCATTAAAGTGAGAAAAGTTAAGAAGCAAAGGATGTTGTTGAAAATAGACAAAGGAAGCAAACAACTTACTAACAGGTTTTTAATGGGTTTGCCATGCAAGTGATATTGGCATTGTTTAAAATCGATCCCTTCCGAGTGTTGTTTTCCATTACTATTCGCGATTGTTGTTTACTCAATACATTGTTCTCGGCCTTACGTATAATGCTTTCACTCTTTACGGCAGAGTAGTTGACCTAGTAAATATCTGTACAGCTGTACAATCTCGAAAGATTTACGCCCACCGTTCGTCTGACGTTTATATTTGTGGATGTATTTGAATGTGATCTTAGAGATAGACGGATTAAGAGACAAACATTCGGCAGAATTCCCCCTCCCCAAACTCTGTCGGCTTTAGGGAGCGCTAGTTTTCAAAGTAGTCACTGGCCATTCGTACTTCCTGCTAGAAACCCCTGGGACATGGTCAGTTTTTGACTGAAAATTTCGATAAATAAGCGCTGGCGTTCCGAGTTTTGAAGGGAAGGAAGCTTTTACTTCGAAAGTTCCTCAGGTCTGTTTACCATAGCTTTTTTCTCCGGATTGCGAGAGGGCTCTACTCCGATTTTTTCCCCTCCACAAAACCCAAGTGAAATGAAAAAGTGGCAGAATGGATAGGCAAAGTGCATTGAGGCAGAATGAAATACGTCAGAACAACTGCTAACTAAATTTTGATTATATGTCCTCTAAGTTCACCAAGCTAATTTATGGATACCCAGCATTCCGGCTCTTTTCTATCTCAATGCATTTTCATCCGATTGGGAACGGCAGAACTTTATTCTTTTGGATCTTGGTCGCAATTCTTGAGGAAAAACGAGTACGTGGCGCAATCTAGGGGAGATGGCGAGGCGCCGAAGGCTCTATAATGTTGCACTTTCTCTTTCCGTATCTGTTCCCCATGTCTCCTATGTTACTTCGTGATAGTTTGTGGTGCTCATAATTTCCTCCCCAGACAGACGATTACTTGGAGCGCGTGACTAGTATGACCATGTGCTGATGAAGGCGCAGATGCCCTTGTTCGGCTTATTTCGCATGTGGCGCCCTTCACGTGGTTCACTTTGTACTAGTTGTAATCCAATCCATGGAAGTTATTCTTTTCAGGAATAACTTTTAACAATAACAATAACAAGAACGACCTTTTTAGGAGTGAAGGTTAAAGGATAAAGCCTGTTACGTTTAATCAGCCTTGTCGGGGGATGAGCCCCCGCATCTGAAACCGATACAAAAACATCACGCCGTCCCATCCCATTGGGCATCGTTCCTACACAATCGACAGTTCAGGAGTGAGTGTCTTTGTGACAGGATTAAGGGCATAAGAAAATTCTCTTGGCGTTAATCAATCCCGTCTGAGGGACGCGTCCACGCATTCGACTTCCACTGAGAATCGAAGTGACGTATTGAACGCGTATGTGGCCTGTACAATGACTTGTAGTGGCCAACCAATGTACAAGTCAATGATTTCATCCTCCCAGACGAGTCTGGTGCCATACCGACCCCGAAATGGATGGGAGGTTTCCTTGGCCTCAGCACTATCGAAACGATATTCAAACCCGTGCCGATGCGTATGAGATAGTGCGCCTTTTGTCACTACACCCCCCAGACCCCTTCCAGGTTTAGTTTAATACAGTTTTTTGGGCCAAATTGAAGTAATCAAACGTCCTTTTTCCATTAATATCCTTCAGAATACTTACGAGCACGAGGTTTTATTCTTTTCAGTCAGTGGCTTTGTTGCAGTTCTTCAATTTTTGAGTGCAAGCATAAGCCCACCGCTGCAAGATTGTCCTTGGTGGCGTGCAGTGTATTAATAGGTTCTTGGTCATGTGGTTTGGTCAGTTGTCGGCTAGTTAACACCTGATAAGAGTGCTTTGTGATTTTCTGTGGGAAATTGAACAATTGAAAGTTCAAAATGATGATAGGTGTGAGTTGTTCAATCATTGGCTAGAGACGGTGTAAAAAGGATTTTGTAAAGTAATTAAAATTGAGTCTCAGGTGTAGATGAATTGAGTCGAACGTCGTGTTCTTCAAACGTGTCCCTCCCTACAATCACCTCAGTGAATCATCACCAAGCGGAGGTTTCGGACGTGTAGCGGGCGATCTTTGTCATCCTATTTGCACGAGTGTTCTTTAGTTTTTCCGAGGTCCTCGATCATGACAGCATGACGGGCAGGATTTCTCAATCCTCTTGCGGTTTTTTTCTTTTTCTAATTTGTTACTTTAATTCCATTCGTACCAGATGAACATCTCTTGTACTAATTGAGAGGAGGAACGTTTTCCCATTGCCATTGTCTCAAGTTATTGTTGACAGCACCGTTCGTTTTCAACCCGTCTCGTCGTAACGTCTGAAATTATTCATATGTTGACTGACTTTCTCACATTTCAGATGCTTATGCTGAACCAATGAAGGAACGAGTGGGTCGCCGTGGTTTCTGGCGTGTGCCAGGCTCTCATTCAGCAAATTATTCCTACGCTAAGCATTCAATTGTTGATGTCGTCCTCGTCGCCGTCGCCGCCGCCACCACCGACGGACGTCGACGTCGGTGCCTGGTGTCTGCCTGGCATGGGAATCTCGTGACCCACGAACGCTGCAATGTCGAACAACGTTCGCGTACTGCGGCGTGTGCATACGTTCGTCGGTGTCACCCAGTTCATTGTTGTTGTTTATGGTTTTGACAGCAACCGTGTTTGCTGTGCCGTCCCAGTCGGGGGCAGTGTCGCGCGCGAAGATCACCTGAGTTGATAGAAAGAGGCGGGTTGACCACCAACCGGCTCATGGCATTGTTTTAAAGCTGCTGCATGGGCAGGACGGCAGTGTACAATGGCTACATGTTCTTCTACCTTGTTTTTCTATTACTACATTGGTTACGGTGAGTGACCACGGTCACAACGCTTTCATTATATCAGCATGACGTTCAACTCGTCCACAGCAGGTACCTGTACCATCCAGGTGTTTTAGAGTGAGAAAGATTTCATGTTTTCAAGTTCTTAAGAAAGAATTATGTTTGGGCGGACTGAGCTAGTGGGTAGCATTTTTTGCCTATTTTGCAATCCCTTTTTCAGTGTTGCTGTAGGAACTCTAAAATTTTTCCTAGGACTCAAATATTGTGGCTATGTTTTTAAGCAGTTTTTGTAGCTTTACTTTGTAGTATCCATGTCAAATATAGGAAGCTGGCTTCAATAGCTGACGCAAGAAAGCCACAAAAGCGGAGGCGAGCTTTATTTACCAGGTATCACCTCCTATTTACTCAGTGTAGAACAAGATTGAAGCGTTCAACTGAATGTTGTTTGTGAAACTGGAACCAGAGCAAAGTTCATGGCTTATCTTCTTGGCCAAAGTCCGGGTTGTGGCGATTGTCCGCGTGAGCAATTTGTCTCCAATTTTCGCGGACATCAGCTGTTCCTTCTCATCGGAACTCTTGTGAACCGATTGTTTCCCCTTTCTTCCATCCATTTCTCTTTGATGGACCAGGAATTAATGAGTTTTGGATGTGTTGAGCATAGGATTTATCCTAGGAGAAAGCAAAAATTTGCGAATCAATTTTTTCTTTTTGGTTGGTCTCCACCCGTACTTTCGATCTTCCCAGGGTGAAGGCTATCCTTTGAAAAGAGAATGATTCCGGTACTGGGCGAGTATCGAGTCCAGAGAGGCTGTCTTCCCTGTATGACTTTCTATCTGCATGTTTACTAAGCGTGTTGCCGTTAGGATTATTTATTATCACTGAGTTCTTATCATATTATCCATGCCATGTCATCTTGGCGCTGATGCATAAAGAAGTCCGGGAAGATGATTACGAATTCATATGCTGGATCGCAATGTGGGGCTCCTAAACAATCATCATTTATCATCCCCTTTTTTATGTATATTCGCTCTTGACCAGGGTAGTCCATCAGTCCATTATCGTTTGTTTTTGTTACCCGTTATCAATCCTCCTATCACTTGATTGCACTTTTTTCTGCGCTTGATGAGTCAGCTGCATCCTTGAAAAGTTCCGCTTCCTCCACCCATACCACCCTTCGATTTTGCATCATCCTAGAATGATGAAAGACAGTTGTCAATCTGAGCGCCCATCCCAACTCTACTCAACGAGGTCAATGCCCTATGAACCATTTATTATTGTGACGTGTTACATCGAATGTTGCACTGCTTGGTTTCCTGGGAAGTTTTCTGTTTAGGAGCCCTTCACGACGTTTAAAGGACTTTAGTATGAACCATTTGAATTCTACGTGTTTAATGGAATAGCTTCTGTTGATGTCCTGTAGCGCCCGTCTAATAAGCAGCTTTAATTATTAATTATTTGGTTACTCATTAATGCCATCTTACGCTCGAACTGCAACGAATGATGATAACAGTCATCATGGTTGGTTAAGGAGAGGCCAGTCATCCTTGAAGAGCTATCGAAGCATAAATCTCCGCATCGTTCAAGAATAAGAAGTTAATCGTTTCGATTCCTTTCGTCTGTGTGGGTGGGACTTGCGTTGTGGGCGGAGTCTGTGAAGAGAAAGGAGTATTTCACGAATTGCTCTTTCTCAAACGAAGTTGTGCTCCATCGAAAAATCAGAACTGCTCCTCCAGTGCAGTACTTTTTGTCTAATGCTCAAGAACTGAGCCTCCTGGTTGAAAGGTATTTTTGTATTGTTAATAGGACAAATTCCCGCTGGGAGGTGGTAGCCTCTTGTTTTCGTTGCGTATTGAATCCCCAATTTTTTTTTTAAATTTTTCGATGGTGTTTTTGTTCTTTTGCACGACGCAGATGCTATCGCTCCCTTGGCGTGGCACTTTTATGATCAAAGAACGTTTTTATGAGGATTCTCGTCCAACAGACGCGATGGAGCTTTGGTGTCGGTCAGTCATACCCTGCGGACGTGATTGTTACTAAATTTCTAATTAGTTGGCAGTTTGTCAGTGAGAACCTCTCTTATACAAGGTTTTTATTGAATCTTCTATAAAGTGCCTCCCTGATTTCGGGAACGAGACTGGGTTTTTTCCCCTAATCATCTCATCTATTACGCTTCGATGGAAAGAGATCGCATCTTGAACATCGTGACTTGATCTTGATAGGATGGCTGCTGACATAATGAATTAGATCCGTTTCCATTAATCAAAGGTTCAATTAAAAAGTGATCCCAACTTTGACAACTTCAAAAAGGTTGTTTGGACTCACTTAGGGGTTCCTTTTCACTTTTTCACCAGCAAAGCTCTCGGGTATTTAGGCAGGTATCAAGCCGCTTGCAAGACGTTTGACTGTCTTTCCAATTATTACACCCGCACCCCTAAATAAAAAGTAATAACATGAAATTATGTCTTGATTCGGTGGGTTGCACAACCTAAGAAGAGCTACTTTTTACACTTTCATTTACACTGGCACCTTTTTGTCATGTGACCGGTTCGATTCTTGCCAGATAAATGGCTGTGTTTAAAGCCATTTAGACGAATGGATGACAAAGAATCCTCGCTGGCTTTCATTGTTTTCCAACGATTTTTGAAGTTTTCGCCATGCTTCCATGTCCTCCTTGATTCCACTCGACTCCGGGGGCAGTCCTGAGCCCATAACCCGCATGACTAAAATATTATCTGTTCAAAATAACTGTCTGTTCTGTTCTGTTCAAAATATAGGTGTGAATCCGATCAGTGGAAAGGCAGCTGGTTCCCACGGTGAAATTGCTACGCTGACTAGTAGAAGCCGTAGATCGGTGTTTTGTGGGATTCAAAACCCCTACTTAGATCTCGGGTAAGCAGGGCTACCACCCCTCTCGGGTCGGTTTATCGGTACCGGAATCGTTTGCGACGATAAAAGCTCTGACTTGTACATCAGCTGATCCCCTTAAGTTATTGTACCGGCCAAATACCCATTCAAACGAATCTGAACGGATGTAGAATGCGGGGCGCATCCCTCAGACTTGGTAGTTACTCCCTTGGAGCTAATTCCACTGTCCCAACTACAACCGTATGAACTGTCTCCACTTTCGCTTGTGTAGGTATAGGAATCGATGCCAAATGGGAAATTTATGGGTCGACGTGATGTTTTCGTATTGGTGCTAAAATTATACAGCGCCAACTAGTATTGTAATGTAGTCAGTAGTAAGAGGAGTACTTGTAAAAATATTCTAAAAACATTTGACGGGTTGGACGGCCACTGCCTTTGTAGGGCATGCCACTCGACCGAGTCAGAGCATCACCAGCATACAGGTTGACACCATACTGACATACGGGTCAGGGACTCCGAGGTACTGGTAATGCTTTGACTTCCGGTGCTAAGTCTGTTCAGAAAGTTTACTGTCAACAATGAGCCTACCAGTGCACTACGTCCTAGAGTTTTTGTTATCGATGCTATGATAAACGCCTCGCGATCCTTGATCTGACGCAATCAAATGCTGACGTTCTCGACGGCCGTACAGCTGATGACTGGATGTTTTTGTTGTGTTTTGACAGTGTTTCCGTTGAAAACACTCAATGATGTAATGTATGACAAGCTCCTGAGAGATTTGTAGCTTGCTGTTTATGTTGTTTTGCGTATGTGGGAGTGTTCCGGTTGTTGACGTGTTCCAATAATTGGAAATCATAGCAAATTTAATTCTAAGAGCTTTCGGTTATCTGGGAGATCGCTTGCCCCGCCCTTTGCCTTCGTTGCTGATCACCTGAATGTCCTCTGGTTTCTTCCAATAGGGGAAAGTTGCAAAAGCCTCATCAATCCCAAGCTTCTTTCATATTTTAAAATCCTATCGCAAAGTAATTGAAGCAGGAATAAGCCATGTATTGGGTTAGTTCTACTCAAGTTCTTCAGTAATTGGGCTTTTTGATATGAATATATGGTTCCGTGTCCATAACTATCTTCGCTCTTTACCCAGACAGTCAAATTTCTTGTGAGGTAGGCGTCGAGGCTCCCTGTTGTTGGTTCAGGACGGAAATTAGCTGATGCAGTCAGTGTTTATGTGTTGTTTTGTTTTGTCCAGTATCGCCCTCCATCATGCCCGACTTGTGTTTCGCGGACCGAAATTGTTGAGCTGATAAACGGTTTCTGCTGTCAAACGGTGCCTAGTCGAGCTTGACACCGAGGACGCGAATCGTCGAGACATAGTATGTTCCGTATCTGCGAACGGAACATGGTTCTGCTGCAGTCTGGCGATTGTTTACGGTTTTTCTTTGTTGTTATTCAGTGTCATGTTTACCTAGTGTCACCGTGAACAGCATTTAACCCATAGCCGTAATAAGCGTGACTGATTAAATATTATCTAGCGACTAAATGCATGTGTACGATAGCTTCGTGTGGTGTTCCAGCTAATCCTGCAGTCAAAAGAGCTTCAGTTTTAGTTAAGGATTCTGGTCACTTTCCTAATTTACTTTGTCTTCGTTTCTGTGAGTTGGAACGCTTAATGTGCAGCGGTGTCCCTAATATGAAGGTGATCGTGTTCCCGACCCGTCCAACAGGATTCGCTTGTTGGGTTTTCCCCTGTTTGGATTGTCCGTTTTTCATTAGAACCTAAAATTGCCCCTTCTCGGGCGTATGTCACGACGTATTAGTTCAAGGAGCTCTTTTTTCCAATCTCCCCTAGCACAACCTGCTTTTGAGACTTGAAAGTTTTTCCTGAGCAAACCAAGTTCAGAACGTGCAGAAAAGCGTAACAGTGAAGGAATCTTGCCATACGGGGCGAACACCTTTCGCCTACGGACGGGAGCCACGGTTTCGTTGTGAGCGGTCTTTTTTTTCTTCTAATGACGGCTTTACTGGAAATCAAAGATTCAAGTTCAAGTAAGGGCACTGTATTCTGCATTCAAATGCTCTGCTAGAAGCTAACCTTGTAGCTCAAAATGATTCGGAATCAGTTCCAATCACTTCTTGTTACCCAATTATGGCCACGATAAATCGTGACCACCTATTTCCGGTAGACGGGCAATAGGAACGGTTTTGTGTACTCGATCCGCCGCAAGCGGCTGTCGCGGAACATTTGCCTCGTCATAATAGTTCTAGCGTTCTTCATACAGCTCAATCGCTACGCGATTATTACTTTTACCATAATTCTACTGTGAGTTCTTTTGTTTCTCTATTTCTTACTTGCTGCTGCATTCTGCTACATTCCTTCGCGCGGCGTCTCTCTCGCCGCGACGCGACAATTTCGTCCCTACTGCACCACACCCCGATTTCCTTGTTTAGTTTTGAAAGCCAGATTTGTCGATCAAATGCGGCTTTCAAAACTCAGTCTACTTGCTAGGCACTTTTCCGTTCTCCATCGCAATATAAGTCTCCTGGCCATTCGCTTAAATGATAGGCATCAAATGATAGTTGTAGGTCAGTCCTCCGGGCAGTCAGCTTTCTCTTTAATTCGTTTTCCATCATGACTAATGCTTGATTGCTATTTTTATCACGAATACATTCCAGACAGCTTTTTTGAATCTGGAATATGATTCGATAAGCGGAAGTTATTATCTTATCATATTCAGCTATACGTCATGGACTGTCGTGGAGAAACAGAGTCCGACTGACTTCGAAATGAGTCTATCACCTGACAAGGGGACACTTTTTTCTGGTTGTAATGGCATAAAAGCCTATTGCATTAGGTGGGAGCCCTGCCCTGGGGAATGACAAAGCAGTAACCCTTTCTCATCAAATTGTCCTACATTTACGCTTTATTATCCTCCGATTTTGGTACGTTGTAATGTTTTATGATGCCAAGCCGTTTTTATTACTCACTTAGAGGGTTTTGAGTTGATTTTGTTTTTTCGGCAATTTTCGACTGCCCTGAAGTCGTAGTTGGCACGTATTCGTGGAAATTTTCACTGAAAAAACTAACTGTCGCTGTCCTTTATGAGCATTTCCAACTATCATTTGCTGATGTACTACAATTGTACTACATTACTACGATTCGCTTGCTGCATTACGATTACAGCTTCTTTCTAGAAAGTATTTCAACAATTATCGTGATGGGAAGAGTTGATTACCCAAGGGAATCTGCCTATTATGAGCAATATGAAGGCTCCGTAATTACTCGAGCACCCGGCTCTCTAAGTAATCCGACTCAATCGGCGAATCTGAGCTGGTTTTTCATCGGTCTCTTGAAGAGCTCTCGTCACTTTGTGGCATAGTATTGGATTAACCGGAACTTCCGGGGAAAAAGTTATTACTCTCTAAAAGGTTACTTACTGGCGAAGAAGTATTGAATACTTAATCAGCTTTGTTTATTTGAATAAGGGTCTATAAAAACGCGAAACTACCTTTTCATGATAAGGGTACTCTTTCAAGTACGAGTGCGATCGCTCCATCTTTTCTTCATGTTATTGCTTTGCCATTCACCAGGAAGTTCATACTTGTAAGTGTCCAGTAGGAGTAAATTCTGATATTTCCTCATGTTCCCCCCTCCCCCCTCCCCCTCCCCCCCACTTCCAACTCACGAACACGAGACGACCAGATTTTCGAAGTTGACCGGTAGCGAGTGATTCATTGGTCTTCCAGGTCGGAACAAGAGCTCCGACTTCCGCTTTTGATTTCGTCCAACTTTTGAAGGTATCGTACCGGATCTCCGAGCTGGCCTAATTTGGGTTTCAGGAATCCCTTGAAATCCCTTCTCTCCACAACTCGTGAAAAAGCCCGAGTTCTGGAGAGAAGGAGGTTCCAAACATTTCCTCTTCGGAGGCTAGTCGTATTGCTTATCGTTGAATATCTAATATGGGAATCGCTCTATTAATGTTCCCAAAGGGCAAGATAGCTCGTTATTTCGAGTGGAAATGGGAGCTATTACCTTTTCCTATCCCTTTTTGCTTTTATCTCCTTGTAAATCAGTATTGCTGGATTGGCATAGGTTTTCAAAGAGGATCGATCCTACACCGTACCCTTGATCCTTGAGGAATATGTACGATAGCGATAGACTTCTGGATAAGCCATGCGCTTCTCTGAGACGTAGTCCGGCAGAGGAGGCCTGAACTCTAGGTATTCTAGGCGGAACGGCTTTCCAACTTATCAGACATGCAGACCTGAGCGAATCATTGCAAATGTCGGTTCCATCTGTTATTCATAACATCCGCTAAGGTGTTTGGTTCATACTCAATAGTTGGGTTTCCTGTCATACATTGTTAACGTTGTGCCGACGTTGTTGACGACGATACCGACGAGGACGGCGGATGTGGTAATATATGAGCCGATTGCCCTCCATGTACTCTTAGGACAGTGGTCGTTGAAAAGTAGGTTTGGGCCAAATTGAGCCGAGTGGAAGCAGCGAATGTTTTTAGTTCAACCACATCCCATTTAATCTCTTCTCGGCTCAGGAACCATGAATTTTCCAGAAAAGTGCTCTTGTTCGCTCACGAGGCAAATTTGAGGAGATCATTGGGAATTTCAGGCATCGCTTAGGTTGAATTCTGGGTTGACTTCATAGAAAGGCAATGAGAAATAAGTAGCACCCATTCTTCAACAATCACCGTCCTAAGAGTGCATTGAGTGTAGTGGGCTCATAAATGGCCACATTCGTCGTTACACTGGGAACAATGCCCGGGAACTACCGACAAGGTCGGGGTAATGAGTATAGTAGTGAGGTGGGGACGGAATTGAGACGTTGGCGATGATTTCCTTCTTCCGGAGCGTGTTTTTTGTTTGAATATGAGAATTCGAAGGCTGTTCGAAAATCCGAAACAACCCCATCCATAATGTGGCAGCTGCTTTGTGCTTGTCCAGTGGATCATGACTTCCGACGAGAGTTTACGATCAACAATGTCGTTTTAACGGCGTTCTTCTGGCACACAACGACATCAAAAGTCTCTCGACAAGCTTTCGATGTTGTCGGCCTTTTTGTGGCCATGGTTAATGGTTTTGTTATTGTCGACACTAAGCACTCAACTGCCTCTCACTAAGCTACCTGGAACATCATAAGATAATTGAATCAAACATCTCTTTTCAGTCGAGCGTTGAAAAGATAAGCTGATTGAGGTGGTTCACAGAGTGCACGGCGCAGCAGTTGCCTTATGCAAAGTGGATCTCGATTCCCGTTTGTTGGAGCTCGTAAGCTAATCATCTCAAGTTGAACCTTCTGGATCGGTTATCAGCTCAAAGCCACAGTGTCCATTCACGTCGGGTGCTAATAATAAAGGCTATCAACCGTTGTAGGTTCAGCGACGACCATTGTCATCAGACACTCTCGAAATTAATGGGCACGGCTGATGATAACGGTTGCTGTCCTGACTTCGATGCGAGTACGCCGTCCCCATGGAATAGGCTGAATATCAAATCAATCATGTCTGTTAGGGAAGCGTAGAAAATTGGGCAACGTAGTCCTGAGATGAGCTAAATAATGCTTCCATCAATGGCTGTTGCCCAATTGGCATTCGAGACCATGAGGACACTAATTTGCAGAACTACATGTTAAGCAGATCCATTTGGCCGGATCGTGTAATGCATTTTTAATCGTGTACCTCGCGAACGACACCATCCGTCGTCCCTTTGGAGCTGTTCAGTGAAAACGAATATGCAAAAGTGCCTCGGGCCAAAAGACGTCCAAACAGAATTGCGTTTTCTGTCTGGCGCTGAGGACCGAGGCGAATAATTTATGGATTTGCACTGCACAACTGTACTCAGTAAGCACTTTGTTGTCATTGGATGGAATATCGTTGAATGAGTTCTGGTGTACTATAGTTTGATGAGAACGCTACTGTTGGGATGCATTTGATATGTGGGACGCCCTCTTTCAATGGGAACCTCACTATGCATGTTCATGATGGAATGAGTTAATCTTCTAATGAAGAAGCACCACGCGGAAGGCGTCTGCCCTTCGTTTTTGACGTCGGACATCTTTTTTCAAGAATTTCTCGACAATGCCTACCGTCTTCATAGTTCATGTTTAACAAAAGGGATGTGAATTCTTGATATTAAGCTCAGTTCCCCGAAAGTGCACGTACGCTGTTCCGCTGAAATCCATGTGATCCAAGTGGGTGATGTATGTTCTGAGTAGCTACTACGTGGGTGTGGGCGTCAATGGGAACGTTCTATGGATTGAGTGAATTCTCACAGAAGGCGGGCATGTGACTTGTGAGTAATACCTCACAAAAACGTATTCAATTCACATGTGGAGCTTGATTTGCATGCATTTCCAATAGAAATGGGGCACTAGACAAAGCCAGGCAGGCCCAGGCTATAATGCAGTTTCGTTACACTGCTCCATTCAATGCAAACGTTTATCAAGTTCCGGGTTATCGGACTGGCTTTGACTCTCCACCCCAGTGCACCCTCCCCAGACGGCTTGCAAATCGTCTTTAGATGTTGTCCTTAAAGTGCAACAGGATCGAACCCTCCCTGCACATCCCCGGCGACCTCGTAGAGACCAGTTTCCGATTACCCGAGATTTTCGGCTTTCCGAGCGAGAGTGCCCCCCCCCCCCCCCGTCTGCATAAATCGTTGAAACTCTTTTCCATAGCCCATAATCGTTACAAAACTTGGTTGAAATGAAACGTTGAATGGCATGGGGGCTAATTATGTAGTTGACGTTGCAGTCAGTCAGGCCGCTGGACGCGGACATCGATATGCTGCTTCCTGCTGCCCCAACCACCACATTGGGGCCAGTTAGCAGCATCAGTGCAGTTATGCTTCCAGCTGCTCATGGGTGGGGTGGTTATGCTGTCTGGCAATGGTCGCACTCGCTTAGCCTATTGATCCTGCCATTTTGTTGTTGCTTTTTAGGGACCATCCCCCAACATGCAGTTCATCTCGTTTTGGTGTTGAATCGATTTTTTTTGGGACCATATGACGCATTTTCATCTTCTTGAGCTAGTCCTGCTCGATTCATTCTTTAAAAGGTCGTGTGGTGGCAATTTTGACCTGTTCTATTCCAAAATGGGGCAGAGGTAATTGTGGGTTATTAGGGACGATTTAAAGGCAAGTACACAGGTGGGTCCTGACTTTTTTAGGTTCCCCTCCGATTTTTCGCGTTTCTCAACTTCATTGGCGTTGTAGTAGACCCATATTTCATATGAACTTTACTGGTTTTTGGAAAACTGATCAGTATGGGTGAAATTATATTTCTTTAAAAGAAATGACCGTTAACTTCGTTTTGTAGCTTTTGCAGCGAGAAGAATGCCTCGATCCCTTTTCCACCTGTATAAGTTGATCGTTCACCGGATTTAGCGCTGAAATAAATTAGGTCGCTTGTCAAACGACGGCCTTTTTCTTGACGGTTTTGGATTCTACACTTTGTAAAGTAGGTAATTTATGATTTTTCAAATGAATTGCCGTTGACAGAGGAAACTAGATTCGCGGTTAATTTTCTTTTGATTAGCGCTATTGTCGTACTTTGTTTATCAAAGGTGATGACATGAAAAGAAGGCTGAGTACAATCGTGAAATGCGAGCTGTATAACTAATTAACTCACTTTTTTTTGTAGATTTCTGATCATCGACCTTGGACATGAAATCAGCGTTGCTCAATGCGCCACGCAACCCGTTTCCTTTCTAAACCGTCGTGGCGTTCGTATGGTGCTGCTAGGAAAACTTAGGTCGGGGTCATGGTTTCGAACCTAAATCAAGTCCCTGATCAAATATCTAGCCTTGAAGGGACAGTTCACGATGAAAATTATGTTATGTTTGAGTGAAGTTTCTAACTCTGTTCTGTTTAATTAGGCAATAAGGCAGTTCTGTTGAATTGTAAGCCCCACTATCGTCCAAACTTGCTAGAGGTAGAGTTGCCTAAATAGTCTCACATTTCGCTTCTATCCAATGCATTTATTCTGTTTACTCAGCAAGTTTTTCCCTATTACTCAACGGTAATATCAAATCTCCGTCCTATCATTACGTCGTCCCCCGTTCCAGTTTTTCATATTATTAAAATTGCATGGCGTCTGTCTGGGTAGTAGTCTTTTTACCCCACAGAATTTCGAACGTTTCGTTTCACCAGCATTTTGTTTTTCCCGAATTTTCGGACCTTTTGTAGCCATCCTCGCGATTTCTGTTGTCCTTTGAATTGACGATCGTGCCCTCTTCCTAAAAATGCAGCCGAATCTCACGAACTGTTGTTAGATGCAGTCTCCATCTACGGGCGTTGTTGTTGTTGTTGACATGTGGCGCTAAAAGTGTCCACATGAGAGGATGTTTTGAAATACAATACACTCCTTTATTAATGGAAGTAAGACGAGCTGTTGTTTTGCATAGTAGGAGCGTCCACCGCCCGTTGTTTAGGTAAAGCATGAATTACAGACTTGCACAACATCGTCTTCAAAGGAGGTTTGTTGACGGTTTTGTTTGTTGCTGCGCTCAAGGAAGAGGAATAGTTGATTAAAATCGTTTGGTCTCTGGAGATTTACCGACACGACAAGCGTTTCCATGAAGTAACTAAGTCGCCGATAATAGCTACTAATTTTATAATTTCCCTTTACGTAGGTAGCACTGTGCTGGAATGAGCTCTTTCTGCAAATACCCCCCTCGGCTGCATCTGTCTGTTCCATTGATCCGTTGGATTTTATGAGGGTGATTTGAAAAAGCCCGACGATAGGCGAAAGACAATTTATGCTGATGAGAAACTGGCGAAGTTCAGTTGCACTTATGCTGCAGACAGCGAGTCAGCTGGATCTCTGCCCTATGGGCCCTGAAAAACCATTTAGCACGAGAGTGAGTGAATGGATTTTGATGTTCTCATGTTTGCCACCAATAAAAAGTGCCATTCACAAGTGTAAGGGTGGAAAAGAACACGTGAACAACTCGATGGATGAAATGACTTTGTCCCGTGAAGATGATATCTGAAGGAACAGGAAATGCTGGAAGTGGGAGCGGGACGTCAACGTCCTTTAGATTGACGATATTTCAAAAGTTTTTTTAATAAGTAGTCATATGACGATCCCGGATTCTATCCCCGAAGCTACGTCATTCCTAAGCTGAGCCAAGGATGGGATTGAGATTAAGCACATAGACGATTTTTGATCGGACATCCTCCGTCCTGTTCTTTGCTGTTGTTGTTGTTATGCCGACTCCGAAGAACTCGCCGCGTGCCAAGTGCTCAAAGGGCAGTGGGCGGCGGCGGCGAACGACTCGACGACGAGGAGAACGCGGTCAGCTGAGCGCAATGTTCCAGAAAGCAGAACGTCTGCCCTTTCGGACCTACTGGGAAATGGGCGTAGCCGAGAAGACTATAAAAGCCGTCTAGCCAACGGCAATGAACGTACTCATGTAGTCCCCAAGACCATGGAAATTCAGAGTAGACAAGCTCGACTGCTACGTTCGTCAGTCTTCATTTGTACTTTTAGACTCATTTGGATAGGCGAGTTACTCGCTCCCAATGCTGACGAAGCTTTCGGAATTCCGAAACTCCCCAGTTATGCCGCCACGTTGCGCGTGATTGCGCAATTTTTCCCCAGGTACCCGCTGAGGCAATAGTTTGCTCTTTCAAGTGATCGTTCAAGATGAAATTCAATCTTGAACCTGTACTTTTCGACTTTGCAACTTCGTATCCAACTGGTACTCTGTTTCCTGTGCAAAGTTACATCGCCTGCCTACTTGTTGCTGGGTGCATCGCCTCCGCTTAACCCCCAGGGTCGATGGTGAGATCAGCTGTCGAGCGGTTGACGATCGCGCGTGCGCGCAAAATCAGTAATCTATGATTAATCACTTCTTAGTGCTGAGCCGTCCGCCATTAGTGGCCCACCAGGTGGCACCGGCCTCTCGTTTTCTGGCATTGTCCCCACTCATCGCCGCTGTTTTACACTTTATCTACAATTGAAGTACCCGTTTTACGTTTTAAGGGCTTATCGGTTTGGTCGTGCCCGTACGTGCTCACAGTGGGGTGGCGACGGATCATCACGAAGCCACACCCATTTGGCGGTACCGCCTGATACCTGATGGGGAAATCGGCGGGTTCAGTGGCTTGATTTCACTAGGTGTATCGGTATCGAGTCAGCCCTTATCAACGGTTAGGAAATTGCCGTTTACGTACGCTCAACTGTAAGCGGAGATTGAGCTTTAATCATTGTGTTCCTCCATGGTCACTTCTATTTCCTGATTGCTTGATTTATTTCATGATTGTTTGAGTTTTATCGTGCTTTGTGCTTTTTCGTTGCTGTCCTTCTTTTGCTTTTCCGTAGTTTAACGTTCCATTCTCATCCAGAGGACGACCATTTGCTAGATTGGGCGTCCCAGATTTCCAAAAGTCGCTCCCACATGTTCGTTTGCCGAAAACAATTCTTCTGATTGTTTCATTGTCTCTTCGAGGTAGACCGTCCAACGAAACCCCCTCGGGTGAGAAAGGCTCTTAAAACAAGTTCCAATGGGCCCTTAATTTCCCTGATGATCGGTTAACTGTTGATGTTTTCGTTAAACTTTCAAGATCTCAAGTTGGTGTGGGTTTGTTTTCTGGTCCGCATGCTTGAACATTGGTCTATGTGGTCGAGTTGGATTTTGTTTTGACGTTCACCACGTTCGTGTTGTTGCGTAGAGCCGCACTAAAGCATGTGCTCGTACTTTTTGTTGATGGTCACGTTTATGTGATGGTGACAGGCCGACCATGGCAGGTGAAATCTAGCCCGATCATCATACCTGGGCCAATTGGGAAACCATAAAAATTCGAGGCGATTACCCGGTCAGCGCCAAACCGCTGGTACGCCCTTCTACAAGTGTATTTCGCAACGTACACGACACGTAGCCATTTCGAAAATGCCTGACGATTACTCATTCATTCGTTCGTACCCGCGTCGGCTATAGTCACGATTCTCTGCGGTAGCAGAAGTTTTTTTTTGGTCCTCGCGCCGCCGGTTACCAGGTTCCTCGTTAATATTTACTTTCTCAGACTGCCTCCTGTATGCTCATCAGCGGCTACTGGACTACTGGACACTAAATCGTTGTGGTCAGGTGACACCTGTTGATGAGTTGAATAATACCCGCGGTACAGCGTTCCCTCGCTAATAGGCTTATCACGCCTGTGAATGACGCCCCTGCACTACCTGCCCCTACTGAAGGGTCATACCGAAAAGTCTTTGATGTGCTACAATGAGTGACGGGGGTATAAGTGGTGGTTACCTCGCGCTCATTGCCATCGTCTTCCTCGTCGGTCGTTGTTGGTGTGGGGTGAAAGTTTCGCGCCTTTGCGTCTTATAAAGCAGCACCGGTTCCCACTCTCTCTCCCACCTGGACGTCCTCCGCATGGTTCCACTCTTGACACTGCACAACGTTGTTGTTTATGTCGATGGAGTTGTGATACTGGAGAAACTTGTTAAAGAGTAGTACTAAGGCCATTTTTGTCGCTATTACGCTGCCCACTGCAGACATCCCCGAAGTTCCGGGCTTTTCCCACCTCATACTGATTGTTTTTGTTTGTTTTTCGGGCACAGTGCAAGGTTGACACCAGAACGCCGAGTCTGGCAAGCCATATTGTTCGTTTTTTTTTCAAGCAGAGGAAATCCGTGATCAGGGCTAATTTCGCGTTTTTCTTGTACTTTGATTGCCACCGATTTTCATGGTGTATAAGAATTGACTCGTATCATCATCATCGTTGATGTCGATGTTTGTTGCATGTTGTTCCCCCTGCCAACCGGCCATCAACCTTATTCTTTCAAACATTTCAGGTCTTCTCAAACCCGTTAACTCACCGAATTCTCTTCGTAGTAATCCCCGTGGAGCTTTGACTCCAACGAACGCGAACAAAACGGCTCGTGAAAAGCATCGGAGTGTGAGTGCCGAAGAGGCGGCAGCGGTACCGTCAGCGTTACCGGCAGCGGACGTTGTCAGCAGCACTGGTTTCGAAACCGACCGTATGATGAAATCTCAACAACCAAGGTAAGCGTTACCTCAGTGCCTTAAAAAGTTACCATTTTCGAAAACACTCAGTTTTTTCTCAATATTACTTGCTATCAGAAATTAGGAGAGTAAGAGGCGAAGTGCACGTCCTTCTCCTTCTGCAAATTTAAAGGTCAATTCCTGCAGACTCGGTGCAATAGCGTTTACACCTGTTCTTAAGTGAACTTTTAAAGTTGTGTAATTTAGCGTCGCAAAGCGCCAAAACCTATATTAGCATGTAGGTTTATCGCGCTACCGTATTCTGAAAAACCCTACCTAATGATGAAAGGCACTTGAAAATTCAAAATTTCTCTCATTTATTGCTGAGACTTTTTTCTTCTTCTTTACGGTTGTTAACAGTAAAGTGTCTATTACGTAATCGCTTTTTCTCAAAAACCGTTTTGGTTCCGCCACATTTCGATGGGGTGGTGAATTTGACCAATGAACTATGAACTTTGCCGACGTGTCCTTACTGTCCTTTCTGTTCGGTTCTCAATCTCAATTTACATTTTCCTTGAATTCAATATTTGACGATCTGGTCGGCCATATGGATCTGGACCATATGGCCACCGCAGGTGGACGAGTTAACCGAACATATAGTGGGATAAGTTCCAAGGAACTATTTCAAGGTCTGTTCCCATGGTTCTGTTCCTTCCTGTCCCGAATATACTTTTGGCGATAGGCTTCAATATAATGAACTTTGTGAATAAATGACGTTCAAGGGCTTAATTACCAGTAGCGCATCTTGCGTAAACAGAAAGTACTGTCGCTCCAAAGGACATTTCTAGGGCATTTCACGTTAGCCATGAGTATTTCTACGATATGATTCCCATACTTAGTCCCCACCGCATTCACAGAAGAGTTTTTTACTCCAGTAATGAAGAGCTAGGGATAACGACGACAATCACGTAGATGTGTGGGGTGCCTTTATATAAGTGATGTTGTTGTGGTAAAGCTAAGTAATGCAGTAAGATTAAGCAAAAACCTTCAATCCATATCAATGCTCAACATCTAACAAGCCTGCTAGCTAATTGCAAGTTCCCCACTTCCTTTCATGCTACCTGTTCGGGTGAAAAACGGTCTCAAAACATTTTGACGCCTACATATTCACTTATTTTTTTGTTATTCAACGTGATGGTGCCGATGTTGATGGCAGACGCTGTCTCGCCATCGTCATCATAGCCTTAGTCAGCCTATGCTTTTACAATATTCCTCGAAACATCAAGCTAGCTCAGAAGAGCTCATTCGTTTGACGCTCAATCGCCCATCAAAACCCTTCAGTCGACTATCGAACGCCTTTGATTGTGTAACAGAAATGATTAATTAATTCAATATTGGGTATGGCTATAAACACCAAAAAACCCTCTATGGGTTGCGTGATTTTGATTGGCAATGAGTCATAGCCGATAATACGGGGCAACCCACCCACGTAGCGCTCTTTTTATGAGTTTTCCTCGCGCTAAATTTGCGAGCCAGCAAGTGCAGATGTTGACTAGATAACAATCTGATGGATTCTTTGTCCGTATTAATCGTCTAAGAAACGGTCGGACACTTCGGCATATCTGATTTTTAAGTACCTTTTTTCAGATTCTATGGTGGACCTCTGAGCGGAAAGGTCACTATGTCTCATGCAGTTCATCCACCATCAGCTCGTTCAAAGACGTTGGCATGGTTTTTGGCTGATGATTTATTGGAAAAGAAGGGAGGTCAGTGATTTTAGCCGAATTATTTTTATTTTTTGCTGGTGTTCGTTGAATAGCTTAATTATCGATTCTGTCGTGTCCATGTTAGGTGGTGGTTCGACGAACGGTGAACATGATGGGAAGGGCGGGTGTAGTGGAGAGATGGTGGCGGTGACGAGCGATTGGGAGGAGCTTCTTCTCTTTGTTTCGCATTCCTCGTTGCCCTCTTGTTGCTTCCAGCCTTACATCCACCTAATGAGTTCGTATTGGGCGGGCTATCCCCTAGTTCAGAAGAAGTACAGCAGCCATTTCGCAAAGGGTGCGGACTAGGTGGAGCCGTCTGTCTGTCTGGGGTGTGGCCTGACGAGGGGGATGGGAAAAGACGCTGGCCTACATCAAAGCTATCCACTGACGTCCATTGAATGTCTGTGTTTCGTTTGTTTCACGAATAGACTACCCTTGGATGTGATTGGTATCGATTCAGTTGTTTCCTTTTCCTTTGCCGTCAATGTTGTTGTTGTGGGCGTATTCTTTTGACGTACTTTGAGCTGATTCTCACACTTCCACATCTCAATTTTCTTGTACTGGTTACCAAAGAAGTTTCGATCGATACATTATTGAAATGTAAATTTAGTCTGGCAATAGAAGCATGTTTGGCGTTTGTTTCAATAGCGTTGAATATAAACGGGGTTATGTGATCGAAGCTGTATAAACAGCATCGTTGGCAAGTGAAGCGCTTGTGTTTGCTGGTCGATGCCTGTTTTGTGCTCTCGCTTTGCCATCGTTCGTTAGACATGACTATCAAGTATTACTTTCAATGGCCATGTGCCTTTTTACTCGTAATCTTCTCACATTTCCTAAAGAATTGAGCAAAGCGCATTTGTAATGGTGTGACGTGTGAGAATCGAACGATTGTTCCACTTTGGAATGATCGTCTCTCTCTTTTTTAGGGCCCTAAAATCGCCCATTGGGTGGAAAGCGTTGCTGGCATAATTAAAGGTGATTAAAGTGATGAGTGCATGTATGAGAGAGAAAAAAAGAAAGAAACAGTTGAGAGATGAGAGAATTCCCGCAAATGCACACCATCCCCTCCACCATCATCATCGCCCTTCGGTCATGGTGTCAGCGTGTCAGCTGATATTCACTTATCGTTGATTGTGTTGGGGTGCAATCAATGTCTTAAAAAGCTGCCTGATTGTCTGCCTTTCCCATTTTCGTTGCCCGTTCGCTCATGTGTTCCCCCATCTGGGCTGACGAGGTTTCTTGTTGTTTACGTGCAGGTGTAAGTGCACATTTCAGTTATCACACCTGTCCATCAACTGACCCAATCACTTTCCATGTCATCGGAAAGAACCCTAGAAGAAATTGGGAATGGGGTGTAGGTGTTGCCGATTTCCAAATGACGTTTACGAGGGAAGCTTCTAACGCTATGCGGTTCTGCTAGCCCTTCAGTACGTGCTATGGTTCTCCCTTTTGTCCCCCATCTGCATCCCCACCCATTCATTGATCTTTTCCTTTTCTGATTTATGTACGAAAGCTACATATGGGTGACAATACATCATCCTGAACTCTCTCTTATCAGTGCTATGGTGCATTTTTGCTTGTTGTTGTCAACTTCTTTCCATCGACGGCGCAATCGATCGGGGGATTTGGATAGGCGGACTGTCGGGGAAAAGTCAGCGTTGTTTTCGTCATGTCGATCTAGAGGGGGCCCGAAAAAAACGAGAGATTCAACTGAAAAATTCAAAATGTTTTGTGTCACGTGCGCAAGTGTATGAAACTGATCGCTCCACGTAACAGAACGATGTTTTGTTTTTGTGTTGATTTCACACACCCACTACAATGCCTCCGAACCCTCATAGTTGCACAGACGTGCTCACACAGCTGATCCCATTGTGTACGGTTCCTGTGGGTGTGTGGGTATGTGTACGTGACGTCCTCACGTCGCTGTCACTAACAGCACTGGCTCAGCCATCCCCACCATCACCACCGCCACCATCACGAACGAATCATCGCTGCATCGTCATCCAGTGACGGTGACGAGTGCGCGGCGAAACCAGTAAAATTGACATCTCTCGAGCGTGCGATCGTTGTCGTCGTTGCCGCCACCGATGTGTTGGCGTTCTTCTTCCTTATTGATCGTGTATGTATAGCAGCGACACTGAGCGACCAGTTGTCGCTCAGTAATCATCCGTTAATCAAGCTGCACTTATTTTCAGCGCCGGTCAACGGTTCCATGAAGACTGATGGCAAAAACTCGCCGCAAGCCGGTGGCAAATCCGAAGACAAGAAACGACGTCGAGCGCTGCGTCGTGCGAAAAAGAACGAAGGAGCTGCACAACTTGATCTGACAGACGTGGATGTGAACGGTAATGACTCTTTTTGGTTACTAACTCATCATAATTTCTTTTGTATATATGCGATTATACTCCTTGCCAAATATCTGGAGGTCATTATTTTTAGCTGCCGCACTAGAAGACCTTTTTGCTGGTGAGCGTCAACGTGTATTGAGCGGTGGGGAGGATTATTGGTACTACGACGTGGCCTCGGATGGCTATTACTATGAACAAAATGGAGCGAAAGGCTGGAGGCGTCGTATGCCAAATTCGGCATTGCAACGCATCAAAGAACAGGTACGGTATTTATAAAATATATTCGAATTCGTGCGATTTAAATGATCTTGATGCACATTATGTAGTTATTTTGAATTTATGGACATCACTGATTTAATAGCTCGGTTATTTGGAGGTGGTTATGGATAGAAAGTGTAGAGATAACTTTTTCTTGGAATCTCTCAGGGCAAGTAATGAGGGAAGTGTCCGTGGAATGAACTCTGGGCCCTATATCCGCTGGCTTTTCCAAAGTTGCTGTCCTTAGTCGCATGATCGAATACGCTGGAATGAACTTTTGCTGGCCGAGTTCATTGTGATAGATTACGCTTACAAATAAATCCCAAAGTGATTTCTGAAAGCTTTGGGCCACATGACTGCTGTTTTCATACGCTCGTCTCACATTCACCATGGCAGTTAGTGACGCTTGAGCTAATTCGAAGATCCGTCAATGCTTTCATCAGTGTCTATCCCTTTAGAGGCCAGGAAGTAATCGCATCGCAGACAATTGCGGATTACTAAAGAATGATGTAGGCTTAATGTCGGTCGCTCAATAACGGACTTCGGGCAGTCGGCTGTTCCTGGTTCACCTGTGAAAACAGCGCTCGCTGTTGTGGCAAACAGGGGAAACTTTGTGGCCGGTGTCGATCGTGAGCGACTCACGTGGTTGAGGATTGTTTTGCCGCGAAAGGCAAGAGCTCCTCGAGCAACAACAACCTTGGCCCCGGGGACAATAAACGGCTTGTTGTCTCGTGTTGTCTGGGCAAATAAATAAGGTGAACGACGAAGCCGTCGTGACTAATTAGGAAATGTCATAGGATATCTATGAGCTAATTCCCTACGGAACCAAGATTAAGTATGGTGTCTGGGAAAAAAGTCTGAAAAGTACATCCTCCCAAAATCCCTTCAATACGCGATCTCTCCATACCCATGATCCGGTGTAGACAAGAGGTTGTCTGGGAAAGGAGTGGAGAGGAGGTCGAGGGCGAGCTCTTTGAGGAGCAAAATACAGCGGTTGAGGTACGAGGTTCCCTTTTTACTTCATTATTTAATACGACTCTTCAAAATGGATTGAATGCGATCTCCTTCCACCCTCCCTCTGTTCACACCCTCCCCTGTTCTTTCCATCCGGGTAGAGTATTTCACCTAGTTCAACCGTCTTCAAAAAAGGAAGTCGTCGGAAAGGATCTCCTAGGAAGATGTCAATTTAAGGGATATTTGAATTGATATCTGGGTCTGGTGCTATCTTGAAAGGGGTGTATTTCAAACACCCCTTTTGTGTCCTGGCGGACGTTATACAACCGGCAAGGTAGCCTTTCGAGTTTGAACTGGACGGCGAAGTGCCTCTTTTGCAACAGTTAGAAGTTGTTCCCAAAAAAGTTCATGCCCATGTTTAATCAGCGGCGAATCACGTGGTGAAATGCCAGAAGGGCAACCCTTTCAAAGATTTTTATCGGCTGTAGGCGAGGAATGTCGACGTTATCGACTTCTGCAGATGCGAATTTATGAGCGAATACGGTTCCATAGTTGGTTTTTCTATCTAGAATGTATGTGAGTGTAGAAATGCGCGTCGTCGTCCATCACATTTCAACCAGACGTCGTTTAACGTTTACGAAGAAGTGCCGATGTGGTCCGGTTCTTGCGTGCAAGCAAGTGGGCAGGCAAGCTGGTGCTTATGCAGCGCACATGTAACACGGTGACATAAGTTTCTGGCTTCATGGAGATTCGAAACCGTTTTTCATCATCGTGTGGGGACTGGTATTGGGGGTTCCCCAACATGAAACTCAAAAGTAAGAACGCCACTTGAGCCACTGACTTGACGACGGGCCAGTTGCGTTACCCGCAAAGTTAGCGCCGATAGAAAGGTCTGAGAAGTTGCTTACTGGTGTATGCATGCCCCAATGCAGAAGAATCGTAACCTTTGTGTAAGCGCACAGCGAGTGTTACGGAGTTCGTCTTTGGCGTGGCTGATGCTTATCCTGATTGGAATTGGGCCAGCTGTTGTTGCTTTGTCGATGTTTACGAAGATGTTTTTTATGCGGTTCTGATGTACTTTTCGTTTACCGGCCTGCAGATCTCTGGTGCCCTTGCTGTTATTCTTCTCTGCCATGATTTGTGTACAGCGCACTTCCCTGCACCAGATTAGATCCGCTGTTCAGCTAAAGGTTATTTTTGACGAAAAAAGGAAATTGAAAGAGACGGCTGAGGCCATAAGCAGCGAAATAACTATCAATTTGAAGTTAGGGATGGGTAGACGTGGGGTAAACTTGCTTTCTTCAAATCTCTCGCAGCACTGTGAAGAAATGTCTAACTGAAGGAAAATTGTTGCAGGAAATCGCACAATTGGCTAATGGTGGGAAACTTCCGATGTTGAATTTGCAGACAGCTGCACAAGCACATGCATTGTTGCAGAGTGCACTGTTCTCACAACCGGCTCTCAAGTGAGTTTGCTTCCCAAGACTTTTTACTTTGTAACACGATAATTAATGTTTGGTTGCTGTAAAGTGCCTATTCATGGGTGGTTTAGATATTATGATGCAAATTCGGATGGATTCTTCTATGAGATGGCCTCAGTAGATGGATGGAAACGACGTCAACCAAATAAGCCTGTCCATCCAACGCTGGCAAATGGTCTAAATACCGCACCAGTTACGACCGAAGCCGGAACACCAACTCGTCCCAGTTATGGTGCCACTTTGGCTCGAGGACAAATTCCTCGTCATCATTGTGTCCTCGATGACAGCAGTGCATCATCGTCGGTTAGCGAAGATACAAGCCTTCAAGTAAGTGGTTTTTTGATTTTCAGTGGTCTATCGTTTTAATTGTTGTATTCCTCGTAGCATAAGTTCGCCTTTTAGGATGTGTTCGGCCTTGACACGGCGTTTAGTGGATTGACGATGGGTTGTGATAGTCCGTTCCGACCGTTGAACACGAACACCAGCTCGACCGCTTCCAGCACCACCACCGCTACTACTAGTAACACCACCAGCTCAGCCACTGCGACAACTGTTTCACGACCTGAATCACTTTTGCTTAGCGATCAGATTCTGCCAGGATTCAACGCTGATAAATTCATTCAAGAACTATCGTTCTCTGGCCTTGATCCTTCCAAGGTAGGTGAATGTTCTTGCCTTTTTTCTTCTTACCTTCTTTCCTGATTGTAAATATTTACAGGTTCTCGGCTCTGTATCGCGTACCCCAGCCGATCCATGGGCATCGCGATGTGGCGGTTGGACAATGCCACCGTTCGACAAGCCGACGACGATGACAGCTACAACGTCATCGTTGATCGAAGACGACGACAACTCATCCATGCTTCTCAAAGACCTTGAGAAGATCTGGGCGACGCCAGTCGGCGGATTGAATGCTTGAGCAGAGAGGACAACACCCAGAAAGCCGAGGCCGGTTGGCTGATGTGTAGCCATACGTCCTATTTCAAACCTTCACAGTGTGTAATAGCCTATATACACAAACACAGCTCTATGTCTAAATCCTCCTCGAAAAGCTCCCTGCTCTCCCCCTCTCCCATGCTCCTTTACATAAAGTTTTTACTCACTAAAGCTTGCTCCTTGTGTTAGCATGTGATCGTGTACTATTTCGTGCTTTCGGCGCGTATATGTAAATGTACATAGTTATATCTAGGAGGCAAGTGCATTAGATTCTGATCTTCATCTTCACCACATGAAAGGATTCCATATTTTGATTTGTCTTCCCAGTTGCTTTCCCCTTCCCACAGCGCATTCTTCACGTAATATTTTAGCCTTTTCCCCCCTGTCCCTTCAGATTTTTAACGTAATTTTTGAGACACGGATGGTGTGCGTGCGTGCGGGGCTGTAGATCGGCCTATACCACGTGATCGCCACCATATATAGAAGAATTCAGATGATATGTAATTCTAGGAATTATATCTGCTGCACTTCCGAAGCGTTCTTTCTTCGTCATACTGTATTGTTTTCGATATACGCGATGATGTGTTGATTTTTTCAGCTGTCTTTGTGTTCTTCCCTTATTTTTTTCGTGTTGGAGTTACATATCTGCCGTGTTCCTCATTGATTCATTCATTCTTCATTCATTCATTCATTCATCCCATTCATTCATTCATTAATCCATTTTTTCGTTCTTTTTTTGCTACGTAGGAACTACTGGTGTATGAGGCGTGCCACATACGGAAGCTAGAAAAGTGCTTAGACGTACTACTAGCTGTTGTTGGCTGCTCTACGGCAGCGGTGCGAGGATTTGATTTTTTCGGTTCACATCCTAAAACTTAGCCTTGCATCACTTTGCCACATTCTGCTATACATAGTTTCTAGGATTTACCCTCTTTTTATCCACTTTGATTTTTTTTTTGAGAAATTTTTTGTTTTATAGTATCTTCTTCCAGCTGTTGTCTCAGCTTTATGTGCGTTGTGTAGAATTCCGGCGAGATTTCTTTACTCTCCCTGACAAATAGATAGTTGATATAGCTAGGACCTGTACAGTAGAGAAGAACGTCGTGCACGATTACGGTATACAACGTTTGTGTTTTTCAATGCGGGAACCCCAGAGAGATGACCGTAATCGCGATACGATCATTCTTTTCCGTAGGAAGCATTTGAAGACGTGGTACCTCCTGTGCTCTATCGTCGTGGAGTTGGTTTTCTTCGTCTGTAGGTTTACGTAATATCAATGGTAGTGTGTTGCTTTGTATTCCATCATCGCTCTATATCCACATTCGAATACACCCAACACCCAAATGAATTCCTCGATTACGGCGGGTTGTTGTCTGTCTATCTGTCTGTAATTGTCCGTGTGTCGAGGTGTTCTTCATCCTCCTAATAATAAGAGTAGTGCATATTACGAATTTTTAGTGTTTATATCAATTACAATCGTTGTACAATATAAATGAAAATTAGAGAAGCTATAATAATTGTTAGAAATGAAAGAAAAGAGCCGTTGTGTTTAGCCATCGATCACATCTGTTTCACTTCGACGATGATTTTGCTTTGGTTCACGCCACGTTATCGGTATTTCCCACCATCACTTACAACATCGTCACACATACAGTAATTTTAGTAGTGTTTACTGGTTAAGGGAAATTTCATAAATATTGAAGTTTGTGTATGTGTACGTGAATATGTCTGCACTTGGTTGGATTCCCAATGTGTTTTTTCCGTAAATTTCGGGACAGATTGAGACCAGATGTGCTCAATCTGACGCAGTATTACACAAAGCACATCTACTCTTCGCAATAGTTGAGATTTATAGTCGTGATACAATCAAGGTATTGCAAAAACGAATATAAATTTAGAAACAATACGTGTGCACCCTATCGGCATGCTTTAGTTACCGTGCTTTTCGGGGATCAGGCTATATCTGTCCAGGACCGGAGTCGGTTGAACCAAAGCAATACCTTGCCAGGAAAAGGCCGATCAGTAAAAACGAACCGTCATTTCGATTAGAATAAGTCAATTTGTGGTCCTCTTATATTTTGGTCATTGATTCAGGTCATTGGTTTTCATTTTATTCAAAGGCAGGGGATGGGTATGGCTATCGCCACCATTTCCCATAATTTCCTCCTTAACTTTTGCTGCTGGGGAATTGCCCTCTTTGCTTTTATATGTTCTCCCATCGAATTTCTTCGGAATTTTCGATTATGTTATGTACATACTTGCGCGGGTTACCAGAAGAGCTGTGGTTTTCGCTTAAGCATTTCGGTCTAGCTAGCTTATTAACGGGAATTCTGTACGAGAATCCAATTCCTGCAGTGCAATGGACGGGGTATTTCATACACAAGGTAATTCATCTCACGACATAGATCCTTTATCCGTCACATATACAACGCATCGAAGGGGAATCTTGAGCAAAGACAGGGACTGTTGGAAAGGTGGGTGGTGGTAAAGGGCTGAGTTTGTTTCGAGGTAGGGCCCACATCTCTGTTACCGTAAAGACTGTGTTCCAGTATAGAATTCTTGTTTCTGTAGCAGGTGAACGGTTGGAGCCGATTGTCGTTCCTTACGGATTAAATTTAAGATTTTGCTGACCTTAGCGGCCTGCGTACAGACCTTCTTTCTAGATCAGCTGCTTGGAAAAAGATCTCGCAAATTTTCATCCGAGTAGTTGATTGCGCGAAAAGAGATTTAGAAAATTGGTGAGTGTATTTTTAGCTTTTGTTCTTGTATTATTTGACAGGTAAGCAAAAAGTATGATATTAGTTTAGTAGTTGAATTTGAAATCATCATGTTTTTGTTGAGTCAAGATATCGCTTTGCACCTTGTAATTTATTCATCTATTTTGCCTAATGACCTGATTCTTTTTCTGCCTCTTTGCTCGTCACGGGACTCACTGGTTCGTTGGCGTAGCCATTCTATTGAAAGTGCAGTCGAAAATGCAAAAGGCAGTCTAAATGTGCAAGGTTTGCCATAGCATATGAATTAGGGTTATTTTTGTTTTTTAAGACATATTTTTGTGAACCATGTGACAGGAAAGAGCGAGAATTAAAACCGAGCACCATTTTGAAGGTAGATTTGATGACAATCATAAGGTATCTTGTTTAAGAAGAATAATTGGTGTGTGTTAGGGTGGAGGTGGTGTAGTTGTAAGTGGCGCATTATCTCACATGCACGGTTCGAATCTCGGATCGATGCCCACCTAGGCCAACCGAGCCTTCCATTCCTCCGGGGTCGCTGGGTTGGTACCAGACTCGTCTGGGAGGATAAAAGCACTGACTTGTACATCGGTTGGCCATCGCAAGTCATAGGATAGTCCCTTATCTGACTCATTAGGCCACTACGATTCTGAATGGAAGTCGAGTGCGGGGCGCATCTCTCAGACGGGATTGATTAACGCCAAAAACTAAAACTATCCTTCAACTTTTTAATTGAGGTGTTGGTTGAAAATAGTACAAAGGTGCGAAATTGGCGGATTTTAAAGAATAAAAGTCCTCGAGAAGTAGGAGAAAAAGGGTTGTGCTTGGTCCCGTCTGTAACCGCCTGAGAGTCTCCCATATGAGCGTACTATTCGTCGTCTTCCTAACGTTGCATTGAGATGGTGCAGCCTTAACAAGGCCGCCATAACACGGTCACCTTTGGGAGTGCACGTCGTCCGTGTCGGTCTTGAAGCCTTTATAACGCCCATCTAGGCTAATTTTTGGCCCGACGATGTTCCATTCACTATCTTTAGGGGCCAAAAGTTCATGGGAAGGAAAAAGGAGAATCTCAGAAACCATTGGTGAACTATGCCTTAAAGAAACACGTCACAATGAGGTGATGTATGGGTGAAAGGTTCAAGGATGAAGACCATGGTACTGAAGACTGCGTCGATGGAGAAGAGAGTAAATAAAAACGCAACTCGGAAGGTAGAGCCTCCCTCCCTCTTAGGGCAGTTCATTTACTGCGTCCCTTAAGATAGATACTTTGTACTTAATTTTTCTACGCACTCTTAACAAGACAACTTCCAATCGTGTGTGATGAGTGCGGATGGGTCTTGATAGGAACAAACTAAAGTTATTGGAAAGACAATCGTGGAAAAAATCCCTTTTGAGGTAACCCTGAACAAACGAAAGAACGGGTACTCCACCGGCTTTAATCAAATCTGGAAAAAAAAATCACAACAACATACCCTCAAGAGATTCCAACAAGCCTCCATCAAAGGCTCGAGACATTATCTTTTCGAGAGGGTGTAGGGAAGCAAAAAAATTGCGGGTAGATAGACTCGCCTCTTGCTGGGAGTGTTTGCCAAAATGCCAAATTTTGTGCCTCATTTACCACAAACCAATTTTTTTCTTTTGCAGAGCCTGCAGAATTTATTCCATCTTCGCCAATGCCATCAAGCATATTACACTCGACATTGAGAAGACATAGGCGGTTATACTAACTGGGTCAGTTTTCGGGACGTAGACGTTAGAAATGTTATGTAGGTCGGTTTGTAGATAAATCACCGTAATTCTCTTAATTTCGATGGGCAGCTATGGACTGAAGCATTGGCCCAGATGCATTTCCAACCCGCCTCATTTTCCAGCTTATTTAAGCGATGTTAACCATACCTTTTCTCCACCCTTGTGATGTGTAAAACTGGTAAACTGATGGGCGGCGGGAATGCTAACGCGGCCTACGATTGACGCTTGCCGCTCAACGTTCTGCTCTAAAGCGCCCATCTCGGCGGATATTACCGTCGAAACTAGTCCTCATGACTTAGAATTCGATGTTGTTTTTGCTTCTGATTGGTATGCTCGACGTCACCCTCACCCTCTACCCAAACACAGCGAGGCATTTGAATGGCTATTGATTCAGAAGGGACAGAGGTGATGTGACGCCTACCAGGCCACTATCACCCGCATGATCGGGATCGATTCTCAGAGCTGTCGGAACCAGACTTGTCTAGAAGGATAAAAGGATTGATTTAAACATCAGATAGCCTTAACAAATCATTGTACCGGCCACCGATATTCTGGATGGAAGTCGCATGCGTGGCGCGTTTCAAGAAGAGACTGATCAACGCCAAATGATTTCATCCTTTTATTCTAGGTTCGTTGAATGGAGTGTGGGATATGCCAATATTTATGAACATAATTCCATCCATCCTGAGGTTTCTTAAGCTTGCCAGAATACAAATGAGCACTGCCAGAATATGAATGAGTTTACTTTTCGATCAGCTGTTCTATATTTTTCAGCAGTACATGTGGTGAGCGGGAGAGGACTTCCGGGGGCACCGGATGGATCTGTGTTTGCTCAGGAGGCATACTTTTTTCTCAACTATTCAAATTGTTTTGGGGCGGGGGTGGTGTAATGGTAAGTGACGCACTATCTCACATGCATAGTCACGGGTTCGAATCCAAGGTCGATATCCGTCTGGGCCAGCCAAGTGTTTCATCCCTCCGGGGTCGGGGAATTGGTGCCAGACTCGTCAGGGAGGATAAAAGCACTGACTTGTACATCGGCTAGCCACCGAAATTCATTGTATATAGACCACATACGCATTCATTACGCCACTACCATTTTGATTGAAAATAGAATGCGGGGGCGCATCTCTCGACGGTATTGATCAACGCCAAAAGATTTTAGAATTTTAGGATTCTGACTTTTGTGAGCCAGAAATTCACAAACAGTTGAAATACATCTCACTCCTTCCTCACCTTTTGTATGTTCTAATAGAGGAGTAAAATATATGAGCTCCGTAGCAGCAGCTAGGCGTAACTTCCTTGGAATCGAGAGGAGACCTGAAGATAGAATGTGCGATTGTTAAAGGCACAGTTCACGATAATTCAATGGGCGGAAACGTCAATGGCTTCCCCGCCTTTCCCAGGCGAGTGTCGAGACAATACAAATTGCTATTATTCGTTCTAAGACCCACGCACAATCAGCTAATCGCCGAGTGATGAGGCATTGTTTTTCTCTCATTCTTTTTTCCTCTGTTTTTCTTTTTGCTGCCGCGATCCCTTATTTAATTTCCTACTCCTAGAGACTGAAAAAGGTGAGCTACTTTTGCTGCTACTAAGGTCTTTTGTTTACTTATGCTTATAAGTGAGTGAATTTTGCTTACCATAGTCTGTTATTCGCACCAGGACCAACACGTGCGCAGTGAGACGCATTGTATAGCTTGTCCAAACGCCCCACTCTTCTTCATTTTTCTGGTTTCATTCCCGTCCAGACACCTTTTTAACGGTTTTTCGAGGCCTTTTTTCACTTTGGAAATACCGATTCAAACAGTTTCTTCACCTTCATCGCACAAGTTTCGAACTTGCCTTTCATTTTTCATTATAATCTGGATTACCCAAAATTATCGTGAACTGTGCCTTTAAGATAAGAGGAAAGATCGCGAAATTTTCCAATCAAATCAAGTCAACCAAAATGCCTGCCGTCTTGAGACTAAAATGACTGAAACTGCCAATGCATGGGTTTCTGAAATTGCTGAGGAACGAGTTCATTTCTTAGTGGGAGAAAAAGAATGCAGTGTCAAGACACAGTCGTTTTGACAAATTCCACTTCCAAAGTGCCCCGTTGAAAGTCCGCGAACCTGACTGTTGACTGCAGTAATAGGAACAGGGCGAGAAAACTTCGTTTTGTAATCCACGCCTGGGTATGCAGCAACTATAGAAATTACCTAATCCGATCTTTGTTCAGAAAGTTATACGGATTGCAACTGGCACAGTCAACATCGATAGACCACGGTACCAAAAACAAATCTCCGGAAGCCATAACTATGTACAGGGTGCGGCAAAAGTTCTGGCGAAGACCCGTTTCAGGTTCTCTATAAAAAATGAGGCCTTCGATCTCGACAGGATCTGTGCCACTATTTACTGCAAGTCCTCTTCTATACATTCCATAAACTGGCCGTTCTTGAATATGCCATTTCACAGAATAGTGACAAGCAAAGACCAAAGACCCTCTATCCTGCACCTCCATCTGGCTGAATGCACGGCAAAGACCATCTTCAAACAGTTCCAGATCCTCTTAAGAACCGTGTACAACGACGTTAATAGGTACAAGGCGACAGGAACTATGGAGGACAAGCCCGAAAGTTGAAGACTGAAGAGTGCAACGACAAAGGAGATAGCGAAAATCATTCGAGAGAAAATCCGCCGCCACCCTCGTAGGTCCAAGAGATAAACGGCTCTTGAGGTCGGAATTCCTGCTCGATCGGTCGGAAGGATTGTCACCAGCCACCTTCGACTTCGCTCATATAAGATCAGAAAAGCTCACATGCTAACTAAGCGTATGAAGAAAACTAGGCTCAACAGATTTAAGGAGCGTTTAAAGCGATTTTCGCAGGCACGGCACAGCGACACCCTTTTCACTGACACTGTTTTCCACAGATCAATTCCCGAACACACAATACGATAGGATGATAGAGGGAGGCCCTGTAGAAGCCAGCCAACATGGAGGGATTGCTCAGCGATCTGAACACCCCAAGCCGTTGATGGTTTTTGGGGCAATCACATCGGACGGCAAGATGTCTCTGACTTTCTTGGAGAAAGGAGTCAAGGTGGATAGCAAGATCTACTAAAAGGCATATTGGAGGAGGAGTTACTCCCTTGAGCTGAATCCCATTTCGGCAACCGGACATGGACTTGTCAACAGGGCTCAGCTTCAGCACACAGGTACAATGTGGTACAGGGCTGGTGCGCAACGCACTTCCCAGACTTCATCTCGTCGGACGATTGGTCCCCAAACAAACTAGGCCTGAATCCATTGGACTATTCTGTGTGGTCACTTCTTAAGAGGAAAGCCTGCTCTACTAAGCTTAGAAGTTTGGATGCTCTATGTGGAACCCTTGTTGAAGCAGGGGAGGATTTGGACGAAGACTACCTCCGTGCCGCCGTCGACCCACTTCCTAGAAGACTTTTAGCCTGTATTCGCGCAAAGGAGGCTAGTCCGAGATTAAGTTTGTTTTCGTGATCTATATAGCTGTTGATAAATGCTATTGGAGTTGTATCATGTATCGATCGATTTGACCGTTTTTACGATCATGTTTACCGTTGCCAGAACTTTTGCCGCACCCTGTAATTCCGTTTTTGGGATGCTCCCACGCATTCGACTTCCATTCGGGATCGTAATGGCGTTTTTCATGCGTATTCGGCCTACACAATGAATTGCGGCGGCCAGCTTATGCTCAAGTATGTGCTTTTTATCCTCCCAGGCCAGACTTGTGCCAACTAAGCAATTCCGGAAAGATGGCAAGTTCGGTTGACCTAGACGGATATGGGGCCGAGCTTCGATCTTGGGACCTTAGGGCGCCAGTTGACTGAATACTGACGTGTAGGGGACCAATCGTGTGCTCCTACCCTCCTCGACAAGTTCGCCTTCAGTCGACTGACTCCACGATTCGGTTGTGTACCATAAGCATGTTAGCATGTCTGCCCCAATTCCTTCCTCTGACCCATAACCAAGAATCCGTAAAAGCTCGGTCTTAAGACATCGAGATCAGCCTAATCTGACCAGCCTCTTTGGTGGAGACGGACACCTGGCATTGAACTTACTATTAACACTGTTGTGACAACTGTTCGAACTCTCAGTACTTCCTGGCGATCGATTAAATGGTGTTTGGATTTCAAACTTTTTCTGAGTGTTTACGAAGGAGTGATCGCCGCTCTTTTGCTCTCTTCCTGATAGGCCCACTCGATTGGAGTTTGATGAAGTTATGACGTTATGAATCGATAGATATTTGACGTAATTTATAGGTCGCTTCTAAGTACACCACTATTTCATAATAGTTCTTTTCCTGGAAAAGTCCTCTTTACAATCTTTCGCAGCTGCTCATAGCGGAATTATGAAGGCTCTGAAGAGTATCAAAAAATAAATGATGAATCGCCCATAGAGGTTTTTCTAGGGATTCCGGCAGTCTTACACTTATTGCACTCCCAAGCTCCTTGGAACCGATGAGATAAGGTGGCTAATTGATTGATCGGAAAAGCTTCATTCAAATCATCCAACAACCTCTTTTTTGATATGAGTAGGGCTAGTGGGCTTTATCACGCGTGTGGTCCGGCTATCGAATCTCGAATCGGTATCCGTCTAGGCCAAAAAGCCTCTCATATCTCCTGGCTCGACTAATTGGTACCAGACTTGTCTGGGAGGTTAAAAGCACTGACTTGTACATCGGCTGGTCCCCGCCATTCATTGCAAAGGCCACATACCCATTCAAACACCACTGGATTATGAATGAAAGTCGAGTGAAGCGGCTCATCCCTCAGACGGGGTTGATCAACGCCGATAACTTTATCCTTTGATTCTTAGGTTATAGAACAAAACTGAAAGATCTCTCTTGGCTTTCATCAGCCACGAGGTTGCAATCCCTGTTCTCTTGTCCATGGACGTCAGTCTTTGGACGTTTGAACTTCATCGAATAAGAACCTTATCAACAGCTGGCAGAGCAATAAATCAATCGCTAGTTAAGAAAAATCATTCGAACACCTTATCAATCAGCGAAAGATGAAATAGGAGGAAAAGTCAAGGAAAATCCCAGAAGAGGGAATCATTCTTTGGTTTCGTAGATGCACTCCTTTTCTCCATTGTAGTTTATGGGCTTGTAATCCCATCACTACTGACTTCGATGATTTGCGTTGGTAATATGAAGGCCGCACGTTTGAACTTATGTTAGAGGTCTAAGAGAAGGAGCTCCCACAGGAAGAAGTCTGCTCTTCTCAATGTTAATGGGTTCAGTAATTGTACTGTGTATCGCTCACATTGAAACCAATGTGCAGGGTAAAGAAGTCGCCATAGACTATCCTTCAGCGCCTCGAAACTCCACAGATCGCGTATGGCTCGACGGTAACTATCAGTCATTCCAGCACCCTTCTTCTCCTATTCGATAATATTAAAGGTCTCTACAAGTCTAACATTAAGCCACCATGGGCGTGGCGCCTCTGTAGTATCGATAGCATGGCGCATCCTACTCATCGATTGGTCATTTCCGGAGTTCTTATTGTTAGTGCCACGATCACAAACGACATCAGAATTGGGCTGGTAAGATAACCTAACTGCCTGGCATGTTTTCTGCTTTGATTTGAACCGTTACACCCTGATTCAAGGGAAGTGGGAGTCGATGAAATCACGTTCTGCCTTCTGAACACCTTCAGACTGTTGTTTTTGACAGGTTTCTGTAGCTACATAGTTCCTAGTAATCTCGTGGGTTGGGTGAGCAGAGGCTCGTTTAGACCCTTTTTCTCTACTAGAGTCCACGTCTTTCTGAAAATGATTGGTGTAGGTGTTCCTGGAACCGGTGTCTCCTTGTCCAAGAAGCTCGTGAAGCTGGTAAAACATCCTATGCGAATCCCAAAAGTAGCAAAGGAGACATTCTACAGGGTGAAGCTCCTATTTAGCTTGCGTCGAAGAGTCTTCGGGCATGATGCCTGCGAGAATCTTAGAAGTTCCAGTTCTCATCTTCAGCAATCAGGTCTTTCAGAAACTTCTTTCACTGCGGACGGAAGAGGAGAAGCTGACAAATGGATACTTAGGCGGAAAACTTGCAGGCATGACATAACCACTGGTCAGTTTTTTTGTAGCCGAGAGCCTGAAGGTGAGTGGGGACCTCTGGATGGATATACTCGGGGGTGGTGTCGCTGACGCTAGAGCTGCAATAACGAGGCAACTAGTCCGCGACACCCGCATGCGGCGAATCGATTACACAAACCGATTCAACTGCTCGTCTCCCAAGAGGTGTCCTGTTGATGTTACAACAACGTTATACATCATTGACAACTCAAAGAGTCGTCAGTATATTTGGGCTACTCAATTTCTCCACACAATAGCCTACGGCCGTGACCATGTTGTATAGCTGAAGGTTCTGTTAACACGTATGTGGCGTTCAGCGCTAGCTCATCAATTTTTGTTTCAAGAAAAATTGACAAAATGTTGAGCGTAAGTATGTGCGACCATATAGACTCGACAGCATTGACTTCCATTACTTTCACGATTGACTACATGAAAATAGCCGAAAAGTGACAATTGGGTAATGAACGATCACCTTTGGAATGTGAATGTACAGTGGCGGCAGTGAATTTGGCGATTAGTGTAGTGAAAAACGTCGGCGGAGCTTACTTTTTGAAATCGGACGCTCTTTGAAACAGCACATAAACGGCCTTCGGAATTTCAAAGGCAATGATCGCGATAATCTTTTGTATGGGGGACTTCCCTACTGTGTGAAACTCACACTACCGCTAGGCACTACATGAGGGATACGGGCTGCAAGATGCATTGGATGCATTGGTAGGACACAGTAAACCAGCGACTGGTAAGGTCACCAAGCAGCTTTTCCCACTAGCTTTTGGGGAAGTCCGTATTGTTTTGTGGCTGGCTGAGATCGATCGAACGAGAACTCGGCCTGGCACCCTACTATACTTCCTTTTCCAGTTTGTCAACAGTTTATCATCCCCGCTGCCTTCAATTCTCAACCACTCGGTCCATCTACGTTCCACAAATGCTGCGGCATTTTTTAGGTTGTTTGTATGTAGTTAGTTGCTCGGTAAAACGCCTCACGATGACAGGATGCTCACAATTAGTATGAGGTTGAAAAAATGAAGTTGTACGAGATAAGCGGCCTCTCAGTGCTCATAAAAAGCGAAAGAGATCGTCGGAATCACCACCTAAAATCAATCTTTTCCCAATTAGTTTTACAAATCTCGTTGTCGCTGATGCTTGTACGAGCTCAAAATTGAAGGCGCAGTTCACGATAATTGTGGGACGTCTAGTTTCAGACGAATCATGGATGTTATAGTCTAGAATAGTGCAAAAAAAAGACAAAGAAAACGCGAAAATCCTCATATTTAGGGGGATCTGAGGCTTCAAAAAAGTAATAAAATTAGGTGTTGGGCAGGAATGTGACGATAAGAGTTGCATGGAAGAGGTATTTGGACGAGTTGCCCAAATAAGTGTGCGACTAAGTACAGCTGGCTACAGTAAGCTGCCTGGGTTCAACGTATACGTCCTGTTGCGATTCTCTACAGCTTCTACAACGCCGTGACAACTCGTTCGCCTTGAATTGTACGTGGGTTAGGCCCGTCTTGGAGCCTTCATTACGTCCTATCTATGCCGTTTCTCGAACTGACGGCGTCCCTTGTGCTGTCATTGGGGGTCACAGGCTCATCCAGTGAGAAATCTCAGAAACCATTTTTATCGCGAACTGTCCCTTAGAGCCTGTCTCAAAAATTCGATATTACCACCCGCTCTGACTTTTGACATTTCATTCGCTGCTAGAATTTTGGCCCCATATTTCCAACACTGCCCTCACCCACTTACTGCATGCAGGTTTTTGCACCCTCACTGTGAATACGAGAAATATCACCCAGTTAGATCGGACACACTTTTACCTAGAGCCCTTGATGTTAGGGTTTTTTTGACGGTTAGATCGGGTCAATCTCTCATATTGCAATCAACTGCTTTGTTCATTTACAATATTCATCCTTGCGCCAAGCCTAACCGAGCCTAAAGTGAAATGCGCTTCGAAAATAGCTCCACGGAAATGTTGGACTTTTTCGTATTTTACTGGCTAAAATAGGAATTGGAGCAAGACCCATTTGAAAATCCCATTATTCGAACGTGTAGGTTCGGCCATAATTCACATGAACGGGGCCTACGAAAACATTCAGCTATAATAAGACCTCATAAAGACAAAACTTTTGATTGAAGCACTTCATTCCCCGTATTGCAGAAATCGGAAACGAATTGAAGGGATTCAACATGGTCAGGGTATATTGTTTTTGAATTTTGAAGCAGAGACGGTTTATACTTTCTTGCGGTTACTTTCATGACTTGGAATGCCTCTCTGCTGACGACGGAGGGATGGGAACTGATAATTTTGATAAGCGATTCCTCTGAGCTTCAAGCTGGGAGGGTCTTGCTCATTTTCGTCAGAATTCAATGGAGGCGTGCGGTCCTGGACCCAGCTGTTCATAAGCCTCTCGCACCCATACCCCAGGTAGTCGTCGAATTATTCTTACGGCAGAGCACTGTAGTAAAGGGGCATGGGCAAGGGACAAGTGTTAGGTTCTCAAGCAGTAAGTCGCATAGGAAGAACCGTCTCTGAAAACTCCAATGTTATGGGTTTCCCTCACCCAGAACACTGGTTCCCGGACTATCCGGACTATAAGTGCACTTCCTCCCGAAATACTTATCCCATTCCACGTTCCCCGCTACTGAAGAAAAGTCGTCAGTAGTTTCACTTTGTCAGTCGTTTTAGATTTGGAAGGTAGATAGAGTGTAACGTCGACGCTAATGTCAATGTACATATTATGGTAAACAACTTGGCCAACCCATTGACTTTTCGAAGACAATACGCAGCTCCATTTGCGCAGCAATTTGACACTTCGTTCTGTGTATTAGCTTAAAGCAGAAGAAAGTTATACGATGGAGGCTGAAGGTCACCATCTCAATCGTTAAGAATTCATTTTGTAGTTACTACTGACGTCCTACCAATTGGTTAGTGGAGACCGATCATCAGAAAAAATCGAAAATGTACTTTGCCATTCCCACTGTATGAATTGCTATCGCACCTCTTTTGCGCATAATGTTGCACTCATAAAATGTTTGATTGTTGGAGAATCGTGAAGACAACATACCTTAGTATGAACTGTAGACAGGAAGCGATTCTGTACAAGTCCTGGTCTCTCTGTGATCACCTATACTGTCGTCCCGTTGATCATCGACTTCCTCGAGCGGGCGCCAGTAACGTCTCCATTCGTCCCTGTCACGAGCCAGAGTGGTCCAGTGAATCGTTCTCGCTTCAGGGACACGAGGTTCAACATTCCTTTCGTTCAGAGCTTTCGTGAAGAAGTCTGACCATCTCGTTGGCGGCCTTCCTGGAGTTCGTTTGATGTCCCGAGGGATCCAGTCAGTAACCGCCCTGGTCCAACGGTCATCACTATATCGCATAACGTGTCCGGCTCAACTGATCTTCGATTTCTTGGCGTAATCAACGGCATCCCTGATTTGATTCACTGTGATACTACCGATTATCAGGGCGGATCTTATCTGCATTAATAATGTGGAATACCCCAGGAATAAGAAACTTTTCACTCAGATTCTTTATGTCAATAGCTCAGCGCATACCCTAATTCTACAGGTTCTCTGCAGTCCCTCTCGACTTTCGAAGGTTTTCCCTTCTCACATATTCAATAACCCAAAAACTGTTTTTGAGTGTCGCTCGATTAGTTTGAGAGCTTTAACAAACTTAACTTCAGACCTCTCACGTTAGCGGTGGCACGGGGTAACACTGGCAAAATTTAAATTTCGAAGGGGAGGCGAGCACATAGTATACGCTAAAGCGATTATTAATGACACCTTCGAATTTCACACTCCGATGATAAATACCTCTCATAGGAATAAAAAAAGCGAAGTGCAATGCAAATTAATTTTTCAAAATCTTTTTTTTCCGTAACCAGAACACCAGAAACTGGTCTTACTATCGCTGCTTCAAAGACCACGCAAAACCATGCAATCAAATAACTTTATAAGTAACACCAACAACTGCCCGTCTCGATCTATGGTCGAAATTTAAAACACAACAGCTCTATCACAGATAACTAAATCAAATGTCGGTTATTTTGAACTACATAGGAAAGAGGTGGAAGTAGAATAATTCCGATAGGAATGGATTATGTACAAGCTCGATAGGTTCGTATAAGATAACCTAATTTTCGCTTCACCAAACTTCGTCGGGAAAAAGAAACAGCGAAAAACTGCTACAAAAGAGAAGAACATTCATTTGCTGATCCCGGTGTGTACAACAATCTTAGATATGTCCAAGAATAATATTAAGGGTAGAAGATCGAAATCGATAAAGTTTTCATGGGAACCATGCCCGGAAAGGGTAAATGCGCAGTTCATGGCGAGCTCATTGCTTTCTGCTTTTCCAACATGGCCATTCTCAAGCTGAATACAATCTCGTTAAAGCGTTATTACTTTCCATAATAACGTCAGGAACGACCGCCATTGCACCTACCTACTATCGCAGAACTGAGCACAGGGAATGAGCCAGCCACCGTATTATGACGGTTTGTCAGACACCAGAGTACAATGAGAAAAAATAGACATATAACAAAAATACAGGATAGAGAAGAAGTGGTTTCTTAGTTTGCAACTCATCGACGCACAGCAATGTGCCTGCGCTGTAAACGCTCCATCCAACTCCGAAAATGCCAAGGGCCAACGATAGCATTTTGAATCTGAATAGTAGCATAAGTAACATACGGTAAATCGGCGACGATTAGGGGTCTTCTCTGTCAGCCATCCCTCTACAAGAAGCCGGTTAATACGTAAAAGACCTTCATTGAGTGTAGTTGCATGAGCATAACCTACCTTTTCGCCTGTTTCTATTCTTTTGACAGAGGAAATTTTAGTTTCTGAATTTACAGCAAGTTGAATTCATTTAGAACGTCGGATTGGTAGGAACCAAGAAACTCGTAAGTTAAAGGGAAAAAGGAACAGACAGAACCTTCTGATCGGTCCAGTTAGAGTTGTTTGGTTTAATTTTTGTACTAGAAGAGATCTCCTTCACAACAAGTACCAACGAGATGAAAGAAACTCAAAAGCATCAACGAACCTCGTCACAATAGTCATCAGGAAGCCAGTGACAACCAGAGGAATCAAGCAATAACCGACAACTCCGAGCACCTAAATTTCACTCGAAAAACTGTGGAGCCATTCAGGATAATATAAAATTGTCATGCAAAAAATCTGTGAACTTCTAGATATGCAAAACAATAAAAGTGGTGTGAACATAAAAAATCAACCTGTGAATATCCTACATCTCCTCCAAGAGCTCGAGCTATGAAATAAACGATGAATCCGCCGCAAAACCACATTGTCAAAATCCATGATACAACCTTAAACAATTCACAAATTACATTAAATTCCACATAAGCTGCAGTATTTTGAAGCCATTGTTCGCGCTTATTATGGACTCAAGTCTCCTAAGAGTACGGGATTAGGGAGAAAAAAACTCTGATCGTCTCTGCCGGACAGAGAAGAAGCTACAAAAATGATCAGAAACCAAAGAAAAGGGTTAGTTGGGTCAGTGGGATTGGTTGTTGGGCTGCTGAAGTTATGACGCTAGAAGGAAAGACAAGGGGAGTAGATCAAGGGCAACACAATCACATTCGCTAAATAATAAAAAGAATGTGGCATTCAAAGGAAAAAGATCGATGTAAGGTATATGACCAAATGGAAACATATTACTGAGAGTAGCGTTCACAGGTCTTACTCAGACTTAGGTACACACTGTTCTGCGTAAATACGGCAGTTGTGAGTAATCGATGCTGTGTTTAGATCACCGCATAATTTATTTATTCAGATTGCTCAGCACAGATGCAAAAAAAGGCTTTTCACCAACACCACCTCTCGCCCAACATGAAATTTAAAAAAAAAAGTGTTTTCGGGTACTGTTACTTTTGCAGTGTTCCAAAGTTCCCAGAACTTAGTCAAACAGAATCCCATTCCAACTCAGAGTTAAGCAGTTTGAGTACTGCCAACTAGAATAATGCTTTCATAAAATACAGATGTGAAAGTGATAAGCAACCTTCCCCAAAAAGTTGAAACGTTAAAAAAGCATTAATGAAACTGCAAGTAATCATACCGGACGTACACTAAATTGGCCGTAAATGGATAGCAGAGCAAATGCAAGCACGACCATCAGGGGTCCCCAGAAGTCTGGCGATTCCCGCACAATATTCAGTTTCATCCGGAAATAGGGAAGAGGCAATAATACACATCGAATTTTGTAGTAGATATCGGTCAGATCGATATCCAGCTCCTCTCTGAAGCATTGAACATCATGTAGTTATTTCAGCACCACGTCGAGGATTTCGAAAATCGGAAGAAAAAGATTCGATAAATAACTACGGGTAACTTACAACAGTGGTGTCTGTGTATCGTAATCATCTTCCACTTCAAGAAGCCATCCAAAACCACGACTTTCTAGCAGTCTTCCAGCGGCTCCTAGCTGAGCTTTTGAATATGTATGAGTCGAAATGTTGCCAGAAGGTAGCGCCGATGCACCGGTATCATAGCCTGAATTAATTTTCCTTCACTGTTGATCTCAGTACCATGACAGCCGCTCTTTTATTTGACTTTATATTTGATTAAGCCGCTTCGATACTGAGGAGTTCCCTTGGCGTACTAATGGGAAAAGACGTATTGATTGACTACATGATTGACTGCAAATCAGCACCATTTTACTGTTTTTTTGCCAAATACAGCTCCAGCGAATATGTACAGATTGAGCTGAAGTACCAAGACACCTATACGAATGAGCTTAGACCCTAAAACCTAACCTCCGAAACTCTCACAGAAATCGCTGGAGTTTAAACCAAACAGATATATTGCCTGTATTTGATTAAGTAAACAATAAGCATACCTGAAGGGTACTGATGAGTTCCAGCAGCAGCTGTCTCATAACCACCAGAATCATAAAAACCAAAATTATCTATATTAGGCACGGCACCCAGGTCGATGACGGTCTGCGGAATCCGAGTGGCTCCGCCAGGAGAAAAATCCATCTTAAATGATATCTTTAACATTGACACATGATTTTCTGTTTATCCAGCACTAAAGACAGCACTAAAGAAAAACGAAAACAAGTAATATAATGCGGAATGAAGCAAGAAAAAAACGAAAACAATGTGAATTTTCGGTAAATCTTGTTTACCACGGGATTGAAAAGCGAATATTCTCCCATTCCACACCAATGAAGCTGACTATACAAAGTAACTACTCAACACCATCAAAATGGAAAACTGAATCTTCAAATGGGAGAAAAGCCCGGATAAGCGATCAAAGTGCGTGGCGTGACGTGTAGCGTGAGAACCGTGCGGCCTTTGCGTACTTCCACACGTTGCTGTAAAACTGTGCGGCGCCTTGCGACAGTTTTCCTACGGGCGTAATCGTTGTTGGGGGATTTTCTTCATTCAGCAGTTTTTGATCGTATTTGCCTAATTGCAGTACTTCCTACACCTCTGTCAGCACCGTAAAGATCTCGTATTTTGGCTTTCGAGCTGGGTGTAATCGTTTCCTGAGGGAGTTTGGTTTTATCTAATCTTTCTCACTGCTAGCGATTGCTTCCATTGTGCTCTACTGCATCGAGTCGTTGTTTACAGCTTTTATTTTGGCGGCAGACCATCTTTCGTTGTTTGAGACACATCGGTACACGAGTTACTTTTTTTAAACCACATCTGCTTTGGAGAGATCAGGAGGCAGGATCAAATACATGGCCCATCCCTCCGGAAACTTTTAATTTATGGAATTCCATTGTTCTAGCTTCCTAGCATGTTGGTCGTATATGACTTTTATGGCGAAATACGATGGCCAATAAAAATTGTCCGTATTTTGCGTCATCGAGGGTCATGCCCATTGATCCCCTTCAGTTTCTTTCGTGTCATTCTACTTACTGAAGGAGATCTGGTTCAGAGGGAGAGCTTATGTTGCCTAAGCCACTGTGAACTCAACAGTTCTCCCTCATTTCTGTTTCAAATCATATCGGGCTGCATTACGCACGACCACCTTGTCTCAATCGTGCAATTGCGTATTGCGGCGTGCTACCGTAACCGCGCGAATTATTTTGTTGATTAATGAATAGTTAGATCGCTTCGCAGTGTCAGATCGATCTGTTCGATATGATTGCCATTTGGCTGTGGTCGACCGCTTTTCAAAACATTATACAACCAAAAGTACTAGACCAGTTGCAGCAACCCTCAGAAGTTTAAACTCAAAAAGGTCGCAGCTAAGTAACCAACTTCTCGCGGTTCCACCGGCGTTCACGTCCAAATCGATTACTTGAACAAAAAGGGAGTGGTGGGACCGTATCGAGGTTATCTGTCCAACTTTCGGCGTTGGACTTTCTGGGAGTTTTTGTATTCAACCCGATGCCATTGGGCCCTTGATCGAGTAAGCCACATATCAGGAACTCCGAACTATTTTCTGGTCCTCGACAAGATCGAAACATTGACTAAATAATGCCGTTCTATCATAGAAGCTTTCACGTGGTACAGTGTCAGGCATTGCTTAACATGCCCGAATTTCAAGTAGGGAGAAGGCAGAAGTAATAATGGAGCCGTTTTAATCTCAATATTAGTTCGTATGAGGTCTTGAGTGCTGTGGGGGTGGATACAACATTGCCTAGGTGATGACTGTATTGAAATATGTGATATTCAAAACGTGTAATGAAAAATTCTTTGCTGTTAGCCGATACATTGTGGGCTGCGACGTCAGAAAGTGTATGTTTTGTTGTCTCAGTTGAAAGCATCAGTGGCGGTTCTGACGCGCTATTTTTAAACGTTCTATTGAAAAGGAAGCGTCTACAAAGTCATTCTGATACACTATAGCTGATTACAATTTTTATTTTTTCAGGTCATTAGGATTGTATTATGTTGAAAGCGTCGATTATGCCCTTAACCATGAAGTTGAATATTTTTGCGCTTTTTGGTCTTGCTTATAATGTTAAACACGAGAATGAAAGGATAGTCTTTTGTATTAATCAATTCCGTTCTGGGATATGCCCCGAATTCGACTTCCATTCAGAAATGTCGATTCGTATTGATTGCGTATGTGGCCTATAGAATGACTTGCAGTGGCCAGCCGATGTACAAGTCACTGCTTTTATCCTCCCAAACGATTCTGGTTCCAACTACCCAACCGCGGAGTGATGGAAGGCTTGGTTGACCTAGGCGAATATAGATACGGGATCTGAACCGTGACCATGCGTATAGATAGGGCACCGTTTGGCACTATACCACCCTAAACTTGAAACAAAAATGAATTGATTATAAAATAGTAGAAATGTGATAATAACACGTATCATATTTTTGTCAGTGATCGAATTGATACTCTACACTCAGCTCATTCTAGCAGGTCCAGCTGAAGTCTTCGTCCTTATCGTTACGAAAGGGGCAAACTTTGAGATTTAGGTAAGGGTTGAGGGAGCGTTGTTCGCTCTGAGAAAGGCTCTTGAATGGTGGTCATTATGCTGCAGAGTCGGCATTTAATCTTGTACTCCTTTGTTTATTTATTTGCTTTGTGATTGATATCCAGTTTTTTTTTTTCTAGTTAAAAATCTGGTGGCAATAGTCATGATTAGAGTTCCCAGTCAATAGGATAAGCGTTCATCGAGAAAGAAAAGAAAGCAATTCATGAGATTTGTTTCAATAAAAATATGAAGTTTGGCATATTTACTATAACAATGAACCATCCCAAACACCAGCTGGACAACTCTGCAACGCAGTGAAAAATTAAGCGTGAACTTATAGCAGTCAGAATTAGTACGCAATGGCGTAGATGGTACGAGATGTTTTTGCGTAATGTCAGCTATTACTTACCCTCGGGTCACAACTGCTTTACTACCTCCAAAGCTGCCGAAGCACCATGCTCTGTGAGGTGGACCGTGCTGTTTTGCGGCGAGTAATTAAGGTCTTTACATGGTAGAAACAGTCCCGCCTGAACATGGAGTCTTTTTAATTACTTAAATTTCATTGTTAATGCAAGGTTTCATTCATCGTGGACTTATTGTCAATGAGGTGATTGTTTGATATATATGACCGTTCCTTGACCACCTCGATAAGCGGGTTTTTTTACGAACTTTTCGATCGAAAAGCAGTTGAGCGGGAGGGGGCAGTATGTTGTTTACACTACCTGCGCATATACATATGCCTGTGAATGTAAAAAAGTCGACATGCTTCATAGACCTTCATGGTCTGTTTCATTTATTTGTGGACGAGATGAGTTGCTCACTGTTTGCATCACTAGCCAACATGACGCGATCGAAGCAACTTTTGCGGAAGTGTAATGCAAAGTTGTTCCAAACGTGGAATGGCTCTACTAAAAAGATAGTTTTCATGTGATGATATCAGCAAGTAATAATTGCCGGTCGGGTGTGATATAGTGGACAAAAAGCGCGCTTTCACCTGAGTATCCCGAAAGATCCCATACGGTGAGCGAAACCCGGTGCCATACTCGCCCAGACCAAGGAGACTTCGCTCTCTCCGAGATCGGTTAACTGGTACCATACACGTCTGGGGAAATCAATCCACTGACTTGTACAACGGCTGGCTATTGCAGGTCATTGTATAGACCACGTATGCATTCTGAGCGATACTACAATTATGAAAGGAAATCGAAAGAACTAAGCTATATTCACGTTCATCACCCGATCTCTTCATTCCTACTACTTCCTGTAACCCAGCGGAATGCTATCGCCAACTTGATTTAGCCCGCTGCTTTCATTCCTATATGCTGACATGACTACCTTCTTTCTTGCCTTGTTCGGTGCTGCCTGCTATCTAACCTCAGTCTTCGATTTGCTTTGTCAGTTTTCGACAAGTCGGTTCCACGTCAGAGGTTGGCATACCAGTGTGCCGAAGTGCCGACTCTGTCCTATGACTCCTATTGGAGTGAGGTACCATGGCCAGTTGGTCTGGATGCTGGCTTTCCGATTTTGTGGTGTTAGTTGTCAGCAGTGTACTGCAACAGGGTCACATCCATTCATGTCTTCTTTTTCTTCATTTCTCATAGATCGTGCGATCCAGCAACTGATATTATCTGACTTCGCCTTATTTCAATTTGCTATAAGCTAGCTTTTATCTTACGTCCTGATTATTCTTTTGGGGTTAGTGTATAAATAAAACTTTTGTGGTTGCAATTAGTGTCGCAAGTAATTATTTTATCGGTAACTTGCTTCCGAAAAGATTATAATGTTTATATCAGAAGTCAGTGAATTCCGGGTTCGGGATAGAACCTGGATGTGCTGGTAAGGTTTAATTGATAGTGCCTTTGTATACGATAGTTATATACGATAGCCTTCCACCTAGTTCTTTGTTTGCTCCGATTATTGTTTTTTATTTGTTAATGGCATGATCAATGTTGAGGGTTTCGTTTACTTTCTGATTTGTCCTCATTCGCTTTTATGTGTGTTTTAATCGTTTTAACATTGTTATCGTGTTCTCATTTGATTTCCTCTTCAGCGGTTATTCACAATGAGGATCATCACCTCATTGACGCTCCTGGCTTTGGTGACGATCGCCTGCGGTATTCGTTTCCACGTACCCGCGAATAATAAGAAATGTATGAAAGAAGAAATTCATAAAAATATCGTTGTCACCGGTGAATACGAGTTCAGCGAAGGAATCGGCTATACAGGCAGTGTCCATGTGAGTTTTGTTGGCTCATACTTACATACTCATACACACGGAAATATGAGAGAAAAGAGGGTGAGCTTTTCCGAATTTTTTTTCCTCAGGTGAAGCACCCACTATTCTGGATTCCACTCGAAAGCCTCAAAAGCTCAAAAAAGAATGGCCGTTATGAGATTATTAATGCTTTACCACTAGTATCTTATTTTTAAAGCATGATAGGATAGGTTCCTCCTATGAAAAAAGTTCTCACTATAAGCCGTCATTGCGCGGAATATAGTCTGTAGCAGTGAGAATAAGTGTTGTTGAGGTGGTCTTGTCAGAGTATAAGTGCATGCGGCTTTACTGTATTATATATAAGTGTAAGGGTATGCAATTTTGCTACTGGAGTTAGGCATTTTTCATCATGCGCTGCATAACTAGCTGATCTTGGTAAGTTCTGGAAAAATTCCAGCTCTCGTTCTTGAAACATTCAAATCTGATTTAGGGATGTGTTACTATATGACTTGCTTTGACTTGGGATTATAGATAATGTGGTCCCTTTTCGCACCTGAATTTACTACTTGAAGTAGTCGAAGCAAGAAATCTGTCTGTATTGATTCGCTTTCCAAACAACCATTTTGTTTCCCCTGATATCCTTCTTTGATGTTGTCGAGAATGGCTGTTTCAGGTGACAGACACACGAGGACATACGCTGTACAAACGGGAGAAGTTCAGCGATTTAAAGGGGAAATTTGCTTTCACAGCTGATGAGTACGACATTTTCGAAATCTGCATTAGTAACCATGCTCCCATCACCACAGGTAAGTAAATTCTGCCTCGGTTTTGTTTATCTCGTTTTTTGTTGTTTACTCGCTTTATGCTGCTTGCTTGTAAAAATAGAAAAGAATCCATTCATTTTTCACTATCGTAAAGTGAACCTGCTCCCTTCAAACCCCTTCAAAATAGAGCACTTGATACAGATAGCATACCTGTGTCATTTCTACGGTAGACTTCTGTAACATCATGCTGTTACGTACTCCTATGTGTTGTAGTGTCTCCTTCTACTGTGTGTACTTGATTTTGCTTCGATTTTGTTCTGAAAGTTGTCTCTTTTGCTTGTTTGAAGTGATTCCTTATGATAGAAGTCGAAAAAGTATATTTCTGTAAAGTCAAGCGCTTTTGCTCCCAAGATTACCATTCCATCTCCCTGTCGTTTCCATTACGCAGGTAGGTTACTGTGGTTGACGATAGTGGGTTAAGTTAGAGAGAGTTCTTGTCATAGTCACCCGCTTCTGTGCTCGAACTGTCAGCGCCATGAGCTAATCCTCTGTGTGTTAGCAGTGTTATATGGGCAACTATTGGAACACGTAAAGTAATCTTTCAAGGTCATGTACAACCCCGAGAAGTATCGTTGAAGATGAAACATGGAGTCGAAGCGAAGAACTACGAAGATCTCGCCAAAGCAGAGCAGCTGAAGCCGCTTGAGGTATGGCTTATTGCCTTTTCTATTTCCTTTTCGTTTGTTGCATCGTTCTCTCTGAGTATTTTTCGTCTCATTGGCGTTTTTACTCGTTTAATGCGGAAATAGGACGAGGTGTCCTCGTTTCGATGCGACGTTTATGGTTTTGTTGGGACTACTCTGGACTTTCTATGCGGCATACTGTTGAACATATATGATGTTTTGAGTCTAGGTCGAATTGCGACGTCTAGAAGATCTGTCCGATCAAATTGTGAAGGATTTCGCCTTCATGCGACAGCGAGAAGAGGAAATGAGAAACACAAACGGTATAACAACTTTGTTCAATAGAGTTTCTTGTTTTCGATTGGCCCATTTCTAATGAATTCTTGGAAATGTTCAGATAATGAGTTCATTTGGGTGAAAAAATCTTGCCGGGGTTTTCATTATCCTGTAAAAAATATGTATAATGCGACTTATTTTCTTAGTGTTTCGATGCTACCTAGAGGCTTCATCGTGAGACCCATTAATCAACGAAATTCCCAAAACATTTTCTTGTTGCTAGCAGTTCCGACCACAGTACACGGTGCTGAATAGAAATATTCACCGCTGATGTTTGAAAACAGGCAAAGTTATTGCATTACATGACTTCTTTCAACAGTATTTCTACTTTTATTTGAGGGCTTTTTCTTTTGCAATGTTTACTGTGGCAGAAGGGTTTCATGGGGTTAATTTTAGGAACTTATGCGTTCAGGTGGATTTGGGTGCTCCCGTTCATTTAATGACTTACTAACATCTTTCCGCTTCAGAGTCCACAAACAGCCGTGTATTATACCTATCAATTTTCTCTATGCTTTGTCTTCTGGCCTTGGCTATATGGCAGGTTTGTTGATTTACCACGAGAGTTCTTCTGACCGTTCACTCTATTTCCGAAGCGAGTACTGTTTCAGGTGATGTTCTTGCGCAACTATTTCAAGGCAAAGAAGCTCATTGACTGAGCAGCTAGTCGGATTAGGTAGAAACGCGTGATTTTTTCCTTGATTTATGAAGTTAATTTTTCTGGGTGACTGCCATTCTTGTCTCAAAGTTCCCGAAAATCGACTAGACTGTGGTTATCTGTGCACTACGTGTGATACGCTAACCTTTTCTCTTTTTTAATGCGAGTCACCTGAATTTTGGCTAAATCTTGATGTGATGTTGCTGACTAATCTTGTTTGTACTCCGTAATGATGATGTGGGTAACATGGTTTAAGCTACCTTGTACTTATTATTTATTGTTGATGAATTCGTTATAATAAATTTGTTTCCTCCGGCAGAAGTTACTTAAAGCTTACTATTGCTTGGTGACCGATCTTTTGGTTGCACAAGAAAAAATTTATGATTATACATCGTTTGGAACACTCATTGAACTGCTCATTTTCATTGTCAGTCCTGATTCACTGACTGTCAGATTTCAAAAAGGCCGAGAAGGCTTGAAAGTATTTATCTTTTACTTCTTTATTTATTGATTTATTTATTCTTTTGGTTCATGTATTCCATTTTTTGGTTCGTGTTATTGGGGCATTTGTTCAGTGGACAACTGATTCAAATCTGATTGTTATTACGAATCAATTACTACGGCCTGTTAGACAGTCCCCGTGATAATCGGTGGTAATCAGCTGTCCTTATTTCTAAGAGGATTTTTGTGGGACCATGTCGCCCAAGACGCGTGCGGATGCAAGGCGGCTCAGAGCTCTGGTAAATTGAACAAGGTGGGTTTGGGGGTATGTTTAGGTAGCTAAAGTCAGTGTTATATTATGACACATTCGGACTGGAAACTAGTTTCTGGGTGATTATCAACTGAGGCCAGAAAAGTAAGTCCTCCAAACTTTGTAGAGGTTGCTATGATATGACTGGCTGGTTGGCTGGTCACTTCATCGCTCCCAATTCACTCATTGACAGTCCTTATATACTTTCAAACCCGAAAACCTACAATTTCAGGGATTCAGCTAAGTGGGCGCATTCCAGATGTAATGAGTAATGCCAGAAAACTTCTCCCTTTATGCAACTTCTGGAACGTTTTCTTCCCTATAAGGACACCGCTTCGAAACCTCAAATTTAAGCAGAAAGTTGAAGTGTTCTTATTACTTCTGATCGGTTGTTAGGGTTATCTAAACTCCATTTTTTTACAACTTTTAATGGTTACTTTATATTTGAACCCTGGCGAGATAATGAAAAGGTACCGAAAGGAGTTATGATTCGACCTATACTTAAACACCGAGCGAAAATATCAGGCGAAAAATGAATTCCTTTCTTTGGTGTCGAAAATCGGTACCATAATGGTCTGGGAGCATAAAATCCCCTCCGAGGGATTCGCCTCAACATTGGACCTGCGGTCAGAATCGTAGTGGCTCAATTGAATGGGTATGTGGCATGTACAATGACTTGCGGTGGCCGATAACCAAGTCAGTGCTTTTTCCCTCCAAGACGAATTTGTTACCAATAAACCGACTACGGAGGGTGGAAAGCTCGGTTGGCCTAGGCGAGTGTCGAGCCGGTGTCCGAACCTTGGATCATGCGTGAGTGATAGTACGCCACTTGTCACTACACCACCTCCGCCTTATTTACTGTATATGCCGATTTATTATGTACTATCACTTCCATTATTCGTCAACCCCAGATCCTCGCCCCATTTTGCATTAAAGTAATACAATAGATCGTTTTCTTTCCTTTTTACGAATTTTATTAATGATCTTTATTAGACCCTGAGTGGAATGTATGAAATTACAGCATGAAAAGGTCACAAACGGATCTGTTACTAAATTCATCGTAACAAATCATCATCGTAGTCCAATCCAATGGAAGCAGCCATTGGATTTGAAATGAAGAGTTGACGTTTCAGCTAAGAAAGAAGGATGTCGTATAAGTCGTGCAGTACCTTTGGTGAAACATTTGTTACCTGCTGCTTTCTCTGTTTAGCATCCGCTTCAGAAATGCTCATGTCATCGTCGATGGCTAGCAGCTGGGAAGCGTAATCGCTCAAACCTTGCTGTTGCATTCGTTGAAACCAGACTTGCCTTTTTTGTTCTTCCTGGGCTTGGTCGAGTTGTACTGCTTGTCGGTATTGCTGCTGAAAAGTGGGGCCGAGTTTATTTACCTGGCTTGTTTTATTGTTCACTGTTGACAGCTTGGTAAATACAAATGGGAATTAACTAACCTGAACGTTTGGTGGCTGTCTTGCTAGGATTGCATCCAATCGACGTTGTTTGTCTGATCTAAAAATTTCCAATGAAATTGATCTAAACTGGAGATAAACCCGACCAATTAGGGAGGAAGACATACCGTATCATATAGTCATCGTCGTCAAGTCGTTTCAGCTCATTCTTATCGTCTCTTGATGTCACATAGTCCTCCAGCTCATCTACGTGTACTATATCGGCAGACGTGCCGGCAATGACCATCAGGGAGATTAGAAGGAAGAACTTCATTCTGAAATGATTGGGTTTCAAATGGCGGAAGACCAACCCCTTTCTTCATGAAACTCCGGAATTGATGCTAGTTCTCTGACAGTCTGAACCACAAAGTTCAGGCGGGAATGGTTATTGACTGTACCGGGATAGACATGCGGAAGACGGAATTAGTCCTTCAAACTTCTCTGATGTCGCTCGGCAACTCATTCCTTGATTATCAATTCTTAAGACGCAGATAATTTACAATCTAGCAGTCTCAAAGACTCAAAAGAAGCACTGGAGATATACCTTAGTCCTTCCGGAGAAAAGGTGAATGATTGGTCTGTGAAGGAGCTTTCCCGACACTGACTCCGTCATATGATTCCGAATCTCTTCTAAAGTTGGAATACCTAATTTAATTTCAACTAGACCACCTGAAAGCCATAGGAAAGTCCAAATGCGTTGAGGTACATACCCCTATGGAATTTCAGTACTTACACTATACTTCTTCTTCAAAAGCACTAGCCAAGTTCAGGAACTGCGGCTTCAGATCATCGAAGCCTCAGGTAAACTGTTGAAGTCATTTTCTAAGATGACAGAGATTCTTACACAAGCCCTTTTGACAGTGTTCTTTACTTCAAACAACAGTTTATCAATAGGCTGAGCCTACACTTAGGGTTTGGGTTGATATCACAATGAAAGGGAGTAGTTTGAGAAAAGAAGGTTTGAGATGGCTTATGAGTAGAAATGTCATTTGTCTTGGTGCACATCTGTTTTATACTGTTCGCTCGAGTCGTAAGGCAAATAGAAATTGGTCGTTGGCCCCACAATGAACTCGGTTCGTACCATGTGTCATCAAGAAGTATCACGGAAAGTTCTACTACTCAAAGACTAGATGGCACGGAATGGTCTTTTCGAGATGCGTTATGCATTGCGTCGAAAACCACTGTGGCATAGGGTGCATATCGGGCCTGATTAGTCACTTTAAGGAATGGTCGATTTCCAGAGTGATAAGGGATGAATATTGTACTGCTAAATTTCGGTAACGGCTAGCTGTCGGATTAGAAAGGGCTAGAATAGATGTGATTCTCAAACAGGATCAAGGGCATGTGAATGTCAATTGGATGCTGTTATCCCCTACGACTCTTCTTCTTCTTCTAAGTTGCGTTGATCCTGTGCCGTAGCAAGGTCGCTGTTCTTGTCAGCCGCCTCCATTTCAATCTAACTACAGCATCTTCGGCTGTCACCTTGATTTCGGCGATACCTCTTGATTACGTTTCTCCATCTCTTCTTTGGGGCTCTTGTAGTCGCTCTCCTTGAGCGTTGGGCTCTATGCCCTCGTTGGGCCCCCTCCCTTACGGAATGGCTCTGCAGCCTTCTCAGTACGGGTCGCCACCCTTTACAACAATTGAACCCATAAGAATTGAACCCACGTCAAGAACACCACTGAACTCTACTCAGATCCAATTTCTATAGGATAGAGTCGTTCGGTGAAGTACATAGAAGGTGCTGGGGCTGCGGGGCTTAAGTAGTGAAGATAAAAACGTGACGTGAAATGCAGTGTGAATCCCAAAAATGTTCAACTCAGCATGGGAACTCTATTTTCAGTAAACTCTTAGAAGTTCATGGAGCTTGATGATAGCAGTTTTTATGCATCAAGCCTGATCGACGTATAATCTGGGCCCCTTATGTTATCTAAAAATTTAAAGCCTTCCCTCCGGGCTTTATAATGCTAACTATTATTAGTCGCTCTGCTACTGCCTTGGTTATTCTTTTCAGAGGAGAAGTTAGGTCTTCCCAAGGAGACTACTAAGCAAAAGTAACCAAAAGGAACAGAGTGACTACGTAATAGGGAGATGTGTAGATTTCATTTGACTGAACTGTCAAAGTTCATTGGTTGTATAGCCACTTAGGGTAAGTAAAAGGAATGGAGCACGGTCAGGAGCATGACACTGTCATGAATTAGTGGGTGGTGTCGTGGGGTTTAGGAACGTCCTGCTTCTGGAACATTCTTTTCATAGCTCTATCACGAGTGATATCGGTTGATACTACTTTCTTGCTCATTGCTGTTGAAGTTCCGTTTACCAGTTCCTTCTATACTTTATCATTCCATTTCATTTTGAAGATTTGCATTAATCAAAGTGATGTTACCTCTGTACACTCTGTTGTTTGCTTGCATGCACTCCGTAACAGATGGGTGAACTTGGTCTTTGAGGTTGTAGACTCACTCCTCGGTGGTCTACCACGAAACTCTCAAACAAACATCATCGCTCGTCACTCTACATATGTTGCAACTGCAAATAACACTCTGTTCAATCACCCTTCCGATCTTACTTTGTGAGCACGGCCGTGTAACTAATAGAATCAGATGTGTTTGGCTTCTTTCAACGATTATCCAAATATCCATCTTGTTCAAAGGCAGTAGGTTGGGTATTTCAATGATTTTGTGGTAGAATGCCCTTTGAGGGTGACAAGATCTAGATTGGGATATTTATTATGGTGATACAGCTACATATCTGCCAATGGTGATGAATCAAGTAATCTAATCAAGCGAAGCGACTGTCTTGTCTTGCCATTGGAGTCAGTCTTGACTTATACTAATAACGGCATGACGTTCGAGGTGGTGAGTCCAACGGTCGGAAATGAGTAGCTAGCTGATCGAAGGTCGAAGTCTGGGCCCTAATAGCGCTATTTAGTTGGAGACCTTCGGAAGTCGAACAATTAGACCTTGCCCGTGACATTGATCGAGTATCGGGGGAGACGATCGGTTTTGTATAATCGATTCGCCGCACGCGGCTGTCGCGGACCATTCGCTTCACCGTTATTACAGCTCTAGCGTTCTTCATACAGCTCAATCGGTATGCGATCACTATTTTAGGCATGATTCCACTGTTAGCTCTTTTGTTCCTGTATTTCTTACCTGCTGCTGCATTCTGCTACATTCCTTCGCGCGCGGCGTCCCTCTATCCACAACGCGACAATTTCGGTCCTACTCACCACACCCAAGTATCGAAGACGTCCATGAACATCTTCCTTGCCACAACAGAGAGTAATGGTAGTGGGTAATCAAGATGGGGCTCACAAAGAGGAAATGACTGCTTTGTGAGCACGTTAACGGTATCTGGCAAGGAAGTGACCAGGTTTTGTAAAAAGTGGGAGTGGGAGAAACCTCTTTTGAGACATCGAAAGAGATCCTTTTAGCTCCCACTGTTCATCCTGTTCATCCTATCTTTTTCGAGTGCCTACTCCCAGCTTACAGTAACTAATGAAAGTCGTACATTGAATTTGTGAAAAAGTAGCAGTTGTGTCCTTCATTTATGAAAAACAAGACATTTCCGTGGCATTTACATATTTTTGAGCCCACACTGACTTTTTGGTTACCTACTGGTTTAGTGCGATGGCAAAGATCCGATATCAACTAGTTTTACAATAAGAAAAAATGGATAATCTTTTTCAACTCGATGATTATTCTGAGATTTCAGTGAGCTATCACTGAGTTCTTCATCGCTCTTTTTTCGGGTTCTCTCTTCTGTAGTCCCCGAGCGCTTCCAATGCTTCAATGAGAAGACGTCTCAAATGATCCGTGTGGCAAGCGTCAAATGCCCAAAGCTGGAAGATTAAATGTATGTTATTCAGTGAAAGTATCATGAAAGGTATTTTTATTCAAAAACTCCTTTCAAATAATTAACGGGGCGAACCTCTCTTGCTCTGGTAAGTGAACTAGCTGCATATGTTGCCAACAGAACCATGATAATCATGGCAACGGCAATCGTCAACATCATTGTAACCCTGAATTCGAATTTCCCCCATTCGAGTAATCTGACAGGGATTTTTCGTAAGGACTTGAGGATAGCTGGAACTTCAGGAGTTTCAGAGAACAAAACAATCAAGTGAGGAGTAAAAAATTGCTTATTTCCCTACGATTGAACTACCAGGTAGAGATTGAGGTGGTTAATATTTGCCAAGTCTCGCAGGTCAAGGTAAAGCTGGGAGATCCATAAACAACAGAATTAGAGGAGCAAGAGATAGATGATCACAAAGAGGCGGAGTAGGGGAAGTCTGTTGAAATGTACTTACCTGAATTGGATTACAGTAATCTGGCTTGGATGTGAAACCAGCAGAGTACAGACCAACAGTGCAAATAGAGAAATGCAAATTCCACCTGCTTGAGCCGCATGACAAATGAGAAGAGGCCAACTAAAGGCAATCCTTTTTGGAAGGTCTTGGATTTAGAAACGAATTTTAGAGCAACACGGTAATCATTCATGTTTGTTTGAAAACATCCCAGCGGGCTCCAATTTGAGATTTGATTTGCTTACCTAGTTTGGGAGAGAGGGGGGGGGGAGGTGCAGATATGACTGCCATTATCGTTACGACCTATCCGTTGGGTGTTCATTCAAAGAAGTGGAGATTGCCGATGGGCTGTGTTAACCGAATGAAGTTGACTGTGAACTATGCTGCTGTGCTGTGCTTGTTCCCTATAGCTTGTTCTCTCCCTTTGCGTGAGCCTAAATATGGTCACGTGGATCGGCCCAGGCAGGTGCAGGGCATAATACCCGGCAGCTTCTCTCGCTCTCCGTATCCACTCGTATCAAAGAAGATGGATGGTTGGAGCGCACAAACCGCAGGTCAGGATTCAACGGCTTCGAAAGTCGCTCAGCGGTTGACAGGAAGGTAGGCATAGATTTGAAGCACACGATCCCAGCATTCCGGTGTCGCGAGACAACTATCAAATAGTTGCTGCTGGTCATCGCGCGAGAGCACGGTGGCTCTTTGAAAGTTGTCTTATATTTTGATCGAACTAACAACCGGCTGCCGGTCTTGATCCATTCCTGCCTTGCAGCTAGGTAGCTGACTTCTTTGTGTCTGTTCACCAAGTAGAACAACAGCTTTGGGCACCCAACACACCATGCATTGATGACCCACTGGCGCTCATACCGTGTCAGCAACAGCCAAATCGGCTCTTACTCGTCTTGTACCCTAATGCAACCCCACTCTTGTCAGGCTCACCGAGCATGTACGTTCTCCCACCCATGAAATCGAATACTATGATAAGTACTTTACTCCCTGTCAACAAGTTTACGTAATCTGGTGGCAATAGGTAGGATTCATTAACTCAATCTGTGGAACAACGCTTTCACGGTGTACGATGATGATTTGGCAAAGCCAGCTGAGCTGACATACCCCAATGTTCTGCTTCTCGATATTTTTGATGGACTTGCACTCTTCAGATGAAAACAAATGCTGAGCGACAGAGTCGTAGGGACTATGATAAGGTTCGGGATCGGGCTAGGGTAGGCCTAGATAAAAGAAAAAACCGTATCGTGAACAGTTGTCATCTTAGTAGCGCGCGAACCCGGTTCGTTATCGATCATGTGCGCGTAAAATCGATATCATTCCTTGAAGCGCACCCAGGTATGGTAACCGGTGGTGTGAAAAGCACATCAACACATTGGCTAATTCTATCTGGTTCAACTGGCTCACCAATTGAATGCTACTGCCAAGTGGTACTCCAAAAATAAGCAGAAAAACATGAATGCACCACACAAGAGAGAAAGTCCTGGAATAGGCGCAAAAGGTTTTTTTGTCCTTCAAGAAGGAATTCCTAGTATCAGATTTGAAACCTACCGCATATTTGCTCTCCGAATGATATCAGCTCTATTAAACCGAAAAATACAAAAATTATGACGAAACATCCCTCAGTGGTTGCCGAAAGTTCGGTTCGTCGAGCTGAAGTAAACTTATGGCTTCTTCCGGAATAGCTTCATTGTCCCCAGTGGTGGAACTATTGACTTCTTCCTACTTTCGGAAGTAAAGAACGGTGCAATCCAACAAGGACTTACTGAGCAGTAATTCTATCGAATATTCTGAGGGAGTAAAAACTTACAATGGTACACAAACTTATTCTCGAGGATCTCATCGACCCTTTTGGGGCTCTCTGACATAATTTCTTCGTCTGTGTCCGACATCAGCCACTTGATTGTGCTGCACGAGGAAAAAAATGAATGGTGGAAACACACTCCAGTTAAAAGAAGCCTGGATAAGCACGGATAACCCGATGACAGGTAGAGGAAAACAATTTTAGGAAAACAGGAAGGATAATATTAATCGTAAATAGTGGGAATGACGGGTAGGTTTAGGTCTACTATGCCTACTTGTTGGTAGCTCTTCCGAGCATCTTCAGACTGGTTATAAACCAGGATGATAGTGCTCAATTAATTGCGAGGGGCTATCCGTCTTTTCTCAAGGTCCAACTTGCTCGGCTCCTCACATCACTTTTGTACGTCTTCTGCCATTTTCATGGCCAGAGCCATTCTTCTGTGCTTCTTTGTTGGATCACCTGAGAAAATGATACAGCAAGGAAAGGCCTTTGGAAATGGCTTCGATTCTTGTCAATCTGCAAGTTCCTGTCGGGAGTTCGTCGTTCTAGTTTGTTCCTTTGAGTCTTTGGGATATTCACGTCCCCATGGGCCATATCCTCTGAGTTTCGGATAAAAAGAAGGATATAGTAAGACGACGTGCAGAAAAGCAGCTGATGGCAATACTCGACGACTTGATTTCTACTAAATTCCGATTAGTACTCCTGCCCGGACTGCAGCAATGAACTCGTCCAGCGTGCCTTCGGTACGGAGGCTACCTTCTCCCTCCCTATCGAAGAAGTACTGGACCTTTATTCCGATCGATTAACGCCACACGATGTGTAATACTGCTAACTTCCCTTTTTCAGTGAAATACCAACTCCCTGTACTTCTCAATTCCCCAACAGGCGCTGTTACTGCTATTTTATACTCTTTTGGGTTTCAATGGGCTCTCCAGAGGCTCGCTTTATATTGGGTTGTCCGAAAAGTTCCCGCCGATTTTTGATACCTCGGATTTATCAACCGTTGTACAAAAGATCAAGGACCCAACCTAATAAAGTTATATGTTTTCTGAAAGAGTAGATCCTTCTCTATATTCCTATCAAGATTCTGCCAACATTTGTCGAAGTTTATCTGTACAGGACTCGTATGAAAATGGAGAACCACTGCGCGCATTTTCGGTATCTGAAGTATTTCTTCTATCGCAAGGCCTAGAATGCGGCTCAAGCCGCATGAAAGATATATGACGTTTGAGTAGACCATGCCCTAGAGGAACGTACAGTGCATGACTAATTTGCGGTATCCAAACGGAGTGAATTTGTCTTCGAAGACCGGCAACCTTTAGGGAGACTATCATCAGTTTAAACGATCAACACGAAATGTTAACCGAAGCAAATCGGCACATCAATGCTCGTGGAGTAGGACAAGGGCTTAGTGTTTCGAAATTGACCATCCATGGCCATCTGCAGACGCTTGGTTTTGTAAAGCGCCTTGATGTTTAGATATCTCGCGAAAGGAGCGAGCGCAATGCGATGCACCGCGCCCCCATGCGCGACTCGTTGCTCGAACGAAATAAAAATGAGCCGTTTCAGAAACGCATGAGCACGAGGGACGAAAATCGCATTGTGTACAGCAATGAGGAGCGGAAACGATCGTGTAGCCCCTTAGTGAGCCGTCAGAAACCTCTACAAAAGTCAAAATACAGGTGCGGATGACTATGCCGAGATGCTGATGGGATTTCAGAGGAATCACTTACCATGAGCCGTTGTCGCACAATCAAAATATGATTTAGGAAAGGTGCTATAGCTAGCTCGGAACTATGGAGGCAGCGATGGACCAAAAGCGACCCGAAGAGGCCAATTGTTAGGTCGTAATTTTCCAACAGGGTACCTCCAGACCACACGTATTTTTGGCCACTCGTCAAAAGTTGCTGAAGCTTGGGTGGGATGTCTTACCACACCCCTCATATAGTCCAGACATAGCACCATCAGAATACCTATTGTTTGGGTTTCTGCAAAATTCCTTGAATGGAAAATCGTTCAATTCGCTGGAGGACTGCAAATAGCACCTGAAAGGGTTTTTCGATCTTAAGTCTGGAACCTTCTATGAAAGAGGGGAACTGGAAGCTACAGGAAGATGGCGAAGCCTTACTGAACAGAATGTAGGATATATTGTTCAATCAATGAATTTCTTCTTCTAGGAATTTTCATTCAAAAATGAATCAAAAATCGGCGGGAACTTTTCGGACAACCTAATACATAGATGATCCCCATAAAAAAGATCATGAGTGCGCAGGTAGGTTACCCACATTCGAAAAGACTGCCCAAATGTTTCGTCGAATTTATTTGACATTCTGTAGGTCCAGCAGAGCAACTCTTTGATTGAAAGAGAGGAGCATATGTATATGGCTGCATTCAGAAGTTTCGGTTATTTGTATTTCAGAGAGGATTTTTGTCGATGAAAACTGAACACCATAATTGAACACCATTATACAAAATTGATTCATTCAATGCTCTCGATTTTCACTGACGAGACTATATTATTTTTGGAACATTCTCATTAGCCACGTGAAATAGACTGGCAACTTGATATTCCGTCCCCCAGGGATCGGCAGGTGCTGTGGGGTTATCGATCGATTGATATCGACCTGTTTTCCCAGTTGTGCATTCACTCAGCTTTTTCGTTTGGGTTGAGTCATTTTTTCCTGTTGATCGCCTTTTTTTCCTTTTTTTGGTAGTACGTGGCTCTTCATCGTACTTGGTGCACCAGTATTTTGGGGGCGGAAAGTAACATGAGACTATAAGAAAGAGGTGGTGTACCATCTGAAGAGGGTCATCTGAGACTGTAAAATGAAAAGGGAGCAGGAGGGTATCATCGCCTACGACTAAGAGTGGATAGGGGAGGGGAGTGGGACTAGGCAACTGGGCGAAATTTGAATGAGTTAGTGAATTACACCCTATCGGTTTTACTTATTTTACCATTTCCCTCTATAGGATCGAGCGGCTCTTCGAAGTTGTTGTATGGATGAGTACTGAGTACCTTGTTGACACCCATTTGATTTCCACTGCAGAAACTTTAATTAGAGTTCCCTCTTCTTTAATATTGGGCTCTACAGCGCAGAGATGGAGGACCTCTATGGACCTGTAGTCGTACTTGGAAACGTTTTTTAGCCAGTGGAGTACTAGTCTTCAAACTAATCCTAAGGGGGACCTGGGTGAATGAGGTGATTGTTCGTGCAAAAAGCTGGGACTGGGGAAGAATCGAGCACTCAGTTTACCACTGATTCATTCCTTTTCAGAAGTATGAGCGATAGTGCCGGCATACTACTTCTGTTTTTGGAGCATCTTTACAGTCTCGCAGACCGGCTACTCCTCCTTCTCCAGCGTCTAGTAATAGAAAAAAAGACTGTCCCCCTCCCCCTCCTCCGAGGAAGTTATCGCACGAGTAAATGTAAGGTAAATGCAAATGTTTCCGTTTTAATTATGAGCGTTTTCACCAAAAAGACTGACCTTCGTTAGTCGTACTGACATCATTTCTGCGTGAGTCTTTAGATTACTGGTGTGATTTTAGGTTCATCTGAAAGCCATATAGTAGCGAATGACAATAACTGCATGTTCATACTGCTTGCTTGGGTAGGGTCCAGAGTTCTCCTTACTGTACTATTATATCTCAAGTTGTTGTTCAAGAACATTCGAATACTTTCAAGATTAGATGCCAAGATTAGATAGATGCTAAATGCGTGGTGCATTCTGAAGACGAAAATCGTTTCCGATCCCTTCCCCATAACCCCTTCATTGTTATTAGTCTTTATCAGCCGCTTTCGTATAATGGGGAACAGGGGGCTACAGAATAAAGCTTGAATATCGATTTGTCTACCAATCGATCGCCTATGAAATCTTATCAATACCTTACTATGAATGTCTGCGATATTACGACCATGAGGGTTCATCTTTAATGACTGCTTCCTATATGAAAGTGCACGTCTCATTTAAGTCTTACCCATCCCATTTTAGGTTCGTCGATGCACATTTTGATGGCTATTATGGCATTGATTTGAGCGACATGTACATGATAAATCGATTTATATCAATAAGCTTCTGACTTGTAGGTAAGTACTCTAGTGCTTATTGAATCAGGTAACTCAGCTGTTGAGCTTTCACAGTTGAAAGCCGAATCAGCAAAATGGGAATTCCAACGGATTGATTGAATTGAGTTAAAAATAACTTATTTGCACTACTGTGATGTGTAATATTAGGTTGAGTCATAAGTCCTCGGACAAATTGGCAATGATAATATTTTTCTTACAATTTTTAAACGACAATAGCGAATCATTTGAAATATGCCCCATTGGCATCGATGGTCTTCTGTCAATGCTTGGGCAAATCGTAGATGCCCTTGCTTTAGAACGCTGGGAGCTGGTCCTTGAAGAACTGCTCCAGTGCCATTTTGATGTCGTCGCGGGTTTGAAAGTCCTGACCATCCAGATGACGTTGAAGATGGGGAAAAAGGTGGTAATCCGAGTTATCCAAGTCTGAGGAACATGGATGGTGTGGCAAACTTGTCCTGCCGAAATTCGTCAGTTCAGTTTTGGTCGTTCTTGCAATGTGAGGGCGAGCGTTGTCGTGCTGGAAGTGAACTTTGGGCTACTGTGGACGTGTAGCTTCGGGATTCGCATTCAGATTCCTCAGTTGCGTAATGTAGACGTGTGCGGTCACTGTGCATCCTTCGTCTAGCAGCTCCCATTATTCGACACGGAGAGCGCTCCACCAGAATCAGAGCATAGCCTCCTTGGCGTGTACGTTGGGTTTGAGGGAGTCTTCTGCTTGCGCACCTTTGTCAATCCATTGAGCACGCCGGTGAACGTTAGAGTAGAGATTCGACTTCGCACCCCTGGTGACTAGGTACTCGAACCACGTGAGGTGCCCTTGAGCGTGAGGAGAGAAAGTGCCACGTCGTCGCGGCGGTCTATGTCATACTGCTTCAAAGCATGAGGCAGCCATCGGCCGGGCTTTCGCACCTTGCCGATTGACTTCAATCCACGAATAACTGTGGACTGACTCTCCAAGGGTAACTGCCGGTTCACGAGTAGTTTGATGCGGATCGGCTTCCACCTGGCTTCGCAGCACGTCCAAACCCAACTTCATTGAGCGTCCCGGACGGTCTTCATTTTCGACGGAATAGTCGCTCGATGCGAACTTCTGGTGCCACTTGTAAATTGTACATTCCCTGCTTGTGAACGTCCTTCATACCTCTATCGATTGCCGCGGGTTCATGGCCAGATAAATAAATAAATATGATGGTGTTGCGGATGTGGAGTTGCGACGGCTTGAAATCATGAGGCACAGTTGCTCGAAAGAAAGCAGTTAGGTGCTTTCTCCAGCGTGCGTTTGAAAGAGCTCTCCATGCTCTATCTAAAAATGCCTCGCACATTCATTTTCGTCGCCTCTTTCCCGAGTTATGATCTCTAGAAGTCATCACTATAACATTGTCCGAGGACTTATGACTCAACCTAATATAATTTTGAAGATGGCGTTCCTCGTTGGAATTATCGCTTGTATCGTGGCAGGCCTGTTCTTTGGCTCAATGTTTGTTGCACTTCGGCGAGTTGAAACTGGAGATGGTTAGTTTGGAACCTACTCTTTCACAGTAGAGAGCCGAGTCAGTACAATAGGACGAATCTTTAATATCCCAAGAATCACTGAGCAATAATGATCGTTCTCGAAATTTCATACTGGGACGAACCTGTTGCCCCTTGAGAGCTGCAAACTGCGTTGGCAGGTTAAAAAAATGGTTGCGCTAGGGTCAAGATAGGCTCAAAAACCGCAGCGCTGGTGACCACGCCTACAAATGAGCGTGTTAAACGTCCTTGTAGAGGTTGCGCCATCTGTACGCGCGTAGGTTCCCATTGAAGCTCATCGTTTGGAAGGGAATCAGCTGAGCGTCTGAGACGCTTCCTTTAGAAATGTTTTTCTGTGGTAAACCTTCGGTTGTGATTGCTTCAAAAGATTAATATTGTGTGACAGAGAATTATAGTATATAGGTCCCAACAGCACAAAGTATTATTTTACCTGTAGTCCTGACCCATGGCGATATATAAACCAATTTTTGGCCGCAGGTATACTACGACCCAGAGTATCCAGATATCAAGCACAAGGTTTCCTGAGAGACACACAGAACAGTTTTCACATTGATGCTGTTTCTCAAGTAGTGGGGTAAGCCACACACTTGACCTGTTTCAAATATTAGTCGAGTTGAATACATGGCGTTTCCCCCAGGAAGCTTGCGCTTCTGCTTGTTGTCTTTGGAACTTATCTCTCTCCTTCCAATTGATTGCGGATGGATTAACCTTTTAAGGAATCTTCGCTCAATGGGTCATGTCTGTATCAATACTATGCGTCGGATTCGGTGACTTCTGGTATCAAGGGTTCCCTGGATTCTATCCGTTTGCGATGCTTGGCGGAGCCTTCTGGACTGTGGGTCAGTTTCCAATGACAACTATAGTACCTGCTGATGATACTTCTTCTCAGGGCCAAACATTTCTCTTTTTTCTTATGCCCGCTTACTGTGGTTCTTATCAGTTCCCCAATTACATACCAATCATTTCTTCGTCCGACCAGTCACTGAAATAATTATAGGTTTATCCAGTTTGGTAGGTTCGCCGGTCACGAAGCCTTTCAGCCATCTAGTCACTCTTCGTTCACTCATTTTCTATGGCTTTTCTTTACCTTTTCCATTTTTTCACCTCGCTTTCCATGCATTATCAATTACTTAATTCTTAACAATTCTAACGTTTCCGTTACTCTTTCCGTATTCCGTCTTTTGCTATCTTATTCCTCTTTCTCCATCTTGTACGCTAACATCTCGTAACTCGGATTTCTGCTGTGAACCATTCCTCACTTCATCTCACTCCCTTTTAAAATGAAGATAAACCTTCGAATTGAAATGATTAATTTCCAAGTGCTCATTGCGCTCAGATTTCAGGCAACTCAACAGCGATCCCCTTGATAAAGCGAATCGGTTTGGCTCTGGGGCTGCTGATCTGGGGTTCAGCAAAATGTGTAGTTGGTTGGGCAACAGGAAGGTAAGGAGCTTGAGTGAAACATTTGATTTTTACATTGTCTCTTATTTTTGAAAACATTGTTATTATAGGTTTGGTTTGTTGGGTATGAATCCCAACCCACCGGCCAGCGATATCCTCAACTATGCTGGTGTAGTCTTCGTCATATTGGGGTGAGTAAACCACAAATCGAGAAGATACCCAGCTGAAAGTGTAGTAGAATCCTCATCACATTCTCAGAAGGGCAAGTAATGGCTTCCAAAGCGTATCAGGATTGATATTGATCTTCTGGTTTTCTGTCTCCAGTTCCAGGAAGTAATCCGTACCAGACTCATATGAACTGGTACCGAAAGACCATCATGAATCCTGAACCCTTTCAAGTGCCTATGTAATTTAGAAAGGTGGAGGATGCAAGGCGCATGACGGCTTTAGACCTTCTTTGCTTAGCCTTCAGATCTTTCAGCGGTGTATCGTAGCTGTCGAAAGAATCACATACAACTCCAGCTTGAGGATAACGACTTGGCTCAGTCAATCATCCTCAGCATTCTCCCGTTTCTGACTCTTCTTTGTATTTCCCCATTCGATGTTGATCAAGTCATATTTTCAGAGGAATTGCCTTTTCCATGGTTCGCGTGGAACGAAATATTCCGGAAACTCAAAGTTTGAGATCTGGGAAGTCGAAGGATGCCGATGAAGCGTTGAGGGGAACTGAGCGAATTTCTGAGGTAAGAGGGGAAGCTGCAAAACCACTGCAAATCTGGGTTAGTGCGAAATTTTAGGCATTTGAAGGCTCAACCTAGATATAAGGCTATAACTCTTGGTATCTTTGCAAGCACTTGATAAGCGATGGAGTTGATTTTCTGAATTCTCTCCCATTCAGGCGAGTAGTGACGAGAGCAGTACAGTAAGCGGTGCCGAGCGATCACCGCCGCTATCAGCTAGGACGTCGACAAGCCGCGGGGCCGTCATAGGAACGCTTGAAAAGGCCATGTGAGGTTTCCAATTGGATTTTTAAAAAGGTTGGACCTCCAGAACGGTTTGGCCGAAACAGCCAGAAGGTTTTTTCAAATTCTCGAATGGTTCACTTATTTGTGTAGCCACTGAGAGCTCAGTCAAGTGAGTTTTGAGGACCCAATAGTGTGGTGCCTTCATACTATAATCCTATTTTTGGTAATTTTTGCAGTTGCATAGCTGTCTCCGTTTTGGCTGGTGTATGCTACGGTTTGAATTTTATGCCTGTCATCTATATGATTGATAATCGTGACAAATATCCCGACTACCCGGTGGACGGCCTTTCCTATGTGTTCTCGCACTTCTTCGGAATCTTTCTCAGCGCTACAGCAATATTCCTTGGCTACACCATATTCAGGTAACCCTTATCAAGGGCAATAGTTACCTCTGTAACTCTCAGCTGTCACTTTCATCGATTTTTTTCCGCGAATTTTCAGAAAAGGCGAACCGTTCATGACTCCTCAACTAATCTTGCCATCATTTTTCGCTGGATTGCTGTGGGCAACAGCTGAGACGGCATTTTTCATTGCCAATCAGCACTTATCTCAAGCGATATCATTCCCTATCATTACTGGTCTTCCAGGATGTGTGGCATCGCTATGGAGCGTACTGTATTTTCATGAAATCAAGGTTAGTCTGCTCAGTTTGAACTAATCAGCCACGATATCGTGGAACGAACTCTGGATATGAAAAAGAAAGGTCTTGAACGTTCTGAGTCTCTAGACAACAACGGTATCGCTGAGCGATAAGGTTGGTGGATTACCATGCTCAGCAGGTCTCTCCAACGTGTTTAATAAAGGGCGGGCGGATGTTTCGATTCCCAGTATTGTTGGCTAGTTGTCCAGAACTTGCACAGAGATCTGATCAAGAGCTCTCTTAAAGAGCACAGGTTGGGAGTAGGAAACCCAGGCTCGACAAGCCCGGAAATCGAAACAAACATCAGTAGGAGGACAGACCTTGACGCTCAATTGAAGTCGCGACGTCGACATTCAGCTTTACAGTAACCAAGGCTGTGGGTCCTAGTTGGAATTCCTGGTTAGGGCGTGCACTTTTAGCCCAACTTCTACTCTACAGGAGCAGTGGGTAGTCCATTTACATCCCCATCCCAGAAACCCCATCGAAGATTCCAGAAAATCACGAGACAACCAGAATCCATGACTGCTTTTGGTGCTCTCTGTATGTGACAAGATCTGCTGTGTGGTGTCTTCCACCTCTCCCAGGGTACCGTACCTCCAAAATCTCCAGATTGATAAATAAAAAGCCGAAATGTATTCCGTGTCCATTCCATACGACGAATCGTGGGGGCCCGTGTCTCATAAGAACTTGTAGAGTACAACCCAAGGGTAGGATGAAATTGAGTGGAATCAGTAAAGCTCAAGCTTTCTCTTTTCAAGTTTTCAGTTTTCAGGGTAAACGGAATCTAATGAACTTCGTTGCTGCTTTGACGCTATCCATTATTGGAGCTGTTTTGGTTGGTCTGTCGAAGGAAGTTCATCTCTAGCTGTGCTCAGCCGCTTCAAACAACCCTAGCTGGGCTCGGCCACCTCCAGGGAAGAGTGCATCACCAATTGTTAAATATCGTTGAAGTTTTTTGTAACCAAATTAACTTTTAAATGGAGCCAATTATATAAGTGAAAAAGAATGCTGTTGTTGTTTACAAGTTGATTTTTCCAAGTGGTAGTATATTTTTGTTGTACGGGTGTCGATAAAGAAAGAGTATGGGTTAATTGTTGATATGTTTTGTTTATAATCCTTCCCATTTACCTGTTTCATGTGAATATGAATAGTGTTGGAGAAACTGTTAATGACCTTAGAGAAAAGTATTTAACGCCAAACTGCAAAAACTTGTTGATTTGCACTGATCATTTAATCGATTTCTATGATCTACAGGTGATTAATGAATAAATATTAAGCAACATGAAAAATTCCGATTCGAACTTCTTGTACAGGATTTATCTCAATCAATTTCCGGATGGCGTCTCGCACTTTCACGGGGTTATTGGACCCACTTAATAGATTCTACCAGAAGAGAGTAATAGAATCACTTTAGATGTGTTTTCATACTTTTGATTTGTTGATGCCAAATAAGCCGAAGATCAAATGAGCCGTACTCTGCCATTAAAACAAAATAGAATGCCTGCTGAAGTATTAGCCATGAACCCCCTTAAGTAGTGAATTATCAAAAAATGAAGAAATAGATCCATAATGTTCCCAAAATGCTTGCTGGCTGGAAGCGGAATCAGATTTTCAAAGCATCCAACGGAGCAGCGACTCGAGTTTTCACTGTGGGAGGTCTCTGTGTGGGTTGAAGGGCCAGCCGCCTCGGTTGCTTGCACCTTGAGCAAATCAATCGATATCACTCACAGCTGCACGCAAGCTCCCTGGCATACCCAATGGCACCAGCGGAATTCTTTTTAATTCTTAATCTATAGGTACATTTCCTGAACTTTTTTATTAATCGATTATCGATTTCATCAATAACTGGAAAAATCTTCCCCACTTTAAATTATTCAGCTGATTTCAGTGCGACCACACATTTGAGTTCTTCAAAGTTCCAGGGCCTTAAGACTTTCTTTTTCTTCCTCTGCTTTTTCGAATTCTTCTATTCCTTTTTGATTCATCAGTGAAGTTTTTCATACGTGAAATTTTGATCTTACCTATTCCTGTATTGATTATTGATTGATTCAATCTGATTTCTTAAATATCGGCTTTGTTCCAGTACAGCTCAAATCAGCTGTTATTTAACGAATAGATCAGTTTTTTCTTCTTTCATGATCGTAGGATTTGAGGAAGCTTTTATTTATGAATTTGTATTCACGATGATGATAAGTTGAATTCTTCTTCGTGAAGCTTTCAGTTTTATTCTATGGGCGATTTTTCTATCTCATCAGTTCCCTCCTCCATTGGACTTTCACTATACTCTGAACGGCCTTTCATTTCAAACCCTGAAATGGTTCCCTTTAAGGAGGCCGTTTGTTACGGAGCAGTTCTGTTTTCCTCAGTGGTCTCTAACTTACACGCACAAAGTGCTTGAACTCGGCCTTTTCCCCATTTGGATGTGGCAAGACTTTCTTCTATAGCTGAAATTTTTCTGTTAGATGTAAGCAGGACATTTCCATAAGTTCCACAAAGATCCAGTTTTTAAAGAAAATGTTCTGAAAGTTCCCATAGAAATACTATAAAAGCACACTTCTCATTTGTCTGCGGATAACGGGCCTGGTGATGTTATAATATCGCAGTTGATTGCCCAGACCAAGACCCATGACTCAACTAGACTTCTTATTTCCAGTTTTGAAGCGTTGGGGCGGGGGTGCACAGAAGCACTTAAAAGGGGATTAAAGTCCAACTATTTGACGGGAGTTTTTAAGGGCTTTAGCTAGGTAGCGAATTCACTAAGAAGTACGAGTGGAGTATGGGAACAGAGTTCGGATATTGTAGGGTTAAACCAACAGTTTTCGGCAATTTTCACATGGCGGGTTCTATAATGATAGTGGAAGTGATAATTCAGAATGGTGCAAGTGTGGGGAGAAACAGCGAAATCGGCATATTTAGAGACATAAATGCTTTGCAAAGATAGAAAATTTGGGGTTAGACGAGAATGTTGCGAAAAGCTGCATGAAAGGGTTATCCAAGCTGAGGACAAGCTGACCAAACGTGTATGCCATTGCATGCAACTGGCTACAGTAAGCTTCCTACGTCCAATGTGAAGGATTTGAAGTAGAAAAGATTAGAAGGATCATCTGACCCTACTAAACTACTCTACTTCGAGCTTGTGCCCCGAAAATTGGCGTCAGAGTCGTACAACTCGTCACGAACTTCGACGCGCAAGTTGCCGCACGCTTCCTCGGACGCACGTAGTGCACGTCCGGATGGTGCAATCTCTTCAACCCCTAGAGCTCCGCGAGAACTCGTCCATCTTTGGGTTTGTACATGAACTCTGATTACGCTCCGTCTAGGCCGTTTTTCAACCCAACGGCGTCTCTCGTGTCATTCTGTAGGGTGAAAGTTCCGCCGTAAGGAGAAATCTCAGGACTAATTTTTATCTGATATGCCTTTGCATGGCAAGGAAGAGGGAGCCGAGTATGTTATGCGCGAGCGCGCAGTGTCATCATAACAGTAATTCCATGAAAACTTCTAAAACACTCCAGATAGAATTTGGACTACTGCGAAATTTTTGTACGTGCTTCTCGAAAAACCCGATCTTCCTGGAAGTCCCTAAGTTTTTGTATATCTATGAAAGATGCAATTGGCTTTCTTCTACTCAGTGATTTCAACTTACATTGGCAGAAATCCTGGTCAGCATCCCTACTCTCCGCGTCTTCATCGGCGTATCTCCAAGATTCACAATCCATTAGTATTGTCGCCTTTTCGGGTGCTTCAATTCCTGTCAGTACACTATCGGTAAACATCGACGAGCTTACATCATCAGCTGTCACGAGGTGTTCCGATTCTTCGAAGATGGTGAGGTCATGACTTGATCGGGTTACTGAATGGTAGCTGATTTGAATACGTCGTAGCAACTACAAACCTCGGCCTTACAGCAAAGCATTTCCAGACCTGCAGAGAGCAGCCCGTCAGTGAATTTTGCTTACCATTTGGCGATTCTGCTCCTCTGACTGCATTGACCTCTTCCGTTTTGCCTTCCGTCCATCTGTCGACATTGGCGTCGGTATCAGCCGTAGTTGCCTTATTGTTAGACGTGGTTGGGATGCGGCTAACGTATGGGGATGAGGGCATCGTAGGTTTTACGTGGAGTTTTTGAGAAACTACTCGTTCAGACATCTGATGCCACCTGAGCTGACGTAGGAAATGATCCTTACCCCCGAAGAACCTTTTATACATTCCGCAGTCAGTGATACTATTTATCGAGGTTATATCAGGTATAATATCGTTAACAGGACTACACTACGAATGACATGGGTTAGAGTGATCCTCCCACAAGGGGAGAACATCAATCGGAAGAAGTCTTTTCTTCGGCTGTCAGGTTCATCGCCAGGAAATGTTCCTGGTAGCTCTGCTTGATTCTCGGCACTTGAGCGAATTGTACTGAAGTAGGTACCACTCCAACGCATTGCACCCTACTCGTTTTTCCGCCCAGTTTTTATCCTGTTCCGAACCTCCGCATTGTTTTTCCTCCAACATGACATTTCTCGCAGTTGTCGTTCAGAACGACAGCAAGTGTGAACGTAACAACTTCTTAGAACAGCGCTACCCCTCTTCCCCCGCCCCTTCTTCACACACCAATGTCACCTTCTCTTCAGAGACCAATCCAATTCGGATGGTTCCTTATATTGTTCAAAACGGGAAGGCCACAAAGTCAAAGCTCTTCGCAGCAATTTCAGTTTACCTTAAAAATAGTGCACCGCAGAAGCCTCCTTCAATGGTGACAATAGGAGATTTGTGTGGAAATAAGTCAATGGATTTGTCACAAACGAAATTCTAACGGATGGTTACGATGGTTTGGACAATAGAACCCTGCGAGCGCATAGTCTGCCGGTGATCCTTTCCCTCCTCCGAAATGCTTTGGCACCGTATCGGAGTGTCAATTGTCAGAGGAAGTAATGAGGTTCAAGCTGAATCTTGTTGAGTTTTGTAGGACACACCACTCCTTTGTCAGTGTGCATAAGTCAAACAATCTTCATAATCAGTGTTCACAGTCATCTATTCTAGTTTGCCCTGTCCTCAGGACCCCTTCTGGTCCGCAGGAACGAGACTTCAGTATTGGTACTAGGCTTTTAGGGAGACGGTCAAGTCGTGCGTCCGAGGGTGCGCGCGGCAAAGTGCGCGGCGAAACCCATAACTATTCTGACGACTTAAGCGCTTATTATTTGGGCCCAATTTCGAAGTACAGTAGAATAGTAGGATCGGCTGACCTTACTAATCTACCTTACTTCAGATTTGGGCCCTAATCATAGGCGCCGGAGTCGCCCAAATTCTCCACGAACTTCGCCGCGCAATTTGCCGCGCGCACCCTCGGACGCACGACTTGACACACACCCGGCTTTTACGGTGACTTTGGGGTGAAATAAAGTGCAATGGCTGTCGCGGACAATTCCTTCGCCGTTATTACTCTAGCGTTCTTTATACAGCTCAACCAATACGTACTCCTTATTATAGGCATGACTCTACTGTTAGTTCCTTTGTTCCCGTATTTCTTACCTGCTGCTGCGTTCTGCTATATTCCTTCGCGCACGGCGTCCCTTTTGACGCAACGCGGCAACTTCGTTCCTACTGCACCACACCCCTCCGAGATAACAAATAACGAGGCAAGTAGTCAGCGAACATGGCTCCGACGGGTCCTGGTTTCAATGCGCACTCGTGATGCAAAGCCAATTCTCTAGCTACCCCTCACCATCTTCGTGTCCTCGCCTAGTGAGAATTATTGGGTGTTCCACACCCAATAATTCTCACTCGTCACAAATACTACGCGTTGAGAAGGAACCGTAGGCGAGGACACGAAGATGGTGAGGGTAGCTAGAGAAATACTTTGTATCACGAGCGCTCATTGAAGCCAGGACACGTAGGCGGGCTACTGTAGGAGCCAAGTGCGCTGACTAGTTGCCTCGTTATTCGTTATTTCGGAGTTCGCTCGACGGGTGCGGCAAGCATGGCGTGCCGCTCGAGTCTATTGTGTTGCACTTATAAATTGGGTTCACGACGCTGGAAAATAGTTGGTTTCCCCAGGAATTCATGTTGACAAACTGCCACTCAGAAAGTGCATCTCGTCAGCTGTGCAAATAAAATAAACTGTTTACATCTGGAACAACAAAAAAAGAATTTACTACATTCTGAGAACAAGCTTTGCAATCTGCTCCACCTCGTTCAACACTTTAGCTTCTCCTCTGATTCGAAAGCCTTCGCTTCCATTGTTATTCACATCGGTTATTCATCGTTGCGCAGCCAGAAGTTATAGGTCCTTTTTCTATCACTGCATCGAGAGGATTTTTGTAATTATAGATATCAGTTGTTTACGGAAATAATGGGGCCATTTTAGGTTACTGACTTTAACTGAACAAACTAACATATTTCAACTACTACCAGCTCAATCATTTTGGTTGCAATTACTATGGATCGGAGTCCACTGGACTGTTACGTTTGTGCCAAGGTTAGTTTAAAATGAGGTGGTTATATAAAATGTGTTGGGGAATTTCCGATGTCGTCAGTCGTTCAATAATCGCTTGACTTGCTCTGATTTTTAACATAAACCCAGTCTTCCCGGGGAATATCCGTTCTGCGCTTCCGTCAAAACTAGGTCATCCCGCCCACTTCGCGCGCGGCGCAGCCAACTGCGATTTCGAGATGGCATTACAGTACTATCAAGTGTCACTGGAGTGAATTATTTGCATCAGTCCATGTTATCCTCTCTTTAGGCTGACTTGAGTTGACTGCCGTGGACCAAGCGCCAATCACATGCCTCACTGACTGACAACCGCGACATCTGTCAAAAATCGCGGGCTGACGCGCCGCGTGTGACGGCTGCGGCGTGAACTAGTTTTGGCGGACGCGCGCAACGAAGCACATCCCTTTTTGGCTACAGCCAAACTTCGAGGAGAATTAAAATGAACTAAAATAGGAGGGACACCAAAATAAAGAAGTTCGGAATATTAGTGTATGTCTGGGGGCGCTGTTCATCACTAGATTGATTCTGCATTTCTCCCTATGACAAAAAAAAACTTTGATAGAGCTTCCAAAATCGTATACTGTTAGACTTCTGCTATCACAGTTTGGATTCTTCAGGAATTATCTTCGCCTCGTATTTTACCATGTCTGCATTCAATATGCTCCACCTGCTCACCGTGCTGTTCGACGGCAAGCACCAACTCGTCCACTTCATCATCCGTTCCATGCATTCCAGACCGTCTGGCAGAATTTCTCATTGAGACTTCTCATGAAACAGCAGAGGTGTGCGCGAATTGTGACCAGGTCAGATATCGACGCCCTTACCATTCTGTTCGAAAATTTAGGCAGGAAATTTCTCACTTGAATTTTAGATCAAACAGCCGATGTACTACTGTGAGACCTGCCAACAAGCACTTTGTTATGATTGCCGAAACACTACGCATAAGGTTCGTTATAGGATTTCCTTGTGGGGTATGAATATGATACCGATCTGATTTGGGATAAAGGATAAATGGTGAAGCCTCCGTTATCGGTGGGTTCGATTTTGGAACGCATCCTCACCCAGCCTATAGGAAAGTCAGTGCTCCTATCCTCTCGGTTCGATCTCACTAGTCTAGCATGAATCCGCTGACTTTGGAGTGATGACAGGTCTGGTTGGTTGAACGGGTGTTCGTCCGTGATTCGATCCCCATAGCAAACGTATAGTAGAGCGCCACTTGGCACTGTGCCGCCTCCGCATAGGATACGCCATGTGTCCGACATTCGGGTGAATTCTTACAAGTTTAAGTCGACAAGATGAAATTTTTGGCTTGAATCAATTCTGCTTTGCGTTGCGCCCGAGCGTTCAAAACTTCCCAGTCTGGTCTCACGCGTTTGGTGAAAATTCCCGATCATGAATTGTTGAAAGGTTTGCTCGCCCAGGGCTGGTATTAGTTTAGGACTTCATGCTCGAGCCAATTATAAGTCTGCAGGAGTCGTGAATTGAATGGTGTCGTTGAAGTGGAACTGCTTCTGTTTAGGCTCGGATGTTTTCCGCTCACCGCGTCGTCATCGCAGAGGAATCGGCCCGCGTACGCGGTCGCGTTGCGTGTGCACAACACTCTGAACCCTACATACTTTACTGTACGGAAAACAAAAGCCTGGCATGTATTCAGTGTTTCAACGAGCGCCCAGCAGAAGATAGGTACGTCATTGAAATAAAGTTTTTTTTAATTTTTGAATATTGTTGAAATTTATGGTGTTGACGCGAGCGGTTGCGTGCGGCGCTGGAACAGTAGCATACCAAGAAGCTGAGTCTTCCCCATGCTCACTAAGTGAATGTTTCGCAGTAGGAAATGTCCGAAAATGAAGCTGCCGACGAGGATCCGTAGACAAGTTTCGGGTCATTCAAAATTTTTGGTTGAGGTTTATCTGTTCCTGTAGCCGCGTCGCGACCTGGCTCGCCCCATTGCTGAACTCTTGGATTTGATGTCTGTACTTACAATAAGGCTCATACAAAACGTTTTTTCTGGATAAATGTTTTCAGGCACTACTTCGTTTCAATCAATACCGGTTACAAATCATGCACTGAGAAAATCGAGAAATGGGCTATGAAACTTCGACTCTATCAGGTAATGCAGTGTCCAATACAAATTTGTCAATGGCTCCTTTCATAGTCCGACGGCGTGCCGGCGCGCCAGCCGAGGTAGTGCTAGGTGGGAGGAGGGAGGCAGACAGTCGGTCAACGCGGTCGTGTCGCGCCCAAGCCCCTTCGAAGGGCTGAAAACAAAGAAAAACAAGACCAAAAATTATTTGCACAAGCCTCTTGTTGTTTGGTTTTTGATCTTGTTTTTCTTTGTTTTCAGCCCTTCGAAGGGACTTGGGCGCGACGCGACCGCGTCGACCCGTCGACTCTCTGCCTCCCTCCTCCCCTCAAGCACTATCTCGGCTGGCACGCCGGCGGACTATAAAAGCAGCCAATCGCTGCATCTTTGTCTTAGTTGCGGCTTGAAGTAATTTTACATGATTTACTCCTACTCTGTCAATGTCGTTTTGACCCTGTGCTATCACGAGGAATTCTTGATTCAGAGAATTCGCAAACGGACCTGCTCATAAAGGGCCGTTTTGAGCCTTTGGTAGGAGGGAGCTATTTTCTCCCCTCAACGGTCATCAATAACCTACGGGCCTTTTATTGTATTTCGCTGGGAATAACAAGTGTATCAGTAGTGTTGTGCTTGTTGTCGTAGATGCAATGGTCTAAGGATACTGTCGGAAGGCCCATCAGTGGAGAAGAAACCAAAGATGTAGCCAAAGGTTGTCGTAGTGAGAGTTTTATTTTCCCTGCTACATGGGGTACTTGTGCGGGAAGGATGTCAGATTTGAGTTTCTGGATGATTCCTTACCTCTTGTTGCAGCTAGTTGCTATGTTTAGCATCGATCTGTATGAATGAGAACAATTCGAGTTGGCTACCTGTAGAATTAGAAGATCAGAACCGTATGTGATGCCGGGCTGTGTAACAAGGCTGATTTCATAGTCCCGTGAATGTGATACACACTAACCCGGAGTCACACTCAAGCGTCTCCAAACACCCGTCACGTATACGACGCAACAAAAAGATATCCTGGGTGAAGCCCAGGGTGTAAGTGGTTAACGAGTGGCTCAAAATCGTGCGTTCACGTGGCGATTAAATCACACTACTGCCAGAGGGGTAACGGAACTTCTCCCCTATCGCGGCATTCTCCCTTGCGGCATGCGGCAAATGTCACTGCAATTACCGTACTCACCCCGCCTCCCGCTAATCGATAGAACGCGATATTTTTCCTTGACTGGCTTGCTTTTTCATTGGATTTTATCGTTTTTTCTTCTGTTTCTGTTTAGTTTTCATGTTTATTAGACTTGATTAATTAAAATGACCCCTCCTATATAAACGACGATCAAGACCGCATTGGAATTGAAAAGAGTGGCCAGCCAATTCAAATAATTAAAGGACTCCCTACCTCAGAAATTGCGCGCTCCAATCTTCCATCGCAATCCTGCGATAGGCGGCGGCTGCGGCGTGTGCGACGCCGTGTTAGGGGAGAAGTTCCCGGACCCGTGCGGACAGTCATACCGAAACGACGTGCAGCGCTTACCATACGCTGGGCTTGTCGAAAAATTCCGAAGGGAAGGTAATGGATAGTTGGAGGGTGCAACGTATAGGTCAAATTGAGGATGGATTGGCTGGGAGGCTGTGCTTAAGAATACGAAACTAGCAGTTCGAGGACATGAGACCTGGGACCAGAACAACGGAGCGTCCGGAGACGCATGCGACAAATTGCGCGGTTAATGTCTACTCACATGATCCCTTATATCAATCAAATCGTGCTATGTGCTTGCTTATTAGCAGCTTCTACTCTGAACCTCGTCGATCTTTGTGTACGTGCTTTACGTCTTGGTATAAACTCTAGAACCGTCCGAATCGCCACGAATTTCACCGCACGAAACTCCGGACGCACCAACGTGCCTTTACCCCTGTGATCATAAAATTATCCAACCGGACTCTCGAGTTGTCACGATTTCAATTCTAATACACGCCCCTTGGTAGCCACTAGTTGCTACGTACAGAACCAATGGCAGAAGCGGTAGGAGCCCGGATGCCTGTTTGGGCTGCTGTCGTTCTTGACATACTGTTGTCGGCTTATTGCTACTGAAATGGATGAAATATAAATGTAAGGGAAATGTGGGACAGAATGGCGTAAGGATCGAATCCTAACATAAAATCACTAGGCTTTTATGACCTCGGCGCTTGGCCGTCAACAGTGTGGCAGGAGCACAGGTACAGTTTGTCTACCGCTACCATGGTTTTGATATAATCCCATAGCTAAGGATGAACCAAGTATATTACTATTTTGCCCTTAATGGGTCGTCTTATTAGTTTTTTTGAAAAACCGCACATCGACTGATTTTGGAAGTGATTATCAGATCGAACCATAAAATGAGGGTGTTTTACAGTGTAGAACTCGATTTCCTATTTCAACATTTTATTTATGTCATTCTATTTCAAGGAAGAAAAACGTGAAGAACTGGAGGTGCGACAGCGAATACTAGCCGAACACAGTAATAACTACCAGACGGCTAAAGAAAGGTATGCTTAATGTTATCCAACTTGATTAGAAGTTATTGGCGTCACCACTCTTTCATGGACTATAAAGAATCAGGAAAAATTACCAGATATCGTCTTGCTCCCTGTCCATGAAATTAGTTCTCGCTTCGAAGGTATGGGGCAGATGTAACAGATGTGGTTCCGCAGGCGCCCTAACTCGCGTACACAACCACGGGTTCGAGTTACGGATGATATCCGCTTAGGTCAACCAAGCCTTCTAACCATACGGGATTGGTTAATTGGTACTAGACTCGTCAGGGAGGATGAAAGTACTGAATTGTACTTCGGCTGGTCACCGCAAGTCATTGTATCGGCCATATACACATGCAGTACGCCACTGCGATTCTGAATGGATGTCGAATGCGTGGGCGCATCCTTCCGATGTGATTGACATCCCAAGACTTTATCCTTTTATCCTTTTCACGTACAAGGTCACTCATTGGCTAATAATTGTCATGTTACTTGTTTGAAAAGAAGAAACCAATAGTTTGGAATTGAACTTTATCATCCATGAGCCGGGTGGGGGACAGATGCATTCAAGAGTTTCGTGGATCTTGTCATATGCATGGCGCACTCTAAGAAAGGGTCCAAACCGATATCAAGGAGGAATTTCCACAATTTTTCTTGATATACTTGGTCCGATTACGAAGGTGGTGTGGTGGCAAGTGGCGCACTATCTCACACGCACGGTCAGGGGTTCGAATCCCGGATCGATGCCCGCCTAGGCCAACCAAGCCCTCCATCCCTCCGGGGTCGGTTAATTGGTACCAGGCTGGTCTGGGAGGATAAAAGCACTGACTTGTACATCGGCTGGCCACCGCAAGTCATTGTATGGCCACATATGTACGCACTCATTACGCCACCACGATTCTGAATGGAAGTCGACTGCGGGGGCGCATCCCTCATGGATTAACGCCAAAAGCGTTGAAAGGTACTGCTTAAACTAGACCGATTATCTCTGGAAACCTACAAAACTATGAACACTCGCGCCTCCTGTAACTTTGGTCATTCTCTTATTATCCAGCCTCTTCCAACTGTGCCAACAAATCCATGACACGGTATTGTCGACACGTGACCGTTTGGCTGTTGAAATGGAACAGAACAAGGAGGAAGCCGAACGAACTTGTCGGCAACAAATTAAAGAGATCACTTCAATCATGGTAAACTCCGTTTTGGTTCGAGACTTTACAGTGGAACGGACGAGTTGCTTTTGTAGGGGCCGATACGGCTTTGTTTGCTGTCTGCACAGATTCTATGCTCTTCGGCTTCACCGATAGATGCACTGCAGCTATCCAGTGAACTTCACAAACGAGTGCAGGTACACCTCAGCTGACTGACATAATGGGAGTGATTTTTGAAGGATGTAGGGACAAGGTCTGACTGTTGGCATTGCGGAGACGTTGCCGTGACATACCCTGCCAAAAGTGTATGTCACGGCGATGTTTTTGCAGGATCACGAAATTCCAAAGCAAAGTTGCCCCGATTTGGGGTTGTGAAGACTCTTTTGTGACTCTTTCGTTTCAGTCTATTACATCAAGATCTATCGACAAGCTAACAGCAGTGCGATCAATCGATCCGGTAGAAGCTCGCACAGAAATTGCAAAGGCTCTGGAACCGTTCCTTGGTAAAACTTTGACGTTTGAGTAGTTAGTAGCTCAGAGTCATGCTGGAGATTAGCCTTATGGTAGAAAGGCTCTACTCTTTTGAAGGTCTCTGGTCACACTTGGTTAGGTCTGTTTTTTCGCCATTGAGTGAAGACTTCTTTAGGGTTGTCAGCCGCATGGTGCCCAATAGCCATTGCCCGTGAAGGATCTCAAGAAGATAGTGGAAGCATGAAATCTTATAAAACTCGTTCTGGGTAAGACATAGACGCAATATCGGGTTCTAAATCTTATTTTTGATTCGTCCAAAACTTCGTCTTTTGACTATTCCCGATTTCTGTTAAGGTCACACTCGATGCCTACAATGTTAACGAAGTTCCAGACAATGATCGATCTTTCAGGAGCGTTCGGATCAATATTTGCCAGGGTTGAAGGTCAGCTGAAGAGTCGATTTTGTTTGAATGCTTGCTTCGTTTCGTTTCTTTCCTCTCCTTTACTTCCGAAAGTCCGTCCGAGTCCTTAGGTTTTCAAATGAGCCATTCTGTACCTTCTAGCTTCCAGGAGCTAAAAGCCTCTCGTTCCCATGAGACTAAAAAATCATTTGCTCATCTTAAAGGGCCGTACCTACTACCTGAGTTGGGACAGTGTTTGATCCTGATACTTTTTTCGTGCATACAAGTGAATGAAACGAAGCTCCTGACGCGATTGAATCCCCGAAAGTCATTGTGTTGGATTACTTTCAGAACCTCTCAAGGAATTGTCTGTTGTTCTGAGTCAACTTGGTGACAGAGTACAAGAGGCACAGAGGGATCTTACAATGAGACGGTGTCTGATTCGAGCCGATTCCATAAATTCCATGATCAAAGAGTGCGTTTTTCTGGATCTATGTATTACGGAGTTCCGACACTCATATTCAATTGGTCCCTCCTTCTGTTAGATTATATCTGCCAAAAGTTTCACTAGAATCTACATTTTGTGTAGGATTTTCTGGAAGTTTCCAAAGAAGTACTATGTAGGGCCACTACTCACTGTATGCGCATGACATATCTGAACATTTTGTGACAACACAGTTGAGAATCCCCGCATCGAAGCTCATCTTCAACCTTCTTGTTTACGGTTTTGAAGCGTTGGAACGAGACTTGCATAAAAACGCTCGAAAGTTCCTTAAGAACAAATATTCGGCGCAAAATTTGATTGGTTTCATGAAGGGAGTGACCGGTTTCAAACTCGTAACTGTTATAAGTAGGAGTTGATCAAAGGGAGGCGGTTCGGCCAGGGTTATATGTTGAACAACCACAATAACAAGGACGAGTAAGCCGGATATAGTATGCGCAACAAGCGGGTGGTGTACTTGTATAGCAACGTCAAGGAGACTTTCAGAACATACCAAAAAAAAAATTCTTCGATATTGAAAAACTTTCGTCAGATAGTTTCCATAAACAGTAAACGCCAAATGTCATTGTTGATCGTCTGCCTCAGTTTTTCTGGCTGCTGGCTAGTAGAGCTCTATTGCAGCCTTTATATGTTGAAAGCTGGGCTCCTTCCATGTTACTAGTAAGATTATCTAACTTTTTTGAACGAAGTAAGGAGATTTTTCAGTTGTGCCGGAGTGGAGACTCGTCTTGGTTTGCATTCTGCGGTGCTAAACGATCTACAGCCAGAGTTACAGCAAATGTGGCAAGAGCAGTTGGACAGGGTCCGAAGGCAGCAGATTATTTATAGAGAAAAGGTAAAAGACTTAGTCATTTCGAATTACCATCATTCAAGATTGAGGAGTTTATTACTAGGGTCATTTATATCTACCTTGAGGGTAAGAGTGGAAGTTTGACTGAAGCGCCTCCGAATACCACTCGTTCAGATTGAAGAGTGCCTGACTATGAGAGAAACAGCACGTCATGTCCTTACAGCGGCCAAGCAGCTATTGCCGTACGCAGCCTGCATTGAAAGTATGAGTGCGCTCATCGATCCAAAGTGGGTTTATCTGAGAAAGCTTCGAGATTTTCTGACCACAAAAATATTATTGAGTAGAATCACAGGTGCCACAGGTCGCCTCTCGTCCCAGTAATTATCGATTTCCTCGAGTGAGAGACCACTAACGTAATTAGTTAGAATGCTTTTCCTCAGCCTGGTTTGAAGACGGGGATCAACCACATTGCCATGAGAAATCGGTGGGCAGTTGCTACTCCTTTGAGTTTCTTTCTTTGTACAATTCTCGTCTCATACATCTCCCTGGCGTTAAGAGAGAAAATTCGACAGGATGGGGGAAGGGATTAATTGGGTAAAAGAATAGATAGCAGTGCTTAAAGCGTGAGTCGCTGAAACTCACGACACGCGACCTTCACCACTCTTTTTTTTCAGACGATGTCACCCACCAGATCCTGCTCCCATGGAAAGTATCTGCATGCAGATTACTGGTATCGAACCGAACAGTGAGAGTAGGATACAGGCAATTGAAAAGGTACATTCGACGTTTCCTTTTTCTACTGTATTTTGTTTATCTTATCTTTAGTTTTATTTATTTTTGCATAATTTTTGGCGATGTTTGTCGCGGTGATGTTCTTTTTTAAACCGTTTTTCAGGAGGAGCAAAATCGAAGAGCAGTGCAGGAAGCGAAGAAGCGTGAGGAGCTAGCTGAAAGAGGAACATCTGTCAAGAGTCTGAAACATGGAAAAGCGAAACGAAAGGATACAAATAGGTTGGCTCACTTTCCAGGTTGAACCTGATTAACAACTTCCTTTAGGGTAGGGAGAAGTCCGGAAAATTTTTATTACAGTATAGAAGGCAAGTCGCTCGACACTTTGAACGCCCTTTTTGCGATGGGCTTGAATCTCGGCTTTCATTCTCAGTCACACTGGCTTCTAAGTGAGAATTCAACTCTTCGCTCAATATCCCAAATGGTCCAGCTAGTGAACAAATTGTATATGACCAGAGATTGTTACCCGTCAACCTGACCTAACTCTAGGGAGAGGAGTCAGAGTATAAAGATGGAAAGCGCGAAAGTTGATGCAAGTTTTGATCCTTATCCCACGTCCAGTCTAAAAGCGCCCTTAGACGATATATTATCCACTTGATCTGAGCAGCTCTTGAGGAAAGTATCCGTGCGGAGTTCTTCTTAGAAAAGTGCAGTGAGCTTCTTTTCCCAGCCAGTTCTTGTCCATCTCTTGGCAGCTAGATCTGATTTAGGTCGGGTAGCATAGTCTCTTTTAGAGGAAAACTTTAGGCTGCTGGTGAACACAAATCGAGAGCGAAGCCCTGGCGGTACAGACACGACGCTCATCAATCCTTGTTTTCTGAAAAGAATGTAAGTTCTGAAGTGGTGAAATGATAAGTTCATTGGTACATTAAGCGATTTAGATCGCCTGTGGTGCGAGAAGAAACGGTTTCTGACATGGAATCGGAACCAGCAGTATGGCGTGAGAATTTTGAGTTGACTGGCGAAGACAAATTGGAAACCGCTGATCTGTCTATAGAGGAAGAGGTACTGTTCATTGTAGGCATGATAAAGCCCCTCTCAAAATAGGTGGGCGGTGCTGCACCGGAACCTTGAAAAGGAGTCAATCAGAGAAGAACTCGAAAGGTTGCAGTCAACTCGATGAAAATGAAATTTTCGTATTGATACATATTACTGTAGCTGAGCTTCATTTTCGCTGGATAGGATCTACTACCCAGAAATGGACATGGGTCGGGTTGACAGCCTTGCTGCGACCGGACCAGTCTTTCGGCTCCATGCATTGGGGTATGGGATTAGTGGAAAAAATGGAACCGTGAAATCCGCAATTAGCATTAAGTCCATGGTTGAGTTCTGGCGATTGTGAAATCCTGGAAATGATGAATGTGGCGCCTAGGGAGGGGAACAGTCAACTGCCTCTCGCTTACTTTGTAATAGTTATGAAATTCGTGATTTTGCTTTTTTTCCTCAACGCTCTGACAAAACTGTTAGCCCAAATCTGCACTTCCACAACACCACTTTTATAGGCTCGCTAGTAACGAACAACGCCGAGTACCCTGAGTGACTGTAGGGCTAAAACCTCTCCAGCCGTTTTGACGCCACTTCATTGCAGGAGCGCTGCAGCTCATCGTTGATGGTATCCACACCTCCCACTCAAGCTACATCATTACCATCCCTAGAACAACTTCTGGGACGAATACCCTTGGCAAGTAGGGTAACGGTGGATGTCGGTAAGAAACTGAGTGCTTTTCCGGTTTCCTTTTTTTTCTTAAAACCTTTTTATAGGAGTATCACATCAGTCAATGCTTCAATCTCTTCATGATGTGTTTGCCAGTCAAAAATCCGACAGTGAGACACCAATATGCCAAGAACCAAATGTGCTAGCAAGCGTTGTGAAAATCGCCCAGAAGAAGCAAGTCCCTCCTAGTGTCTCGCTAACCAAAATAGAACCTATTGTCGCAGAAGAGAACCAGGATTATCAAAGAAAACCTAAGAAGGAGCGTCGTCGTCGCAAGAAGCGTAGCGGCGAACGTTTGGAATCGGAGGCTGATTCTGCGGTAGCCGTAGTAAGCATGGCTCCAACTGAAACGGCTCCGGTTCCAAACGTTCCGTACATTCCCAGCCGGGTATTCAACGAAAGCGAAATGGCACTGAAAAAATTAGGATCGTTCGAGGTCAAAGAGAAAGTGCTACGCTCGTTGAGAGAAAAAATTGGGAGATCCGATGAAAGCTCGTGAATAGGAGAACGGGCTAACTACCAGGGTACCACAGATCGGTAAGTGTGTGTCGTACATTCTTCACAGATGCTTTTATAATGACGCTTTTTTTTTCAATTGCAAGGCTTTGTGTTCATAATAATTCTAGTTTATAGTATTATCTGCTTGTTTTACATGTTTTGCTCATTAAAAAGTGCTGGTTATTACATTTTAATTTTTGGCCTTTAGGCAGGGTTCACACTTTACGACGGCTTAGGGGGACGTTCAATTTTATTGTCGCAGACGTCGCGCGCGGCGCATCATCCCCCGCGTTTTTGAGGTGGTTACGTTTGGGTAGTGGGATGTCCTGTAGTTTGAGTGAAATCTCCGAAAGTTGACATTTGAGTGCAACGCCGAAAGCCTCAGTTCGTCCTCCAGTGGCTCTTTGAACTTTATTGTGGGTTTCATGTACATTTCATATTGGTTATATATGCTCCAATCTAAATAAGTATCCCCACACAAATTGGCTTCCATCAATACCATAATTGTCACATTAGCTCATTTTAGGCCAGACCGGCTAATAATAGTATTGCTCATACTTTGCTGTTTGCTCCTTCATCATACTGTTTTTTTTTGTTTTTACATTTTAGAGGTACAGTTCACGATAATTCGGGTAATCCTGATTATGAGGAAAAATGGAAGGTAATATGGAAAATAGTGCCATGAAGGTGAAGAAACTGCGTGAATCGGTGTTTTCAAAGTGAAAAAAGGCTTCGTAAAACAGTTAAAAAGGGGACTGGACGAGAATGAGACCAGAAAAATGAAGAAGAGTGGGGTGTTTGGACGAGCTACGCACAGTGCGTCATTGCGTACGTGTGGGTCCTAGTGCGAAGAGCTGACCACGGTAAGCAAAAATTCATCCACTCATAAGCATAAGTTAACAAAAAAAACTCTAGTAACAGCAGAAGAAAAGCCAACCTTTTTCAGTCTTATGAGGTAGAGAATTATTTAGAATGAGGATCGCAGGTGCAAAAAGAATAACACAGGAAGAAGAATGGGAGGAAAACATCGCCTCATCACTCGGCGATCAGCTGATTGTGTGTCGGTCCTGAGACGAATACTTGCGTCGCCTCGACATTCGTCTGACGTGACGTCGATCGAGGGGCGGGAAGTCCGGGCGAGCCGGGAACGGGGCTCCCACTATGCTCTAACCGTAGAGTTTTTGGGCGTGAGAGGATCCTCCCTATGACCCTTTGGGATCACTGGGTATTCCTAAGGGAAGAACTCAGTAACCATTTTTATCTGAACTGTGCCTTTAATTATAACATACACTATTCTATTACCAACACTCTTCTTCGCTAATCCTTACTCATTGATGATCCTCAGGAATGGGCGAAAAGCATCACTTCCTATTCTCTTCTTCGCTTCCCTTCACCACTGATGATCCTTAGAAGTTAGCGAAAAACATGATTCGTTTGAGTAAGAGGCGAAGCAATTCATTCATCGTTCTCTCTCTACCTTTCTTGCATACTTTCAAGCACTAGTTCTACACGATTGGCACTTTGTCTGTCGGCAATTATCTACAGCTCACCGCCTAGCTACTCATTGGGGTGTGTCAAAAGTTTTGGAATTTTCGTAGAACACTTTCCCGCCACTTTCCTTGGGTCTTACAACTAGCTGCAAATGGAGAGTGATGTGCAAGACTGTTGCTTAACTTGTGATGGGGTTATGAAATACCATCAAGGTTATGCGCCAGCTAAAACCCAAGGAAAGTGGCGGGAAAATACTGTGCCAAAATTCCGAAATTCTTCAAACTCCTATTATTTTGTTAATTGAAAGCTAAGTCGGCGCGCTTCGTTCTCTTTCTACTCTGTTTCTTCTGCAAACAGGTTTGATAAGACTTGACCACTCAAGTGATGAAGCTATTAGGTTGAGTCATAAGTCCTCGGACAAAATGATAGTGATGACTTCTAGCGCTCATAACTCTTGAAAGAGGTGACGAAAGTGAACGTGCGAGGCATTGTTAGATAGAGTATGGAAAGCTCTTCCTAATGCATACTGGAGAACGCACCCAACTGTTCCCTTTCCCGCAACTGTGCCTCATGATTTCAAGCCGTCGCAACTCCACATCCGCAACACCGTCACATTCATTATTTTATCTGGCCATGAACCCGCGGCAATCGATAGAGGTATGAAGGACGTTCACAAGCAGGAGGTGTACAATTTACAAGTTGCATCAGAAGTTCACATCGGGCGACTATTCCGTCGAAAATGAAGACCGTCCGGGACGCTCAATGAAATTGGATTTGAAGGTGCTGCGGAGCCAGGTGGAAGCCGATCCGTATCAAACTACTCGTGAACTGGCAGCCCCCCTCGGGGAGTCAGTCCACAGTTTTTCGTGAATTGAAGTCAATCTACAAGGTGCGAAAGCTCGGTCCATAGATGACTCGTGCTTTGAAGCAGTATGACATAGACCGCCGCGACGACATGGCACTTTCTCTCCTCACGCTCAAGGGCACCACACGTGGCTCGAGTACCTAGTCACCAGGGGTGCGAAGTCGAACCTCTACTCTAACGTTCACCGGCGTGCTCAATGGATTGACAAAGGTGGGAATGCAGAAGACTCCCTCAAACCCAACGTACACGCCAAGGAGGTTATGCTCTGTTCTGGTGGAGCGCTCTCCGTGTCGAATAATGGGAGCTGCTAGACGAAGGATGCACAGTGATCGCACACGTCTACATTACGCAACTGAGGAATTTGAAGGCGAATCCCGAAGCTACACGTCCACAGCAGCACAAAGTTCACTTCCAGCACGACAACGCTCGCCCTCACATTGCAAGAACGACCAAAACTGAACTGACGAATTTCGTCAGGACAAGTTTACCACACCAACCATGTTCCTCAGACTTGTATCCCTCGGACTACCACCTTTTTGCCCATCTTCGACTTCATCTGGATGGTCAGGACTTTCAAACCCGCGACGACATCAAAATGGCACTGGTGCAGTTCTCCAAGGGCTAGCTCCCAGCGTTCTAAAGCAAGGGCATCTATGATTTGCCCAAGCATTGGCAGAAGACCATCGATGCCAATGGGGCATATTTCAAATGATTCGCTATTGTCGTTTAAAAATTGTAAGATAAATATTATCATTGCCATTTTGTCCGAGGACTTATGACTCAACCTAATACAAGTAAAATACAGTCTCCCTCTCAAGGCTGTACCTGTTGTCGTGAGCATGCAGCGACAGGATCCTAGTGAGGTTTCAGAAGGAAGACGTCCCAATTTCCTGTTCATATGCAAATCTTTTTTTCAAACATATTTACTGTTTTTTAAACTTTTTGAAATCCCTCTTTATTTTTCAATGTAGATGGGTGGGAACATATTAATTTCCTCAATGGTGCCTCCCAAGTTGCATCCAAATATTCGTGCGTAGGAGAGTTATTCGAGCCGAAGGACCTTACCATGGCATCCTTTACACCATCTCAAAACCCCGAGGTGATGCGCAGCACGACCTCCGTGGCATGGCCCCACCATGGCACGATAGAATCGGTGTACACCTGAGTCTCAGCAATGGCACTAAGGAACCGCTAGTAATTTCTCTGATTGCTCCAAACTCAAAGATCCCAGAGCACCAAGCCGATAAGACTATACTATCGCCATAATCTCTGATAGCATAGTTTATTGTTTATGTAGAAGCTATTTTGCTAGTTTCATGGTGCATGTAATTTAAAGGCACGGTTCACGATAAAAAAGGTTACTGAGTTCTTCCTTTAGGAATGCTGAGCACCCCCCCCCCCCCCCATGGGTAGTAGAAGCGACCCTCTTGCTCCCACAATCTCGGCGCTTAGGGCATAATGGAAGCCCCGTTGCTGCCGTAGTTCGCTTTCCCGCCCCTCGATCGGTGTCACGTTAGACGAGTGTCGAGACAATACAGATTGCTATTATTCGTTCTAGGACCCATGCACAATCAGCTAAACGCCGAGTGATGAGGCAATGTCTTTCTCCCATTCTTCCTTCCTCTGTTTTTCTTTTTGCTGTCGCGATCCCTTATTCAATTTCCTACTCCTAGAGGCTGAAAAAGGTGAGCTACTTTTGCTGTTACTAGGGTTTTTTGTTTAATTATGCTTATAAGTGAATGAATTTTCGCTTACCATAGTGTGTTATTCGCACCAGGACCCACACGCACGCAGTGAAACACACTGTTTAGCTTGTCCGAACGCCCCACTCTTCTTCATTTTTCTGGTTTCATTCTCGTCCAGCCCCCTTTTTAACGGTTTTTCGAAGCTTTTTTTTCACTTTGGAAACACCGATTCATGCATTTTCTTCACCTTCATCGCACTATTTTCGATCATGTCTTCCATTTTCCATCATAATCTGGATTACCCAAAATTATCGTGAACTGTGCCTTTAACCCATTGCGTACCGCAATGTTTTGCGCTAGCTGCCGAATGTGCCCGGCGTTTCCTTCAAAATCGACGCGGGCGACGTGGTTCACGGCGTGCAGCACTCAGCCACACAGAGCGGTTGTTCAAGCGAATCGCGAAGTATGGACTGTTCAAACTTTATCAAAACTCTAGAGTGATTTTGGACGAAAATGCGGGCGCGCAGAGGCGGAGGGGCGTGCTTCACCATGTGCAGCACGCGGTACGCAATGGGTTAACTTAACTCCAATATTAAAGGTAGATGTAAAGTGTCATATAGACGGGGAAGTCTTTTGAGGCAATTTTTGCTTGTTTCACAATGTTCAATTTTATAGGCACTGCTTACACTCCTTTGTAGTATTATTAGTAAGTATTTGTTGTTGTTTGTGGATAGTCAGAGCTATTACTGTTGTGTCATGACTACGTACCTAGAATTAATAAAGAGTCATAATTTTCTGTATTTATATCAAAGATGTATGGTCGACTATAGTCGGAAGTGACTTATCGGAGATACTTCGTTTATAGTTATGATCCTTTATTTCGCACTTTCGCCGTCAGTTATAGATTATTTGTGGATGGCGGCACGTTGGCTACCATTGTGCGTCATTGGTCATTTATACTCGCCCTTTACCGCTCGATGTCGCGTGCCATCGCTCGATATCTTTTGCGGTATGTTCGCCTTCCTTTTGCTGTAGCTCTTTCTACTCTCTGCTTCCTATCACCAAAGTTACCCAGGACCACATAACACCAATCCAATCTGCAGAGAGAGAGAGAGCAGAACGGGTGTCATCCTACAACTTTCTAAAGAGAGTTTTTTTTTTACTTTGATTGCAACTCACAATAGTTTCCGTATTGGAAAGCAGCTCTTTTAACAATTTCGACACTTCAACACTTCGAGGAAAGCAGCTTAAAAGAGCTGCATTATAGCAAAAAATAAAAACCCTCGTGTTGTGGCTGTTCGGTTTTCCCACAGCGACGGCTAATACGGCAATGAAAAAAACGGCGAACTGCACATCTCATTCAAAAGTGGCAAATTGTTGCCACATTATTGCCAGAAATCGAATTGTTGTAGTGTTCATTTTGCGTATTCAAATGGACCTTTTTGCGGAGTATCAGCTGATATTACAAAATTCAGCTTTTGCGTATACTTATAGTTGGAGTTCGAGCCCTGCCGGGAATTCTATGCTACACGAACGTTTTTCTCCAACTTCTTTATCAGGGCCCTGTATGACTCTACGTGACTGCTGTCGTGCCTTCGTTCACGATTTCTTTTTTTAATGTATATCTGTACCTCAGCTTCACTTGGTTAAGGCGCCGCTGTTTTTGAGTTCTTGTGCTTCGAGTGGTTAAGAGCGGCTGCAGCTAAGCTCCCCTTCTACGTCATGCCAGTTTGCAACCCAGTTCTGAAGTGTTTGACATCCTCTTCACAGATTCATCTTTTCTTGCTAGAAAGATACTTTCTATGAGGATGCACCCAAAACCAAAATCCATAATAGCCTTCGTTGTTGGGGCCGATTTTTTCAGGTATACGAAGGGGCAGGGGTATACGGGGCGGATTCATACTGTGGGGAATTCTTGGAAAACATTTTTATCGTGAATCGTGCCTTCGATGCTTAGGTTCAACTGCAGACAGTTCATCTCCTATTCTCCCCACCGAGAATTCTCTCATAGATTCGTCTTTTTCTGCCAATAAGGCTGTTGCGAATTCCGCACAGGGGGTGAGACGAATTTCATCCAGCTGATCTTCTCTGTAAGGTACTGCAAGATAGCAGTTACCTTTCCGACTTTCTTCTATCCACACTTATCGTTATCCGAAGCTCAAGTGCTTGCAGTCAAGAGTAGAAGGGGAGGCTTTTTGAGGTACTCGGGCTTGTTGTCCACTGAGCGGTAATCAGCTCAGAATCGCTTCCTAGTAATGTGAACATCTTTGAAAGGGTCCTTTGAATACGAAGCTGCTGTTTTTTTCACATTTCTTTACCTCTATTCATTGGGAGGGCATAGAAGGTTTGCAAGTCGAACCTCTTCTTCAGTGCCATTCAACCTTGCCTATCTAGCGCTCGATCTTGTCATTTCTTATGTTATTCTGACGAATACATCACATATATTCCGTCTCAGTTCAAGCTTCTTCAGCTGTACAATTCAAGTGCACTAGAAACTTCACACGTTTACCGATAGATTGATTACCACTCGCTCTCGAGCACGAATCTACTTCCTCCTTCTCGAAGGTTTGTTCAGTGGCCTGTAATTTTGAAGGGAACTTAGATTGCCTGCTTCATTCTCCAGTGATACCATCGACTACGTATTGTACATCCATCCAAGACAGCTGTAATACGTAGAGATGTATATGTTCCACGATGATCTGGCTCTGTGAAGAGGGCAATAGAAAGGGTTTGAGAAACGTTAAGAACGTCCCTACTGGTAGCCCCGCCGCCAGATGAATCTATCCTATTATTGCAATCCAGTTTATTCATTTATTGATCGGTTGTCCCCTATCATCCCTTTTGTTCCCAGTAAAGCGCTGCTGTCTCTATTCGAGAACGCCAGACAAGCCACCACCAGAGCTAGGCGATGAGCAATGATCCCATTCCTTAGCGAGGCAGCTATCCGAGGCAACCAGGTAGTAAACGGTGCTGGGTACTGGCTTGGCGCTATGACCGTAGAGAATACTGCCACCCATGATAGCGTGTATCTCCGAGCATGTACTTGCTGACCATGTAATACATATGAGGCGAGAAAATTGAAGCTGGAGAACGAGCCGCCGTTCCTCTCTTACTTGGGTGCATGTCCGGTATCACTTTGGAAGACCTACTATAGGGTGGTGCTGTACACATCTTTGACTGGTCACTCACCCTACTTACTAGTAAGCACAGAAGCATACATCCCTTGGGAAGGCTTCCGTCTAAGGTTTTGTTCATGATCTGAGTATTGTTTAAATTCTCCTTCTCATTTTCGGCTGAGGATTTATTTGATTAGCCCTCAGCCTTCCGATGTTTACCTCTATTTCCGTAAAGAAGCCAGCTAGTCTCTCAAGGGTCCTAAAGTTACATAATTTGCTTTTCGTCATCCTCCTATTTTGTTAATCTGGAGTCCAGGTTGATAGTTCAGGGGAGACGGGTAGCAGGATCGGTCTTGTGTAATCGATTCGCCGCACGCGGCTATCGCGGACCATTCGTTTCGCCGTTGTTACAGCTCTAGCGTTCTTCGTACAGCTCAGTGGATATGCGATCATTATTTCAGGCATGATTCTACTGTCACTTCATTAGTTCTTTCGTTCCTGTATTTCTTACCTGCTGCTGCATTCTGCTACATACCTTCGCGCACGGCGTACCTCTCGCCGCGACGCGACGATTTCGATCCTACTGCACCACACTCATAAGTTAGCCTTGCTATGAAATTACACGCAGATCATTTTGGAAAGCACCCTAATGAATGTGAAGAATGTCTCTTGAGAACTACTTCTGCTACATTGGGAGTTGACTTCCATACTTGGCTGATGATCAAGACGGGAGTTCACCTGGGCACGCGACTTTCTGTGATGGGAATCCTTTTAGTTTAAACTGTAATTTCAGATGGACAGTACACATTTTTGTTTACATTCTTACTTTTTGTCAGTCAACTTCATTTTTCGATGGGATTTCTGTTCTCTGGGTTAGTCACACCTCCGAGTGTATGAATTAAGTAAAGAATAAATCGAAGTATGGATACGCTTGACCCTATGTCTTTCCTTTGATAACTTTAGCTTCTGTTTATTATTGATTATATATTCAAATATATCATTATTTCTAGTAGTTCTACACACAAACAGACAGACAGACAGACAGACAGACAGACAGACAGACAGAACAGACAGACAGACAGACAGACAGACAGACAGACAGACAGACAGACAGACAGACGGACAGACAGACAGACAGACAGACAGACAGACAGACAGACAGACAGACAGACAGACAGACAGACAGACAGACAGACAGACAGAGAGGCAAGCAGACAAACAGATTTACAGGTAGGGCAGATATCCCGACAAATAAACATGGCGATGAGTGAAGCAATTGGTTCAGTGAAGCTTGTAAAACGATATTTTTTGACCTTGAGGTAAAAGACTTTTTAGGACGTTTTTTTTTCTGACACTTCCCTATCTATGTGAAAGATCTTCTCACAGATCACTCATATCCCCACGCATATGATTGCTGAGCGCACATTTTTACAGCGACGTTGTGAGAGAGGAGGCAAAAGAACGCACACATCATTAAAGTGTGACACTGGCTCACCTCCGCAATCTTCTGTTAAAAACGCTCGTCGTACAATCGGCAAAATCAAGGTTTGAGAAGGAAAGTGGAGAATTTTCCATTTTTACCTTCCGCTAAATCTCGGCACGAATGTTGTTTGATCGATTGGCTTTAGCTTTTCACGAGATAAATATGAAAACTTTATTAAGTACGTATAAATGCGATGCCGTCTGTAGCCGTCCAGGTACCTCCCCAGTAATCGTGCTACTGGTCGACTTCTTAGCGCTTCATTGTGAATCGTGCAGCCTCAACAAGGCCGTCATAACAAGGTTGGTTTTGGGGGTGTATGACGGCGAAATCGGTTTTAGAACCCTCACTAGCGCTATATGAGCCCGACAATGTCTCATGTACTGTCCTCGGGGTCACAGCTTAAAGGCACAGTTCGCGATGATTCAAGGGGCGGGTGTGTCGATGACGTGCCCGCCTCTCATTCGACGCCACATCTGACTGTCTGACGTGACATCGAATGAGAGGCGGACACGTCATCGACACACCCGCCCATTGAATCATCGCGAACGGTGCCTTTAATCCTAGGGAAAATCCCAGCAACCCTTTGTATCGTAGATTGTGCCAGTAACGTAAATTCGGGCTCAGACGTAGACTTACACTTAGAACCTTGCTCAGTGGTCATGTACTGTTGGATGTCTCCAGTCTCGCTCGTTTTCTGTTCAGGAGTACGTAACACCTCTTGCTTCAGTGCTGAAGCGGAACAGCTGTTTCCCGTCACACTGACGTTCGCTGATCATTGATCGACATTTCGCCGTTTTTTCTCTCAGCGACCATTGCCGAATTGCCTATTTTAATGAAATGTTTAGTGAAATTGGAAGTATTTTCACTTGTAATAGTTATTGACTATGTCCAATACGAACGAACTTCGAAGCTCATGGACTCGGCTTATTTGAAACAATCTTTTATCCCATCCTGACAACAGCATTGCCCATTTTTTTTCTTTTTGAGAGTGGCGTTATGGAATTTTCTCATTCGTGTTCGGGGAACTACGTTTGAACATACAATCTGGACCATACCGTAACCGAAGCGCTTTTGCTGATGTAAACCGCCGAACATACTCATTCCTGCCGTTTTCCACCTTTTGTGGATTTTTTTTTTGGGCTGGGGTAGTATTCGGGCCATTTCTAACTCCCATCTAGTACTGGTAGTAATTTAGAGCCAAGCAATTTGAATGGTTTTTGTTTTTATCCATTTTAGGGACGCCATAACATTTCACCCTTGATATACAGCAACCTGTTCAGTTGGCCTTTCCTCTGATATATGGTAATGATGCAGCGCAGTCCCGAATTCAACCTATCCTCCTGTTAGATGGACTTAAACGTATTTTCTCCGTACGTCCTTTATGTGACGGATTTTTCTTTATCGTCTAGTGCTTTTTTTACTTAATTGCATGTGATTACTGGGATTACTGTATCACCCAAAAAACGCACTGCGAAGGTGCCGTAAAGTCAAACGCAACGCTTTTGGTTTGTGAGAGTACCTAATGCGCAAGGCTGAAACAGCTAAACTGCCCTCAGTAGCTTTGTATGGTTCAGGTAGGTGTCTGGCCAACATCCTGGCCCTAGACCATGCGTGTGGTCTAGCGCCACTTTCCCTTCCTTCGAAGTAGCTTTCGTTCCTGCGCATATGTCTGTCTAGACTTTGAGCGTAGTTCCCGAATGGATTTATTGTTCTGCTCCACATTGCAATATCATAGTTTAAACACATCCGGCAATGACGTTAAAACCATATGTGAGCAACCAGACGCACATTTGCGGACTTTGACGCTGGATTGGTCATTTTTATGGGAATGAGAAATCTTTCCACGAGACCCGCTCGAGGTGTCTGACGGAGATTGGTCTACGATTCCAAAGAACCGAGCCAAGAGTTCTGCACCTCAAAAAAAAAATGATAGTACCAAAAAGTAACGATTTATGAGCAGAGGTAGTATAGTTGAAAAGGACAGTCATCCAATGGTCCGGAGGTCGAATTAGAGAAATCCGGCCAGTGATGCTTTCCAGTCCTCCCGAGTCGCTATTAGGTACTAGACTCGTCTGGGAAGATGTAGGCACCGCTTCCTTGTCGGTTTGCCACCACTACTCATTCTATAGGCCACATACATAATTGGAACACCACTACAATCCTGAATGGGGAGTCAAAAGCGTGGTCCCTATGAAAAAGATTCGATTGGAATCAAAATACCTCAGCGTTTATCCTGAGGTAGCTACAACTTTATTGGGACGTACTTCGTTGCCACTCCCACGAAGTCCCCTTTGAGTTCTTCACTCATGTGGTAGCGGCGCCACTCAGTACTATCCTGGGTTGGCCTGTTTTAAATGAATGTGTAAATAGATGATGAAGACAAACCCCTTTCCCCCTTTTAACGGGTAAATAAAACCTTTAAGTAATCCCTCTCCACTCTCACTCAGGAGTGGGATTAGGTTGCAGCTGCAAAACGTCTGGTACTTTTAGTGATTGACTGATTTTGACAGTACTACCATCTTTACAGTAGAATTTATAACCTTTGCCAATAATTCAGTAGCAAGCAATAAAATATGCCAGAGACACCCTTGGCTTCCGATTTTTCTCACGCTCTGATTATGTTTTTCTGGGGCTAAATCCCAGAAGAACATATTCCTTATTTTTTTCTGAATTATATAAGGCAGGCCTAAATCTTTGCAAACAACCAATTCACTGGGAAATTCAAATGAGTTTCTCTCTGTGGCTGTGAGAAGATGGGGGTCGGAAAGGGGGGAGGGGTAGGGAGGGTAGGGGTACTGGGAGGAGGGAGGGGAGAGGGGAGGATGTGAAGCGGCCTCCTCCAAATGATAATTTTACGTCCCGGACCAACTTTAAGGGTCCTCCAGAAATTAGTTCTTTATCTCTTTTCTTTTCTTTTCTTTCCTTGTGCACACTTCAGGAGGCTGTTTCCCTTTGCCGAACTATCCTGGCCATCACGTCGTGACTGGCTGACTTTTCTTCAAAGCCGAATTGGCCCAATCGGGTGAAGTTTCTTACTTTACTGCGTTCCAATCTACACCTCATGTGAAGCTTTGCCTCCATTAGTTCCCTTTTCGTACTTCTCCTTCCTTACGGTTCGTCTGAATAATTGTCTAGACTGATTTCCGCTTTTCTTACTCCATCAGAAACTTGCGTCAATGATTTTTTTTTGGCGTGAGCAAAAAGTTGCATGAGCAATGAGGAGAGGGCATGGGGCATATCCAATTTCCGGCTACCTTGCCATTTTTGGAACTTGCCTGTTCGTTAGTCCTTCGGCTCTGATTTATGATCGAATCTCTTGCATAGGAGAGCTCCTGCGTAGGACTGTGTATGTACAGGTGCGGCGTAGTCCTCGATCCACGTCTCAGATTTCGTACACTTCTTTCAAGTCCCGCGAGCAGTCATACGTCATTTGAGTCAGCTTAAGAGATGTGTAAGTGCTGTTTGTTTTCCCGGGCAGATTCTTCAATCCAATTATCAAAGGCATCATCGTAGTGCCGTTCGAGGGAATCAGTCAAGTGGGTTGGCCATAGTACAGCCTAAGGATTTCATTTTTCATAAATCAGCACTTGAAGAATTTCGTCATCGTGCTTTTGAGGACTTCCTTACTAGAGGCCAGATTCCCCATTATTTTAAAGTTACCAGCCTTCATCGAACACGGTCATTGGAAGCTTCTGTGGTTATGCGCAAGGGTTTGATGAGTGAGCCATGCCTTCCGTTCATTGAACGGTTTCTCGTCAATGGCAGGTTCTCAGAATAGACCTATGCATTTACCGAGAAAGGTGAGGATAAGAGATATGTGTGAAGTACCGTGTGAACCACTTCCGGAAAAGTTCAGCTTAACTGTTTGCCGCAGGGAGACTTTCACTCTTCCTTTACTAATAACAGAGGAAGTTTGTCTGCTGGTTCTGACATTTTCTCCTGGCTCCCTGGATTCGGTTTTTTGTCTTTACTTCGGCCATTCTAGAACAAGGGTAATTCTTCTTGTATTGTACTATGCCCTACCCCATTTGTAGGATTTTTTCGCTCGAATTAAGGAACATTGTTTGATTTGATCAGCTTTTCTTCCCAGATCCGCCGCTTCTACGGTTTTCATTCAAAATCTTTGTAACATTGGAATTCGTGCTTACCTTAGACAACAAAAAGTTGAGGAAGTTGGTGATCGAATGACATCCAACTCCAAGGTCAATCAGATGTCAACTAGCTCGACCAGTTAAACCGGTGGGGATGAAGGGCGTAAGACTGGGAGGGATTCGATTCCCAATTGAAAGCCGTTCAGCTGTGGTTTCACTAGTTGATGTAGTATTTTCGCAGTGCATACGAACTGAACTGGAGCGACATTTACTAAGGAGAAGGACTAGCCGAACTACATTTTCGTGATGCTCCTTTTTGATTTTTATCGCGAATGCTTTCGGCTATAAGAGCTACAGATAAGGGAGCAGGGTTGATTATACGTTCAAGCTACTGTTTTCATCGCTCTAGACAAATTGGGTGTCAATCAACCTGCTTCGGGAAGAATGACGACTTTGTTTGCGAGGCATTGGTCATTTAAGCGTTAAGCCCCGCCTACGGATATTACTTCACCACTTGTAAACAATAAACAATGGCTTTTCTCGTCACGGGAACGAACATTCATGTCGTGCCCTTTTCAAGGTTGTTACTGAGACGTTACTGGGGCGGGAATCTTGCAACTAACTCTGAGGAAATCGAATGCTAACCTTTCTTAAAATGCGCTGACCCTCACTGGCCATATCCATCCGATAGAATGGGGGTTGGGAGGGTCTCATCAGTTGCCAAAAGCGCCCACATATGGAGTTAGGGCAGTGAAAGGCGCTTCGAAAGAAGAACAGTAAGGCATTGAGCCATCAGACGCTTCCATTTGAAGTCCTCTCATGGTCAGCTCTTTTATGTGGTGCCTCCTTCCAACTCATTGTGAGGCCGGAAAGTTGTCGTTGGAATTTTTCCAAAACTCAAAATTGAGTAGAGAGATGTAGGCGCACTCCAGTAGTCCACGAAGATCTTTTCTGATAAGCTCGCGGTTTGGAGGATTCTATCACCCTTAAATTCTTCATACTTCATTTTCTACTTTTCCTTACACCTTTTTTTCCCCTTAACCCAATTCATCATGCTGCTCGCCTCTGAGCTTCCTCTCACTATGCTCATTGTTCTGATGGAGCATCGCAGCTTCATTTCTGAGCTTAAACTGTTCTATGAATTCCTGCACTCCCTTATTTTCCTTTCTTTTTTCTCTCTAATGTAGAGTTTAGGGGCTAAGGGCGCTGTCAAAATGAGGTGCTTGCTGTTTTCATGAATGACCCAAAAAGAATTCAGGAACCATAGCCAAGCTCTCAAAAGGAAAAAGGTGTGCGGACATCAAACTCGTCCGCTCCTCTTTCAACAGTTGTACTTTACTTCCCGGATACCGTACCCTAGAAACTGTATCGTGAGATCATTTTCCAATGAGCCCTGCTACTGTTACCTACTCCTTCATTGTAACTCCTTACAAGGGAATGCCACTTAGTTTTTGATTCCTCACCTGTTTTTTAATACCTACTCCCACTAGACACAACATCTGTTAATCCTTCGTCCCGTCAACCTTTTCTTGGAAGAAACCGTCTAGACTGGAGGAAGTGGAGGGGAACGAAGAAAAGAAAGATAAAGGTGGGCACTCGTCATTTTCTACATACATGTGGTCATAGTTGAGTTGTCCTCCTTCACCTTCTCTTTTCTTTCGTTTCTCTTCAGCTTCTTCTCCGCTGTCTAACTACCTGTCGCGGTAGATCGATTCTAAGAACGTAATTTGTTTCCCCGTCCAATCAAAAAAAAAACAAATTCATGGGATACTTAAGTGAAAACGACCCATGTCAGATTGACGTCATCCACCACCTACAACACCTTCAATTCAGTATTGCTTTCTTCTTACTGAATTTATTGATCCTTTTGAGTTCAAAATCGAAAAGGCCACAATGCTATTGCGCAATTTTACTGTATGCGAGTGTTTTTGCCTTTATGTCATCGAACAACCGATGAGTCACTGGAACAACAGTTTTTATGAGGAAATCTGTTCATTGGAGTTTTTTTTCCAGAAGTTTCTCAGATTAGAAGGGCTTAAAGACTTAGTCGATTTCTTCGTATTTGTGCCGCTGTTCATAAAATGAGTTACGAGCTGCAAATACCTGTTATTCCTGGATGTCCCCAGTGAGGGGCCCAAATTTGCCCGCAATGTGTTTAGGAGGAGATCTGTACATCAGAGTCTCTTTCCAAGAGTTTCTCAGATTGGAAGGGCTCAAAGATTTTGATCAATTTCCAAATATTTGTACCGCTGTTCATCAAAATCAGGCACTAGCTGCAACTGACTGTTGATCTGGCTGTGCTCAGTGACTGGCCCAAGCTTGCCCACAATATGTTTCAGATTTATATTTCACTTTATCATGTATATATGAGGGTTTTTGGAACCAAAAGTCATTCCGTAAACATGCTTGGAATTCTGTCAGACGTAAACAAAGTCATCATCCGTTAATAGGTGCCCACACGCACTAAGAGAGAGAGGTGAACTGAGGTGACGGCATCGATCATTTTCAGCATAGTAGTATTAGGTTCTATGGAAACCTTGACCATTGAAACAATTCGAAATTTTTCTCGAATTTAGAACGGAGATGAGGTAGGAAAAAGCGGCGCATAATAACGCACATGGTCAGAGGATCGAACCCCCAATTAATACTCGTCCATGCAAACCATTCCTTTCATCCCGTTGGGATCGATTTATTGGTACCAAGCTCGTCTGAAAAGATAAAAACGCTGAATTCTTTATTTGCTGGTCACCGGAAGTCATTGTATGGGTCACATAACGTTCGAAACACCATTACGATTCTCAATGGAATTCGAGTGCGCGGCGTATCCCAGAAAGACGTTAGTCAACTGCAAGAGGCTTAAGCCTTTATCCTTCATGTTTTGGACCTATGAAATGTTCTGGATGAAGATGTTGACCGTTCCTCTTCCGGCCCACATCGAATGATTTGATTATGCCGCTTATATTTAGACTGGCGACCTTCTTATCTAAACAACAATTAAGAGCGATGTTCACTTTGCCGCCATACACCACCACCACTCAAATATCGAGTGCTTTCTGTACCTCTCGAGAATCCGATCCGATAAATTTTGTTACCAATCGATAATTCGTAATAAGTGGCTCTACTCTAGCTCCTCTTTTGTTCGGACCACCACTACAGTCTTCAGTAATAATCGACTTTCACAACTATCGGCAAGTACAAGCTAGAAAGAGTGGCCGCGTAAAACCTACCTATCAATTGGTGTGGGAGCTCAGTATTGAGTGTTTCTTACATTAGTTACAAAATAGGACATAATTTACTCCAAGTTCTTTGACGGAGTGATCGGTGGACCGTTTCTTTTGTATTTTTCAGCGATCAATATATTTGAAGTTTTTGTTTCTCGGTTTATTCTCAGACCTTAAAGCATATAATTGAATGCCTTCAACTTACCGACCTTGAAGGAATATTTACTCCCGAATCTGATAGTGAGAAGAACCAGTATTTCTTAGGTAATTCCATAGGTAACTAGGGATCTCCATCAGATTCTCAGAGAATCAATGGGTAATGGAATGTCATCCCCTCCAACCGCCGTTAGTACCTACTATACCAGATTACCTTCTAATTACGGCGATTTCTGTAGTAAACAATTACTGATTCAGTAATGTAATGGGTGGCGGTAACGGGGTGAATAGAGGCTCTCCTCGAAGCACTGGAATCCACCTCTTCCCGGGGAAAATCAATATCATTTACTGTTTTTTTTTTGAAATGCGATCGATAACATTGTGATGGATCCATTTATTTACTCAGCTAAAGAGGTGGTGCTATCATTCTTCAAAACACTGGCTATGATCGAATTCATTCTGACTTTTCATTTGTTGTTTCTACGGGTTTTCTGTCCGAATAGAAAGGCGAAAAATTCTATTGAGTTTATTGGGTTCACCGTTCTTATCAGTATAAGCCACGTATGCGGTTTTCGCTCTGTATTTTGTAAACATTGAAAAATATTACTTCATTTTGCTGCTTTTGCCTCTGAAAACCTCTTGATCCTGGAATTAGCATGACTAACTTTTTAGGAAAAGCGGAGGTGGTGTAGTGGCAGATGACGCACTATTTCCTCACGCGCACGGTCAGGGTTCGAATCCCGGATCGATGCCAGGCCAACCACCAGGCCAACCAAGCCTTCCATCCCTCCGGGGTGGGTGAATTGGTACCAGACTGGTCCGGGAGGATAAAAGCACTGACTTGTGCATCGGCTGGCTACCGCAATTCGTAGTATAGGCCATATACGCATTCAATACGCCACTGCGATTCTGAATGGAATTTGAGTGCAGGGGCACATCCCTCGGACGGGATTGATTAACACCAAAAACTTTATCTTTTATCCTTAAATTTTAGGAACGCTATCCGATCCAATCCACTTTGATTTTGGGTCATACAGCACAATAAAGAATGCCAGCTAAATGTTTTAGCATAGCTCTCTCTAATTTATCGAGAAATGCCTATGCATGCTTCGAGAAAATTAGGCCGAGCCTTTGCCAGAACATTGCCAACATATGCGTGTATTGAGCAAACCAAAAATTGTCGGGTCTGCATTCACTTGATTGGAGCACATATATAGTAACCAGTTTGGCTATGCACGCTAACGCGCGCAGTATATGTCGACGGCCACTTATCCACGATGGAGCCATGCAGCGGAATGCTGGATAATCAGAATAGGATAATTTTCTCTAGATTCGAACGCTGAACTGCTGATAGCATTACGCTCGAAATATTTGAGCACAGTTATTGATCATAGTGGTTGATCATAGCTCCGTCCACCTCAGTGCAAACCCTTTCCACAATAAACTTGGCCACCCTTCTTTTGACTGCTCCAAACCATTTTTTCCGCATTCCAGAAAGTTCTTGTAGAGATGGTTTTTTGGTTTTAGCCCCGCTTCCATGTGCCAGCTCCACCCCCTTCGAGGACTTAACTACATTTGTTCCAATCCCTCTCAGCACTTTTTTTCCCGCGTTCTCGAACGTTTCTGAACAAAGTTATGAAATTTTGATCTAAGCCCCGCCCACTTTGGTGCCAGCCCCACACACTTCCTTCTTTTGCACCTTGACACCTTTTTGCCGCATATCAGAACGTTTCTGAATAGAGTTATAAATTTTTGATCTAAGCCTCGCCCAATTAAGTGCCAGCCCCGCCCACTTCGAAGATTCGGCCACACTTGTTCCATTACCTCTAACCACCTTTTTCCCGCATCCCAGAATGTTTCTGAATAGAGTTGTAAATTTTTGATCTAAGCCCCGCCCACTTCGGTGCCAGCCCCGCCCACTTTCGGGATTTGACCACATTTGTTCTTTTACACCTTGAAACCTTTTTGCCGCATCCCAGAACGTTTCTGAATATAGTTATAAATTTTCGATCTAAGCCCCGCCCACTTCGGTGTCAGCCCCGCCCACTTTCGGGATTTGACCACATTTGTTCTTTTACACCTTGATACCTTTTTGCCGCATCCCAGAACGTTTCTGAATAGAGTTACAAATTTTTGATCTAAGCCCCACCCACTTTGGTGCCAGCCCCGCCCACTTTCGGGATTTGACCACATTTGTCCCATTACCTCTAACCACTTTTTTTCCGCATTCTACAACTTTTCCGAACGAAGTTACACTCATTTTTGAAATGTAGCTTTCACCTCAACGCACGCCCCGCCCCTCGTGGGCGGGGCTTCGCTATACTTATGCATGCTCAGCACGCATAAGGCCTTGGTTACTCTTTTTATTTTTTTACCTGGCCTCGACGCCTTCGTTAAACCGAGTTATGAATCTCTGTGGAAAGTACCGCCCACTGCGAGGACGCTCCGCCCACCGCCGGTAAGTTTCCTTTATTTTAATTGTTGACCCATCCCTCACCTTTGCACGTTTTTTCCTGGTATCTGGAATGTTATGAGACCGAATTAGAAGAATTCGCCCATGACCCCGCCCAATTCCGGCGCATGCCCCGCCCCTTAGGGGCGGAGCTCCGCTAGGCTCACATGTGCTCTGTTGCACTTACCCTATGCTCAACCCATTCCAAACTTGACCCGACTCCTCCAGGTGTTTCTTCAGGTTATATCGAATTTCCGTACAAACAGACAAACAGACAGACAGACAGACAGACAGACAGACAGACAGACAGACAGACAGACAGACAGACAGACAGACAGACAGACAGACAGACAGACAGACAGACAGACAGACAGACAGACAGACAGACAGACAGACAGACAGACAGACAGACAGACAGACAGACAGACAGACAGACAGACAGACAGACAGACAGACAGACAGACAGACAGACAGACAGACAGACAGACAGACAGACAGACAGACAGACAGACAGACAGACAGACAGACAGACAGACAGACAGACAGACAGACAGACAGACAGACAGACAGACAGAGCGCTTTATATATAGTAAGGATTATCAGTCGATGTTGTTTAATGGAAATATTCAAACCATATTTCCCTCTAACATACCCGACCTGAGGCACTTCACCCTCCTTAGGCAGGAGTCATCGGAGGTCTGAAAGTTTTGAAAGTCATCCAAACTAGTGTAATTTAAGTTTGGATAACTCACAATCCAGAAAATCGGCCATATCTCAGCGATAGCTGTCTCTAATTTATTGAGGCATGCATACGAAAGAGCAAAGAACGGTACTCCTCACACATAATGATAATATATTACAATGACGTATCATATTTTATGTTATATTATGTCATACAGATTTACATGACAAATGAGGCACTATTGCACGCCTGGTCCTAAGATCGCATTCCGGATCGGTTCTCCCTCTCCTTCCAACCATACCTTCCATTCCTTCGGGACCGATTAATCGGTACCAGATTTGTCTGAGGTAGTAAATGCACTGACTAGTCCATTGGTTAGCCTAAGCTATTGTATAGGCTACTACCGCATCCTCGCGATTCTGAATGATAGTCGAAGCGGGGCGCATACCAAAAACGGGCTTGGCTCACGCGAGGAGATTTTATTTTTTTTTATTCATTGCTACTTATTTAACTATATCTAAATGTTTTTTAATATTTTTTTTCGCATTTTCGCATACTTGCACTGAGAAAATGAGGCCGAGTAGTTGCCAGAGCATTTTCCGTATATGTGTGTGATAAACGGTCCTAAAATTATCTGGTCTACATTCACTTGATTGGAGCACATATATAGTATTTATTAGTCGATATTTTATTTAATGGAAATATTCAAATCATATTCCCTCTCACATACCTGATCAGAGGCACTTCACCCTCCTTAGGGAAGAGTCATCAGAGGTTCTGAAGGTCGTACGTAGGCTGCCTTTTATATTTCGGGATTTGAGAACAGGAACAAATACTATTCATTGAAAATCGCTTGACTGCCCTTCAAAGTTCTCCACATTAAGATCTATACACTTTCGTATAGGCTCGAACCAATTTTCGAAGCACTTCTGCCACTCTGATTAAGGAAACTCTAAAACATGGATTCTGAAGCATCAACGGCTTCTTCAGGTGTCGAAAACGTTGACCTCTCATTTTATTTTTTTACGTACGGGATGAGAAGAAGTCACCCGGGAGCTACATGGCTGATAAACTGTCAAATCGTTGTTTTGAATACTCAAAAATGCAGTTGTTTGAGCCGATGTGTGGGAGCTCGCATTGTCGTGGCGTGGGATTCAATGCCAACAAATTTTTTTTACAGTCAAATGTTCATGCAAAAATGAATGTAAGCTAGTCCCACTAATGCTTAAGGTTGCCCCAATCTCACGATAGGTTGCATGACGATATCGCAGTATTAGTTTGTGCACAGCATGAACTGTTTCCGGAACGACAACTGATTTTGGACGACCTCCACGAAATTCTTCTTCTAGCGAACCACAACCTCGGGTGAACTCACTGTACCATCGATAAACACTGGTTTTGGATGGAGCTTCATCACCAAAAACTGAACTAAGTTCATCCATGCATTGCTGTTTAGTTAGTCCACGTCGAAAGTTGTAGAAAATAATCGCGCGAAAATGCTCACGATCAACCCCGTAACTTGGTCTAAACAAAATCTTATAACTTAGTGTAAACAACACAAATTGGGCTCAAATTTTGCAACGGAACCTCAAAATAGTCAAACTTTACGATAGTGGTGTCAGTTGCTAGATTGCTACACTAGTGCTTCCAAATCCCGAAATATAAAAGGCAACCCTCGTATCATTCCTACTTGATAAATGTCTTGATCATGTTTGATGTTCGTACAGATTGTAGGCATACTAAGTCGATACAGTAAGCCATGATTCAACGTTATTCGAACATGGTCGTTTCTTATCCAGCTGAATACTCATTCATTTGGCAGCTCCTTTAGCGATAGGAGGCAGAGGTGGGGTAGTGGCAAGGGGCGCTCTATCACACACACATGGTCACGGGTTCGAACCCCGGATCGTATCCTCCTAGATCCAAGGCCTTCCATCTTTCCATGTAATAGGCTCATCTGGTAAAAACACTGACTTGTACATTGGCTAGCCACCGCAATTCATTGCATTGGCCGCATACACATCCAATACGCCACTACGACTCTGAATGGAAGTCGAATGTGGGGCGCACCCTCAAACGGGATCGATTAACACCAGAAACTTTATCCTTCATTCAAAATTCAGTCTTACTGGCTCATTACAGTAAGCTTCTTTTACCACCTTATACAATAAACGTGGCGCAGTAGGTATTTTTCCTTAAGCTCTGAGTCATTTCGAGGATCAGTCATGCTTAGTTCAAAGTCTGAAGTGTGACGACATTGTGCATGATTAATCAACGTCAACGAAACGTTATGAAATGGAAATGGGTGGGGAAATGGGAAACAAAAGAAGCTGAGCAAATATCGTCTCGATTTCCTCCCTCTGTCCTCGTCAATTTATTCTCATTCATTTTGAATTCCCTCATCAAAACAGGCCTCTGATGCCTCTTGCACTAGCTTAACCATACTTTCCTAGCCTGTTAGCTGGGTCAGTCATTTATCACTGCCAAGATCCCCTTTTGAATTGCTACTTTTCTATGAACGATTTTGTATCATGCCATTTTCAACATATCCATGAGGGTAGCCATTATCGTTTTCCTCATTCCATCAAGCTCGTTGATCCCTTACACCTTTTCACTTTTATGGCTTTGCGTTTTTGAGGCCTCATCCCGCTGGCCTTCCTCAAGCTTCTTGGAGATGTTTTTTGCTTCAAAGGATGATTCTTACATGCTCCTATAGATTACTATTTGGAGCCTAAATGTCATCTACACTTTCAAGTTCCATCAGATTATGAGGGAGGCTTCAGTGGTATTCTTTCCGGTTTCCTGATCTGGGCCGAGTTTTTTTTTTTTAAACTTTTTGTTGTGACGAAAAAGGAAGCTATTCTCACACAAACTACGTGGGCCATTTCACCTAAACAGTGAATGTGAAGGAAGCCCATTCCCTAAAGATGACATTTACAGTTGAATTGTCTGTTCGAATTCCTGCCGAGCTAACCAGGTTTTCTGACCTTATGATTGACTACGTTTCCCGGAACAATTGCAGAGAGGTGCTTACTATAGGTTGATGCATAATTATTGCGGATTTTTTCGTGGCCTCTTTTCTCTCTCGATAAAACTAAACTTTTAAATTCGGAATTTTTGTAGAAATAATCTTCTCGCTTCCCTTAACAGAAATATGTCTAGGAAGTCATCTTCATATATGCCAAACTATGCTCTATTACTTCGAGAAATGTTGGAAGGCGGCACACTCATAACGTGATCTCAGCGAACTTTTTGGCGATGCAACAGTCAACGAAAGCCGAATAAAGTATGGAATTCGCTTCTACGGTCGCCCTCTTCACCAACAGATACTCCTATGGACTAACACATCAATCGCCCTTTGAAAAATTGGTTAACGAACAGAACATTCGATTAAGTGGATGGCTTGATGGGCAACGTCGAGGCGTGATCGCCTCCAAGAATCGAAACTTCTTCGCCCGTGGAATCCGACCGCCTAGCAAATGGGAAGCAGTGCTTGATGTAGATGGTGAATATGTTCCGAGGCAATTAGTTGAACGTGTCTTCGCTAGATATTTCTATCGTTTCTTTAAGTAAAATTTGCTGAAAAAGATCCACAATAATTATGCATCAACCTAATAGTATGTTGATCGTGTTTGTCAGGAATTGTACATCCCAATAACCATTTGAGGAGCATGAGATTCCGATTGGAATAAACTCGGATGGAAACGCATCACAGAGGATAGACAAACAATTAATAATTCGTTATTTTTATTGCTATCAATCCAATGAGGGTATAGGGCACTGCGAAAAACGCCACCATCACGATCCTGGTGGGATGAAATCACGAAGTGAGAACTGGTCATGTTAAGGAGCTCCTTCAAATTCCGGAGCGGACAAACGCTAACGTGTCCTATATAGTAATTGGAAGTCATAATAGGGAGGTTCAAGTACGACCCCTAGTAGTAGTAGACCTTCTCCTCCCCACCTAGCCCCCCATGCAAAGCATCCAACAAAATCTGAAAGTTTCCTGACCCTAATCAAATCAATAGTGAAGGAGTCCTGGAGAGACGGAAGTCTGGTTGGCCTGGGTGGGTATCGATCCGGTGATCGATGACCTAACCAGGTCACCAGACTCACCGATGGCTCGCCATTTGCCATTACATACACCGCCTTCGTTCTGGTATCAAGTACTTTACTCCTTATCCTCTCGTAACTCACATCATTCTTAAGCCGGATAATTTCCTCAAAACACGTTTTTCTTGGGGAACTATTTGCCCACAATAGGTCATCCGGGGTCGTGTAGGGATTGCGTAAGATAATGGTTCATGGAAAAAGAATGCTTACGGTAGATATTACGGTGACTCATAAATGAGTCGCTTATACTTGACGTCACGCAAAACTTGCCAATGTTTTCATTCCTCTTTTTACTTTTGCTTATCTCTTGCGTTTTCTTTAGCTTTTGTTTTATCTCCGCCATCAGTGTCACCGTCTGTTCACCTGGACTCAGTGATATCTCATTTCATTATTGATCTCTGCTTCGGTTTCGTCATCATTTTTGAACTTTTCGTGACCAGTAATTTTGACTGTCAAATTCATTTTCGTGCTTTACCTCCCACATTACATACTTCGTCCCTATGCTCTTTAACTTCCTCCATTTATGCCTATATCGGTATCTATACAGCTCAAACGATTATGAAACGAGGCTGCACTTAATAGCTCTGATGAAATTGGATTGTAAAAAAATCACATTCCATTAGGCATGTATATAAGTTGAAGATGGCCACTTTCCTATCGCTTGCATCCTTGGTAATCAGAATAATTGTCCTGTTCATTTCCCTTATTCTTCTTTTTTATTCTTGTTATGCCTTTCTACTCGGTAACTCGCTTCTGTGCTTTCTGAATTCGTCAGTTCACTTCATAGTTCTGTTCATTTTATGATCTCGTTCCTCTGCCTTTATTCTATGCATTTTTGACTTTGATTATCTGAGGTGACTGAACGTTTGTCCTTGCGCTTCCCTGGATTGATTTCGAAAAATAGGCCTTAATGTTGGTGGTATGGACCATAAGAATCCTCACTTGTCCCTAATGTTGAGCCGTGTCGATTCCCTCATCCCGAGAAGTGAAAACTTCGATTCGATGATTTTGCCCTGAACCCCCCTTTCCTCCTCTGGCCAAGATTGTGCTGCAAGTGGCTCTGAAGTTTCCATTCGCAAGAGCAAGCTCAAGGCTGTAGGCAATTAGGGGAATGGCCAATTATTACATGGACGCTTCACTTTCTTGAGCTCTGCGACGTTTTCAGTGACTCACCTATCCTATTGACATGATCGGTCAACACCTCAAAGTCACCCTCTTTAGGTGGAGATATTGTTTTTCACGAGTATCTAGCTCATTTACTTTCTAAAATCACTTCCTCACGGATTTCCAGTGGATGCCCCAATTCTCATTCTCAACGGTCAGCCACTCGAAAGTCCTTTGAAGTGCGAGCCAAAAGCTGCAGGGTGATCCCATTCTCCTGAGGTTTTAGCCAGTGAGCTGGTGGAAAGTTGAACAACTATACTATACAAAAGTTACCTAACCTATCTTCTCCAGCTCAGATACTATGGTCAATTGTACAAAGCGGAGCAAGTTTCCTGATGATGATGTCCGCAGATTGTTTCCTCCGGGTAATGACAAGAGTTCCACATCCAATTCCACGTAGTTCCGCGGTACATGTGCGATAAAATATTTTCCTTTTTTGAAGCGAGCAAATTGACCCTTACCCATAGCCATAAAATTTATCGTCATGAATGCTTATTGAATTCCTCCCGAAGTGCTGCGATTTGAGCTAAAATTTGATGAAAGACGAAGTGTTTGCCTAAGTCATCCTGTCAGTTCTGAATTTAGCGGTATTGTGGCTTCCCGGTCTTCAGATCGACCAAAGCATTCTGAGATCTATCCCTCCTCTTCTTAGCATCATCGTTATCCTTTTTTTGAATCCACGCCTACTGCAACTCTACACTACTCCTCTGGCCTTAACTCTTCTTCTTGGGAAGGGGGATGTGTAAACTAGACCCACTTACCCTTGATATACCCTTACTGATTCACGACACGAGGTCCTCTTATCCAATCAGACCAGGCCTCTCATCCCATCTCAATCATTCGGTACGTGACTCTGCTGAAATTACTCAGCTCCAAAGAAATCGACGGGGTTTTTCAGAAGGCCATATATGCAACCAATCTCAACCACGATTCTTAGTGAAAGCCGAGCCGAGATCGGTTCGATCGGTGACCAGGGCCACTTAATGTTGCTCCTTGACTCTGTTAACCATTGCGCCCCCATTTGACAGTCTGTTTGCCTATCGCGATTGCTACTTGCAAACGTGTGCTGACTAAGCAGCTTCGCTTACCAAAGCACTTCTCCATAATGCGCCTCCCCTTTGTCCGGCGCTACTCCTCAATCGACCTATTGATTTCCAGACTATCGATCAATATCGGACTCTCAGTAATCCGTATCACAGGAATTTGTTAGTTGTTGGTAATGCGCTTTATTTGTGCCCTCTCTGTCTGACCATATTGATTAGACTCGAAAATTCCTTCTAATTTGTATTTCTTTTGTTTCTCTTCTGTCTGGGGCGAAGATGGTGTAGTTGCAAGTGGCGCACTTCACACACGCATGGTCACGGGTTCAAATCTTGGATCGATATCCGCCTAAGCCAACCAAGCATTCAATACCTCCGGGGTTGGTTGATTGGTACCATACTGGTTTGGATGGATTAAACCACTGACTTGTACATCGGGTGGCCACCACAAGTCATTGTATAGGCCACATACGCATTCAATACGCCACTATGATTCGAAATGGAAGTCGAATGCGGGGCGCATCCCTCAGGCGGGATTGAATCACGCCGCGAGACTTTATCCTTTTCATTTCAACCTCGTTTTGATAACAGCAGTACAGATATATGGGGATTTATCAAAATCTTTGAGCCCTCCTGATTTGAGAAACTTCTGTAAAGAGAATCTGATGTACAGCTCTTCTGGTATCGGTTTTGTGATGACATGAAGGGGCGAAAACACTTGCATTCAGTAAGATTGCGAAATGGCAGTATGATTTTTTTTCGATTTTTAAGCCAAATAGATTGGAGCCGCAACGGCAGTCGTAGTTTGCATGCATACGGTTCATTAACTAGCCGATATTCATGTCATCGCTTTAACCTACCGAACGAGTCTAGTGCTCAACCAACCCCGATGGATGGAGGGTTTGGTTGGCGTAGGCGGGTATCGGTCTGTAATTTGATCCTGAGATTTTGCGGTGAGCGACGCTACTTGACACTTCCTCACCCCCATCCTTTTCGTGAGAATCGAGTTCAGAAATTAAAAAAATTCTCAGACGATAGTACGAATGTGACAACGGTGTCATTTGAAACTCCACTACCCCTGATCACTACGCACTCAGCATCTCCCATTGTCTTTGATATCTCTTTCAGTGAGGCTCTAAAGTTTTCTAAGGAAACGTCCTGGAAGGTTGGAAACCTTATCAGGCTAGTGCATCCTGGAGACTTTAGTCCAGCAGACGAAAAAGTCTAAAAAAACGGGAGAACCTGAAGTGCCTAACGGGCACGGGTGATGCGCTTGTGGAGTGCATAATCCTGGGAACCTCGAAACCTTACCAGAGAAGTCTCACAAGGAAGAGGAGTTATTGGCAAAACGCTCGGAGAAGGACGGGGCTCGAAACTCTACCTGTGCTCCTGGAGCAGGTCGTCAGTACATCAGCATATTTCAAAAGAAGTTGAGCGCTTTCAATGGCTGAGCTACCTACATTGGATTCTACTTTTGCTCTTTTACCTATTCCCTTCCTCCTCTCCTTCCGATCGCGGAAGAACCATAGGTTGATGAATGGGTGTAGAAGCTTCAGATTTGCAATACTGACCAGGGAAGGATCCCAAGTCGAAGTGGCCATTTGAAATGAGACCTACACTGCTAGACGTGTTTTTGGATGCTGAGTTCGAATCTGCTTTTTCAAATTTGCCGAGCGTTCCTGTGAACGGAGTTATGAGGGTGTTTCAGGGAGCTTAACATAAGAAAACTTAGATTACACGAATGCGCCTTTCTTCTCAACGGCGGCTTGGTGTGGTGGTAAGCGTGACGCTTCATGGGCGAGAGGCAAGGGTTCGGGTTTTGTGGGGGACGGGATTTTTGCATTATATAGAATTTTTTCCTTAAGGACTAGAAAATGCTCTCATTGTGATTCTATTACGTTCTGTGAAGTTTTGATGCTTTTCGGATGCTTTCTCCTACCTACCTACCTGTTACCGAGTAGGAGATTCTTCCGTGGGCAAAATTTGGAGCTCCGGGCGAGAACAAGGCATATGACGAGCAATGATGATGCTAAAGTGGGTGTTGGTGCTAGATTGGGTGCGATGGTGCTTTGCAGCTCCGGACCCACCAACACCGGCACTGTTGACAATGGACTCGTGGATATCATTCAAAGACCAGGAAGCTATTCAGTGCGTCTTACCTCCAAAAAAGCAGGTGAAGGGGATGGCACTCTTATCGAGGCTTCCAGAAGGCTAATACAGCCAACAGAAGCCTTTTTAGACCATCCTTCTAGAAACATGGTTAAACGCACCACCTCATATGTAATAGCTCATGATCTCAACCTTTGCGTGTACACGCGAAATCCCATTTCCGCCTACTATCGCTTGTCTACTTTTCGTTCTGTGCTGTTAGATCTAGGAAATTCCTCTTTTGTTCATGGTATGGCGTCGGCTACTTGAATACTCATCCGGGTGATTTTGGGACGCCTACACAATTCTGCTTCCCTTCTGATTTGGGGTTATCAACTGTGAAGCAATAGGCTGTGACGAGTTCTTTTTCATCGCTTGCTTCCATTGTGAGAAGTTCTTCGTTACAAGCATTTCGTGTAGAGTATCACGTTAGGTCATTCAAGTGACAAAAGTTATCCTTCTATGAATATAGAGTGAGGGGGCATGCGAGTAAAACTGAAGTATTACTCATGTGAATATATATCAGCAAAAGCATGAAAGTGTCATAAAACGTGATAGAATCACAATGAGAGCATTTTCTAGTCCCTATGGGGAAAAATTCTATATAATGCAAAAACTCGGCCCCCCACATAACCCGAACCCTAGCCTCTCGCCCATGAAGCGTCACGCTAACCACCACACCAAGCCGCCGTTGAGAGGGAAGGCGCATTCATGTAATTTAAGTTTTCTTATGTTAACCTCCTTGGAACCACCTTCATAACTCCGTTCACAGGAACGCTCGGCAAATTTGAAAAGCAGATTCGAACTCAGCATCCAAAAACACGTCCAGTAGTGTAGGTCTCATTTCAAATGGCCACTTCGACTTGGGATCCTTCCCTGGTGAGCTACTGGGATTTGAAGCTGTTCCGTTCACATCTACTCTGCCTGAAAGTCGTTTTCCGCTTGGCACACTCTGTTTAGCAGCTCAAGTACTATTTACACTTTTGAGTTGTGTAATGTATACATGGTTTTGTCAAAATGACAGATATAGATAGGCTAAGATCTTTGACAGCAGTTGAGTCAAAAACTGTATAGCTTCCCCTCTCTGATCTTCTCTCTTTCTCTCCCTTCTTCCCCACATTCTCCCACTGTCATGAGAACTCTTACATTAGATCAGACCAAAGAATATTTGACATCTCTTGCAACACTTGTCATTTTTGCGTCACATGGCGGGAGCTCAGGTGAAAATATCTCAGAGGTTACCCTCGTCGTCTAGGTCTTTCAATGGTATTCAGGTATATGTCTGAAATAGACTCTTACTTACAGCAGGTTCCCCTTTCTGACTGGGTTTTGTCCTGATTAGGTTTAATCTGTAGGGAACGGATACTGTAGGCATCAATAGGTAAATCGTAAAAACATGACGGCAGGATCAAGATTAGGTCTTGCTCCAGGGATATACAGTGAGTTGTTTTGATGAGTGGTCTAGGTGCTTCATGAATCTCATCAGTTCGATCAAGTATTCTTTCGAGTATCGCCAATGATGGCTTCACTCGACCAGATCATGTTCCATATCCTGGAACTCTGTATCGTGTCTGTTAGCTCCTTCTGGTAAATTCTATCCTGGAGATGAGGGAGGTTATCGTATTCCAAGGGACACTTCGATCAGGGTTATCGCAGAAAAGTTGAACTGTAGGCTTAGTCTGCGTCTTTCATTGTAGACTCCTGATACCTTGGTCCAGCACCATGGCAATCGGGGTGGCATTTTATCCATACAGTGTCCGAAAATGGGAAGTGCACTCTCTTGTGCTAATTTGTTTCGAACGTTCCAGAGCTTCAAGGCTGCGAGATTAAAGGAAACAATGGCTCAATGTTTTGAAGCCCAAAAGCTTCATGAAAAACCACTATAAAATTTACGTCTCCGGCAGCTGTACTATGCTTGCCTTTTGCTGCAGACTCGTTCTTTTTTTTCCGGTGATTCTTTGCTTAATCACAAACAATCGAGATCATTGATCAGATAGCCTCTCGAGTGAGTACTGTTGTTGTTAAGATCACAAGAAATGAGACGTAGTGACGTGAGTATTACCGGATCTCAGTATGGCGTCTTGGGCTGAATTTGTAGTAGCCATCCCGTGGGATCAGTTTTTTTCGAACTGTCCAAACCCCTTTTTTCCATATGAATCTGGGGACTTCCCAGGCTCATTATGATTTCCAAAATTTTACTTTTTCTGATGTTGTATTTAAATCCCTGATCCTTCCTTACTTAATCCACCTCATTCTACTACTTTCCTGCTTCCGGTCCCATTAACTCGTTTTCAGTACCGTTAGGTGATTTGCGAACCTCGAAGCCTCTGATTTTTCATATCGGTGTTATTTTGGTAATTTATTGAAAATATTTTTCAGAGTGCCTTTTTATACTGTAAACTGAGAATCAGACATTATGGACGGTCAAGTAACGCCAACACCACCTTTGATGACGGTAAGTTCTCATAATTGTGGTATCTACCAGTACCTCCTTTTACAACTAATTATCCTTAGTTCTATTTCTCATTAGATAACTATGTAGCAACATTGTTCTCTCCTTAAAACTATGTATCAACTTGTTTTCATAACACCCTCAGCCTCTCTCCCTACCTAACTCCCTCTCCCCCTTACCCTTCCTCTTGCCTCTTGAGCCTCTCCGGTAAGTACAAATTGGTAGGAGTTGGTGGAGATGTGATAGCCAGCTGGGATGACTGCATCGTTCCAATGTCTTCCAATATAGGGATCTTGGATAACCCTATACGGGGCAGAAAACCCGGCTGAATTTGGCTTTATAAGGAAGGAAGTCTTTATGAATTAATCTTTTTCAACCCGGTCTGCTGGTTTTTTAAAACTGGCCCACCACTGCTATGCGTGCGTTCATTTCTCGGCTACGTGGCCATCCAGAAAATGATCACTAAAAGGACTCGAAAGCCTGTAGAATTAGTCGAGCACGAAGTGCATTCGAGGGCAAATGGGCCATAAATCTCGTTTTACTGGTTTTACGACTGCTTTTAACACGGCCCAAAAAAAGCGCTTGATTTCCCTATTTGGATAGAAATCTGTAAAACGCTCAATTAGTGCTCCAAGTACTGGTTCTGTGAGCATGCTTTCATTAACCGACATGAACAATATTTTTAGAGAGGAACATAATCAAAGTGGGATTTCCAACGGCCTGTTTTTCAAGCTGCAAGCCCTGCTTTTTTACGCTGGTCAATATTTACGTCTCTAATAAATAAATAAACAAATACAGTCCAGAGTCATGCAGTAGTAGTCTAAAGCTGGAAGGCTTTTGATTTTTACTATTGCCTTAACAAGATACGCGATGGATTCAGATATAGTGAATGTAGGTGGTAGGAGGGTAGAAGAAGCGCGGGAGCTGAGGGGAGAGGGGAGGGGTAGGAGAAGGGAGGGAGTAGAGGGGGAGGGGGAGGGGTAGGAGAGTGTGGAACTTAAATGAGTTGAAGCTGTTCTTTCACGTTTTTGCTTGGGAAAAACTTTTCACTTTTTTTCTGCTTGAAAATCCCAAGCTCATAATCCCAAGCTCATCGGCCTTGCAGAACTTTGCAGAAGGCCTGCCTCCCTGCCGCTCCTGATTAGTCTTTCGCTGCTGGAAAGCCATGACTTCCACCTAACTACTTGAAAACGTATTCCGAGCATTTGTATCAACCAAAATTCTCATTTCCATTAAAAACAATTTTTTTGAGAAATCTGTGCCTTTCACACTTTTTCTGGTTCATAGAATTCACTCTTAAATCCTCTCTAATTTCTAATTAAAGGCGAAGAAGCAGCGCATCTCCTGTGAGAGGTGGATGGCGGTTATTTTTATTAGAGCTTTGGCCTCTTTGATTCGTTGCTGCGTCATCATCGTTAACATGGCCCATTTATTTATTTATGAGCTCCATATCACGCCGACATATGCCCTAATTTATGGAAAACACTGGTAACCACGTACTAAGTGGAAGTACCGCCTGATTATGGCCATGAAGTCATTCACGACACCACCTTAGGAGCAGACGTAGGAGGTCAATTGAGTAGATTGAGTTATGGCCTCTGTTCGAACTTTGAACCTCAAACAAGGCTTCTGAGATATCCCTCTAGGCTGAATGGATCTGTGTCCCGCCTACATACTGTATGTGGCGTTGTCAGATCGGAAACGGCTTAGATAGGGCCCTATGGTGTTCAAAGAAGCCGTATGCTACACCCAGAAAAGGACGTGTTTTACGGCTTTTTAGTGGTTGCATCATTTACAAGGGCACCAACATTATTAAATCGAATATTTAGTAGCGACCGATGGCGACAGTGAAACACAGTTTTTGGACGTTTTTGACTTAGTGTGGTCAGCTTTTACGGTCAATTGCAGCAATTGAAATCTCGTCCAAGTACCCTTTCCTTGCCATTTTCATTACGGTTATCTCTTACAACTTCGATTTTCATTACTTTAAAGGACCTTATTTTCTGTGAGGTCGGTGGATTTCATCGATTTTTTCGCTACCGATACAGCCCTCTTTTCTCCTCAACACTTCCGCTTCTAAACTTAAAAAGGGCACCCTACAAATATCGTTAACCAAGCGTTAGTATTGCGTTCGCGGCTGCACGAAAGGAGGAATTTTCTTAGGATGGACTGAAGAAGATGGTCTAATCACTGATCAGTACCTTGAGGTATGACAGCTGCTTAGGTCCCTACAAGCACTAGCTGTCAGACCCCACTGCATGGATTCCACCGGCTCCACAAAGGGAATCATGCACCGCACAGGATTGAGTGATCCCTCATACTTACCATTCAAGTCAATAACTCTGTTGCATTGTTCGCTACTGACCGTCAACTCAAAGAGACGTGCCGACCACATAATCTCCCCCCGAAGTTTTGCATAATCCCCTGAGCGTTGATGGCCTGCTTAGTGGCCTGCCTGCCATAAGTATGCCAAGCTCATGATGGCTGAATTCATTATGGAGGCGGGAGAACTGCGTAGTGAAGATCAGTAGGATCGGCTCCGCAATAGCGCCCGTTCGAAGCATGGCTCAGAGATCCTTTCAAGGGATGAGTTCAGGTCCAGTGATTTCCTCCCACATTTCCGATGATTCTCCTAAAGCCCAGGTGACACCAGCAATCCTTTATCATCCTTGAGCGAAGACTTCTAGGAATCGGTATTTCACAGGAAACAGGTTCACATATATCACGTTAATTCCTCTTCACTTGCTCATGGGGTGGATTTTACGGTTCGTTTTCCACCTGGACGTCGAGGTATGAACATAGAGAACCTGCATAATCTCCTGGGGCTGCCTGCACAACTGGATTTCCCTTAGGATGAAATGTTAGACGGCTGAATTTGGGCGGACCGATTTTGTTGATTTCCATAGCCTGTTTAATCAGTTGTTTAGTTTCGAATCGACGTCAGCATTTTTATCCGCAGCTGTCTTAATATGGCAACGGTTGTGCAGTCCGGACAATGTCACCAAAGTCAATCCCGTCGATTATCCCCATTTATTGTTGAACGATCCTTCTTTTGAATACTTTTACTGTTCACCATTTCATTCTTCATTTCCCGTTTAATCGCCACTATCCCTCCCTCTCCCCCACCCCATCTTCCCTCCCCCCTCCCCTTCTACCCTCCTCCCCTTATCATGTTGAGCTATTCTCCATATTTTCTTTCGTTTTTCTTTATTTCGGGTCACTAAAGAAGATTCCATTCTTTCCATTCTTCCCAGACATTGTAAAGACTGTTTTTGTTTTGAATCCTCTATAGTGAAATTCTCTCCAAATGATCCCTTTTCTGTTTCTCTTCGTATCGCTCTACTTATTTTTTTTATATTCCTTACCGGACATTTAGTTTTTTTCTTGGCTTCATGACCCTGCAATCTTATAGAATTTCCTTTTTCGTTCCTCTCCATGATCATTTCATGCTTTTCGAAGGTGGTGTAGTGGCAAGTGGCGCACTATATCACACGCACGGTCAGGGGTTCGAATCCCGGATCGATGCCCGCCCAGGCTAACCAAGCCTTCCATCTCTCCGGGGTCGCTGAATTGGTACCAGACTCGTCTGGGAGGATAAAAGCACTGACTTGCACATCGGCTGGCCACCGCAAATCATTGTATAGGCCATACGCACTCATTACCCCCCTACGATTTTGAATGGAGGTCGAGTGCGGGGACGCATCCCTCAGACTGGGTTGATTAACGCCAAAAACTTTATAACTTTTTTACTTTTATCTATTATTTTGAGGAAGGAGGTGGTGTAATAGAAAGCGACTCACAATCACACGGATGGTCCGGTGATCGAATCCTGGTTCGATGTACGCCCAAGTCAACCGTCCCTTCATCCCTCGTGGGTAGCTCAGGTCAACAGTCCTTCCCTTCGGGACCGATCAATCGGTACCAGACTTATCTCGGAGGATCAATCCACTGATATCTACATCGGCTGGCCACCACAAGTCATTGTATAGATCAAATACGCATTCAAAAACTTCACTGCAATTCTGAATGGAAGCCAAATGCAGGGCGCATCCCACAAAGGGGATTGACTGACGTCGAAAACTCTACCATTTTTCCTTTCATTAATTTTTTATAATATTTGACTATGCACAACATCTTGGACTCCACTTTTAGAGCAGGTTCAATTATGAAGCAACTTATAAAACTTTTTGGTTTATCTCCCTTTTGTGTAGGACACCGACTGTTAGCTGATCGGTCGTTCGAGAAGCCCTCGAAGAGCTGCATTTCGTGGACACCTTTTCTCGAAGGATGCAGAAATACGTTGCAAAAGAATTCCTTATCGCCTTTGATCAGAATTTTCGCGAAAAGGGAGAAGTGCAGAGACCTTGCACGTATATAAACAATAAAAATAATTCGTCAAAATCGCCTGTATTCTGTGAACAGGAACTCTTCCGTTTGCAATTCTACATCTCCACTCTTCAATCATTCATCTTCGGGGGCTATTTTCAGGGGGATCTAATCACGAATTGACATCCGTGTTTAGACCACCAAATCTGTGGTGCCTTTGTCTCTCTGAAGCCAGCTAAATGACGCTGATCTTATATGAGAGGATCGAAAACTCCATTTGTTTGTTGTCTTTACCATAAAGTCCAGGGGTTTTTCATTTTTGCACGTATCAATCTCATAGTGCAATCTATACAAAACAACGAGATCTGCCGGCTGATTGGTTGATTGATTGGCCATTCCTACATTGAGTAGTCAGTGCGAAAATGGATACATATTGCCACAACCACGACAGCTACTGCCTGAGCTTAGAGCCCATTATAAACGTTGGATGATTCTGAATTTATGCTGAAGGCGGGGCGCATCCATATGTGATTGGTCGACATCTTGCGCTTTGTCCTTTTGCGTGTCCTCAATGAAAGGAAGGTCATCCAGGGCTTCTAGGCAGTATGAAGATAGTAGGTATATTCAGTCGATATAGATTTTTTGGGGCGGTGGTGGTGTAGTGGCGAGTAGCGCGCTGTCACACAGCCATGGTCTCGGATTCGAATCCGGATCGATATTCGCTTAGGCCAACCAAGCCCTCCATTCCTACGGGGTCGGTCAATTGGTACCAGGCTCGTCTGGGAGGATAAAATCATCGACTTGTAAATCGGCTGGTCACCGTAATTCGTTGTATAGGCCTCATACGCATTCAATACGCTACTAAGATTCTGAATGGAAGTCGAATGCGGGGGCGCATCCCTTAGACGAGATTGATCAACGCCCTAAGACTTTATACGCACCCTTTTATTGATTTATTGATCAATACTGTTTGTCTACTGGGAGCCGGTCGGTTGGCGCGATGGGCGGAGTCGCCCCGCCCATTTGAGGCGGAGCGACTCCGCCCATCGCGCTGTTCAACTCGTTCAGATCGCGTAATCTTCTGCTCTCCTCTCCTGTATAGATGATAGAAGCCAATTCGATCATCTATAGAGGAGAGAAGAGCAGAAGATTACGCGATCTGAGATGTGCGCGCTCCTTCTGAGGCCCATTTGAGGCGGCGCGACTCCGCCCATCGCGCCAACCGACATGCACCCTTTGTCTACTGCTTGTGCTGTCTCAGTGTTGTGATTAAGATGGAATTTTAATTACATGAAATGGCAGTAGGTTGTGTGTGCGCTTTCTCACCTCCATTTCTCACCTACGCCTTTTCCCACCTTCCCCATTCCTGCCCCTCCCACTCCCATGCGGCTCTTCCCACAGCTGTCGGCGACTTCGTTTTTTCGCGGTATTTCTTTTCTTATCAGAACTATGATTTCATAGCAACGTAAACATTATGATCGCCTTAGGCTATCGGGAAAAAGTAGAGGCAACAGTTCCACCGCTAAAATAGAAATGTAGTGGCAGTAATAATATGATTGTATCAATAATTATGATTGTAACAACAATAAACAATACCATCAAATAATATTAATATAAGTTAGTTATAAGTTTAATAATAATAGCAATACATTAGCGATGAAATAACAATAATTGTTGTGATAATAATGATTACTAAATAATAATACTTGTAACTCATAATAATTGATAATGATGGATATTCCCTCGTCGTGATACCTTGTATAGACTGCCTTCTGTGTAAACATTGAATGCTATTAGTCCTTACTGGAAAGGAACCCGAAGTCATCGCATCTTAAATTCACGGCCAACCAGAAAGCAGAAATTCTTTATGGTAGCCGTCCATCAAACGGCGATGCGTCGCTTATACATGGCCAGCCAGATTCCTAATTAACGCCCGGTGCTTGAGCACGAAATGGAGGTACTAGCTGGTAACGAGTGGCTTTGCTCGCTCTCCCTCTCCTACAGCGAGAAATAGGGTGATTTCCTTTGGCCGTATAAGTTGATATATTGCAGTGTACCTTTAAATTAGCCTGGGAATTCTACTGGCTTATTACTAATTAAAATTTCTATAATATTCTAGTGTTTTGAAATTTAGAAAGTGTCCAGTCGACTTAATTCCTGGGTGAAGGTACTATTTATGACTTTGAGAGGATGAACTGATGAGCGACAAGTGTTTTGGGCTTCGCTCTTTTTTTCATCAGCTGTTTATCTGTAAGCTGTCCTGACTTGCTGACTAATCCTATCCTTTCATCGCTTCATCGCCATGGTGATTAGTATCGACTGGGCTTGTCCACCAATGAATCGAATTTTTTCGAATCGTCTACAGCCACTGTCAATCGTCCTCTTTCAAGTATTTTGCAAATCATGGTGACTGATGATTTGATTATAGCTTTTAACACTTTTCCGGCAGATGGTTCCTCTTTTCTGGACGAATTGTTTCCGATTGCCAATTCATTTTCATTACTGGTTCTGTTGCTTTGACATCGATTTCATCTATTCTGCAGTGGCTTTTTCAAGCAGTATCAACCTATGAACCAATTCCTCCCGCTTTATTGAAAAAAATTCGTCTCTGTTTGCACCGTTTCGATTACGTGTTGTCCCATTCCGAAGCGCCACCGTCACCATCATCAGGAGCCAGATGTGGTTGATTCCCAGAAGCCTTGACCGGGTATAATAAGACGTTACGCCGTGTTAGGGCTGAGCTCACAGTATTATCGGTATCAATATGAATTGGTCTGGAAGGTCTTCGATTCGACGGGATTATCGGTGTTTTTTCTTTTGAGAAGAAGTTCCATAGGTCGATTTTTTTCCACCCTGGAGACTTAGATCATTTCTGGGTTTCTGTTGGTACCCACAAGCCCCTGTCGAACCCCAAAACACATTTCTGTTACTTCTTGGCTTTGAGGAAGTTGGATGAACGGCGTATGCCATGGAAATCGATAAACGATTAATTGATTGGTTTGATTCCCAGTTTTTGTGTACCTTCTTGTTCACACTCATCGACTTATCCGACCAGTTCGGTGGAACAATGAGTGTGACTGATCAGACGTCAATTGTTTTGTGGTGATTATTTCTTTTAAAACATGCCGCTATGTATTTTCGTTCCTGCTGAAAACATAGACGTGATTGATAGTCCATTTGTACGACATTTAGAAAACAGCTGTTGCTCTACAGCCGTACTTTGTCGTCTGAGGTTTTCTGTGAAGGTAGCTATTTGGGTTTGATGAAATCGCCGCTGCTCGAGCAAGGCTCGAACTACCGAGCTCATTAGCTTTTCAGGATTTTCTTAGCCTTACACCGTTAATGGAGCATATCCCACGATCTCTACCCCTGTCTCTATAATTGTCATGTAGCTGACTGACAACTGATTTAGCTTGGACAGCTTCGTTGCCTGATCTCCGCATTACGTCATTATTTCATAGCTCTCCAAAACCCGAAAATATTACTCCATAGAAGGGTAAAAGATAGAGTCCTCAGCATGGATTAATCCCGTTTTTTGGGATGCGTCCCACATTTGACTTCCATTCAGAATCGTTTGAATGTGTATGCGGCCTCTACAATGAATTTCGGTGTTAAGCCGATGTACAAGTCATTGCTTTTACCCTTGCAGACGGGTCTGGTACCAATGAATCGACCCTGGAGAGGTGGAAGACTTGGTTAGCGTGGACCAGTATCGAGCCGGGATAAGAGTTTATCCTTGGTTTTCAGTTAAAAAAGTTAAAAAGTATATCAATAAGTGCAGAAATTATTCTCGTTACCCTACTTCCACGGAAATTTTCCGGTTTCAATCATCATAGACAAAGCCGGCTAGAATTTTGCATAGCCTTCACTCCTGCTGTAGTATAGGATTTGAGCCATTACCAAAGCTTGCCAGGTAATATGCCAGAGTAAGATTTTTGCCAGATCCTGTTCTACAATTTAGTTCTTCAAATATTCTGCTTGATCCAATCTGGGTAGGTCTTGAGCAGGAATTGGGTATATCAGGGTCATATGGGTGGGAGAAGCACACGAAACCCACTGTACAGTGTCAGTCTCAAAGCTATCGTTGTGGCGATATGGACTTTGACGATAAGGAGAGTTGGAACTAGTTCTCTGGAGTTAACCGCTACCTGCTAGAATCGTTCTGCTTAATGGATGAACAATTATGAGGCTCCCAATGACTTCCTGGAGTCGAAACCGTACTCGAAAAGCTATGATGACTGTGTGGTGCTCAGCTACATCTGCTGTCTTCTACAGCTTCATCAAACTGGTGAAACCGTTACCGCAGGGAGATACCTTTTGCAAGGTATCGAAGAGATTCGCTAGAAACTTCAACTTCTTTGCTGGCATCTGTGGAAGGGAATGGTCCGTATTTCCAATACGACAAGCTCGGCCACACATTTCAACGGTATTGTCACTGAAGCTGAGCGAGTTAGGTTACAATACTTCGTCTCAAGTTCGCCAGACCTCCCGTTAACCGATCATCTCTCTTCTCAACATCTCGGCGCTTGCGCAAGAGACAAGGTCTCCCAAAATCACTGTGATAAACTTCCTGAAGCTCATTAACTGCCAAACCTCGGACTTTGATGTAGAAATGAACATAAAATGGAATGAACAGACTTCTTTCATCTCTGTTTGCTTCACCCTGAGTATACAACTCATTATTTTAAAAAAATTAGCCACAGAAGCTTCAAGGAACTCATTAACATATTCAAAGAAGGGGATTTTTCCCTGAAAGGACTCGCCTAGAAGGGTAATCGGCGTGCTAGGTGATCGGCGAGAATGACATCAGTTTCTATTCTTGAGTGGAGTTTTAGAATTCATGGAGAATTTTTCGCAAATATTATTCCGCATCAATGAAATCCAATAACTGTCTTCTAGTAACTCCTGACGTTGAATAGACAAGGGATCAACTAAATCTTTCATATATTTATTTATAGTCTAGACCAAATTAGCTTTCAGTCACTTCAGGGTCGGTTAATCTAGGTTATGGGAATCGAATTCTGGACCAAAATACGCCTAGAACAGCCAAGTTCTCCATCCCTCTGGAGTCTTAAATGGTACCGAACTCGTCTGGGAAGATAAACCACACACGCAATTAACACGTCCCCGCGATCCTAAATAGAAGTCGAATGCTAGGCGCACCCCAGAGCGAAGCCGATGGATGTCGAAATTCTAACTTTCTTAATTTATTGTATCGCAAAGTGTTATCAGGATTTACGTATCGTTTCTGTAGTGACGATATCTCACTATTGAAACCGATTCAAGCTCACTTTTGTGGGCTTAGAAAGCAATAGATAAACGTTTGCCTTAAGCATAAAATTTCTTTTTTTTTTGAAAGTTAAATTATTTTGTGCTAAAAGAGAGCAATATTTTAAAAATTAGAGTCAAAAAAAAACTTCATAGTTCAAAAGATTTCCATGATCGTGCTCACAAAATCCTAGAATCCATTATTGTGGTGACTGTTCTACCAGGACCTTTCAACCCCAGTATCACGGTTTGTGAAGAACCGAAGCTTCATATGATCAAGAAACATTTTACAAATGTGTATTTCAAAGAGTGCAGATTGCTGTAAGACACAACTTCCCAACTTTGAGAATGACGTGTTGATTTTTGCTCAAAGGCATTCAAGAGGCAAAAGTTTAAGGTGTAGTCAGGGTTTCCTTGGTCAAAGTTTATATCGCCACAACGATACCTTTGAAAATGGCGCTGTACAGTGGGTTTCGTGGTGTATCTCTCGCTCCCGATACGCTGATACTCTCAGTTCACGCTGTAGATCTGCCCAGTCTGGATTAAGCAGAAAATCTGTAGAACTAAACAATACATAGAAGAAGATCTGGTGAAAATCTCGCCCGGGCATACTACCCTTCATGACTGGGAGTAACTCTCGTTGAAGATCTTTTTGGCACTAACAACCTGAAGAAATGCTAGAAATAAAGATTTTCGGACGGTTTCTTCTATACAAGATGATTGAAACCGAAAAATTTTTTGTGGAAGTATGGCAAGGAAATTATTTTTGCACCCATTGATAAACTTTCATTAAAAATTGCTTGCTGCTTTGAAGGAACCTGTCATAAAAATGCATTTGTTCGGTTGAAAATGGATTTGTTATTCAATGGATTTATTTTATTTTAATTTTACAATATAAATAAAATAAATAACCTGTCAACTCAAACATCCCCGGAGCCTTTCGTACTACGGACAGGAATTTATTTTGCTCACCAGAATTTTTTTTTTAAATTCAAAGTATGAAGTTCGGCCGCTTCTGGCAAAAGATACCCCTCCGATGTGATGAGCAAGTCTGATCACTGAATGAACCTACTTTCTATCCATCTTTCTCTTTTTCTTACAACTACTCAAATAGATGAGCAAATAAGTAGTTACGTATGAGATCTCTAACCATCTACGAGACCTTATACGTGACTATTTATTTATTTATCTACGAAATCCATTTTTATGACTTTCATCCATTCTGAGGTCCCTGAGGTCCTTCCTTATGTCACCAGCTCTAAAAGATTCAGCTAAGGGGGTTCTGAAGCCGCTGTAGGCTCACCCGCCTTCACTCTCAGTCTGAGGTCCTACCTTCTGCTTGCTGTCTGCAAGAGATCAAATTCCACTCGGGCCATTTACGCTTCTCACCCTTTCATCTCTGTGGAAACAGCTGGTCGCTACGAGAGCTCTCTGATGTAAGATGTCGAACGCCTTGACTTCACACTAGCCCAATGCCGTTCCCCACTATATAGACTAACAATTCATTTCAGTGCTTCTATGATGTTTTCAAAAGAAAGTCGAATGCGTGGCCCCCTGAAGCTTCCCCTTGTCTACAGGAATTTTTTAAAATTTCTCCTCACTCACAGGCATTTTTTGAAATGTTCTTACTAACATGCCCCAGAAGCCTCATCGAGTCCTTAGATTAGTTTGGGATAAATAACCTATATGAGCATATTATGATTTTTTAAATTTTTATAGTCATTTTTTATTTTGGTAAATACTGCACTCGCTTTTTTTCTTCTTTTCACATTCCCATGGCAGTCTTTTTTGATTTATGTTTTGTTTGGCCATTTCCAGATCCCCTTTATCTCGTTCAACGCATTTTCGCCTCGGTTTTCGGTCCTTTCTTTTCTTAGACCAGCTCTTTTCACTACTCTCGAACTCCTCCGGGATTTTCTTAGGGCTTAATTGGGAAGTCTAAAGGTCGTTTTTCTGGTCGCCCTTGCTTTCCCTGTGGCCCTGCTTGTTAATACCTCTCGTCTTGTCCAATGTTATCGAGCTAATTTCGTCAACCAGCTCTCCTTTTTGGTCGCCTACTAATCAGTGAATCCCGTCGGAGACGTTGCGCATGTGCCTCCATTGTGTCGACGAGAGAAAATTCTTTAATTTTGGCTCGCTGAGGTCATTTTCTGGTCTAGCTTGTGATGGGAATGGCAGTTCAAAGATCGTGCAGAGTGGGGACGCACTCTCCCCGCCTACTCTTCGCCTCGACCCCTCTCCTCCCCCTTCACCTCTTCCTGTTGGCTTTATTTATTCTTTCTTGACTGCTCCCTCTCGGAGGATTTCAAGTATCCCCCACATATCTAAACAGGAAATGTGACCCATATTGTTATGTACAGCCCTAACACATCAACCCTTCACCTTACGGCTAATTCACTCAGCAGTATTCCGTCGGCCTTTCCTACCTCGGAAATATAATACAGGGTGCGCCATAAATATGGTAACAACTTTTCGGACGTTCGAAATTTTCTTGTTCTGAGGGTTTCTCCAAACCTGCACCTTTCCTTATGTTCACGATATACCTCAGGCTACATATCTACTTTTGTGCTCTCAACTTGACAGATTTCGAAAAATGGTGGGACCTCGCAGACATTCACCAACCGTTCCGTCTTTGCGCGCATTTGGTGAGTCCCTTTCAGGGATCGCTCCTCGTTTCGACATTATCCCCACTGACAGTATTTTGAATCGCGATGCATAGACAGGTCGGGGCAAACCTCAAGACGTTTGTCTTGCCTCACATACAACCCCTTTTCCGAATAGAATTACTCGGGAACGAGTACTCTGCAAACCTGCCGAAATACAAGAAAAATGGCTGCTGGTTTGTTTGTATGTTCTTTTCCGATGAGAAGAGCCTACCCCTAGTAAATACAATTGTATCCAGATAAAATTCGGGAGCCTTATAAGCTTCTCGACGAGAAAAAGTTAGAGAGAAAAAACAAATTCCATGGGCCACCTCCGCGCGGCACGCAGTTCGACCAACTTTTTCTTGACTAAAGGGTGTTCAGCGTGGAAGAAATGTTGAGAGCCCAAAGTATACATATATTTCACATTTTGAGTGCTGAAGCCGTTGAGTATAGTCATATCGCCTCTCTCAGCCATTTTCCCTCTTCCGGGGTGGTTTTTGCTGAATCTCTACCATCACAGCGATATCGCAAATTATGATTAAAAAAATACAAAATTTAATCCAGAACTCTTCAGGAAGGGTCGTTCTGAAAGGGTGCAGCTAAGGATCAAAATTTTTCTTAGGGATACTATCTGGAAACTTCGGCGCATGTGTTCACGAATAAGACAAGATAAGACTGGTGCTGAGGGAGTGTTCGCGACTTTATCTCAGCTTCCGATCCTTCTACGGATTTCCCGGACCACAACGTGATGAGTTGCCGGATATACTTCATACTGGAGAGGAAAGCCTGCGCTTCATAACGCACCACTGTTGCAGCTCATAACAAACCAGTGAAAAATTCCCAGACTGGATTTCTCCAAGAAGCTCTGCGTGCCGCCGTCGATGAGTAGCCAGAGCATTTTTGAACTATAATTAGTACAGGAGACGGTTTTATAAGATGAGCGTGTATCCATTTTGTAGACGTGATACATAGTAAATAACTCACATAGTTTCACCAATTATCAAAATGAGCTGGGGTTTTTGGAGCTCAATTCTTTTGTTACCATATTTATGGCGCACCCTGTATATTTTGATGATGATACTTGATCCCAATTACGAGAACCCGCCTAGGGATCAAGAGTCATCTACCAAATATATTTCTGAGGTAGAAAGGGACGATGGAATACGCCTAAGCCTAAGCCTAGGTGGGTTCTCCTGAATCAAATTACCACGCTTAGTCATACTAATTCCTTCCAATTACTACCGAGGTGAAGGATAGTTGATAGCGACTAAGAACCCATTTACCCACGCTCTCAGATGGACGGTCATTCGCGTCCCTTATTGACGTCTGCAGTCAAATAAAACGGGAAAGTGAAGGTTTGCCGAGTTAGGCTTGCTTTTTTAGGAATAGTATTTTCTGTTTGTTGTATCGAAATGTGCAAATTTTCCTTGCAGCTCATCAATATTCATTCTATTCCTTTCGGTCCCTGTGAGGGATAATCTTTGGGTGATCTTTGGGTCATTTACCCCGTTTAAGGATCCCCTCCCTTACACGACTTTTACACAGAATCGCAGTGGCGTTTTGAATGTGAATGTGTTCTATACAATGTCTGGTGGGTAGCCAGACGATGTGCAAGTCCGGGCGTTTATCCTCCCAAATGGGTGTGATACCAAATAACCGGCTCCGGAAGGATAGAAGGGTGGTCCCGCGAGAACAAACCAAGGACTGGGTAACATGGCATGTTGACGAGCGCGGTATCAATTATTTGCCGGAGAAGTGGCGGAAATATGTCGGCTCTGATAGCGCAAATTGCTTTTGACAAGAGTTATCAAGCGATTCTGATTAATTCCTTTTGATAAGTCGCTAAATTTTTCCCTGGCCACAACAATTGTTTTCCAACCTGTTACCCACAATCAGGCGTTTCTTGCAGGTTGCAGACAACCTCAAGTCAGATCCCTACCCCTCAGTGTTTGTTTTCAACGTCTATCCTTCACTTTGCATACGTCTTTTCTATTTGCTAAACGTCCTTGATAGGACAATTATGCCATCAAACGATTCGTTTACATCTCGGCAATTTTCTTTTCGATGAATTGACCTTGGATTTTCATTTGCTGGTATGTTCGCTACCAAATACTCTTCGAAAGAGTTCATGTCTTTTTCCAAACATACATGAATGCTGCAATCTCGCATATCTTTTTATTCACTGTATGGGGGATAAGCAGTAAAGTCAAGCCTATGACGTTCATCAATCCCATCTGTAGCATGCGCTCCGCATTCGACTTCCATCCAGAATCATAATGGCGTATTGAATGCTTACGTGGCCTATATAATGACTTGCGGTGGTCAGCCAATGTACTAGTCCGTGCTTTTATCCTCTCAGTGAGTCTGGTACCAATTAACCGATCCCGGAGGGAAGGTAGCCTAGGTGGATATCGATACGAGATTCGAACGCGTGACCATGCGTGTGAGATATCTACTGGATATTGCCGGCTAAGGTTTTACCCCAGCCACTGATTACTAGCCTTACAGTTTCAATCTCTGGCTCATCATGGGGGTGAACCAATCGGTCTCATAGAGTTTCAAGGTTCCTTTCTATCACTCCCAGATTGGCTTATTGATACCGGATTCGTCTGATTAAGAGAAGATGAAAGCACTGACTTGTACATCGGCTGACCACCTCAAGTTATTGAATAGGCCACATACGCATTCGAAATGTCACTACGATTATGAATGGAAGTCTTGTGTGGGGCGCATCCCAGAACGGGATTCATTAATATCTAGTGGCTTCACCCATTATTTGTTTTAAACTGATGTAAATACCATAAGTAAGAAATGCAAAATAGGGGGCACATGATTAATACTGAACATGTGATCAATATGAATAATAAGGAGCGGAAAACGATTCCCATTTAGGGGAGGGACGATACCTGTGGGATAGAAGATGCTTTATAGAGCTATTGATAGCTTCTGTAGTCGGCCAGTTGACAGGGAGACCACCTCCTGAAATGGTGCCCACCTTTGAATGGGTAGCGTTTGAAGTTACTTCAGAGGAGGTAATGCTAACCACCCAGACAAATCATGCCTCTGAAAAGTGGAATCCTATCAAGACCCCTTCGTTTTTCTCCTACATTCCTGAAAAACTCCCGCACTGAATGTCTTGGTTTTTTTGTGGGTGATCCCGAACTTTTTTGGTTTTTTGCCCGTTAGCTTCGGGCCACCCTCACTTCCTGTTTTCCCTTTTTTGAACCACTCAATTCATTTCCTCCGCATCAAAGGTAAGGCTTGTTTTTAAGCTGGCAAACGTTCGATCTCACTTTAGCTCTTGTCACCGTTGTAGCTTTAGAATTAAACTGTTTTATTTAAAAAAAAGACATAATGGTAAACAAATGCGATATATTCAAAAGGTGGGAAGAGGGGGTTTAAAGGCACTACTAAACACGGATGGTCACGTGTTCGAATCCCGGATCGATATTCGCTCAGACCAACCAAGCCTTTGGGGTCGCCTGATTAGTACCAGACTCGTCTGGGAGGACAAAAGCACTGACTTCTACATCAGCCGGCCACCGCAATTCATTGGATTGGCCAAGTACGCCTTGAAAACGCCGCTACGATTCTGGATGGAAGTCGAATGCAGAGCGCATCCCTCAGACGAAATTGGTTAACACCCAAGGACTATCGAATCCTCAAACTCCAGGAGGTTAGTAGATGTAGAGGCTATTTCTCCTGCACGGTGCAGTTTTTCCCCAATGTTCTTCAAGATGAAAAGTAGATAGAAAAAATTACTGTTTCATGAATAATTAATGACTTCGAAGCAAGGGAAGAAAGTTTATTGAGAGGATGTTTTTCCCTTAATGCCTGTAATTCGTACTTTTCAAAGTGACCATTGCAGTGAGGTAATGGTCAGATACATAAATAGACGAAGATTCCGATTTTTTTGGATAACCATTTATGTTTGAAGGTTATATGTGCCTATAATGATTTTTTAGTTTTGTAACTCAATGAAATTAAAGAAGCAGGAAAACCTGGCTAAAATATGCTTAGAAATCGAGGAAATTTGTACAAGAGGAGAATATTTTCAGCTTATCAAACCGTGACATCATTTCATTCCTTCCTTAAGAGCCAGAAAAATGAGTATCTCATGAAAATGTCTAGAAAATAGGATCAAGTAGAGTTGGGATAATGCACTGATAGGTTTATTTTATTTGTTGCGATGTTTCATTATTTTTAAAATATTTTTCCACATAGAAAAGATCACTTCCATACTCATCTGATCATTCTCTTGCTTGAGCTATGTGTTACATCGTAAAAGTCTAAATTGACCACTTTGATAAGGGCATAGGCTTTTTTCACAATTTCCCATGTCTCCTGCGCCCATACGTTTTGCTAAAATGTGTCCATGTGTTAGATTATAAACTGACCTCCTTGGTATCCGAAAAGATGAGACATGAGGCGATCGAAAAGAAATATTCACGATCGTATTGGTCTAGTGGCATGTGGCGCACTATCTCACACGCACGGTCATTTTAAATGGAAGTCGATTGCGAGGGCGCATGCCTCAGACGAGATTGTTCAACGCCAAAAACTTTATCCTTTATCCTTTATTAGTCTAATCTGAAGAACTATCACCTTTGCCAGAAAGTAGCACACCTCGACAACACTGGCTGAACTGTGAACAAGAGGCGGAGATAAGCTACCTTCATCCTTTCCCTAACGTTAAGCACACGTCCCCGCAGGGTCCGGTGGGAGATAAGCTATCTCTGGCAACGATTAACGGGCACTTTGTTATGGTTGGGTATTCTCCTAGAAATACAGTGAGAAAAGTTCCCCTATGTAGCATCATCACCGGACACTGTGCCTAAAGATTTCTCGAATTGCTTTGTGAAAAAGGGACGTCCTACCATTCAGATTAGAAAATCCGTCTGGGAAAGGAGGAATGTCAGTGCAAACTTACAGTGTTATTGTTTACTCGAGCCTACTAATTAGTATAGGTTCCGGTACTGTTACCATTAAAAGGTGTCACCTTTACAGCATTATGTACTGCTCGTGCTGTTTCCGACGAATTTTTCTTTTTTTTATTCAGTTCTATGTACTCCTTTATGATCGAAACATTCTCTCCTTCTTCCTCTCCGATGATTACGGCGAGATAATTTCTTGAATTATGACGAAAATCTTTGTTGATTTCTTAATAAATCGCTGTTGTAGCTCGACAACTGCTCAATGGACGATCAGCTACTAAACCAGATTAGTAAGGACATCGTCGATTCCGTGTTACCGGCAGCTCAAGAGGATCTGGTGAGTAAGCATTAAGAATTTCCTTAGTTCTTCGTAAGGCTTTCCCTTTTTGACCAAATTTAATTTTATTTCTGGATTTTTCAAAAGCAAATAGGCGTTTAATGTAAGAGGCAAATAAATGTTGAATTTACTCGATGCACGGCCAATTCCGAACCCTTGTCCAACCTCAAACATGTACCAGTAGCCACAAAAGCTGATCTCTTCTTGTATACCAATCCTTTTGTGGAGCGCGCCCCGCATACAACATACATTCAGAATTATCGTGGCGCTTTGAAGATCGATCCGTTGTTCTATCACAGGGCCCTACATGTGGTAGTGCGCCACCTGTAGCTACACCATCTTCCTCAAACTTCTGTAAAACAAAGTAAAGAGGATTAGAGTTGTGGGAATCTATTATAAGCAAAAATCCTCAAAAACTAAGAAAAGGTCATTTTTGAAATACATTCATAAATCGTTCCAGCCTTTATCATTGATTTTCTGCATTCGGTCCCTTTCCTACTTGAAAGCTCTGCATTCCACAAATTGATTCACTCTTCATGTCATTCGTGAAAAGCTCCCATCAGACCTCTTTTCCCTCGAAAGGCTTCAAAATAAGCTGACGAATGCAATGACTCTGTTGTCACCTGCAGTTTTATTCTGTGGCCATCTGATCATGCTTAACTTGAGAAAAAACCCTCATGGCACACTTTTCCAATGAGATTCGGTGATAAGAGAACGCCATCAGAATTATATATACCATAGCCTTATTGATAAATTTCAAATATTTTCTTTGATTCAGAGGATCTTGCAAAGTGATCAAGTAGATATCACGAATAAAGTATATGCCATGTTCTAATCGAAGTTATTGAAAGACGTCTTTTCTTACAAAAATCCAATTTCAGGCCAAAATGGAGCAGGCTCATGTCCAAAATGCCGTCGTATCCGATAAGGTTTGTGCATTTGATTGGAATGTGTATTTCTTCCGTTTTGGAAATACTCGACCAGTAGTCAATGGGGGGTAGTCAGGCGGATCCTTAGCATGCCTCTCATTGGTGGATTGCTGAGCATCAATTAAGTTGTGGGGCAACCAATAATGGAAGGTGCGTGGTGGCACGCGAATTTCAATACACGATTTCAGTACGACCAGGGTACAATTTCTCTCACAGAAGCGTTCCTATGAAACAGCTCCCATTAATCGTACTTTATTTTCGATACAGTGTAAAACGATTCGAAACGGTATTCATGAGTGACGCCTACTCAACTGTTATGAGAAATCCCTCGAAATATTGATTAGCCGTAGTGCTCTTAGTGAGCTTCAAATCTTTCAGACTTCCCCGTCAGAAATGTCACCAGACAGGCGGCCTACACCGCCTCCATCACCTGTAAGCATGGTCGAGGATCATTTTGAAGTGAAGAAATTGACTCCAGACACGGTAGGCTTACTAGTGTCAAGATTGATTAACTTTCTATCTTTATTGATTTTCGGATAATTTACTCTTCTATTTTGGTGTATTTCTTTTGTTGAAAAATTGCTTTTGCCAGCTTGGGCTCAGTTTTGTTGGCAGAATGCTTATGTTCAGCAGTACCCTGGCCCTTGAGATAGTTGTTATCAGAAATCAACTGATAATCCTTATGAAGTGACTAAGAGAACGCAAAGAACGTCCTTGGTGTACCTGTCATTGTACTTTCACTTTTCCCTTCAAACACCTTTTTTCTTTCTTCCGAATTCCTTTTTTTTGCTCTCTCCCTCCCTCCCCATCTGCTTTCTTTTCCGGTCGCACTGCTTGAACACAGAGTTCACAAAAAAATAGTCTCCAAGACTTCTCCCTAGAATGAACCTGTAACCCCAAAGCACAGTACAAATGGTCGAAAACCCAGCTAGGGAGTAATACGGGCCTCACAACCTGCCTAGCGGACACACTCACCCAAAGACGGCCGAGTTCTCACAGCGTTGTGGAGGCTGTAAGGTTCGCACTATTCGCACTGGGACGCCCTCGTTGCACCCAGGCAGCTTACTATGGTCAGCTGTACGCAATGGCACACACATTTGGACAACTCGTCCAAATACCTTACCTATGGAGCTTTTGTCTTCATTTTCTCGTCAACCCCTGATTTTACTATTTTTAATCCTGTAGATCTCTTAATAAGCCGATATTCAAAATTCCATCTCAACTTTTCGTTATCCTGGACTATTACTTTCATTGTTTCGTCTTACAATAAGGCTAGATACCCCCAAACATTGTGAACTGTGCCTTTGAGGAATACTCTGGCTTTTGAGATAAGCATTATTTAAAATTAATTACATTTTCATCAGATGGCTAAGGGAACTCATAGAATAGCCTTGTGTTCATGCCATTAAAGTTCCTTCTTTCCTTCTGAACTTCTTTTTCCTCCAATCCGAATTCCTTCTCCTCTCTCCTCCCCCTCACCATCTGTTTCTTTTTACATGTCGCTGCTGGGCAGTTTATTGAAACTTTTCCGAAGTGATTCAGAATTTCAAACCAATTGTTCACTGTAACATGAAGCTTACCTTACTTACTGTTTAATTGCAACCTTGCAGTTATCAGCCGCTACAATTATAAACTATTATGAAATCCATCCTTTAAACTAATCAGAAACAGCTGACTACGCATGAAAGCCACAAATTAATTATCTATTGCAGGTCGAAAAAACATCCAATACTGGTCAGGAGCAGTCGGCTGATAACGTGAGTCTTATCATCATTTTGAACTCGTTTTTATGGTCCAATTCGGCCTACTTATTTCTGCTCGAACGTCTGTTATTCTTTTTTTCTTTAGCAACCGGTTCTATGATTTTCTTCAGAATTTTCCACTTCCCGCCTTCTAATCTCTCATTTCTCGATTTCATTTTTTCTCCGCTAGAATGGCTCCAGACTCTATTTATCAATCAGAAGTCGTATTCTGAACCAGTCGGACACTGGTGTTCCACAACTCTGATTTTACTTGAACATCTTTCAGAAGGCGGATCTCACGCAGGTCGATCAGGCAACCCACCTCAGGTAGGCGTGCTGCCTAAGGTGGGTTGGTTGATCCCCCATTTGTTATGGCTAAGGATTTGCATGGCATTTGGACGAACCACCAAGCTGTAGATATCTGGGCCAGTCAGCCTCTCACCTACCTGCTCCAGACTTGATTGAATTGATGGACCCAAAGCCTAAATTGTCGTTTTCTCATGAAACAGAAATTCTTTTTCTTTTCTTTTTTTCTTTCTTTCATTACGGCCCTTCTAAGGAACATAATGGTTTCAGACCCGATGTGAAAGCCAGGTTTTTTTTATCAGAGCTTTCGCTTTCCGCCATAGTTGAGGTATCAGAAAAGCTTTGTTTGTTGCACTACAACTGCAAAAGTTCATGTACTACTCTTATTTTTTGTTCATTTTTTTATTTTTGTGTATCAAAAAAGATAAGGACTTGTTTCATGTTCCATTTTCCATACTGATCCTCTCCTTTATTTATTTATTTGTTTACTTTTTTTTACGCACCGATCAAGACAGCCACGTATTCGAAATTGGTCTGATCTCGCTAGGGACATAGAGGTAGTTGACAACACTACTTAAAAGGGCCTCTACTCAAGTCCTGTCTATAATGAGCCGGTATCTCTTAACATTTTCTCAATATATCGAAAACCCAACTATCCACGCTATGCAATCACTTTCTGGGAATTCGTAACCATAACCGTTATGGACCAAGCCCAGCTGACCTGGTCCCACTATCGGTTACTGGGAGATTTTGAGGATCCGCGAAGTGACGGTGCGTGCCCCTTCGTTGAGCTACGTGGTGCCCTGGGGGGTCTCGAACGTCCGTAAGATTGTGGAAACCTTTGATCTAATATCCACGAATGGTTTTTGATCCATTTCACGCTCTGAGGAAGGCGATCTAGCCGAAAAGTTAGCCAATAAAGTTCTAATAACAACTTAGTGAGAGTTCAAAGCAAAATTACATATAGTTATAACCACTATAAATAGTTACTGAATCTAAAAGAACGCATCAATAAAATGAGTCAATATAATTCATTCTAGAAATAATGGTTGTTGCCCATTTGACTCAATGAACTTATCCTGCTTAAGTTTTGACTCAGAAGTTTGCGGGTCAAATCTCTGGCACCCTGTCTCCCGCCTCCGCCCCACCTCTCCACCCCCTGATCTCCCGGTCCTGCAAGTGGTCGATGATCTCTATGATAATATACTGATCATATTCGATATTTCTCATACAAGTTCCATAAGCTACTGGCTTCTCTTTGTTATGTCTAACCTACCGAAACTTCTTCCCAGCAAACACATGTGTTGTGATTGTGGGCGTCCTATCTGTCTGGGTAAGTTACCCCCCACGGCAGCTGTTCCGTGGTGAACTTTGTTTTCCACAGCGCCACATAGCACTTGTTTTGTGTCCCCGATGATTCGCCGCCATTCGCCGCCCTCGAACCCTCCCCTCCCATCTTAATGCCATCGCCAGATCCACATTGTTCATCGATTGCTATTTGCCATCGGCCCTTTACCCTCTATCTGTCAGAGGACCACCCGGACTAATCACAGGACCTACCCCTCTAGCTCTCAAACGTCTGGGGATAGGAAGCTATGAAAATCCTAGGAAGAGTTGAGAAATAGAAAAAAGTCCTCTTTTTGTGAAGCTTTTTTCAATGTTCTCAACGTTCATGAAAAACGTGGTGATCCTCTACGATCTAGAGAAGATTCCCGGTGGTCGCCTCACATCCCCACAGAGCATCTTATCAGCCAGTCTGTGATGCTTCTCAGTATTTTGCTTTTTTTCTAATTTATTGATCTGATTGCTCTGTTTATCGATCAAATCCCTGTCGAATTTCGGCAATCGGTGGAATCGGTCAATTTCAGCAAAATTTCTTTTCGTTTACTTGACGGTAAGGGCAAGTGTCATTTACCAGTAAGAAAACCATCCATCTTCACAGTAACCATCGGATCAAAACGAAAAAATCCAAGAAACTCACATTCCCCATAGAGGGCGTCTCAAGTGGGTGATTTTTGCTTGTTTACAAATATGGTGCAGTAGCAATTGTCGGTGTCATGAATGATCTATTCTTTGCTAGATCATTCCTATACGGGACCATAGACGATCTTTGTAGTGCAATGAGACATCAGGTACTTGGACTAATTCATGCGAATATTCAATTTTACTTCGCTGTAGGATTCTATTTTTATTTCATCAACTTATTGATAAGCGGTAGAGTGAGCCGGACTAACAGGCTCATCCATCACTTATTTTCAGAACTTTACTGGTAGCCTCAGTTATTGTCACGTCGCACCTGCCATAACCTAGGTCGAATTCGAATTTCCTCATTTTTGCCGGATTTTTGTGGTCTCGTCTTTGATTTGACTTGCTCCACTTGTGTCTACGTCATTCTTGGTCGAAGTTGCCTTCATGGCCCATCCCGTTGGGCCCGTCTGATGCTTTCGTTTTTACTCCACTTCCCTTCGTTTATTCCTCTTCAAGTTAGTATTTAATTCAGTCATCTTCGAGTAACTTGGAGGTCAACCTTCTCAAGCTGCTCATGGGCTCTTTCAATTCAGTTCTGGGTGGTGATCTGAAGTTTTTTTTCTTAATCCTTAATTTCTAATTCAATTCAATTCGATTTCTTGAATACTCTTCCGTTAACTTATTTCTTGAATTCTTTTCCGAATATTTCTTTTGTTTTGGCAATTTCTCGTTTGAAACCCAATAAGCTCGTGACCGAATTTTCCCGGCGATGGAGAGAAAATCGTATCTAATTTCACTGGCAAAGTGGCTTTTTTGGTAACACATTCTGTTTCGGCGATTATTTGACTATTCAGCTGTTCATTGCAGTAAGCTGAGGGAAGGATAATTTAAATAAAACTGATAAATAACCATTTATTCATGAAGGAAATGACATCTGGGAGGTCTTTCCATTCCCTCAGGGGCGTCTTCATCCGCTGTCCCAGAATTTGTCGTATGGGATGTTTGGTGATGTCCTGCAGTCCTTACAGTAACCATTACCGTGGGTCCTGTCTCGAATATCCAGCTGCTGACCTTAAATTTCACCTATCTACATATGAACCCGGTTCTTTGCTCAAATCCTTTTTCATCGGTACCGAAGTTTTTTGGTAGCTTAGTATCTCGATTACGGTATCACAGAATCGCGCGGACTGCGAAATCTGTCGTGTTCCTGCCGATGTTAGAGATTTCGGTTCGTTTTTTTTCTCTAAAAAAAGGTTTATTCACCGGCAAAAAGTTGGTGGTCTGCGGAGAGGATTGAACCTACCACTAGGTTCTTGCGAAACGAGATCTGATGCCGCTGCGCTACACCTCTTTCTGACCCTTTTTGGTTCTTCCATTCTAAACAACGTAGTAATCGGCTCTGTGCCTAACATTTGCTGTGTGTCAGTGGTGTCACATGAGGGAGGCAGAGGGGGGATCCAACGAAAACATCCTGCACGTAGTATTTTTAGGGCGTGTCAACATCATTCCTTCGTTGTGGTCGGTGGCTCGTCCAATTTCGCTCGTATGTCTATGTGACAGCTGTCCGCATACATTGGGACACCCGCGATGGGACTGTAGTAACTGTTGAATATGCCGATCATAAGACTATCGATGGGACTTTTCAATATCATCTTTCCTCTACGATTCATATCTTTCCCATTCCTTCCCTACTGGTTCTGGATGATGACAGCAAATCAGCTTTCATCGATGACGTCCTTTCCTTCAGAGTAATACTGCGGGGATGAATAGTTGTGGAGCGGGACGGGTAGCGGGGTGGGACTAACGAGTAACAGCACAAACAAACTCGCAAACAAGCAGTTTATTTTTGAAACTCTGCCTAATGATCTCTTCCCTTCTAGTAAACAAAAACAACATTTAGTAATACTTGTATATTTGTTGGAGAAGCGTTTCAGTTAGATTAGGGAATAAATGATAAAGTCTTGGGGCGTTAATCAATCCCATTAGAGGGATGCCATTCGACTTCCATTTAGAGTCGTGGTGGCGTATTGATGGGTATGTGGCCTATACAATGACTGCGGTAGCCAGCTGATGTAAAAGTCAGTGCTTTTATCCTCCCAGACAAGTCTGGTACCAATTCACCGACCCCAGAGCGATAAAAGGATTGGGTGGCTGAGGAAACGGATATCGATCTGGAATTCGAACCTGTGGCCATGCGTGTGTGAAGTGCGTCGGTGCCACTACACCCCCTCCGCCTTGTAACAATTCATCAGATATAATAATTTCGTTTGATTTGAGTCACGATAAATATGAAAACCGAAAAACGCGTGGCTCTTCTCCTACAGCTCTCAGAAGTTACTCCGGATTCCGAGCGATCTCGATTTCTTTGCTAAAGTATCGTGAAAGTCTTTCGTGAAAGTACTTGTAGATTTTTTTTTGATTTCTTTAACTCTTTCCCCCATTATCCTTTTTTAGCTGGCGTGCTATTCCCTTGATGGTTTCGATTGTATTGCACAGGAATTGTGATCATTGAACGCCTTACAAATGAACACGATAAGTGTAACCTGCGTAGCATTCATTTGGGGGAAATAAATAATGATAATAACAACAGTCGATGAATTGTTTACCTTCGGGAATCCTGCAGCTGACGGAAAAGACATCTTCATCGGAAATACGTGAGTATTTAAATAATACCCGAGTTAACCGTGAAGTAATTGATTCAGAAGACTCTACTTATTAATCCACCTTCTCAGGCTCCATACTCTTTGGAAGACCCTGAAGGATGAAGGATAAAGCCTCTGGGCGTTGGATGATCCTGTCTGAGGGATGCACCTCCGCGTTCGGCTTACATGCAGAATCGTAGAAGAGGCGCTTTGAATGCGTATATGGCCTTGCGGTGGCTAGCCAATGTACAAGTCGGTGCTTTTAACCTCCCAGACGAGTCTGGTAACAATCAACTGATCCCTGAGTTAGGGATTCTTGGTTAGCCAAGGCGGATATCGAGCCGGGATCCGAACTCGTGATCGAACTCGTGTGTGTAATAGTGCGCCACTTGCCGCTTCACCTCCACTGCCCTTTAAAAGACCTTGTTGTGTAGTTCAGAATAAGATCCCTTTTGACTTTTCTATTTTCTACTGGTTTTCTAGGTCTCACTCTTTCTAGGTCCCATTCATCCATTTTAAGAATGAATCAATCGCCGTTTTTGGAGAAAAGTGACACCAATAATTGCTTTCTCCGTGATGGGATTGCAGAGTAATACCATTTAAAAACGATACTGATCATCATGTAGTTTTTCGCTGCCAACAGGAGGCCACTTCAAAACGTTCCGTTAAAAGGTTTCTATATTTTCCGAAGCTGCTCGAGTTTTTGGCCATGGGCAGGTCCCACATCGGTGCCCTGTTCTCAGAAGCCTAAGTAGCTTTGGGGAACTGGAACCATATAGCGAATGGAATAATCAGAGTGATGACAGAGGTTTCCGATACGTTCATTTGTTTAGGTCGATTCTGCTGGGATGAGAAATCTGTAATTTACGATTATCAACGAATTTCAAATCATATTGACAATTCTTTATTCCACCAGTCTTATCATCTTTGTTTCGACTGCATTTTGCTCAGTCAGCAGTCGGTTTTCACATTCATCACGGTTGCTCTTAAGCGCTACTGGCCTGACACCGCGCCATAAAATTTTACGACGGTTGCACCATTGTTTACCGTGTTCCTTGAGCTCCATTAATCTTTACCAGTTTCGCAATTCTTTTTTGTGGTTGCCAGCCAGTTCAAAGTGCTTGACACGGGTGATACATGGTACTGAGGGGAGAGGGAGGGGGCCGATTTTCATTTGAGATTGTCATGGTAAAAGTATAAATATATAAATGTGTGTATATACCTTAACGAATGTATACATGCAGATATTCAGGCATGTATACAAATCTACGTATATTCAAACAAATAAAGCATGCATAGGGTGGAGGTGGTGTAGTGGCAAGTGGCCCCTCTCACACACGCATGGTCACGGGTTCAAATCCCGGATCGATACTCGTCTAGGCCAGCCAAGCGTTCCATCCCTCGGGGGTCCGTTAATTGGTACCAACTTGTCTGGGAGGATAAAAACACTGACTCGTACATCGGCTGGCAACCGCAAGTCATTGTACAGGCCACCTACGCATTCAAAACGCCACTACGATTCTGAATTGAAGTTGAATGCGTGGCGCATCCCTTAAAGGAAACTGATCAACGCTAAAGGTCATTATCCTTTGTTTCTATATCCAATAACAATTCTTTTCTTTACCCTTTTTATAAAGTAGCTGTATAGGTATTAATATGCGTCCCACACATGCATATGCAAGTGCTGTCCATACACTGTTTTGCGGAAGCACCTCCTATACGCGCTCTGAATAAATGAATAATAAGTCAATAACTATAGATTTTATCTATGCCCACATATGCATAGGACAGAGTTGGTGTGAGGCACATAATCACGAGCGCATGGTCCGGGAATCGAATCTCAGGCCTTTATGCGCCTAACAAACCAGGCCTTTCATAGCTCCAAGGTCGGTTAGTGGGTGCCAGAATTGTCGGGAGGATAACAGCCGTGAGTCTTGCACCGGCTGTCTGCCGCAAGACATTGAATAGGACGTATATGTATTCAAAACGTGACTACAAATATAGAAGTTAAAGGTTGTCCCCACTGCAGGGAAACGTCCAACAAGTAGGAAGAACACCGAGGTTCTTAAACTGGGAAGCATCTTGTCGAACAAGTACCACAGACCTCTTCTCGCGTTCAGATGTTTGCAAAGCGGTCACGAGAAATATTTAGAACTGTGTAGTATTAACGATCACATGATAACGATAATCAACCCATGGCGAGGACCCATTTACCCAAGGGCTTTTGGTCGCTTGTTGAGTAGTTCGAAATAAACGAGGAAAACCGACTTCCTGCAGTTTTTTGTTTTTTGCAATAAATAACCACCAGTGATCGTGACATTTTTATTGCTTTTATGTCAGTTCCCACGCAGATTCTCTCTGCAATTTCCCCGGAAATCCATTAGTTGCAGGGAATTAATTCGGAACAGTACGGTAGATGTATAGTCAGCTTTAAACGCATTCTGGAATCGACGTACCTGAAAATTGTGTGCCTCAGTTTCGTGACTGGGCGTGGTAGGGGGGGGGGGTGCAGCAGATCTTGAACTATGAACCACAGTGAGAATTTCACCCGGGTGTGGTGCATTAGGAACGAAATGGTCTCGTCGCGGTGAGAGGGGCGTCGCGCGCGATGAGAAATACAAGAACAAAAGTACTAATAGTAGAATTATGCATAAAATAATGATCGCATATTGGTTGAGCTGTATGAAGAACGTCAGAGCTGTAATAACGACGAATGAGTGGTCCGCGACAGCCGCGTGCGGCGAATCGATTACCCAAAGTCGTTCTAACGCCCGTCTCCCATTTCACCCGATTGGAAGGAGTTCGGCTATTCGGGTTATATTCTAGCGTACCCTGAAGCTGAAAAGCTCCAAGAAGTTGGGAAGACCTGGAGCTTCAGCTACAGGACTTGGAAGTTCTACCGATTGAAGTTTCTTTCGTTTACTCGATATCTGAACATTGATCGGCTTGTTCTTAGGTCGAATTCCTGGTTTCGTTCCATTTCAAGGTTCTTTTCCCCTTTCCCCAACCATTTCCCCGATCCATCCTCTTTTTCATGGGGTAATGGGGTAATGTCCACCCCTTTTTACCTGCCTGCCTATAAAATCGTATAGGTGTTCAATGATGTTGAAATAATCTGCGCCCACATATTGCATTAGCAAGTCAGTGCTCAGGTTTTTACGGGTGGGTGTCAACGCTAGCCGATCGTTCGGAAGTGTCAATTCCCAGTGTGAAATTCTTTTGAACTAGTTCTGGGCCAGCAGTCAACGGCTATGCCCGTCCACTCACTTACTGCAAGGTATAATTGCAGCAGTATTGCGGAGGAGTGAAGGTTCGGAAAATTGTAAAGTAACTCTTCCAGGTATCTGGTATCGCTCTGTTGTTTCTTATCGAAATAACTCCAGCTGTTATTGTAAGGTGCAGAACGAATCGATATAGCAGCTACTGCAGGAGCATGGCCATTACCGCACTGCCTGAAGAGGGTGAGACCTGGAGGACCCACTTTTTGATAGCCTAAAAATAGGGCTAATTAATGGAATCTATAAATAATTTAAAATCTATGGATTATTAGTGTTCTGGTTCTTTTGGGGTTACGTTCCAGAGAGCAGTAATTTCCTCCAGCTGCCGCCTTGTCAACGTCGGCCTGGCCCTGTTACCTGTTACCGAAACCACTTGGGCAAGACATGGTTTTTGCCTCGTCGAGGGTCGAACTCACACCACTTCTGATTTCAGACATAAGTTTAAGCTCTTATCCTCTCGGCTGTACCTGCCTCGAGATCAGAGTGACTATTGATTGCAAATACAAAAATTTCTTTTAATATAAACGAGGCTCATAGAAGCGGATGTTTTCGAGAACAGCGAATTTTAAAAACAAAAAAGTAGCGATATCCTTTTCCACAGACCTTCGAAAAAATCTAATATAAAGTCAAAATATTAGATACAAACATAATAAAAAGTATGGGTCGATGTCATTATTGAGCTTTAAAGCATTGCTCCTTTAGGTCTTCTTGACTGTAGATGAAATAGAGGAGACAGGAACTGATGAAAAAAAGTTGAGAACGTTTTTCGAGGGATTTCAGGTAGCTTCCCGGGATATTATGTTAGATTTGATCTAAACTCTTAATAACTATGTACTTTGCTATCTACCTCTTATTCACTAATTCTACGCAATGCCTCCACTTTTCAAGATCGTCTCTACATTACCAGTATGACTTGGTTCGCTTTATCACTTTATGACGCCTTCGAAAAATTCCCATTTGAATCGATCACATTTTTGTTACCTGTTTATCGATGGTTCGTGCATACTTGCATCATTTGATTTTGCGGGTGATAGATAGGATGAGCTCCTGTAGGGACGAGTTTGTGCAAAGAAAAAGAAAGACCTAGAGAGACAAACAAGCGCGACGTAAGAGACGCAGGATTTGTGTTGATTTAAATGTCTTCTTCTGCTAATAAAAATTTTGTTAAAAGCTAAAATATTCATGCAAATTGTTCCAAGAATACAGACCTTAAAAATGCTGCAAGTTGTAGATGATTTGAACAACATGGAACCTTTGCTTTGCTGAGTGCTTTGCTATTTTCTACTTTGTTACTCTGTTTATTATTTGGTATTTATCTGAAGAATAAAAAAGGATAAGGCATTTGAGCGTTAATCGATTGGATGGATGCGCCCCGCACTCGATTTCCATTCAGAATCGTAGTGCCGTAATGAGTGAGTACGTGGCCTATACAATGAATTGCTGTGGCCAGCCGATGAATGAGTCAGTGCTTCTATTTCCCCAGACTTGAATTAATCGACCTTCGAGGAAGAAGGATTGGTTAACGTGGGTAGATATCGATCCGAGACTCGAATCCCTGACCACACGTGTGTGAGGTGTGCCGCTTGCCACTACACCACCTACGCCTAGTTATTAATTATTTGCTATTTTAAATCTATACGTATTATGTTAAACACTCTTCCTTTTATTTATTATTTTATTTTTATTTACTCTGTTACTTTGCCATTTTTATTGCATCACACTATGTTTAAACTGAAAATAGTCCCTCTGCGTCACTACCGCTCCACAGTGTTCTCTAATTCTGTTTTTTCTTTCATTCTTTATCATTTATGAGAGAACCTGGGAGGAAGTAATTTTTATTGTTTGAAATTCGCCAGAAATATATCGAAGAAGGCTATTTTATGTCGAAAACCGTTGGATGAGAGCCTTAGAAAGAATCTTTCATTTTCACTCGAGCTACTCACGAATGGTGTTCCCCCATAGAATGTCTTGAAAACCTTGTGTACTGGAACGTCTTCCAAGCCGTCAACCACCCTCACGAGATAGCTCTGTACTTTTTGTTGACTCGAAAGATACTATGTAATGCATGTTGTGGTTCCGAAACTGCTTCCAAACAGCTTTGTCTGAATTGGTTGTGGCTTAAGCAGATCTCGTATTGACCATTACAGAAATTGGAACACAAGGGCAAGACTCGGATAATACCTTTACTAAAGCAGTTCCTGGAGTCTCTCCACGTCGGAGTTTCATTCAGTTTACTGGTTTCCAACTGCCAATAGATAAAACACTTCATTGTGCCAGTAACGGATGACGGCAGTGCGCAGCCTTTTGAGCTGTCAGTTCTGCCTTCTACCACTATGTACTACTGTTTTGGTAGTCGTCTCAGCCGCTGAAATCAGCGCGAGTCCGTCTCACCAAGGTAGAGATGAGGTATGAAGGCAGTGGTTATAAAGCTGTTCACATAATTGTATTCGAATAACTTGGAGCAGTTCATTGGATCGGAATAGGTCCCATGTGGCAGTGGACAGCTTATGAGTGTATGTAGGTGGCTCTGATAGGATCCTTCCTGTTTAGTAAGCAGGCAAGTCAGTTGGCAGATGTGAAATCCACATATTGAACGTCCCTTTTGGATGGCAAACCAGAAGGTATGTCCTAGCATTCCCAAGTTTATCCAGGGTGAAAGCGATTTGTGTGTTTTCCTGTTTGGTAAATGCTTCGAGTTTTACAGCCCTGGCATCGGCCATCATTTCTTACATATTTCCAGTGACTGGAGTAATTATGAAGAGTAATTTGTTATGTATGCCAGTCATGCAGCACCCACGGCTGTCACGACAGCTCAGAATGTCGGAATGTTTTTGTTTTGACATCATATTTAGGATCCCAAGTCATCTTGTTCCACATCCTACGAGCCGCATTCAGGTTCCAACAGGGCCCCATTCATCAGAGTTCTTGAGTGATCTACACCAGGTCCCTAGGAATCATGCCTCTCTTTATCCTTAATTAAAACATCGCCGGAACAAACAACGAAAACCTGGTCCCCAGTTGAAGCAGGGAGCGTTTTCCAGAATCTCGTGTTTATCCCAAGGAGCAAATTTAGCTCCGACTTGAGGAATTTGTAGGATCGGGTGATCCCAGGATCAGCGCTTAAAATATTCCTAGAACTGGCCGAAAATGGAACAGCAAACAGCAAACAGTAAACAGTAAACTTTAGTGTTGCACAGGGATTGTTTGTGAGATTTAGTCTTCCTCATATGAAATAGAAATCGACAGGAGTAGAAGGTGGGGCTGGGATTATGGAAACCCATTCACAGCTCTTGGATAAACGAAGTAAGTCATCAGTTGTTGTGCATGCAGTGCCAATTGCACTGCATAATAACAAAAAATGAACAGCCGTGCCGTTTAAGTCAAGCAGGTGTCACTTTCCCCATTCTCATATTTGCATGTTATACTGGTGGCAAGTTACTATTCATAGGTACTTCGGAGCCGGCTTTGGTTTCAGTCTATCCTGTTCAGGCAACAGTTTTTTTTGGAACGCTGGTACTACCCATTTTCAGCCGTAAGCTATCTGGTACTATCCAGAGGTAGCAGCACCAGAAACCCCTGATAGGCACTCCTGGCTGGCAGAACAAACTGATCTCGGAACTGATCCCTTAATTCTACGGGATCTTGAAGACCTAGTTTATCCTTACCATTTTCTCAGGCAAGGCTGTCTTCTTCCCCCCCCCCCCCCCCCCCCCCTCATCTCCCTTCCTCCCTCTTCACAGCCTAAACTTTTCCTGTTAGTTCTAACAAATACTGTTTCCTGATCCGCTTAGACAACTCTTGTGGGCGAAGCTCCGCTCTTCCCGATTATTTCTTGTTTTATCGATAATCTTACTTCCTAGAACTATTTATATCTTCGCTTTCTGACATTAATCTCTTCACATCAGCTGTTAGCAGTATATTTCGGTAATCCATGTTGTAAATATGGATTAGCAAAGATTGCCGCCCCCAACAGGAGGCCCATGGAATCATTGGGAAAAAAAGTGCAGAAAAGCAAGCTTGCAATACGTTCATTATGGTCGTCTCCTGCTTTCCTTCTCAATTTACCCCTGCAAAGTTTCCCTAGTAATAGACTTATCGTAGTGCTAACAGGATTGTCTAAATGAGGTCTGCACTGCACTATTCGTATCCATGAAATACAAGCACTGGCTATTAGGGTAAAGGATGAAATATCAATCCAAAAAACTCTCTGGGCATTGATCAATCCGCCCAAGGAATGCGCCCTGCATTCGGCTTCCATTCAAAATTGTAGTGGCGTATTGAATGCGTACGTAGCCTAAACAGTGTCTTGCGGTGGTCTGCCGATGAACAAGTCAGTGCTTTTATCCACCCTGACGATTCCGGTACCAATCAACAGACCCCGGAGGGAAGGAAGGCTTGATTGGCCAGGCACATATCGATCGGGATAGAGCCTGTGACCATGCATGTGTGATAGCGCGCCTCTTGCCACTACACCACCACCGCCCAAATATTCGGAAAAAAATTTTGCAGTCATCATCAGGGCTACGAACTTTAGGAAAACTTCAGGAAAGTGAGCTTTTTTCAAGTTTCAAATCATAAGTTGAATAAAAGTAAATTTTATCACAAAGATGTTAAGATGGGGTACCATGAAACGTTCCCATTCCACCGGCACAAAAGAGGTCCTTTGCCCGTTTTGTGAGTTTTCAGTCTCTAACGGTACTTTCTGTCCTACCGCGACATACCTTCATTGTTGTATTTCACTTTTTCTGTTCTTTTCTTTCGCTTCAACTTGAATTTTGAGGATCACAGTGACGTATGTACAAAAGCTCGATTCCAGTAAGTATCCAGCATTGTGTAGTACAATTTAAATGATTTTGTTAATGATATTGGAATTGGGCTACAAAATTTTTTTGAAAGCATATTCCGAAAACTCAGAAATGGGAAGGGAAGTTTGTTAGGAAAACTGTACAAATAGTTAAGGAGGTCTCTGTAATGAAAATAGGAGCACAGGTGGTACAGCGGTAAGTGGTGCACTATCACATACGCATGGTCACGGGTTCGAATCCCCAATAGTCAAGAAGATGGTGAGTGCATTGCTCCAAAAATAGATTCTCATCTTCAGAAAGCCAAGCATATTTCTGCTTCGGAAGTTATGACTCCAAAGAAATTCTATGGATGAAACTAGGAAGTTCCTCCGGGTTCATCCCCCTCCCTAGGTCATGCTTCCTTTACCTAAGTTTCTTGCGAGTTTCCAATCAGTCCCTTCAAAACGAGCGGTTAATTTGTGAAACTTTTTCCTGGGGGCTCTGTTTTTCCAACTTCCAGCCCTCTGAAAGGCGAGGAGACTTTCAGTTATTTGGTGAAGGGTCCATGAGGCAGCTTGGAGTTTTCAGTACTTTTGAAGAAAACGATGTCAATTCAACTGGAACCCTGTTGGGAGAGGAATCGTTTCCAGGAATGCCTGCCTGTCGCAGTACTCTTTGCTCAATTCATACCTTCACTTTATATTTATGGCAATCCGTGATTCATTGCCGATTATAGGTTTTGCCCATAATACTGCCGCTGTACAGTATGGCCTTTTCCATCTGAAATGAATGGGGAGAACATCGATCGTATCGTCTCTCATTCGCGACTTTTTCTGCTGCTTTGTTCAGATTTCCAAAACCGTCCCGAATCCGATCCCTAATTCATAGCCGCTGTAAAGCCGCCGTTGACGAAGTCCCTTTACTCTTCACATCCTTGCTGAAAATAGTATTTAATCGGGATCGATAGTGTTTTTCATAGCGTCTGGGTATTGCACTAGCCAAGTCTCATGCCAGCAGAGCAACCACAACAACACGAAGGGCATCCATCCGTTGGGGCGGTGCCAGACTCCCGCGCGGAACAGGCGAGGGGCTCGATGCTGTGAGACGACATGTTTATCGTTTGCTCCTTCTCGTTCCCATCTGAACCAGCTGGCGTTGCCAGATGCGTCCGAAAATCGGAAATCGGAATCAATCCCTGCTGGAACTTTGTTCCATATGTTCGTTTAGGACATTATCTGAACCTTTCTCTTTGTTTATATATCCCTTGCAAAGATCCATTTCCGGAAGTTTTCTGTTTGTTTATATTTATTCGCGGCGAACCTGGCAAAAATCGGAAAAAATGTTGGTTCCCAGACTTCGTCCTTGAGTTCTTCTATCTTCCACCGTAGCAGGCCACTTACTCGAGTCAGCTAATTCCTCACGGGCGGAGCAGCCTATCGGATATTCTCGATGTCTGGGTTGATGTCTGGGGTGTTGGTGGGGATTGGTGGAGTTTGGGATCGCTTCTGGGAGTTCTGTCCGGTACTTTACCATTTTTTACTGCCAGTTTTCTCTGAAATCAGTCCTGCCTCTAAAATCTATCACCTTGCGTGTCGCAATTGTTTGGAAAGGCGTCATCATTTCGAATCTCTCCCCCTCCTTGCCCTTTTACCCTTTCAAATACCAGTTTTCTCTGTGTAAAAATCAGTTATAGACACTTAGGTGTTGTTTATCCACTGTGACTAGGGGTTAACCTCCTTGGTTCATGTGACTCTGCTTATCTGCTGACCGAAGGTAAAGTCGAAGTGAGCAAACAATCGTAGATTCTTCAAAAACACATTTATTAATAAATTGATTTTTGAAGTCTTATCGATCGATCGATCGGTTTTTGTTTGGTTGATGGGTCAAAGTCACCTTCAGACGGTGACGAAGGACCTGATTTGCAATCCCCCAAGTGATGCTGAACTGTTTATTCAGAGGGTAAGTGGGGTAATGGCGCCAGGCGCCGTCCATACACGCGTACGGTTCAGAGATCTGGTCCTGGACCTGCAACCAACCCTTTCATCAGACGGGGGATCGATTACTCAGTAGTAGACTCGTATGAAAGGCTGACCCCGTCAGCCATCGGATAGGCCAATTACCATTCGAACTCCAAATGGAAGTCGATTATGTGGGTACATTCAAAACGGGATTGATCGACACCGAAATGTTGAAATTGTATGGTACGTCATGCTGTTTACCTCTGGGAGCACCTGAAGTATGGTCAGCGATTATCATTGTTTTCGGACTGGTTTTTGCTCGACTGTTGCCCTGTTGAAATCACTATTTGTCACAGTTTCAATTCAAAAGATAAAGTCTTCACCACTTTCGCGATGCGCCCCGCATTCTACCTCCATTCAGAATCGCAGCGCGGTTTTGCTATGCGTATGTGGCCTCTACAATAAGTTGGGTTGGCCTGCCGATGTACAAGTCAGCACTTCCATCCTTCCAGATGAGTTTCCCGACATTACCCCATTCCGGAGGGATGGAAGGTTCAATTGGCCTAGGCGGATATCGATACCGTGACAATGCATGTGAGATAGTGCGCCATATGCCGCTACCCTACACCCCCCTCCTCCCCCCCCCCCCCCTCCTACTAGAAATCCACTTTTTTTTACCTCTCAGGCTGGTCTGCTTCCCATGGCCTTCCTCCCTCGATTTTTCCTATATTATAGGCGCACTTCATGAAATCGTTGTATCACCTGATCTTTTTCACTGCTCTGGCCATTTATTCGTTCGGTTTCGGTTGGTTTTTTGTTATTTCGGTCTGGGCTGTGTTTACTGACAGAAAATTACTGCTGTGCAGTTATTTGAGCAAGGTTACCTTGCAGGAGAGACTGCGATAGAGAGAAATCTACTTTTTTGAAGCAAAACTTTCACGACGATGTGTCGTTGAACAATTAGGGTCGTTATCGTTTCTGACATATTGGGTACCACTTGAACTGCTTTTGATAGGGTGCTTACAGAGTTTAACGACGAGCATTGTTTCAACCGACGACCGATAACCAACCGATCGCGTTGCTGGGCACGAGTTGACAACGTTGGACACCGATCGATACCGCTCAGCAGCCTTGAGCGCAATCTGTCCTGCGTTGTCAACGCGTGGCCAGCAGCGCGGTCGGTCGGTCGGTTGGTCGTCGTTTGAAACAACACACGTCGTTGAACTCTGAAAGCACCCTTAGATACAAGGTTCGGCTAGCCGGTAAGCTCTACAAATAAAAGGCTTCAGCTTTGAGGCCCCTACAAAGTAGGATTTTGAATTGTCCACTGGTCAGTCGTTTCGGAAAAAATGGACTTTCTTGAGGTATCACTCGATTATGCTTTTCACATTGCTTATGAACTTTAATGTGATCATAAAAAGTTTTTACTTTACTAGACCTTCTGACGGCTTTTCTTCTTTGCCCCTGAAGTGGTTACTGCGGGTGTTTATGGTTCCTTCTTATTAGTCTTTCCTATCCAAATATTTGCCCATCGTTTAAAAACCTAGGTAAAATGTGCCAAGATGCCTGGAAAGGCCTGAGAAAGAAGCCATTCGAATTGTCACAGATTCTGCGTATCCCATTATAATAGCCATTTCTTACAGTACAAACATTACTCCTACATGGGAAATGTCAATATAATCGAAAAACTCGTCCAGCGTGGTCCAAATATGCGGGGATTCTTTGTTCAACCTTGCAAGGAGAGTGGAAGCCAGCTGGAAATAGCTGAGAGGCAAAGCTCCTTAGGTTCTCAAACGCTTTTCGCGCAATGGGACATACTGGCCATTGATCGAGCGGTAGCTGGAGTGTGCTCGAACCGCAGAGCAACGCGGCAAGGCAACTAACCACTTGCAAGGTAGGTCGTTAATAAGCACAACAACTAGCTGGAAATCGCTGCGTACTCTCCGATAGAGTACCACATGCATTCTGGGACTCTTCATTCCAAACGACGCGCCACATCCCATCGCGCACAACCGCTCGCTACCAAGGGAATGTCTGAGTTTCAAGTGGAAGATTACGGTAATTGCTATGAAAGTAGAACCGCTTGCTGTTTAAATTCGAGTGAAAATACCGCTACACCTAGGCCGGCTCTGCAGGGTCTTTAGTCATTACCTACAGGGGGACGGTACGAACGTGCGTCCGAGGGTGCGCGCGGCAAATTGCGCGGCGAAGTTCGTGATGATTTGTACGACTGCGGCACCAATTTTCGGGGCACAAACTCAAAGTAGTTTAGTTCAGTAGAGTCGGATGATCCTCCTAGTTCACTCTATTTGAAATTCGGGCCCCAATGACAAGCGCCGAACTCGTTCATACCATTACGAACTTCACCGCGCAATTTGCCGCGCGCATCCTCGGACGCACGTTCGTACACATACCCTTACCTACACTGCTGCGCACATACTTTGCGTACTTTATGTGCCCGCTATGCGACTCTGGGCGTCTGGTGTATGACCTTTTGCTCGCCAAATGAAGTGTGTTGTGCAAAATCTCTGCTTCAAACACATTTCATTCTACGGTAGATATCAAATAAACCACAAAATTTTCGTTATCGTAGAAAATGACTAATTACATGGAAGTAAGTTGTTTCGATAAAAGGTCCGCTTCCCTTTGTGTGTGCTCTACCCTAACCTCCCTTATTATAGGGTTATTGAGCATTTCGTTTTATGATGCATCTCTGTGACGTTTTTTCTAAACTTTTTACTAATCGTTTTAACGAAACCAGTTGTCACTTCTCATACGTACTTTGTTTGTATTGGTATGTATAATTCGTTATTTTGTTGACTCTTATAGGAAGAGGGAAATGGTCGTTTTTTGGTGACACCTTCCACTTCCCTGACAACTTTTTCTTCTCATTTCTATCAAAACATTTCAAACGGAGCATGAATAAAAGTCTAACGCAGGTTTCTATAGAGGATTCTTTTTCTACCGACGGCTACCATAAACGAAACAAAACCCGATCCAGGTATGACTCAGGTGATCATACAGAATGAGGCGTAAAATGGTATATGTGCATCTGAAATTGGCCTCACATATGAGTTTCATAAGGGTTTTTCTGATCCCTACCTCCATTTTTTTTAACGATTGTGTTCTTTTATCTTTGAGTTGTACTTTTGCTTCATAATTTGTTATATCAGGTGTTCCGCACAACTGTGCCTCTTTTAAAAGCTTCTCGAAATTTATGTTCTCCATTAGTCATCAATCTACTCCTTTTCTTCTAAAGTGTTTCAAATTGAAGCTGTTCTCCATTGGTCAACCTATCTGTTCTCTCAATGTGTTGCAGCTTTACCTAAGTGGTGCACCTTCACCCAAGAGCTGTCACTTAGCCGACCCAAGTGACAGCTCTTGGGAGAATTCGGTTTTGCTGCTCAAGACATTGTCTGAGCTTGATCCGTGCAGAACTATATGTGATTGTATTTGGTCCCTTTTGTTGTACGGACTTCCGCCGTCGTGAAAAAGATATGAATAGGTATGAAATTTTTTTTCATATCAGTACGAATTCATCTTACCTTTGGCTAATTGTTACGAATATCTCTTCGATTAATTAGGGAATAAGGTGGACTTTTGGGTGCCTACAGTTTTAGAGTTTTTACTAAGGGCATTGTCCACGAGGTATGCCTTATCTCTGAATATCAAAGAAGTATAGATGGGCTATGTGCTGGCTGCCTCAAAGTATGATGACCTGTATTGTAATGAAAAAAGTTCGATCACACTGTTCACTTTACAAATGAAACAAATGAATTCTTATACAGAAGGGATCAAATACAGTCGCATATGGTTGTAGTAGGCATATCCAACAGGGTTATTTTCCTGGATACCGCCCACATCATGCCTGGTTCGCTCGTTCATAGGCTCGATTCATATTCAAATTTAGAAGCTTTTTGATCGAGCACAGTCTCAAGAATCATTCGGCCTTTAGTTGCTGTTTGCAGGTACATGATATATTGAAGGCAGCTGTTCTAGACGTCGAAATTCCAACTACTTACTCTTTATCTCGAGTTTTTCGTCCCTCTGGTTCGATCTTTGAGATGCTTGCCTCTTGCTTCCACCCATTTGAACGGAGATTTTGTTTATTTATTTATTTATTTATTTATTTATTTGAAAAATCTCTGCAATAATGGGCTGTTAAATCCATTATTTGAACTTATGCATCATATTTTTAAAATATTGCCGTTGGGGTTTATTTATCGTCAAGGCTTCCAACTATCGAACCAAGAGGGTTGTGATGAGTAGGTAGGTAATGGAATTAGGCTCGTTCTAATTACTGCAGGAGGGACAGTGAAAAACAACTACCACTAGTACGAGCAGCTATCCGCGCCTTTAATTATGGTGCTCTCGTTCCAGTGGAAGTCCTTGCAACATACCCGAAGTCTGAGACATGAATTCGCTATCCCGCTCAAATAGTCATGCCTTATAAAACTTACAGTAGGACCAATCGTTCGATATTTGCAGGTCATACTAGTACGGCCATACCAGTCCGGTTTCCTATGACTCATGGCCATTCATGAGCAACATTTACTTCGTTGATGGGGTTATTGGGTGGATAGTCGCTTATGTTACTCTTCTGCAAACTATTCGTCCAATTGTACATTGTTCTGTTTCACGTGACTCGTCCAGTACTCTCTCTTGCTCCTCACGTATCGATGACCTCATCGGATTTAATGATGGATGCGGGAACCCATTTGCTGCTCTCCAGACGGCTCACATAATCATTGAAATGAGTTACGGCGGAGGAAACGTTTCGGCGACCGGAGAGCAGTGATCGGCCTTTTCACTTCGTGCAAGTCTTTCCATTGTACATTCGTTCACGAGCTTCTAAAAAGTGGTTTTTGCCTAAAGTGTGAACAGCTCGCAGTTACCGCTTCACTTATCCGGCTCATGTTTCCTACCTCCTTGTAGGTCATTGGGAGTTGACCAGGGGCAGGAAGGTGCCATTTCCCGTACTCATTGCCGTACACCTGTTCTGCCTTCATGTGAACTGAATCGGTGCGGCACTTTCGAGTCGATTTCTTCTTAACGCTATTATGTTGTTGCTTGTTCGCTCTTCGGATTGTAGTATTCCATCTTTTTAATACAAGCTGTGCTGCCCACAAGTTTCAGTGTAGAAGCGAGGGTGAAGGCACAGCTATAAATATGTGCCATATGTCCTTGATGGGATCCGTGCGATCGAATTTCGTCCAAGCTGGCCAAGCCTTTCATATCTGCGGAGTTGAAATAATGAGATCAAAAAGACACCCTTGAAAATTGTCCTCGGTGTCGCATGATCCCTGCGAATCACTCACTACTCCCTTCGTGATGGTTATGTTCTTACGTGTCCCATACGCAGCCCTATCCGTTCGTGTGTATGGGCGTAGGTGAAATATATGGGCTACCCTACGAAATAAATCAAAATGATGTGAAGGTGTGGTAAGTGGAATCTCTGGAATGGTTTAACCGGATGTGACATACGACATGTCCGTTGTCTTGGGAGCAGCAATTTCAACAAGAGCATCGGCTGACAATTGAATGGAGACACTCAGGCACGAAGGGGTTTTCTGTGACGAGCTTCCTGGAATACGGTATCGGTTTGGTAACTAACCGACTAGACTGTAGTAGACTATGTTCGGAATTCTAGACTTCAGACGTCAATTTAAGGAGAGCTTAAGATTCGTCCAAAAAACTGGAACAAAAGATAGACAGTTATAAACTAAATGTCAGAATTTTTAACTCATGTTGGGGAACTGCCAACTTTGGACGTAACTCACTACAACCTAGTTGATTTGACATTAAACTGGTACTCAGCCTGCCTTTTACCCTCTGACTACTCGCCTCGCGGAGGTCCTGTTGGGATGTCTCCGAACCGAGCCCATGAAAACCCCTCAAGACTACACATAGATATCCTGCGTCCTACGTCGGTCGGGTTATTCTAACCGCCTGCTGAATGTTTATTTTCATGGAAAATATATGTAGAGTGTCATTCATAACCTCTAGGCTTTCATTTCATCTCAAAACAGAAACTTGGGTAGATACGGACCCTAACCTCATAGGAAGTGTTGTAAATCAAACGATGTAAACAATACGTAAACAGAGTTGTGAGGATGCGAGATATAAGAGGTTGAGCAACGGACCGATGAACTCCGCTGGCTAGATCTGCTTAGTCCAAATGCACCCCACAAACTTCCACCTGGATGTCTGCACGCGCGGGCGGTACCCGTCAGCTTTCGAATCGATGTTTAGATCTACGCCGGCTGGGACCTTTAAACATCCGCTATACACTAGAGATTTTCCCGGATTACTGAAGTGCATCCAAGTTGGTTCAGGGTGGGATATTGTTGGCAGACGGTTATGGCTGTTATCTCCTTTATCTCTGCTATTATATGTGTCATACAGTTTGGTGGCCGTGTTCTAATGCCACTTGTCTGGGCTCCAGCTGAGGGATCACCAGCTTCAGCCATTTGGGAATTGTGTGTGTTCAATTCTTCCCCTCTTTGCTCTCGAAGAATTACTTTCTGTTTCTATTTAGAAGTGATCAGAAATCACTAAATCTTCCAAATTTGCCTTCCTTTCAGAAGTGAGATAATACCAGTCTGCTTAAACTTGTAGTCTATGTGCTGCTTACATAACTCGCCGTTCAATTTAACAATAAAGGGAGCAGTGTGAAGCAATAAGTGGGCGTCGCCGGCATCTGCGCCGATCTGGCCAGTTTTTAGTTCTGGTCCCGTTTAAAGTTGAGTAAAAAGTGCAGTCACAGTGATCAGACAGCTGATTGCCTGACTCTGGCGTTTGCATAGATCTTCTATACCTGGCTCTATGTTCACATATGATTAAGTGTTAGTGAGTGTCAGCTACGTCAGTGATTCTTCGAAGCCACAGTTTGCGACTGAGATTGTACCATTCCTGAGTTGTAGGTTCCTGCAGAGTAGCGCAGTAAAGGCAGAAAACAGAAAATCAGCAGGAGTCCCATCCCGAAGTAGGGTCCTTACTTAACTGACTTTTTCAGCAGAAAATGAATGGAACGTCCTGGAATGCTTTTTAGCTGACTGAGACTCCAACTGAGATCTCGACGGACTGGACGTAGTTAACTTGTTGTCCACACAGAGCATCCTTAAATTACCCAGGTTACGGGTGGGTTGAAGTTAGTTCAGCTTCTCTTCTGGGTTTCTCCTCGTACTGCCGGAGTCACCACGTCTACGTAGGAAACTGCAAATTATCTTCAGGGAATCATTCTGACTTTCGACATGAGTACTGGGCTTTCACGCTTGGCCTAGTGGTAGATACGGTAGTTTACTTCAGTCCTTTCGGTCCTAATGTTTTCTCCTCTGTGAATCCTTCTAAGCGGAGCTTTTTATGTTTTCTCCAGACATTTTGACAGTTTCTTTCATGATAGATAATACTGTCGCCGAAGTATCACGCACCTCTATGTAAACAAATAAATAAGTAAATAAATGAGCGAAGCAAGAATCATTCAATTAGATTGGCAGTTACGAGCCGAATTAATTAGGAAGAGTGTGACCGCTGATAATGTCCGTAGTTCAATTACGCAATCGGTATTGTGAAACCGTTGAATCCTTATAATTTTTCTAATAATAAAGTGAGTATTGTTTTTTTCCATTCGAAATTAATCAATTTAATTATTGAATTAGCAATATATTGATAAATATCAATAATAATGATCATCAATTACAAACGCCTGACTCATCGGTGGGTTTGACAAGAACAGCCGGAGAATGGGAGATTACGAAACCTCGTCGGACTACAAAACGCTTTGGCGTTTTCATGCAACAGCTGGTCGGTCTATCGAGCGCCAGTTGAACACCCAACAACTGCAGCACATAATAACTGGTATTTCTGATTATCTCTCCTGGATTCTTGACTACTTCCCTTCCTCTTCCAGCTTTGAGTTGGGCTCTTGCTTCTTGTAGGTATGAACAAATAGTTTTGATTGTAGATAGGCCCTAATAGTTTTGAATTAATTTTCGTATCCGATCCAAATATCCATACTTGATTGGTTTCAAGGCCCAAAAGACAAGTAGTTGATAAACTCGATTAAAAGAGCAGGCCATAAAGCTGCAGAGAGAACTTTTTTCGTTTATCTATTTATTTATTTGCATTAGATGTGTACCCACCAGGGAGGAAATTGGCAACATTTAGAAAAATTTCCGGAAATTGTGATTTAATATTTCACACGCATTCCACACCCACTCTCGGAGGAGGCTGGTGCTGATCAGAGCTGATCTCTAGGCTTACAGTGCTACCCTTTGGAAGGACTTCTTTTTAGCAATCCCTTTCAAGGATTGAGTGGCATACCAGGAGATTCTCCTATTTCATTAATTCTTTCTTAGTGTTTGCTAATCCTTTCTAAGGTTGTTTGTTGGGTTTTGTCTATTTTGGTTGGTATCCCGAAAAGTTAGTCAGAAGGAAGTTAGTTGAGGCAAAGAAGGCTAAGAAATGAAGAGCCTTCGTTCATTCCTTCTTCTATTCCGAGCAGTTTGCTACAACTAATCATATCGGTTTAAACTTGCATTTCTTCTGAGATTAGTCCAATGTTCGGTAACAGATTGGCCTAGAGGTGGACGAATGCGGATTTGATCATGGACTGATCACCATACACGATACGAGTTGGACAACCCTCACGGGCCTCAGAGGATATGTGTTTGAAACCTCGGAAAGGCCTCCGTTCTCATGAACAAGTATCACTGCCATTTTTAGCAAGAGTCGGATGCACGGCGCAACGCAAACGTGGCTAGTTAATGCCCAGATGAAACCGCTTTCAATAATGTTTAAGATTAGCTATTATTGAGTGATTTCAGAAATATTTACGCTGGTAAATGTAGAAGGAATGCTAGATCATTCTCTACTATAGCCTTACTTTGATAATCACCCATTTTACAAGACAGACATTAGGCTTATTGTTAGTATGTTACAGCCATTTCAAGAGGACTACATATAAATTGTATTTGGTTGTTGGGGAAAGGGGCTCGTTTTTAGGTTCGTGGAAGGAAAAATTCCAGAAGGACCCGTAAAACTTTAGAAAACTTAAAAACGATCATTTTTGGGTTCCATGCTCTTCTCTCCCTCCACTCATTCATTCTCCATGCTTTTCGAAAAGTTTTGAGAGTTGAATAGGCATGGGAAGTAGGATTTTCCGCGACGCCTGATGTCACACTGCCATATTCAATTACTCATGAATACCTTCCATTCATATTTTTTTATTTATTTTATTTTATTACGTGATATCTTTATTTATATGACGTCTTTCTATGATGTCACACTGTCTAGTAGCTTGGAATGATTTGCAGAGTTAGACTGATTAGTTTTGTTTGGCTACCCGCCGCTATTCAACTCTATTGATCACTTCGCTTGTTGTTTGTTAGATCTCGTATTGTTGTGCCGAAATATGCTGCATGACGGCATAACGGCCATGGCCCGACATCATTACCACCCACATTCCAAATCAAAGCCAAATTTTTTTCTCACGATCTTCTATTCTAGCAGCTACCACAGTTGGCGGGTTTGTTTCAAAATCTGGCGATTCATCTTCATAGTCGACGTTCTTTGGGTCGTCCCTTCATGAATAGCCGGGGCCTCCTTGTGAGGAGGTAGCGAGTGGCACCGTCTCCGAACGCAACAAAATGTACATGCCGTCCGTGGCAATTTGCCAACTTTTGCGGAGATTCGTTGTGGGACCTCTGTTGGCACGGTGCCACAGCCGTGGCCCCGCCTCGACTCCGATCCGCACATTTTTGGCTAGCGAATGAAAGCTTCATTAGAATTGAATAATGAAAGAAGTTGGGGACGTTGATTTCATTTGAAACTAAGAACAAAAGTCGGATGCGGTCGCTCAGCATTGCCACGTTCCAATCTTCGTAACCACGACCAAGGTTAATATAGCATCACTCCTTTTCCAATCGTTGGGATTTGGTAGCTAGTTAAGGTAACCGTCAAAGTCGCCTAATTATCTGGTTTTTTCTTGCCGAAGCGTCTTGAACTGCTTTTGTTTGTGATGAAATGGGCTTGGTAATGAATTTGAAATGGTTACCGTCATTTCAATGTCATAAAAATTTCCCCATTTGAAACCACCTGCGCTTTGGGCATCGATAATGGTAGATGTGGGTTACGGAGTTCAATGTCTAAATTGCAAAGTTCTCGAGCAAGCTTCCATCCAACACCCTGAACTTCCACCAATGACGCAGAAGGATCTTCAGAAGGCTGCTGCTTTTTCGAGATCCCTGGTTAAGAGCGTGTCACGTATTTTGCATGTATATGTGATTTAACGGGAGGATAATCCTTGGTAGTTACCAAGAAAAAACAGCAGAAGACTGCCAGTGCTTGATCATTAAAAAGATCATCTTTGTTGTGTTTCAACATAACTAGATTGTCATTGTGTTCTATTGTAGCATTTATGTAATGGGCTAGGCGGAACCGAAGTAGGATTCCTCGAAGTACCACACGACTCTGAAGATCCTTCTGCGTCATTGGTGGAAGTTCAGGGCGTTGGATGGAAGCTTGCTCGAGAACTTTGCAATTTAGACATTGAACTCCGTAACCCACATCTACCATTATCGATGCCCAAAGCGCAGGTGGTTTCAAATGGGAAAATTTTTATGACATTGAAATGACGGTAACCATTTCAAATTCATTACCAAGCCCATTTCATCACAAACAAAAGCAGTTCAAGACGCTCCGGCAAGAAAAAAACCAGATAATTAGGCGACTTTGACGGTTACCTTAACTAGCTACCAAATCCCAACGATTAGAAAAGGAGTGATGCTATATTAACCTTGGTCGTGGTTACGAAGATTGGAACGTGGCAATGCTGAGCGACCACATCCGACTTTTGTTCTTAGTTTCAAATGAAATCAACGTCCCCAACTTCTTTCATTATCCAGTTCTAATGAAGCTTTCATTCGCTAGCCAAAAATGTGCGGGTCGGAGTCGAGGCGGGGCCACGGCTGTGGCACCGTGCCAACAGAGGTCCCACAACGAATCTCCGCAAAAGTTGGCAAATTGCCACGGACGGCATGTACATTTTGTTGCGTTCACCGTCTCCTTGTGGTGAAGTCAAAAGGTCAAGGAACAGACTTATTTGGCGTTAAGGAATCCCCTTTTCGGGATGCGCCTAAACGGGCTAACTTTCGCTCAAGATCGTGGCGGCGTTTTAATGGGTATTTGGTTTATATTTACTTCTCGTGTTCTCTCGATGTTTTTTTGTTTGGCCCGACGTCTGCTGGTCGGGCCGCCTGGATAGGACGTACATTCACAGTCTCCACAGTATTGAGAGAAAGTTATTTGCGGAAGGTTTTACAAATCAGCCGAATAATACCAGCGGCTTATTCATTCCTTTTTGATATGTCCTTTTTTTGTTATTCCAGTCAATACTAAAAACCGACACAGAGCCGCATGTTCAATGCCGATTGCAGAACGCATTAAAATTGCATGAATTTATCGTCGAATCGACGACCGGCAGAGGGAAATGGGCGAAATGCATTTTCGCTGTCATAGACCGCATTTTCCATTCTCTTGCCATGTTTATTGGCCAGATGCCAATCAGCTGTCTCTTCCCGTCTTATTTATCCATACGATGGGAATCCAGGCAGGCAATCAGCTTCGAAGGGTTTCCTTGAAATAGCAAAAAAATAGGGTAATTGAGCCTCGGTTAGGAATACAACTGTCCAAAGTGGTAGATACTGGTTAAAAGGAAAAGAGTCGAAAACTTTTGGGTTTGTTAGGCTCGAAATTTTATGGGTGAATTTCTTTGATGTGGCGCTCTTACACCTTTTCACTATGCTTGTACAGTGAATAAATCAGAATTGTTTCATAACTTTGTGATTATTTTTTTCTTATGCTGTTTTTATTTGAGATACTATGTTCTGGTATAATTTCTATTAGCTAGACAGGATCTCTCGTTTTGTCCACCAGAGTTGTACCAGTTTTGTTTCGTAGAATTCTCCCTGGTGGTCTAGGAGAGTTGAAAAAGAGAGAGGATGGAAGAATGACGTCTCTCAGCGTTAGCCAGTCCCGTTTTGGGATGCGCGCCTGCTTCGACTTCGATTCAGAATCGTAGTGGCGAATTGAATGCGTATATGGCCGATACAATGGCTTGGGGTGGTCAGCCGATGTAAGAGGTAGTGTTTTTATCCTCCAAGAAGAATGTGGTACTAGTTGACTGAGGTGTAGACCCTTCCCACTTCCCCTTCCCCTCCCCCGAAAACAAGCTAGAGTGATCTTCTTCCTAAAATTGCGTGGAATGCAGCAACAAGCAGGTTTATGTAGGAACTGTCTGGCTTAGAAAATTTTCAACGGGGCCCTATGCATCCACTTAGAAAGTTCTCACAGAGTTGCTCAGACGTAATATTTACGGCGACTCCCGATCGTATAGGAGTAAAGGAGAGCCAAAAAAGCTCGATAGACGGGTGTCGCACCAGTTGAATTGGGTTCGACGGGATCTCTGTTTTCTCCGAAGTGTCCTCCGTTGCGCTACAAAAACGAGCGTTTCCTCGAACAAATGATGACATTCGGAAAAGAACTCGGATCTTCACGATCGCGTTGACACTTCAATCGGTGCAGAACCACATTCAACTTCACAACTCTCTTTTCATAGTCGAAAGTGGGGAGTGACGTTAGTTTTATCGAAAAAAGCTCTATAAGTGTCCTGACACGTGTATCCGGTACGGGTTGAAAGAGCCAGATCTACTCCCTCCCAGACACTATTTGGCTTCGAGTCGCTCGAAACACCTACTCCCACTGGCCATAATTCGTGACTATTGAAGTGTGTGTGAAAAGCCTACCATATATTGAAGTACGTGAAAACCCTGGTCTGGGAGCAGCGTTAAACATTCAAACTGGACAATGCTGAAACAGTTTTTATGACATCCTCACCCTCACCGTTGTAATTTATTGATTTGGACGAGTTTGCTTCCCGTCTGCAAGTTTGTGTCAGTTGTAATTACGGTAGACGAAGCGGTAAAAAGTTGCAAAATTCTTGGAAATCTAATGTGAATACTGAGTTCATAGAAAGGGTCATAGATCGTCTCCTATCGATCGCTATTCCTGAACTGTCTACCTCTTATTGATTTATCGACTTATCGAACTCACTCAATTGCTCTTTCCACCATCCATCTTTTGCCGTCTAATCTTGCGCACTCGTTTTTTTTTTCAAAGGGCCGTTTTGGCCATCTGTTAGTCTCTCTTTGGCCGCGGACTATCGTTCGAACGCCCCGAAATTTTCCCATTTTCCACTTCCGTTAGCGAATATTGAACCAGTTCGTTTCAGGTGGCATCTATTGATCAAAAGAACAATTCGGAAACGATGAGTTTTCTCGTGAGTTTTTTAGTTGTGGTCGTCTCTTTGCAAATTGTACTGTAATAATTCATACATATGTGCATTTACAGAAAGGCATCAAAGATACTGTAGCATCGGCAGCTGACAAGATCGGTGACGTTGTGGAGCACGCTGAACATAAAGTGGAAGAGGTAAGCAGGGCTTAAAAGTTTTCAGGGATAATTTCAGCAGGAATAGTAGCATTTATTTGTTAGCCGAATTGTTTTTCATTCAATTGAATTCTTCTAAACTGTGACTGGGCGCATTCATAGTACCTGCATCCTGGCGCAGACGTTTGCATCGGGGGCGCTGCCACCAACCTGGCGTCGTACTATAAATGCACTCACTGGCGAAAGTCTTGGGCGATCCAACCTCGCCTCTATTTTCCCTGCTCTCAGCTTCTACCGATTTGATCGTAAACTCACTTGATCTATTCCTTTTTATTACATTCAGAGTGCCAAATGGGTGGCCGACGGCGCTAAAGGTGCCTACGATGCCACAGCCGAAAAAACTGCAGAGGTTTGTTCGTCCTAATTACTGTATACTTTTGGTTTAGGTTCAGATTTACTATGTAACAAAATTTCAAATATTCCTTTCGCACCTTTGAAGTTCAGGGCGCTTCTTGGGTGACCGATACAGCTAAAGGAGCCTATGACACGACTACGGGAGCAGTATCAGAGGTAGTTAGTTTTCGTATTTTTTCTTCTGAACTTTTCTCCCATTTGAGATCTCATTGGTGGGCTGCTTGCCATTCGAATAGGGCCAACTTTTCTTGCAAGTGGATCTTCACATGAGGGTATTTCTTATGAAAAAAGAAGTGGAGCGATATTTCAACGGTCGCTAGCTACTCGCTACAGTATAAGTCACTCATTACAGTAACTGCAATGACTATATTCGAAATGTAATATGAATATCCCATGGCCCATTACCTTTATCAATCTTTGAACCAATCAATAAATCGTTCAACTTCAAGGCTGCCCACGTCGTCGGCGAGAAGACCTCTGACACAGCACATGCTATTGGTGGAGTATTGGGAGAGACAAAGGAAGTGGCCAGTGATGCGGTTAGTGCTGTTTATCACTTGATCGATATATCTACACTTATCGATTTTTTACTTTATTCCTTATCAGAAGTAAGAATCTCTTGAATGACTGTTCAGAAGTGGTTTTCAGGTGGAATCCGCAAAAGATCACACCGCTAACGCTGCAAAGGCCGTCAGTGATTTTATTTTTGGTGGAAAGAAAGAAGCTGATCATGCAGTTGACCAGGTAGAGAAGCACCTAGAGAAAGCCGAGGTAGGTTAATTACCAGTTACCCTTCGCACTCGTTTTCCTTTCCACGTGGGAAGTGGGTCAGTAGTTCTGCAATGGTTTTTAAATATCAAGTATTGCAAGATTCGTTTACAGATTCCCTGCTCTGGATTTTCATCCCTTTTTTGAGTTCGTGGAATCACACGGGAAAGCTCGAAGGGGAGCTTACGTTATTGAGTGCTAAGTATGAGAGTAACTAGCATAAAAATTGAAAATGACAGGTCTTGTTAGGCTGGGTGCAAGGTAATGAGTCAGTGCCAAACTTCGATTCTATCTTCCAATTAATTGCAGCAAAGGCCCAGACAGTTAGTTCTTTATTGAAGGAGCTATCAATAATTGCTTATTGATCGTGTTATTCTTATTTTACCATACCGCTTCCCTGCTTAGGCCGATTCATATGACGCTTTCAAACACGCCTCACATGAAGCAGAACATGCCGGCAAAGAAGCAAAGGTAGTTCTTATTGTGCTAGTTTGATATTTTGCTGTTTACGACTTGTGTTTTTTGCTTTGTTTGTTTATTTATTGATGGTTTGCAAGCTTCCCAGTTGCAGGCTGGTGCTTTTGGAATTTTCGATTCAGTCAAAGGTGTCTATGATGCCGCCGCCGAAAAAACTGCCGAGGTTCGTTCGCTGCATTGACTGTAGGCTTTCCATATGTTCTTACTTCTTACATGATCGATATACCACTCACAATGTCCAATTCAGGCTACCTCTTGGGTGAGTGACACAGCTAAGGGAGCCTACGACACGACTACTGAAAAAGTGTCAGAGGTAATTTCCCTTTTGTGTGACTTTTATATATTGGTGCGTTATGCAAGTGGCATCTCACTTGGATGAATCTCAGCTCAGTCTCACGTTTATACTTACACGCGGCATAAAGGCATTTGTATCTACATATATGTTATGACGTAGCATATCCATAATATGTTTTCTCATCTCATAAACTTTTCCCATCTATTGATCGTTCGATCAATCAATAACATTTTGAAGGCAGGCCACGTAGTTGGCGAGAAGACGTCTGACACAGCACATGCTGTTGGTGGAGTGTTGGGTGAAACAAAGGAAGTCGTCGGTGATGCGGTTGGTATTAAACATTTATAATTATTACCAGTCGGATCGCCCGGCTAACGCCAGGCTCTCCTCCTTCTTATGGGTTCGCCCGGCTACGCCGGGCGCTTTCCCTTCCTATGAGAAATTTGCTATGTGTAAATAACTCTTCGTATTCTCCTTTTCCTTAAAAAGCTCTACACTCTCAGCATCAGCTCCGAATTGGGAGCGATTTTTTTTTCCATAAACCATCTTAGCTGTGTTCGAATAGAACATCGTATAGTATCAAAAAGGCGATTATTCAGAGAAAAAAAGAGAGATGGGCTAAGGAGGCGTATCTCCGTTAAATTTCAGTGCAACTGGAATGATCCGGCACTTATAGCACAACATTCTGCAATGCAGAAGTGGAAGTAGTTTAAAAAAAAGGCAAAATGAATGACAGTAAAGTTTGGTAAATGCACAGATATCGGATCGCACGGCTAACGCCAGGCTCTCCTCCTTCTTGTGTCAAACACCCTATCCCGAGAAATGTTGAACTGAAGAATATTATTCCCTTTCTCAAAAATTATAGTTTTGAAGTTTTTTCCGTGCTTAGCTGAGTGAGAGTATGAAACTGAAACAGAGCTCAAAATCCTTCTTTGACACAACAGAAATCGAAAGCTTCCCTCTTTCTTTGTTAGTTGTAGTAAGTCTAACTCTCCACTCCTTTTTTGGAACAAATGGCAGTTTCCTGTACACGAAATTTGACACAGGACTAAAAGGGCAGTGCAAATGGTATTCAGTTAAAGTTGGTGCTTACGCCTTCAATTGGAAGTCTCGAACTTTTGCACTCTATCTTTGCAATAAATACCCATCAAAAATCCAACTGTTAGACAATCAAAGATGATGCTGTGGAAATGTTCTGAGTGATGATAGCACAGTTATCAGATTTTTATCTATGGACCCTTTTCCTTACGGAGATATCATTTGTTGAGAATTCTAGACTACAGAGGGTCGAATAAGTTTTCTCGCAAATGACATCGAGCAAAGAAGATCCTTCATTGAATCAAAAACCTTGCTGGGTAGCGGTCGTAATCTAATAGTAAGAAATGGACAAAGTTCTAATCTGCTTAGCGTATTGCCCTAATGGGTCCCTATCACTACACTTACCACTCACTTTTGTCACCCTGCTCTACCATCTCGTCTTATCGAGTGAAACATACTGAACGGTCAAAGCTACATCGTAGATACCGAAGATGTTAGGATTTGATCGGCAGGTGGCACTCTTAGGCGCCTTATCTTCTTTTATAAGTTATCATCAGATCTTTTCACCGAGTACCTACGATCCCGTCACATCCTGCATCACCTATTAGAATGCCGAGGTTCCACTGGTAATACGAAAAGTGTGATCCTACCGAATTTGAGCTTTCTAGGTCCACGGGAACAGGAGTTATGAAGTTGCGGCCCAAAATTACTATCGCGCACGCTCCGCTCCCTGTGCATGGAGTCCGGACCTGCCAACCACCGTAAGTGTTCCCATGCCGCCCCCCGCACTCCTACCAAATTTTGAACGCTTTGGGTCCACTGGAGCAGGAGTTATGAATTTGCGGCCTAGAATTTCTATCGCGCACGACCTCCCCCCTGTGGGTGGAGTCTGGTCCTACCACCTGTCATAAATGTTCCCATGCTGCCCCCTGTATTGCTGCAAAATTTGAGCTTTTTAGGTCCATGGGAACAGGAGTTATGAACTTGCGGCCCAAAATTTCTTACGCGCACGCCGCGCTCCCCGTGATTGGAGTCCGGTCCTGCCACCTACCTTAGGTGTTCCCATCCTGTCCCCCTTACTCATACCAAATTTGAAAGCTCTAGGTCCACGGGGACGGGAGTTATGAATTTCCGGTCAGACACACACACCGACACACACACACACACACACACACACACACACACACACACACACACACACACACACACACACACACACACACACACACACACACACACACACACACACACACACACACACACACACACACACACACACACACACACACACACACACACACACACACACACACACACACACACACACACACACACACACACACAAACAAACACACACACAAACACACCGACACACCAACAGACACACTCAGCGAATTATAATAGTAGGATAGGATATCATTTTTATACCAATAGCCCATTATGGATTTCTCAGTGTTCTTCATACGCAGCCGTACGAATATTGATCTTTAGGTGGAAGCGGCTAAAGAGAAAACCGCCAACGCCGCGAAGGCTGTAGGAGATTTCATATTTGGTGAGAAAAAGGAAGCCGAGGAGCATTTAGACAAAGCTAAGGTTTGTAATTTTGGCTTATTTTATACCATTTTCCGTGTTCCCCTTCGAGGAAGGTGGGATTACAGCATTTGATGCATAACGGGTGTCGCCTGCTTTCCCGTTGATCATCGCCTTTCCCGAGCAGTTGCCTGTAAGGCCCCACTCATTCCATTTGCAGATCATTGGAATTGAACGAGCTTTTTAGACCGAGATATGAAGATGACTTTTTTTCGTCCCAAGATCCCATAAGCAGGTTAACTTCCACGCCGGCGGGTTTGCAGGGAATATGCCAGAAATATTCTGGTAAAAACCATAATAAAATCGCATGACGTATCCACTACTATTGGTCTTTATCTTCCTACATGTGCTTCCCTACATTCGTGTCGAAGGCCTAGGCAGAAAGGGCCCTGACATCGAAAAGTAGCTGCTTTTTAAAAAAGTGGGGACCTAAAAGTGTCATGCCATCCGTTCGAAATGAACACATTGGTGTAAAGGCCATTGGAGTTTATGCCCCTCCTCTTCACTGTCGTCATCGCGCTTATGAACCTATCATTTGAACGGAACATATGCCGGTTGAAATGTGAATTGAATGTGTGAAAAACTTCCCCAGCTGAGTTCCAAGCGATTCGCGAGTACTGTAAGAATTCGACATGAAGTATATCCATGCGCATGAATGAGTCGTGATTAACAGTCCTTTTTGTTGATGTTATGTGGTTTATTTCAGCTGTCATCTGATTTTTCACATTCACTCATTTGTTTTCTATTTTTGATCGGAGTTTACTCCGCTTACTTGAGGTCTATAAGCCCGATAACGTCAGTGAAGTTGTGAACTTGCCAGCCGTGGGCCCCCAGGTCGCTGTGTGACTTTTGAAAAGACAGCATGATGCTCTCTAGAAAGATACTAAAAGTTTGCGCGAAATTGCATTGCCCCGACCAGTTGCTCTTCAATCCGTCGTAGAATGAACCTGGGGGAACTTCAGATGGATAGGAGTCCTGGGTGATTGATGGGTAGATCAGAAGATGTATTAATGACTCTCCTGAAGATTGGTAATGGAAAGGAACTGAACATTGGGAAGCCGTATTCATTAGTTCCATTTAGGCCCATGCACACGACACTTTCGAGCACGCCTCACATGAAGCGGAAAAAGCCGGCAAAGAAGCTAAGGTAAGTGGTACTTTGCACCCTTCGAAGGGAATGTCGTAGTCACATTAACATTTCCATTATCCCTTTCAGGCTGGCGCTTTTGGAATTTTCGATTCAGTTAAAGGTGCAGTCTCAGGTGTTGGCGAGAAAATCGGTCATGTTGCTGAATCAGCGGTTAGTTTTGGAGCCTATTATCTCGCTTTCCCTCGATTTTTAATATTTCTGACTGTTTAATTAGCTTATTGCCTGACCATATTTTTCGGACCTTGGACATTACCATATCTCTTAATCGTGTATGTCTTACTGCCTACTATTCTCCTCAAGGTACCATTGTTTCCTTTCATAGTCCGAGATCATGCACATCGTGGGTTTTACTTTGTTCTGGCAGCGTTTAAGCTTTTTGCGGAACTGCCTACTGTTCTAAAATTCAGGGGAAAATGAATGAATCATGAAACGAATCCTGATGGGTATTCAGTCAATAAACGTGTCGTCTTTGTTCGTCTACCAGAATATGTGGCCGTTTTGCACCTATAGTCATCACGCAGACGCCCAAAGTAATACGGCAACCCTAGTCAGGCTACCCCTTCCTGCCTATATTCACATGTTATCTATCTCTCTTGTTTATGATATTGCTTTGTAGAGAGTCATTTTGGGGGCTTGCTAGGCTGCTTTTCGATTGCAGTTTTCTGGTAGCGTTCGGCTCAATACAAAGGTCTCATTTTTCAGACTGGAGCTATCGGAAGTGCAGTGGAAGGAGTCAAGGACACCACAGTCTCTGCATATGATAAGGTACCACATTTTCGATGTTTTGTCTACGTCAACTGGCTTATTGTTTTGTGTCCTTTATTGGCTTAGCATTTTTTGGTCTTCCACCTCACTGTTCTAGACAAAGGAAACTGTGTCGGACCTTTCATCGGCCACGCAGGAAAAAGCCAGCCACCTCGGCGAGGGTGTAAAAGATGTGCTACATACTACCACTGACAAAGTGTCCGAGGTTAGTTGACCAGGTCTTCATGGTTATTATAGTCGTTATTCTCTCTGAATATTTGAGCAGTAACCACAGTAAATTGTAGGTGTAGTATCAATTCAGAAAAGCAGTAAACTTTTTTTGGACACTTGTGTTGCGCAGGGATATAAAAAATGATCTGAACACTCTTCAGAGACCATTTTTTCTATTTCCCCGTTTGATGCTTTTGTGATTCTGATTTATAACAGTTTCTGTAGACCTTTCAACTGATTTTTCCGGAAGGGCCTCTATTTAGTCTTTATGATACATTTTTTCTGAATTGACATGCTAAAATTTTTTGAATTCTGTACTTGAATTTCGATGCTTCTTGCAAAATGCTCTACAAAAACCTTATCTTCGCCTTCTAAGGGCGCTTCATGGCTTGGCGATTCGGCCAAGGGCGCTTACCATGCGACTACTGGGGCATTGTCTGAGGTTGGTTGAAACACTCCTTCAGTGAGTAGGAAGGGCTAATAGGCTGTAGGCTGTAGTAGACTTAGTCATCTAACACAATCCCCGCTTGTGGCTTTAAAGTTTTGGATAGGATTCTTTTATTAATTTTGTTAAGAGAACTAATCCATCACTAACTATTTGAAGTTCTAGGATTAAGTCGATCACGTGTGAACTGTACCATTGATACTTGTTATTATGATGCTCTTCTTTTTCTTTTATTCTTCTTCTCTAGCTAACAATGTTCCTTTTAGCTAAATAACCCTCCCTTCTTAATACTGCTCCGATTTAGTTAAGAATCCTACAGTCTCCATCAATATTTCATTTTCTTTTTCTTTCAGGGCGCTTCGTGGGTCGGCGAATCCGCTAAAGGAGCGTTGGACACTACTGCTGAAAAACTGGCGGAGGTTAGACTTCGTCTTTGACTTTTGTGATTTGCTTGTGTTACCTCCTCATCAGATGAAAAGCTTGGCTTTAACGCCTAGCATTGTAGAAGCGGCGGTCGAGTTGTTTTCAGGGAAAGTGGTAGTTGGTGTTCACAGCTGTAAACGTCTGGAACTTGAAAAAGCTGTAGAACGTAACAGTAGACCGCAGATTTTCACATCAAGACCCAGGGTTTTGTCCGGTTTTGGACGACGTGAATGCGCGCTGAAAATTTCTCGCTCTGCCCACTTTCATCGCATAATTTGTGTTTCTATCTTTTGATTGAAAGCGTGAGCTCCATGCATATGAAACACGTATTCTATAAAGTCGGTCCTTTTAGTTTAGAAATGTTCCATGGGATTAGAGCATGCATTTGTTCGCTTCTGCTTCCAAAGGCTCAGGTGTACTGAATAAAATGTTATTTCTTGAGGGGAATGAAGTGACAATGAAATTTAGTGCTATTGCTACCAGGCTATTTTTCTTTCTGCGATAAGTTTAGTCTTTTTTAAGGGCGCTTCTTTGGTCGGAGACACTGCAAAGAGTGCCTACGAAACTGCTACAGAAAAACTGTCAGAGGTAGTTCCCGATCATTGTCCCCAGCTTTTGTTGTAGGCGAGGGGTCGACGAATCGCAGACAGTGACATTAGGCTTTTATTTCTCTTTTTCCATCTTATCCTAATTTCTCGTATAAGGTCAACGCTCCTGAAAGCTTCATTTTTCCCATTTCAGGGTGCCACATGGGTTGGAGACTCCGCAAAGGGTGCGTATGATACCACTACTGGAAAGCTTCATGAGGTATGTGAAATATCTAATTCCGAAGATGTTCCATAATAGCACTTTGGGGAAGCAACAATACTATGATGACTGCGTGGGATTTGATGATATCAACTATGGGGACTTTCCACTTGTCACATGACTTTTCCGTAACCAAGGATTGTGAATTGTCAGACAGCTGACAATTCTCAATCCTTGAGGAGTTTATCAGGTGTATCAAAGACTTTTGGAGCTGAGACGTGCCCGGAAGGCATATTGGTGGGGAAGGGCAGTTGGCGGTTTATTCACCAGTTTTTCTAGACCGAACAAAAAGATATTGTTCACTCCTTAGTTCATTCCTTAGCTTATACTCTTTCACTAGTCGAGCGGCTCAGTCCTATCAGTCAGTCCCCTTTTACCTCCTCTCTTCACGCTCTTCATATGTTTTTGATGAAACATCCTGAGGCAGATGAAGCTATTAGGATGGCTTAGTTGGTTTCAAAGGTTTCTGCAGGAGGGCTGTTTTCATATGATTGATGGAGGGCTTAGTGGAATTGGGTTTATTCGAAGATCGAGTTATTTTAGACCGCTGAATATGTGGCGGACTCAGCAAAAGGTGCCTATGACACCACTACTGGCAAGGTGTCGGAGGTAATATTTATTCTCTGCCGAGTTTCGATTTTTTTGATTGTGTTTTATAGTGTTGGATTGATTGGAAATATGTCTTTGTACTTGAAGCCTCTAACTTGACAGTTCTCTGGCAGGTTTCGGTCTAGAATTGCCAATTTCTCAAGCATTTTTATTCCTATTCTTGGAATGTGTTGGTCCGAGTTAACAAAGTTTCCTCCTCGAAAGTGAAGTTTTTACTCCTTTCATGAAACACCAAACAGTTGTAACTACCTCTATTGCGAGTGCAGTCAGAGGAAGTTCTCTTGCTTGGTACCTCATCAGATCACTTCTGTTCTGGTACGACTTTGCTAAGGCTCGTAAAAATGATGATGTCCTTAATCGCTACTCATTCATACCCGCGAAATATGATTTCTCCAACAAGACCGACTAGGAAGAAAGAAATTATGGAAAAAAAGATTATTAAGCTTGACCAACTAAAAGCCTAGTATTAACGACGTGAAAGGACCATTAAAATTGAAGACAAAGTTTGAATCTTTTAAAATCGTTTATTGACATTAGTTCCCGCATATCTAATGCCATTGATTCGCTGCATAATTAATTTATTCTCAAAATTCTCAACAATTTCACTCAATTTCCTAACAATCATTGTTGGTTGCATCAGGGCGCTCATTGGGTAGCAGATACGGCCAAGGATGCTGTGGAAACAACTGAGGAAGCCGCGAAAAAGGTAAGGTCTTTCAAGTCTTTCTGGCAAAAATAGATTTCGTCTGAGTTATATACATCTTTTTCAGGGCACTGGCTGGGTCACCGAGACCGCCAAGGATGCCTACAACACAACTACCGAGAAAGTAGGGGAGGTAGGCGTTTAACTTGATGTAGAGCGCTTTTGCTTTCAGAGGTATATTCGGCCAGGGTAGGCTGTTCACCGATAAATACCCAACATCCTCACTGTAAATGGAAACAAATAAGGGCGGAGGTGATGGAGTGGCAAGTGGGGTGCTTCACACAGGCTTGGACACGGGTGCATGTCCTGGATCGATGTCTGTGTAGACCAATCAAGCCTTTCATCCCTCTAAGGCCACGTCTGGGAGGATAAAAGCGTGGACTTGTACATCGGCTGGCCACCGCGAGTTATTGTGTGGGCCGCACACGCATTCAATATGCCACTACGATTCTTAATGGAAGTCGACTGAGTGGGCGCCTGTCTCAGACGGTATTGATTAAAGCCCGAAAACTTTATTAAGACTTCACGGATAAACCACATAGCACAGTGAACCCTTGAAATCGAAGCTATCAATCTGGAATTTTCCGCCATATCGTTTAGTGTGGTGAACAGTTTCTATACGTTACGAGCTGACTTTAAAGTAATAATCGAAAATTCAAAGTAAATTGGGCGTTGTTGGTTGATACTGGAGCCATTTATTTGCCGCATTTTGAAGATCCCTCTTAATTCACCGTATACCAAACGATTAGGCTAATCCGGACTTCTCGGACATTATGGGGCGGTTTTTTCAACGCCTCGATGCTGAATGGTTTATGTTGTACGAAACAGAACCAACTTAATATTTTACCTAGTAATTGACTGAGTAACGAACTACTGGCTGCCATATCAAATTTTTTTAAGTTTCGCAATTTTTCTTACTCTCTCAAAGGTATTATTCAGGGCGCTGACTGGGTCAGCGGTACCGTCAAAGGCGCCTACGATACTACGACTGGAAAAGTAGCCGAGGTTGGTGGAACATTTTCCGCATCATAAGTACTATGAAAAAGCTCCCTTCCGGTGGCAACAGCCAAGCTTGTTTGTGGTCCGAGGGTCAGTCAGTGGTGGTTCAGTATGCTGTAGACAAAAGCGTAATCTGAGTAACTAAGAAGTAGATCCTGAAAGCGGAGAACTATAGGGCACATAGAAAACCGATTTGCGTAGCTCCAAATAGGTGGCATTGACGGAACTAGAACTATACTTTTAATAGTGATCTCCATGAAACATGCCTTTTCAGACAGCCGACTGGGTCGGTGATAAAGCTCATGGCGCTTACGATGCAACCGCCAATAAGGCTTCAGAGGTAAATAATCATTATTTTTGATTGTAGTCGTGCAGTTTAGTCTGTTAAACTTGATCAGTCATCACAATGGTTTTTTACCACGCGCTACAATCAATGCTCCATGATACTGTACTTTTTTTTCAAGTATCAGATGCAAGCAGTCTTTTTAGTTAACACATTCTGCTGGGGAAGCAGTCGAAAGTACAACAACCTACATTGGAGACAAAGTTTATGATGCAAAAGAAGAGGCCGAGAAGGTTAGTTGTGAGAACCTTAAATAGTAAACAATCTTTGAATTCCCATCTTGGCTTGTACTCTTGAAATTACTCCACGGGATTACTACTTCTTACGTACTATTTCTTTTTCGCATTTGTATTCGTTTTTGCCATTGTGGTCATTTTATTTCCGCTTGTTCGGGTTGATGTCTGCCCTTTTTTTTGAGTGTTTTGTTTGGGGTAACAGTTTTATGTACCATGAACGATGCCGCCAGTACCATTAATGCGTCCAGTTAGACGCGATTTTCGCTATTTTCGATCTATTGTTGGCAGCTGCTAATGCTATGCACCAACTGACAGCTCCTCCGAATACTCATCCTCAGTCCCCTCCACAGTCATAACCTCGTACAACCCCTTTTTTACTACTTTTTTGAAGCTCTGTATTACTTGCAATCCGCCGATATTCGCGCTTTCTTCGCTATTCAGATGAGATACCTCAGAATTATCGTGATTGGCACCTCCATACTGTTAGGAACATAATCTGTTGGGTACGAGAGGTAGGGAAGAAGTTGTGTTTGTAAGACATGGGTTTAGAAGTTAGCAGTTGAATGCAGTAACAGTTGAGGTTGAGATTCAATTGAGTCTTTTACAGTGCATGTTGTAGGCTTATTGGTCCAGGCGACGGTTCTTCAGACGACATTTTTTTGTTTTCAGGCGGCCTCGGGTGCATTCGGTTTCGTGAAGGACACTTTCGCTCATGGGAAAGACAAAGTCGTAGATGCCAAAGAGCATGCCAAAGAGGTACATTCCTAAATGTTTCTTCTTGGTTCAATTTTTCGTAATGTGCGCTTTGAGCTCTCAACAAAAATATGCTCTTCCAGGCAGCTTCTGGTGCAGCAGACTCTGCTAAGCACGCACTTGATGAAGCTAAGGATAAAGCCTCAAATTTGGCAGAAGGCGTGAAAGAGGTGTGCGATGACCAGCGAAATCAGATTCCGTAGAACATATTGGTTTTATCAAAGAGAAGTCAATGACCGCTTTGCAGGTTGGAAAGGATGCAAAGGATTCTGTGGCAAAGACTGTGGACAACACATACAAGGCGGCGGGCGAGTGGAAAGACGAGGCTGCGAAGAAAGCAGAGGATTTGAAGAGCGATGCTGAGAAGGTGGGTCTTTCTGATGACTATGCTTGCTTTGCTTGTCGTTGCGATTGCATTTTCCTTGAAGAGTTGGAAGGGGGGGGGGACGATTCGTTTTCGTTGTATACAACTCTTCAAACAGTGGCGAAGTGCCAGCCTGGTAATGTCGATCCGCTATCGTTTCTCAACGACTCTGAAGGAAATCAAGGCGTCCTTCTACAACCTAACTCGCTACTATCACGTGCAAAGGGGATGAACTCAACTCTGGGCAGTACTACGGGCACATACAATTGTATAATAAAAGTTCAAAGGCGGCCATTCAAAAGAATTCTGTAGCGCGTTGCAGATTGGATAAGGGAGACGGTAGATAGATTGGGGGCGAGGCTGACCGAGCCTGATGGGTGAAGAATTAGGTCCACTTTTCAAAAATTCATACTCAAGTAGCATGTTTTAGTAGCACGTGATCCTTTTTCTAAATCCCTTGCGGAACCTTTTTGTCAACATTCAGGTGGTATCTGACTTAAGTTCTTCTGCATCACATGCTATGGAAGAAGCGAAGGAAAAGGTAGAAGAGGTGGAGAACAAAGCGGAAGAGGTTTCATTATCACCATCAATCAATTGAAAATAGCTGCTTGGGTTGACATCGTGAGATAAGAGTGCTTTTCAGAGCTCTCTAGTAGTCTTTAGGTAGTATCCGACATGAAGAGTTCTGCGTCTCATGCTGCTGAGGAGGCGAAGGAGAAGGTTGAGGAGGTGGAGAACAAAGCGGAGAAGGTTTTATGGTTACCGTCACTCTTCTGAAAACAGCTGTTTGACTTAATATTATGAGATGAGAGTGCTTCTCAGAGCTCTCTAGTGGTCTTTAGGTAGTATCGGACATAAAGAGTTCTGCGTCCCATGCTGTAGAGGAGGCGAAGGAGAAGGTTGATGAGGTGGAGAACAAAGCGGAGAAGGTTCCATGGTTACCACCATTCTTTCAAAAACGACTGTTTGACTTGACATTATGGGATAAAAATCTCTCTAGTGGTCTTTAGGTAGTATCCGACGTAAAAAGTTCTGCGTCCCATGCTGTAGAAGAGGCGAAGGAGAAGGGTGAGAAGGTTGAGGAACAGGCAGAACAGGTCTGATGGCTTCGATCCATCTCTCTGTGTCTCCTCTCTCATCTCGATCCCAAATTTCCGGCTGCTTTATTCAATGTAAGAAATCATAAGGAACTTGTTTCAGGCCGCTGCTGACGCAAAGGATGCCGCAGCGCGTGCAGCAGAGGAAGCGGCAAAGAAGTTGGAAGGGTGGAAGTGTGGTGCTGAAGAGGTTGGAAGGTTTTTCCGCTCACTGGCTGCTCATTCGTTGTCTTCATTCCTGCTAAAATTTTTGAAAGCGTTTTTCAGACCGCCGAAGACCTTAAGGCTTCAGCTGCTCATGCCGTCGATGACGTGAAGAAGACTACATCGGAATGGAAGGATGATGCTAAGGACAAGTTGGCGGGATGGGGTAGCGAAGCCGAAAAGGTGGGGGATGATTTTCAGTTAAAAAAATTTGGAGAAATGCAAAAATTCTGAGAAACATCGAGTATATCCGTTTTAAGGAGTGTCTAGGAGGTCTGAGCAGAGGATTTTGCTAAGAAATTCTAGCTGCTTCTATTAATAGCAGTGGTTCTTCTACATTGTAGTCATGAGGCCGGTTTCTTTTTCAGGCTGCACAAAAAGCCAAGGAATCCGCGGAACATGGCGTCGAAGATGCACAGCACAAAGTAGAAGGATGGACAACAGAAGTCAAAGATGTATGTTTAGGGTCATGGTCAAAGAACTGAAGAACTTTTGATATGCCTACTTCTTCAGAAGGTGTACGACGCTAAGGACTCAGTGGCACAGGCTGCAGGTGATGCCCAGAATAAAGTGGCAGGGTGGAAGGACGATGCAAAAGAGAAACTGTCGGAATGGGGTAGCGAAGCTGAAAAGGTGAATATTTGTTTTTTATTGAAGTTAACTAATACGAACAGTTTACTGACTAGTAAAGGTTGGCCGCTGCTTAAAGGGGAGAACCACTCGTTGCGCGTCAACCTTCATCTATCACATAATTCGCCCTGAAGAATAATATGGAAAGGTTAGGTCATGATCATGCACTGCAATACGAAAGTGCGGTACCATGAACAAAACTTCCCAGTTCCTGCCCAGGAGTCGGAAAGACGGGTATACGTAAGTGAGAGATTAATTAGCAAATGAATTGAAAAGACTGACGCGCGTGGACTAAGCATCATCACAGTTGGCGGTACCTTATACTTGAATTCATAACTTGATCAAAGGGAAACGTGGAGGTCAACATAAGTTCGTTGGAATGGCGTATAGAAGCTGAAAAAATGAATGTAATCTTCTATGGCAAAATCTTATTTGTAATAGGTTTGCGTGAGCTGGGCGATGCCCCGCCTACGAAGAGCAGGGCGTGCTCTCTGGAATTTGCTTTTTTTCCAATTTCTACTGGCTGAGGAAACCAGGGGGAAAGGGAGGGTCGACACTCGAGTTGATGGAGACTTACTCGTCGTGGTCGGGGCGTCTCCACGATAGACCGTAATTTCTACGTTATTCATGAAATACCTAACTCGATTCGATCAAAGCCTATATCCAAAAATTATCTGTTATTACCACTTTACATCTATCGCCCCTCAGCAACTGAGAATGATTTTGGTAGTGACTAGTAGGGCAATCATCATCTGTTGGCGCAAATCGTTAACTAAAATACCTCATTTACATTAAATTAGCCATGTCAAGAATGTCAACCGCTGACTTTAGTCCGCTCACGACGCCAAGGATTCAGCGGCACATGCAGTAGATGACGCCAAGAAAACGGCATCGGAGTTGAAAGACGACGCTCACAAGAAGCTCGAAGGATGGGGCAGTGAAGCCGAGAAGGTGGGACTAATTTCCTATGATGAAGAGGTTACGGTATCTGCGCTTTTCTCAATGCTTCGTGGAATCCCTCCTTACACTATGTCTTACCGTTTATACCAAGAAAACTTTTATGGTTTGGCAAAGTTCAGGGAAATTAAATGTTGAACAAAAGCCATCATCAGGGGGAGGGGTGAGAAGAAAGCTTTCAGTCCCATTATCGTTGATGTTTAGGCTGCTCACGAAGCCAAGGACTCCGCTGCGCACGCTGTAGGCGACGTTAGCGCGAAGGCAGCCGAGTGGAAAGATGATGCAAAGAACAAGCTGTCAGGGTGGGGCAGTGAAGCTGAGAAGGTGATTCCCTCTTTTACAGAGATTTGATCAGGCAATCCTCTATATCTCTAAATATTTTTTTCCTAATTAAGATGTAATTTCAAATATCAACTTAAGAAATCCGGATTATAGAGTTAGTTTGGAATAACACAGTGAAGGTGATTATCGGCACTGTGCCGGTCTTTACCAACTGCTGAATGTATTGCTGCCAGATCAGCCACTTTTTAGCAGATTTCAAGGCGGCAAGATCCTAGTACTGACCTCATCTCATATATTGGGCAGCATTCAAAAGCGTCAAAGTTGGCATTCCTGTGTGGGTTTGATCTGGCTGCAATCTGCCCAAATGTCTAAGCATGAGAGAGAAATTTACCTTAGAGTGCGATGACTCAACTTTCAATATCAACGCTACTTTTTTCCTAGCCTTCATCGAGCTTCCGAACGGATGCTCACTAGTTCATCACAGATATAATAACTGGGAACCGCGCGCTAACATTCTCCGTTTTTTCCCTCGCTCCTATTCGACGTTCCAGAGAGTTAATAGATGATCGCTGTAATAATGCAACACTATGTCCACCAACGTCCTACGCCCACCCATTTCATCAATTTTGTTTCTGAGCAATCAGACCAAGTACGCGCCTTTCCATGTCCGACTGATAACTCAGAAAAACCAATCAAGCGAAGTTTCATGATATGAGTTTTTGGTAGGGCGTGGAAAGACGCGTTCTTTTTGAATGTTTGAAGGGGAATCAATGGGAGTGTTTGTTTTAATCAGATCGGTCGCATTGTTCAGCACTCGTAGCTGAACAAGACCAGACCATTTTCATTCATAGCTCCCCCCTTTTTAAGCTAGTATTGTTCATTTGGTACGAAAAAGAGCCGGATTTCCGGAGGCTTCCGGTCGACTAGTTCTTCCCCCTACGCCTCACAGGCCTGACTGCGCAGAAACGGAATGCTACAGCACTCTGCACTCGCTTATCATCTTACCATGAAATCCTGTCGGTTTTTATGAAAAGATGTAGCCCAATAATTTTTCTTCAGTTGACCGTATTCTAGTGGGACAGGGTGACATGGATTAACAACGAACGAGCCAGTGAAATAATATAAGAAAAACTCATAAATCAAAATTTTGATCAAACAACAAGGGCAGTGAAGGGGATGAAAAATATTTTACTGCATTGTTTAGGCTGCTCACGATGTAAAGGATTCCGCTGCGCGTGCTGTCGATGACACCCAGAAGAAGGCTGCCGAATGGAAAGACGATGCAAAGGATAAGCTGTCAGGATGGGGCAGCGAAGCTGAAAAGGTGTGTCGTTTTCTAAAGAGCAAAGTCGCACTAGATTCAAGCAAAGCAGGCTGGAATTGACAGACAACATATTGCAGGTCTGCTAACTTTACATTTTGCAGAGAGGTCTGTAAGCAAAAATTTACTCTTTACAAAAATTTAGGTGTTAATAAAAATTCATGGTTGAAAAGGTCCCACCTATCTTGGCTTTGTACAGGGCAGGGGATTTAGGAATGACGACCACTACGTAAAAAGGGGCAATCGAGAGACCTGACTCTTCGCTTCACCTCCCACCTATGTAGCCTTTACTCTGAGGCGGTAATTGTGCCTTTTGCGTTCACGGCGACAAAGTGTAGCCTATGTCCGCGACAGAAGGGTTGTATAGAATGGCCTTAGTCAAGTGAGTCGTGTGTGACCTTGGTTTGGTGAACCGATTTTACTGTTGGTCACAAATAGTTGTTTGAATTTTCAAGCCTGACAATGCCATTTGAACAGATTCGCCCTCGGGTGGAGACGGTGAGCCAATTTCAATCCTTTATTGCCCTTATTTAGACCGATTTTTCGGCCCTGTTTTGCATCCCACGGCCAAGGTTTGCCTTAGTTGCAGATCTCGGACACCAATTTTATCCTGGACTTCTTGAGGGGAGAGAGTGAGGGGAGGGCTCATGGTCATAGGGATGCAGCAGAGGGGCGGGGCATGTTGAAGAGGGCGGTACTTTATGCGACGCACTTGACCCGGCTATACAGGAGAGATGAACTTCTTCTCTCCCCTGTATAGCCGAGTTCTCTTGATTCCATAGTTCTTTAGAAATACATGCAGTCAGTCACTTCTTGAAAAAATTTCGTCGAAGTTAAAAGTGGCCAGCAATTTAAGGGATGCATGGTATGACATTATGTCAGAGAATTTTCGAATATATTTATTTTTAGGCTGCTCATGATGCCAAAGACTCCGCTGCCCATGCCGTAGGCGATGCTCAGAAGAAAGCAGCAGATTTGAAAGGTGATGCAGAAAAGGTGCGTCCATCACTATAAGTGATTTTTATTTATACCACACGTGCCAGTTTGGAGGCATAATCTTAAGTTGTACCTCGATCATCTTTATTAGATTAAGCGCTATGGAGTAGTATTTGTTTGAAGAAAAGTCTCTCTCTTCATTTGAAAGTGTCCAAGCAGCTTAAAGAGTTAACAGAGGTGCTTCGGATAAGACTGAAAAGTTGAGAGAGGTCGCCAGGTATTCGCGTATGTAGGAGCCTGCGGTAGGGTAACATGGTCAGGGACCTAGTAAGGCTGCTAAAACGACAACAGAGGTCTCTAGGCACTCACCAATAAGGGGAGGATTTCGGATATCCACGAAACATCTGCTCATTTCGGACTAGTCATTGTAGACGGTCAAAGACGTTATAATGGCCACTCTTGTCCAACTCCAAGAAGACCGCAGTTGTGTCGAATATGCATGGATATCGAGCAGCAAAAGAAAATGCAAGGGTTCCACCGCACCTGAATAATGTGCACAAGACAATGTTAGTAGAAATCATGTAGTGGTAGTCCCAGACGTTTGGGCCGGGATCGAATGCCGGATCGATATCCACCGAGGCCAACCAAGGCTTCTTTCCCTTTAAGATTGGGTATTCGATATAAGACTTGCCGCGGAGAACGGGAGCACTGACTTGCAGGTTGGCTGGTTGCCGCAAACCACTGTTAGGCCCCATATGCTTCAAAACGCTACTCACTTTTGAATGGAAGTCGAAAGTGAGAATGCATCCCGGAGTCAAGATTGGTTGGAGTTAAAATACTCTTTTTATTAGTGAGTATCTTGATTGTCCGTATGATTCGAACTTATAGACTTATATATGCCGAGTGACAACTGTGAGTTGGGTCCGTGGGGGAAGGGTGGGGGGGGGGGGGCGGTGGGTCTGCAGTTTTCTTCAATCGTATTCGTACTATCTGCTACGAAAGTGCCCTATTCTTTTGAACATCTTACACTTTCTCTTTTCTCTTGTACTGAGTTGACGTATTTCCAGTCGTTATCTTCCGCAAGTGCATTCCTGAAGGATACATTCGGTAAGGGCAAGGACAAAGCCGCAGAAATCAAGGGAGAAACTGAAAAGGTGATTTGAGTCTCCTACGAAAATTATTCATAACAACTGACTATGGCACTCAAAGCAGTTCTGCTTCAGAAAGCCGAATCCGCTGCTGACTCAATGAAGGACATGTTCAAGAATGCCCAAGACAGCGCCAACAAGGCTTGGGATGATACTGGAAAGGTGAACTTCATGGATACTAGGCTTATTACTTCCTTTCACAACAGCGAAAGCAAAGAATGCTCACTCTGCTAAGAAATGGTTTTGGGCTTTCCAATTGGAATGAATTGTTGGTTTCTCAAGCAACAAGATGCGTTGTCGCATCAGAAAATGTTAAGATTAGAACAACTGCAGTGTTAACTACTTTTATGGTAGAAGTATTCAGTTAAGCCCGACTGAAATCTCGTCCAAATACCTCTTCTGTCGTCGTAGTCTCGTACAGTTCCGAAATTGGAGCGATGTACTTTGAGGCTTTTCATTAAATTAAACGTTGAAACACGTTAGAGCATGTCATGTTGGAAAATAACGTGCTCCAGCGCTAAGGCCGTCAGCGGCGGCGTACGTTAACTGAGCCTGTCCAGCGTTGTCAAGGATAGCCAGCAACACTCCACGCCCAACGCTCATCGCTGCACCCTGGACACGCCCATACAGAAGGTCGCGACTAACTCTGCCTACAAAGCAGCATGCGTGCCGGGTTTGGTATCTTCTCCCCGAACGGCGTGTCGATCTCGCCGCACGCGATCGCCCGTTGCGAAGGGAAAGACTCGAGTTCCCAGTGGAAGGATTCGCAGTCGCCGCGGAACCACTGCCGCAGGTCGTGGGAATTCGGGGAAAAGATCCGTTAGCCACGCGTACCGCATGGCTAAACTGTGACGAGTTTATGGATTGCAATGTCACATTTTACATTACAGAGGTTCCCAGTCAATATGAATTCACTTTCAGGGCGTTTCATCAGCTTACGACAGCGCCAAGAATAAGGTGTCTACATTTGCCAGTGACGCCCATGCGGAGGCGAAAAAGGTGAGCGACAGCTTTGTCCCGGAATTAACGCATGGGTCAAGAGCTCGCTCTCTGAAAGAACGCTGGCTTGTAAGGACTTTCCTTCACATTTTATTTTTCTTCTTATATGAAAAAATGGTTTGAGTGTTTAATTTTTCCCTAACCGGTGTGCATGTTTTCGTTTGGGTTACGGTTGTCAATCAAGGTTCCCACTACTGGCTGAAATCTGGTTGGCCAATACTGGGAATTTCGAGTGGCTGAATTTCTTCAGTGATAAAAGTGCTTGAATATCCTTGTTCAGTTCATTTAGTTTGCCCTTCACACTACTGGAGTATTGAAATTGAGTTTTTCTACTGACTGTTAACTTGTTAGATTCTTCAGGCGCCGGAACTCCAGTTTAGTTCTGACTTCAAAGACTTTCAGAATCATTCGCAGCTAGCTTGGTGTGCTTCCTTTCAGTATTGAAGCCTTTCTCTATGGGATTAAACTCCTTCGTGAAAGATTTTTATGAATTTATTGGTGGGAACTGAATCAGCTAGCTGAGTGCATTACAGGCTGGCGAGACCACTGCCGATACAGCATATGACGTCGGAGAGAAACTGAAACATACCGCACATGACGTTGCCAGTGCGGGTGATGCAAAGGTGAGCTGCTTTCAATTGTGTCATGGATAACTAAACCAATTGTCTTTGTTGTTTACATTAAATAATTTAGTAATAACTTCTGAATATGTTTTTCTTTTCATTATCAACAGTTCACAAATTCAACAAATTCAACTTTGAAAACTGATGTGTTTTTTCCTCTCTTCGGTATCTATAGAACCCTTTTAACATCCCCTCATAAATTTTTTTCGTAGGCGAAAGTACTGATCACATTACTTGTCTGAAGACCCTTTCATCAACAGATTTAGTCGTGGCAGTATGGGCAGTGCTTGTGACAACCAACTCGTGGGGGATTTCAACTTGCTAAGTAACCGTGACTGGTTTCAAGATTTTTTGTGGATTTCAAATTGAGTTTGGAAGGATTGACCCATACATGTCCTACCTCCTCTCCACCTCTAACGAAGACTTATGATTTTTCGTGAATGTTCCAAAGTGCTGATACTTTTCTCACACTCTTGACTTCAGCGTGAAAACCCATCAGAAAACAATTTTCGAAGTTGATTTTACTTATGAAAATTTATGCCCACTAGACTCCACCCAGTTGGAAACGATTGCACGTCTAGGGTTAGGGTGGATGTCCTGCTCGCATTTCGCTTTTGTTTTGAAGTACCGTATTTGTTTTGCTTGATAGCTAGAAAAGTAACATTTGTGCGAGATGTCCAAAACTGATATTCAATAAGTGCATGTATAGCAATGTGCTCTTCTCAATGCCCACTAACGCTCTTTTATAGGGATCAGAATCGCCTGCCGAACCGGAGGTTGGATCGTTAGTGATAGGCGTTTAGTTTTTTTCTGTTTTCATCTTCTCCTTCATTTTCTAGTATTTTCTTTGCTTGATAGAGTAGATAGCTCAAATATAGTTAGTAGTAACCTGGAATAGTCAAATAGTAGTGGACTATCTGGCTTATTGCAGTATCCGGCACCACCGGCACCATCGCCCGTACCCGGTGCTGAGGTAGGTGGCACGAATTGGCCTTTTTCTTGCTTAGTGTTGTCATATTTTGGAAACAGTATGTAAGTGAAAAACGGCAACTACGAAAAATTGGATACAGTCAAGTTCCCAGGACGTTTTCGCCGAATTATCCAATCCTAAAACATTCCTAAGGATCTTTTTGTGTCGGAGATTTTGGGTGCGCATGTATGTAGTATGAGATTAAATGATATTGTGCTGCTGCATGAGTAGTTCCTAGCCTTTATGTGAGTTTAGGTGGAATCAAAAGGCGAGGCGGTTGTTTTTAACTATGAGCTCCACAGTTCAATGGATGGTCTTGTTCATTCGGCTGACAACTCAGTGGATGCGGCCACTGTTGATACGGAAACAGTTACTGAAAAAATCGTCGAAACTGTGGGTGAAAGGAGTTGAAAAGTTTCGGGTTGGGTTCCCCTTGCGTGAAAATCGCATGCATGTTTGCTTTTTCCTAAACTGTTTATACCCTTTGTTGCCCGCAAACTCACATCCTTCGACGAACAAATTCCGTTCTGAAAGCCTAAGCCAGGGCTGGAACGCCTCCCTTAGGCAGTACCTCCTCCGTCGAAAGTTTTGACGTTTTAATTAAGCCTTATGGTTAAGAACACTACTACAGGGTTTTTAACACCAGTTCGTGAACTCTGCAGTCGTACTACTGCAACCGATTCCGTGATTTCTGTTTTACAATCAGTCTGGTATTTATAATCCCCATTTTTAGTAAACCTCGCATTCGATTTCGCCAGCCTTGCAACCGGTTTCGTAAATTTTCTAATATTCGGACTGCTATACAAAGGAGCAAGAACAAGTCAAGCCGGGTAGATGACCATTGGACATCATTCCTTGGAGCCTTAATAGCACAGTTCACGATAATTTTGGGTAATCCAGATAATGATGAAAAATGGAAGACAAGATCGAAAATAGTGCGATGAAAGTGGAGAAACTGCGTGAATCGGTGTTTCCAAAGTGAAAAAAGCTTCGAAAAACCGTCAAAAAGGGGGCCTGCTGACTGTGTGTGAATCCTAGAGCGAATAGTTGCAATCTGTATTGCCTCGACACACTCGTCTGACGTGACATGACATCAGTGGAGAGGCGACTCATTGACGTTCCCGCCTATTGAATTATCGTAAACTGTGCCTTTAAAGAGATATGTTTGACTACGTTCGGGTCAATGCGTCTGACTAGTGAGTCTACATTCAAAAGGGCGTCAATGGTATTTTCCCAATCGTCAAGCGCTTTCACCTTCAATCAGCGCGACGCAGTGAAGTAGAGAATACGGAGACAGAAGACGAGTACGCTTATTCACTTGTGGAGCCTTTTGCTTTGGTTTCTGAAATGGAGGCATTTCGGAGACGGAGTTCCGGAGGCCAACTCAAGGTCAGCGAGGGATGCACCTCAGACGATGTAGACCGCTGCAGAAGAGCATCAGCCATGCACATGACATCACGGCTTCGGATATGGAATATCTTTATCTTTTGTGCCATGGATAGGCGTGCTAGCTATCCACTAGGGTAATATCACATCGCAAGTGAGGGAATGTGCGAAACTGGTTCCACAGGCACAGAAATGACTGCGAAATCCACGAAATTAGGAAACCTACGGGCTTGATTGCAATACACTGAGATTGACTGCAACGTTTCCTAAGTCGGAGTAGACCGCTGTCAGATCGGAACCACAACAGTGTAAGTAGCAACAGTGAAGGAAAATCGTTGGTTTTGTTGGTTGTGATGTTTCCTTAACGATTTCGCCTCTAGTCTTACTACTTACTGGTGACGAGGGAGGAAGGTTGAAATACATATTTGGTTGTGATTTGTGAATTTTTGATACTGGCCTGTTTGAAGGCCAGAATATTTTGAAAACTGGTGTGGTCCGCTCCTCTAACGCTTGCTTGAAGTAGCTCTGCTTGCCAATGACCTTCGAAATTTCCAAAATGTCGTTAGTCTTTCCATAGAGGAGTTCATGGCTGTTCGAAATATTTTGAAAAGGTTTTCAAGAATATGTTTCGATTTATAAGTTATTGATTGGTTACCGTATTGCATGTGCCAAATTCTCTTTTTCATTTCCAAAACGGGTGTTTTGTTTTTCTGCGGAACTACTCCTGCATTATTTGTGGCGACTAAATGGAGGCAACAGCTTGTTCATGTCTGCTTGGGTGCAGGATTTTCTCAACATTTGGGCCTTGGAAACTTGGCAATCTATCCTTAGGGTTCCAAAAAAAAATGTTTGGCATTTTTCCAGTCTATTTTTATCGTATTTCAGCTTCACTCGGCTGAAGACAGCGCAGCGAAAGCTCTTGAGCACGCGAAGCAGAAGGTCGGCGAGTTGACGGATAAGGCTTCACAGAAAGCAACTGAACTGTCGGCTCATGCTCGTGAAGAAGCAAAGGCTGCCGAGGTAGCTATTCCCTGGCTTCTGATTATTTACTCTTGAGCTAAGACACTAGTTTTTTTTCTATTTTTGTTGTTTTCTAGTGAATTGTTTCGTCTGATATCATAGTTTTTTTTCAGGCCTCTGTCAAAGATGCTGCTTCGGCTGCTGCCCATAGGGCACACGAGTTGGGGGTGAGTCAATTTGCTATCATTTCCTATCGGGCATCTAATAACGCAGTGCTGATTCCATGAATTTTTTGATTTAATGTAAAGCATGTTTCTCTTTTTGGTAAGGGACCTATTAGTGTCGAGAGTGCATTACGGATACTGTAGCTCGCTCACCTATCCCCTCGTTACTAGTTAGTTGTCTCATTGAGTGGTGTGGCAGGACTGTAGGGCGTAACTGTTAGGCTGCACTTACTTAAAGCTGGATTTTTGTTCGATAACGTACTTTACACCGTTCTTTTATGTTCTTTTTGACTCACTCAGAGAGGTAGTGTTGCCCATAGTACTATCTATTTTGTCATAACCAACACGTTTAAGACTTTTGATAGAGGTGATTGTTTCAATGTCACATTCGTGGTGTTTCGAACGTTTTGGCAGAAAGCCAACTAACGCTTCAATTTCGAAAATCTAATTTGTAGAGAAATGGATAGAGGTTTGTTACTAATTACACTTCGTCAGATGAACCTTCATGTACATCGTGAAGTCAAAATTCAAATTAATTAGCTGGATCGACCTCGAGATACACACAGAGTACAACCATAGTTTTGTAGGGGAGTAAGTTCCAATTCGCGTTTCAATTTATACATTCAAGTGGATTTTGGTTACTTGATTTGAAGCGGTTCATCCGTATACTCGAGAAATAATCAGAAAAGGTTATGAAAGATTCCACAGTAAAAAAAAGTCCGCCGGCAAATATTGTGACGGCACCGGTGAGCAAGTTCGGGCCCTTCACTCTTCTACCTGACAAAGGAAAGCATCACCTCTGCGCCTCAGATGTGCGGACAGCTGCGCACTCCATATCTTATAGCTTTTTTTGGGGAGCTCCTTGAGCAGTTTCAACTTCTCTATCCATACAGGATGAACTTCTTGAGGTACCTAGGTCTCCATTCAGATTTCCGTGGGAAATTGGAACCCTTTAAAGTTCAGAGAGAATATGTGGCGATGGACATATTCGGTCTTAGTCAAGGGTCACCTCGATTTGTTGACTCATCAGTTATAGCCCTGAAGCCACGTTCTTAACGCTTTTGCTTGAAGTTTTCTTGACCCATTAATTTCGTTGTGTTAAGTAACAGTTCTGAATTGGCTAACGAGTGGTAACCTTCAGAAATTTGCTGATGACACGACGTCGTCGGCGATTGCCGAGGCAAAATCGGAATTAACCGAAGCTTGTGATGCAATCCAACAACGAGCTACAGCCATTGTCGAAGAAGTGAAACATATCACCGAAACTTCTCCTCAGTCTCCAGATAAAGTTCCAGGGGTAATTACTTCGGTTATCAACTGATAGGAAAATAGTTTTTGCTAAAGCTCACAAGTTACGAGCTTCTAGAGAGGCTTAAACCCGATTGGAGTTCACCTACATAGCTGATTCCGCCTAAGCTTTTGAGTCAATATTCAGGGTACGGTTATGTTTTCAGTCGCGGTTGGGAGGTGGCAACAATTGTTCAACACAGATTACCTGGTGGAAAAAAATCTGAATTTACAATAAGGGATGGATTGGGTTACCTTAACCGTTTTGGGAAGTACTTTCCGTTGATTTGTGAATGTTCCATTTCTTAACCTGCCTTTGATGAATCTGCCTTCTTCTTACTACTACTTCTTAGGTAATAGTCTGAGTGGTTGAACTTGTCGTCCCAGACGGATCAGCTGGTCTCTGGACCTACTGTGGGCCCTGAACCTACCGGAGTTTACTGTTCGTTCCGTGTTTTTTATACCGAAGATTGTACTGTCCCGCAACTGATTCATGATTCACTTGGTGAGGGAAACAGGGATATCATGCATTCCCATTCCAGACAGCTACCTCTGCCTTTGGTACTCCTATGGGGTGGCATAGCTTTACCCAGCTTTCATTTTGTTCAATGTCTGCTCAGAAATGATCCCGAACCGTATCTTGGCAGGAATTTTTTACCGTACACTGAATTTTGAATCTGAATTCTTTCCCAGACGGTTTTTATGCTACGTGTTCGAATTTGATGTGTGAAAGTTAATATCCATTTGTGGCACTCAGATTGCACCTCACCTTTTTCCTGCACGTGTGCACGTACTTCTACATAGTTGTGCAACAAATCATGAATGTTTGCTTAATCATCAAAGCGTCCCAAATCATCCTTCAAAAGGAATTTTTCATAGCAAGCTCCTAAAACAGCATATGTATAGCCATGTTGAATTCATTTGCTGCATATCTATTACTATTTTTCTGCTTAATGTATTATTTGTAACAATCCATGTGATGCCTTCTTTAATCGTTTTCTAACTCACAGCCCATTGCTGACGGAATCGCGAAGACGGTCACGGAAGAAGCGGTAGTGGAAGCAGCCAAGGAGGTCCAACTGCTTTTCAGCTTTGCTTTGTGTGCCGTTCACTAATTTGTGTTTTTTGGCCTAACATTAGATGCATGGCTTAAGCGACGGGCAGACAGGTTCTTCTGTTAAGACGGGCGGTAGACGTACCGTAGTTCGACGTTACGGTAGTCCTGAAAAGGTTACGGTATATCTGAAAGGACCTATAGTGGGAATGGCTACTGAAATAGGTAGAGATGAGCCGCGTAACTAACAGCGGATTAGAATCACAGTATTGTTGGATTGACGTTTGGAAGAGCTAACGTTTCTTGGGAAAATTTTACTTTTGAATCCCAGAAGTATGGTGTCATTTTGTAGATCTCAGGTAGGGAATTTAGTTCTCTATACCGGGTTAGGTTGAAATAAATAAGCAGTTTACTTTAGTTGAAAACCGCCGCCCATGAAATTATCTCAGCCTGTCTGCCCGTCTCTGCTTTCTCCTTTTTATCAGAAAATATCATATTTGGTTTTTCATTTTTTTTTCTGAAAATTTAAACGTTCTAGCAGGCGGCCAGTGCAAAAGTTGCTGGACAAATTGATGAGGTGACCGGCGCTGAAGCACCAGAGGTGGGTAGATTTGGCTGTGGTGCTCCTTAAACTCTAGTTGCCGTGGGGGTTCACAGTGGTACCACTCCCAGATTGGTGTATGAGCCTATGCATGATTATTGGAAGGTACTAGAGGACGGAAAGTAAGCTAAAAACTCAAACGCCTTTGAAATTATGCAATTAGTAAGTTCTGGGAGCATGGAGACTGACTTTCATATAACTAGAGGTACAGTCCACAATAAAAATAATTTCTGAGGTTGCTAGGGTGAACTTGTGTCCCCCAGAGGTAGCACGAGAAATGGTGTTTACCAGAAACGGCCAGTACAGGTGTTGGTTCCTCTGCTTGAACTCGGACGAAGTTGAAAGAAATCGTTAATCCGCCTTACGTTTCGGCGGGATCACCTTTTTCAGACTGGAAGACAAAAAGAAGGGTTAAGGCAAGGCTTGATAGGGGCCACAAAACGGGCCGACTTACACCACCAAGTGGGACGAGTTCTCACGGCGTTATCGAGGCCATGTAGGATATCACCGCTCGCACCAAGACGCACACGTTACACACAGGCAGCTGGCTTACTGTGGCCAGCTATGCATAATGAAGCACATTTGGACAACTCGTCCAAGTACCCTTCCACACGCTTTTGCCGTCACAATCTCGTCCACCCTCTACTTTTACACTTTTTTGGGACCTTGTATTTCACTAATACGCTAATTTTCGCGTTTTCTTTGCCACTCTTGCACTATCCCGGACTATCGTAACCATTATTCGTGTAAAAGTAGATATCGCAAAAATATCGTGAACTCTGCCCACGAGGGGCTGCCTAGTCAATAATCATGCATACGGCTCTAATCGACTATTTCGAATCATAGGGCTTACAAAGCAATGTAATCTGGCTACTTCGCTTCCTTGACAGGTTTTCACGCTCGTATAAGCTTAGTGTCCAATTTGGTCACAGCCGGTTTTGTCCGCACTACCAGATTAGGCCAAAATTTCGTTCAGATGTTAAGCTTTTTCGCATTCTAACATCGTCGTGCTGCAATACTTTCACGCAGAGAAAGCTACAGGCATTGTAGTCTGATCAACGTAGTGGTAGAGAAGGGTAAAGTGAAGAGAGACATACAATTTGTTTAAGTATTTCTTTGACAGGATTTTTGAAGAAACCATATTAATCTGTGAGTTGGTGAGTTATTACTTGTAGATCTGCATACTACTATAGAATGGCATTTCGTAGAATTACTTTTACAAATAGTTTTGCGTAGTGCAATAGATTCGAAACCCATGCCTTTCCCTTGTCCCCGGGCTCAAATTCACAATGAGCACCCGGCATCAGCCAAATTGACTATAAAAGACCTCCGTTAAACTCACCAGCACTTATGTTAGTAGAATGGAATGGACCATTTCCCTAAGTAAAAACCAGTTTTTCAGGAATCGACGTCACATGAAACTAAGAAAACCGATACACTTCGCTCAACGAGGGGCACGACGGAGACGAAGAGGCGGTGCACAATCCTCTAAGTCATTCAGTCAACCCGGTTATTATGTTGTTTTTTATACTTTTTTAAAACGTTCCTCAGTCTACTCCACGTTTTCCCCAATACAAAATTGTTTCCTGGATGTTTCCTGATAATTGAACTTCTCCGTAGTCTCCCCTCTTTCACCTTTTTTTTCAATTTTTGTGAATTTTTCAAAAAACTAAGTCCTCGATTGAGATTGCATGCGTGTGTGTGAATTGAGTATCGATCTGATGTTCAGTTGTTGCTTATCGATTTTTCCATCTAGAGCCTCTTTTACTCATAATGTAACATTGTCCAGTTATACCGTTATTCTTTTTTTTCGTTGAAGGAAAACTTGCCCTTCCAGTGCCTGCTGCATATTTCGTTCATTTTTTTGTACATTCGTTTACAACAGTCAAGTTACCAAATTACTTGTAAGCTAGCAGAGATTTTTAATAAAATGTTTTCGAAGTTCTTTGTTCATTAGACGACGTTGAACATTAACGTCAACGTTCACCACGCTTCCAGTTCTCATTAGAGGTAACTTTCTACGCGATAATTTTGAAGAACCCCTTTTAATCGGGAAGCGAAGTATAGGTTGGAAATAAGATTAGTGAAGGAAGCGAGAATATCCGCCAATTTTGAAAAGAAATGAAGCTCCTCAAAAGTAGGGGAAAAAGTGGTTGGACGAGATTACCATGAAGTAAATGACATGGAAGGGGTTCGAACGAGATTTCAGTTCCTGCAATCGCGCAAAGAGCTGACTAAGTGCCGCAAGAGCCATAACTGTACCGAATTGCCTTTCGCTGTCGCTATGGACCATGACAAGTTGCTTAAACCTTCTACATGGGTTCCATTGTTATCGGTGCAGTTTCTACAGTGCCGGTGAAACTCGTCCTAGGGTACACGCGGTTCAATTTTTGAGCCTTTATAAGGCCCTAATTAGACCGTTTTCCAACCTAATAGTTCTCCAACCTAATCCAACCAGATATGGTAGGTGAGGGGACCTCGGTTCAGCGTAACGGCCGAGTCCGAATTCCACATATTGCACTCGGCCGGTGAGCCGAGACCACGCCCACCCCGAGACCACCTTTGTTCGAAACATGAAAAGAAGTTCTTTTCAGTGGTTGTCTGGCGTTTGTCGCAACTATAGCGCAATGCCGGTATGCCTTTTCCATTCTGGGCTACTTTCAGTCCGTCGCACGTCCGACGTGAGAAGCTGCACCCACTATCTTCCCACCCAGTTGGAGTACTCGAAATCTACAGCTGGAATAATAACTAAGTTAACCCCCACAACCTGCATCTTCCACGTGAATAGCGCCCTGCTTTCACGGGCAATGGAGATCGTCAGTAAAGAAGTACATGATGTTGAAAATGTAAACAGTTAAAAGAGTTATACAGGTGTTGTTGAATTGCATCTGTCCTGTGGAGTCGACCAGTATATGTTGCATCAATCTAACGTTATTTGTTAGGGAAGTAGAGGGTGGCCAATCTGCCATGGTATTCTGCGTACTGGTATTAGGTTGTCCCTAGAGTTTTTGCATTTTTCTTGAATATCCTTCAAAAATTTTCTGCATCGATTTTGCGGTTCCATGTTGGGGGGGGGGGGGGTATGGGGAATATACCGTACATGAGGTCAGAATAATGAGGGCTGAAAAAGCTCCCTCGAATCTTAAAAGAAAGATAGTGTGTAGTCCTTATCGCGATGTTCGCTGTCTAGCAGTATTATCAGTATCAGCAGTATTTGATCAGAACTTGTAAGTACCCTCCCGAGTGATTTACCCTTTCGAAAAGAAAGGCGACAATATGATCACAGGAATTATATACCTCATCACATGCCATCTGATCCCTGCAGGGACGCCTATGCGGAAGCTAACTTTTAAGCACCGTAAATACTCTGAAGATCATTATCAACAGCGATTATCGACCATCAGCAAAGTCTCGATCGTCGGGCTACCTCGATTATTACTTTCCACCTTAGCGCCTAGAGCTCTCTGACCCACCTCTATTCCGAAACATGTAAAATACCGTGGAGAACTTATACAGAGTTCATGGTGCGACGATGTTCTCCATTCCTTCCGAGGTCAGCTTCATTGCTTTTGATTCTCGATACTTCAGAATTTTTCTCTTGTAATTCAAAAAAGGTGAATGTGTGAATAATAAATATGCTTTCGGCTTAAGAGGCTTTGGAGAAGACGAGTTAGCTGGGACGTCAGCCACCTGTAAAGTTGCTGTTACCAATCACGGTGGTATGGTCAAAACCCACAACAAAAAACATCGTTTATGCATGCGGCTAGGTGATGCAGGAGGCGCGTAAAGGAAGTAAATATTGAACCTAACCAAAATTCAAGCATATGGACACAGGACAAGGACAGAGGTGGTGTAATTATAAGCTTCGCACTCACTATCTCACTCAGGCTTGAATCGCTGTTTGATCGCTGATCGGCCTGGGCTAACCAAGCCTTTCAACCCTCCTGGCTCGGTTGACTGGTTCCAGACTTGTCTGGGAGATAAAAATCATTGATTCGGCCGGCCCTCGCAGATCATTGTACAAGCCACACATGCATTCAATACGCCATTTTGAATGAGAGTCGAATGCGGGGGCGCATCCCTCAGACAGGACTACCAACGCCTCAAACTTTGACCTTCATCCTTTCAATATTAGCGCCTATTTCATGACCTGCAAGTCATTTGAGAGTTGTTGGGTAAGGCTTCTCGAACCGCTCTGCTACTTCTTTGGTGAAAGAATGAAGTGTGACAATTGGTTCAATTCCGCCGGAAACGACTATCAAACGGCAGCATTTAGCTGGTCTCAACGGAGTATGGTTCACTTTTCATTATCGGTGAACGTGTCTGGTTCTGGTTCTTGATGGCGGCCAGGGTACGTATCTTCTTCAGTGGCATACGCCTGGTTGGAGTAGGAGTCATTAGATTTGACGGCGAATCTGCGGTGTGCGGTGGTAACTGAGCTGACGCACACCTGTTAACTGACCTAATGCCCCAAAATTCGAAAGGTTTTCTGAGCCTGGAAAGCTTATATACTACGAACCTCGATTACTTGGGACATCCTGTAATTCAGTTCTTTTCAGTTATTTGCCGCGATTAGGTTCCGGGATCGGAAGAAAAAAAGAGAGCAACAAGGTGAGTTCAAAAATCGTCTGACTAATTTATTGGAAGAAAAATTTTCCGTCTGACTAATTTATTGGAAGAAAAATTTTCGACGAAAGAAGGAGACTCATCAAAAAAAGGATAGCTGCCGGACATTCAATGCCATACATTTGATGTACAGTAGCGCTCAAAAGTCTTCGGTGAAATGGTTCATCAGCCGTACTTTTCAGTCGTAACTTCTTTCCCACTGGATCTAATCAAGCAAAATCTCTATATTTTGAGCGTTGGTGTATTGTGAATATTTACCACTATTAACCTGCAGTCTGATCATGTTCCAGATATTCCAAAGAGCATGAAAATAAAATCGACTGCAAATACAGATGATGGTCTTTCTAGAATCTCTTTCTTTATTGTCATGTCAAAAATGTACAAGCGGTAATGCCGAACACCATAGATGTGAAAAACGCACATAAGGTGGGAATAAGTGCAGACGTCAACAACTTTAGTTTTAGCAAAATCTGCTACCGCAACAAACACCTTGCTCTATCTGTGGATGTTGCAGCTTTGCAGTCAAATAGTGTTGGGTAGGGTGAAAGATGCTCTAGTTAAACATATCCAAATTCTGCGGGATTTGGTCTACTAACAAAAAAGTTATGAACGAAAAAGCGTCAAAGCATTTCACCGAACACTTTTGAGCGCTACTGTATCTACCATCACCAAAAATTTGGCTATCTACTTGGCCAGCACGCATGAAACCAGCTCTCACACTTCGATCACTACAGCAAAGTCATTCCATGGTTGGCAGGAGGCGGTATTTTTCCCCTGAATCCGAGTGCTCGTCGAGAAAACACCGTGGAAGTTAGATAAGGAACATCTTTCTCATATACCAAGCGGTAGCTTGGTGTGACGATTTGTTGGTCAGTCTGGGGGTCTGTGAGGTTATGGGTTTGTGTACCTGCCAGTTCACAAACCTCCCATGATTATGATAAAGGATAAAGGATATGGCGAACCATTCCCAAGCAGGTTGTAACAATTCCTAGAAAGCTCGAACGGCAAATAGTGGTGCTTGTACAGCCCTATTCATATCATAAGCAGCACAAGTAGGGTCTGCTAACGCCCTCTACTCTCTAACGCTCTGTGTTAGATAGGAGGGGCACCCCTCCTATCTAACACAGAGCGTTAGAGAGTAGAGGGCGTTAGCAGACCCTACTTGTGCTTTGGTATGGTTCTCAGCCGAAGGAATGTAGTTTTTGCAGTTGAGTTGATTACTTCAGGCAAAAAACTGGGATGGGATAGGAACCGAACATTCAACTGACTCACAGCGATGCTCCGTCCCTGAAGAAAAATTCATATTTTTTCGGCTAAGAAACATTCTCAAGCACCATTAGTGGTTCGCAAAGTAGGCTACACTTCAATCTGCGCGCTCCAGCCCATTCGAGTACAAGAACCCTTACCCGTGCTGAAAGAACAGTGATATCCATGACAATCGATGAAGAAATTCTTACTGATTAGCTATTATTCATTCTCTACCCACAGAAAATGGTTTCCGGCTGTGTATGCATACCAACCAAAAAATTTTGATATTTTGTAATCTTCAGAGAAAGAGGTTACCATCACATAGGATTGAGAAGATAGTCTCGCTCAACTATTCCGCTGAAGGGTTGGTGGGCTGAGCTAATACGTGATACTTACATGAATCTGACAAGGCTCGCGCTAAATGATGGCTCTCTGGACGAAATCTTACAAACAGCATAACGAACGCGTCATAGAAGATTCCCTGGAAGTGCTCGCCGAGTGCTGGGTAGTGAGGTTGGTGCAGCTGTACTGATACTGGGAACTGTGTGGACCTGTGGAGTTCTTTTTACCGAACATCTAGGAGTGATCAGTCATTATACGCAAGAGGAGAGGTTGACCCAGTCTTTGAGGTAGATCGACGTGTCGGGGAAGCTGCCTATGCATAGGTCACCGCATGGGCAGGACAACGAAGTATCGGCGAAGAGGAAACCGTTACAGCAGAAGTTGGACAAGTCAAAAGAAGGAGTACGAGCATAACGTTAGCCGAGAAGGCATGAACAATCATTACACGAGTGTGCCAATCGGGCTGGTCCAAGACTTATCGCGCAGCGGCTCAGCCTTGGACGATTGCGAACCGTCAGAAATACAGAGAGAGAGCGTTCATAACTCGCGGATACGGGGTTCAGAGATGAAGGTCTTGGCGGTAGTGGTAGTCGTGGGCAGGTGGCCCGATTCTTTTTCATTGTCGGGTTAGTATCATTCCCGCAACTGTTTTCTTGGCGTGGTCTGAGGTTGATTGTGATGATAGTGGCGGTACTTGGCACTTTACCCGTGGAAGTACTGGAATATCAAAGATCAGGGGGGGGGGATCATATGGCTCGCCCATCGAGAAAAACAGCATTCCTTTACTATCGCATCTTTTTACAAGCTTACTGTATCGAAGCTCTCTCGCTACTAGCCCAATGTTCAGAGAGAACTTCAAGTGCAGAGGGCGGCGGCAGAACTACTGGACGACGCACTTCTCCTAACCAGCAATCACCATCACCTCAGGGTGCACAAACCCAACCCTCCCCAGCTCCAACAACTGGTAGAGCACCTAAGGTAAGTCTGATTCGGTTTTGATATTGTCATATAGAAAATCGTAAAAGCCTTGCCCACAGTGTTCCTTGCTTCTCAAGAACCCAGTCCAGGATGAAAATGGTTTGTAGATACCCCATCGGGAGAATGTGTGGCTCCCAAGGAGCTGCGATTTTCTGGAGTTTCAAGCTTAGGGCCTTCAAAGCTGGTTCTGCGGCTTACTGTTTGACCCAAAAGTGAAATTTCTAGGAAAACAGAAGGCAGTCAGGCTTTAGACTCATTTGTTTCATCGACGTAGTTGCTATTCACTCATCAGTACCGAAAAACACCTGCTCTTCAATTAGTTCGTAATTAGTCCGCTCCCAATTACCTTTGCCTGCTCTCTCTGAACCAGTGAATTTTACAAATTCAACCAGGATGATATACGTTGCTGAAGCCGCTCTCTTCAATGGAGGGGAGTGGAGCTCGGTCCTGCTGAGTCGAACTGCCCGCTGGCCCATCGGACAACTCGGGTGAGCCAAAGTGGGTTTCAACCTGGCATCAAACTGACTGGCAGGCTGACATTGCCGACAGCCGAGGCCTTTGAATGTTATTTCACGGTGTGACAGATAAGAGTCCGGGCTCATTTCTGAGAAGTGACGGGTTCGGATTCGCGGCGTTACACTACAACTTTTGCGTCAGAGTCTACGCATGAGAGCGCATTCAAGCTGGGCCACACCTGCGAAATATGTCAAAAAACTCTACATAGAAACTTCGGAAAGCAGCGGATTTCTTACATCGGCCATTCGCCTTGAGCAGTTCATGACTTCTCATTTACGATCTCCTCAACTCCCAAGGTTGGCGATTTATGGACAAAACTTCAGTCTCGGACTGGAGTCGAACCCGCACATGCCTTAGTCTAACAACGAATTGCCCGTTTTTCTTCCATAGTACGCGAAAATCAGGATTCTACCTTTCAGTTTTCAAAGTGCTTCGGAGTTTTAGTTAGTTCTCGCTGTTGTATTCCTCTGCTGGCACCCACTTCCTGAGCCAACCGAAGTGTAACCCAACGGTAAGTTGGCCTCGTTACCATCCCTGCTTGCGACGTATCTCGGGTTGTTTCGCAGACGATTATCCTTGAACAATAAAGAACAGAGAGCAGTATAAAGGTGAAGAGAAGGCACTAGTGGATAACGGTATGAACCAACGAGCCAGATATGTGTGAACCGAGCGCACACACTTGAAAACTACCCGAAAAATCCATCGTCCCATAACCTAAAAGCTTGGCGAGATCAACCCTCTCCGCTTCTTCGAGTACTTCTTCGAGCCTCAGGTGAATGACACACCTCCGGTTTCAAACAGCGCAAGCAGAAATGTTAACGGGACCAATTTGCCGTTGGGTTGCACATCGGCTCAGAAAGTGGGAAAAGGTAACGCGGACTAGTGCAAATCATTCGCTCCGCTGACACTTAGGTTAGTGGTACTGTAATGTCATCTCGACAACGCAGTGGTCTGCGCCGCGTGCGAAGTGGGCGGGGCGACCTAGTTCTGACGGACGCGCGGAACGGACCTTCCCCATCTATAATAGTTCAAGTCAAATGATAGAATCGATAGCTCAGAATAAAGCAAAAGTAATGAAGAAAACGCGGAAGTCGGCTTATTCAGAAAATTACAAGACTTCAAAACAGTAATAAAGATAGGGATTGCACGAGAATGTGACGGCAAAAGTTGTTTGGAAGATTATATGGATGAGCTGTGCGCCATTGCCGTACAGCTATTTAGCTACGGTATGCTGCCTTCGTGCAACGTGTGAGTTCCGATGTGAATGGTTGGAACCTCTACAGCCTCTACAACGTCATTAAAACTCGTCCCAATACGGGTGTGCCTGCGTCGATTTAAGAACCACTATCACTCCTCATTTAGGCCATTTTTCTCAACCTGATAGCGTCCTTTACCAATGTCAGGACTGTGCTTTTGAAAGGAGGAGACAGTGAGTGTAAACGACCCAAAACTAATGTAATCACCTATAAATTATAAAACGCATTCGAAGAGTTGATGGAAGTGGGAAAGCTTCGCCACCATGAATTCGAGCCAATAATTGAATATTACAGCAAACAAAATGAGATGTTTCAGAAAGATTTCATAGCGAACGTCTATCATGAGGATGTTGTCGAACATGCAATGGATGAACAGAAAAAGGTGCGCCAATCCATGCTGTTTGTAAATTAGTAGACTTCATCCAATTTTTCTTTGACAGGGTGATGGGGATTCAAAGTCGACAGTCGTTACCACCTCAGACAATCGAGCAATGTGGGCACAAAATTTGATATTGAAAAAAGTAGGTGAAACTGAGTGGGTAATCATTGATTAATGCTAATTATGCGATTTTAGCCTATAAGGGCACTGGCCAAGGAGTTTGCTGCAAATAAGAAAATCAAACCATCCGACTATACGACCGAGGCGTACGAAAAGAACGATGCAAAGAACAGGCGAGGTTTCAATTCAGATTTTTTCTCAATAGCAGACTGATGCTATTTCCCTTCACTTGTTACCTTTGAACCTCGAATTTTTATTTTTACCCTAAAAATAAGTTGATAGGGCGGAGGCTGTGCAGTTGCAAAAGGCGCACTTTACACAAGCATGGTCACAGGTTCGATTCTGGGATCCAAAACAGACTAGGCCACAAAGCCTTCCATCAGTTCGGAGTTGGTTAATTGGTACCAAACTCGTCCGGAAGGATCAAAGCATTGGCCTGTACATCGGCTGGCCGCCGCAAGTCATTGTATAGGCTACATACGCATTCAATACGCCACTACGATTCTGAATGGAAGTTGAATGCGAGGTGCATTCCTAAACAACTTCTGTGGTTTGTCCCTTTATTCTTTGATAAATGAGTTACTCTATTGGCGGTTTTTAGGTACAACGATATAATTTGTATAGACGCTACGAGAGTGGTGCTAAAAGATCGACCACCTGAAGATGACTATATCCACGCCAGTTGGATGTCCATGCCTGATGGACAAAAATATATTTGCACTCAGGTATGTCGGTATAGATGGCCACCACAAGACGGAGGTGGTCTAGTGAGAAGTGAAGTCCTATGGATCGCACGCATGGTTCTCAGAAGATATGGCGCATGGCGCATACTGATGATCGAACACATTCATGGTGGAAATGCCAGAGTGATTTTCAGCAACTTTTGAGCTGTTAGAACTGCTGTACCAAGTGTCGGAAGTGAGGGAGAGAGAGTTTGGCTCTCATCCCACGCGAAGAACTTCCTTGATTTCAACCTCCCTCCATCCTTTTGTGAATGCTCTTTTTGCTTGAGCGTGGAAAATCCATTCACAAAATTCTACAGTTCCCTACTTTACCTGATTCCCTTGTTCCCTGATGATCGCATGAGAACGCGCTGTTTGCCTCCCACTACTACTTGAATTTGATTTCTGTGACCACTCTTATCGAGAGAATGCCATCCAATGAACAGAGCAAAGGATACGGCGCAGTCAAAGAGAAATAGGAATGCGGGGCTCACACATGCGCTCAGATTCGCGAGCCTTTGTGGTGTCCGCTTGTCAGAGCGGGTGACGACATGGTCCAAGAGGGTTCGGGTGGTACAGCGCAACGGGTCCGTTGTCTTCCCCATACACGGCAATGCGCATGCCGCACCCGACGCGTGTCGCAGCATTGCGATGGAAGGTTGGAGCGCGCAATTTATGAAATAGGGAGCCCTTCAATCATTTGAATTGGTGGGGAGACGGGCCGAGTACGGTAATCGCAGTTGGGAGCCACGAGACAGCTAGAAAAGGTTCGCCGCATGCCGCAAAGCGAACGTGGGAAATCGGGGGAAGTTCCGTTGCCCCGGTGCAACCCTCCAATGTGTGGAGGGAGGCTTTGAAGCAACTGAACAGAGGGTGGTACGCTCATTTTATAAGCTGGAGAGGCATGGACGATGGTCAGGCATTGGTCTACTCTATTCCGCATGCTAATGCGCCGAGAGCATAGCGAATAAGAATCGAATAATAGGAGTCGATGCCGTCAATGGTCCGGACTCTGAAGGACGAGATTAGTTGCTGTGTGGTCGAACATCCAACAAGAACAAATACTGTCAAGCACTCCTGCCAATTGTGGCTGAAAAGTGAAATGGAAAGTGGTAGGTGTCGAGTACTGCGACTGGATGGAAAGGTACTGGGTGCAGCTCCTGACGTCGGACGTGCGACAGACTGGAAACCGCCTAACATAGGAAATTCGAAAATTCCAAAAATGCCTCTGGGATGTAAAGGAAACATCGCTAGAAAATTGACAGGAAAAATGGCATCCTATCAGAAGGCTATCATTGCGGGAAGCGACAGAAAGCCATCCAGGGTGGGCTTTCTTCACTTTCGAACGAGGGTGGTCTGGGTCAGGGGTGGGCGTGGTCTCGGCCAGTCCAGTGTATGGAGTATGGACTCGGCCGCTGAGGCGAGCCCCTCAACTCCACCTGATTAAGGTCAGTACCGTATTTGCTACTCTTCATACTAATAGTAAACATCACTTAGTGGGAGAGGGCGGACAGTAAGAAATTGCATTGCTTCAGGGCAAAAGGGACGTGGTGGGTGTGCGCCTGTCTTCATCATCCCTCGCAGTGATTTTCACGGAGCACACGGGTAGTGCGGTGTGCAGTGCAGTGATTTGTACAAAGGTCTGTGGGCACTCTCTGGGCGGTCTTTCGCCCGAGTTGGTTGGTCACAGCCGCGCATCGATGATACACCCAGTTGACCCGTGATTGGGAAACAACTCTGGTTTTTGCGCCCGTCGTTGAGTCGAAAGTGTAGAATCAATTTTAGAAACTGTTTTTTTTTGCCGTCAAGAAGGAATGGCCAAAGGTTGCTCGTCGGTGTGGGGGTTAAGAGTACGGTGCCTGGACAGCACAGGTTCGGGTTCGAGTCCGTCGCGAGGCCAAGGGTTCCTTCATAACTTGCTTGCCTTGTGAGCATTTCAATTCATTTACGGTCTATGGAACGCAGGGATACAGTAGGAAATTAAACGAAGGTAACTTGCAGCACTGGGAAAATGCACGCCTCCCTCCGTGAGTAGAAGCAGATTGAATGATATTTAGTGAAAAGTAGAAACCTTTTTCTGTTTCCTTCCTTCTCAACATTTAATTTTGAAGTAGTGACGGAATTATTTCCGAGGTGAGGTCCATTCTGTGTCCGTTCTATGGTGCTGAGTTGCTCTAGTGGTAAACAAGATGTCTAAATGATACCGTAACTCCTGGCTCAAATTTTGGTTGCTAAAATAACTAGAATCCTGAGTATGAAACCATGGGCCCGCAAGCACAATTCCTTGCCCGAAGCGGTCACGCATCTGTACCCACTTCCATTAAAGCGCTTCTTACCTGGGCTTTATAATCGTACAGAGATCATAACGAGACAGCATGACTGTATCTGCGAAACTGACTTCTCCGATGGCTGGTGGATAATTCGGCCCTATTGTGACAAACATACACCTCCCTCTATAGCTAAGAGTAGTATTCCGTACCCTTTCTGCTTGTTCTAAAAAAATCAGTGAGTGAGAGAGAGTAAACAATCACCATTTGGAGCAGAAGGAAAGGCTGTGAAGTCGCTGAGCAGCATTGATACACAGGTATCAGTGCTGTGCATTACAGGGTTCGTCAATGAATCGAAGCTCTTGACTATTTCATTCTCAATTCCCTTTCGACTACTGTTCAATTGAGCAAATGTGTACCTTGTGAGAGCAGAATCCTACCCATGCTTTTCCCTGTACCCAGAAATCCTTTGATCTCAAGAACCTCAAGTTCTGCGAAGCTATGTCCACCCAGGACCGCTTCGCGAAAGACCTCGGAGCTTAACGTGTGCCCGTTTGTCAGTTATCATACAACTCCGCCCCATGCACCAAAGGTTGAGGTATGCACGTATCACGGGCCACGAGCACCCCATAAATCCACGCGGTTCACAAAAAGATTGTTTGGCCCATCTGCATCGACCAAGCCCTAACAATAAGAGCCGTGACGAACCTTCATATATCTACTTTGCCCGCCGCGTATCTCATGTTGTTCGGTTGACGGTAATCTCTGATTGGGAGAGGACAGAGAAATGTCTGTGAAGGGTATTGGCAAGGGAGCAGCTCATGGTGAACGGGGCCACTGAACGCTAAAGAGTCATAGTGATGGGTTAAGTGTCCAAGCGTATGTATCTGGAAAGATCCGCTTTATACAAATAATCCTTACTATATATAGAGTGCTCGCGTCTGTCTGTCTGTCTGTTTCTTTGTTTGTTTGCACGGAAATTCATAACTCCTGTCCCCGTGGACCTAGAACGTTCAAATTTGGTAGAAGCAGAGGCGGTAAGATGGGAACACTTATGGTGGGTGACCGGGCCGGGCTCCGTCCACATGGAGCGGGGTTTACGCTAATTAAATGTTGGAGCAGGAAAATCATAACTCCTGTCATAATCATAATCATATCATAGAAGAGGCCTTATAGAACAAAATCCAATCACAAATTATATCCAAGTGCTATTATTATTTACAATCTAGCTTTGATTCTTTGATATATGTATTCGACAAGAAGGGTGAGCGCATTGATAGGGACTGATTATGAAATTTGGTTCATTTCTTGCTTACGACCGCTACCCAGCGAAGTTTGCGATTCAGGGAAGGATCACAGCATCTCTCTGATTTGATATCATTTGTGGCAGAGCATATCCGGCCGCTAATAATCTGGGAGCCTCTATTAATGATATATCCTTAGAGAAAAAGTTATATTGATACAGCCACTTTTCCTCGAGGTATAAAGAGACACTGGGTGCGGGAACTTCTCCCCTAACACGGCGTCGCACACGCCGCTTCCGCCGCCTATCACAGGATTGCGATGGAAGATTGGAGCGCGCAATTTGTAAGGTAGGGAGTCCTTCAATTATTTGAATTGGCTGGCCGCTCTTTTCAGTTCCAATGCGGTCTTGATCGTCGTTTATATAGGAGGAGTCATTTTAATTAATCAAGTCTAATAAACATGAAAACTAAAAAGAAACAGAAGAAAAAACGATAAAATCCAATGAAAAAGCAAGCCAGTCAAGGAAAAATATCGCGTCCTATCGATTGGCGGGAGGCGGGTCGAGTACGGTAATAGCAGTGACATTTGCCGCATGCCGCGCGGAAGAATGCCGCGATAGGGGAGAAGTTCCGTTACCCAGAGACACTAGGCCTTTTTCAATAGACTTTGCTAAAAGATGGTGAGCACATCCAAGTGTTAGCAGCGTTAGAAAGAGCTTCTTTTACCTTTCTACGGAGTAAAGTCCTGTGAGCCAATCATTAAAGTGACTTCTATGTCGAGTGCTGCTTTTGGCTACATAATCGCTGCACTGCTTATCCAGATGAGTTGATTGATTTATTAATGTAACGCGCGCGTTAGCGTGCATAGCCCAACTAGTAGCGAACATAAACAAAAGGCAGCTTAGTAGGGAAAGGTTAAGGGTTTCAGTTAGGAGTTCAGTAAGTCGCATACCCGACAAATTTTCCTCAAGGCCCTAAAAAGCGGAACTACATCAAGGTGATACAGTTGACCACACAAGTATTCGGTCTTAAGGACGAGAATACAAAATAGTGAACAAGGTCTCAAAAAATGGCAATATGTGGGCGAAAATTCGGCATCCGACGGGACGCGAACCCTTGCTTGTTGCTGCTTGAACTACTGTTGGAAATCGCAAGTATGGGTTCGAGTCCCTTCCAAGGCCGAAGTTTTGTCCACAAATCGCCCATCCTTGTGAGACTTCCGCATCGCGTACTGCGGCCCGGTAAACAAGATAGTGCAACTAAGTAGTAAACAAATAGTAAATGCCTGAACCTTTCGATTCCAGGGCAGACTAGATCGAGGTTCCGTCCCTCCGGGGCTAGCTATATGGTACCAGGCCCAACCGGCGGGATAACAACATTGACTCGGATGTACACACATACATCAGCTGATCTTGGCAATCATTATATGGCCCACTCCTGCATTTTAATGTCATTACGATCCCGATTGGATCTCGAAAACGTGGCGCATCCTCAAAATAGAGAGAGAGGAAGAGTGAGATTACACCCTTCGTTTTAATTGTACTCACAGTATGAAACTTACAGTCTTTCAGGTTCGGCCCACCACTAGCCCGCCCATAATTTCCTGATATTCGGATTATTTTCTCTTTATAAATTTTTAATTTTCAAAATTTCAGGGACCATTGCTAGAATATGTGGGCGACTTTTGGCATATGATTACATCAGAGAGTAGCAAAGTGATTGTGATGTTATGCAATTTCAACGAAGGTAATTCTACTCCCGGATGTTTAGCGTAGTGCTTAACGGTGCTGCTATTGTTGGGACTACATTGCTGGATCGAATCCGGCACAAGTCTATGTCAACTGGGCGTCATGTTCTTCACTTTTTATTTATTTATTTATGATAGCACCAATATGAAAAGATAAATTAGAGAGACATCAGAGAGAAGTTACCTACCACCTTGATAACGGAGATGATTGCTTGCTGAAACAGCTGGAATCACAAACAGCGAAGTGGGAAACTATTGGGTTGTCCGAAAAGTTTCCGCCGATTTTTGATACCCCGGATTTATCAACCGTTGTACAAAAGATCAAGGACCCAACCAAATAAAGTTATATGTTTTCTGAAAGAGTAGATTCTCCTCTATATTCCTGTTGAGATTCTGTCAACATTTGTCGAAGTTTGCCTGTACAGGACTCGTATGAAAATGGAGACCCACTGCGCGCATTTTCGGCATGTGAAGTATTTCTTCTACCGCAAGGCCTAGAATGCGGCTCAAGCCGCACGAAAGATATATGACGTTTGAGTAGACCATGCCCTAGAGGAACATACAGTGCATGACTAGTTTGCGGAATCCAGACGGTGTGAATTTGCCTTCAAAGACCGGCAACCCTTAGGGAGACTATCATCAGTTTAAACGATCAGCTCAAAATGTTAACTGAAGCAAATCGGCACATCACTGCTCTTGGAGTAGGACAAGGGCTTAATGTTTCGAAATCACCCACCCATGGTCACCTGCAGACGCTTGGTTTGGTAAAGCGCCTCGATGTTTAGATATCTCGCGAAAGGAGCGAGCGCAATGTGATGGACCGCGCCTTCATGCGCGACTCGTTGCTCGAACGAAATAAAAATGAGTCGTTTCTGAAACGCATGAGCATGAGGGACGAAAATCGGATTGTGTACAGCAATGAGAAGCGGAAACGATCGTGTAGCCCCTTAGCGAGCCGTCACAAATCGCTGCAAAAGTCAAAATCCAGGTGCGGATGACTATGCCGAGTTGCTGATGGGATTTCAGATAAATCACCATGAGCTGTTGTCGCACAATCAAAAGATCACTTAGGAAAGGTACTATAGTTAGCTAGAAACTATGGAGGCAGCGATGGACTAAAAGCGACGCGAAGCGACCAAATGTTAGGGCATAATTTTCCAACAGGGTACCTCCAGACCACACGTATTTTTGGCCACTCGTCAAAAGTTGGTAAAGCTCGGGTGGGATGTCTTACCACACCCCCCATATAGTCCAGACATAGCACCATTAGAATAACACTTGTTTGGGTTTCCGCAAAATTTCTTGAATGGAAAATCGTTCAATTCGCTGGAGGACTGCAAAAAGCACCTGAGTGGGTTTTTCGATTTTAAGTCTGGAACCTTCTATGGAAGAGGGGAACTGGAACTTACAGGAAAATGGCGAAGCCTTACTGAAAAGAATGGAGGATATATCGTTCAACCAATGGATTTCTTCTTCTAGGAATTTTCATTCGAACATGAATCACAAATCGGCGGGAACTTTTCGGACAACCCAATAAAAGAAATCTCCTGGAATCTTCCCAAATACTCTAGGGCCATCGTTCTGTCATGAAAGCGAGAACCCTGGCGAGAACCCAGTGACAGAGTTCCTGGAGGTACCTTTTTTGTAGGCCATACATGCATTCGAGGGCTCCATGGTTCGGGCAGTATTCATCTTCCATGGGCTTTATATGAGGTCAACTGAATTCTTCGACTCAGCCCTCATCCTTTAATGCTTGTCGGTCAACTGTTACAATTTCTGAGTAGTATAAGCTAATCGTTCGGACAAAATCCCATTTGACCAATAGTTAGTTGGAACCACCGACGTTCTACTGCTGCCTGGTGAAGTCATCGACCATTTGCTGACTGCGCGTCGGAACGGCCGTCCCATCGGCTTAGTCATTCCGCTCCCCATACATTCACCTTTCTATAACTCATAGACTTTGTTATACAGGAAAACATGAGAAATGCTGCTTGTACTTGCCAAAAGAGAAGAAGGAAGTTGGAAATTTTGGTGGATTCGCAGTAGCTGTCAAGGCCTCAAAACCTGACCCTTTTGAGAACATCAAGCATACTGAACTGGAAGTCAAATACGGGTGAGCAAGCAGGGATCACATATGTGAAGATAAAAAAATATCCGGGCACTGTATAGCTCACAAAAGTAAGCTAAGAGATCCCTCAAACTTTGCATTTCATCTAGGGACCGAAGTGGACGAGTTTTATTGGGGTCGGAAATATCTTCTTCAAGCTACAACTTCAATGTACTCTGTTTTAAGCGAAGGTAAAACATTTACGGTCCACCATCTGGCATATTTCGAGTGGCCTGACCATACGGCACCGCTAAATCCTGGGCCTACGGTTGGAATGCTGAAACTATCACGAACGCTGGCTGCAAAACACCCTATTACGGTACACTGCTCGGCTGGAATCGGACGAAGTGCCACGTTTGTCGGTAAGTTTGCTCAATTCTCAATGCACTGGGACTATAGGACCTCGACACGCATTAGGATAAAGGATAATGTTTGGTTTATAATCAATCGCTTCGGAGAGCGGGACCACTATTGGATCATCAATTTCAATTCAAAAGATAAAGTCTTCGGCGTTAATCAGTGCCATGTTTGCGATGCTCCCCGTGTTCAACTTCAATACCGAATAGCAGTGCCGTTTTGAATGCGAATATAGCCTACACAATTATTTGTGGTTGCCTGCTATTGTACAAAATCAGTGCTTTTATCCTTCCAGGCTAGTCTGGAACCCACAAACCTACTCAAGAAGGTTGGGGGGGGGGGGGGGGGAGAGGGGAAGAAAACTCCCAAAAGTGATGCGTTCGGGGGGAATCGAACCCCCGTCGAATGCTTGGAAGGCATCCATGCTAACCATTACACCACGAACGCTTGTTTTATGTCCCTAATCAACCCGAGATCCGTTACATGGACATCATGACAGTTGCGCAAAACAGATAGACGATTTCCCAAAAGTGATGCGTTCGGGGGGAATCGAACCCCCGTCGAATGCTTGGAAGGCATCCATGCTAACCATTACACCACGAACGCTTGTGTTATGTCCCTCATCAACCCGAGATCCGTTACATGGACATCATGACAGTTGCGCAAAACAGATAGATGATTTCCCAAAAGTGATGCGTTCGGGGGGAATCGAACCCCCGTCGAATGCTTGGAAGGCATCCATGCTAACCATTACACCACGAACGCTTGTGTTATGTCCCTCATCAACCCGAGATCCGTTACATGGACATCATGACAGTTGCGCAAAACAGATAGATGATTTCCCAAAAGTGATGCGTTCGGGGGGAATCGAACCCCCGTCGAATGCTTGGAAGGCATCCATGCTAACCATTACACCACGAACGCTTGTGTTATGTCCCTCATCAACCCGAGATCCGTTACATGGACATCATGACAGTTGCGCAAAACAGATAGACGATTTCCCAAAAGTGATGCGTTCGGGGGGAATCGAACCCCCGTCGAATGCTTGGAAGGCATCCATGCTAACCATTACACCACGAACGCTTGTGTTATGTCCCTCATCAACCCGAGATCCGTTACATGGACATCATGACAGTTGCGCAAAACAGATAGACGATTTCCCAAAAGTGATGCGTTCGGGGGGAATCGAACCCCCGTCGAATGCTTGGAAGGCATCCATGCTAACCATTACACCACGAACGCTTGTGTTATGTCCCTCATCAACCCGAGATCCGTTACATGGACATCATGACAGTTGCGCAAAACAGATAGATGATTTCCCAAAAGTGATGCGTTCGGGGGGAATCGAACCCCCGTCGAATGCTTGGAAGGCATCCATGCTAACCATTACACCACGAACGCTTGTGTTATGTCCCTCATCAACCCGAGATCCGTTACATGGACATCATGACAGTTGCGCAAAACAGATAGACGATTTCCCAAAAGTGATGCGTTCGGGGGGAATCGAACCCCCGTCGAATGCTTGGAAGGCATCCATGCTAACCATTACACCACGAACGCTTGTGTTATGTCCCTCATCAACCCGAGATCCGTTACATGGACATCATGACAGTTGCGCAAAACAGATAGATGATTTCCCAAAAGTGATGCGTTCGGGGGGAATCGAACCCCCGTCGAATGCTTGGAAGGCATCCATGCTAACCATTACACCACGAACGCTTGTGTTATGTCCCTCATCAACCCGAGATCCGTTACATGGACATCATGACAGTTGCGCAAAACAGATAGATGATTTCCCAAAAGTGATGCGTTCGGGGGGAATCGAACCCCCGTCGAATGCTTGGAAGGCATCCATGCTAACCATTACACCACGAACGCTTGTGTTATGTCCCTCATCAACCCGAGATCCGTTACATGGACATCATGACAGTTGCGCAAAACAGATAGATGATTTCCCAAAAGTGATGCGTTCGGGGGGAATCGAACCCCCGTCGAATGCTTGGAAGGCATCCATGCTAACCATTACACCACGAACGCTTGTGTTATGTCCCTCATCAACCCGAGATCCGTTACATGGACATTACGGTGTGAACGCTAGGCGAAATTGAGTTCTTAGTATTTTGAGTATGCAAAAGGAAGAATATAGAAATATCGTTCCTCATACGTGGTGAAGAAGGAAGAACTCTTTTCGAAGTGTAAATGTGAATCTATGAAGGAAGGATGCAGTTCTCATTAAGCCATCGATTACGCAGCACAGAAGATTCGCGAGAATGCGAACGCTTCGATGGTAGATGTTATCAGAGATATGCGAAATCAAAGGTATCAGGCTATCCAGTCAGCGATCCAATACGTCTACCTTCATATATGTGTACTCGAAATATTCGCAGGAGTGAGTTAAATTTTATTCTTCTCCATCCTATTTAAATTATCTCTATCCTGGATTACGAACAGATAGCTTAGGGGGATAGCTGTAGGGGTGGGGTCTTTCAAGGGTATATCCCATTTATAGAAGGCATTGAATATGTGAGAGCAAACAATGCAGCTGTCCTCCCTTCCCGGTCCTCATGTTGACATGCTTTCGGCGAACTGGAATTCCCTCAACCTGCCGAGCCCCCTTATCAGGACCCTTGTGAGCGAATAAGAAGGCTGTCCTTTCCCCATTCACTCCCACACCAGTTCGAGTGCGCCACATTCGGCAGACTTCCATAACCGTAGAGGTATTGCATGTAAGGCTGTGATGGCCTAAAAACGGTGGCGATGCGTTCGTAATATGCTCTCCTCCCACGGATATATTCAAGATTGTTGGAATGAAGTGGGATTGTCGGACTGTTGTACCGTCATGTGAAGTCTCTGATTGCAGGATGGCGCCATTCCAAGAGATTCGAAATTCAATGAATACATGGAAAGCTATGTGTCAATGATCAAACGCTATAATAAAAAGGTGGAAGCGAAACAACGTGAGCGGGAGAAGAATGAAGAAAAGTGAGAGAAAAAGAAGAAGGCTCACGTCACAAGCTCTCAAGATATTTCCGACTTAAATTCGTCCGAACATTTCAATGACGTGATAACATGCTAATTCTAATTGTATTACTGCTCATCAATGTAAATGAAATCGATAGTAAAGTCTGTGGATTGGAATAACACAGGTAGAAAACGGACTCTTTGGCCTGGAGAAAATTTGTCCAGTTAGGGGTAAGTGAAATGTGAGTTACGTAGGGCAATGAGCAAATCTACAGGCGTGTTCAGGAATTTTCTGCCGGAGGTATGTTTCCATGAAACTTCTGTACAGAAAACGTGTTACTGCTTTTGAGAACCCTTTGATCGAGAAGAGACTTACCTCCGTGTCGCCTAGTATAACAGCATTTGTTACCTATTGTCCACCTCAGACTCCACCTCCCAATCTACTGTGTCTACATCAAAAGGGATGACAACGTTATCAAATTCTAGTGAGTATAGGGTAAAGAAAAAGTCCTGTTGTTTTGGCGGATTCCGTTCTGCAAAAATTTGACTTTCATTCCAAATCGTAGTGGCGTACAGAGTGCGTAATTGCCCACAAGATGGTATGTGGTCGAGGTTTGGGTCAGTGCTTCATAACCTGGTCAGCGAAAGTTCCACGGTTGATAATTCTGTTTTACACTTCATTCCATCTATCACCAGGGGCGGCCAGTTCAAATTGTCTTTTCCTAAAACCACCACCAGGCGCACTTTTTTCACTGTCCGGGCAGGTTTTTCATACCTGCATTTCAGTAAGTTCAACGTTTCTAACGTTGACTTATACAACGTATTGCTAAATGAAAAAAAATAATGTCTCCATCCCCCCAGGCAAGTCTGGTACCATTCAACCGACCCCGGAGGATCGGAAGACATGATTGACCTACACTAGCGCTCAAAAGTATTTGGCCAAATGCTTCTTCACTCGTACTTTTCAGTCATAATTCCTTTCCTACTGGATCTAATCAAGCGAAATTTCAGTATGTGAAGCACTGGTGTAGTGTGCATATTCACCACTATCAACCTGCACTCTGATCATGTTCCAGATATCCAAAAGGCTCGAACAAAAAATCAACTGGAAATTCGGATGGTGGTCCTTCTAGGAGCCCTTTCCTTTTTGCCATGTCTCGAGTGTATGAGCACTAACGTCGAACCCAGAAGAGAAGAAAAACGTACTCAAGGTCGGAATAACCGCAGACGTCACAAACTTGCTTTCAGCACAGTCTACAAACGCCTCCCCATTAGTATGTGGATATGACCGTTTCGCAGTCAAGCAGTGTTGGACAGTGTAAAATATGCTTCAGCTAAACATTTCAAAATTTCATGTGATTTGCTCCACTGGGAAAAAAGTTACAGCAGGTTAAAAATGGCCGAATACTTTTGAGCACTACTGTACTTATTGACGTGTATACGTACAAAATTCGATCCCCTGACCATGCATGTGATAGTGCGACTTGTGCCACTTGGCACTTCACCACTACCACTACCCAAGTTCATGAGTAATGGGAACAAAGCGTTGTGGTTGAATACATTGAAGGAATCGAGATGACAAGGAATAAAGAGTGACGGTAGAGAGCAGAAGGCATCAAAAAGCATCCTCAGAACTTTACAGCATTTCTGTAGACGATATATTTAATTTCAAGGCTTAACCTTATTCTTATGCTTCTTGATGCCTTCCGCTCTGTAGCCCTCGTCAAGAATAAAACGTTCGATATCTTTGCTGTAGGAGTGACAGAGAAAGGCTCACGCACTATCAAAAAATGAAAAGGTTTCGCTGGACAGACAGAACAACAGGGACATGATCGAGGAGGGTTCAAAACCATAATAGTCAATTCCAGCAGAATAGTATGTGATCGAGGGGTTGAAGGAGGCGATATTTTACGGTTAAGAACGTCGTTTTGTGGATTGAAAAATTTGAAAACGACATTAAAGCTCGACAGTGGAGGATGGCTAACGGACGAGGTAATAGGCGATACCGAATGATATAGGTTGATATTAATCTGAAGAAAAACTCATCAGTTTATGTCATGTGAAAATGAGGTAGAAGGTCAATGCAAAAAGAACGTTACAGCCCAGTCAAGGGCAAACATGAAAAGCACTGAAAACATCGTCGCTCTTAGATTTGTTCAAGTCCTCGATTTTCATGATCTTCGCGTCGAATACCATTGAAATTCATGATTTCATCATAAAAACACGAATGAGTACAGCATTGACATCTAGATCTCAACATATGTGGGAATACCTCGAAATGTCATTGACTTTTGAATAAGATATAACTTGAATTTTCGTACAAACAATGGTAGGTCAAAACGGAAATCGGTATTGATTACAGCGGCTCGATCGATGTAGGACAAAGAGAGATGCTCGAGTTCAACTCCGCACAGTACTGGTAGTTGAATACCTAAACTCAAAACAGTCAGACAACTCCTTGCAGATGGAGAATCAGGTTCGAGCGGCTTTGAATTTGGTCCTTTGTGCTTTTTCAGTACATATTTCCAACATAAATGGCTGAAGGGTCCTGGACACCTTGCCTAAATCTGCTCTCTCATAATGCTGTGAACCCTGATTCAATCCCCCTTTTCACTCCCCTCTTCCTCCCTTTCACTTCAACCCTTACCTGTGAGGTGACGAACTTTTAATAAACCCTTACCTGTGAGGTGACGAACTTTTAATATGATACCTTCGCTGCCGTACGTATGCACGCGGCAGGGGAGACGGCTGTTTGGCGCCGCCCCTCGCATCGCGCCGCCCATTCGACTCGGTTCCTGAGCTGGGCAACTCGTCCAGGTGGTGGTTTTCACGACAATTACACTAATTACCAAGTAAAACTTCGAATATCACACTCACACTTTGCGATTCGATACCCAGCATGTTCCCGGCAGGGAGGGATATCTCTAAACCTTACATTTGCACCCTCGATATCATCTTACTCGGTATCCGCGTCGGTCTCCCCCTGCGCCTACACGAACGGGGACGAGCGGATGACTCGCTTATCATGTCTGCGCACAGGTTCCTTTTGGAGCGGTTAGGAAGGAAAAAGGTTAAATCTGCTAAATTTCTTTTCGTTTGCGGAGCATGATGAAAAACAACCAGACCCAGCTATGCGTTTTCGGATAGTCTAGCTAACCTCTTCTGTTCCATGCAAAGCGAATTCGTTTCTTGACTTGAGGCCATAGTACTCGTGGAACGATGAACGAGACGAGTTTCTCAATAGGTTTTGATAGGACTCCTCCAACTGCTAACTGAAAAGGAATCGCAATAAGGATGATTGTGATCAGCAGTTTTCGTTTAACTTACGTCATATACTTTAACATCGACATTAGTGAGAGCGATATCGCCATAAAGTCGGGAATGTCTGATGGTCGGTTTCAACTGAAAAATAAACAACATTCATTGCTGAAACATTTTTTCGTGAAAGCAAGCGATTCGGGGAAACCCTGAAGCAGCTATGAAACAATCCGAAATTTCCCTTCCGGACAGCACTATGTCCATTACACCTATGCGGATACACACTAGGAGCTACAGACTGACATAAAAAAAGGAAGGTTACCCATGACTCAGTGTAGAGGCGTACACCCATACAGAGGACCGAATGAACACATTATTCGGGGCCACGCACATTCCCTTTGAAGGTAAGGTTCACGATGATTCTGAGGCAGCCGATTTTGGACGTTACGATGTAGAATAACACAAAGATGACGAAACGAAGACCGGATGATTTGGAGATATAAGGAATCAAAAAACTAGTAAAGAAGGGGGTGTCCCTTGGACATCACTGTTTCTTCACCTTGTTAAAGCCTTATATTTTTAACTCTGCCGGTTTTCATGCTCTCTTCGTCATTATGAAGATAGAGGCGGCAAGGAAGGGGTTCCTGGACGAGATGTCAGTTGTCGCAGCAACGTAAAGAGCTGACTACAGAGACTGAAGAAGGCAAAAGTTGCAATTATGGGGCTCATGCATTCATAGCGCTGAAAATAGTTTTCTTGATAAATAAAAAACGAAAAGAAATAGAAAAGATGTCCAACAGCAGATCCAGCATAAATGCGTCGCCGTCTGTAGGCGTCTGATGTGAGTGCACAAAGAATCAAATAAGAGTACCGCTCGTTTTCGTCCTCAGGCTTCCTTTTGAATGGTGCAGCTTCAACAATCAGACAGACACGGCCTATTTTGGGTGTGTATGTACGTCAACCGAACCGGTAGTGGGACCCACATTACACCCTGCGTAAGCAGTTTTTCCGCCCAGCTGTGTCCCACGTACGACTCATCTGGGCCACAGGTACATCCTGGTGGGGAATCGCGAAATCATTTTTACCCTGAACTGAGCCTTTAGAATTGAAGAACTCGTGATGAAGACTCCCGTTATTTTTCGTTCAGACAGTATTGCAGCATAGCCTTTAGAAGGCAATTCGAAGACTGTTACTGTTGCCTACCGTAACATGAAGTCTTGTAGAAGCATTGATTAAATTGTATAGCTCTTCACGTCCTTGAAACTGTAGAAGTACGTCACCGGCTAATTGAACTCGAGCTCCTTGCTTAGCATTGATCTCGACCCGTGGCTGTCTGAAAAACAACTTCTCCGAAGAAGCTATTGACAAACAGGTGACACGATAGCAATTTGATTCGCAGACAATCAGCCAAAAGTATGCTCCGCGAAAATACAAAAATGAAAAGAATCCCGCAAAAAATGGTTAAAAGGGAGGAGCGAAAGGTGTAGGAGTTCCGGCGTACTCTGTGAGATTTGCAGAAATTTCCAGGAAACATTTCGAGCACATCATGCTGGCGATCTTCTTGAAGGGCTTGGGAAGATGTTGAGGTTCGATCCTGAAAGGGAACCGTTAAGGGAGACCAAAAAATACCAATCAATTCTCTCAGTTGGAAAATGTGAACATAAAGGGGCGTTATCCCGCAGCACCTTCGTTCTACTAATATGCTTATAATGTTGTTACGAATTCTACTTTAAAAGAAGCCCCGAATTCTGAAAACTCCTAACACTTAGCAATTCCACCCAACGTGATTTACAGTGTGTATGTTTATCAAATCGAGGATGCGCCATGTAATTTTTCCGCGACTCAAATTTATCGAAATGATCGACAGCCTGGAGTGCCAAGGTAAGCAATTGCATTAGACGACGCGAAAATTTCTTTTGTGGTAGCCATATAAAGTCAACCCGTTCTACACAGAATAGGGTACCGTTCTTGCAATTTGGAATCAATCCTACCAACATTATTCAGCCATATGGTCATCAAAATGTTGTATCCACAATTTTTCTGTTTGTCAGTGAGTTATTCAGAAATTAAAAACTTTAATCATATTCCAAAAATGAATGTGTAGATAAAAACAATCGATTCACCTTTCGTACAAACTTCCCAATTCGTTGTTGAAAATGTGAGCGAAGAATGTATTTGGAATGGAATCTGTGATAAGGATACCAATCATCTGGAAAGATTTTCGATTTGCATCAAAATTTTGACTGTAACCGCTATCAATAGTAATCAGCTAGCTAACTGGAACTTCAGTATTATTATCAATGAATTGTGAACGATAGAAGACTTCTTTTCTTCCAATTCAACAAAGTTTTCATGGGCAAATTTTGTTCTGAGGGCATCACTCCTCAGATGTAGAATAGGTGGTTCCAGTAGTCTTATATTTGGCCGAACATGACACGCATACAATAATTATATTTATTATGAGCTTCAACTCTACAACCACTAAAGATACATGAATATTCAACAGCCTATAATTTGAAGTTGTTGAGGTCCCTTTCCTTGATATATTGATTATTGATACATTGAGGAACTTCACCTTGAGATCTTTCCCGAACGGGTCCCCCACTCGCGAGGGACTTCCACCTATCCTTCATCAGGCTGGCTGCATGGTTCTCGCCACTGCCAGCCCTCGGAATGTCGACAAGAGGTGGCGGATCGAATCGATGTACGGTCGCATCACTCAAACTACGATTGCTCCGGTAGAGCGTCCATGAGAACCGCACTCCCCGTCAGCGGCCCCGCTATCGCCAACGGACTGCTTAAGTATCCCCAGAGGCGCGGGGCAGGACACGAGAAGGATCATCATGAACGGAGTTCATGACAAATTTCTCAATTGACAGTCAACTCAATTAGAATGTCTACGGTCTGAGAAACGAATTGGTACCTGATGCTCTTTTTGCGCTGAACGGAAAGAGTATCTGAATGCTCTAGCTACATGTATTTGGGTTGAGAAGTCAACATGATGAATGACCTAGCTCCGGAACGCAACAGTAGGAAACGCGCGGCGTGAGGAGCATTCATGAATGTTGAGGAAGCTGTGAAGAAGACAGAGCATCTGGCTCCGCGCTCACCTTTTCTACACTGCTGTCCTTCCTTCTTTGACGTACGCCCTAAGAGACTTGGTCTCTACGAAAGCAGGATGAGCATGCTGTCAGCGTTACTTAACGCGCTTTGGAAAGGACGACGATGTCGGAATCTCCCTATACACGCAAGTGCAGAAGGAAACCGGAGTTTTAATATCCGTCATCTAACGAAGATGAGGGATGTCGCTGATTACGCCAAGACCATATAATGATGACCGTTGAACCAGGGCGGTTACTGACTGGGTCCCTTGAGACATTAATCGAACTCCAGGACGACCGACAACGAGATGGTCAGGCTTCTTCACGAAAGCTCTGAATGAAAGGAATGCTGGACCTCGCGTTCCTGAAGCGAGTACGATATACTAGACTGCTCTGGCCTGTGAAGTGGACAAATACAGGATGTCCCAAAATTATTTGCGCCAAAGTTCAGTGATTTTTAAGGTGAAATAATCTATCAAATTCACATTACCTGTTATTAATTAGTTGCGCAAGAAGGTTTCCTTGCAATACGCATGGTTGCTGATGTGGAACTCCCATTATCTTTCAGATGGAGGAGGCTCATTCAATGCCTCTTGCAATCACTGACGCGCGAGAAAAGGAAGGGCGTTATGAAATTCTTTGGGATTTTTCTAATAACCGTATAGGAGGTCATTAAACGATATAGAAAAGAAGATTGAATCAGAGACAAACCAGGAAAGATAGAAAGGTCGAATGTTTCTGAAGATAGGACTATTAAAATGGTCCGTATGCCAATCGGGCGGGATCCTGGGTGACCGATCAAAAGGAAGTGAGCGGGCACGGCTTACAGGAGTTATCGCGATGGAGGAATGTAATGCAGAAGCCTCACTACCATTCCTATCGTATGCTCCAATCCCGATCTCAATAGATCCTGCAGGGCCAAAGAATGCAGAAAGTCGCAGACCCACTTGAGTGATGACAAGCAACCCTTCGTCGTTTGCTCTGATCAAAAAATTTTTTACGATAAAACCATCCCTCAACAACTAAAACGTTCGCGTTCCGGAAAGAAACATCCAGCGTGTAATATCTCACAAAAAGGTTGTTGTCAGAACAGTAAAATGATGTTTTTCGAGGAAATCACTGGCAAGGGTAAGCCGCTCATGGTTCCTTCAGTGCAGGCGTGGAAATTGACAAGGACCAGTACTCAAACGGCGTACTAATGGAAGTAAATAAAACATTGATCCGACTACGTTTCCTGAAAGATCTCGTAGTCCTTCCAGCAGGACGCTGCTCCAGCCAAGAGAGCCAAGCTTGCCCGCGAGTGGTGCCGACGACAGCTGCCTGAGTTCATCGATGAAGAGGAATGGCCATTATATTTTACAGAACTTGGCTCACTTGAATACCACGAATGGTCCCTGATTAGAAGAGGACCTGTCGAGTTTGCAGTCCCAGTTTGCAGTCCTAGAATGCAAAAGCTGGAGGACGGCTGGGAAGAAATGGAGAAGGATACCTGCGTGCCACATGCGACCAAGTCGAAAGCAAACTTTGACTTCTATTCGCGCTCACGGGGGATATTTTGAAATGCGGCTTTAGCATGTTGTAGCACATAGTGTTGGCTAGCGGGCATAGAAATTCCATCGTCTTTCGCGGTTGAGAAGTTTCAAATATATTGCTATAAATCGGCGCACGTAATTTTGGGACACCCTGTAGATATGTACGTAACTGAAGCATGCTCAAAATCGATGACTAACGGTAAGGCAGAGGATTCAGGATGATACGGTCAAGGAAAGTTTTGTAAATCCCTATCTATTTGGAAACTCCGTTATTGTATCGATCAATGGAGGAAATCAATGGAATTCAAAAACTGAGTGAGCCATAGAACGAACCTTCGTGTTAAGGACACTTGTGTTGAGCGCTGGTGGATGACCGACATTACTGGCTGAAGTACTGTTGTATAGCAAGCCTCCGTCAATACCGAACACGACGTCCTGTAATATAAATGATGTATTTACAAAACTCTAAATGCGTGGTGAGAATCGGAAGTTTGGAAGGGGGGGGGGGGCTCTTCATTATTATGATTGGGAAAACAGGCCTTTCTGAATAAATGGAGAAAGTCACAGCAAACCCCATTGACTACAATGTATGGATGAATCGGGTTCTGATCCCGCCCACATTTTCAGAAAGTTTGTCTCATTGTATGTATTCTTTGCAACAGGTTATGAAGTTCATTCCCAGCATACAGGATATGAAAAGTGGGAAGATCCGAATGATTGATGTGAACGATCTGATTAAAGTTCCCCAAATTCAAGCACTCTACCTCATCGCTGAATCTGGGAGGATAAACAAGATCGAGATTGGCGCTCCATGATGATCCTTGAGATCTCACATTTTCACTGGATATAGATGGCGAAAATGTAGAAGAAGTGGCTGACTCCTTAAGTTGCTGGATCTGGAAAGAAATGTTCTTCAGAATTACTACACTTTTGTGCAAAAAATAGAATAAACAAGTTTATGACATACCTCACAAAGGCTGGCACCAAATTCCGCGGGATCAAAGCCCGACTCAGCAGATGTTACAGAAGTAGGTGTCGTTGTGCTACTGTATTTATCGTGGTCCACTGGCTTAACAGTTAAAAAGTGAGGAATCAGAGTGGTTGCGATTCGCCTGCCTTCAGAATTCACTTTCAAAAAAAAGAGTTTCCTAAAAGTTTGATGGAGAACCAAACGGCATGTAATCAATCAATTATCGATCCAACGGATCCAGCGGGATTGGAGGGGTGCAAGTTGAAAAACATCGCTCAAGAAAGGCGAGGAAAATGCATCATGAAGAAATCCCTATCGTCCCGATTGAAAAGAGGACTACTTTCCAAAAGATTCAGTCACACAACAAAAGCAAAGTCATTTTGAAGTGGAGTGGACCTATGTTGAGGGGAAACAGGAGTGGAGCGCTCCGCTATGGTTCGCCCACGGAAAGAGTCTGGCTTTTTCAGTGGAGAGGGATTAAGCGTATACGGATAAGCCGTACCTGCAATTCATGAGAGTCAACGAACTTCACTGCATCCAGTATGGTCTCACAGATTTGAGTCCTCACCGCATCTGATATCTGAAAGAAAATACTGCCGAATCGAGTTGGAAGACGGACGCGAAGCTTTAAAGCTAGGCTTAAGGAAAGGGCCCACCATAGAAAGTATTTCAATATTATTCCACATTAAAGAAGCACTCCTTTTGTATAGGAGCAAAATAAATGAATAAAGAAAAAAACATAAAACACAAAAGATCAAAGGAAATTCACTGAGACAGAATCTGTAAAATTTTGCATGTGGACAATTCGTAATTCGAATTATTAATGTAAGAAAGCAGCAGCAGCTGACATCAGCAAAGGCGACAACGCAATACTGTAGGAAACTCGCCATTTCTTAAATTCATTGGGTGCAGAGGAAATTAAGCTTATGACGAGCCCTTGGAAAGCATCCATGCTGACCATTGAACCACGAACGCTCATATGAAACCCATTTTCAACTCGAAACCTGATACGCAGACATCATGATTAATGCGCAAAACGGCTGGAAGATCTCCTAAAAGTCATGTGTTCGGAAGGGGATCGAACCCCCGTCGAATGCTTGGAAGGCATCCATGCTAACGATTACACCATAATTCCTATGATAATCATTAAACTCGCTCGCTCATCAACTCAGTTTGCTTCTTGATGTTATTATTAACTCGGAATCAACTAATACTCCATCAGAAGAAAGCGATTCAACTCTCACCGTACTCTGAAGTGTTCCTTGAATGATTGCCAGTAATGAGTTCTGCTCGAGTAAAATCTTGACATCCGAATGAGTTGTCTCACAGTGAGGGACCTGAAAATCAACAGGTTGGGGTAATTCTCTATATGGAAGTTACCCGAAATCAACCAGACTTTCAATCATATTACAGAGCTCGTGTGTTTGGCAAAAAAACTAGGAATGTGATGACCTCTTAGTCTCTCTCCGCAGTACGTTGTTCCTCACATATCTCCAGTACCTTGCAGTTCTATACTTTTTTAATATCTACACATCCGTTTCTAGCCTCTACGTCCTTTCGCAGCAGAAGAGCAAGCTTGTCAAAAATTACGACCAACCTCGAATATGTTTCTTCCCGATGTTTCATTTCGCTTGATGTTCAACTCGATCTCGATGGTGAAATTGTGTAGTTCCACGACAAAACTACCTGAACAGTGCATTTTTTAAGTTGAAATTACTCTTAAACCCGATTATATTATGGTTTCTCAATCTCCAATGAAAATAGTTTGCGTAGTTCAATGAATATCTAGTTAGGGGTGGTATAATGGCGAGGGCGCACTATCATGTGAGCATGGTCCCTGGGTCAGATCTCGCTCGAATCGATATACAATCGAGCCTTCCCTCGGAGCCAGGTGACCGGAAGCTGACTCGTGTGGGAGGTTAAAAGCACTCGTTTGTACATTTGATAGCTTCAGCAACTCATTTTATAAGGCAAATAAGCATTAAAAACTTCAGTAGGATTCTGAATGGAAGTCAGATTCGGGCGCACCGCAAAGATGTGGTACCGATTGACTGACTGAAAAGGGACGGAAGGCTCGATTGGCCCAGGCAAATATCAATCCGGGATTCGATCCACAGAGCAAGTGCGTGATAGTATGCACCGCAAAAAGTCAAAAAAACTAACCGTCAAGTATGAAGAACGAGTCAACGCTACAGTCGGCACTTGTACGTAAGTATGGAAGGCTGACATTTGCTCGCACACCTACAAACACAACTCCATTACTGTGTCGCAGAAAATCTCAGTTGAACCATCACACAGTCAGCGGCGCCTATAGTTACTACTATTTGTGACAAAAACGCCGCTTAACGAAAAAATTGGAGGTGGTGAAAATGTAAGTTGGGGAAGAGCCACCCCTCTTCTCAACACGAGCCGCCAGAGCGCAGGGGTGACAGACCTGCTAGAGCGGAGGATCACGGCGAGGGGGAGGGGGGCACGCAACAAGGTGAGGTTGGGAAAGAACTGAACATTCTGTTTACCACTGATTAGTTTCTCCTCAAAAGTGTACCCGTGGACACGACTACCTCTTCCTCCTTCTCCTTCCCTCCGCTCTGGCATCTAGAATTAACGGGAAGGCATGTCATACCTCCCCCCCCCCTCTCCAACAGCCTCCAACTAGATTTCTTCAGTTTGCATGTGAACTGAGAAGTATTGATCATCCTCGACAATCAACTTTTGCATTTTAAACGCTTGCAGGCATTTGAAAATCGAAAATTTTCAAGCTACCACCTAACCACCGTCTTAAACTGGCAGTCGTCAAAAAAAAAGACTGGCAACGATACGAGAGACACGTCGCTCCTTATGTGGATGATGTGACGATATTTTTAACATCTGTTCTGAGCTCCAATGATCTGCATCACACAGAAACCACCAATTACCACTGAGATGTACAAACACATGTTTACCTCTGTCTCGAAGAAACTTTGCCTGAATCGTCGGCTTTTCCACATGATTAATGTGTATCTTTGATATGGTAGCTGAGGTAACGGTCACATCCGGTATGTGCATATTATTCAGAATTTTTGGCATTGCATCGCTAGCAAGCTCTGAAAGCCAACAATAAAAAGGATGGAAGAAACTGAAATCAATGGGCCATGTAAAATAGGTAAGCAAGCCCAACGAACTGATAAATAAATAGACGTAAAATGGAAAGTTTCTCCTCCCGCTTCTTTACCACATGAACCAGCTCCCTAAGGATCATCACCTGGTTTTGATCAATACGTTGAAAGTTCTACTGAATATCCTAAAAAGACGATATCTGCTCAGGCAATTACTCATCCAAACAGTTTGAACCAATAGAGGGCAGTTTCATGGGACCGTCAGCGAAGTAGATGACGTCGTCGATTTGAAATATTAACTAATCTTCACGGACCTGTATGGTCCGTTTGTAACTGCTGAGCGTCGAAGCCTATAAACCCTCTAATTCATGGCGGAAATCCTGATGGAAATTGTCCGAATTGTTTGGAGAGAAGTGCGTGACAATTACTGAACGGCTCCCTATTCAGCCCATTGCACTTACGATCTAAATACTCGAGCTCCTAATGAGCGGGGTCAGAAGGCATATACAGTAATCGAAAGCCATTGTATTGCCTGGATAGATGATGCCGATCAAATGAGGTGGTGAGTCGCGAATTCGATTATCACTGGGAATTGTTGAATCATAAGAATATATGCCAAGTACTGTGGAAAGAGTTGGTTGAGAGGTAGTGTGCGGTATATGAACGGACCCGAATTAATGACTAATCTATGAAGGCTATTCAAGTAAGTTGTCCATGAGCATACCCTTTTCAAACAGGTTTTTCATCAGCGCCGATGATGGGTGGACTCTGGAAACCGGTAGCCTTGTAAAAAAGGCTCGAAGTCTGTCTTTGACGCTGTAACTTATGCCCTTGTCCAGATGTTGACTGTAGACTTACTGTAAACTAAAATGATGTTCGGACGACTTCTGCCTTTTTAGGCCCCGGGAAAAGCGACAACGTCGAAAGGGAATTTTTCATTGTGACTATCACCGATCCATCCCCGATTTTTGGCAAATCTCCATATGACTTTCGTGGGAGCTACGTTGTAGTATATGGTATAAAAACTAGCAATTAAGGTAAGCAATGAGTGACTCGAGGTAATTAACAGGTGCTCAAACGACGAAGATATGACTGATGGTAAATGTAGAAGCAACATTAGGTGGTTTTCAGTTCAAGGAAAACGGCTATGTGGAGTGCCGATCCTTGCACTTCATAGAGGAGCTTACCTGTTATGTAATCAACTGCTTTCTGATTAAGACGGAAATAAATGCCAGCATTCCTTGACGCGGTTTCATTTGTGAGGGTGTGGATAGGCACGAGAAAGCCGAGAAGAAGTAAGAGCGGGTACAGTCGATGAGACATCTCGGCTCGGCAGAAATGTCGATAAAAGAGTCGGAGAGATGTTTATATGATGATGATGATGACGCGTGGTAGGGCAGATCGTACCCTACTGGTGGGCGACCGATATGCCAGATGCAATGAGACTCCATATGTGTAATATGATCCGCTATAATCATTGGAGCTGAGAATACAGACTTATATACAGTCATCATCGACTCCCAATGACCCATAAGAGCTGTTTGCGAGTTGCAGTTGGCATCTAAAAGTTCATCCTCGTCGTTGCCTTTTAATCTTGACTTCATGTTTACTTCTGCGGAGCTTTACTAGAGTAATATGCTCGGAAAAACTTAGATATATGAAGCACCTACAGTACCGGTCAGTGAAGTATTCGTTTTCACTTTTTCAAACATAGCTTCCCCAAATGTCCATCGTTTCGCCTGATTTTTTCATAGTTGATGCCCATCAACGAATGTGATGAGCGAGCAGTTTGTCAGCTGTCTAAGTTGATCATGAAATAATTCAAAAGAATTCACATCACTTTGTGTCCAAGCACCATCATACCTGTGAAATCTTTAATCTGTCTGGATTTACAAATTCTCAACGGAACAACCTGTATAATATCAATATAACAACTACGACATTAATACTTTGTCGCATAAACTCCGGCGTCAATGACCGCTTGACATCGGCGCGGCATGGACTCGATGAGTTTGCCTATCTCTTCCTGTGAGATTTTCTCCCATGCTGTCTTCAGCTAAAGGAACTTTTCGTGCTCATTTTTCAAACACTAAGAGCCACGCGAAATTTTTAATACAAAAACCCACCAGTTATAGAAGGTAGAAATGTGTGTTGGCGGGACATTTGAAAATAAAGCGCCACTTTTGCTTTGATTTGTGCTGCTGGGCCATCACTGCAGTATAATATTACTAACTGCCGATGTTTCCTACTGTTTGAGTTTTTAGCAGGAAGCTCAAGTTTTGAGGAAGTTATGTTTGAAAAAGTGAAAACGAATGCTTCACTGACCGGTACTGTATATTGAATTCTATGTCGTAAGCTTTTGCGTGATAACGAGCGATTGAAATTCGAGAAATGAATCTTACAAAAGAATTAGTCGGTAGCGAAGCTGAACGATGCCTTCTAAGCATTTGTCTACTGCAATGATGACTCTCTGCTTTTACAATTCTATGATTCCTCTGCTCACTGATACATTCTTTCTGGAAAGAAATTCGTTTAAATACAGTCGCGACATCCAGATTATTCTGGAATGTTCTGGAAGTTTCCAAGGAGTTACTATGCAAGAACACTATGTTGTATGTGCATAACACGTCTGGCTCCCCCTATAATTACCGAATATCTCACCAAACTCGACTCGTACTTCTTTCCGATTTCAAATCCGACCACCCGCTGCTGAAGTCCATAGGAATTTGCATAGAGTATCTGGCTTTGAAATTCCTTCCAAGCTGTTCTGTGTATGCCTAAATCCAACGATCAAAAGCCTGAAACGAGAAAGTCGAAGGTGACCCTTCATGTAGGCAAGCGACTGCATTAACATCGAATTTCCAGACATATTATCGGTATCGCGGGTAATATGCGGTTTTATAGAATTTTTTCACTAAATTCATTGATAAGGGCTATGACTCATAGCAGGGGAAACTGATTTGATTTCAGCTTCTAGAAGACACATGGTGAAAACACCGTACAAAGACGTCTTTGAAGCTGGCCGAGGAACGCGCACGTGCGACTGCCATTCCAACAAAAGAGCCGCCACAATCTAGCCTCTTCGCCAGTCTTACATTTATGTTACACGCATAGACCCTTGGTAGGTACTCTTCGATTATACGCATTATGCTTCATTATATACTTTTCTTTTATACACTCGAAGCTTTACTACGTTGATCTCTCATTTAATCAGGCCTTTGCTCCACATTACATTACTCCTACTTAAGTCTGTCATTTTTATGAACATGGATTGGTTTGATAATCGAAGTTTAAGGAATACGTTTGCTACGGCGCAATGAAGTGGTGAAATTCTGTCGTGTGATTGTGCTGATGGCAAGAATATCATGACAAGTTAGCTAAGCGATTATCCTCGATATACATAGGTCAAGTCTAGTCAGTATATGGCTACATTAAGGATCTGGCTAGGTACACTTTACAAAATTGACGTCTGGACGGTCTCCATTTTCGATGGATAGTCGTCCGACGTGAACTTCGTGTGCCACTTGTGAATTGTGCATCTAGCAGGAGCACCCTTCTTGTTAACTTCCTTAATACGTCTATCGATCTCCGCGGGCTCTTGGCCAGATAAAAAAAGATATAGGATGGTGTTGCGGAGGTGGAGTTGCGACGGCTTGAAATCATGGGGCATTTTTGCAGGAAAGTAAACAGCTAGGTGTGTTCGCTAAAATGCGTTTGGAAGAACTTTTTATACTCTATCTAAGATGCTACGCGCGTCTATTTTCGTTACCTCTTCCCTGAGTTATGATCTCTAGAACTCAACGCTATCATTTTGTCCGAGTACCTATGACTCAACCTAATACATATGTATATACTCATGTGCCCATACTCCGAAAACTCTTGAATGTACAAGCAGACGGAAGAGACGCCCTCTCAATAAAAAAGCAACACATTATTTTCAGACCATGGAACAACTTCAACAACAACTCCAAGAAACTAAAGATCAGCTGCAGAGACTGCGTGAGGCCATTCCGCTTCCATCACACAGGAAGTGTATGCGAGGATCATCAAAAAATATGTGGAAGTCGACAGATGCGCCAAAAAAGTCGCCTCCATACCCAGACACATCCAAATTATAAGCCGATCACAAACGTCGCTGGAATGCAGAGCACATCGCATTTCTATAGTTTTACTCAAGATTGGAAACCTACGCATACGCCTGGCTGCCACCAAACTTCACTTGGCCACATTAGTGGCTTTACCTCCACTACTATTAGCCACTGGAGCGATCACGAAGCCACTTTGGGACGAATGGATGGCTCGACCATTTTGCGACGATGAGAGGAACCTCCTGTCAACCGACCCCGACAGGGTCAAAATGGGAGCAAAAGAGCTAATGGCGACTCGATAGCCACAGGGCCTATTTATCAGATCTCCGCGAATCACTTCAGTTGGAACAATTAGAAGACGAAATCTCATTCCACGACGAAGTAAGTAACGCACCCAAGAATATACAAGAAGCCGTAGACAAACTCGCAGACCATCCCGGGAGGAGCGCCGCCACGCAACAACGACACGAACAGGAACAGCCCGAGGAACCGCACGAAGAAGAGAACGAGGATTAAGAGCTCGAAAGTGAGGAACCAGAATAAGAAGGAGAAGACATGAGGAACGAAGAAGCTCCGCGCGCGATTGAAATGGGAAATCAGCGAAAAGAAGTGATGCCAGCTCAACGTCCGAGGACGTCATTGAAGCGGAGTTACACGAGGAACGTAGAGCGTCAAACCAGGTAGCCATGATCATGGAGGACTTGATGAGCCTCCCAACATGTTCCCCGCGATGCCGCGGCGGCGGACTTCCAAGATCAGTAGCTCTGCGAAACTCGCCGATCAAATGCGCCTTCTATCGAGCGACCGGATCCCACCGAGCGGACGCATGCGCCCTGGTGAGATCGGTTTGGGAAAGACGCATACTCGTTCAATCAAAAGAAATGCGGTCGCTGCCTGGAACAATGTCCTGGCAATTCTAAGTGCCGCATGTTCCATGCCAAGTGCATTTATTGCAAAAAAGAAGGTCACAATTCCGCGCTCTGCGAATTGCCTGATCAGGTGTGGAAATCTGCACTAAACTGGAGAAGGCGCAAAAGCAGGCGGACCGCCACTCCCAACGCTTCAAAGAACTATCTGACGAACTACGGCGCAAGCACTAATTCCCGGTCATCGGCGCCGCCGGGAATATCGCGGTAATACGCGATTTTCGATAATTTTCTCATTAAATTATCAATCTTCACCATGACTCATAACACATGAGACTTGATTTTAGTTGCCAGGGTGAAAACATGGTACAATGGCGTCTCGCAGCTGGCTAAGGACCACACAAGTGCAACTACGAGTCAAACAAAGGAGCTGCCATGGTCAGCCAATTCGTCAATCATCAGTCATGTATCCCACGACCTTAGCTTCTTCATACTGCAACACGGTTCCCATTACAATCTCGGCGCGTCGAGCCGCGCTTCTGTAAACATTTCCTTATCTTAGCTTTCGCATCCTTTCATCCCAACTTTCGCATCCCTCATCTAACCTTTCTCACACTTCTCACAAAAGGCCAAATTCCCGTCGTGCGGAACTCAATATAAACCTCGCCTATATAAGGAGGGCAGAACAAAGACAGAGGCCAGTTGCCTTTGGTGCTTTTAACGCTTCTACTACGCTTTTATCTCTCGCTGTATTACGCTTCACATTACGCTTAAGGGGTATTCATTTATTACCTTGTGCTCATACGCTGATCAGTTATCACTGCGCCTTCACTTAACCTCTTTGCTTTATGTTCACATCTCGCATCATTAAGCAATATCCTCGATGATCTTTGCCTTTCACATGTATAGCAATTGGTGCCTTCTTGCATGTATGTGTTATGTTCTCATTATATGGTTTAATTACCCAAAATTGAGGTTTTCTCTGCTTGACGCAATAAAGCTCTGGTATTCGATCGTCTAGCTGTAGTTGTGGCAACTATAGTGATCAAGAAGTTAAACGACTATACTAGCAATAACGGCTATAATATCGGTATAGTTAATATAGTGATATTCTGCCGTGTGATTTGCTGGTGGCAAGAACATTGTGACAAGAAACATGACGATAGAAGTCAAGTATAGCCTGCTATACAAGTGAATAATGGTCTTTTATAGTAGCGCTGTAGAAATTTCGAGAGTATTCCCGAAAAAAAAGTGAACTGTCGTGAAACCTTCGCGTATTGTTTTCCTTTTCTGGAAATGGAACCCCCACTAAACCTGTGAAAAAATAAATTCTCGCTCCTTTATGTCGCAGCACCGATATCACCAATTTGCCAGCTGTTTCGATATCACCAATTCCTCAGCTGACTCTTTCCAGCCAAGCGCCTGCTCGTTGGTCTTGGCAGAACTCCAAGCCTCCTTTGACAATCTATTACACCACACATCGTCTTCTCTAGCATATCAGCCAACGCAAAATCTGCCTTCAATTGCAGACACTGGACGTAGTTTTGATGTGTCGTTCCCTTTCTTTACTCAAAGTAACTACTCAAAAACAGTGAACAATAATATTTATTGTGCAGATGTTGAGGATTATTTCAGTGAAAAGGATTTTTCCCAAAATTTCACTCGAGCTTTCATGGTCGATCTCAGCAAACGATCCGCTGCTCTTGGAGAATGCACTCCACTTTCCGGGCATGAATCTGGCAAATCTCTAGACTGATCCGGACTGTGGACAATGGGGCATTTTCTATGTTCCTTATTGACTTATCTTCAACGAAATCCGAAAATTCTTCCTATCTTCATCAACCAAACCATCTACCCTACTAGCAAAACCCTTTTTAGGGGCTTTACTCTTTCTAGAGGCTTTAAAACCAGAACCCTTTTCAAAGGCAATACCGCTTCCCAATCATTTATCTACTTACAATTAACCCAACGGGTACCTTGTTTCCCTCACCCAAGTTCATTTAGGGTAAAACTATCAACTTGATTGTACAATCGAGTTGTGAGCACGAATTCTTGAACATGATCAAAAACATAGTTGATATCTACAAAAGACTGACGAGAGTGGGATTCGAACCCACGCCCCCGAAGGGACTGGTGCCTTAAACCAGCGCCTTAGACCGCTCGGCCATCTCGCCGTTGGTTCCTAGGGAGGAGAGGCGATTCAACAGAATTTTGTTGTGAAACCGAATTTTAGGCTACCAGTCCGTGCAAGAAATCAGAATCTACCTGATGCCCACAAAAGAGATGCCGACGGTGGGACTCGAAACGAAAAAAATACAGAAATGAGCTTGATTACACTCGATGCTCACAAAATTTTCATCACCACCCTCTCCCAAGCGCAGTAAAGTCGGTTATAGTCAACTGCTCCCACCAACATAATTTCACACTAGTTTTCCATAAATACCTCTTTCAAATGGATCGATTATGTTGTTATCCTAAGAACAAATTAAAAATTCACAGAAACCATGGCCCATTTATTCACTTCATAGCTCTCCTTGGAAACCTGCTTCAGATCACTCCAACGGATGGTGTATCGGCTGAATCTCACTATCGAGACTCCTTGCTTGGGTAAAAGCTATAGAAAAACAGCTTCAGAGAAAACAACTTTTTTTAGTTGGAGGTCTTTTCTAGACAAAAAATTTCAAACAGAAGCGGTTTTAGAGACCATAGAGGACAAAGAGCATCTAAAGAACTCATCAAGGACAAAAAGCCTGAGGTAGACGGCAAGCATTGTACGGTTCTGAAGTCTGAGTGGGCGTCAGGCCACTTATACTAGCATGAAAGTGTCTACATTAAAAATTTATTGGAATAGTCGCTGTGGTCCCTTTAATTGTGATCTGTAGCATTACCCACACGGGTTCGAATCTCGAATCGAAATCCGCCCAAGACAACTGTGTCTTCCATCCCTCCGGGATCGTCTAATTGGTGCCAGACCCGACTGTTAGGACAAAAACACTGGCTTGCACACTGGCTGGCCGCCGGAAATCATTGCATAGGCATACGCAGACAATACGGCGCTACGATTCCGAATTTGAGTCGACTGCGGAGAAGCAGCCTTCAGAAGGGATTGATAAGGACCCAAGACTTCATCCTTTATCCTTCATACCATTTGACACATACAAACCAAATATCGAACTTCCAGGGCATGGCTGTTGCTCTAACGTTAACTGAGAAGGAGAAAAAAACGTACCCACATTGGAGGCTCTCTGTATGAGTAAGCCTTATTCAATTGCTCATGCAGGTGAACTAAAGTTTACAACTGTCACCAGAAGTAAAATATGGGTATAAACTGGGCATTCCAAATTCAGCAACACTGACTGTTCGAGCCTTTTCGTACTGAGCAACGATCTAGCTTATTTTGTATAAGTCATAATCATAATCGCATTAGAAAATCACCATTTGTAAGAGCTCATTGTACTGGTATTTTCGAAAACCACCAAAAGGATTGAGGTTGTTATTCGAGAATTCTAATTTAAAGTCTTATTTTGTTATTTTTATTATAAATGTACGGTTAGTGAACTTGAAAAACGTGACTTCAAATGACCATTTAAAGTGTCGTCATTGAACTTATGAATCTTACGGAGATTCTGTAAAATGAGGTCTTCTGTGGCATGTACTGACCAGTATGTTACATTGCATACGCTCGTCGTCCAGTTCCTCATGAGGTGAGTTAAGTGCAGAGCGCAGCATCTGAAATTTTTAGCCGAAGACCCATGAGAAAGCTGGAGTTTCAGATCACTGTTGGATTCCAATCCTCATCCTCTAAACGAATGATTGGAGATTGCCTAGCTATAATTCTTCCAACAACATTTCCAAGTTTGTAGAAAGTCGAGTAACAAACAGCTACACGGCTTGAATTGCCTCTGAATTTTGAAGAGAGAATCAAATCAGGAAATCGTCAATTGGTGACGGATAGATTATTCATCCGATATAGTGACCTGTACTATCTTCTATTTTATTTTATTTGGCCTGAGAACATAAAACTGTAACTCTTTTCTCATTCATCTCCAGTGACGTACATGTATATGTACGTATACAGTCAAGGATAGGATTACAATTTCGCGTACTCCATAAACTTGTATTTTATTTTGGACGTCACTCGAGTCCCAACTTTCGTGAGGTTCTTCAATAACGATTTAAATTCTTTTTGCAATCATATAGAACAAGAATACTAGCAGCTTTTGACTTACAGAAAAACAACCATTCGGGACTACCAGGGTGTGAACCTTGCAGAACCTTCCACTCAGGGAATTCTCCCCTTCTTCGGAGTAAGTATCGAAGCTTCGACAGGAAAATGAGGGAACTGGAACACTGACAATCTTTAATCTTTATGTGTGCATGTCGGGTGCGGAGGTCACATGCTGAATGTTATTGTTAGGCGATTTCTCAGCTGTGCACAATTTTTGCCTTCAGCTGGGACCCCTTCCTGCCTTTTTTTGCCTTTTTGCTTATTGTACTGATAGTTCAACCTACTTGAATGAATTCTTCCATCAGCCCAGAAAACGGGAATACTCTCCCTGGCCCGAAGTTTAAAGCTTTCTCAAATAATTTTTAAGGTTGATCGAGATTGAGAAGAAAAACGGGAGTATGGAAGAAATTGCAGCCATTCCATCCATTACTGTTAGTCGTTAATGTATAACAGCCTGCTACAATCACAACAAACAAGCTTCATTTTGAATGCCATCGACCTATAGAACGTTCTAATTGAGTACTTCCATGGGAATATCGATAGGCAGCGAGTGTCGAAAGTGGGCTTTGAGCCTTCCTTGGGAACAACTTGGGTTGTTTTTTTAACCTGACACACAGTGCCTCTCATCTGACCTTTTCGTGGATCATGGATTTCTACCAATGAGAAATATTCGGACTATCTTAATCGCGAACTGTGCCTATACGTCCCACCGACATACGTCAGCACCGGCAACACCACGGACCCTTCTCTTCGAGAAACCAAATGGCTTCAAATGTGAACTATTCACGCAGTTCGAATTGTTAAAACTCCCCAGTTATTGCTTCAGAACATATGCTTGAAAGAAGCAAATATTATTTATTAGCAGAATGATATGGGTTCCATGATTAGGATTATGCCCGTGAGCAGCAACGTTTCTTTCAAGCACTTGCAGCTTGTCTTAACGAACGTTCCACTCCTCTTGCAGAACGAGCTCCAGCTTCTGGGCTCGAATCGGGCGACTCAGGAGACTGGTCCGGTGTCTGTAAAGAGAATTATTATGAGTTGTTAAAGCAAAACTGTCATGGGAAGTCTATAAATAAACAAGGAACGTTAAAAATATTCATATTTCCTACTCGATAAAGTTAATAGTTTGGGAACCTTCCTGTCTCATAGATGTTTGATTTTTTTCTTATCTAAAAGAAGTCTAGCATATTGGAACATTTTTACAAGGGGACGAACAGGGCGAACTGCACAGTTCCAAGTTTTAAGACGTTACCTCAACTTTGGATCGTCACTGTTATCGTCGTCCTTCACAGAAATGTTTTGCATTTTTTGTTTTGATTTTGACCAATAATGAACCTCGTGGGGTTGGTTATTGCATCAATTGATAGACTGTGAACTGTAGGGTCATGGAACGCCACAAACTTTCGGGGTCAGTTGCTTTGTAATCATTATAATCTAGGTGTTAGTGGGGGAAAGGGTAGGACCAGTGTCTAGCTATGATGAGCTTGAAGACGTCGCAGTTCTTCTAGAAAATTCATAGCAGTTTTAAGGAGTGACTTTGTTGAGTTGTCCGTGAATCGCCTTTATTTTAACGGTTCTATATATTTGCTCAGAAAAATGGTTGAACTCACTTCAGCTGATGGCGTATCAGCAGAATCTTGGCCAGTCCTCGCTTGGGTGGAAGCTTAAAACAATTTTTCAATACGGCGCAAAGCTATCGTTTGGAGTTTCTTTTTGGAAAGTGAGATTCGGAGTTCTGTAAAACATTCAAAATAACTCACCGAGCAGGAAGAGCATTAGATAGATAGCAAGCATTTTTTGGTTCTGAAGGCTGTGTGGTGACCAAGTGGGCTTTATACTGGTTTGATGGCGTCAATACAACGAATTTATTTGAATAATCCCTTATTCCCGTGGCTTGTGACGTTTGACTCAGCGAAACAACTGCATTTCATTGGTAAATCCAAAAATCAGGGAGTGAGTGACTCATAAGTTATTCTCGCACGACGAACCCTGTGATTGTTTTGCACAGGGCTTACCGTTTACGATAACTTTGAGGTACCCTTTTCTGATCGAAAAACGGAAGTGTAGGGTGGGAATCCAGCGGTAGTGAAGGAAGCGAGAAAATTCGCTGATTTCGAGAAAAATAGGGCTTCTCAAGGGATAATAGAGGTTGGACGAGGTTGCCATGACGGAATTCACCCGGCAGGGGTGTTTGAGCGGGATTTCAGTTGTCGCAGTTGCGCAAAGAAGTGACTGCATCAAGCCGGAACTGTTCAGAACTACTTCCCATTTTCACTATGGGTCGTAACAAGTGGTTTGATCTCCATTCATTGGCTTCCCTGCGATTGGTGCAGCTTCTACAATGCCGGTGAAACTCGTCTGAGGATACCCACGGTACAATCTTTGAGCATTTATAACACCCTATCCAGGCTGTTCTAAGGTATGGCAGGCCACATCTGGCATACGCGAGTCCTACAAATTCATTATGAGGAATATCTTAAAGGTCATTTTTATGAGCTGTGCCTATAATCCCGACGCCACACAGTCATCAGGTTAAGTGATACGGTAGCAGTATTCGATGAATTCGTCACTTAATCCAATTTTTTTTTTCGAATCTCAAAGATCATGTACGTAAAAACCAAAGCGCAGAGAGTTCAATCCCCAACTTCTGAATAACAAAAATGATCCTTCCGATAGATTTCAGAATTATTTGATAAAAACCTTTGAACTTGGGAATTGTAATTCTCAAATGCGATTATGAATGAGTGATGCTATATACGTTTGAGCGAACAACATAGAAAAAGTCCTCCAAAAAGGCATGAAAACCTCAGAATTCGATAGTTTTCAGAATGTACGGCGCATTTTATTCCCATTCGTAATTTCAAGGAACTGTCATGTATTTTATAATAGCTGCACACAAATATTACAATACAATGTAAAATTGCATTTCCACAACAAATATTTTTTCTGGTATTTTCTTAAATTATTGGAGGAAAAATAAGCCTTTACGACAGGTTCGAAAAAAAAATTTGCTTGAACTGGCTCCCGATTCAAGGATGAATCAAAATCATCAAATAAGGACAGTCAAAAGGAAACGACAAACGTTTCTCCGAAAGTGATAACCAGCAGTTTGAAGCTGGTAAAGAGCGTTCCCCGAAGGAAACAAGGGTCTTCCTTTTTCCGCTGTGATGCAGGTGACCGGAATTTATCATGATCCGGAGTGTCTCATGCTTCCGGTTTGTGTTTATGAGAAATGGAACTAGAGGGAAGAAGAGCTGTTTTCAGTCCAGTAAAAATTCTAGCTCGAGTGAGGTACGAACTCGCGAAGCTCACGTCCATTTGTAGGTACAAAGCCTTAGCTACTCAGCCATCAAACAGCGCTTGTTTCTCTTCTGTCACTTGTCGTTGTGGCTTGTTGCCAAGTAAAATTTGATGGAACTGTCATCGCTTTCGCCTCTGCTGAACATAATCAGGTTTTTCGCCTTCGCCATATACGGCTATCCCTAAATCTCGGCAAGCCTAGTGCAAACGTTGGTTTTCTCTGCTTGAACTCGGACGAGGTTGATAAAAATCCTTCACTCCGGCTTACGTATCGGCGTGGATCGCCTTCCTCAGAGCCTGGAAAGATCGAAGTAATTTATGACTACCCGACCAAACGCCTCAACAACCCTACGGAAATTCGACACCTCAGAGGTCATCACGCAATTGTATTATGTTGGACCACTTACCGTAGATCAGTCCGATCCTCGCGACCACTTAGAAGCCAGCATCGGTCCAGTAAGCTTTTCGGACTAGTTGTGATTCGGACTCACTTTTGGGACGCCAACCCTTCATATGGCCTCAGCTCCCGCGTGGTTGTGAGGCATTCTTCCCTCCGGTTCATTTTTGGCCTAGTGACCTAGATCCAGAACGCCTCGAAGATTTTTCGTGCGACTTCATTTTTCACCGAAATAGACTGTAGAAGAGAGGACGCGCCCTGTTTTGCCAACCCCGATCCTCCCCACAAAATTTTCCTTTGTTGTTACTTGTTGTTCTAGTCCGGAGCAATTCCCTTTCCACTATTCATCGATGCAATTGTTGGCCAGCAATTCAGTAACAAAGCGACTCTTCATTTCTGCTTTTTGCTGCGACTTAGTTATGAAGACTTCAGACTACGTAGCTTCTCTGAATGTGATGTGTTTGGAGTGAAACTTTATAGATGGTGGTGTAATGGCAAAAGGCTCACTATCACACACATTTTCCAGGTTTCAATCCCGGATTAGGCCCGGGGGCGCTTGAGCCCACAAAACCTTCCATCCATCTCAATATTAGGCGAGTGTAGATATGGGCTGTGAACCGGGTACGACTATTTTCAATCTCAACGAAAGTCGTCTGCAGGCGAGCGTCTACGAAACTAGATTGATCAGCGTCAAGGACTTTACTCTTCACTTTTTGTTTTAAGAGATTTGTTTTGTTTTGTTCCTAGTTTTATTAGATACAGGATCTCCATCAGATGGATCACCATCAGATGGATTTTGACTGAATTTTGCTTTTGGATATATTTATGATACGCACAAAAGAAATCTTTACATTTCACGGAGAATCTCATATGACATGAGGGCAGCGCTCACTTCAACCAATGTTTAAAAATGATAACATCTCATCGAAGCAGTGGTTTATCGAGTAGAAATTTACAGAAATCCATACAAAGCAGGTGTCATGAAGCTTAAATTCACATCTCCGGAAAGAGATGTCGATTAGTAGTAGTAGTACCCGTAATAGTAGTAAGGAGGGAACGGATACTGGTTTTCGACCATGCCGAGACTTCTATTTCCTGGAACAAAAGCATTTGAAGCCTAATTTAATATGATCACTATTTCCTGAGCTGCATTCTTCGACTGCGGGCACGCGTAAAACGACTCTTCACCACTGCCTAATTAAGCACCGTCCTTCAGAAACGTGAGAGTGGAACGATGTTTGAAAGCGCTCATTCCGTAGAGGACCACGTTTTTTTTTTTTCGTAGGTTTTCTAGCGTTAATCTCTGCTCACATGTCTCACTATGCGTATCATACTTAAGTTTCTCACCATGTACTAGTAAAGCGCCAAGCCTATTAAGATGAGCTTCCGACTTTCTTTGCAGAAAGAATTTTTTTACCTCTGGTCCCATTTCCGCCTCCTCCAGTCTGTGTTGCGTTTCTGCCACCTCCCTGTGTTGAGTTTGTGCTACCTCCCGTCATTGTTCCATTGCCACATGACATGGTCCCATTTCCGCTACCATACATGGTTCCGTTTCCACCGCCTGACATTGTTCCGTTGCCACCTCCGTACATGGTACCGTTTCGACCACCGGTCATGGTTCCATTGACACAACCAGTAGTCATGGTACCATTTCCAGTACCTGCTGAAAATGAAATAGTTTTGAATATCTCCAATAAGCTCTCTCAGGATCCCTTCGAGTAAGCTTCGCGCACAGAATAGGTTTTGTCAAATATCAGTGTAGATCGAATGTTATCTGTCTAATAGTATCATCTTACAATTGGACGCTACTGATTCTATCCTACCAGTACCTGCTTTGCTATATCTCTGGGTGCTTCACTACGACCTGCAGCTCTCCGAGGTAAGGGCACAGGTCATTTCATCGAACGTAGTGTAATGCGTGTAAGTGCTTACCTGTTCCATTTGTTCCATTTCGCATTTCCATTGCCAGAGTGATGGCTGAAAACGAAAAAAATGGGGAGAGCCATCAATTCATGGTTATTGACAGGCTGATGCCATCAATATGGATGTAAAACTTCAGAGGAACTCACTAAGCAAAACGAAAGCAACGTGTAGGGAGAACATTGTCACCAGGAATGTATGTGACTTGCTGAATGTTTCCAGCCATTTTATTCTGTCCTTCAACCCTTCATGAATAGCTAATTATTCAAGTAATCCATTTGTTTATCAGTATACCAAAACCAAATCATCGTCTGTATTTTTTAGTTTTGAACAACAACGAACAAATACAAATTCTTTTTTGGTGGTTGTTCAACTGTAGTCCAACTCATTCATTCATTTTTTACTTATTTGAGGATTCGGTAGAGGCGATGTAGAGGCATACAGCGCGCCTTCGCCGCACCCTCGTATTAAGTAACAAGTCCATGATTGAGTCTTACCTTACCGTAAATCTATCTACTCATTGTTCGTAGTAATTTTGATTTTACTGACGTACACACAAGCGAGGGCTGGAGTTGATAAGATCAACCATTTTTGAAAAAGAAATGAGGTATCAACTCAAAAATTACACCAAATGCTGAAGCCCAGAATTTTCAAAACTATGAGCACCAAAATTAGAAAACTGCCAAGGTTGAAATAATTTAGTGATTTCACCTCTTTCGCTTGGTTCTTGCAAAATGCCTAAATGCCAGAGTAAGACCCATAATATCTTTGAAATAGTGAAGCTTATTCAGTGTGAAACATATTCAAGAGGCGGAAGGACATCGTAGAACATCCTGTGTTTCCAGGAGTGACAGTGCAACAAGGCTATTAAATACACAGTTCACGATAATTTTAAGGTACCCTTCTTACATTGTAGAGAGGTAGTATTGATGCAAAGCCTGCTGAAACAGTGGAAAAAGAAGTTGTACGAGTTGCCGTGACGGAAATGGCATGGAATGGGTATTCAGACGAGATTTTAATTGTTGCGATTGCGCAAAGTGCTGACTACATCAAGTCAAAAATGCCTGCAACTACCTTTCACAGCCGTCATGGGTCGTAACAAGTTGGTAGAACTCCTAACAGCCTCTCGAGATTGTGCAGCCTACACAGCGCCGGAAAACTCGTCCACTATGGATGTGACATTCGACCAATACAATCTCTGAACCCTTATGACGATCTACATACATATGTAGGCAGTTTACCGTTCTTACACGTCACCCATGCTATACTGGAACGTCATAGATTCATCAGAGGAGTAATTCTCAGAGCCCATCTTCATCTTGAACCGTGTCTTCGACCATGCAAAAAGCAGTGTCAATCAAAAGCCAACCGAGAAGATGTAGGAAAGACCGTACTCCCAAAGAGAGATCTATAAAAAAGTCTGTCCTCGAATCGATTGTAGTACGAAGTGGTTCATCAGAGGGATGGTCTCATCGTATGCAGGAATGACATTCATCTCCGATGCCAAGATACGGAAAGGATACAGTCTTCAACGACAAAGTTGTTACAAGAGCAGCAAAGTAGTCGTTCAGGAAGGAGGTAGAGACAATTTCAAGGCGTCGTTTTCTACGTTGGTACTGGTGTAGAAATTGACGAAGACGTGAACTAACAAAGTTACTGATTGCTGCAACGAAGCCTTGATCCGATGTCGTCCCTGAAGGATCCCGCGATCATTCCAGGAATAGTACTCCAGCTAGCAGAGCATCCCGAAAGTGGTACCGTCACCAGCTGCTAAACTTCACTTGTCTCGAGGAGTGGCCATCCTGTTGGCCAGAATAGTGCAAAGGGAACGAGGAATACTCGAAAACGACGCATTTACAGAGACAGAATGCTTCAAAAAAGTACCAAAGTCAGGATTTGGTCGAGAAAGTGGCCACAAAAGTTTCATGGAAGGAGTATTTGGTGTTATGTCCCACAGCTGATTAGAGCATGCAAAAAATGTTCGAAAATCTTTTTATTCTAGGTGATGATCGCATAGGTGGTTTTACTCTGCGCTACTCTCTTAATTACTTTACTGCTACTCTAACAGAACAGGTACTCAGAAAAATAATCGGTCAGTCAGTTAGTCACTAGGAGCAGCAGTGGAATAAGAGAATATACGAAAATATTACATTATATAAAAGCAACGACGATGATCTGACTTATTTTCCACCGAAGTCACTCCATTCAAGAAGCCCGATCATGAGGTAATAGTAGTAATGCGCTGGAACATGGTGACACGGCTGTACTCAAAACCCTGAATCCACTTACGACTTGCTTTGTAGTTGTCCCCTATGAACACTCATCGTTGATGAAGCGGCGTCCAGTGAATATGACTGTCGTGCAAACTTATCCATCCAACATATCCGCTTATCTACAGAGGCAGGCAGATCGGTCCGATTGTTTTGCATCTGATATTTACAACTAGATAGACCATCAAAGTTTGACGCAAACTGACCGATTCGAAAGCTCAAGGCTTCTCGCACTTTCCCCTAATTTCCGTGGATGGCAATGGAACAAAACTTGATTTTCACGTACAAGGGAGGGCCGCTTCTTTTGACACTCAAACTATAGAAGGCCATGAACTGTTCTACTAGCGCCCTGAAATTGGGGCTCATGGGCCAGGTCACAAAGTTGAGGCCACGTTAAACTTTGGAACCTTCCACGAAAGTCAGAGGTTTCCTTTGCAAAGTTATAGGGGGAGGGGGGGGGGGGGGGAAGAAGAGTTACCGTCGTTGTTATCAACAGGCGACCCAGGATCAATGTGATCGTCTTGTACGATATATAACGAGCTTGTTTTCATAGCATCGAAATCCGAAACTCATTAAGTACCTTTCTCCTCGAAGCCTCTGAAGCCCATTTGAAGCGAACTCTAGACTTCCACTTTTTCTCAAATAAAGTTTCACTTTTATTTGATGAAGGGCAAGAAAAATTTCATTACAACACCTTTCCAGTGTTCTTAAAGGGTGAGAAAGCTCCGTAGACGAGCAACTTTGAGCCCATAAACGTTTTGCAAGCGTTTAGGACGCATCATGGAAAAGCAAAGCGAGCGGATGCATCAGAGAGTCGACTCTTGATGTCATGCCTACCAGTCCACTATTCTACAACCTGCGCCACCGTTGGGCAACAAGTGTTTTGCTCGGCTCGGTGATCCGTTCAATACAGTGGTGTAACACAGGGAGGCATTGGCCCCGTAACTTTGTCCCCAAAATCATTCAGGAGATTCGGAACACAGGTTTGAGATCAGCGTCGAAACCACCTACGGCGGTATACATCTCATCTAGAATGGCCACTGCGAACAAGAGTCCTTCGTAAGGCGACTTTTTACGGATATCTTCATCCGTAGCCAAGGAATCTGACTTTTCCATCATGTTCATTGTCGAAGCATCACGAGGAGCGCCTAGTTACCGATGAATAGAAGACCCTCCTCCACTGGTTTCGCCTTTTGGGAGAACTCGACTTATTTGTAGCGTTGACATAGTATATATGTTGATGAGCTCAGTAGAGAGGGCGGAAGAGTCCATTGTCGGGGCTCAAAGAGTTATGCAATAACCAGTGCTTCTAGAATCAATAAACTGCTCTAACTGGTACTCACAACTCCCTCCATCGCTGTAGACGGACAATCCAACTTTTGGGTGCACTGGCTTGTTATTTTAATGACTAGATTTCATAATCGAGAACAGAAAAGAATTTGTTTGTTGTGTTGGGATCTTTGAGAGTTTACATAAACAGAAAGCCTTCAGAGTGAAATTTGGTCTTTCGTTTCTCTGACGAGGGACTTGTCCATCGTCAGATAAACGCAAGGAAAAGCAAGGAAGTATGCATTTAAAGGCACAGTTCACTATAATTCAATAGGCGGGAGCGTCAATGGCTTTCCCGCCTCTCGATCGACGTCACGTCATCACGTCAGACGAGTGTTGAGATAATTCAGAGTGCAACTATTCGTTCTAGTACTCACGCACAATCAACTGGTCGCCGAGTGCTGAGGCGGTGTTTTCCCCCATTCTTTTTTCCTCTGCTATTCTTTTTGCTGCTGCGATCCCTTATTTCATTTCCTACTCCCAGAGGTTGAAAAAAGTGGGCTAATTTTGCTGCTACTAGGGGTTTCGTTTACTTATGCTCATAAGTGAATGAATTTTTGCTTTCCATAGTCTGTTAATCGTACCAAGACCCACACGTACGCAATGACGCACTGTGCGTAGCTCGCCCAAACGCCCCACTCTTCTTTATTTTCTGGACTCATTCTCGTCCAGCACCCTTTTTAACGATTTTTCGATGCTTTTTCACTTTGGAATCACCGATTCACGCAGTTTCTTCACATTCATGGCACTATTTCCGATCTTGTCTTTCATTTTTCATCATAATTTGGATCACCCAGAATTATCATGAACTGTGCCTTTAATGCAGCTTGACCGCAAAAATCTATAGAAAATTTTCCTGTCATCGCCTGATGTTGTTACTGTAGAAATAACAGGATGTGTAAGATTCATTCGAAAAGATGAGAAATAGGCAAGCGATTAAGTGAAGAAGCGAACCAAAAAGTCGCTCATGAAGAAAGTGTATTGGGCTGGCAGCATTGCTCGACAGGGACCGCCGATGCTTCGCCTGAAAAAATTACCTTCATTTCACAACCGTTGAAGGTGTGCTCTGGAAAAAGGTGGTCACTCACCGTGTCCTTACTGGTTTCTGGTCCTGTTTCCACCTTGCATGGTTCCATTTCCACCCTGCATGGTTCCATTGCCACCTTGCATGGTTCCATTCCCACTCTGCATGGTGCCATTTCCACCTTGCATGGTTCCATTGCCACCTTGCCTGGTTCCATTGCCGCCTTGTCCTGGTTGCGTCCCATTTCCGCTAGGTTGGGTTCCGTTACCTGCATTCAGATTATCAAGCTTTATTATGAGTGATGCCTACATTATTTTTCTGACTTCGTTCCGCCAGCTAACGAGAAAATTTTGAGATCGAACCTGTGCCATTTCTCATTTCCATGGCTGAGGTGATTGCTGAAAAAACAGATATTGGTGATGTGCTAGTGAATTTTTCGATCCATTTTTTCTAAGCCCTTGTCAGAGGTGTGTAAAATGATGGATTCTTGAAGAAACTCACTCAGAACGAGGAGGACCAGAACAAGCATTCTGTAAGGGCGAGCAAGCTGCTTTGATTTTCTCTTCACTGTCAAATCTTTTATACCGCCATCCGAATATTATACATAAGAAATTATTTGAATAATCTCAATGTTTACAATGACGTTTTGAATGCTTGATATTGTATAAAGAATATTGCTGTGCCGGTTTGCCTACTGGATTAGCTAGTTGCGACTTTTGAATAATCTAAAGTAGACGAGATCATTTTCAACAACACTCGCAACTTGCAACCAAAAATAGCTACTAGCTGGGCCTGCAGTACTTTCTAGGGCAGTGGCTATCTATAGTAATTCGATTTTCCAGTCAGAGGGTTAACCGAAAGAGCTCGAAGAAGATGCTCTGGACTATCGTGGAGTCGCTCCTGATTGCGGTTAATTTCTTCCATTTCCAGTATGACTAGAACCTTTTTCAAAGCTCGCAATTGTAGACGTTCCTGCTTTCCCACACCCCATACAAGACATCCAGTTCAGTAATTAACCACTGCATTTTGTAGTATAGGCACATGGGAAAAGAAAGCTCAAATTCGTGTTTCAAATCAGCAGAGATCCCTGAGACCTCTTGGTCAACCCAGTTTCTGGGATGCTCCATTCCCTTCGGCTTCTACCGCAAGTCGTTTATTCAGCCTATACAATGACTTGAGGTGGCCACTTGGTCTACAATTCAGTGCTACTATCCTCCCAAAAAGGTCCGGTAAAAGTGAATCGACTTCAGAAGGATGGAACGCTTGATTTTCTCGAGTTGTTCACTGATGTGAAAAACGTTTTCGCAATTTCAACTCCAACCTAGAATGATGTCTGACACTTGAACGGCAAAAACTGGTTGCCTGTTTTTGTCTGCTTCCCTATATTCGAGTTTATTCACAACAATACTAGTATGCAGTCATCAGTGATCAAAAAAAGGGCAGAAGAGCGCTAGACATTGACGTCGAGTTTTTACCGATTTTCGACAGTAAATTTGAATGTGAAAGGACAACGAGAGGACGGTACTGCCAGGTGGCATTGCTACCACACTAATCACAACCTAAAAAACTCAGTTATCATAGTCCATTCCTCCCAAGGAGCTAAAAGATACTCGGTTTCACTAACGAGGAAGGTCTTTCAGGGCGTGGGAAGCTTTTTGAAAATGGTTTTCTGCATGGTATAGGGGCATGAGCACTGAGTATAAAACTATGGTCCATTTCCGCTAAATGGCCTTCTGAATGTCAAAAAACGACTGAAAACGATTTTGTCAGAAATCGCCGTTTTAACCCACTCAGCGCCGTTTGTTTCATTCATGGCGTCGACTGTCCGTACAGTAGAAGGCGTCAGTTGACTGCTCATCGAAAATAACGTGAAAGGTAGCCAAAAAAAGGGGCCACATGTTGAAAAGTGCGGGGCAGTTTCATATGGGCTCTCCACGGTTAAGTTGAGTGAGTTGATGGTTCGGAAACTACAGGCTTTTCCGCTTCTGCATTTTATGCTGCTACCTACAGATTGGCTCCATATTGCACCAGGGCCAAAGCAAGTGCCTGACTGGTCATGGTCGTGACCAGGACCAGCCAGGCACATAACCTCTACAAGCCGTTGGAGTTTGTTGTGTGACGCACTATCAGTGATCAGTGTGATCAGTGAAGGAGCTTCCAGACTCAACACTCCCAGTCCTCCGTTCCTACCTCCGGGTCCTTCTTTCCTACCCCCCCCCCCCTCAACTTCCTCACGTAGTTTGTAGTCAAAAAACTCGACATCATATCATCTGGTCTTCGAACATTGTATGGACATTGCACAGTCAATACAATTAATGTTATGGACAGTAATGGTTTGATTGTTGTTTTAATTCGACCGAATTCCTTCGAAACTGATGAAAGGCTCATCTAGTTCCGATGATTTCACCGTTTTCTACCCTAGCGTTGATCTCGCGCCGCAGGAGGGTTTTCGTCCACTATTCTGGTTGGTCATCTCCATTTCCTTCTCTCCTCACGATCAGTCACTCATCTTCTGCAGTCACCTCGACTTCAGCGATGTCCTTCTTGTTCGTGTCCTGCCAGCCCTTCATACGGACGCAAAGTTAGGGGATCGTAGGTTGGGAACGAGTATCGCCGAAACCCTTCATCTAGTCATCATCTAGTGATCCGGCGCTAGAATGACTTCCTTCAGGGCTGACAGCTTTTTATATCAAGCCTAATGCTCATGGATGCTTCAGCAAGAAGATGAATCGAAAGAGAGTCTGATAGGTCTTCCCAAAAGAGTCCGTAGTGGGCGCTCAGAGGAAGGTCGGAATCGGGAATCCTGCTGTCTTTGCATTGACGAACGAGGTCGAGGACAGCTTCCATCAAAGAGGAACCATATTATAGGGTTCGGACCCCCCATTACAACACTTATTTAGTGTGAATTTAAGAGGCACCTTTATACTCCTGGGAGTGTAAAGCCTGGAAGCTCCTCCACTGATAGCGCTCCCCACAACAAATTCTAACGGTTTGTAGAGAGGTGCCTGGCTGGTCCTGGTCACGACCATGGCAAGTCAAGCACTTGCTTTGGCCCTGGTGCAATATGGAGCCAATCTGGAGGTGGCAGCATAAAATGCAAAAACGGCAAAGCCCGGAGTTTCCGAACCATCAACCCATCCTAGCAGTCCTTCCTCGAAGTCCTCATCGCTATCCACCACACCATCCGACGCTGCTGGCAGCTCAACCGTGGAGAGGCTATATGAAACTTCCCCGCACTTTTCAACATGTGGCCCCCTTTGTTGGCTACCTTTCACGCTATTTTTGATGCGCAGTCAACTGGCGCCTTCTACTGTACGGACAGTCGACGCCATGAATGAAACAAACGGCGCTGAGTGGGTTAAAACGGCGATTTCTGACAAAATCGTTTTCAGTCGTTTTTTGGCATTCAGAAGGCCATTTAGCGGAAATGGACCATAGTTTTATACTCAGTGTTCATGCCCCTATACCATGCAAAAAACCATTTTCAAAAAGCGTCCCACGCCCTGAAAGACCTTCCTTGTAAGACCGGTCAACGTTGTACATAACCTGCTCTTTAGGAGTGTTCATGGGTTAGGAACACATTCAGAACACCTCTGTCATTAAGAGCAGAATTTCAGAAGTGGAGAGTTCTAGGAAGAGTGGTTTCAGTGTCTGAGCATCCATTTCTCAATAAAATAAAACCCCCGCTATTAAAAAGCATTGTAAGGTACTCATGGTCAGTATGAATTTCACACTTCCTTGGACCTTGAACAGTGATGTGAGTCGAGGCCCAATTAATGACCAGATTTAACAACCAGAACTTTCCAAGTTTCTGTATCACCAAGGTTATTCCGTGAAATATCGAATTGTTTCAAAAGTTCATGCGTGTAATTTTTCATGGCTAAACTTCATTTCGAATAAAGCAATACTAATGCGCATTATATGCATCATCATTTTCAGCAATTTCCTACCAACGACTAGGCAGTGGGTGGAAGCCTCGTCTAGGAAAGAGGTGCTGTTTGAGAATGGAAAGTGTTGTGAGGTCTTTATCGAGACCTTCAGAAGAATAATATTCTTTGCATGCACGACTACTGCCAAGGGATGAAAGTCGGGGCTAGATCAGGGCTGTAGGGAGGCTGCGACAATACTTCCCAGCCCAGTTTCAGGATCTTGAGGTGCAGCGTCTTCGAAACATGTGGTCTGGTAAAGTTTATTTATTTATTTATCTAGTGTCACAGTTGATGAAGAGGAGAGAAGCAAGTGTAGCGTCAAATCAACAATAGTATAGCAGATATATATGTATATAATAGTACACTTCTATTATAAATAAAATGGATAGATAGATAAAATGGATAAATCAGTGTTACAAAATACAATGAAATATGGAATGGGCTTTTGAAACGGGGTGGGGAGGGAGAGAGTCGAAGGGTCGCCCGGGAGAGGAAGGGCAGTGCTCCGGCCAAAACACTGCAAGCTGCTAGAAGGAATTGCAGCCTCGGATACCAGCTTAGGAGGTCCGCCAACCCCTCCCAGGGCCCAGAAGAAGGGATACAGGGTGAAGATTAAGGCTCACTTCATAGGCCACAAAATGGGGGAGTACTGAAGCAGAATAACAATGCAGTCAGCCATTAAGATTATACATCACACAACGATTAGCTATTGGGTTGTAACATATGTTCGTAGAGTTTTGCGTTAGAGTTATTTTACAAGGATTTACTTTGTTTTTCAGCGAAGTGTATACATTCATTTGAAAGAGTTCTTTCTCTTCTACAAAACTGTTTTATTTGTTTTTAGGATAATTCAATTGTTCGTATTTTTTCGGGCTTAGAAATGGAATATCTAGGAAGAAAAAATTAGCATTTTCGACATCTGCTTTTCTTTGCTTTTCGTCGAGGTCAAAAAAGCAGCCGAAACCGCTCGGAACATATGCAGTGTGTACGGGGAAGGTGTCTCAGGTGTGTCCACTAAAAGGTGTGGGTGGCCCCAAGAAAGGTGCCAAAGCCGAGAGTCGAGCAAGATCTTCACCCAAAAAAGGTCATGATCTGCGTTTGGTGGGACTGGGTAGGCATGGTGCACTGGGAAACTGCTCGAACGAAATGCCACTGTCAAAAAGGCAGTCTACATTGCCCAGCTAAACAGTGTAAATGAGGCCATTCGGCTGAAAAGACCTTATAGACGAGGTCAAGTCATCTTGCTTCACGACGACACCAAGCCTCATATTGCTCAAGTCGACAAAACAGCACTCCAAGAGCTTGAATGGGAAGTTCTTCAGCATTCACCCCACTCTTCGGGTCTTGCACCTGCCGACTATCACCTTTTCCGCTCTATGTTGAACCAACTGAGAGGTGTTACCTTCGATGGCGGAGGGGATCTTAAAAACTGGCTCAACAAATTCTTCGACTCCACAACGGCCGATTTTTGGCGAATCGCCATCAACAGATTGGTCGAGAGATGGGAGGAGGTGTGGACAGTAACGGAGGATACATCAATGGTTAACTTATTGCTATAATTATTGTTTTTTGGTTCAAATAACTCTTTGTGAAAAAACTCTACGAACTTATGTTACAACCCAATAGATTAGATTACAAGGATCACATTTACAAGGAAGAAAGGAAAACTGAAGCGAAAAAAGCGGAAAAAAATAAAAACGAAAAGATAGCAGAGAACAGAAAGCAGAAAAAACTGAGAGAGTCAGATAAAAGGCAGAAAAGTCCAACATTCAGAAACTTCTACGCAGTCTAGCATCCCTGAAATTGCATGTTGTTCTTTGAGATGACGGTAAAGCTGAATCTGGAACAAATGCGAAGGTCTCCATCTGAAAAATTCAGAACCAAGCCTGTTCCATAACGGCACAACACAAAAGGAAGGTGCTTTCATAAGCCCGACTATTACGTTTTCCGGGCGTATATGATAGGGGTGGCCCCTCGAAAGACCTATGGAAGGCGACATTTCGAATATGTCATTCAAATCTAAATCGATTTCACGTGCAAAATCAAGGTGATACACCTCCGAAGGGAAGTAATTCCCTTACGTATGGAGCAGCGGTAGGTGAAACTTTTCTGAACTTTCTCAGGCTCATCAATTAGTGACCGCTTTTACGGTGACCAGATGGGGGAGCTCCATGATCGACCTGACGTAGATATTGAAAAGTCGGAAGAGTAGTAAAGGATCACGCATTTTGAATGCTCTCAGTATGAAGTTTGCCCTACAGCTGGCTCTAGCAGCAACGTCATGTATGAAGCTGGCGAAACGGAGCTTATCGCTGTAAGTTACTCTTTGGTCTCGAATCTGTGAGACTCGAGCAAGACTCCCGCCACACATGGTAAAGGGGATGGTCTGGATGGTTTCTGCCTAATCCCATTATAGCAGTTTTTTGTATAGAGAATTGAAGACCCCATTCCTTAGACCAACGCTCGACGCAGTCAATGTCCGTCTGAAGTTTGTGACAATCATTGACAGTGAAGATTTTCGAGTCATCAGCATACAATTTGCAAAATGCACCTGAAGGAATGGAATCGACTAGGTCATTAGCATATATAATAAGCCTGAGAGGTCCAATACATGTGTACTGGGGGACACCACTAGGTGTCGGATAACAGTAAGAACGCGCTTGATTTATAGGAACGGATTGAAGCCTGTCGCTAAGAAAGGACTGCAGAAATCGGTGGAAGCAACCTTTGATACCGTACGCTTCCAATTTCCTCAAGAGTAGTGGGATAGAGATAGTGTCAAAGGCTTTTGCATAGTCAATGAAGCAGACTGAGACGAAATTTCCTTTGTCAATTTCCTTATGCCACAATGAGACTGTGAGCAAGAGGGCGGACAAATTTGACCTACGACTAAGAAACCCATGCTGCCCTTTCAATCAGGAAGCTATAGATTTGTCGACATATTATGCGCTCCATGACCTTGCTGATAGAGCTAGTTAAACATATAGGCCTACCGTTTGCAGCATTGCTCTTTTTCCCCTTTTGGAAGGCTGGTCTGACGAGCCCCAATTTCCATATTTGAGGAACGTCGCCGTGGAGCAAGATTCTATTGAATAATATTGTTAATGGAGTCGTGATACCAGTAGCGGCCTTTTTCAGATAAATATATGGTATTCCATTTGGAAAGGTAGATACTCTGTTAGAGAGTTTATGCAGTATGCTACAAAAAACATTGCTGGATACGTCTACCCAGTCTCAAGAATCCGACGACAAGGAAGGTAGACTGGCTTCAGAAACATACGATCTTTTATGCACGTACGACCAAAAGTAATCAGCGAAAAGATTAGCTTTTGCAAAGTGCAAAGCAAGAGGAGCGCGGGAGGTTTCGCCGATAGCGGAAGTATTGTAGACCCTATGATCGATCCCGTTTCCTGGTGAGTTGCCGCTGGCGAATATGTAATGCGATCAATTGGTGTGGACTGAGCTTGTAGGTCTATGCGGTCAACGCAGAGCTCGAGTTGAACGTCGAATTTGTGCCCTTTTGGCAAGGACGCACTGCGGATCATCAAACTTAGCAAGCCTCAACAAATTCTCATTGTTGTGTTTTCACTACCGCGGTGATGATGTGCGCTCCTCCAAGGAGTGCCACTGGGAACTGCTCACCCCGTGGGCTGAGCTGATCGCGAGTACTCGAATGCAGGCGACAGGCCTCCGTGACAGGTCGGCCTACGAACACCCACGTCACATCAAAAATGTTAATGTCGCTTTATGAATCTCGGTTTAATGCTATGGCGTCCGCGAGAGCCGACGCGCCCTTGCAAGGTTCGATGAGTGTGAAAAGTTTGCGTGGGTCTCCGGTGCAAGGACGGCATCGCAAAGCAACTAGGCTAGTTAAAAAGTCCCGCAACGTACAGAAGACTCGCGTTGCGACGCTAGATGTTACCACGTTAACAGGTCGCTCGTACGAGTTAGCCGAAGCTCTAAAGCGTCGATGAATTGATTTCATGCAGTGCAGGAGACGGGGTGGTTATGGTGGGAGTCCATGTACAATGACCACGGCTTCGAAGCCGTTCTTTGTGGTGGCCCAAAACCACCAACGGCGTTGGGATAATAGTCACGAACGGTTCCCGTGATCCGATAGTAAGCGTGGAATGCGCCGATGACCGCTTAATGAAGATCGTTGTGGTCGTCGAGCGCCAAAAATGCTATCTCTTCTAAGCGTATGCTCTGACTAGATGCTTCGAACAAACCAACGACAAGTTCTGGAACCTGCCCGATGAAAAGACAGCTAAATGTGCCGATACAAGAAGCCATACTTGTCGTGAGTCACCAATAGAACCTTACATTAAACCGACTCGTAATAAAAAACGAGAAAACGCACATCGGCGCTTTTTTCATTTTTTTGATTTTTGTGATGACTATTATTTCTTGTTCGTTTTCGCTCGCTCTTTCTCAGGAATAGATTTCGTATGTCCCTTACGTACTAGCTTGTGATGAAAGAATGTAAAAGACGCCTTGTCATGAAAGAAAGAATGTGGAAGATTAGTTTCCGATGGATTTCTGCTTGTGGAGAAATTGGACTATTTGTTTTGGGTCTTTGAGGTGGGTAGGAGAGTTAGGCAGGCGTTTATGGATCAGTAGGACAATTTCCATCGACCACTTCTAGCCCAGACAGGATCAGCTGTGATGTACTTAGGAGAGTGGGGTAGTTGATAATGGATCAATAGGACGATTTCCATCAGTCACTTCTCTTCCCGTGCCTTCGATAGAGGCGATCAAGGAAGTTATTGTTCCTTCAGGTGACGAAGAGCTTCTATGTGAGTTCAACGCAGGAAAAATAGCTCATCACAGGCATCCTAAAACGAAACCTGCCACACCTGGTCGTAAACCTCGCATTATCAATATTACTTTAGGTAATCGAAGTCTCAGAGATAGAGCTGGAAGACTTTCGCTTAAAAAAGAATTTCGTGCACTCCTACGCCAGAACAGATTACACGAACGAGGAGCTGAAGTGTGACTGTTCCCTACGTCGGAAAGCTGGGATAATGAATCAGACCGAAGGTGAGCTTACACATGTCGTTCGGGATCTCGCCATCCATAAACTAAGGAACCCCCGTGACCTACCCAACCAACGAAAGGGGGCAAATTCGAAGTTCAACTCGAGCTCTACGTTGACCGTATATGACCTACAAGCTCAGTCCGCACCAGTTGATCGCATTACATATTCGCCAGCGGCAATTCACTAGGAAACGGGATCGATCAATAGGGTCCACATACTTCCGCTATCGGCGAAAACTCCCGCGCTCCCCTTGGCTCGTCTCTAGATGACTCCTGACAAACGACGAGAAACCTCCGGTTTTCAACCTGGTGCAATCCGAAGATATGGCGAGAAGGAAGATACTGTTGTCCTGCACCCAGCAAGAGATTACGATAGGAGACGTCTGATCATGAATGGGAGGAAGTGGCTACAACCTAACAAAAAACGGATTCTACGATGGAATAGGAGAAAGCTAGGAAGAAGAAGAGGGAGAAGACGACTAAATCATCAATGACGGGACCACAAAACCGAGCTGCCGCCAAATATTCGGGTAAGGAAAATTGATTCGAATTGTCACAAAGTGTTTTGACTCGCACTGTTGTTAGATTCTTGCGCGCTAAGAAACGATTTGTGTAATTCGAAAATCCTGACTAATTTCCAAAACTCTGATTCCTCGCGACAACGGGTTGACCGCTCCGGATATCGCCAAGGTTCTCTTGTTTTCTTGGCGTAGGTGAACTGCACTCTCGAGAACGAATGGGTACTTGGGCTCGCTTTGAGTTTGATGAAATATGCATTCAAATTAAAAGCGTCAAAATCTTCCAACAGAAGAAAATGGAGGAGCTCGGAGGACCAAGTTCTTGAATTACGAATCTAGTTCAGGTCGCCGCCTCAATTGCTCAGCTACAAGTAGTCCCCTATCCTTCATGAGCGATCCGATCGGGGATCAGGGGTAGGCACCCTCTTCTTGGATGGGCCTTTTTTACCTGTTTGCTCATGACAATAGATTCAGATTGGCTATGTCGTCCACATTGGACCCCTTGACATCAGTCGGCGCAACCATTCTGTTGTTTTCTGGTATCTACTTCTGATGCAATCACGATGTCCTATGAACATGAAGAAAACGGAGCGATCGCCCAGCCCAGGTCAAATACCTATCGCCACACCGTTTGATCCTGTTGGCCGATCGATAGCTAACTTCCACTATTTCAGTGTTACATAAGCATTTTAAAATACTGCTACTGCAAATCCTACCCAGAAAGCAGCATGGTTGACAAGGGGGACTAGCATCGGGCGATCGATTGGCGGCGGGGAAATCACCTTCATCGGCGGTTCGGCCTAAGGAAAAGGTGTGACATCTGAATTGTCACTTCACCCAAGTCTGCAATAACTCGTCCATATTTTTCAGATGATGCCTCTCATAGAAAAAAGAGTATCCTGCCATCTGGACTAGAGAATAATGACCAAGGATTGCGCGCAATGCTATGGGGTAGGGGAGTATTGTTTTTGTGAAGGTATTTAGTGAGCGTCCATTCCTAGCAGCCACTTGTCCCATCCTAAGTTTTCCCCTGTAAGGCAGAAGGTCTTGTACCTTCTGAAGAGTTTGACCCGTCCACATTGAATCCCTACGCACTGTTTCCTGCCGATGGACTCGACTTATCGAGGTTCATAAGCCGGTGTGTCTTGGCGTGCAGGAGGTTTTCTTTTCGAGCAACTCTTTTCCAGTTTGCCGGGCGGCTCAGTAGCAGCAGTGTTCGCGAAGGATGTGCCTTCAAAGCCTTCACTTCGGAAAGGTGCATTTCCCAAAGTCTGGAGGTGCAACCGGCACCGTGATAGATGGCAGTCATCTTCATGCCATTTAGAGCGATCAATTCATGTATTGATCGTTTTCGCAGGAGCAGCAAGTTTGACGGGGACGTGATGTGGACTTCTCGACCTGCAAAAGAAGAGGACGGAATACGATACTTCCCCACCTGCTGTTCTCGTGCAATCACTGCGGTCCTTCTGATACAGTATTGGCGGAGCATGTCTCTGAGGATATAAGCGATGAGCTGTGAGACACCAGTAGAGAGGTCCTTCATGGTGGTAACCGCTCACTTGATCGCATATTCTTGCATCTTCATAATCTTGCCATGATCACTGTTGTAAGATTCTACAACCAGCTGCGAGCTCTCTCTATGGACAGAGGAATTGAGGGTCTGGATCTCGATCGATGCATGACTAGGGAGATTTGATGAAATTAACTGTGAAGCAGAACCTATGGTTATAAAGACTGTCGTCTTATTTTCATGTTTTTCCTTTGTTTCAAGTAGTTTTTTTGAAGTCTTTGCTCGCCCCTCTCGGACAACTTTGTAGAAAGTTAGGATTTTGTTTGAATTTCGAATTCAATTGTTTCTATAGGGTCTAAAGAGAAGCGCCGAGATTTGGCGATTATATCTTGCTTCGCGATCGTTTTTTGCTCTCTTAGAAGCTTTTTTTCTTCATTCTCTCCCTCCTGTTTAATAGAAAATTTATGGGTAAGATACAACCTAATTCTCTCAAGAGAAAAAGACTAAACGTATCAGCCTTCTTGACTTTGGTAGAAGTAATGTGCCCAAATCTGCTCTTATTTTACTAAATCTTTCATGCGGGTTCTTGAGGTCGAGAGCGCAGTTGAGGGGGTTATTCATTCTCTATCCATTTCTATTGGGAAGAGTGATTTCCTCCTTCTCTTTCCAGCTGGGTAACCCAGCTTATCACACAGCTTATCACAGCTTATCAGCGGCCCTATCCTTTTGTTGGAAAGTGATTTGAGTCGATCACACTTAACCGCCTGGTAATCTCCTCGGTGTTTTCCCTATTTAATGAGCCCACCTTCACGGCTACCACTTTGCAATTTATTCATACCTCAGCGGAGTCAACCTTAATCCTTCTTCGCGTTTGTCCTTTGTCCTATGTTTGTCGCTGAAGGGAATCAATGAATGCAACCGAGAACGCCATCTGTAGACTGTTTTGGTGGAACTCATCAATTTTCTTTTGTTTCACTCTCTTTTCTATCAAAGCTTTTTGATAGATTACCAGTAACTGTAGAGGCACGGTATGGGAGTTGTGTAACAGCACACAACACTGCCTTTGTTGAGATTTGAGCTTGAGTATTGCTCGAATTCATTGCATTCTCTTCAATTCGACAGGAACTTCACGTCCAAGTAAGGGGAGGGGCACTTTGAGAATGATAGAAATATCATATTCAGTTCGTTCAGTTCTGCTTCCTCCATCACCGAGTCCTTCATAGCTGAGCCACTGTTCTTTGAACCTTTTATAGTTGTTCACCTGCGCTTATCATGCTATTCTCTGACCCTACTTATAATTTGATGGGGGCTGGCTAAACTCCAAGTGTGAGTGGAGGTCATCCTGTGTTCCTGCTCTGATACTAGTAGTCATCCTTACGAGCTTTACGGGATATGAACGATATCAACCAATGCCTTTTTCACAGGTGATCTCACGGGTGGCTGTTTCTCTAGCCTGTTCGCCGATGCCGACCCACGTAATTCCACATGCCTTTTCATCTACGATTTTTCTACGATTTTAGTATCAGACTTAAACTTGACAAGAGTGCTGTAAAGCGCTGATCTATAGTTCTCACTGTGACAACCCACATCGATTTTGCGCTCCAGAGAGTCAAGTTTACTAAGGACGACGTTTTGCGTCTCATGCATCTTTGAAAGAGCTCGAAAATCTAGTCAAACCTTTCGAAATATTCATCCCATCTCTCCAGGATAGGCTTGAGCCACGACGGCATCATTTCAGCGGACGTCTTCTTTGGCGGCATAGAGCGGTAGTGCGGAGAAGGGAGGAAAAGTCACCACGCACAACGAGGACACTGACCCTCTACGTCACTGGCCCTCTATAACAACGTCGTAAAGCCTGCGAGATTGAAGATGGAGCTTTCTCGACAACGTTCGTTACTGATTGCAGTAGACCTTACTCATAACCACGGCTGCGAGGAAGAACCACCAAGAGGCCATCCATGTAACTGGTGATATTGCACTTTGGTGGTGAAAAGTCGTCTGATATTGACTACATTTTTATTCAATATCGTTATAAAAACATGCTGAAGAGGGCCCATGGACATTAAGAAAGCAAGCTTCTAGCAACAAGGTGAGCTAGCAGTACTCATTTGTCAAGATTCTTAATCAGACGCTGGACTACTACCATTCAGAACAATAATATGTATATAAGCCCGGCCGACCTGATCAAAACGTCGCAGCGCTCCAAGAAAAGTCCGTTAACAGAGTGGTCTCTTTTTGTGTATGGCTAGGACTGTCTAAACCTTTCCTACTTCAGAAACATTGAGGTTGTCGCAGTGACCAGTGACCAGTCACTTTTGGGGAGCATTATTCCACATGAAGTTGTAGTGACTAAGGCACGCAGGCTTGCCAGATCCGAAGAAGAACGTTTATCGAGTAAGAGCCGGCATCTCCTGCTAATCTGATCTACCCACTGACACTGTCCTGTATGGCTTATTCGGATTAGAAACTCCTTGTCGCCAGCAACGATCTTGTGACTAGATTTATTCAAAATGATGCTTTTCAGATAGCAAACTTAGCAGATGCTCACCGGATGATGTGCCCTATCCCGCTTGCTTGGGTCACAGCCTCAGCTATTCGATATGTTTTTCAGCGAGAAGGGAGGCAGTCATAACGGGTGCTTCCAGTGTGCTGTGACTGCCTCACAACACCCCACAAAAAATGAAAGAAGCGTTTAGTATTCAAGAATAGTTTTCTCCGAGAAGGTCAGGAATGAAAGTCACTCGGCCATCTCGTTCACAGCTTCTATCCCTTCTGCAATATCAACGCCTCAATGGAAATCCTTCTTTGAGCGCTTCAGGAAGACTCGATTAGAAGGAATTCATGAGTAAAAGTCAGCAAGTATGGCATTCCAACTTCCTATAGACTTCCAACTTTCGACAAACGTTGTGAGGTCCTGAAGGATTAGACAGCAGTTGTGACTCATCAAATAAGTTGGAGTAATTGGATCTAGAGAATTGGAACCGAAGTTGTACGACATAGACATGCTTCTACACCAAATGAGTGGATAATCTTTATCACATAATGACAGCAACGTGAGGTACATTTGCACGCAGATCAACAAATTCAATCGGATTCTATATTATGCATATTTCAGCAACACACGCTGTACATACCTGTTTAACACCTTACAACGTTCATCTTGATAAGATCCTCCTGTGTACCCAACTAAAAACGTCCTAGTTTGTTCAACAATCCAGTTCGATATGACATCGTGACCTATGGATATGGTTGTATACTCACTCGTACTGAAAAAAGGATCTCGAAATCACAGAACAAGATGATTTTGAGGAACGCTATTCATCTTCAACAATGGAAATGTTCTACAGATGGAGCGGTGCCTCTCACATAAGCTGTCTGTTGTTTAACCCTTACCGAGACCTACACCGACCGCTTTGTGACGAAACAACGCCTCATATAGCAGCCTTGCAAGAAACGATTCAATCCAACAAGATTGCTCTGGAACAGTTTTTGACGTGGACTGTACCTTTTGGCTGTTTTCTAACAACTCTCATTCATAGATCGCCGAAGTATGAGGAGATGCGCTTCTGATTGAAATACGAAGTCGGGCTCACAATATTCCTGTTGAAAGGTAAGTTGAGAGATCGATGTCAAAACCAAGCCTCCATATCAGTGCCGCTTTCGCCATAGCATTGATTTTTCTTGAACGTTTGAAAGCTTCAATTTCGCTGATCGAACGGTAAATACGGTAGCTATCCTTCTATGCCTCGATCGACAGGTAAAGTACTCGTGTCGGAACGTCCTGGAAAGTTCTGCTCATTTTCTGCTCAAACGTTCCCTATAATAACTGAAATTTATCGATGGAGGGTTTATATTTGAACTGGGTAACATCGAAGAACGATAGGAAGGTTCGTTGCATCTATTCGCTTTGCCCGTAGTGTCTAGCCCTGCTTAGACCACACATCCAGCACCTTGCTGCAATACGTAGCACCCGCTTCGAGAATGGCACAGGCAGTTACTGACTGGGACACTCATTTTGAACATAATGAGAGCATGACCCCAAGAAAAGCACGTAAAAGAAGGAACAGAACTGACTTGTTTAGAAGTAGGTACGGCGCAAATTCCGCATTGTAGTACAGAAGAACTACAGTTTCATAGATTATAGTCGCAGCCGGTTGAGGAATCTTCAACATTTCATGGAATTCAAAGTAGGAGAAGTAAAACATGCCAATTGTAGACATTACAATAACCTGAAAAAGAAAATATTTTATAATATGCTCAAGAAGCTGCTGCAATACGCTGCTGTTGCGAATTTCATAATACGCATAAGAAGCTACTTCAATGCGATGCTGTTGTTACTTAGTTTGAGAGGCGGTCACACTAAAACAGACTTTCTCCATGGGTAAGTGGGTAACTGTGTCCAATGACGGTAAGAATGGCAAATGAGTCTTCGTTGTAACGTTGAATGTTTGTAGATGCACTGCAAATTGAAGCGGAGACTATGCGAATTCCTCGCTTGGTGTGATTCACTTTTGCGCTGCTAAGTAGCTATAAAGAAACAATGTGAGCCATGCCATCAATTTACAACTAGCTCATGCTTCTATCTTTCAGGCATATCAACAATGTTTAGGTCCCTCTATAACCCATCCTAGTCTACCCTCATTTCACATGATGTTTGTTATGATGCTTACCGTGTCAACTTATGTATGTATGTATATCAAGAAGACCGATTTGATGTCCTGTGAATGTGTGATACAGTAACCCGAACGCACGCTGAAGCGCCTCCAAACACCCGTCACATATACTACGCAAAGCAAAGGTACCCTGGGTGAAGCCCACGGGAGTGGGTGTCTGATATAGGGCATTGCGGTGTCACATGTTCACGGGACGTCAAAATCCCTCTAATCATATCACTGCAGTATGAAAGGGAGTTGAATAGAATCCGATTGTTCTTTTTCGTCTATGTTCTTAGGTATCTTTTTTTTCGCTCACCGAGCAAATTGGAAAATTCGCGAATAACACAATATAATAGAGGAGTATTCACACCGACACAGTCGATATTGATCGACGACCGGCGGTGTCAACAGAACTCCAGCGCTCTTCTCGGAAAGAAGCGCCGTTCGTTCACAGCCAGTGTCTAGAGCAGGACCGCAGAATCGGACGAGCATGAGGTCGCAAGCTCGTGAAGGGGAAATTACTCATCTCAGTCCAAGAAATGATGAAGTGGCATCATCATGATAGGGAGCTAAAAAATTTGTGAAAAAAACTAACCTGTAGAGTGAGGCGAATTTCGGAGTTGTTACCGAATCTTAGAGTTCCTCGAGCGAAAAGATACACGCATATTGCAACGTATGCAAAAAGTCCAGTTAAGCCAAACACGTGATTGCATACCCTATTCATCCTAAAACATAGAATTTGCAAAAAGTGAGCCATTGTTCTCAATGAGAAAGAAAAAGTGATTCACTCCGAAATAGAGTATCGATTGCAGAGAGCAAAATCGAAGAGGTCGAAAATACACGTGGCAATCGTGAAGGAAAAAGTGGACTACAACCGAAGTGCTATGCTAATGAGGCATATCTTTGAATTCCTTAGGTTCTTTTTGTAAACTCACCACACAAGAAAAGGTGACAGTGGTCCATGTGTAAAGAAGCGTTTCATAGTCTGTGGACAGAATTGATATCCACACAGTGGTGTGATCATCAGCGCGATAATTGAGATGTGCAATGCTCCAACGAAACCCAGATAAATCTAAATTTGACTATTGGAAAAAAATATATAAAAAGATATGGCTTTCCAGGCACCCTAATAGAATTGAAATTAGGGAACCCTTTTTTACGTCTCTTTCTGCATCACTACGACCAAAAAAACAGGGCTGGGAGGAACCGACGGCTGAGCGCCTTTCCAAGCAAGCAACCCCACTTGTAACGGTTCAATCTCTTTCGTTGCCATTCCATCTGCTCGAACTTTTGATACTTTTTTCCTTTTCAAATAAATGAGATAGTAGCCTGTGAAGTAATGGGTTAGATTGCTTGCTACCCTAGATCCTATTCTTTGGATTCTGAAAATTCTCGCAGGCCTACTGTAGCAATTCCTGACCATCTCGATAAGAACAAATGATGTTAATATTCGCGCCGCTAGAAAGGCACTCATTTCCCTGGAACATTGATTCTCTCGGAATGATGTGAAAAAATGCCGCCAGTCGAGCCGTCTGCTCACATCGTATCATTTAAAATTGGACCATGCATTATGGACTTCTTCCTTCAGGTGATTCCAAATATACATATTCATAGATTGTATCCGTATTGATTTACTGGCAACACGAAGTGTAAATTCTAATTCAATCCGTATTTTCACTCACTGATGACGAAATCTTATATCATTGTTTGAAGCGGACCTTCATGCAACTCATGTAGGAGTTCGCTGAGAAGACCAACACATCTATTGGAGTACATGGAATATCAAAAAGCTCGGGCCAATAAAAGAGAGGATGTTCAGGTGTCGTATGAATCGAGGGAGATTCATTTGACACAGCGAGCGAGTTCAAATCTGCGATTGCCCTTCGAGCACAATAAAGGCGTGTTGTAGTTGTGTCAGGAAATGGATTATCTGCCATAATGTTACTACTGAGCGACCTCGGTTAATACCGGCTAAACCTGCTCAATAGGGGATCTTTTTGAAAAATAGCACGCTACCAGTTTGGCTTGAATGACAAGGGTAGAGTATCGTTCGAGGGATCAGAACAGTTGCTTCGGCGTGTAACTGTTGAATCTTGATAGAACAATCAAAAGAACCCTCCAAATGGAGCGGATTGCAAAGGATTAGTGTTGTGCCGAGACGAGACAAGGCAGTTCACATTTTGAGTGACTCAACAAAAACTATAGAAGCTTGGTAAATTTATGCCGCATAATATATATAGACTCGAAGGCACAGTTCACGATAGAAACGACTCATAGGTTTCCCCTCAGGATTACCCAGTGGCCCCGAGGGTAACAGGAAAGACGCTGTCGGGTCCAAAAACTAAAGAGTTAGGGCATATTAGGAGCCCCATAACCGAATCGGTAGGATGCCACGCCACCCACCGATGTTATGTAAGACGAGCTGTAGAGGCAGTACAGATTGCATTTTTCGCACCGGGACCCACACGTACGCATTGACATGCATTGCATAGCTCGTCCAAATACCCTTGTGCTTCATTTTTCTGGTCTTATTCTCGTTCACCCTCTTTTCTAATGGCCTTCTGAACGCTTTTTATTGCGTTGGAAACACTTTCGTGCGCTTTCTTTGATTCCATCGCACTATTCTCCATCTTCTCTTCCATTTTTCGTCATAATCTGAATAACCCAAAATTATCATGAACTGTGCCTTTAATCTCGCGCCATTCAAAATCCACTTATTTCGGCTGCCACAGAACTCCTCGAATGAGAAACCACCACCAAAGATGAGGGTATCAAACCATATGTTTCCTTTTTTTGCCAAAAAAAGACAAGTTGTGTTAGAGCTATGAAATTAACCGAAGGATGGCGAAAGATAATCAAATAAGATCAGCTTGATATCACTCAACTGGTTCTTTTAACTGGGCAAAAAGGGATGAAGCTTCTGGGTGTCAATCAATCCCGTTTGAGGGATGAGCTACAGAGATGAGCCCATCCCTGAGATCAACTTCCATCCAGAATTGTAGTGGCGTTCAATACAGGATGAAATTTCCTCTTGAACACTGGAAAATCCGAATTACTTCTCGAAGAGTAAGAGTTCCCTCTGTTCTTGCAAGCTGCAGCGACGAATTAATAGGGTGCAGTGACAGTCTATGTAATTCTTTGATTAAATTGGGTTCGCTGCAAGGCAGTAATCAAACGAAATTTCGTGTATGTGATGGCTGCTTTTCTCGCAATATTCAAAATTGTAGCGAAGTAATAAAAATATCCGCTGCTAGGAGGCATATCTAACCAGGGAAGGATCCCAAGTCGAAGAGGCCATTTGAAATGAAACCTATAGTGCCAGACGTATTTTCGGGTACTTAACTCGAATCCGCTTCCGAATTTCGCCCAGCGATTCTCTGAGTACAGTTATAAGGTGATTCTAGGAAGGTCTAACATAAGCGAACTCAAATTACGTGGATGAGACAAGCCTGTCAGCCGTGGGTTGGAGCAGCGGTAAGGGTGACGCTTCATAATCGTGAGACTAGCGTTCGGGTTTTGTGAGGAGCGAGAATTTCGCTTATATTGAATTTTTTCTCGAGGCGTAGGGATTCCTTTGATGTGGATTTTATCGTGTTCAACGACTTTTTGATAGTTGTGGTGATAGCGTTCTTACCCAAACCATGCAATATTGCTTCAACATTTTCATGTCTGTTCACGCAATATTCCCAATGGGAGAATGCGCTGTAGTAGCACGAGCGCACCATCACAATGGTCCGAAGATGAAACTCCGTACGGGCCAACCAGACCTTCCGACCTTCTGAGGTCGCTTAGTTGGTACCTTACTCGTCTGGGTAGATGAAAGCACTGACCTGTACATTGGATAGTCACCGCGAATCACTGCATAGACCATATACTCATTCTAACGCCGTTATGTATGTAACCCAGTGCGGGGCGCATCCCAAAGACAGAAATGATCAACTCCAAAGATTTGATTCTGTCAAGCCTCTGTATTATCGATGAAATTCAGAACGATAGTACATTCCGCAATCTCTGGCACCAAGAGATCGCAAGAAAGTAGATGAAGTAATGCGGCTGCTCTTTGCAACTCTTTCGCCATTATGACTCGCCTTTTCATTGATGGTGTATAGGTCAGACGTCTCTCGGGATTTCAGAGTGTGCACGATCGTGCGTGGCGCTCCGAACACTTACCTCGACAATACGGGGTGAAGGTAATGAACACCTTGTACCACGGAGTTAGTACAGCCAATCACAGCTCATTTTTTGGCCGTTCGAAAATATGATCATCACCTCACACAATAGCTCCCAATGTGGACTTATGCTTATTCAATCGGGACTTGGCTTACTACCACCTGGCTACTTTCAGTTGTGCGCTGTTAGATTGAAGACTTTAACTCTTATCGATGACACGCCGCCTGCTACTTAAACACTCACCATGGCCATTTAGACACGCTTACACAATTCTGTTTTCGCTTACAAGCGAAAAAAATCGAAGCGATATTGCATGGCTTGGTAAGAAAATTGTCGCCACAACTATAGAAAAGTCGTTGAATACGATAAAATCAAAATCAAAGGAATCCATAGACCTCGAAAAAATTCAATATAACGCAGAATTCTTGCCCCCCCCCCCCCCCCCCCCACAAAACCCGAAGCCTAGTCTCACGATTATGAAGCGTCGCCCTCACCTTTGCTCCATCTAGACGCGTCTCGTCCCGTAATTTAAGTTCGCTTATGTTGGGCCTCCCTAGAATCACCTAATAACTCCAATTAGAGCCGTCCGAGCTGAGGTTTAAGTTGAAGTACATATGTGTAATAGTATCAACAGAGTGAATATACAGTAACGCTCGAAAGTCTTCGGTGAAATGGTTTTTCAGCCGTACTTCTCAGTCGTAACTTCTTTCCTACTGGATCTAACCAAGCGAAATTTCTATATTCGGAGCGTGGATGTATTGTGAATATTTACCACTATTAACCTGCAGTCCCATCATGTTCCAGATATTCCAAAGAGCATAAACTCAAAATCGACTGAGAATACAGATGATGGTCCTTCTAGAATCTCTTTCCTTTTTATTATGTTAAAAGTGTACGAGGAGTAACGCCGATCACAATAGATGAGAAAAACGCACATAAGGTGCGAATAAGTGCAGACGCCAACAACTTTAGTTTTAGCAAAATGTGCTACCGCAACAAACACCTTACTCCACCTGTGGATATTGCAGCTTTACAGTGAAATAGGGTTGGGTAGGGTGAAATATGCTCTAGTTAGACATATCTGAATTCCTCGTCATTCGGTCTACTAAGAAAAAAGTTATGAACGAAAAAGCGTCGAAGCATTTCACCGAAGTCTTCTGAGCGCTACTGTAGTAGAGTCAACAACTCATCTAAAATTACCTCCAAAACAGTCTTCGACAGCACTCGACCAGCAGAGTATGGGTAGAAGGTATAGGCGACCCGATGAAGAATCAGTGTCCCGTCCAGAATCACGTATGTAAAAAATGACGTCAGGAAAGTTGCACCCAATATCTGTAAGAACGAGAGAAAATGAAATTTGTACCACTGCTAAAAAATCCCACATATCGAGAATGGTGAAGACACAACGTTCAACTCAACGTTCTCTTAGAGTTTGAGCATAAAGTTGAATAATTAGTTCAACGTATGATTGCACTGCCTTTGCAACTTCAATGCTTTATCTCCTAAACGTCACGCCTCTGACTGATCTCCAACGTTAATCTCATATCTTGTCCCCCATACCACATATAAGAGTAATGTCATGGGTCTTACCCTTTCTACCATACCGATATGTTAATACTACCACCAGCGCTACGTCATTGCTTTTAACTTTTCCTCACTATCACTATCGTCGATGACCCTTCTACAATGAATTCCTCACGAACCGATAACAAGCCTGTGAACCTCTTCCTCCCGTACTATGAACTCTCAAGGTTTGACAAAAAGGAATGCGTGCCTGCCAGCTGCTGTCTACAAAAGTTTTGTATAGCGTTAGAAGTTTCCCTTCGTTCTTTTACTTTGCGAAAAGTCACCAGTATTTAGCCTTCATTGAACAATATTTTTCTTGTAATTTTCGGGAGTGCCGCTAGCTGTGCTTACATTATTAAAGGCACTGTTCACGATAACTTCTGGGTACCCGGTTTCCGACGGATAATGAAAGTGATCGTCCAGTCTAAAAAAAAGTAAGGTAAAAAGAGCGTGAGTGTCGGCGTACTCAAAGGAAAAACAAGGGCCAAAAAAGTAGTGCAACTGAGGGCTGGATGAGTTCCAGACAGAAAAACTTGCGTGAAAGGTGTGATTTGAAAAAAAAGCTCCCTGCAATGTTGAAATTGAGACGACTGACTATACTGCCACTGAAGAATCGAATTTCATCTTCTTCTACTATTCTTCTGCATTGTAGATATTCTGCGGCAGCTAAGCATGCAGAAAATCTGCAGAATGCTGCAGCAGCAAAAGGAACAGCAAAGAACAACAGAATCGGAGAAAAACATCCCCCCACCACTCGTAAGAAATCAGCTGAACGTATGCTAAAGGGTGGGTCCTGGTACGAATATTGCAATCTGTATCGACTCTCCCCACATAACATCGGCCGATGGGCGTGGCATCCGACCGATCCGATAATGAGGCTCCTATTATGTCTTAACTCTTGAGTTTTGGGGCCCAACAGTGTTCTTTCTGTCACCTTTGGGGGCTACTGGATGATTCTAAGGGAAAATCTAAGGAACCAGTTTTATTGTGAACTGCGCCTTTAGGCTTCTCTGCTTCTCTATCCCATCGCTTCACTACATGCGATCACATCAACGGCTCTTTCCGCGGCTGTACCACGTTTCATCTCCTCCGTGTGAGAGTACCATACTCTTTTGGTGCAAGACTCCCGTACTATACTCACAAACTTGAACACCCGCTAGCCCGCACTGTCAGTTGTACAGGGGAGACGTGCAGCGGGAACGGTTCTGTGTAATCGACCCGCCGCATGCTGCTGTCGCGGGCCTTTTGGATAGTTATAACAGTTCTAGCACTCTTCGTTCAGCTCAATCGCTGTGCGATCATTACTTTCGGCATGATTCTACTGATAGTTCTTTTGTTCCTGGATTTCTTACTTGCTGCTACATCCTCCTACATTCCCTCGCGCGCGGCATCTCTCTCGCCGCGAAGCGACATTTTCGTTCCTACTGCTCCACACCAGCTACAGTATCAGTGAACTTCTTATTACCTGATCAATAAAGCTGCTCTTCAGATCCATAGCGAACCGGATATGGGCAATAAATTCACCAATATACAGCTGTAATGCAACAACAGACATTAACATCAGTATAGTGAATGAGAAGTCGGAATTCCAGCCGGCGAATTTTTTCGTTGCCTATAATAGTGCTCTATGTGGAAAAATGCGAACGCATATGGTTTTGACTGACCAAAATCATCGGTATCTGAGCGATACCGGAGAGTAGACAGATGGAAATCGTTTCGATGGCCAATACTGTTCGAAGCTCTGTAGAAAACGTCAATGTAGGACATGTATCTGCTGGTGTCGTCACCCCTTTAAAGAAACGGTCGTGGTGGTCCATACTCCAAATGGTTTTTTGAGGAAACGATTAAGACGATCCTGCAACAAAGCGAGTAAAAACTGAAGAACTCTGAAGACAGAAATCGCACTATACAACGGATTCATAAAAGCAATAGAATATGAACCAACAAACAGATTATTCTTATTATTTGCGGCGTTATTCAAAGAAAAGACCCATCAAGTAACGATGAGATAGTGGTCATGGGTGGTGAGCAGAGTTTGGACCGTGGTTTTCACATGCTTTAGCCAAAAACTCCACCGATTACGATTTACGGATAATGAATTTTTATGCATTTGAACGCCTCAGTTTCATTTTTATTTTGGTCCCAAGAACCAATGAGAATATCTAAGCGAAGAATGCTGCCTATTCGCGACGTTCTAGTTTTCGTGCAATGCCAACATTCCGAAGTTACAGCTAATCTAGGGAAGGAAAGGGCAAAATAGCCATTTTACTGCTCTTTGATTAAAACTCAGATCCGAACGCTACAGTCACGACTTCCCACTTCCATCAGAGTCTCCCTGGGGTCAATTGGAAAAGCCTGCTCCTGTGGCTGTACTGTAATTCCTCCCAAAACTTCTATTTTGTCAGAATCTTTATCGCAGAAATGCCCATATAAGAAGGTTTCGCCAAGGGGGACTAAGCAATTCTTCATTTGGTTGATTCTAGATCTGAAGATTGTAGCTCACTTCCCAATACTTCAGTTCCATGTGATGGGAAACAAAACGGACTAGAATCAAAAGGAAAGCAAATTCGTCATTGGGAAACAGTGTCGAAATGATAGTTTCTACTTCTATGGCGAAGAAAGATTCTGCGGGAGTGGGTAGGTAGTCATACCCTCCTCATATGATCTAATAGAATCGAAATGAGGTGAGAAGGAAGTCGGGCAAAAGGAAATCACTTACTGGAAATAATGGGCAATCATTAATTGTATCCGCTTCGCAAGTTCGAAGAAAATGCAAATAATTACTGAACTGTAGGGTCGCAAGACACAGCGACTCGAACGATGCCTTTTCCCATCCGTGAGACCTACTGGAAAAAAATCTGGCTACGTACTTGAGTGAAATACGGATGTATTCAACGCAATAATTCACTTTAACTAATTCAGATACTTTCGATAACTGGTACAGGTGCATGCCAAGTAAGTTTGTTCTCTGGTTCTATCCTAGAAAGAAAGAAGTTGTAAATCATCTTTTTATAGATGCGCCTATCCGGCATTGACATAATAATACTTTTGAGCGTAATCCCATTTACTATGTCGTAAAATACACAGTTGCAGTGTTTTACCTCAAGGTCGATGCTCATGAATCGGAATTGACCTTCAACTTGAATTTTGTTTACACTGATCATTCATAATGTTTACCGATGAAGAGTGAGCAGACTTCATTCGGAGCACTAATTCAATTTATGATTTTGCTAATGCTAAAGCTCAAGAAACCATTGTTCGGAATTGAAGGTGGAATTATTTCCACTCTTCACTAAGTTGACGACGGTTAATGACATTTAACGAATTACGATTTAATGCTACGGCGTTCTCGAGAGCACTTAGATTAGGGTTTGGGTTTATGTTTATTACATGTGCAAAAGACAGAAGTGGGAAAAAATATGTATCGATAAGGCACTGAAAAATCAAACATACTTTCCATAAAAACAAAGAAACACAGTTAAGTTACCCGAAATCTGACAGTTACAGATGGAGATGTGCCGTAGGTTAGCAGTCAGTCTCAGAAAACGCCAGTGCTCTGCATCGTGCAGTAGCGCTCAAAAGTATTCGGCCAAATGCTTCTTCACTCGTACTTTTAAGTCATAACTTCTTTCCTACTGGATTTTATCAAGCGAAATTTCAATAAGTATAACATTGGTGTAGTGTGAAGATTTACCTACACTGAGCTGCATTTTGATCATGTTCCAAATATCCCATAGAGCTTGAAATCAAAACCAACTGAAAATAGGGACACTGGCGCCTCTAGGATTTCTTTCCTCTTGCCATGTCCAAAGAGTAAGAGCGCTAATGTGGAACATAGATGAGTAGAAAAACGCAAATAAGGTGCGAATAACTGCAGACGTCACGAACTTGCTTTCAGCATTGTTTACAAACGCCTTCCCCTTGGTTATGTGGACATTGCTACTTTGCAGTTAAATAGTGTTGGATAGTGTGAAATATGCTTCAGTTGAACATATCAAAATTTCATGCGATTTTTTTTCACTGGGGAAAAGTTAGGGCAAGTTTAAGTTGGCCGAATACTTTTGAGCGCTACTGTATCTTCGCACTCGCAAATCTCAACGGGTTTGAAAGTTATGCAAGGATCTCCGAAGCTAGGACGGCACTGGCGTGCAATTGTGCTAATTCAGAAAGCCGGCAAGGTGGACTCGCGTTGCGATTCTATAATAGTCGTCGGCACGTTGACAGACCGTTCCTGCGGCCCATCGGAGTGTAGGCAAGCAGGTTTCTGTGTCGTACAAAAGACGAGATGGTCCAGTAGCAAGTTGAGGGACACCGTGACTCCAGGATTAATCTTTTCGGTAGCCCCAGGACTACCAGCGGTGTCAGAGTTGATGTATCCGAACGTTTTTGAGACTTGATTGTGAGCGTCAAACGCCTCGATGAAATGGGAGTCACATTTCCGAGTTGCCTGATGAACTTTGTCGTCATTGGGTGGAAGAAGACCTCTGATCTTTGCTTTATGAAGAGGAACTGAATGTCACCTAGGATGTTGTTATGATCGCTTGCAGCCTCAAGGGGCACGTTGTTACTGAGGACTAAGACGAAAATTCAGTCCGGCACTCGGCTCTTACAGTAACCCCTATGGCTTACACACCGCCCGACCCCGTATCCTTGCCCAAAGCCTCTTTTCGACGCGTCGTGTATGTGACGGGTAAAAATTTACGTGTTAACACGTGCCGGATTACTGTAAGAGCCGAGGGCCGGACTGAATTTTCGTGCCTGTGTTACTGAGGAAGCTGATTTCAGTTTCTGTAGTTGGTTTGGATATGATCACGTAACGGTAATAATAATGAAATCCTCGAATACGCTGACTTGTAGACCCCCTACCATAAACACAGAAGCTCGGAAATGTGAATCCCATTTCATCTTCTTCATTAGCGGCAAAACCAGAATACCAGTAGCGGGGTGTGGTGCGATTCACGCGCCGATATAATGAGGTCATCGGACAAAACACGCTAAAACATCATTCTTACCATCATAACGGAAGTTATAAGAACTTATAAGTAGAATAAATAAAGAAATGACCAACTATGCACGTTTACAGATGGATTGCGTTTACTAGGATCGAAAAATTAAAGTTATTCTTATTTTGAACGTTTGACTAGTAAATTGTTGACCTATGAGGTGAATTCTCAGTCGCGAAGGGGCTTTTTTTGCCATAGGAAAGAGATTTGCTCTATTCATGGTGAAGCCGTGAACTACTGCAAATTTATTTGGTCCATCTCAACAGGAAGGTACTGAAACGATGCTTCGTGCGCGATGACCTCATTATATTGGCGCGTGAATCGCGCGCCCCCCCCAGTAGCGTAGAGCGCCGCGATCAAGGGTCCGTAGTAGTCTGTTGTAGAAAGAGGTTGCCATACAGATCAGTTACTTATCAGCTGGTCTTTCCGAGCTAGGAGACACAAAGCCGATCTTTAATTGACAAGCAAGCATAACATCGAGAAATGCGAAAAGCATTGAATCTAGCACTTTTTCGACTCGGAAAAGGTTTTCGATCGCGTGTTGCATGAAATTATATGGTGTGCCCTGCTGCATTGCCGGCTTCTTGGAGAGCCCCCTGAGTGGGTGTGCTTGCTCTGCTCGGATACAACAAATCGAATTCAGTCACGAATTTCTATGACTTGCTGCAGCTCCTGGGAACCCAGTCCATATTTTATAACTGCATCCCTACATTTTATGCAGAAGACTTTGGTTCTAGACAGTGGCAGTCGTCACACAGTAGACCAAGTTTTCTTTTGATGCGACGTATTCTCAACTATGCTATACATTTTAATATCATCAGACAGGAAACGCCATATCGAGAAGTAACACCGGGGTTATGGGCCTAAGACCCTTCCTGAGGCACTCCACTGAAGGCTATGAATGGCCCAGATAGGACGTTGTTGACTCGAATTTTGAAGCTACGGTTATGAAGAAAGGAGGCAATCCAGTTGACCACTCTGGAATGAAAGCCTCGATAAAAAAACAGTCTTAGTGAATTCCAGAGCAGCACTTTCTCGATACTTAGCATAAGGACTTAAAATTAGTTGGTTTTCATCCCACCCCAAGCATTCAATCGGGATAGGTGGAGTGAATGTAACAGAAAAGAAGATCCAGTTTCAAAGCCGGGCAAAGGATGAAGAGGAAGATGAAGGAGGAGGCTGTATCCCAAAACTCGCACACAATTTTTAGACGACAGTGACATTTTTAGCGGGGAAGTCTTCGAGGGTTCTGGGTGGGCTTGTCAGGGTTGTATTATACCGTTTGTCTGTGACTCGAAGAACTAACAACCTTGACTTTTCTCAGAGAATTCCTTCCCATTAGTTAATGAGATCTTCAGAAGGTTTTGCTTATTCTTTGTGTTTTCTCCACGAATAGTGAGCAATACCTAGCACATTATGTTTTAGAAATCAAGCAAAAGAAGGTAGAAAAGTAGAAAACAAGCCTACTGCCATAGCAATAGAAATGATTCGACTCTACAGACATACAGTAACTTCCGCAGCAGGGGTATTTTGTGGACTACAGGTTATACTACCATTTCTTTTATTATCATTACTATTATACCAGATAGATCACTTGTAAGTGATAGAGCGGCTAGTATCGAAATTTCTCCATGCCTGAATGCCACCATTCAACACTTTATCTAGGAACTTCACTCAATTAGCTGAGTCGATTTATTATGTGCTCATGTTTTGTAGAGGTTACTTGGCAGTGCTAAGCGTTACTTAGTACGCTGTCAATTTGCACTATAGAAGCAAGCAAACGAGCTGTAATATAATGTAGTATACTGTAAAGCATGAAACATTGCTGGAAAGCTCAAAAAACGGGGAAGCAAAAGCTCTTCTCGAAATGTGGATGCACACTTGAGTTCAAATGTTTGTGTATTTAATAAGAAAGGTCCTTGAGACTACAGTTCAGTTACAGTCGGAAACAGGTAGGGCATAGGTTGCGTTCGAAGGATATGCTCCTGTGAAACTAGGAAGGTGAAGGTTTGAGTCCTATTGGTTGGTACACGCTGCTTGAGTATAAAAAAGCAACATCAACAAAAATACAAACATAACAATAACCAGAAGCTCTCACTGTAGATGGAGGGAATGAGCTAAGCAACGTTGTGGTCACAACACACTAAGACAGTGATAAAAAAACGAGTCGTAAACCAGACAGGCGCGAACCGATAGACTTGTCGAGGAGCTCAAGGTGTGAGAGCGACTGAGCATAATCGTTAGGAACATATAAGGTAGGCGGGCAATACATGAGTGGGCTGCCGTTATTCTGATTTTAGGCAGGTTAAAGGCACGGTTTACGATAAAAATAGTTACTGAGTTCTTCCCTTGGGGATACTCTGTGGTCCCCATAGGTGGTAGAAGGGAGCCTCTCGCTCCCAAAATCTCGACGGTCAGGGCATAGTGGAAGCCCTGTTGCTGGCTTGAATGGCTTTCCCGCCTCTCGAACAATGTCACGTCAGACATGTGTTGAAGCAATACAAATTGCGATTATTCGTTCTAGGACCCACACACGATCAGCTGATCGCCGAGTGATGAGGCGATGTCTTTCTCCCATTCTTTTTTTTTTGCTCTGTTATTCTTTTTGCTGCCGCGATCCTTTTTTCAATTTCCTACCCCATAGGATTGAAAGAGGTAACTGTAACTGCTTGCTGTAACTAGGGTTTTTTTGTTTACTTTAGATTATGAGTGAACGAATTTGCTTACCGTAGTTAGCTATTTGCACCAGGACTCACACGTACGCAATGACGCACTGTGCGTAGCTCGTCCAAACGCCTCACTCTTCTTCATTCTTCTGGTCTCATTCTCGCCCAGCCCCCTTTTTAACGATTTTTCAAAGTGATTTTTCACTTTGGAAACACCGTTCGACTCCCATCTCATTGTCCATTTTTCGTTATAATCTAGATTACACAGAATCGTCGTGAACTGTGCCTTCGATGGTACTTTGCAAGAAGTGGTGCGAAATCATAAAATTTCTGAGAAGTTAATAATTCCGTGGCGTCTCTCTTCTTACGGGTCAATTCCTGCTGGAGACTTGATAGTATCCTTCCTAAAGTTCAGTTTTGTTAGATTTCAAATACATTGGACATAATGTTATTAAGGCAATCAAGCAGTTTTCGAAATTGGCACCGAAAGACTGATGAGAGTGACACATATTGAGATTTCCGATTTTTACCAATGATTTTCGTAACCGTGCAATAATTGAGATGATAAAAGGAACATAAAAAAATAAAGTCTTGTGGCATCAATCTACCCCGTCTGAGGGATGCGCCCACGTATTTGACTTCTCTTCAGAATCGTAGTGGTGCATTTGCGTATATGGCCTATACATACAATCACTTGCGATGCCCAGCCGGTGTTCAAGTCAGTGTTTTTATCCTTCCAAACAGGTTGACACCAACTAAACGATGCTGGATGGATGGAAGGCTTGGTTAGCCTAGGCATATGAAGGTACTAATCTTCCCACTGAATTGAGGAGGCGAAGGGAATAATCTCACATTCCTCATTAATTCTAGGTTTTTACGTCCTTTACCGTGCCACGAGAAGAATAGTAATTACTTGACATATTACTCAATTCCTTATTACGGATGTCAATCCAGGATTCCAACCCGGGACCATGCGTGCGTGAAAGTGCGCCACGTGCCACCACCTCAGCCAAAATCGAAATAAATATTACTTTTTAGCGAGGCGGAAAGGATTTTATCATAGTGTTCGAATTTTATTCTTCCTGACCAGCCAATGTCCCCCTCCAAAGCAAAGTCCGCTTCTCTAATGTATTGACGTCTTCTAACGGTGTACTTCTCCCGATTGAATGCTTGATCAGGATGAAGACCAATTGATTTCAAGTTCTGATGCAATGTATCAATAAAGCGTTGATTTCTACGATCGACCGAAGCATATGTAGCTTCCTGGTGGTGTTTCCGCGCTTCCACAGGGTGCCCCACGGCAATGCTCATTCATGTGGGGTGAGATGAGCACGGACCTTCAAAATGTTGGTGACGGGCCTATGAATACCCTTGTTATATCCAAACCAGTTGGGCTACGCACGCCAATGCGTGCAACATATGCTCACGCTAACGCCTACGATTAAAAGTGTCAATCGGTTGCTCTTCATTTTGAAAATCCTCCTTCCTGTTAGAAATTTGCTAAGAAATTGCATAAATAACTCTTCGGATTCTCATTTTCCTTGAAAGCTCTACGCACTCAGCATCGGCTCCGAATTGGGAGCGATTTTTTCTGTAAGCCATCTTCGCTGTGTCCGGTAAGAACATCGCATAATACCACAAAAGCGATTATTCAATCGGCGTATAATATCACGAAGGAGAAAAAAAGGGGACAGCTCGGCTAAGGAAACATACCTCCGTGAAATTTTCGTGCAATTGGAATACTTTGAACGCTCTAGGGCCGAATTGACAATTTTATCGGGTATTGTGCCCATTGTGAGCGGAGTCTGGTCCTGCCATCCACTATTAGTGTTCCTATCCTGCCGCCCGTACTCCTACCAAATTTGAACGTTCTAGGATCACGGGGACAGGAGTTGTGAATTTTTGCACAAACCCTGCCCATTGTGGGAGGAGTCTCTTCTTACATCAATAGTGAGTGTTCTTATCCTGTTCCCACAACTCCTCTCAAATTTGAACGCTCTAGGATCACGGGGACATGAGTTATGAATTTTTGCTCGAACATTTATTTCTCACAAACCCCGCCCCCTTTGGGCGGAGTCCGGTCCCGCCACCCACTAAAAGTGTTCCCATCCTGCCGCCTGTACTCCTACCAAGTTTGAATGCTTTCGGTCCACGGGGACAGCGGTTATGAATTTCCGGTCAGACACACATACACATACACACACACACAAACACACCAACAGACACACTTAGCCGATTATATAAGTAGGATACTTATGACCTTTATTGTATCACGAGCCAATATAGTGCTCAAATGTATTGAGGTAATAGGTAATACTCAGTCAAACGCTATTCCGCATAATTAAGAACTACGTACATAAGTGCAGCTCGGCCAACGAAAGGTCTACCGTACGACTGAGTCATTTTGATAACTTAGTTGCCCTTCTGAATGAATGTCTATCTTAACTCATTTCAATTAGTTTTTACACAATTTTTCTCTCTCGATCTCTTTTATTCATTATAATTTTGTTTCTACTTGATTTATGTTTTTACAATAACTTTTGTAATAGTAACATTCATATATGGATTTTAGTGTGCACGAAAGACTATAACGCATTCAAAGGTAAAAACATAAATCAAGATGATGAAGGTGAAAGATGGAAGATGCCCGAGATAGAAGAAAGTGGAGATGACTGACAAGAACATCGAACTGTGCGACGCTGGGTGGGTATTTAACGCTAGGGAGACGAAGAAGAAAAAGAAGAAGGTGCATCCAAAGACAACCCTAGAATTTAATTAAATTTTAAGAGATCAATCGATATGTATACCGGATGTATGGAGGTAATATAATTAGAGTGAAAGTGACAGCGCGGCTTTGGCTTATTACATTTATGCTGATTGCATTCAGATTTAATGAAAATGATATGATGTATGAAGGGCAAAGGTAGGGCACAGTCTGCTTTCGACGGGTATTCGAAAAATTTACAATTTAGCATAAAGGATATAAGATGAAATGTTCGCGCGCTACCCGTCTGAGGGATGCGACCCGCATCAGACTCCCATTCAGAATCGTAGTGGCGTATTGAATATGTACTATGTTGCCTATACAGTAACTAGCAGAGCAGCCGATGTACAAGTCAGTGCTTTTATCCTCCCAGACGAGTATGGCTCTAATTAACCAACCATGGAGGGACGGAAGGCTTGGTTGGCCTAGGTGAGTATCGATCCAGATATTTTAGTATGCAGAGCATTGATTACTGGAAGTTTTCAAGTATTTCAAGCATCTTAACAATCACTTCCTCCAAATGAACAGAAACTGCCTGTCACTGCATAGTTTTGCAAATAAACTTAGCTAGACAGACTGGGAAAGGAAAAAACGGATCATTTAAAGACAAACCGATGGACTGGAGGTGTAGCTAAAGTATCGCAAATCGTGGAGAGTCAAAAGAATGTAAAGTCCAATGACTAAACTAGGTAAAGGGATACAGAATAAAGTCCTTTGGTCTCCACCGATCTCGTTTCTGAGACGCGCTCCCATATTCGACTTATGAGCAGGATCGTAAAATCGTTTTGAACACCTATGCCGCCTACGCAATAACTAATAGTGACAGGTGATGTACAAATTAGCGTTTTCCTCCCAGATTGTTCTGGTATTAGATAACCGGCCCCTGAGGAATGGAAGGCTTGATTGACCCGTTGGGTTCCGATCTAGAAATCGATCTTTGGATGACGGCTTTCATCGTGAGCGCTCTTTGCCTCTACACCGAATCCGCCATCAAGATAAGTGCAAGAACCAGATAACCGATAAGGACGATTGGAGCTATTCCTGGAGGGGAATGTTAGAATCCCTCAATGCGAGGATGAGAACCTCGTAAAACTGATAGGGTCGATCGAGGCCACACTCAAGTGAAAGTGAGCGAGGGGAATTGCTCGTTATACAGCGAAGGCTACTACGGCAAAAGAAAGAGTGTAAGTGCAAAAAGCTGCGGGATATCACTGACGTAGTTCAACAGTGCATGGGGAAAAAACTATAAAAGTCTAGGAAATCTCAGGAAATAAGGTGTGTAGGCAAGGAGACTTCGTTATGAGCAGAAACCCAGCGTGTCTCTATAAAATCAAATTATTCTTGCAATCTCACGAAAGCCAATCTAGTTGTAATTCTCATTGTTTTACACTTAATCCAGAGCGAAATTTCATTGGTACATTTATCGAATGTGAATATCAGATCCCTCCAAATGTTATTCATTACTTGCTTAGGGCTTCAGAGATATTCCTGGAGACAACTCCGTCATTTGGTACGGCAGAAGACCTCAGCGCCTATCACAGCGGTAGACTTGACAGCCTGCCCTACTGTGCGGTTTACCTTAGTGGGCGCACCTTATCCATCCCTTCCAATCACTACATCCGTCTTCCAAAATTAGAATGGAAGGATGAAAGGAGAAGTTCTTGGCGGTAACTAATCCCATCTGAGAAATGCGCCCTCTCATTCGACCTCCATTCAGATTCGCAGTGGCTAATGAATGTGTATGTGGTCTATACAATGACTTGCTGTGGCCAGATGGTGTACGTCATTGCTTTTATCCCCCCGGACGAGTCTGGTACCAATTGACCGACCTCGGAAGGTTGGTTGGCTTAGACGGATACGATCCGGGAATCGAGCCCGTAACCATGCGTTTGCAACAGTGCACCACTTGCCGCCGCGCAATCCACGAAATCAGAATAGAGCAGGCACACGAACGTCAAAGGCGCTGATAAATTCATGTTGGCTCATTGGAATTAGGATCAACATAAATCTTGGAGAACCGAGGATCAAGTCTTCTGGTGTCAATCGACTCCGTTTCTATGATGCCCCTCCGCATCAGACTCCCATTCCAAATCGAAGTAGCCATTTGAATGCGCCTGTGTCCTATACAACGACTTGCAATGGCCAGTCATGTAGAACTCATAGTTTTCATATTTTGACACGAGTCTGTTGCCAGCTACCAGATCCCGACGGTATGAAACCCTCGGCTACCTTGCACTGGTTCAATCCAGGACTTAATCATGCATGTGACCCAGTGCCCCATTTGCCACTACATCATTGCACCACAACACACTGCAATGTATTTTAAGAAGGATTTTTGGATCTTTCAATTGGGATCGACGAGAAGAAGAGAGTCTCGCTGGCTTTAGGCCCTCAAAAGCACCGAGTTGATCTAGAGCCCAATTAACTCAAGCGGAACATTATCTTGTATTAGGTTGATGCATAATTATTGCGGATTTTTTCGCGGCTTTTTTTCTCTCGATAGAATTTGAATATTGAGTTCGGATTTTTTCTAGAAATGATTTACTTGATTTCCTCTACAAGAATATACCCAAAAAACCATCCCCATATTCGCAAAACTAGGCTTTACTACTTCGAGAAAAATTGGAAGGTGGCCCATCATTCCGCGATCTCAGTAATTTTTCAGTAATCGTTCATTAGGTGATCTAGTGAAAGTACACATGATTTCCTAGCGGTCAAACACGATGATTTTTGATATTTTCTATTTCCCTTGCATTTTACCTGCCTCTATATATTAAGTTGATGCATAATTATTGCGGATTTATTGCGGATTTTTTCCAGCAAATTTTACTTAAAGAAACTATAGAAATACTAAGCAAAAACATATTCAAACAATTACTCCGGAACTTATTCACCATCTACGTCAAGCACTGCTCCCCATTGATTAGTTAGTCGGATCCCAAAAGCGAAGAACTTTTGATCCTTACGGGCGATCCACGCCTTGACATCGCCCATCAAGTCATCCAAATCGACGTAACTTCTATTCTCTAGCCATTTTTTCGATGAACGGTTGACAAGATAATCCATGAAAGTTTCTGCTGGTGAATATGGCAGATTTAGGGGCAGATCCCATTTGTTGGTTGGCACTATCTGATTGTTCGATCGCCGATTTGATCGCCGAAAAGTTACTGAGATAGCGGAATGACTGTGCCACCTTCCAATCTTTCTCGAAGTAGTTAAGCCTAATTTTGCGAGAATGCGGATGGTTTTTCGAGTATATTCTTGTAGAGGAAATCGAGTAGATCATTTCTAGAAAAACCCGATCTCAATATTCGAATTCTATCGAGAGAAAAAAAGCCGCGAAAAAATCCGCAATAATTATGCATCAACCTAATATTTGCTCTCACTGACTTGTTGGCGTAGGGCAGTTCCTTTTAGGTTCTAGAACATTAGTCTGGAAAAGTGCCACATAGATGCGTCATAAATAAAATACTCGACAACATACAAACCCATAGAAAACGTAAACAGAGAAACAAAGCTCCGTCCGCTTCTCATAGGACTTCACTTATAGAAAGGTAAGGTGGATTGAGAAATTATAATCATTTAGCCTTGATTCAAGGTTACATCTATGGTAATCGGCAATCGCTTCCGACAGATTGCGTTTTCGAAACGGTTAGGAGTACTTTTGAAGAAAAGCTACAACAGTTCGACTTCATCCGCAACTATCGGGCAGCATGTATAATAATTTTACGATACTGTCGATCACTACGAGTCGACAATGTAATTCAGGGCAGGGCACTCTTTTTAGTTCCGAGTTTTTATTCAATTATGTGGGAGCAGTCTACAGTAGTTAGATTTATGTCGGAAGCGAGATAGAAATAAGAAAAAGCTTCTATCGAATACATTGCCTAATTGTTCGACTGATTGCCCTCGAGTGCAGGGCTCATTTGCACAATAATCTTAGTAAAAAACATTTTTCCTTCCTGAACACCGAACTCTTACAAAGCTCAAATGATGAATGATTCAGCCTAAAAGTAATTTACCGCGAACTGAGATCAAAATTCACCAACAAGAATTGCTTTCCGCCATGATTTTGAATAATTAGCGCCTTTTGTCCACGAGAAGTTCACCATACTGTTCGAAATGGAATTACTGAACCATGTTCTTTCGTGAGATATTCTCAGGATCAAAACTCATTTGGTAGTTCAACGCAGTTTCATTGGTTTCGAAGTAGTGAGTGTAAACCAGTACTACCCACAAAATTCTTTCCTGTTAGTTTTGTTACATTCCAGCATCAAATAGAGGTACCAACCAAGGGGTTCCTCTGGGCAAATATGAATGTCCTGCCTACGCACGCTCAGCCCCATTGATTTTATGTGTGAGGTTGGAAATGAACAAGAACAACGAAATGAACATCGTCTTATGCCATCTAAACCTTCTCTTTCAGGAAATTCACCGTTTATTCAGAAGAATCAGACCTACCTGCGCTCCTAATGAAGCTGAAAAGAAGAAGTATGCTCGAGAGGAGATGTTCTCTATGCTTAACTTCAGCCCTATTTTTTTGCAATTAATGAAATTGTCACTCTTATTTCCGATCTATCGAAAAAGGATCATTTCAATGTCGTGAAACTCACTGGAAAAGTCTAGTTATGGATAGATATGAAGTTTTGGTGGAGGTGATGTAAAGGCAAATGGCGCACCATCCCAGCATGGTCTGGGAAGCGAGTTTCGGATCGCTACCATCCATGCAAGCCGATCTTTCCACCACTCCACCCAGGGTCGAATAGTTGGGCTCAAATTGGTGTGGAAGGGTAGAAGCACTCACTTGTACATTAGCTGGCCCCGTAAGTGACTGTATAGGATACATACGCACTCAAGAAGCAATTCTGAGTGTTATTCAAATGCGGGGATTCATTTCTAAAATGGGATTGACTGACGCCAAAAGGCTAAGCCTTAGATTTCACTCTTCCTTTGGATTCTACAGCAGCTAAACGCTTGTTTAACAGAAAAGCAGCTTTTCTCAAGCAGGCAAAGGAAACACGTGCTTTTTTCGAAAAATCCTGAATGGAAGTAAAATAAAAGTAAAGTGAAAGTGTTCATACAAGCCTAACAAACATTGTACATCAACGAAAGCAATGAGGACATCAGCCGATCTAGAAGTAGTCGCACGGTTACGTGTCAGAAAGAAAGTGAATGGAATGCTTGGAAGACAATTTTCGAGCGCTTAGATGCCCTCCGTCCATTTCACCTCACCCCCAAGTTAAGTGGTTAAGGAAGTTCCTATATAAGTAAAAGATTACTGTAACACGTAACAGCGCACGAAAGTTTGAAGCTGCCCCATAAATTTTACATTGGCGAGGAAGTCACAACACTCAAATAGAATTGACTACAAGAGCTTGACCACGGCTGAGTCACCGAAGATAGCTAGCAATTACTACAGTACGGAAAATTTCAAGTCACAAAGCGATAATAAATCTGCAAGTTCACATGAATATCATGCTCACATTAATGGAGGCGGCATATGAAGGGACTAACATTTCACTGAATTAAGGAGGCGAAGGGAATAATCGCACATTCCTCACTAATTCTAGGTTTTTCTGTCCTTTACCGTGCAACGGGAAGAATAGTAATTACTTGACATATTACTCAATTCATTACGAAGAAACGAGATTCTCAACAAATCAGATTGAAGAAGCAAGAATAGGAACTATAAATTTGATTGAAGAAATAAGAATAGGAACTAATTAACGATGTTAAGATTCCAGTGGATAATCATCTTGTGCACTAACTAGGTCTTCTGAGTTCTGAGTGGGTGTTTAGCGAAGAGTACACGAGTTCTTCACACATCTGGTAAAGATTCGGAAAGTCTGCGTGAGAGTTTTAGGGGTTCGAAGGCATCTTTAGATCCATTCGGCCATACTTTAGCCTCTGAAACAGTTATACCCGAGTAGTTTAGAACTTGCTGCCTTCAGGGGCGTAAATTGGAAGGCAGTGAACTCTAAATTTTCGGGTCAATTTTTTCTAACGGCAAATCTAGAACTTCAGTGAGCTCAGAGATGTGCAGATATGTACTGCAATAGCCATAGAGATAAAATTTGATGAAAAAAAATTTTTTTTTTGAATTTTGTCACAGATGAAGGAACAATATTCACATTCACCCAAAACGCTCCTTCTGCACGGCTTCCGCTACATCGCTTCTGTGACGGTAGTTTTTCATTTAGGCAAAATCAAATTTTAAACGTGGTGGAGACTTGTTATAGATGCGTTTATACAAATTAAAAACAATAAATAAATGTTGAAATGTTGTAGAACCATGGATATGGTCATGTATGATCCACACAACGCCATTGCGATTGTTATCCATGAATCACGGCTTTGAAGCTTTTGTAGGTGGTGCTGCTCCTGAATATGAATAAGAAGAAGCCGCTATCCACATGTAAAAAATCTAAAACACACTCTAAAAATCAAGGCGATGAGGTCCAAATCAGTAGCGCTTCAGTCATAGGTGGATGTAGTGTGCTGGTAAATGGCGCACTATTATACACGCATGATCTTGGGATCGAATCCCAATCGATATTAGCTCACGAAAATCGAGCCTTATACCCTCCAAGACCGGCTGATCGGTACTAGACTCGTTTTCCACATCGGCTGGACAGCGTAAATCGTTGTATAGGACACATACGCATTCACCACGCCACTACGATTCTAAATGCAGTGACACAATCTAAAATGGGATTGATCAACGCCGAAAACTCAAGAGTTTTACGATCATGGCAGAATGTTTTCTATTTGAACTTCTCCTTCCAGCACTACCAACCCACGATCTATTGCTCTGCACATGTCTGCGGGTTGAATGGTGTCATGCTTAGTTCGAGTGTCCGTTTTAGCGCGAACGCACGGTTACGTTCGAACCCTGGATTGATATTCACCTCGGCCGACCAAGCCTTTCAACACCCTGGGACCGGTTAATCTCGTTGGGAGGATAGAAGCACTGCTTTGTACCTTGGCTGACCACCGCGAGTCAGTGTATAGGCCACATACGTATTCAATACGCCACTACCATTTTGAATGAAAGTCGAATGGTCGAATGCGTGGAGGGTGGGGGGAGACACGTTCCCCGAAGACATCATCCTTTATCTTCCAAGCCCCGATTTCATGAAGGTGCCAGTTTTCAACTGGTAATCTAAAACAGCCTCTCTGTTAGGCTGTTTTAGATTACCAGTTTGCCTGTGCACGATACGTCTCATGGCTTCTGATAAACGAATTTCATGAAGGTAACCTGAAGCGTGATCATCTTTACAACACAGTAACCACCCTATTCCGAAAAAATGAAGAGTAACTTCCTTCCACCTCAACTAATAGCGCCATAAGCCGTCTATCGATAGCGCACATTTTTGGCTAACTGCATTTGGTAACCACTTACATTCGTTTACCCATATGTCAACGAGACAATCAAGAAAAATCAAAAAAGGACCTTGAAATCATTTACTTTCCTGTTTACCCATTACCATTGTGGAATACCTGTTTTTCACTGAAGGTGAAATAGGAATTCATTCGCACTTCAATCTTTTATCCGCACCCGTCGAAGTAGGCACTTGATAGCATACCAATCGACGATCTCCTTGGCCAGTATACTGCTTGATGAAATCTTACGCAAAAATCATGATAAGCAGGCCCAAATTAACACTTTTTGAGCAAACCCTCCAGTGGGCGAAGCTACACCTGTCACCAACCATTAGCTTCCCCATCTTGCCGCCTGCATCTCCGCCAAATTTGAATACCCTGGCCCAGGACAACAGGAGTTATGGATTTCCGGTGAACTGCACTTTTCGCGCAAGCCCCGCCTCCAGCGGGCGGAGACTAGTTTCAGTCACATGTACCCAAGGAGTTCGGCTCATTCCCACTCGTTCCAACCTGCCTAAGCTCTTAAAGTTGATTTTTGAACGGCGCCGTATAAGATAGTTTACAGACAAACAGAAAAACAGACAAACCGACAAACGGACATTTGAAGTTTATATATGGTAAGTTTACGAAAGCTCGGATCACTCACTTTTCGCTGGTGCAGTATTCTTGACAGTCGTTTTCGCTGAAGGAGTAATGGACTTCACGGTTGATTTGGTCGGAGCCGCTAGCCTACTTGTTTTGTTTCGACTGTCATCTCCTTTCGTTGGAGCAGCCGCCGTGACAGCTTCAAAAATAAATTCATTATGAAGATAAAGGTACGTTTTGAAATGTTTGAATCATCAAGCATCCCAGAGTATGTATCTTTCACATGACTCCGCTTTTTACTCCCGCTTAAAAGGGCGAGAACGGTCATTCTGCTGATACATGCGAATTAGTGGTTTTGAATGACCCAGCCCTCTCATGGTAAAAAGACCTAATGTAATGCAATGTAATTGTGAGTAAATTGAATGCTTGTGTGCAACATAACTATGGGCTTATTTGAACGGAGAATACCGTTTGAGTCGATTTGTACCTAGTAACTATTCAGGATAGAATTCCAGCGAAGAAAGGATTCGTAAAAAGTAATCAAGGGAATTGCCTAATGAGCACTTGGAAATGTTCAACATTAAGGTGACAATTTGAAAGGTAAGTTGTACTCATAAGCACAGTTGATTATTATCTTTTTTGGGTTGAAAAATAAATTTTAGTTCGAAGCGTTGCATCGGTGGTGAAGTAAGCAAAAGGTTCGCCCATTCCGTGAAATGTAAGGCTTGGCTGTCGAGTAGGATCGATGTACGCACAATTCACCTAGACTTAGCCGATGTTTGAACGAAAATTCAGTCTTGCGGAACTTCGTGAAAAGCTGGCTACAGTATCTCTGCCACCAAAAATTGCTTTCCCCCATCACCGTGGATCAAAACTGCGTGCGGTGCAAATATGCAACTAGCTTTCGTGATGCTGGGACCTTCATGATGTTGTTCTCTACCTTGTTTTTTTTTTGTTGTTTTGTTATTGTTATTGCCATTCCATTTGAATTTACGGGGTATGCGCTCTATTAATGCCTTCAGAGAGTCGAAACGCAACCACTGCTGGGTGTGGTGACCAGTTTGTTATTCCTTTAGCCCTTGTTGTGCTCTATGTAGGCTGTTTTTTATCTGAAAACGCCCCATGTGGCACCCCTGGGACCACAGATTCGACAATGTCACAAATTTCGGAGTCATCCTTATCATGGTGGAAGGTGCGCCTATTTTGTCACAGTCTGGTGAACGGTATGGGTAGTACTGAGTTTCAATGAATCTCGAAAATAAAGGAAACTCAGCGAAAAGAACATATGTAGTTCCATCAATGCTGTTCAGTTCATCTACCATCAACATTTCATCCATACAATTCTTCTGAGTGTTACACACGAGCTCGTCTCCGTACAATAAAAACAGTAATGTATAAATATTGCAATTATGTAAAAGTCAATCATTGCTGATGCATGCGTAAACTGGGAAGTGGATGATTTTATGGTCCTGGAGCAAGGGTTCCTTTACATCGACCACACCAATAATTTATTTATTCAGATACACCCAAGGGTGGGCCGAATGACACGTTGAAGTAGCATTTCACCACCAGTGGCACTGATTCGACTTCAAAGGAAAAGCAGAAATGAGCAGAGAAGGAGGAAATGGAATTGGAACAGAAATAAACAAGGAAAAAGGTTCAGCAGAGGGCCATACCTGGCAAATAAACAAGGAAAAAGGTCCGAAAGAGGCCCAGAAAGAAAGAAGAAAAAGGAAAAGAGGCAAGTAGGCTTCATGAAAGGACAATAGGTGAAACCCTACTATAACCTCCTCTACTTGTGCGAGAGGGCTGCTTCCCCCAGTCAAGAGCATGAAGTGGACCCTCAGAATTCTGGTCCTTCGCTCAGAATGCAAAGAGAGTCGACAGAACTGAACCTACAACACTACCATTCTCTATTTTGAGTTCGGTACCTGGCCTGTAACGAAGGGATCGATTAGCATCAAATAAATCGTCCTTTTTCCATCCTTCCTTTTTCTTGGAGCCCGTGTGGTGCTGAAAGAGAGGTTCAACCTTACCTGCTTCATCGCTCTTTTGGCTATTCCCATCATTACGTTTACTGCTGACACTCGTCTGCAACTTACTGGTACTGCTTTGCCGGTGTGGAGCCTTAATTTTTAAAAGTCTGAATCGTCAATTCAGAAGAAGTGGATCCACTCTATTACCTTTGAGTTACGAGTTTCAATGTGACCAGCATCACTTGTTTCTTCCTTCAGTGGAGCAAGTACTGGATCGCTTTTCAGAGTATCAGGCCCAACTGGAAGTTTTTTCGGGTCAGCCTTCATAGGTTGTTTGGCCATTTTTGTCTTGGCAGGCGGCTGCGATTGCTTCTGTTCTTGCTCCTGGCCCTGGGCAGATGATTTCAACACTTCTACAGGTCTTTTTGCTTCTTCTTTTTTTACTGGATCCGATTTTTTAGCAGCAGGTCTTTTTGCTTCTTCTTTTTTCACTGAATCCGGTTTTTCAGCAGGGGTTTTCGTCGAGGACTTCGCAAGGTTAACTGGTTTCGGAGCAGATTTTGCCGTATTTTGTTGAGATTCTAAAAAAGGTGAGTTTTTTGAAACAAACTTCACAAAGGCACCTAACAGAGTTTGTGGCAAGCAAAGAGAATTAGAGATTGTAGGTCACCTTGCATCTTCACTGGCTTCGGTGGCTTCGACGACTTGTCTGGGACTGGAGCTGCAGTCTTCACAACTGTTACCGAGGCACTGAAAAACGGGATGATTGACTTTTTTTCAAAAACCGTCAACAATCAACCCATCAAATTGCAAGTGTCCCAAAACAACAAATCAATCAATATACAACCTACTCCATTCATGTGACCGAGCAGGACCCGATCTCAATGTCATTACAGAGAGATGTAATAACTTATATTTGAGCAAATCTCCTATGCTCATATGGAAAATGAGTCGGCACTTCCTTGAGAACCCAGAACGGTAGTAGTCTTTCTGCCCTAACATCTGCAAGCAGGACTTGGCCACAGTACTGTTTATGTAGTACGGAACCAGTCTGACAGTGGATTAATGGATACAACTGGGAGATCGAAATCTGCACTGGTTCCACCTTATTTCACAAATTCAACTGCCAAGTCCAGACTAGATGGGAGTAACATTTTTCGGAGCAGTGCCTACTTTTTCAGCTACAGTAATCACAATATAGAAACTGACGTTTTAAGCCTCGTGGGAATGATAGTAGATGTTGGAGCAGTGAAGACGTGTTTGAGTACTTCTTCAATATAAGCTTCCGAATCGCCTCTTTCGCTGAAATTGCAGTAGAAAAAACGTGAGCCAGAATTTTTCTTTTCGAATTCAATAATTTGATCAGAACGATCGCTTACTGAACCAGTGAAGGAATCTGAGCTAGTCCGGCCTGGTTTCCTATTAGCAAAAAAAACGATTAGCGGAATCACTGCGATTCCTTTTACACCGTTTTTAGGCCTAGATTTCCATATGCAGCAGAGTTTTTTGAAACTTCTAGCTGAAAGGGCAGGAACACAAGGTTCAATTACGCTCACCCAACTATGCAGGCTACCCAAAAACCATAGAGTCGTGTCAGTTACCGTAGCTTTTGTGAAAAAGGGCAAGAGAAATGATGTATCTCATCGAGAATCTGTTATTATCACAAAGAAACCTGCTGAATGCAACAGACGGAGGGATAGCACAAGGGAACACATCAAATGTAATGGCTAAAAGACCATCTCTATGCATAACTAATGATTGTCCCAACTTCCTGAGCCCTCACGCTTTTCCGAACGTCTGTATGAAAATTCTATTCTATTCAGATGTCATGCAAACTAACATACGACGACGTCTCTCTTCAGTGGCACCGTTGTTGTCAGGTCGATGCTGTGGTGGTTCTGACTGAAAATTGCAAATTTTCAGGAAAACAGTGAAATATGAAAATCTGATATCACTGGAATCGAAAGACATATTCAAATAAAATAATTATTTTTTCTCTCTCGCTTTCACGAAGCGTCCTCCGCCCTTGACTTACATTCATTCCGGAGTGGCTACTTGCGCGCTTATGTCTTCCCCCTTCTACAAATCAGGGCTTCTATACTCTCAGACGGTGAGGTTCCAATTGAGAGACCCCAGAGGGATGAAAAGCTTGGTGTGCGGGTAATCGAACGGATTATCCGGAACATGCATGTGTTATAGTACGCGTGCTACTCCGTCTCCTTAGCCCTCGAACTATGAAATTCTCTTATAACTTCCCCATTATGACCATTCACGATGAGTAGAGGAGCCTTTGAAAAGTTTTGAGCTTCATGCAATATATAGTGTTTGACTCTTTCAAACCAACTGAAGCAAGCTCTTTAGCAAGTGTGAATAAGGATGGTCAAATAGCAGTCGTTACGACCCCAAGCTAATGAGAACATTTGGACATCCCCAAACACTAAGAATGCTAAAGTGGACAGCTGTCTCCAAGCACGAAATGGCATAGGTGCTTTCCAATGTCGTGACATATACAGCTCTTTATCTCATTCTATCGAAATAAATGATTGTATGCTATCAAAAAATATTCTTCAAAGATTCGCAGAGTTAGCGATTTGTGGGCAGCACTTCGGCCTTGGATGGGACTCGAACCGACTCGTGCTTTACGAATACTGTGCTCTCCATTATCTCCGAAACCCAGCTTGCCCTCGCGACCCCTGGAATCACAAGCATGGGTACTCGAGACCGTCCGAGGCCGAGGTTTCGCTCACAAATCGCCTACCTTACAAGATTTTTGCATTGCGTACTGTGGCGGAATAACAGAATTAATGGTCAACGAAGGAACTCAGAGAATGCTGTGATCTCTCCATTTTGGACTTTCTCACATGAAATGCTTACCAATCGCCTTTCAGTTCCAGTGATAGCGCCGCCTCTCGTTGAGTCTTCAACCAATTCGGTTTCAGCTTTCGAAATTACTTCTGATACCAATGACTCGACAACCTAGATAGGGAAATTAAGCAGGTAGGAGGTAAGCAGGCTCTTCTACGAACTTTTTGAACGAAGTTAGAAAGTAGAAGGAACTGAAAGAAAATGCACGTACATACTTTACCCAGCAAACCATACACGTTGTTTGATAGTAAAGTCTTTACGAAATTTCGCTCACCATTTCTTGAGAGAGTTTCTTTTTTCGAGAGATCGATGTTCCAAAGTTCTGGTTGATTTAGGGCTCATTTTACAGAATGAGAAGCCAAATTCTCTGTTTCAAGAGGAGATGGATCTACAGAAACGAAATAATATGGAAATTCTAGGTTGTTTGGAATGTAAGAGCCGTCTAGTTCATTTTTACTACATTTTATCGGAGCAAATAACCGTCTGCCTACATTTCCTCAGCTCAGAACTAATCTCATATTCAGTAAGGATCAATTCCGAGACTCAGTGAATCTTGCTTGGCAGCGCATCGATGTTCCAGATATAATTCTAAAGCCCTGGCCAAGATTGTACGAAATAGATTTACACCACAGGACCATCTAAGCCACGTATAAGGGCTGAACCGCTCTTTTTCCGGCTCCAAAGCTTTTATGAGAAAATTATCTAATTGATGAGGGTGATAAGTGTACATATTACTTCCATGAAAACCAATGAAACTCGAAATTGGGTAGTGAGGGAGTAATAACGAAGTACAATCTTTCTAATGATTTATAAGTATCTGAAAATCACTTACATCATCTACCTTCTCTGAAGAGCCTTTTCCATCATCGGTACATCTGTTGACTTCGTCTCCATTATTTTTGCCGTCTTCAGGAGCTCTTGTTCCGGTGCTCGGGAGTATGTTAGTAGCGGAGTTCATTTTCTTCTTGGCTGCAGGTTTCTGTACTGCCTTCGGGGCCATCTCGACACGGATGTGAGAAGTTGAAAATACGCGGACACTCTTGCATGCATGACCATTTTTCTATACATTCGTGAGTAATCCACCAAGCTGCAGCTAGCTGGGCCCGATATTGCCCATAATAAACTTTAGACGCAACATTTCCAAAAATCAAATACAGAGTAAGAATCCTGGGAATGTTTGCTTTTGAACCGATCACAAAAAGCATAACAGGTTTATTTATTGTTATCTATAGTACATTACTTCCTAAAAACATTTTTCAATCACGGAATCTCCCAACTGTAGTCACTTGAGCGAAGCAAATGCTTTACGTATGGCGCATCTGTCGACGTGTTTGACAAAGTCGAACATCTCCTGAAAGCGTTCATATAATGAATTGACTACAACATTCGAAGGAAGATCAAAATAAAGTTGAACTGAATGTGGCCATAAATTACTTATGAGACGTATAAATTGCAAATTGCATAGCTGCCTGGGGAGCCGCTTCAAGGTGAGAATCTCTTCAGTGGCAGGTTGAAAGCTGAATATTAGGTGTAGGAAGTACCTAGCATCCAAGAATTTTTTTCCACACTTTTCCATGTCTTCTGTAGTTCGTTACTGTCTTGTACATAGTGAAATGGAGCTATGTTATGTACAACGTTCGTGCTCCGGTGGCCTAGATAAATATGGATCCGGGATTGAAACCATGACCATGCATGTGTGAAACACTCCAGTTGCCACTACGTAGGTTGTCTTTTATATTTCGAGATTAGAGATCAAAAGTGAATATTAATTATGAAAATTGTTCATTGCTTTTCAAAATACTCCCTATTAAGATCTATACACTTTTGCATGCGTTTGAACCAATTGTCGAAGCACTTTTGCCACTTTGACTAAGGTATCCACAAAACACGCATTCTGAACGCATCAATCGCTTCTTCCGGTGTCGAAAAACGTTGACCTCTCATTTTTTTAAGTACGGAAATAAAAAGAAGCCATTCGGTGCCAAGCCAGGACTGTATGCCGGCTTACTCATCAAATCGATTTTTGGGGGCTCAAAAATGCAGTTGTTTGAGCCGATGTGTGAGAGCTTGCATTGTCGTAGTCAAGTTTTTTTTTGAACAATTTTTTTTGACAGTCAAATGTTCATGCAATATTGAATGTATGCTGATCCCACTAATGCCTAAGGTTGTCTTATTCTCACGATAGGTCAGATGACGAATCACATGTGACGAGTTTCACATCCCCTTGGTGACACTCGTAGAAGATGACTGCACGGATGTTCTCCAATCACTGACATAAGATGCGGAAATCCTGCTGTGCCCCCTTGGTTCACTTGTGTGTCAGTTGTCCAGAGAATAACCTTTGTCCTTCACGGAAACACTGTTACTAATGACCGCAGAAACTTACACAAGATTGAGGTCGTTTCCTCAAGAAGCTCTTAGAATTGGGGGGGGGGCTAATCAGCCCCGACTGAGGGATGCGCCCCCGCATTCGACCCCTATTCGAATCGTGGTGACGTAGTTAATGTGTATGGGTAGTTAATGTGTACAATACGTTGGGGTGGTCGGCCGGTGTTCATGTCAGCACTTTTATCCTCCCACAGGGGTTCCGTACTAATTTACCGACCCCGGAAGGTGGACAGCTTGGTTGTCCGGGCGAACATCGAGCCGGTATTCGAACCCGGGAACATGCACTTTCTGGCTTCTAGTAGATTACGAAATTTCATGTACTTCCCCCCCCCCCCCCTTTATTATTTTTTTTTTTTTTGCTCAGCACAGGTCATGAATGTTAACCCTTTGACACCCACGGCACCCGCCGGTGGATGTCACTATGACTGGCGCATGGGACCATGGCACCCAATGTAGGGTGCCACCATGTTTTTTCCTTTACTAGCACATTTTAAATTTATTTAATGTTTTCATTATTTATTTAAAAACTTTATGGTATTTATATTCAACATGGTCCACGTGAATGTTTCATAGGACCTTATTTATTACAAACATATATAGTCAATGGAGTAGTACCGAAAAGGTTTAGATACTTTGGCAAGATTTGTGCGTGTTCTGGACATTAAAGGCAGTACTTAGAATATCTGAATTGCGATTATGTGACCGCGCGGTAGATCTCTTCATTCTCAAGTTCCTTGGATGTTCGAACCTCTATATCTCACGGCTTACACTATTACCGAAATTCTAACCTACATTGCCTCCAAACCCAAAGTGCAATTCTAAGCCTGAGTTTGATATAAGATTAAATAAGATCTGATGCGTCTGTTATGCGGAAATATTGCTAAGTTCATTGAGCCAGAGGAAGGAGTTTCTCCTGGGTAATGTCACCCACGGGGTGCCAGTCGCGCACGAAAGGGAGGGGGTTCTATGGGAGCGTCACGTCGAAATCGGCATTGTCGAAGGGTTAACCGATATGTGGTCCTATTCGAAGCTCGACAACTGCCAGTAGGGGCCACCAGCACATAGGCAAAGGCACAACCGAAAGTAATAAACGTTACAGAATTTTTTCATCAGAAGAATATGACAAACTAAATTCATTCTTCAAAATGTCCGACCGAACCCCTAGAAGAACTAAAAAAAAGAGTGAGAGATATAACCATTGTCAGGTGATCGGTAGTTTCAGTGAAGGAAAGTTCATCAAGTTTGCCGACCTGGTTGCACGTTTCCTCAGTATGCTTACGGGAATTGACTCGCGCATTGCATTCATCAAGAGCATTCTTCAAATCGGGAAACTTTTCAGCGCAACGATCTCGCCACTGCTTTAGCTGATCCACTCCAGGATCCAGAGGCCTGTCTTCGCTCTGCATCCTGAAATATCAGAAAATATTATAAGGTTTTTACTCCTTTTCTGAGTAAACTCGCGTCAAAGAACTGGGCTATCAAATAAAATCTAAACACTGACAAAATGACTCAAATCCTTTTCTAGGCCTCCATTTTGGTCAAATTTAAAGATGGGAAACTGAGGCTGATACAAAAAATATCAATCTTCGCAGCTCCAGGTATACTGAAGAAGATGAGCCATAAAAAACCCATCAATTGTAAAAATCATGGAAACGAATAATCAATAAAATCGAACAATATCACTCACGGCAACTAAGTTTCTTCGGCAGGGGAAAATCCCGGATACCATGGTATTCAATCTACAGACAAAAATCCTGTATAGTATAGATTCTCCTCACAAAATGGTCAGAGAGCTCGCGCGAGGTCGAAAAACAGAAAACAATCCTCGACTTTTCCGAGTTACTCCAATCCTTTCGTAAACGAAAGGCTCAATATAACTATTCTTCCCCTTTATGTAACGTGTAACCTAACTTTTACCAATGTACAAATAATCAAGTTTCTTGCCAGTTAGGAGAATCGATAATAACGTTTCGATCAGTGAGTTACCAGCGTAGGCCACGAGTAAAGAAGGGAATCCTTCCATAAGAAATCAAAAATGAATCAGATCAATCGAAAGAATGACTCATAAAACAGAAATCAATAAGCGACTTTTCGATTGCTTATCATTCTCCTCAGACAACAGTTCAATAGAAAAAAGTCTCAAACGAAATTTGATTGAAGTGAAAAAAGGAAAATGTTGAAACCTGGGTGATATAGCTCGCGCTTGGCACTATAAAATGTATTAGACCTTTTTTCGAATGAAATTCTTACTGGATGGACAATGAGAGAGACATGACGATCACACATTAATCACTGTGAAATTCACGAATCTCTGCATTGATAAAAATGGAACGCAATAAAGGGAGAACATTGGAGTTTTCTGGCGAGGCTCAGTGTCGTTTGTAGGATGATACGTCGCATTCGATTCCTGCTCTCTTTTTGAATGCGCATGGGGTCTATACAATGACTAGTAATGTTACAGCTCCGGAGACGAAGTGCTTTATTGAGCACAAGACGACAATTAATATGCACACCGTAGAATGAGGCTTTTATAGTCGAGTGTCGCACATCAGTTACTAACAGTGTGATTGCATAGACAGTATAGTTTATCACTAGTCAAGCCCATGAGAGTTCGCAAACGACCGTTAAGCGGTCATCTACAACACCTCCCCCCCAAGATGAATGGTGGAAGTGAAAAACAGAAAAATAGCGACAACATTCATCTGATCACAAATGTCCATTCTTCTACGTGTAGGACTTGAGGCTTGGCTTGACTTGAAGTCGGCTCGGCGGTTGGCGAATGCGTCGTGGTTGTCGTTCTTCTGTGGGTTTGTTCGGTGATATAGTTGCGTTCGAAGTGTCGTTTTCCCATACTGACGAGGTTTCGTCGGCAACAGGCGTGAGGGATTGATTCTGTACCGTCGGGTTTGTAGGATGTAGCGGTGAGTCAACGGTATCCAATAGTGTAGCTTGGACTTCTTCAGGTATTCGGGGACGCATCTGATTCGCATGACGTCGCTCCACGGCCTCTTTGATCAGCACATCATATACTGCATGTCCGTGACGAGAGAGAACTTTTGCGGGAATCCATTTTTTTCCTCCTCTTCGAAAATCCATGACCCAAACAGTATCTTCGGGTTCAAAAGATTTTGGACGGGTGCCGTGGTGGCGATTGAATTGGTCTTCCATGTTCTTGTCTCGTTCCGCAGTCGTGTGTCGAGGCATAGTAAGCAGAGTAAGAGGTGTGCGAAGTTGATGTCTCAAGAAGTTCTCAGCTGGTGATCGCCCTTCGGGAGAGGATGTGCACGGGGTGCTGCGATAGGACAAAAGGAATTTCTGAACAGCTTCCGTCGTCGTTTCGGAGTTTTTCAGCTTTTCTAGTGCACGTTTAAAAGTGTCCACGAATCTTTCAGCTTGACCGTTCGATTGTGGGTGGTAGGGAGGGGAGCGGAGGTGGGCGATACCATTTGCTTTGCAGAATTCCGTGAAGTCAGTTGAGGTAAACTGACTTCCGTTATCAGAAACTAGAGTTTCAGGGTATCCGAACTGTGCAAACAGCCTACTGAGTTGCCGTATAGTAGCTTTGCTCGTGGTTGTAGACATCTCAATGACCTCTGGCCATTTTGAGTAGGCATCCACAACAATGAGAAACATTTTTCCATGTATTGGGCCAGCAAAATCCACATGGATGCGTGACCATGGCTTCTCTTCCTTCAGCCACGTGAAAAGTTCCGTTTTGACTGGTGCTTTGGCAACTTCTTGACAGCTAGTGCATTTTCTAACAAAGTTCTCGATGTCCTTTGTAATGTTTGTCCAGTATACATAACAACGAGCAAGACTCTTCATCCTTGACATACCCGGATGTCCTTCGTGTAGTAAGGCAAGTACACGATTCTGGAACTTTGATGGGATCACAATCCTTGGTCCGAAGAAAAGACAGTCGTCGTGGAGTGAGAGAGAATGACGAAGTGCGAAATAACTTTTTATCTTCAGCGGAGGCTTCTTCGGCCATTTGTCTTCGCGAACATACTGGATTACATCCTTCAGTGTTTCGTCTTTGACACTCTCTTCTGCGATCAAATTCGCATCAATGGGAACCTGTGTTTTCACAGCCTTACATTCGAGTTCAGCTTCATGCGAAGCGGCTGCAATGACGATGTCTTCAGATTCTTCCGCTTGCTCAGCAATCAGACGTGACAATGCATCGGCTTGTCCAAAGTCTGCAGTTTTCCTGTACTCGATTTTGAAGTCGTATCCTCGAAGTATCAGTGACCATCGCAGGAGACGATTTGCTGTGTATGCTGGTAGGCCTTTCTTGCTTCCAAATATAGATAGTAATGGTTTATGGTCTGTGAGAAGGGTAAATTGGCGTCCTAGCAAGTATCTGTGGAACTTGCGGACTGCGTAGACCAATGCAAGACCTTCTTTCTCAATTTGACCATACTTCTTTTCTGCTTCTGTGAGGTTTCGGCTAGCATGGCTTATTGCCTTTTCCGTACCATCTGGGAAGCGGTGAAGGATGACGGCTCCAATGCCGTAGTCGGAAGCATCAGCTGCGACAATCAGGTCTAACTTGGGGTCATAGTGTGTGAGCAGGAGTGGAGAGGTCAGGATTTCCTTAGCCTTTTCGAAAGCAGTTTGGCATTCCTGAGACCATTTGAAGGGTACATCCTTCTTCAACAGCGCATCGAGTGGGGCACGCAGTTGACGCATTTCCGGAATGAATGTTCCGTAGTAATTCAGCATTCCCAGAAAAGAGCGGAGTTGTGCAACGTTATCGGGTCGTGGCATTTTCGTAATGGCTTGGATCTTCTCAGGATCCGGACGTCGGCCGCTTGCGTCGATTATGTTTCCAAGATAATGGATCTCCGTCATCATGAAATGACATTTTTCTTCGCGCACACGGAACCCATATTGCTCAATTCGACGAAGAAGAGCTTCGAGATTGTGTAGGTGCTCCATTGTAGTTCGTCCAGTAACAATTATGTCGTCCAGGTATGCTGCTACTCCGTCAAGTCCTGCTATCATGGAGTCGATGATTTGTTGAAATATACCTGGAGCTGACTTTACTCCGAATGGTAGACGGTTGTATCGGAAAAGACCACGATGGGTATTGATTGTCAGCAATTCTTTTGAGACTTCATCTACCTCGATCTGTAGGTAAGCATCAGCTAGGTCGATTTGTGAGAATAGTTGGCCACCGTTGAGTTTTGTGAAGATCTCTTCTGTTGTCGGCAGTGGATGTTGATGGAGTGAAAGAGAATCATTCAGTCCAGTTGAATAATCCGCACATAGTCGGATACTGCCATTGCTTTTCTTCACAACAACTATTGGTGCTGCCCAGTCTGAATGATCAACTGCTGTCAGTACTCCTTCTTGCACTAAGCGGTCGATCTCCGCATCAACAGCTGGCTGAGAGGCAAATGGCACCGGTCGCTTTTTACGGTATACTGGTTGAGCACCCGGTTTCAAGAACAGTTTCGCCTTGGTTTTGGTACAGCGTCCAAGTCCTGGAGCAAATACGTTAGCGAAGTGTGTTCTCAAGTAAGCGATAAGTTCAGTGCGGTTGTTGTGCAATGTTGCTGGTGCGTGTGGACAGTTGTACTGATCCTTGAGTTGACGGTAGTCTGGCATTTGCATACACCATTCGAGTCCTAGCAGATCGGTCGTTTCCGTAACATAGCATTTTCCTCGTCCAGGGATAGGTTGGTGGTTGCGATCGAAAATCGTGAACTCAGTATCAAAACATCCATGGATATGCATAGGTGAACCATCAGCGGTTTTTACTATTGCAATATCTTGACTGAGAATCGGTGACCCGATCTTCCTCCATGTTTTGCGTGATATCATCGTGATGTCTGCTCCAGTGTCGAGTTGCAGACGAGTGGGTTCTCCATTTATGAGCACCTTCATGTAGGTACGCGCATCACGAGCTGTAATGGCTACATTTTTACATCGGAGTTTCCGTTTTAAAGACTTTGTTCTTGTCCTTTGGGTCGAAAAGCTTTTGCGATTTCGTTTATCTGAAGTAGCCTCTTGATCTTCACAGAAGGAACGATCTCTGAAACTCACACGCTTTGGGTAGCGTTGTTTCTTTATTGGTTTCCGCTGATGAGCCGCATTTATCTCCTTCGTCTCCATTGTTCGGTTATCCGAGCGCAATGTGACGAACGTTTCGCATTCACTTATGAAGTCGTCGAGAACTGGGAGAGGGTCACTTTCCTTGAGGCGGTTCATCTTGTTCAGGAGACGAAGTCTCATTTCTGAATGTGACGAGTCTGTTAGACCAGAAACGAAGACGAGACATTTGAGTGATTCGCTGTCGACATCCTTCATGCAAGCCTCCTCGAACTTCTTCTTAATTGTGTTGCCAAAGTCACGGTATGGTATGTGTGTTCCGGACATTGGAGGACAAGAAGACTGCAAAAATTCAAAACGTCGACGGATCAACGTTTTCTTTGGTCCAAATAGTTTTGCCAATGTCTCGACAGTAGTGGGTAAATCAATGTCTCGCGGCTTCAACGGCAAAACATGTTCCGAATAAGTTTTGTATGTTGCCTTATCCAGCTTATCAATGATAAGGTTTCGCTTACGGTCATCGGAAAGTGAAGATCCTCGATCATCGATCACTGGTCCATAGCGTTTGTACCATGCATCAAACGTGGAATCGTCGTCCTCATCGTAGTTGAAGTACGGCAGGTCCCGCATTAGGTCGCCGTATGCATCAGGGGGCTGCTGTTTCGTGGGTGATTGCTCCGGTCCTAGCTTTTGCTCCACAAGCACAGCCAGCAGTTGCTGCATCTGCTGTTGGAGTGCTTGATTCTGCTGTTGAACCCGTTGGTTCTGCTGCTGGACCTGTTCGTTTTGTTGCTGAAAAACAGCAAGAAACTGAGCAACCCACGGTGGTACATCCTTTGATGTGGCTGGAGCATCGCCTGACATGTCGTGATTCTTCGGCATCCTGATCGCCAGTGTTACAGCTCCGGAGACGAAGTGCTTTATTGAGCACAAGACGACAATTAATATGCACACCGTAGAATGAGGCTTTTATAGTCGAGTGTCGCACATCAGTTACTAACAGTGTGATTGCATAGACAGTATAGTTTATCACTAGTCAAGCCCATGAGAGTTCGCAAACGACCGTTAAGCGGTCATCTACAACAAGTAATAGCAAATATAAAAGCCTCCAACGTTGAGTAAGTTAGTACATTACGTTTGAGTGAAGCGCTCTATAGCTTCTGACAAATTAAAGAGTAGAAAAACGAATTAAAGTCTTAAAAAGATAAAGGCTTGAGGCGTTGCAACCCCACATCAGAGGGATGCGCCCACGCATTCTACTTTCATCCAGGATCGCTTTAGTGGCGTATTGAATGCGTATGATGTCTATACAACTGACTTGCCGTGCCCAACCGATGTACAAGTCAATGCTTTTATACTCTAGACGAGTCTGGTAACAATTAGCCGACTCCGGATGGATGGAAGGCTTGGTTGGCCAGGGCGGATATCGACTAAGGATTCAGGAAGACGAAGGAAAAATGTTTCAAAAATAACAACGTATGGGCAAGAGAAAGATTTTGCATACAATGAAAAGCAGACCTCACTCGATGAAGCTGTGCACAGTGGAGAATATCGATTCGATGCCCTCTTGCACTTTACGAAAGGACGCTGCGTTCCGCTGGTCGGACTTTTTCTAACATGGCTATCATCGATGTAATGTGCACCATTGCATGTGCAAACGTGTTAGCACAGTCCAAAACCAGTTAATATGTGCTCATCGTGTTTTTGCTTGAAGTGTAGTTGACAGTCAAATCCTATCCTATCGTTTAACCGATGGGAGTGGTTGTTCAGTGAGAAGAGGTGGGCAATGCTGTGAATTGGGTACCCACCGCGAGGCCGTTGCTGCTTGCCGTGGGTAGTTGGGAAGAATTACTGCCATCCGGGCAAAAACGACTGGAATCGGGCAGGTTTTTGGATTAATTTGTTTGTATACATAGAAGTTGAATTAGTCATGAAAGACCACTTTTTTGAGCATCACATCAAAACGCAAGAGCCCGTCTGACACTGGATTTCGTCTAAAAGAAGCGTTCACTTTTCTTCGCACAAAAGCCAGACAACCCTTGCTCTGAGAGAAAAGTGGACGTTTTCGTTTTTTTTTTTCGCCTTTTCCCCTTCTGTAGGCCCAAACAAGCTGATACTAAAGTCAGCACCAGCCTTTCAAGATGATGGGCAACAAGTTGTATGCACTTACAGCATGCGATCATTCTCATTTCGAGTAGAAGACACATTTCACGATGAAAATCTTCCCTGAGATTACGCAATGGAATGAATCTGTGTCCCCAAGGATAGCATAAAAGACGCTGTCGGGCGGAAAAACGATCTAGATAGAGCGTGTTAAGGTCACTAAGGCGGGCCTAGCCGACGTACACAACCAAGGTGGACGAGTTTTTACGGCGTTCATGAGGCTGTAGAAGTTACATCATTCGTACGGGGACGCACACGTTGCACGCAGGCAGCTTACTGCAGCTAGCAGATTTTCGCATTTTCTTTGTATCTTTTGTCCCTCTCCTCCAATGTAGTATGGAGAACTGCATGATGCATACATAGGTGATCCGTTAGTTGGAGTTCGGGGATGATATCAGGTTATCGGTGACCAGGTTTCCTTTTTACTTCAGGAAGGGTTGTGCCCTAATTCCAGTGACTGTGTTTTTTCGATCGAGTGTAGAGATTTCAGCAGGTTTTGCTTCCCTCGAAGAACATGAATTTCAGACAGCAGGCTCCTTCGAAGCCGAAACCACGCTACAGAAAAGTCTCAGAAAATGAGTTTAGAACTACATTTATTGGTCAATATTTATTTTCAATAGCCCAATTATTTGTAGTTGATCATCGTTTGAAAGCTCTAATGATGATGTCCTTCGGCGGATTGAGAAATGAGTGGAAGAACTCTTCCCCGTATAGTTTGAGACCTTCTTCCGAGATGACCGGTTGTAGAAATTCAACCTGGCAAAGGTTCATGGATAGCACTGATAATATGTAAAAAATGAGCAGTAACAAGAAAAGTTCTCACCCTTTGGAAGCCTGCACTTTTCAGAATTCGTTCGTAAGTTTCATTGAAGAAGAATGTCACTTGAGATTTTCCAACGACTTCTGAAATCGAATGAGTCATAATACTCAAAACTTTTCTTCCGATTCTGTTTAAACAACATGGAAGTCTGAGAAGTTCAACACCGCGGAGGCATTCAAATAACACACAATTGCCCTCTTGAAGATCATTTTTTTTTAATTTGCAGGGTTGACGTGGCGAGTAAATCTTCTCAAATGAGCCTGCTAACATCTGAATGGTAGTGGCGAAATGGAAGCCTCATGTAAGGTAGAAGTTTCCAACAAATTGTTCATTCATTCCATCACGTTAAGTTCATTGAAATGCCGTGAACGTCCTCGCTGTTCATGTTAATTCGCTCAATCTACAGGGCCAACCGCAATAGAAAGAAGGAGGGAACATGAGAAATACACCGAAAACTGTAGAATTGAACTCCTAAAAAGCGAAGACAGCGTGCGGTTCCACAGATTCAGATCGTTAAGGTAGAAACCATTGTACTGCTAGGTGAAGTTCGTAGCACCGACACAGTCCGAGGATCAAATTCGTTATCAAATTTTCCACTGTGTTACCGAATCATCCTCCCTTCCGAAGGTTAATTACTAATGCAGGATCCGACTGCTCTTCCCAACTATGCATATGTACACGGCTATTCACGGGGTAAAGTGCGAATCGTTTATGCAGTCATATCCTGAAACGATTTTGAAAGAGAGTAGGGTACGTGGCCGCTCCCAGGCTGTTTCGATCGAGTTCAAATGTATTCCCAGGTTCTTCCCTCCTTTTCTCACTCAATAAATGTCACTGGCTCAATAACTGCAAAAAACGCCGTCGAAAGGAGGTCCTATGCGGAAAATGAGCCATTAAATTTTTTGGAAATATTAATGTGGATTACCTTCTTTGTCGAAAAATTCCACGTAAAGTCTCAGGCCATCACGGAGTTCTGTTTGTGGATCCAAATTGATAGCAGCTCCTGAAAGACGACTTTTTACAGTAACAATATTTGTCGTGGGGAAAAACCGATCGAAAACTCACCGAATTTGATCCCTTCTTCTCGTTTTGGATTGAAATCCTTCACACCGTTAGGAATAAGAATTACGAATACACCATCGTTGGTCAAGCTTTTCGAGATGTTTTGAATTGCCTGAATCGCGCATTTTCATAAAAGGAAATGAAAATACAATTAGGAACCAAGTGGCCTTACCTTGGTGAGCTCATCTTCATCCTTCATGAACTGCAACACAAAAAAGGCCACAGCTACATCGAAATCACTAACTGCCGTTTCGGCTATGGATCCATGTTCGAATCGTAGGCCTTTGACTAAAGAGAGATTCAAGGTCCGTTCATCGCATGGTTAGAAGACCTTAGCCCTGCCTTATGTGACAAATAGCTATTGATTGACTGACCGTCTCCGTACTTGCTACGAGCTATTTTTATCATTTCTTCTGAATTGTCCAGACCGAATACTTCTGCAGCACCTTTTGACATGAGATCATTTCCGATGTGTCCTGAAAACAAGTGGCTTTTTTTACAAAAAGTAAATAAATAGGCAAGTGAATATAAAAAACCAGGGATGAAGTCTTTGGGTATTGATCAATTTCGTCTGGGGATGCTTCCCAGCATTCGAGATCCATTCAGAACCGTAGTGGTGTGTTGAATGTGAGTGTGCGAATGTGGACAATGACTTGCGGTAGGCAGCCGATGTAAAAGTCAATGCTCTGATCCTTCTATACGTACCTGATACCAACTGATTGACCTCAAAAGGATGTCAGACTTCCTTGATCTAGTCAGATGACGAGCCGGGATCTGAACCCGCGACCATGTGTGTGTGTGTGTACTATAGTGCGCCACTTGCCACTACGCCATCTCCGCCCATTATGTACATATGTACATGATATAATATCACGACTTCAGCAACGTCAATTTGAAGGACCTACCAGTTCCACAACCAACATCGAATACTTTTTTCCCTTTGATAAGTTCCCAATTCTGGAGAGCATGAGCTATGGTCGGAGCAACGATGTGATCCTTTCCTATCCATTTTGACTGAGCAGTTGAATAAGCAGTTGAAGGGAACGACGACATGCTGATAGTAATAGATACTGAAGTAATAGATACTAGTAATAAATGGTAATAGATGCTGAAAGGAAGCGAAAGACTTCAACTAGGTCGCGGGTAATCCAGGGTTGCAAAAACGATAAAGGGGTCGGGAAAACCGCAGAAGTGTTAAAGATAAAGAAAAGTTCATGGAATAACGTCGATGTAAAAACGAAACAGTGCAAAAAAATAGAATTTTAATGAATCAGTGAAATTTCGGACAAATTTTTTGTAAAGTTTTGGTCGGATCATATAACATGAGCATCACGATAATCCTACCGAAGACCAAACCTAAATGGGACAGGGACCGAGTTGAGATCTGCCACAGCCATGAACTGTTACTTTCTATTTGGTCGTGAACTTCAGTGAAATAAGAGCTGGTAAGTGGAATACCAGCTCTTCATCTCCCCGAAAACTTTTCAAATATTAGAAAGGTGAGATAGTTGGAGCTAATGAAGATAGCCCCCAAACCAGTACACACCTCGGTACAGTTATTATAGAATGATACCGCTCAAATGCCTGTGCAAGTGAACAGGAATTGCAAATGAAGTCAAAACTGAAAAACGGCGAAACAGAGCACATAACAGTAGCCACTCTCAATACCCATCAATCACTAGAAGATCAAATGAAGTAAAAAGATGACACGATCAATTCAACATGCCATGGAAAAAAGAAGTGATTGACAGTAAGTAGTTGTTTTCAAGATGAACTTTGCAGGGGATTTTTAACCAGAATTCAAGGACTATACTAACCTGATTTGGTGTATATGGTCCGTTTATATTGCCTATTGTTTTATTGGGATATACTAAATTTAAGTCAGTGCTTTCACTCCGCTAGATGAGTAATAGAATACAGTTCAGCGTGAAATGCTGGAAATAACGGTTGTAATATTTAGAATCTGGAATTGTCGAGAAAGATTCTTCCAAAGATTAAGTCTAACGTGAGAAGTTGTTCGACATTGAAAGCTGACATGAGGCGGGGTAGAGGTAGAGGGAATTGAGGTATTGAACCTCATTAACTTGTTGATTTCAACGACTAGACGAAGTTAGAATCTTTCTCATGAGGTAAGCGGTAGCCAACCTATTGCAACCCACAATAGGTGTGCAGAATGTATGCTGGCCACAAATTCGTAACCAGCCACCAAATGCTGCGAACGAATGATAAGAAAAGGCTAATCTTATCGAGAGAGGAGCATAGGTGCAGTGTACCGAGGGATAATATCACTAACTACTGGCAAAATGCTCAAAGGTAAAGTCTCTTGACGTAGATCAATCCTGTTTGAGGATGAGCACGTACTCAGCTTTCATTCAAAATCGTAGTATCGTTATTAATCGTATGTACCATGGCGTGGCCCACAATGTTAAAGGCATGTTTATAGTAGCATTAATTTTATAAGATTTTAATAAAACCTGCTGCCAAGATGGTAAATGCCAAGATTTATCGAGGTCGAACATGGGCCCTCATGTTTATCGGATTCAAGAGCAGTCTGGTCAATTATTAGGTTGTCGGAAAAGTATTTCCGCATTTTGGTTTCCATGTTGTGGAATCTTTGGGGATTGCTCTAGAGCCTTCACTGTGGAACATGTGTAAGTGCAGGTCAATGCGCTCTCCAAATCATATCTGCCGTAGCATTTCGCAACGGTTATGGCTGCAAGAATCGCTCTCGACCTAAAGCGGGTCAAACTGCCTTTGCTTTATAAGTTCAGAAAAAAACGTTAATCCAAATTGAGCGACAGGAGAAATATGCGATGCCGTAGGACCATCCACTGTCTCTAATAGCACATCAGGAAGTTGGTACAACAAATTCAAAAATGGCCACTATGACTGGACCGAAGAACCACGATCTAGGAGACTAGCTGAGCTCAATGATGACTATCTCCTGAAGCTGGTTGAAGAGGATTCCAGGTTTAGTACCCGTCAGCTGAAACAGGAGCTCATAGCCATCACGACACAGCAGCTGTCCATTTGCATCGCCTCGGAAAGACATGGAGATTCGGAGATATGGATAAGTTGTGGTCTGGGTGGCCACCACCTCCAAATGAAGAGGGATTCATGCCTGAACTTGATGACTTTCCGACGCACCTTCGCATGGCTGGAAGACTTAATCACTGGCGACGAGAAGTGTGTTCCCTACTTAAACCACACGAGGAAGCGCCAGTGGCTTAGATGCGTAGAGCATGGAATCCCGACCTCCAATCCAGAATTCCTACCTCAGAAGGCAATGTCAAGCGTTTGAAGCCATTCAACAGGATCGTTCACTGGGACCTTCCACCACCAACCTCCGCTGTCGGCACTGAAGCCCAGTGTGTTCTGTGGACCGGATTGCTGCAGCTCTAGGAGAGAAACTGAGGGAAGTCTATTTTCTCCACAACAGTGCTCGCCCACACTTTTCGAAGGAGGCTCAGAAAAAGCTTCAAAGCTTGGGATGGCATGATCTGGCCCACCCACCGTATTCAACAGACCTGGCTCCAACGGATTATCATCTGCTCCCGTCGCTGTCGAACCGTCCGAAAAATAAGAAGTTCGATTATGTGAATCAACTCGAGACCTACAATGACGAAGTTTTCCTCCTCGAAACCTCAAGAATTTTACGCAAGCAGGAACCACAAGTCGCCTGATGAATGGCAATACCTTGTCGATAATGATGGTGCATATATTTGTTAACTGTTAGTTATTGTGAAGGGGAAAAATAAATTCAAAAAAAGTTTTTCCGACAACCTAATAATAGAGTCTCAATTATTCGACATCGGGGTGGAAGGCTTTGTTGGCATGGGTTGGTATCGATCCGGGATTCGATCCCCGGACCATAAGTGTGATAGTGCGCCATTTAGCCCTCGACCATCGTCATTGACTAACGACCACAGGATGTATGCTAGTTATTTTTGTTCCAGTGGTAGCTGGAAGATCTGCTGCAGTGACGGATAATTTTGGATGTCACTGATGGGAATCTTCTGGGGAACTCGGGCCTATTTGTATCAGTAGTAAAGCTTCTCCATGCCTTCTAACTCTCATGTAAAGTTTTCAACGCCAATAGAGGGGTGTGGTGCGTTGGGAACGAAATGGTCGCGTCGCGGTGAGAGGAGCGTCGCGTGCGAAGAAATGTAGCAGGATGCAGCCGTGGGTAAGAAATACAAGAACAAAAGTACTAATAGTAGAATTATGCATAAAATAATGATCGCTTATCGGTTGAGTTGTATGAAGAAGGCTAGAGCTGTAATAACGACGAATGAGTGGTCCGCGACAGCCGCGTGCGGCAAATCGATTACCCAAAATCGTTCCTAACGCCCGTCTCCCCCAATAGAGATCATAAACAGTAGTTGTTGAAGTTCCACTGCCGTTCGAGGTTTTTAAACGCAGAAGCAGAAGAATTTCAGTAACGTAAAGCGATGCCGCGCTCAAAGGCACGGTTCACGATAAAAATGGTTACTGAGTTCTTCCCTTAGGAATACTCAGTGGCTTCCATGGTGGTAGAAGGGACCCTCCCGTTCCCAAAATCTCGATGGCTAGGTCATAGTAGAAGCCCTGTTGCTTGCTTGAGTGGCTTTCCCGCCTCTCGATCGATGTCACGTCAGACGAGTGTCGAGGTAGCACAGATTGCTATTATTCGTTCTAGTACCCACACAAGTGTATTAGGTGGCGTAGTAGCGTATTTCAAAGAGCTGAGCACAATGCAGACTTCACGCGAAATAGTGTTCCGTCATAAAATATAACCTGCTCGACATAAATTCACTGGATATTTAATTCGATCTCTTCATTCACTTTCACCGCACTATTTACTTAATTACTATACACATAAGTTTGTGTTATGTTGTTGTTTGTTTAATGTTTATTTGCTTGCTAATTTGTTTGATGCAGGACAACTATTCTCTCACCAAATTACAGCTTCACAACAACATGAGAAAATAAGAATCGGCTGAAACATGAGGGTAACAAGATCTGCACTCCAGAGACGACAGAAAGAGTAGTTTTTCTCACCGAACGATCTCTAGATAACTGAGAGGAATCTACCGGACCAGTTCTTTTCATCAAATCATTCCACTCCTTCTACAAAGACGGCCAACACCGGATTAATGCTTATATTCAATCCCGCTCGGATGGGAGCCATCCTGCTCCTATAGAATGGACCGGCATCTTTGCCGACCTCCTTAAATGATATCATATTGTAGTTCAATAGTATTGCTTGGGTAATCGTATCAATAAATATTCATGTTTACAGCTGTTTGTTTACAATGCGTTTCTTGAACTTTATTCAACATATTGAGCTTCAATATTAGCGAATCTGAAGCGGCTGTTGAAAGATCTATGAGAGTAGTGAGGAATTGAGCCACAAACAATAAGATCTTCCTCTTAAGCCAACATTATGTATGTGGTTTGGCAGGCATCGTATTAAATAATTTCGTATTAAAGCATCACAACGTAAGCCAGATAAGGCAAAATCATCCACACGGGGGCACTGTGTGATGGACTTTCAATTGCCATCATTGGGTGTAGATTGCCTATGAAAAGACTTTCATTGAATCTCCGACTCGTGTACGACATGTTGGGCATTCGGTTATCGTCGATTCAGCATGGCAATTATCACAGATGACCATATGACGACATGGCAGAAACAGTACGCATGGCTGAAAATCAGTCTGTGAAATCAGAGAAGACTATTCAACAAAAAAGGATCCACCGGGAAACTGGTGTAGTAATTAGGAGGTCCAAGCACCATTTGATGTTTCTGGTATCGAAACATTTCTATGTCAGTTACGCTCGCCAATGATGGCAGCACCGAGCATAAGGGTGTGCTTCGTTCCGCGCGTCCGTCAAAACTAGGTCACGCCGCAGCCGTCGCACGCGGCGCGTTAACCCGCGATACTTGACGGACTACAGTTGTCAGTGGTGCATGCGTATTACGCTTACCCTACAGTCAGGCAGTCAGCCTAAAGAGAAGATAGTACGGACCAAAGCGAATCATTCGCTCCACTGACACTTGGTGGTACTGTAATGTTGTCTCGAGATTGCAGTGGGCTGCGCCGCGCGTGAAGTGGGCGGAGTAACTTAGTTTCAACGTACGTGCGGAACGGGTGGTGTATGTCTTTTGGCGCGATCCCTCCCATCGCGTCGTCCATTCTTAGGCGTTTGCGCCCTGGACAACTCGACCAGATGATCAAGCAACCCACTGCCCATCCAGCTGATAGAAGCCCGATCGATGACGCCACGCTGATAGGCAAAATACTAGCAGGTCCACAATTCGGCGACTAATAGTAGCGGCGTCACCGATCGTGATCGCGCCAAACGACCGCCTCCCTGGCCCCTGCTTCTTACTCGTGTTGCTCCACAAACCTGTTCCCATACTCTAATTTTGAGAAAGCTGATTCTGGAGCTGCTAGTATTTTGCCTGATTCTGGAGCTCATTGTATAATAGTACGGAAAATTTTAAAAGCTAAAGGAGACCCATATGCGGAGCTCTGCTTCGGCACAGGCAGCCCTCTGGCTCTAAAAAAGTTTAGGCACGGATAATTGTGCGTCGTTGACATCCGCGAGTTGAAACTAAGGCATCGCTTCCGCAATGGCTTCGATCGACCGTGTCAGGACTCCCTATCCTCTACTGTGTAGTGTGACGGCTTCTGAGTAAACTGTTATACGTAGATAGAATGACGACCCCGCCACGGGAAACGTTTGTTCTGCGCGTCCGTCGATACTAGGTCACTCCGCCCACTTCGCTGGCGGCGCATCCTACTGCGATTTCGAGATGACAATACAGAACACCGAGTGTCAGTGGAGCTGATGATCCGAACTAGTACGTGTTATCTTCACTTCTTCGGTACGTCCAAGCACAAACCTTCGTATGCCCCACTGACAACTACGACGTCCGTCAAAAATCGCGTGCTGACGCGCCGCGTGCGACGACTGCAGCGTGACTTAGTTTCGCACTATTATCTTCAGAAGAAGCTCAAGCGTCAATCTATTCAGTTCCACCACACAACGATGATAGCATGTGCCAAACCACGCTCAAAGGATCTCACCAAGAAATGAGGCAGGTCTACCACTGCTAAAGGTCCCAAACTCTGATGTTTTCAAGTGCGGTGAGAAAGATCCCCAAACTCAACTATAATTTCACTATTGCTAGTATTCGAGCATACCTTAGTGGCTAGACATATGCAGCATTCGGCGCAGGTCTTCTCCCTGAGTCGTGAGATCTCTCTACGTAACTGCTCGCTTTCCTCTACAGCCTGTTCCTTTTCCGTTTCAAGACGTCGGCGTTGTTCCTCCAGACGAGGAAATGACGCTAACTGAATCAATAACGGCTATTTAAACAATGCGTGTAAAGAAAACTCAATGACAAATCCAGAATACTAGTAATCTTGCAAACATATTAGAACTGGTCTCGACTGATCATTCATATTATGGACCTTTTCAGACTGAAATTTATTCGATCAGAATGTCAGTCAAGGTTATCTACTGAAATCGTGAAGAGTTGGTCTAATTGTAAATTATATTTAGTTTACCAATGCATTTCACTACATGCAGAAAAAACAAACAAAACACACTGTTACAAGCATACACAGACAAAAAGATTAGCACGCAAAATGTGGCCCACCCCGAGATGCATGGACCGGTTTGCAGACCGCAGAAGGATACAAACATCCCCGAAAATAACTTGAACCTAACGCCGCAATCAGAATGAATAGAGCCATCGCTTTTTCAATCATACGTCTGAGAAATCTTTCATTTTTTAAGGGTTGCATTATATCAGGGAACTCGAAGCAATCCCGAAAAACACATGACCAATGCATCGGTAACCTCACAACTCGAACTGGCACAGGATCCAGGAATCATTCGCTCTCTGTGGACCAACAACCCATATCCATCATAATCACCTCTCCCGCCTGGATCCTCATTATTCGGCGGACAGGGCGGTGAGACCTCGGGCGGCAGTGAAACTATTTCTTGGCTGACATTTCTTGTATTTTAGTTTCTGAGGCTTTCGCAATTACTCTAATGTCATCAACTTGATCGGGTAAACTGTAAACCAGGAACTCAAAACTTCCTTTATGCCCTTAAGGGTTTGCGTTAAACACCGGTCAGTATTAGCTGTTTCAAGCACAAACAAACACAACAAACATGAACAGCACGAAGGAGAACTTGATCCGGAGTGCTCTACTCAAATGGACGAACAGGACATGAAAAACTGAGGGTTCTCGCAACCGAAAATCACATTTCAGACATGGCTCAGGCCAACACAAACATAAGAGCTCTAGTTGTAGAACAAAACTTGTCACCATGAGTGGTGTCCATGCAATACTCACCAACTGTTCGTGATATTTTGTGATTTTTCTATTGAAAATCTCATTAGCTTCCTTTCGCTTTTCTTCTTCTTTTCGTCTTAGCTGATATTCGTTCATTATCTTTTCCAGCAACGCTTCCGGTTGCTTAATACGAGTTTCGATAAGATCTGAAAGTCAAGTAAAAGAAGGTGGATAACTCAGAACAAACCAATTGAGAGTTCCGATCTTCGATTTCTTGTATCCTTTTGGTTTTCTCGCGCAGCTGCTTATCCTTCTCCTTAATGTCTGCCGCTAACGCATTACATCGTTCAGTCAGAGCTCGAATCGACTAAAACAATGAAAGATGAACTGAAGATAGTTCCAAGCTGCAGTGCTGACATCAAGCTACCAGAAAAAAGATAATTACTCGGATTCCTTAGAGAAGCTTCATTCAAAAAGCAACTCAAATCGTTGAATAGAGCAAACAAGGATTTCCACTAGAGTTTCCTTCTTACCAGTCGGATGCAGCACATTCCGGGCTATCCTGCTCTTCGCGTTGAATTCGGCCTGCCCACCGTATCTTCTCGGAACGTAGATGCTCTGGTGCAGGAGCCCAAGAGGAACTGAGGCGAAGCGAGACCGCCGCCGCTTGTCAGTTAGAAATACAGTCATCCAATCTGGCTGCTTTCATAGTCCACGATTTGGCCCGCTACCGATCGCGCGACTGGTCGCACCGACCGGTATCGGGCCAAATCGTGGACTATGAAAGCAGCCTTCGGGACAGTGAAGGAGGTAGAGCAGCAGAAATCGAATGGGGGTATTGGGGTTTGAGGTGAATCGAGAGGTCCTGTTAAGCCCTCTGACTGTTACATTCTTCAGAAGTATTATGTCTCCATTCTTCTTCGGTTGCCCCCACCCTTATGTTATTAGGCAGACCCTTCCTCTTACCGCTCTGCCCTTGCCTTCCCTTTGGAGGTTGCAACAAGAGATGCAAGAGAATGTCCCGTAAATGCACTTCTTTTTTACTCGAGGCATTTGGTGCTATTGGTGCCAAAAATTGATGTAGAAATTCTAAATGTCCTGGATTATGCATCTAGTATGTCTAATGAGAAGCATCTTGGTCGCATGGATCTCTGGTTAATGAGTATTGTTCTGATTATATACGACATTTTGTTTTTCTATTTTTTCTGGCTCTGTAATGTTTTTTCTGTTTTTCTGCCTATGTAATAATTTCCCTATTACGTTTTAATGATGGGGCATTCTGAGTGCATAATAAATAAGTAATTGAACAAATGAATTATACCTCTTCCAGCGCGGATATTTGCTGATCGTACTGTTTCTTTCGGTGTTCGGCCAGCTCCTTCTGATCTTTCGCTTGATGTTCATTTCGCAGATTTTCTAACGTCTGAAACTAGAATTTGCCTGATACTCCTGCTGAATATTTCTAAGACGACCGAGAACTGACCAAACGATCTGTCAGAGCCTGCAGTTCGACAACAGTTTGATTCAGCTGCTCTTTTTCTCTCTCGCACTTCTTTAACTCGACATTCTGCAATGAAATTCCTTAAGCATCGTTTACTCATTTATTTATTTACTTATATCGCGCTCTCAAGAGCGCGTTCCAGTTGATGAAAATGCAAAACTGAACAGAAAACAAACACAAACGATAAGCCATAGCAAAAGGAAATCACAGCAGCCAGGGCTACCTAGTCATAGAGGAGGAGTTCCACCTCCCTCTTACCCTACACCCCTTCCACCCCTTAGTAGCCACTTACTTGATCGACGGTGTAAAATTAGGGACCCGATCTGCTTTGGACCTCCTGTGCGATGCTTTACACGTAGGCAGTTCGTACACCCCCTCAAAAGCCTTCAGTGGTTTCTACAGACAGCGAGTTAAAGGTGTATTCCAAAACAAAGGTGGAAGTCAACCATCCTCGACCTTCCCTTGCTCAAATGTATTGAATGACGCTTTCTTGCTCATTTTCATTAATACAACCCGAACCTACTGACCAATGTCTCGTTACGGCGTTGAAGTTCTTGTAGGCGGTCACGTATCTCCCTCTCGGTCATCTGTTGTTGATCGTTGATTCGCTCCAAATCGTGGATACGCGCCTGTAACTATTCATTTCGATAAAGGACATCAAGTTAACACATCAAGTCCTAAAGATCGTCACCTTGAGCCTAGCCATATGGCTATCAGCCGCTTCACGGTCACGGATTTTTTCCCGTTCGAACGTTCGAAGAAGTCGCGAGAGTTGCTCATTTCGTGGACTCGTAGAGGGCGAACCGGCATGGAACGACGACGAACGTGGCACATTCTTTGATGGACTCCGCATCGTCCTAAACATGGCCCTACAGATACATTATCCTCAATGACAAGAAGTGGGTGAATGAATCACAAACCTCAGGTCGTTGACACCACTTCCTAGTGAATCAATTGGTTCTAGTGTGTTCACACGAACAGAGGTATTATTCAATACATCCAGCATAGCGTTTGTACTTTCAAATGGTAGATACATCTATGAAGAGATTGTTAAGTACCGTAACACTTGAACTGCCAATTTTCAGATCGCTTTTCATTAGACCCATCGTCATCCTCATTATTTTATAAAATTTCTGTAATCGGTGAAAACTTTGCTCTCTATTCAGTTAGGCGGTAACTGAACCTTTATCCTTTTTCAGTTGATTTTGAGTTCTCGTTTCAAGTCACACCAAGGTACAGGATTCAAATTTGCAGCTGCCTACTGTACAGGGTGGCTACAAAGTAGGGTCCGGTATTTATTCGCATGTAAAAAAATAAATATCATACACTTCTACAAGAATTTTCATTAAATGGTACAACTAAGATAAAGGAACATTTGTTCGAGGTATTGTTCGAAATGATGGCCCCTGGCCAGAATACAAGCTTCCAATCTTTTCGTAAAGGCTTCCACGGTGGGCCGCAAGTAGTCGACATCAATTTTCTGCCACTCCATCTGAAGAGCTGCTTTTAGACTGTCCAAACTGCGGTGGGGTGAAGAAGACACTTTCTGCTGCAGATAGCTCCAAACTGAGTAGTCCATTGGATTGAGGTCTGGGGAGTTAGATGGCCACATGTCTTTGTCCCAGAATCCAGGAAAATGATGTCGGCAGAAGGAAATCGTGGATTTCGACCCATGTGCTGGTGCCCAGTCCTGTTGCAAAACAAAGTTCCTTTCTCCGAAGTGATTTCGGGCCCATGGCAATAGTGTGTCCCTTAAAATAACATTCTGGTAAGTTTCGGAGTTGATTTTGATGTTTTTATCAACAAAAACGAGAGGTGTTTTGCCTTCTGATGTTATTCCGGCCCATACCTTCACCGACTTCGGGAACAGGCTCCTGGTTTTCAGTCGTCGTTTTCTGGAGTTTTTCTCTGCCCGAGGTAGCAACTGCCGCTGGTTTTGGCTGTTGTGCGCGACCTCGACCGTGAAAATTTTCTCGTCTGTCCACACGATGTCCGAGAGGCGGCCCGCACGGACTGCTGCCAGAAGCTCCTGACATTTTTCCAGTCTGTTCTTCTTTGCTGCTTCGCTGAGCATCTGGCCTCGAAAGAAGCGGTAACTGTGAAAATCTAGCTCACATTTCACAATGTTTTGAACACTTCTTCGCGAGATATGCAAATCCGAAGCAATTTTGTTCATGCTGACTTCATCGTTGCGTGAGATCCTCTTCTTGATCACCTTCTGAATCCGAGGAACATTGACAGTTCTTGGACGCCCTGATTTTGCAAGTGGTAGATGGGGTCCACGCTCCTGTACTGGGCCACAATTCTTCTGACCGTTCTGTCGTTAATGTGCAGCCTTCTTGCGATCTCCGCAGCGGAACATCCTTCGTCCACGAGATGTGCGATTGTGGCACGGTGAGGAGATGGTCGCATTTCTCCGAGGTACTTTGATCGACAGTCGCAATAATTCGGGTATAAGGCATGACTGACATGCTTTATCCAGAGCATATATGGCACAGCTAAAACGGGGATTTACAGGTTAGCAAGCGACGTGTGATTTGCCGGACCATACTTTCTAGCCACCCTGTATAATTTTGGCCTCCGTTGTGCACAAAACCAGTCAATCGAACTGAGGCGGCATCAAAATCTGTTATTTAGATTTAATATTTTCGATAAGGTTGCTGCGTTGGTTTGAAAAATCGGTGAAAATAGTTGGGGGGGGGGGCACCTATCACAATGTCGGCATATCAAAAAATGAACTCAGTGAAACGCGTTATGCCGTGTTATATCACGGACATGCCAGTTTTTAAATAAGGGCTCTCGTAGAGGAGGAGCACCGCGGTGGGCAAGTTTTCCTTCTTTTTTTTCTTTTTTTGCAGGAGGTAATCATTCCAGCCATCCAGCTGCTCGTACCCCACCTAGGCTTACTTGGTAAACTAAATTTCCTTAGCGGAAACGACATAAAAGAGCTAAGCTAGTCGATTCCCATCATCCTCTACGCATCCGATACAGTGCTGATATAACAAGGGCTAACACGTTAGACTGAGTTCATTTCTTGATATACCGGCCTTCGGATGGGTGGCCCCCCCCCCAACTACATTTTCACCGAAAAATCTGCAGAAAGCGAGAGTACTGCAAATCAAAAATGTGGAAAACAATTGGATAGAGCTTTTTGGAGGAAATGAAAGGAAGGTTGATGGAATTACTTGGGGGCAGGGGGGGGGGGGGTTAATTCTCCCCGAATTCCCACGGCATGCGGCACCGGTTCCGCGGCGATTACCGTACCCTTCCACTAGAAATTCAAACCCTCCCGCTCGTAACACGCGAATGCGCGCAACCGGGTGCAGCGAGCGCGATGCGATTTTTCGGGAAAAGTACCCCCATACGGTGTACTTGGCTGTATGAGAAACTAGATGAGGGATTTTTTGATAAATCAATATTTTTGGAAAAGGGATTATCCAAGATCTTCCCATAATCAGTTCAATTCTCGTGCTGGTCGAAGGTAGCTCATTAGAAACAAATATTTACATTAATGTAAGTAAGAGTTAAACATCCGCTTCAACTTCGGCCGGTCTTCATGGGGATCTGAAAGGGCACTTTTTCGATGTTTATTTAACCACTTAGTTATTCACTACATCAGGTAGACGTGAGGAGAAAAACAACAAACAGGTAACACGCTATCAAAGCCTTCTACTGTTACAACGAACTCAACAATTCTGTCTTTGCTGGGCGCCGCGCAATCTGCCGCAAGGTACCTGTACCCATCTAAAGTTGGATTTCGACCCATGAAAGGGCGTTCACATCGAAAGTTTGGGGCCACTAGCATGGGTGAATAATTCCACCCTGATACCTCAGAAGTCGCAAGCATTTCACCGCCATTAACTATAAGATCGAGGTTTCATTGTTTACGGATTTCTATGTTTGATTTCTGGGTCATTTTAAGCGAAAATCGAGCGTTATGGTGAAAGAAGGTCGCCATTTCGAGCAAATGTTATTATAAATGAATAGATCTCTAGAGCAGAGTTTCTCATATGATCTGTTTTCTGTTAATAAGATCGCTTCTAAAATTGAAACATACCCCTTCTTTATCCCTATCTAATGTGGCTACAGCGGCAAGAATGACATCTTCTGGATAGCCCATGTCCTTGGCGAGTTTAAGCTGGCTCTGAAGTAGTCATATTAGGAGAATGAGATATACAACAGAAATGACGAAAGGGGGGGGGGGGGGGGGGGGGGGAAGCGCCCATGGGACCACGCTCCCCTCCTTTCGCGCGCGACTGGCACTCACCGTTGGGTGGCGCTTTGATAGGAGAAAATCCTTCCAGTGGCTTACTGAATCTAGCAAATGGTAAGAAACAGGAAGGCATGGTGGAACCCCAAAATTGGTTCCACCATACCTTTTTGTTGCCATGTTCCATGCGCCAGTCAGTCATAATGGCACCAACCGGTGGGTGCTGGGTGCCATTGTCGTCAAAGGGTTAATGAATATTTGTGGAACAGTGGCGATAGGGCTCCTTCATGGTCGGCATCGGATCACGATGATCACTTTTCAGCATCGCGGGAACCCTTCGAACGTCAATCGAGGTCGACCATCCCTCTTCCATTTGTTTTGTCCTCCACCGCTCTACGGCTACATTTTTTTTCTGGGAGGGGGAGGAAAACCAAGGGGGCCCATTCCCATCATTCACTTACTGCAAAGCCGCAATATCACCACTATCATCATCACTGTTATCATTAGTAAAAGTGAGACTAACCTGAAGTGACAGCGAAGCCTGCTCGGCCATGTCCGCGCTCCAGTGTAAAGATGACGACGAGTTCGCTGAAACATCATTCATTTACCTGATGTAAGAGGCCTATGATTTTCCCATTTTGTTTAAAAAAGGGTTGCAAAATTGCAAAGGTTGAAAATCGATGGAATGATGTCGAGAGCATGTAATGATGGTGGTGGAAAGTGCAATAGGACGAAGTGCAACACAGGTCGTCGAATCGGATTCCATACCAGCCAATTCAGCTTTGCCACCCCCTCTAACTAGCCCTGCCAATACGATTTTTACGACGCTATTAACTCGACAGTCTGTGAAAGAGTAAAAAATCATTCCGGCACAGTTATATTCGGAGCCATTTTCGATTAACGGCTAAAATTGGAGGAAGCGTTGTGCTATATCGAGGTCCGAGCTAGATTGACATGCTCGCTTCTGTATAGTTCTGGGGCCAAAAAATCCTGGCCATATAGACCAGCATTCCTCAGAACTTCTTGTGCAGTCCAACCGGTCGCCTTTGTGGTTTCATGGTGGAATTTCAAGAACTAAACCAGACGATCGATACCATCGCTCTGAAAATCTTTTCAGTAGAGAGGACTGAACTCAGTTTTCCTTCTTTCGAGGAATGATCATGAATTCTATTCATCTTGCCATAGGCGACTCGAGAATGTCTTTCCGTGGACTTGGAACTGATTGTGAGATCTGTACTGCTGTGACTATCATATGGGCACCGTAATGAGCATGGAGTGCACCAGATAGCTCCCAAAGGTCTCACCGTAGAGCAGCACAGACTGGTCGGATTACTACCACTTGCACGTTGGCTGCACGATACCATAATACTGTATGACGCAGACATTACGGACTCTGATGGGTGCGTAAAACCACAAATAGTACTTCAATTATTGCAATCGGCAATCATGACCACCATTAGAGTTTCGTTCCAAAAAGTGGTCCTAATTTGCCAGGAGCTTGTCATGCTTTGTGGAGGATTCATTGTATAGAATCTGGTCCGCCCTCTGATTTTGAATAGTCGAAAACGTCCTCAATAGATCTGCTTTGCTCAATGCTACGTTTGCCAGCTTCTCGCTTGCGCTTCTTTTTTCAGCGCTTTTCCGATTTTTCCATCATAAGTCTCATCGTACCCATTTGCCTTGGAGGCGCGTATCGCAGCAGAACTACCTAACCATGTACAGGCGCTAAAAGACACATTATGCGAAGGCTGTTGCGTCGGAAACGTCCGGAAGTCAGGGGGAGGGGGCATCTCGAGCTGGGACCTATCAGCGCCAGAGGACTTCATCCATCCTTCATCCTTTACTATCGACATGGTTATAAACGCCTGAAATCGAGTTTAAGGCCGAGAGATAGAGAGAGAGAGAGTAATATTAACAAAGGAAACGGATTATTCGCTGGATCAATGGTATACCGATCGCAAACTCATCCAACCACCACTTTTTTTTTGTCCGCAACCTCATCGAGCACCACCGAAATCCACGATTAAAATGAGAGCCTGATTTCACGGGTCTGAGTTTTTCGTCGGTGACGAACTATTGCGCATTGTTATGTCATTCCATCTGGGACTGACACTCAGAAAACCGTACTCATTGTTAAAGATACCACTGTTCTTACCACTACCAGTGCTGTCAGTCGGAAAAGAAATTTTCCCACTTACAAAAACATGGATTCCCATGCAACCATATGTGAGTAGATGGTATTTCAGTTACGACAAGAACTTGATGGATACAATGCATACAGTGAAGGATACGCCATGTGGTTTGTAACAGTACTGATCATAGAATGATGAATTCCTAGTTTTTATTATTATCTATAGTACAAGGCGGCTAGGCACGCTATTGCGTGCGCTAGGGGCTCTAGCCATTAGGGACGAAACCATATGAGCTTCTGATTTTCATTACAGAACTTTATCATCTGAGCCTCTTCCTGATACCTCTGTAGCGGCCATCGTTTTTTGGCAAGCGACATGGGGCCGTGTGTGGCCATAAAGAGTACTTAATAATCCCAATGTAAGCCCACTTCAGTGTCAATCCCGCCCACTTGTGGAATCTGACCACATTTGTTCTGCTAAGTTTCACCACTTTTCCCGCATCCCACAACGTTTCTGAATAGCTTTAAAATTTTGATCTAAGCCCCGCCCACTTTAGTGCCAGCCCCGCCCACTTCTGGGATTTGACCTTATTTGTTCTTTTACACCGTAATACCTTTGTGCCACATCCCAGAACGTCTCTGAATAGAGTTATACATTTTTGATAAAAGCTCCGCCCACTTTGGTGCCAGCCCCGCCCACTTCTGGGATTTGACCACATTTGTTCTTTTGCACCTTAATACCTTTTTGCCGCATCCCAGAATGTTTCTGAAAAGAGTTACAAATTTTTGTCTTAGCCCCACCCACTTTAGTGCCAACTCGGCCCACTTTAGTGCCAGCCCCGCCCACTTCTGGGATTTGACCTTATTTGTTCTTTTACACCGTAATACCTTTTTGCCGCCTCCCAGAACGTCTCTGAATGGAGTTATACATTTTTGATAAAAGCTCCGCCCACTTTGGTGCCAGCCCCGCCCACTTCTGGGATTTGACCTTATTTGTTCTTTTACACCGTAATACCTTTTTGCCGCCTCCCAGAACGTCTCTGAATGGAGTTATACATTTTTGATAAAAGCTCCGCCCACTTTGGTGCCAGCCCCGCCCACTTCTGGGATTTGACCACATTTGTTCTTTTGCACCTTAATACCTTTTTGCCGCATCCCAGAATGTTTCTGAAAAGAGTTATAAATTTTTGTCTTAGCCCCACCCACTTTAGTGCCAACTCGGCCCACTTTAGTGCCAGCCCCGCCCACTTCTGGGATTTGACCTTATTTGTTCTTTTACACCGTAATACCTTTTTGCCGCATCCCAGAACGTCTCTGAATGGAGTTATACATTTTTGATAAAAGCTCCGCCCACTTTGGTGCCAGCCCCGCCCACTTCTGGGATTTGACCACATTTGTTCTTTTGCACCTTAATACCTTTTTGCCGCACCCCAGAACGTTTCTGAACAGAGTTATCCTTATTTTTGATAAAAGCTCCGCCCGCTTTGGTGCCAGCCCCGCCCACTTCGAGGGTTTGGCCACATTTGTTCCATGACCACCAACCACTTTTTTTCCCGCATTCTAGAACGTTTCCGAACGAAGTTACACTCATTTTTGAAAATTAGCTTTCACCTTAATGCACGCCCCGCCCACCGTGGGCGGAGCTTCGGTAAACTTACCCATGCCCAGCACGCTTAAGGCCCTGCTCATTCTTTTTACTTTTTTTTATGACCTCTGCGCATTGATTGAGTCGAGTTATGAATACATCTGAAAAGTACCGCCCATTGTGCGAAAGCTCCGCCCACAGCATGTGAGTCTCCACCGTCTGGTTTCTTAACCCAATCCCCACCTTTGAACATTTTTCCTCGGTGTCTGGACTTTTTCGAAGCAAAAATAAGATGTTTTACTGTTGGCACCGCCCAGTCCGGCACATGCCCCGCCCCCCGTGGGCGGAGCTCCGCAGAGCTCGTATGTGCTCTATTAATTTTACCTTGGGCTTCACCAATCCCGAACCTGTCCCGACCTCTAAAGGTGATTTTTCAGGTAAAACCGGATTGTGTGACACACAAACAAACAAACAAACAAACAAACATACATACATACATACATACATACATACATACATACATACATACATACATACATACATACATACATACATACATACATACATACATACATACATACATACATACATACATACATACATACATACATACATACATACATACATACATACATACATACATACATACATACATACATACATACATACATACATACATACATACATACATACATACATACATACATACATACATACATACATACATACATACATACATACATACATACATACATACATACATACATACATACATACATACATACATACATACATACATACATACATACATACATACATACATACATACATACATACATACATACATACATACATACATACATACATACATACATACATACATACATACATACATACATACATACATACATACATACATACATACATACATACATACATACATACATACATACATACATACATACAT